>CM042327.1:33826978-35124478 GCA_023566125.1 Zingel zingel | reverse complement strand
AAATACTGACGTCAATAAAAATAACATATTAATCTTAATATTGAGCTGAAATATACAGTACATAGAAGTACATTGTATGGCATTATAGTAAAACAAAGTCCATTTATTATATTAATATATTTTTTATTTTGTTTTTTATTTGTTTGTCTCTCTCTTCCACTTGCTCGCTCTCGCTCAGACTTGAAGTGCTTACTAGGTTAGAAAAGGTTAATTTAAAAGTCAATAACATGAAATGAAATTGCCGTCCTTAACCTAAACTTGATTTGTGTTCACTGGCAACACGTTGTTCCTTTGCAGGAAGTAACATCATGCAGGCTACTTGTGCAGTGAAAAGTCAATGAGGACAGTCTGATGTACAAAGTGCATGCCTTGTGTCCCATCTCATGCTTCAAATCAGTATATTTTTTTCTTCTTTCTAAAGGGTTACCCAAGGCCATGATCTTGGCCTTAACCTTAGTCAAATGTTTGAGTTGCATAAACATACCAATAAAAACTTTTGACATGCATGTTGGGGGGGAGGTGGGGGGGGGGGGGGGGGGGGGACTCACTATTGTTTGACTGGTTAGTCAAATGTTTCTTTCTGTAGCTCTGATGCCACCTTCTAATGCTACATGATAGGACTGTCAGGATCGTGCTGTGACTGACTGCCTTTGTGCCACTCTGCTGGCCATTTTGTATATTGTGTTGTGTTTTGTGCTTGTTGCTGTTTCCCATGGGCTCTGTAGTTACCTGTCTGTCCTGTGTCTTTGTCTCCGCCCATCCCCTTATATGGTCTGTTGTTAGTTTCCCTTAGTTTCTGCTCTCACCTGTTCCCAATTATTGTCTTGTTAGATTCCCTCCGTTTCTGCTCTCACCTGTTCCCAGTTATGGTCTTGTCCAGTCCCCTGTCTTCCTGTTAATTGGTCTGTGTATTTCTACTCCTGGTGGTCCTCCGTCCTTTGTCGGTTTGTCTCTCTGTTTGTCCTGTGAGAGTCCTGTTCGTTTGTATCGTTTGTAGTTGTAAGACCTAGTGAACTAGGTCTTTAAGATGCCTGCTTGAGCCCTGCGTTCTCAGGGGATGGGTCTTCTGAGTGTCCCAAAGGTTAAAAAGAAGACAATTGGTGAACAGGCTTTTTCTTTCCGTGCACCGACATTGTGGAACAGTTTACCTCTGGACATCAGGCAGGCTTGTTCTGTTGAGGCTTTTAAAGCAAAGCTAAAGACCCATCTGTTCACTGTTGTGTATGAGGCCTAATTTCTCTGTATGTTTCCCTGAGAGTCCGAGTGTGTGTTTATTTTTGTTTCAGTTATTTGAAATGTTTTTAAACTGTTTATTCTATGCTTTGTACAGCACTTTGAACTGAAAGCGCTTTACAAATAAATGTATTATTATTATTTATTTTGGAGGGTCATAGGAAAATTATTACTGACGAGGGGAGGGCCAAGTCTTTTTAGGTTAGAGGCCACCAAACTCCTCCGGTGGCCACTTAATTAAATAACCAACAGTCCCCTACTGAATCGTGACAAGGACAAACAAGCTATCTTATATAGATTACTTATTCAGCCAGGCTAGCAGCATGTCACTGAAATATCTTGACAAGTATTGGATGGATTTTCATGAAATTTTGTACAGACAATTATGGTTCCTAGATAATGAACCTTACTGGTGATCCTCTGACTTTTCCTGTAATGCCACCATGAGGCATTTTTGGTTTTGAGTGAAATGTCTCAACAACTATTGAATAGTTTTGAAATGTGTTACATATATTCATGCTCACTCAAGATGAATTGTACTTCATATAGCGCCATCGTCAGATGAGTGGCGTTATTTGGTGATGTGGTATGAAACACAAGTAATGATGCATTGGTTAACTGCAGTTTGAGTTACAATGCACACAAATTTAAGATTACCGTTGACCAGAGTATCTTAAAAAATGACACTTTTCTAGGGCTGTTTGGAGACTTAATTTTTTCAACAATAACAATAGGATGTTCCCAAATCTTTTACATTTTGAGTAGAGCAGCAACAACAACATGGATGCAGAAGTGTGTGTATTTTAAGAATTGATCATGCCGACAATTTGTTTTTATTTTGACCATTTGCATGTATGTTTTGATGTTTGCGATATGTATGCATGTGATTTTACTGTAATGTAGACCCACAATGTGAAATACATTGAATTAAACTGGCATCCATTATAGGGCCAGACCCACGCACGCACGCACGCACGCACGCACGCACGCACGCACACACACACACACACACACACACACACACACACACACACACACACACACACACACACACACACACACACACACTGTTTAGGGTTTGTGTGCAGAGACATTCCTCTCAACCTTTTACAAACACCAACCCTCATTCCTTCAGTCCACTTTCAAATATACTGTACCAAAAGTTCTGCTTAAAAAAGTTACAATCGTTGGATGCAGGGCCAACCTAAACGTATATCTAAATGTCCTGTGTACAACAGTATCTTATGTGAAAGGTAGTCCTTATTTATCGGCATTTTTTTTATTACATAGATTGCTTAAATTTGGCAAGATCAAATGCTGAACAGAGGGCAAAACACATAAATCTTGACTTGGACTTTGCAGTTTCAAACTGACGTTTAAAACTTTGTTCTTCCTAAACAGAGATGAGGCATAATCAGTTTCTTTTCTTCTCCAGTGCATTGTTTTACTTTATTACTTTGTTGTCCTTTACACGAAGGACGGAGTGACTAAATCTAATCTGGAAATGATGAGCGTGAAGTCTGCTGGTGATGGAAAATCCTTGTCTATTCCAAACTCCCTCCTGCTATTTGCCAGTGAGCTGGAATGCCAAGGAACACTGAGCACAGAGGAGCACAGTGTTTTATTACACACCTACCCAAATATGAATCTAGCTTGAATGGGATTGCTGTATAAAGCATTCATATTTGATCAGCGGCCCTCTCCGAAATTCATTGTCATCCAAAAAATATGCAAAAAAAGACAAATTACAGTGAGACATTTTCATAAAAGAACCATGTATTTCTATTCAAGATGGATGGTATAATTGCCTTCTAATGTGTTTGTGCACAGAGCACATATTTGAACATAACTGACTTCATTGACAGCTTCAGTTTAAAATATACTGGCATTACAGTAAAAACACATACTAATTCAGTGGAAATAAATTGGCCTTTTAATTTATGTCCCTGGCATGTCATTAATGTCCCCTTATTTCAGTAAGATGGAAAGTGTATTAGGATGTTTATTGGTGAATGAATGGTGATGGGAGAGTTACTGTATGTACTGGAGGCTTGGCCAGGCCAGTGTACCAGGCATGCCAGCATTTAGTCACGTCAGGTAACTGGGTCAATAATCCCGTGTCCTCCTTCAAGCCAGAGGACGGACAGAAAACACACACAGCAGCTCTGTGCTGCAGAGCACTCTTTATTTCATTTGAAGGAGCCAAAAAAACAGTTTTTGTTTATATTTAAAGAACAATAGTTATAATTTGAAGACTTCCCATATTTTGGTTATAGTTCTGATCCACTGATTTTGAGTGACAGCTAGGCCACTGAGTGGCAAATCGGCCACACCATAGTAATTGTGGGTGTGGTATAATTAATAAAGGGAAGTTGGAAACATGAGTAGAAAGTTTTGGAAGTCCAAGCTTTAGTTGAGACCAAACACAGTTTTTTAACAATCTAGTCATCCCGTTTCATCTTATTTGATATCATTTAAGAAACCGTCAGTATTATTTATGTTCCCTGATTCACACACATGCAACATTGACCTACAACGTTTTGGTAGGATCATAAAGATTTATTTCTATAGGTAGGATATTTGACTTTAATTATTATTTTCAAACAACGAACGCATGTGCCTGGATCAATAACAAAGGAACCAAGGTGCGTTAAAACCACTCTTCTATTGCTGGGGCAGTGGCTATAATTTTGAAACGGAATAGCCCCTACATCATGTTTACATGATTTCTTCCTTTCTAAAAGCTTTCTATCCCCTGTACTGTCAAACCATTCTGTCCTTTACATAAAAAATTACAATGAAAATGTTCCTGCAAGTCACCCTCCATTGCCATTTGGATCTGCTGATGTGTAAATACAACACAGACATATCCTTCTTAGTCTGAATATAGATAACTGTTACACCTGGTTTCTAATCTTTCAATTACATGAATACTCACACTCACAGACATATTCTGCTCCTTCGTGCGGGCAGGACGATTTTCAGCAGGAGAAGTAAAGTGGGTTAACGTGATGAGACTTTATAACTCTTACTTTCTTCCTTCTCCACCTGCTTTGTATTCTCTTCTGTGCTCTCCCTGTCTGTCTCTCTTCCGCATTAATTTATCTCGTCCTCTCCGCAGACAAACACAGCTGAGGTACGGGCAAACCACCAAAGTGTGTGTGTGTGTGTGTGTGTGTGTGTGTGTGTGTGTGTGTGTGTGTGTGTGTGTGTGTGTGTGTGTGTGTTAGCAGCTGTGCCAACCTGAACCTGCTGAACTGCAGCTCTGACAGACCCTCAGCTCTCGCTCTCTCTCTCTCTGCAGATGAGTTGGATGTCAGCACTCGCTGTATGATACAGCCAAAAACACAAACCAGTCCATTTGTTATATATGCACACCTTATTTGATTTACATAAACTCGATATAGGAGATAAAATACGCAGGTAGGAATTTACTGATTAAACCTGACTCAACAAAGTGTTCCTTTAGCCAAATGTGGCTGTAAAATGTGTGCAACGTCACATCAAGTCTGCTTCGATCCCGTTAAGAGGAATTAACAAATTCACTCATTCTCTTTCCCTCTATCACACACACAGTGAAGCAATTTTCACAAATTTGAACTATGAAGTTCATAAAACATGATTCCAGCGATGGAATCAATATTGAAAGAGGGCTAAACAATAGCAGACATACCATGCTGTATACCAAAAAGTACTGGTTTGCTTTTACCTCTTACATTTTCATCTAATATATTCTAAGGTTGATGATGATGATTAAGAGATGAAGGCCAACAGGTATAATATTGTTATTTTTAAAGACAGGAAGGCCTTCATCTCTTGTCGTCCTGGAGGATTGTGACTGTCATTGTCAGCGACTGTGTTTGGTTGGTGTTGCTTGGCCGCTGAATACTGCAGTTTTGTTATTACGCACATAGTTTTCACCATCTCTGGGTTTCCAGGGGCTTGAAGGGTGTCTACATTATTTGCTCCATTTGCGGGCCTCCTCCGTCCTTAATATTGCTATTTTCTGTAGTTTCTCATCTCCCTCACTGACCCTATAACTTGCAAGATAGTACAAGTGTAAATTGATACTGATCTCTTGGTCACACATATAGATGAAATGTCTAAATCTGTGTGTTCTGCTGCAGGTTTTGCTCCTAAAGGTCACTGTCTCTTTCCACATCAAAAAAAGCTTCCATGGCCTCTTTTGCTTCTGTCTTTCCAAAACACAAGCCAGCAGGTTTGATATTTCTTAAACACTCTGCAGTAGTTCCTGAATGACCTCGGGCTTTGACACCTGGTTACAGGCCACTGACACTGAAAACAGGAAAAGTTTCAACAAACAGTAACTGTTGCATCACCACGAGATTCTGCACCAGCCATAGTTGATTTTCTGCCTGTCACAGAAATGACCATATTCACCTGCAGCAGTGCCTAAACTTGAGCCACTGGTGTCCTCACCAAATGAGGAGTTTATTTCATAAGTCATTTGCATACCGTAGATAAAACTATATAGTATCTCAGGTAAGTAAACACAAACTGCTTTGTTGTGTGTTTTGAAGACAAATACAAGTTTGTGATGAAAGGTGGGTCTCTAAAATTGAACTTCAGCTCCAAATCACACATTGCTTCACACTTTACACTGTGAATTATGACATCGACATCACCACATACTGTACATGCTCTTTTATTCATGTGTGACATTAATGTTACTGTATTCTTGCTGGAATAATCTCCAAGCATGTTTCAGCTGGACAGTCAACATGTAAAAATAAAGCAAAATAAAGCAAAAAATAAAACGGTTGCAGGAGCGTAGGTGAAAGTTGTTAGAGAATAGTTTCTTCCCCTCAACATTGAGACTCAGCAGATTCTCCCAAATTAAATCCGACTCTCAGTACAATCAATACCTGGAGGTTTTCTCTGTGCCGAGAGCAATGACTTGAGATTTTAGGGGGAAATACAGCATCAGCTTCTAACTTAATGTTCCTTCACTGGTCAGTTTAATCAGATCTAACCGCCAGCAAAGAAAACTCCTGACCTAAAATTGAAATGTACAATATTAGATTCACTGCATTTGCTGCTCAGACAGACAATGAGCTGTAAAAAGGTCTTGGGTATCATTAGAGGTCCAGCCTTGAAATAAGTTTGTGTCTGTCAGTGCAACATAGAGAGCCTACAGTACTACACTACTCATATATAAACACACACACACCTACTGCAATGTCTTTGTCACACCCATGCAAGTGATATCATTAAGTGAGTAATTACAGCATTAATTAATAATGAGCAGACACCTGCTCTTGTTACAGCACAGGTGCTGATCCGTGATCAAACTCCACAGGCAGGTGTGACCTTAAGGTATCACTGGAGGCCTTGGTGGCACTGAGTTGTAAGTGGAGTAGACCTGAATCAACACTGGCTACATCTGCAGTCAAACACACTGCAAACACAGTTATCTATGCCAAGAACATTGCACATGGGCCTGATCGTTGTCCATGACATTGATGCAAACAAAAAACCTGAATGGAACTTTAATCAAGGTCTTAAACATTGCATACTGAATAGACACATAGCTACGGTTTCATGATATCATTTAATGTGTATTCCGTAATACTAAAGTTGTCAGTGTAAGGTAGTAGCCTTAAGTAGGCCACTGTTGCCATTACTATAACAGATGAAGTTCAGCAATTTTCGTAGTTTATACTTGATCTGTGTAGGCTGCCATGTTTGTTTAATACTGTTTGTACTCCGTTAAGGTAAGCAGTTTAATCGGTGGTGTATACTATAAAAGTGTAAATATGTACATTGATAACCACCCACTCAGCTCATTTGTTCACATGTTGCTTATTTAAGTGTGGAGTTACAGTTTGTAGGGTCAAGTACTGCAAATTAGTTTTTATTCACTGTTGTACAAATTGGTTTGGGGTTAAACTATTGTGGCTAGCTGGTGGGCTAACATTAGCTGTTGTCAGCATTTAAGATGACTTGATGTTTTGTTTAATAATTCATTTTTATGTGGCAAATCTATTCTTGTTAGAGTGCTATATTTAATTTAGCTTCGCAGAACTATTTATTTTACACTGTATTATTTTTAAGTTAGATCGTTTGTTTTGTGGATTTATTTCTAACTGAAAAAAACGGTATGTACTCCGTTAAGGGGATGAGGGAACCAGACTTCTCTGTGACAATAAAACCCGATGGTCTCAGCCACAATCTTCAACCCAGCGTCCCGTGCTCCCTTCTCTCCGCACTTCACCCCTAACATCTAACACAACACAGAGTATCGCAGCAGTGCCGAGGGGTACCCCCCCCAGGCGGCACAACGCACAGAGGGAGTGGGTTATATCAGCATTATTGAAAAATAAGCAACCTGTGGGTCGTCATCCTGCAGTTCAAGAGTAGGACTTCAACTACTTCAATCAATCCTCATAATACTCAATAAAGAAAGACACATTTTGTATCTGTGTTACTTATAGTGCCATAGTCATACTTTCAGGAACAAGAGAACTAAACATATTTACTGAAGAACTTTACGTAGCTTGCTTCATCAGTATTTCTGACATTAACTTAGAATAAAAGGACTATGTGTTAAGTGAAAAGAAGTGGCTCATAGAGACTATGGAGAATTATCAGCCAACTCTGCAACCCCACGCAGCTTTTATGTATGTATGTTGGATGGAGTCTCTCCACTCTCATGATGCCCTACCATCTCTCTGGATACCATCACTGTGTTCCACATCAATAAAAGCAAAGGGTTCCCTCTTGTGTCCATTTTGTGCCATTACCCAACCTATAGCGTGTTGCTGAGTTGTGCTGTAGTCGTGTCGCTCAATGTCAATTTTAGACGTGTAACATTTTTTTTCAGCATTCACTCACTTTTTGCATTAGACTGTGTATTGTAAAAAAAAACAAATAAATAAAGAAGCTTCCTTATCATCAACCTCACCTTATAGGAGGCGGGGATGTCGTTTGTTCAGGTTACTGATGTTGGAGTATGTGCACACTCTAAAGGCTGTTTTATGCTTCTGTGTCAAATCGACGGCGTACCTCCGCAGACCCCTGTGTGTCGACGCGAACCCCTCTCCGAGCCCTCCTCCCACCTCAAAAAATGTGTAACTTTGCGTCGAGGCGACGCAGACCGCAAGGACTGTGATTGGTCAACTCATCCTGTGTGTTGATAGTCGGTGTTAGCAGCCTACTGTGGGGAGGAGCAACATGCTAGTTCACTGACATGAGCTTTGCAAATAAACTCAGACATATTGTGGTTACAATGACGGGGTTATCCGTTTGTAAAGTGTCTATATGTCAGTAACGTTTTGAAATTAGCACTTCGCCAGCAAGCAGTACTTTGTGGGCAGTTGTGCTAAAATTTGCTTGCTAACATAACATTAAGTGGCTCTCTATCTTTCGTCGGAAATGGCGCGATTGACCCTCCGGAAACCATACACCCCCCTAGCGTTCTGGCGGTGAAATGCACGGCCACGCAAAGAAACGCATTCAACCCCGACGCAGAACTCCGAAAGGGTCACGACTCCTTAGCTACGGCGTGGAGTTGACACAGAAGCATAAAACAGCCTTTACGCCCACATAAGGGTATCACGTCTTCATCATGTCTGTTGACTTCCTTTAATACTGAACACAAAGGGCCCATTACACAGCTGTCAGACATAAAGGACTATGCAAACAAATAAATAAAACATCAATTAATTGGTCAAATAAAGAAGGGGTATATAAATAAATTGCTGAACCTGTACAGCTGTAAAAAGGGGGTTTGCTTTGAATGTAAAAGGTCCTGGGTTCAGTCTCCATCATCCTTTAATACTGTAATAAGCAGCCACTAAGTGCATGTTTAAAAGAGAATACAGACAAATGAATTAATTAATTTGCCAACCCGCGTTAATCTGGCCTGTTCAACAGCATGCAGGGGATGTGCTCCCCCTGGTTTAAACTAAGAAAGAAAAAACAAAACAATCCCCGTACATTCTTGTTCTACATCTCAATCTGAGGTTTACCAATGTCCATGTTGCAGGAGAGATGAGTCAACACACAACTCATGCAGGATCTGCACACTGTAGAAGGTTGAATTAAAGATCTGTGTCCTATACTGTGTGTTCGTAAATGTGCTGTCAAAATTCCAGGGGGATGTAGCTCAGTGGAAGAGCATCTGCTTCACATGAAGGTCCTGGGTTGATTACCCAGCATCTCCACGATAACTTCCTGTAATACTGAACCTGAATGCCACTGATCCTGTTTATTTGTATGGTGGCAATAAGAGCTCTCCAGAGTGTCTTCTTTATGAACTGGGGAATTCAAAGTAAGGATAAATAAAAGACTATACAAAAAAAAAAAAAAATCACTTAGGTAATTTGGTTCAGTGACCTCCAATAGCCTCCACACTGATGATCTTGTGACTGCCAAACCAATAGAGCACATTTGGGATGAAGAATTCAGGCTGTTCTGGGGATAATGGAGGTCCTACCTAGTATAAGGTGTATCACTGAGTACGATTACATGCACACCAATATTTCACTATTATTCCGAATATGACAATATTCCGAATTTGATACGTCATGTAAACAGCATATTCCGGTTGGATATTCCCAATAAGGCCTTTTTCCGAAAATATAATTTCCCGATTTAGAGGTTATTCCAGTATTATTCGGGTTTTGGAGGCATTCTTTGGACATGTACAGCGCATTCAGAATAGCGTCTCAATCTGGGTTTTTACCGCAGTTTACGGCCTCTTGCCTATTTACGGCTTATGGTCAGCTCTGTGCGTTGCTATGGTTGCTGTACACAAACAGGTCTATATCTATCAAACTGTTGGCTGGTTGGTTTGTGTACCAAGCAGCCAACAGTTTGCAAGGCTGCAGACCCGATAAGGAGAACACAGCTACTTTTAAACATTATCAAAGACTTGGATATTGAAGTAATTCACAGCATTACTATTAAAAGTCACCACAATATCAACAGGTTTTGGGATATGCGCACATCGCTACGCCGACCTTTTCAAGAAGCTGGTTGAAGGAATGAAAGAGGGACGCTGTGTTCGCACGGCCCAACACGTCCGCCGCCGCTGGTAAACTTTGAAAACATTGTATTTTGCACGGCTACATGTAAACAGGAATATTAGTGGAATACTTCCTTCCATTAGCCGTGTAAACAGTTTAGTCGGAATATCAACTTTTTTCGGAATTAGGTCAAAACCGGAATATTATGTGCATGTAAACGTAGTGACCACTGAGTGAATGTGTAAAAGACAATACAAATGAATTCATTCATCAGAGACATGACTGTCACCATTCAGCACCCAGTGTCACCAGTTTGAAACTGGTGAAAAAGAGTAACAAATACAGTTGGTAAATGTCTTGCTGAAGGCAAAATACTTTGAATGACAGCTTGCCTTACAGTCACCACAGAAAGTTTTCAATTCAGCAACACTTTAGATCATTTTCCATGTCTGATAATCAGATGTCAGCCTGTCTGAGTCTGAGTACATCTCTGGATGATCTGTACTGCTAGTTACTGTAACTGCTAAAAGAAAGAAAGAAAAATAATATTCATAAAGAGACATTTCCAGAATGAAGCCACATTTATTTATATAGTAAACACTTTTCATTTCTCACTGCATTTATTCATCTAAATTAATTAACATTCTGCAATCAGTTCCCCTGACCATCTCTTTCTATAAATGTATGAAGTTACAAAAATATAGACTGTTAGAAAAATAATAAACTCAAGCCATACATTCAGCCAGGTACCTCATAGTGTAAAACCTCCAAGAAATTTAGGTTTTTACAAAAGACCATGTTTTACATGTTTGAGCCCATAAAATGGAAACTATGTGCACTTTATATTACTTCTACTATTACATTTTCTAAATCATTAGATTAAGTTAATTTCAGTACAATAACATACCATAATGGAATGGTGTATGTGATGGTTGGCAGTAGCCTACTGAAAATTGCAGGTGATGTGTTGATATTGGGCTAAGACATGGAAAACATCTGTCTGACCTTTAACCTGGTATCTATGGAGTCCAGCTGAATGCTTTTGTCTCATCCATCCTTAGTTATTACATCTGTATTACACTACACTGCAGTCATTTTAATAACCAAAAGAAAGACAACTGTCCCAACACATACATGTCTACATTCTGCAAAAAAACTTCAGTGACAATAAATACAGTACAAACACATTTCAGTAACACTGAAAGAGATAAAATGATTTTGAATCAAATCTAATTGAACAGCTGCTTCTCTATCATTTTGGCAAGTTTTTTTTTTTTATTGTTGAATACTGCAGTTCAATCTGAGTGACATTCCTGACAACATTAAAACAAGCTTGGTTAATCAAGTCAGTAACATGACGGCAGTAACATTACAGCCAAAATCAACATGGTTCTCAGTGGATTTTTAAAAGTTTGACTCCATGGGGATGCTTAATAATCGCCAGGGTTGTGGGAAATTCTCTGATATAGGATTTATACTTTTATTATATCTCTGATACATAATTTAATCTAATAATAAATTAATGAGTAATATTCCTTTAGTGATTTAAAGGTCCCCCAGGTTCTTAAAAAAAAAAAATAGATTGTATTCATAAACTTTTACTTTTGCCAGAACAAGGAGCATTTCTATTTGATGTCCTGAAAAGTTCTGACAATACAGTCATTTAAAACACACAGATGGATTCAAAGTTTTAAGGACCTTGATGGTTTTTGTAGGCTAGCTAATTAGCTGCATTAAAACACCCTGTGATAGACAATCATGGTATACATATGCCATATTTCTTTCATTTTAGAGAGTGCAGTAGCTCATAAAAGAATAGTGACAATGTTTAAAATGCCCTATTTTACAATGTGAATTAATCCTTTCAGTGGACGCACACAGTAGACATCACTTTTTCGGGCTCAACCTTTCACCAAATTTCATGAAAATCAATGACAAATCCTTTTGACAAATCCTTTTGACAACAGAATGTCCTTTATAGAGACAGGGAACAATCCTTGAATATTTTTATGTATATTTCTATAAATATATATATTTCTTTAAGGTTACTTGGATGCCAAAACGATTGCACGGCAAAGTGAAAATAATATAATATAATCTGCCTTCAAACACTCTCCTGGCTAACTAAACTAAAAAGCTGTCAGTGCAACATGACAAGTGTCCCTCATCAGACTTGTTCATACATGCTCACCCCCCCCCCCCCCCCCCCCCCGCCCCCCACCCCACACACACAGAGTATAACAAATCCAAAAAAGAATGAACATTTCCTTTATGCTTAGCTAATCAGTGTTCCCTCATTACTCATCTTAAGTAAAATAAAAAATCCTTTCCCTCTGTAGTGACATGTTACTGCCCTACTGGTCAGCTTATTGTATACTAGTTGAGAATATCAGAAGTTCAGACCTGAGACAAACTACTTCATGGTTAGTTTCAACATGCAGAAGCATGCACAGGTTGGGTACAGGACAGTACAAGTGTTCAAAAACTAAAAATAATTTAAACAATCTCAAGAAACTGAAAATCTGTTTCAGTTTGATGTTTACCTCTCTTGCATTCAAACGGTACTACATTTGTTTGGGAAGTGAGAGGAGATGCTACTGAAATTGAGCATTTTTGATTTATATGCAAACAAAGGAAGACAATTTGCATCTAATTTACATTTACAGGAACACACTGTTACACAAGAAGTTAAGATTTCTGAGCTGGTGATTTTGGTTTGGCTTCTGAGGAAGAAATAGTAAAACCACAGCTGAGACATTAAATGCCTCAAGCTGTTTTACTGTTTTCACGCAAAAACTCAACTATGCGACTTTTGAGTTGTATTCTGTTAAAAAAGCAGAACCCTTCGTCCAGTCTGCTTTTCAGACTGAGCCTGACCCTGCTGTATTAACACCGTCTGTGTCTCCTGTAGCTGTCTCAACTGCTCAAAGTTAAATAAACTGCAGTTACCATATGCAGTAGGTACCTGCACCGCAGGTTTCATTCACTTTTGATATTTGATATATAACAGTGAATTTTACTGTGGTTGGAGATTTACTGTTAAATTAAACATGTGGAAAATCACAACTTTAAAACCTTGACGTTCCCTTTGAAGAGTGCCTGGCCTTTAAAACAATATCTACATTATTATTTCGATTTTCAGAATTTTCAGCCCGTTATGTTCACTGACTTCATCAGTGATGTGGTTAGGAAGTTCCCTTTGTCTGGAGTAATATACAGTCCAGCACCTCACAGGGACCTTACTGTATATTCTAATGAATCACCCTTTAGGGAAAAAAACTGTCAAATAAAATATACTGTAAATGAAAACTGCACTGTTGTTACACCTTTTCAACAAAATTGTTATTGTTGAAACTGAGCTGATGTATTATTACAAAGTATTACCGAAAATCTAATGTAACGACATATTACGTTATGAAGATGATAATGCAGTTTCCTAACATTCCAGGAGAGGGCGATGTGTTACTTTCCTAATAAAACTGTCTACGATCAAAAAAGAAAGAACTTTGGTGTGCTGTAACATACTGAAAAGATCAACAGTAAACGAGGTGCCAGACGTCATTTCTCCGTTTGACAGAAGGAGTAACACTCTCCCGTCCCTCCATCTTTGAGCGCAGCTTCCCAGTGGCATCCAGTAGAATGCTGGTGGGTTGACTCGTTTTGTTCTGGCAGCTTCTATGTGCTAAGCACTGTGCCTCTTCCGGCAGTGCATGCATTGCTGTTCGTTGACTGTGTGGTATCTTGCTTTCTGCTCCTACATAGCCGACTCATGCTGGATCTGGATGTAGCAGGCCTGCAGCAGAGTCATTTCATTGATGATTAACTCAAGAAGGACGACTAACGACTGATGTTGTTGAATATATTATAGGAACTAAGAAGAACTATAAGGCTGCTCAATCCTCTAAATTTTTCATTTTAGTTAATAAACACATTTTTCACCATGAGGCATTATCTGTGTGTGTGTGTGTGTTAGAGGATGGATACCCGAACCGAGCCTGTTGGGACCCGACAGTACCCGACAGTACCCGACGGGCCAGGCTGGGTTCGGAAAGTTATTTAGAAATGAGTTTCGGGTTCGGGTCGGGCTCGGTCACATCAGCGCAATAAGGCATTGAACATTTTAAATTTAAAAAAGCTTATTATGTAGGTGCGCGCCTGTGTTAACGTGTGCTTGTTGCTCCGTGTGCGCTGATGGGCTCATCTGTTGACATTGCCCTACAGTTGCTTAATAAAAGCGGGCTTTCCACACACACAAATGTATGTGTCATTAGTATGAGAAAAAAAAAACGAGATTTTAACGGTGTCAGACTCGGACATAAATATTTTAATGCCTGTCGGGCTCGGGCCGGGTTCGGTTACTGCTCTGTCGGATGCGGGCCAGGCTCGGACAGAAAAACGTGGCCCGATCCGCACTCTAGAGTGTGTGTGTGTGTGTGTGTGTGTGTGCATGTCTTGGGGGTCCCACCTTCAGTGTGGTGAACATCAGCCCCATCTCTCCGTGCTGAACGTTGGGATCCATTAAATCTTCTATCAGACTGACCTCAGCTCCCAGGTTCCTGATCCTGGAGAGCAGGGCAGCAGAAACACAACATGTTCAGTCACCAGCCTGCAGTGCCTGCTACAAATGAGCTAATTGGTAGCAGATGCTGTATACAGCTATAGCTATAGCTACATTAGCTGTATACAGAGTAATAACTGAATGACCGTATACAATAATTAAAGTGTGTGTGTGTGTGTGTAGTAACACTGTGCACCTTGCCCTGAGCACAACATAGAGGAAGAGAGGGAGCAGGTCATCCATGCACCACAGGAAGTTGGTATTCAGCATAGGTTTTACTTCCTGGGTCAGTTCCTCAAACGTCTTCTGGATGACGAGGAGTTTGTCTGACGGAGTGAAGGTGGTGCTGCATGTGTCGGGAAACATACATTTTTTATTTATATAAACATAATAATGCATTTTTTTCAATTTTTTCAGATTTTGTTAATGTCCTAAGTTGCACTGTTATACAAAACAAATTCTGCTGAAATATTTTGTTACAGCCTTGTTGCATTAGGTGAAGGGATGGGGTTTGCTTGTTTTATTTTCAGTACTGGTGGTAAAACTTTTAAAATGGGACTTGTGGCTGAGTGAAACCTCTTTCAGTCCCTCCATCAGTTTGCAATCTTGTGATCACGAGAATGAGTGAAAATTCAAATATATATATATATATATATATATATATATATATATATATATATATATATATATATATATAAAAAACTGTTAAAGATTTCATGCAAACTGTCTCGAGCCCCAATAATCCAACTTCTTACATTTTCAAAAAAAGTTTCTGCCCCAAAAGCTGTAAAAAAGCACCATGTACCCCCTGGCACACATCACAAGATACGCCAAATCACTGCAAACCATTTCAAACGTTGTAACTAAACTGTACCATGTCCAACTATCATCTAGGACTTTCACTTTTAGAGTTTTTTTAGGAGTAGTACATGGTCTGGGTCTGGGAGAAAATATAAAAATACCACAAACACATGGCAGCTACCTGATTTGTTGGAGTGTCTCTACAGCAGAAACAAAGCAGGCATCTGTACTGCTGGACACAATCTGTGATACAAGTAAAGAAAATCAGTTGTAGAGGACAAAACTAAAAATGCAAGATCACACTTTACCCTTATATTAGAATCACAGGTAATCCCTTATGTGTGTGTGAGTGATTGGGGGGGGGGGTTAAAGCTGGTGGAGGAAATGGAGTGCAAGAATTGAGAAAAGGTCCATGAAGAGAAAATAGTACATTAATGGCGTTTTTCCATTACATGGTACCTGCTCGACTCGCCTCGACTCTACTCGCCTCGACTCTACTCGCCTCGACTCTACTCGCCTCGACTCTACTCTTTTAGTACCGCCACAGCGTGGCTGGTCATCATAGCAGCGCCGCAGCAAACTGCCGTGACCTAACGCGACACACACACAGAACGTCGAAGGTGTGTCGTTGCCACAGCCAGAAGACAGATTTTGTTTCAAATGAAGCTGGAAGCAGCAAAACAACACAGCTGGCTAAACTATTTAAAAATGGCGGGTTTGTTCAGGACACCCCCCTCTGTCGCTTTCACGTCACCTTTTGGTATCGCCTCAGCTCGCTTGGAACCTTGACTGAGGTGGTACTAAAAAAAAGTACCTGTTAGCAGGTACCAGGCACTTTTTTTCATAATGGAAAACCAAAAAAGGCGAGTAGAGTCGAGGCGAGTCGAGCAGGTACCATGTAATGGAAAAGCGCCATTATTATCTGACCTGCTTTTTCTCTCCCAGAATTGACATCCACACAGGCCAGAACTTCCTACAAGAGAAACAAAAAGTAAGCATGCAGCTCTTAGCATTAGAGGTGGTCAGAATTGTAAAGGTATTTAAACCAACCACAAGCACACTGTTAATCTAAATGCCATTTAGAGACAGAACTTGTGGGTGTACAAACAAATGTGTGTGTCTCAGTGTGTTTGTTGACTCTCCACACTCACTCCTGCACTCCCAGGAAGCTGAGCAGCGACTGGTCGGGCTGTTTGTTGAGTCGGAGGATGCGCTCCCAGTACTGGGTCTCCTTCTGCTCCTCCTGCAGGCAGTACAGGGTAAAGAGAGGAGGGTAGAGTCGAGGAAGCAGCTGAGGCAGGAGCAGAGAGGAGCTGCTCACCACCACAACACTGCTGGAGGAAAAAGGTGGAGGAGGGAGAGGAGGAGAGAAAGGGAGATGAAGGTTCTACATACAATACAGCCTGTCTATTTCAACAGCTATAAGGTGGATAAGCTGACAAACTTATCGTTTCAACAATGATCCATCTGACCGAGTCTTGTTTGGATCACCACAGCGTGTTTGTGTGTGTTGACACTCACTATTGCTCTGCTATGTTAGAGTTGTGTCTGCTCTGAGATGGAGAGGCAGGGGGGTCTGGGATGATGCCGCCATCATCCGGTAACCCCGAAAACAGAAACCTGCAGGCCACAATTTATGTTATTTAGTAAAGTGACTTAAATCATTTTTTTTTTTTATATATATACCATGCAAAGTACACTAGATACACGTCTACTGAAGCAGTGAAGAGGCAATCAAAAGAGAGAACTTGAATGTACCTGACAATGCTGTAGAAATGTGTAAGGTAGGCCAGAACCTCCTGGACGGCCTGCCTGAGCAGCCTGCGGTTGGATCCCACACCGACGTAAGTCATCCTGTAGGCTGTCACCAACGTCTCCACCAGCCAGCCCAGAGGGTGGTGAGGGGTCTCACACGCCTGACACACACACACACACACACACACACACACACACACACACACACACACACACACACACACACACACACACACACACACACACACACACACACACACACACACACACACACACACACACAGAGAAAACCACAGATAAAGGAACAGACCGTATTTTCTTTGATTCAGTCGGAGACTAAGGCAGTACCTGCCCTTCCTAAAGGTGCTCTAAGCGATGTTGGGTGACGGCACTTCTTGTTGACGTTCGAAGTATTTTCAAACAAAACGAGACTAGCTCGCCCCTCCCTCCTCCTCATCCCGTCCCCTCTCCCTCCCTTCCGTGCTTCCGCGCACTAACCCCCCAACTCCCGCCCCCAAATCCTTCTTGTCGGCTATTGGCTGGAACGCTGGAACTCTGTTTGTTATGTTTTGTGGTGCAGGTTGGCACAGCTTGTTTTTGTTGCCGTTTGTGGAGCCTGGGCTGTCTACAAAGACTGCGTTTTTTTTACAGTGTGTTCAGAGGACAGGCAGCTCGTGGATAGTGAGGAGATGTTTGCTGTATGTGCCAAAAAATATTGTAGCCTAAAAAACACATGACATTGTTTAGAGCACCTTTAAAGGTACTTTGAACATCAGGTACATCTGCAAAAATGTCCTTATGTGTACTTCTTACAGATGTTCCCTCTTCTCATTAGACAAAAGCCTGATAGATTCTTCACTTGCCAGTTTATTAGTGTAGTACATTTAGCTAAAACCACTGTCAAAAACAACAGTCCTGCAATAAATCAGACCTTCATAATTTTAAGACTCTTTTAGGTGTTGATTAGACTAGTTTATGATGCTGGTTAATTGTATTAAGTTATACTAAAAGGTATTTGTAATATTTTGTTTACCAGATTATAACAATAAGGATTGACAAAACAGCAAAAGCACCTCATGTTATAGCTAATTTATGTTGTATCAGTCTGTACACACACACACACACACACACACACACACACACACACACACACACACACACACACACACACACACACACACACACACACACACACACACACACACACACACACACACACACACACACACACACACACACACACACACACACACACACACACACACTTTTACCTTGATGAGGTATCTTCGTATGTTGTCATAGTTTGCGGTGGTCACCGGTTCTCCGTGCTGAGGAATGATCTCCAAACACTCCAATACTTTACGCTGAGACCTACTGAGATCTGGGCTACAAACACAAACACACACACACACACACTCACCTATTTAGATATGACAGCCGCACATCTAAAAAAGATATGATACCATTTACATTTGCTTCTGTGTGTGTGTGTGTGCTGCTGGATCTACCTTTGTCTTCGTGCAGTTGATATGGTAACAGCGATGTTGTCCCAGGCCACAGTCCTCTCTCCTCTCCCAGGAGCGTCACAGCCCAGTCGACTCCAACATTCATCAAACACACAGAGCCACCTCTGACCTGCAGGCACCATGTACTGACCCAGCTTGCTGCACATGCACACATATAAACACAACATGACCACAAGATGATATAAAACTCTGTCTTAGACTTGAATACCCTGTTACCAGTAACAACTGTCAGCCTCACAATAATATTCACAATAGATTAACACACCTGAACATTCACACACAAATAATATTAAAAGGCATAGACATGAATACACACCTGCAGACTACTGGACTAGCTGCTCAACATAAGTGCATTCACATGGCATTTTTTAAATCCATAAATCAGTTCAGGACACAGGTTAATTCCAGGTTTTTAAGAGTATAAAGTAATACTCACAGCAGGCTGTTTCTCTCTTTGTTTTCTGGTTCATCTGCAGCTGGTTTGGTGTAAGTTCCAACCACCTTCAGCCCTGTGGTCCACTCTCCACTGAACAGGCCCTGCAGGCAGTCACCGTTAGCCTGGGATAAAACACCCTGAAGAAAAAGGGAACAGAGTTAGATGGTATGAAATTATAGTCTTGCAGTTGTATTGGTTGGGTTTTTTTGGTGACTGACTAGGGCTTCTTGCTAGTAACATGGAACCATTTGGTATTAACAACCGTGAGATTTTAAGTTGGAATCAAGTACAAAAAGACAAGTAGCTAATTTTCAAAATGTAGTCCGAAACAAGAAGACCCAGTTACATTACGAAGTAGTAAAAAGCATGGACAAGATATCCGTCTGCTAGAGAGCATAGCAAACAGGCAGACGGAGCACATAGATCTAAAGGAGATGGAGCTTTCTACCTTCCCGTTGACAGTCCAGTCATCAGAAAACTCCCCATGTAAAACTGTGTCGTCATCTGACATCAACAGACCTGGACCCTGATACAAAACATCAAATAACAAATAATTACACATTCAAATTATTTTATTTACGTTTTCATCCTATTATTGCCTGAAGTCATTAGGTGACAGATGATAATGAGAAAACAAAGTGGCACCACCTTGTGTCTTTAAGTGACACTACACATCAGAGCATCCGCATAAAAGTTGCTGTCATCCCCCAACTTTTATCTCTTGATATATTTAATAGGTTTGTAGCTTAAAATAAAATGAATTATAACAAATATGACATGATAAATGATAGCAAGTTAAGCTATGTGACTTTATATCATAAGCAATATTTACTGGCCCAAAATCTACTTGGTAATCCAGGTTTAAAGCTCCTCGGACAAATGTTTTTCAAATTCCTTGGCACAAAAATCAATACCTCCTTTAAGTGGAAAACTCACGCAGACCTTGTCAAAGCACACTGATGCCTGAACTTCCTCAGACTGTTGAAGACAGTTGTGCAGTTGAATCTCTTTACATCCAGCCATTAACTGTATATGCTAGAAGGATGAAGTACATATTTTAGGGTGAACTTACACACATCTTGTTGTCTCTGAAGGTCCCTTCAAAGTACACACCACACTGGGTGACAACTACAGCGCTGCCATGCCGCTGCTCTTCCAACCACAGTCCCATGTACTTCTCACCTCTGGGGAGAGCAAATAGGAGCAGTCACTAGTGGCAGTTTGTATGTCTTCATGTACAACATTTAAATTAACTTAAAGCAAAATCAAGTCCAGAAAGGAAAATGCCTGTTTGCAGAAACAAATGTATGCAAGATTCCTCTGAAATGCTTTGGACTTACAACTAAAACAAACTGTGCTTATTATGCATCTGCCAAATAATACATTTTTCAGCTTATATTACGAAAATGTGGATGTTCTCCGGAAATGATCCTAGTAATTTATTCTTCCTCTATAAGCCAAGATTCTCTCTCTTACTGGAGCTTTCTTGGGTATGAGCCAAACCATTAATCAGACCTGGTGATGTCATCGTAGACTCCATATCCCGTCTTCCTGTCGTGGACCCACTGGCCAATGAAAACGCTGGAGGAGTTCTTGGTCAGCCTCCCGGAGCTCAGCATGCCATAACCGTGCCGTTGCCCGTCACAGAAACAGCCCTCGTACACCTCACCACTGGCATACCTGCAGCAGGTAGAACCCACAGAGACATGAATACACACACAGATGGTGGCTCTCTGTATGTTCATGTGCAGAGCAAGGCGCTAAGACTGACAGGGTTGTGGGTGTGGGAGTCAGACATGATGCCCAAAGACTGAATATTGCCTTTACATGAGTGACTTGATCAGTCTGTGACTCAGTTATGTACAACTTATATACAGGTCATTTGTCCTATGTTACACTCTACTTTACTAAAAATTCAGTAGAAAACAGTGTACTGACTTGTACTTGCCGAAACCATGGATCTTGCCATCTCTCCAGTGTCCTTGGTAGCTGTCTGGCTTCTTCAGCACTTTGTTAGGTATTATACACTCTCCATAGCTGGAAAGAGAAAGAACAATTGTACAAACTGTTGAGACAACAGTTTAATCTTTGCTAGATAATTACACAGATATAAATAGCAAAAGCCACCAGCTGGTTTTACGGTTTTAGGCATAATGGATGTTTAAAACAGAACAGGACTAAACACTACCACCACTATTTTCTGTTACTGCAAGTATTTCAATATTTTAATTACAGATCTCCCTAAAAGGTAGAGAGATGTGTCATATTGGAAATGAACAACTTTACACGTTAACCATCTCTTTAGCACTACACCGGGTAAATGTACTTACCCATCCTCCTGTCCTTTCTTAAAGTTCCCGCTGTAGGTCCGTCCATCTGGCCACTTCATGGTGCCTCTGCAGAGGCAAATACATGTAACTATCCAACTATTTGCACAAAGCCATTTAATTAGCTACTACAGGAAGAATCAACTTCAGCCTTCATTCTAACAAAGTCTGTATTCAACAATGCTGGAAATTGTTGTTCACAGTCAATGCTGACTTCACTCACTCCCTGCTAATACTTCATTTACTTTCACTCTGTTTCTCTTTGCCACACAGGTTTCTACTACTACCGATTTGAAATTTGTGGGCTAAACTAATGTCACTGTCGTCATCCTGAAACCATATCCAGGAGTTTATAGTGGGCTGCCAAAAACCAATGCACACACTTTTCATGGACACACCTATATGTAAACATTATTCTGCACGTACACATGCGCAGGCGCACACACGCACGCACACGCACACAAACCTGCCATGAACTCGTCCTGCCAGCCAGCTCCCGGTGTATTGGGCTTCTTTAAACCGGCCCTCTCCGGTGAACGTGTATGAGGCAGTGCGAGACATTGCTGTCATCCCTGGTGACGACCCCTGACTGGCACCACCCAGCACCTGATCTACCGCATGGTTAATAGACCGTAGCCACTTGTTCTGGAGAGAGAGAGAGAAAACAAAAGTAGAGAATTCTGAATTAAAGATGATGTCATGAGACATAATCATTATGCAATATGCATTGACAGAAATTTGAGTGCCTCCTGACTAAAACTAATAAAGTATCTATCCATCTATCTATCTATCCAACTATCTATCTAAAAAAAACAAAAGTATTTATCAGCATATTAGGAAAGTTGTTTTTTAGTGTCACATATTTGTATTTCTGATGCATGATCGGATGGCCAAAACATGAAAAGCTGTTAGTAGTACAGTACATTGAATAGAAATGTGCCACTTTCTTGCTGTTGCAGTAATAATGCCGAACCATTGATAATTCCAAGACATTGTCAATATTTATCACAAAATGTCATAATACTTCTTAATATTAAAAAAACAAAAAGACATTTTACGTCAAGCAACCTTAATCATTTACATTTTTGTCCTAAATTTACAGCATAATTTGCAAATAATAATATGCATAAAACTTCTTGAATAACAAACCAAGCTGCAATAAGTGGGTAATAAGTGTATAAACCAGAAATGTACCTTTTCTTGTGGTGTCGAAGCCACCAGGGTGAAACTCTCCTCTGGACATGTAATTTTGATTGCATAGCTGAAGACACACACCACAAGGATAATAATAAACTTTGATCTGTATAAAACGTTTTAACAATGAATGACAAACCATTTTTCAATCTGTGACACAGACATCAACCTTCACCGCTATGTATGATGTAGTTCCAGAGATACACCCAGATATCAGCCGAACAGCAAGCAACCATCGAGGCTTAATGTTCACCACCGCCACATCCATCACTTTTTATTTGAATTAGTCATGTTAGCTTTGTTATTCAGTCTGGATTAAAAAAATAAATTAAATTAAAATTTTAAAAAACTCACAGTCCGCTGCTGTCTTCAGTAAGTGGTTTTGCCCACAGACAGGTCAGAGGGTAGACGTGATGTGTGGAGAACTGCAGAGAGACACAGCAGCGGTTCAGGTATTGTATCACCATCTTTCTGTAGATGTGGGACATTGATACTTCTCACATTATCTGAGCCTACCAAATCAATGTTTACAGAAATGACCAAATCCAGACTGTGTGAGTGAGAGAGAAATTACCCATATATAGTTGCCTCTTTACATGTCTCACTGTACTTTTGAATATTCTTGTGAATAAGGGAAGTTATTAAAATATCACCAATGTAATTTCAGTTTTACTAGTGTGTACATGTAAAGAATGTTGATTTAGATGTCACTGTACGGTAACACCACTACCTAATTCTGTTACAAAAATGACCTACCTTGTCCATTGAGTTTTGACTTTCATGGTATTTCATTAATATTAATAACTCTTGTAAAAAAACTAAACCAAACTTAAAAAAACCCAAATATTTCACAAAGCATAGATTAGGTCTTTCGATTGTTTGTCTTATCTCAAGTAAGTTTCAAGTCTCTGAGGGGTTTGGGTTTTTTCCCTATATACTGGAACTAAAAATAAGGCTTCCTTGAAGGTAGTGAATCTAAAAATCTACAGTATGCTTCATTTTTTAACCAATGATTCACCTAAACAAATTTTAGTTTTTGTTAAAGAAGAAAAAGAAAATCGCTATACTCAATACTATCGAATCGCAATAAATCCAATCTGCACCAATGTATCGTGATTAATCAAATCGGGACAAAAGCATATTGTCTGTCCCAGCCTTAATGCTTTAGAGAATGCTTAGCAACAATGCCACGTATCTGTGATTTATTGATGCTTGCAGTATAACTTCATCCAATTTAACTAAACAAAGCTCAACTATTAAATGTACTAGGCAAGATGTGTATCCATGTGCAATGCAGGATTAACACCACATTAAAGGTCTGCTACACAACACAACACAACATCAACCCAAAACAACAGAGAGAGAAACGGTACAAGTATCACCACAATCTGCTGTCTATTAATACACCAACCAAAGCAAACAGATAGGAGGGCAAACTATTAGGCAGGATTCAGTACCAAACTATTTTTTTACTGAAACAAACAAAGTAGAGAGGGAGAGACACACAGGACAAGTCAACAGTAGATATGTTGTCATCTAATCAGTGACAAACACGTAGTCTTGTTGCTTGGGTCTTGGTTCAGATGCTTTTGAAAGCTATGCAGCTGTGAGTTGCATCCTTTCACCAACGTGAGCTACTGCAACGATGACCTCATCTACAGTATTTTCAGCACTGATTGATTAACGTTACGGTTGCAAACACGTCTTAACCCAAATCCACACACACAGCAGCCTGTTTGGTAGGCAGACATCAGGACAACATGTACAAAATAAATATTAACACAGAACATTTGCAATGCTAAGGTACGCAATATTACAAAGCCCAATAATAATCCAGTTAGTCTACTCTCATTGGGGTTAGGGTTGAAAAATAAAAAATAAAAACATTATAACTAATTTATGAATGTAAGGCTCTTGGCCTGAACTACATAAGTTTATACTAGATGTGCCTACTAAACTGGGAACTGAAAAATGTATTGGGTTTTGAATGAACAATCTCTATAACGTTACAGAAAGTCCTGTGTTAACGTTTGTTTGTTTATTTATTTGCTTACTAATCCCTTGTGAACCTTGAGTGTAAGCACTGAAGAGAGGCCGACACGCCCATGCTGCTGCAGCGCTAAGCTCAGGGTGGTTAAACTGGTGCCAGATATACTTACAAGGCTCTGAGAGGGAATGGCAGCCTGGGTGAATAAAAGATACAATGTACAAATATAAATTTTATTAACAAAACATGGTAGATGTCAAGAAACTATAGGAGGACAGATCTGGTGGAAGCTTTATCTGATGTGACCGAGACTAACAAAGATCCTGCGGATTTTCTCTGATGTATAAAAAAGTGGTTGCTGTTGTTTGTTGACAATTTGAAGTTCATTTAAAAAGTTTTTAACAGATGAGTCCGTTGTGCTCGCTCCGCCCTGCAGTAGGCATCGTTAGCCAATCTTATTTACGTATCAACGTCTGTAAAGAAAAAACTGGTGTCCATCAAGGATTTAAACTACCTAAAAGTAGGAGAAACATAATATAATTTGGATCTTTTTTTGTACAGATTTTCTGTGTTTGCATGTGTGTGTACCTGTGTGTGCACCAGTGTGTCATTGAATAGTATGAACCAGTGGTTGGAGAACCGCCCGGCATTCTGCAGAGTCAGAGATCTGTTGCTGCTTTCACACACCACACGACGCTGTGGGAGACGCAGGACCTCCTGATGAACAAACACACATGTACATTTGCTGGTTAGACATCTGACAAACAACTGTGTCTTACACTTTAGAGTAGATGGACATGCTGCATTTATGAATTCCCACCTTGAGACTTTCTGTACAACTGTAGAAAACACTGCTGTCAGCTGCAATCCTCCCATTTTGGAGTTAGGGTTTGGGTTACCCTAACCCCAGCCTTACCCCTTGACCTAACCTCAGCTATCAGGTAACCTAGAGAACTCAAGTGGTAAAGCTCGTATTGGAGTACAATTACCCAAGTGCCCCCTGTCAAGGTCAAAAAGCTCTCTTTGTGAAAACAAATTTAAAAGGAGCAAACAGACAGCAATGTTTGCCAAATTAAAATGTCCCTATATCCTGTGAGCAGGAACAGCCTTAGTCCTGGGTAGTGAAATAAATGTCACACGTAGAGTTTAGTGGTTTAGGATCTCAGGGATATTATTTTGACGAGCATACTCTCTTTGTCTTCTGTGTATTGTAGTTTGGCAATGTAAAATCTCTCAACGTTTTCTCACCCAAACAGTATAATCAGGAAGAATGATAGCAGGTCTAAATAACTTAACAAAGAGTGGTACTCACAGTAGTTTTTCCAGAGTGGGTCTTCCAGAAGAGGAAGGTGGTTTCAGCCTGTTTCTTCTTCCTCAACAGGGACAAAGACAGGGAGTCATACTGACCACAGCCCTGATGAAGGGACTGATACTCTGTAGTTATCTAGGTGGGAGAGCAATTAAGAGAGGTTAACTGTTTTCTTTCTTCTTTCCTTTAGATTCCAGAACATAAAAATGGGTCCACTTGACCGGCTCTTACAGAAAGTATACCTCCATTAACAGATCACAGTTCAAAATACACAGTACATCCTAGCAGACTGCCTGGCCACTGTAACAAATTTGGACATTTTAATTCCCACAAAATGGAAGATACAGTGGAATATTTTCTACTCCACTGTATAAATATGATGAGGACTGACTTCATCAAAATAACAACAAAGCACACAAGAATACATTAACTTCTGCCAAGACTGCAACATTCTCAAAATCTGTTATTATGATAATAGTAAATACATATAAAGTATGTAACACTGCCCACAAAATAACCACTCTCAAGAGCTTGACAGGAGTGTAATTATGTTAAGGAGACTGAAAAACAATGGAGGAATGTCTATTACCAGTAAACAGTTTTGGAAATCACCAAACTGCTCAATTCAGTAGTAAAGGCATATTCTCTTCACATGTTGAACATGGAAATAAAAGACTGCTAAGCTTTAGTTTGTCATTTTAAATGTATTTTATTTACTGCTAAATAACTCAATTTCATATGTAAATGTTTGTTATATTATTTAGTTTTTTTTTAACAATTCTTACTATATCTTTATAAACTATTTATCTATGAACTTATCTATGGTGTTGCAAAATATTGAAGCTAATGCAATATCAGTAATAAGTTACGATATATCCAAAGTTACTCATGGGAAATAAACACATTTGGAAAAGGTGGAAGTGAAAAGAAAAAGAGAAGACCAAGAGTGTTTGAGTAAACAGAACAGAACAAAGAGAGAGCTTCCTCCTCACCACATCGTAACAGGCTGCCAGTCTGAGCAGGACTCGGCTATACTGGTGGAGTTGCTGCAGAGGCCAGTACAACAAGGAAACCAGATCAACATCACCACTGACAGACTGGTCTGATACACACAGCTGAGCGAGCATAGTCTGCTGAGAGCCTAGACACTCACTGGACAGAAACACACAGAGAGACAAAGAGACATACCACTCAAGACTCAATTATCTTCAGTATTTTAATCTAAATATGTGTCTGTTTTCAGTCGATGGGAGCAAATCCATTTGCTTTTCTAAAAAATGTCTGTTCGGCAACTCTGCACAGGATCACTTCCTGTGTTTTAATTATGTTGACTTCGGGTCACATTGACCCGTTTTAAATTTTTGTTTTATATCAGAAAATATGGGACGTAGAAATAAGCGCTGAAAATGTGTAGAAGGAAAATTTTAAAATTCCAAATGTTGGAAAAAGCAAAAACAAACTGTGAAAAAACATGGTTGAAGGTTGAAGGGAAGACAACACAAGGGTTAAGTTTGTGGTTTGTTTTGGGTACAAAAAAATATAGAATAGCTGGCTATTTAGCACGAACATGATCATCAGCATTCATGGTGAATGTTTTCTCTGCTAACATTGGGGCAATGCCAAGTGAGGTTAGCAGGACTCCTCAAGTGAAAACAAATAAAAAGGAGCTTACAGTGAGAGTTTATTGAGTGATATGAATCCGCCCATCACGTGGAAGTCACCTACTGAAGAACAATACCTAGAGAGACAGCAACAGAGAGAGTGAGAGATGTTAATTTGGGTTTTCACTTGAATTCCCATACTAGATACAATATAAAAATGTCAAATGTACTAGTAAGTCCTGGTTAAAAACCAACTTGTAGTCTCCGTCCGTTTACTGTTTGCACTATTGACATCTACTGTCAACAGAAACTCTGTAAGCGTCAACTTTATTTGCTCTGGAAAATCAGTGCCACCTTTGACATTACATTACATTTAGCTGACGCTTTTATCCAAAGCGACTTACAATTGCTATACATATCAGAGGGTGCACGCGGTTTGTGTTTTAAACCCATGTAACTGGTTTTCCAAATTCTTTCCAGATAATCTGTTTACAGTCTGGACAATCATAATTCATTCAAAAAGCGTTGTATTCAAACAGATTTATGGAGTCATTGACAGTACATATATTGCATGTGGGGTCTTTTGTTACAGAAGTGGACCTTTAACATTGAGATAAGTAATATAAGCTGCTATTTACTGTCATTTTTAACTGTTAAAGCATATGTAAAATAATGGTGTTAAATGAGAGTTTAATACAGTTTCTTTACTGGCGCTACAAAAAAAAGTAAAAGAGGAACATTAAAGCACATGGAAAGAGTTAAACTGGGACTAAAACTCCAAGAAAATCCACAACAAGCAGAAGACATGTATAGGTATATTTGCTATAAAAAATATGAGAATGTCTGTATTGATAAATACAGTATGGGCTTTTTGTGTGCTGAGACAAAAAGGTGAACCTTACTCTTTATAGATGTCCAGAAAGTGCTCAGCATGTGTCAGCAGGGGAAGGGAAGTGACATCACAGCCCTGCACATCATGCAGGAAGTAGCTGAGTGACGTGGAGTGACGACCGATCAGGACGCTCAGACGAACAAAACTCTCGCAGAGGGAGAAGAAGAGATGAGTGCATGGCTCACCTAACGACGGACACACGCTCTCTGTGCAGGAGAACACACAGACACAAATATTAAGTTGATGCTTTACTACTAATGCACTTAATAGATGCTCGGAATGTATTATTTCACAGATAATTTGTTGTATTGTATGCACAGTTTTGTTTCTATTTGCAACTATTTCATATGTTTTCATTTACATTTAAGAGGAACATTTAAATTCACATATTCAAAATCCCCAATGGTAAGGGGGTCGGAGATGGAAAAGCAGAGTAGATGCATAACAGCAGTTGGTGCTAATCAACAAAGATGGAGCCAGTACAGAGACGCTTTCACCTCTGTTGCGTAGCGGTGTGAGGAGGCGCTCCATGACGGTGCTTGACCAGCAGTAGAACTGTCTCTCTCTGGAGGCCAGCTCATGGATAGCTGAGATAAAACCCATGACGTTCTGGTCTGCCAGCACCGCACAGCTCTGACCGCCGCTGCACACAGTGCTGATGTAACCCATCTACACACAGAAGAAATACTTGTTACTCATACATTAACAGCAGGATTCCAGTATTTTGTGGTTTCTCGCTGTTGCTTCTAATGTTTTGTAATGTCTCTCAGCTTTCTCTTGACTTTCTCTCTTTGTTCCACGCATGTCCATCAGATTTCAAAATGGCAGCTGTGAATGATTACAGTCTCTGTGTGGTGTATGCATCTGTTGTCTGTTTAAAGATTTAATACCACAAATATAACTTTATAAGGACACTTCTTTGTACTTTAACCATACTGAATTATGAGTAATAAACCACAAACAATTGTGTTAAGGAGCTACAAACCTCCACGCAGAAGGGCAGCAGGGTGGGTCTGACTGTATAACTCTCCGCTCTGTTGGGGGACCTCTGACATGAACTTTGACTCTGGTGGGACCTCGGACTCGGCGCTGACGTTGGCTCCTGCTGCTGGCCGCAGAACAACAGGACCGGCTGGACACAGTCTCCGTCAGCCAGGAGGAGGGAGTGGCTCTGACCGGCTGACACGTCCCAAACCCGAAGACCATCAGACAGCTACAGTGGCCAGCCAGGGACAAAACACAGAATGCTATTAGTCAATTAACTGATTTGTTGTAGATCTGTTAGTGTGACTATAATATGATTACTTTACTGTACATTTTTACATGTTACCTGGCACACAGTGCTATTTTCTTCTCACTAGCTGTTATTTCAGCACATTTGCATTCATACTGTATGTCCTTGAGTATGTTTTACAGTACGAACGACATCCCTCTAATGATATGTTCATTTATAATTTTCAGTAATACATTTCTGTGTAATATGCTGTCAGGATATGGCATAAATGAATTGATTTATTGACTGACTGATTGATTGATTGTGTGAATGACTTGTGTCAGTGAATAAAAATAAAAGAAATGAGAAATAAGCATTTCAAGAAATAAATCAATATATGACTAAACATGTGAAATACTGTAAATGAGTTAAGCACTGAATGAATGAATTAAGAGACATGGCTGACTGCTCTACCTTTGCCTGTTGAGGTACAGTGACAGGACTGTTGACATGACCGAGCTGTCCACACATGTTGCTGCCCCATGAGTACACCTGGAAAACAGCAAACAGATAAGTTAGTTGGTGTAAATGTGTGTGCGCTCTTGTACTTCTATGTTTGTGAGGACCAATTGGACTTTTAGACCTAGACAATGACATTTCGATCAGTCGTCACTTCTCTAAAGCATTGTATCAGACTTGATTTAAAGCTTAACGTTAGACTTAGGTTACTTAGGGTAAGGCATGTATTTGTGATGGTTAAGGAATAGTGTCAGGGGCCAAGGAGCATATTATGTCAATGAGAGTCCTCATACAAACGTACAATTACGTGTGTGTGTGTGTGTGTGTGTGTGTGTGTGTGTGTGTGTGTGTGTATGTGCTGTGGTCTGTTACCTGGCAGTGAGCAGTGAGAGCCAGTGAATGGTGTGACCCTGTGGCGACTTTGATAACCTCCTCCCCTGTCAAAGACTTGATACACAGAGGCTGGAGTCTGGAGACACACAAACACACACTGTAACAGCTTGTCTACATTGGAGGCATTTCAGCTGCGTTTTTATCCAACACGCATGTTTGCACAGGACGCATAACGGCTTGAATTTCACTAGCACTGCTTACACCTAAACACAACCCAAAGTGTATTTTTAGTATACGCACGTTTTACATACTACTACAGTGACTATCTGACTGTGCTAACATGCTGCTCATATTACACAGATTGTGTAGACATTGTGTAAGAGTTATAAGTCTAGTCTTGTGTATTTCATTTCTTTGTGACTTTTAAAGTAAGTGCTTTTCACGGAATTGATTTCCTTATCTTGTCATGTAAAGTAAGTACTATCACACAATTACAGCATTAATATAATAATTAATGATAAATATATACTAATTTATTTTTAAATGTATTAATGACGTTATACTCATCGACTTGTGCTTCTTATGTAACACAAGTCGTGTATTTACATTTAAAATCTAACTATGGATGGGCGCAGGTGCATTTGCTATTTTAACGTTGTAGCCGCTGGACGGGAAATTATGGTCGGTCTTAAACCAGCAAAGACACTTGTGTCGGCCTTTGTGCTGCGCCGGGTGCAAGATAGGGCCCAAAGTGTTAACATGGCTTTAACGGCATGGCGTTTTCACATGGAGCCGGTGAAGAACTGTTATACTGACGGTTTATGTCAAATTATTTTATTTTATACTGATTTATGTTAATGTATAAGAATATATTGCAGCTATTATAAGTGGGGATATACTATAAGCGTATGTGTGTACTTGTGTGTCCACACCTAGCGAGTTGATCTCCGTGGCCCAGTTGCCCCTCAGACCCGCGGCCCCAGCTCCACACTTCTGTCTCCAGAGACGGCAGCCCATCTCCAGCCTCCTCCGCTGCAGCAACAACCTGGGACCAACAAGCAGAGGATGGCCTGTAGGCACAAGACCGCAGTTGCCGTGGAGACCCTGAAAGAAAAACACATGATCTAATGGTAAAGTCCTGGTAACAGTGTTGTTTCAACCAACTGAACCATCACCTACTAGTTACATTTGAGCATCTGTTATACATTATTTACTGCTATTCAGTATCTAATAAATACATAAAGCTTTTGGGGACTACTAAAACTGAAAAAGGTCTATATGGGGGATGGTTTTAAGATCTGTGTTGAAGGATGAGTGACTTTCATTCCGACACTAATGAAACTCTGGGCAAACCAGAAAACAAGAAGTTAGTCTGCAGCGGTGCGTCTGCTAATCACAATTTCCCTAAAAGGTCCAACCATGTATTTTGTGGCACTATCGATACACTTTAAACATTCTCCTGTGGATATATAAAGTGTAAAGAGACTTTAAATGATTAATTGAGCGTAATACAATTAAGGGTAAAACATCACAATAATCGTCATTTGGCTTAGGCAATATATTGTGACTAAAGGACTTTCTGATTTTTAGGTGTAGTCATTTTTATTATCTTATAATAGTTCATTATTATGTTATCTCAAGAAAGCAAATAATGTTATCTCAAGATAATGATACATTTTTCATGTGTATGCTGTAATCTTGACTTCCATATCAGTTGATCTGAGCTGTGACATCAGATCCAGGAAAACCCATTATTGTTCAGTGTGTCAAAGGGAAAGGCAAACACAGGCAGACATTGTATTGTGTGTTTCCGTTGGAGATAAAACGTGTACTCTTGTTCCTTGTTAGCCAGGCTGCAACGTCACAGAGACAACCCATTTCAGTGATTCTGGGGATATTGTTTACTTCATTGGTACTAGATCATTTATGTGTATTTATGTATATGTGTATTTGTGTCTGTGGTGGCACATTCAAATCTCACAGGTACACTTAGTATGAAGCCTGAACCAGTTAGCTTAGCCTAGCAAAAAAAATGAAAACAGCGCGAAACGGTTAGCCTGGCTCTGTCTAAAGTTAAAAAAAAAATAAAAATACTACTACCAGCAACTCTAAAGCTAGCTAAAACATGTTAATTAGCTCACGGCTAAATATTAATATATATAATAATAAGGCTCTGAAATTTGTTGCGCCACATGGTCGTGCACCCCTGAATTTCTGTAACCTGGCGCACGCTGCGCTTTCAGTTCAACATGATCGGCTGGAAAGACTGGCCGAGCATGTTCGCCTGTACAAACATCTGTATGATTCTTTATGTACAGACCACAGGGAGTCAAACAGCCTTAAATATGTGGTCAGAGAGAGACACCACACCGGGAAAAGAAGAAGCATTTTGCAGGAGTGTGGAAAAACATGAGAGAACACAAGATTTTTTTTCAGCGGCGCACAACAAAGCGAAAACAGAAAGCACGGACGAGTTCGAGGGCAAGCTTTCCGAGCAAGTGCGCCAATAGCAACTGCATTCTGACTGGTACCAGATGCCAGGACTCTCAGAGTGACTGCAAGTCTCTCTTGTAAACTTATTGGGTTAAGAGTGTAGCCTCAGTCATGGCGCACACCCATCCTGTCACTGCTTCTCCCCATAGAAAGCTTACGCATACTTAGGCAGTAAGGTGTCGCAGCGTTAGCCTAGACCGGCGGGGGAAGGTGTGTAGCCACAACACAGCCTCCCTATGCGGTTATAGTTCTTGAGCTCTATAGCTATAGCTCCACTCTCCTCTCTCTTTCCATCTGTGTGTATTCATGTTCCAGAAATGCTTGTTATTAACCTAGCTCCGGGGAGCTTCCCCGGAGTCCGTATGTTCTTTGTCCCCCCAGCACCATCATCTTGGATCATGAAGGCACCTACATCATGGTGGCAGCTGTCGCCGTGGTCCTGCCCTACGACCTGCTGTGCCCCATTACACCCTGTAATGCCCGCCGTCGACTCGCTATGTCCGGCCAACGCCCTGTTACGCCATGATGTGCTCTACGACACCATGAACTATTACAATTACTCTAGTCATTATCTTAATTGTGACTTTTTATTGCCATTGTTCATCAAACCCCCAACCGGCATCGTCAGACACCGCCTACCAAGAGCCTGGGTCTGTCCCGTCAGACACCTCCTACCAAGAGCCTGGGTCTGTCCGAGGTTTCTTCCTAAAAGGGAGTTCTTCCTCGCCACTGTCGCACTTACACATTCATGCATGCTCTTGGGGGAATCACTGGAATTGTTGGGTCTTTGGAAATTACAGAGTGTGGTCTAGACCTACTCTATCTGTACAGTGTCCTGAGATAATTCTTGTTATGATTTGACACTATAAATAAAATTTAATTGAATTGAATTGAATTGAATTAAGATGAGACTTTTATGGTGAATGAAAGGCTTGATCCGACGAAGTAGGTCATTGAATCGTTGTGCAGACATTCTGAAGTATTCAGAAGTGCTTCTCTTCGTCTATCATCGTCATTTGTTTCACGAGGATATTGAACTCACCATATTTATGTCTGGCGTTATTCAAAGGACGAACATTCCACCTTCTTTTTCTTCGTTTATTTGCAAGCAGGATCAAAAGCAGCTGTTCTTCCTCATCCATTGACTCCCAATATCATCTTAGCCATTGTTGACATTAACGTCAATGCTGATGCCAGTTCTGCCATTGTTTACCTACTTCTTCTAGTCCGTAGAAATAGCAAAGTTGGTAGCCTTTCCTCAGTTGCGACACTTCTGTTCAGGAGAAGACTGCAACTAGTGTCGCGACCACCACACGCGGGTATAAACAGTTACGGCGCTCCCATGACGTCACACTGTCGGGCGACAGGTTGGGAATGGCGAGTATAATGAACGCTTTAGGCCCCAGGACATCAATCTTCTTATCTAACTCTTGGCAAGAAAGTAAATACAGTGAGGAAAATAAGTATTTGAACACCCTGCTATTTTGCAAGTTCTCCCACTTGGAAATCATGGAGGGGTCTGAAATTGTCATCGTAGGTGCATGTCCACTGTGAGAGACATAATCTAAAAACACAAATCCAGAAATCACAATGTATGATTTTTTAACTATTTATTTGTATGATACAGCTGCAAATAAGTATTTGAACACCTGTCTATCAGCTAGAATTCTGACCCTCAAAGACCTGTTAGTCTGCCTTTAAAATGTCCACCTCCACTCCATTTATTATCCTAAATTAGATGCACCTCTTTGAGGTCGTTAGCTGCATGGAGACACCTGTCCACCCCATACAATCAGTAAGAATCCAACTACTAACATGGCCAAGACCAAAGAGCTGTCCAAAGACACTAGAGACAAAATTGTACACCTCCACAAAGCTGGAAAGGGCTACGGGGAAATTTCCAAGCAGCTTGGTGAAAAAAGGTCCACTGTTGGAGCAATCATTAGAAAATGGAAGAAGCTAAACATGACTGTCAATCTCCCTCGGACTGGGGCTCCATGCAAGATCTCACCTCGTGGGGTCTCAGTGATCCTAAGAAAGGTGAGAAATCAGCCCAGGACTACACGGGAGGAGCAGGTCAATGACCTGAAAAGAGCTGGGACCACCGTTTCCAAGGTTACTGTTGGTAATACACTAAGACGTCATGGTTTGAAATCATGCATGGCATGGAAGGTTCCCCTGCTTAAACCAGCACATGTCAAGGCCCGTCTTAAGTTTGCCAATGACCATTTGGATGATCCAGAGGAGTCATGGGAGAAAGTCATGTGGTCAGATGAGACCAAAATAGAACTTTGTGGTCATAATTCCACTAACCGTGTTTGGAGGAAGAAGAATGATGAGTACCATCCCAAGAACACCATCCCTACTGTGAAGCGTGGGGGTGGTAGCATCATGCTTTGGGGGTGTTTTTCTGCACATGGGACAGGGCGACTGCACTGTATTAAGGAGAGGATGACCGGGGCCATGTATTGCGAGATTTTGGGGAACAACCTGCTTCCCTCAGTTAGAGCATTGAAGATGGGTCGAGGCTGGGTCTTCCAACATGACAATGACCCGAAGCACACAGCCAGGATAACCAAGGAGTGGCTCTGTAAGAAGCATATCAAGGTTCTGGCGTGGCCTAGCCAGTCTCCAGACCTAAACCCAATAGAGAATCTTTGGAGGGAGCTCAAACTCCGTGTTTCTCAGCGACAGCCCAGAAACCTGACTGATCTAGAGAAGATCTGTGTGGAGGAGTGGGCCAAACTCCCTCCTGCAGTGTGTGCAAACCTGGTGAAAAACTACAGGAAACGTTTGACCTCTGTAATTGCAAACAAAGGCTACTGTACCAAATATTAACATTGATTTTCTCAGGTGTTCAAATACTTATTTGCAGCTGTATCATACAAATAAATAGTTAAAAAATCATACATTGTGATTTCTGGATTTTTTTTTTTAGATTATGTCTCTCACAGTGGACATGCACCTACGATGACAATTTCAGACCCCTCCATGATTTCCAAGTGGGAGAACCTGCAAAATAGCAGGGTGTTCAAATACTTATTTTCCTCACTGTATTTCCCAAACGTGCTGTCAAGTTGTTCACACCCTACCATTCTTACCACGGGTGGGTATTCCAGGCAGGGAGCGTCTCCTGTTTGTTGCTGTTCTGGCCTTCTGGTTTATATTTGTGAGACTGGAGCTTTTCTGCCCCTGCAGGGTCTGCTTCTCCGCCTCCAGACAAAGCCGAACTTCTTCCAAACACACTGGGGAGGAGGAGTACGCCACGGCCACTCCACTGCATAGGAAAGCAAATACACTGTAGATGAGAGTCTGTTGGTATGTGGAACACGGATAAACACTATCTGTGTTAATTTTCTAAAGTTAAGCTTAACTTTTTGGACTTTTTGTTATTTTCACAGTGATTAAAAACAGAGGTGAAGTGGAATCACTTGAATAAAATGAAGATTGACAAAAATAGCACTAAAAATGTTCTCTCTGTGAAAACTTCTCAACATGACTTTTTTCTGATTATTGAAAACACTGATGAATTGCACTGCCTAAAATTCTTAACCAAAGTGCCACATTATCAACTACAGAAAACGTGGTCTTACTTGTTGTTTTGACTCTTGATTGGCGAGTCTTCTTTGTAACTGGAAGTCAACAGATCCGTGGAAGGAGTTGAGGAAACACAGCTGTCATCTGGAGAGAACAAGGGCAGGAGAGAAGGAATACAAACATTTTAGGAGAAAGAAAATAGAATGAAGGGCAAACAGCTATGAAGAAATAAACAAATAAACCAACCTCAAAACAAAGGCATAAGGAACAAAACTGAATAACCAACCTGAAGTGTAACTGCTCAGCGAGTCGGTATCTCCCGGCCCGGTGGTGTGGCGCATCTCAAATGAGTGACTAGAGAGTTTCTGAAGGAGATTCTGAAGCTCTAGCTCGTCAGGGAAAGCAGAGTTCTTATTGGCTTCCCAGCCTGACAGGGGATGAGACTTGGGGCTGCCATCTGTGTCAGAGAGAGGGTGAGTGGGCCCAACTGAAAGATTCGTCCTGAAGTTTTGCAATGAAAGAAAGGGAAAGAGAACAGAGAGCTGAATTAAAAACTGAAATAGAAAAAGTTTAAATGCAAAAACATAAAAATGTAGGCATAAAAAAAAGAGACCCATAAGTTATGTAATACCGTACTGTTTAGTGTTAGATTTGCCATTTTCAGAAAATGGACATGAACCGGCTGCAGAGCCAGGGCTGCTTCCAGCTGACCTTCCCCGAGACTGGAACTTTCGTCTGGGGCATCTTCTTCTGGGAGAGATCTGGGAATGCAAACCAAACAGGGGCATCAACCAGGGCTAAAATAGCTGAACCTCTAAAATGAGCATAGATACTTAACCTTAAACATTTTTTACAGCGTCTAGATTTTGTAATTTTATATCTTTCTGGTACAACAATATATTAGGTCTGCCCAAACATATTCCTTTATTTAATTTCTCCTTTTTGGAGTACAGTTACCTCGCCTGTCATGACTTCATTCAGCTCCACCCCCAGGGGACAGTAGTGACCAGCATCAACTGCAAATGGCTCCTCCCTTTCTGTCACTGAATAGTGAGGCGACCGACCCCGCTCCCTCGTCTCAGTGGGATTCTGGCTATTCTGTGGAGGTAAACTGCGAACCAGGGCCAGGCTGTGGTAGGCACCACAAGCCACCTGTGGGAAATAAATAGAGATGGTGTTTCTGGAAACAGAACATAGTATTCTTTGTAATTTAAATATGGCAATGAATATATCAGGAAGAGAAACTACCTGAATGACATGTCTGCCTGCCAAGTGCTCCACCTGTGGCAGAGATAGAAATAATACAAATGTGTTTATTCAATTTAAATACAGTTTTATCAAGTTCTCACATGCAAACACATACCAACACGCTATTGATTCTCCACCAATCAGTGCAAACATTTAGGGCGTTGTCACACTTGAAAGTCCGAACCAAGGTTCATGTTTGTGTTACATTGTATACGTTTGATCCGGTAAGTTTTGGTTTCACATTGCAGTTATGCAAGTGCACTAAAGATCTATACGTGACAAAACTACGTCCTGCCGTCATCACATACGTGAGCTGCGTCTCCAGATACTTATAATTGATTGTTTTTTAGACGGGCTTCCCCTACTGACTGCTGCGGCTCTTTTTGTTTTGTTGTGATGTTGAGAAGCAAGAAACGGGAACTTTCTTTCTGGAACATTTATTCAGAGACAAACGGAAACCTACACTGTACATTTACTACCACTTAACAAATAAACTGCTGATGTATTCTCTGCTCCGATAGCTGACTGCTCTGAGCGCATTCACCGTCTCTCACTCTCTCATGTAGCCTACACACTAAGCACCGAGCTATTCCTTAAAGGAGCTTCCCCGGTCTTGTAACACAAGGAGAGCCTGCCAGAGCTTCTTGTATTTGGTCCGAAAGTCCGAACCATCCAAAAAATGCTTTCACACTATAAACGAACCGCACCAGTTTGGTCCGGACCGAGACCACCTTTTTTTTTTTTTTTTTTATAAAATCTGACCAAAATTTGGTCTTTTGATCCGGACCGTGGTCCGGGGGAGGTTTCACACCAGTAATTTTGGTTTGGATCAAACTGAAAAGTCAGAAAAGTCCAGACCAAATGAGGTAGGTGTGAAAACGCTCTTAGCAAATATTTAACAATAGTATAAACATTGGTTGAGTCAATGGTTTTCATTTTGACTGAATTTTGAATGATGAAATTCAATGAGCTTTAAAACAAATTACCTTCTGTGGTCTCCAAACAGGAAAGGTGTTGGTAACCAAGCCAAGCTGGCAGCCGCTACCCCACGCCCACACCTCGTTCTGGGCCGACAAAGCTAAGCTGTGCTCCCGTCCGAGAGCCAGGTCCACCACCCGAACCACTGCTGGAGGAACAACCTCACTGTCCACCACTGTGACCGGGCAAGGCTCTGGAACTAACACAGGATTTAAAAAAAAATGTTTATACATAGTTTGCCAGAGATGTATTAACTGATAAATACCAAATGACTAAATTAGAGAAAGGAAAATGTAAAATATATACAGTAGGGGCAATGACAGAAGAAAAAGGTAAGTCTGGGCAAGCAGTGGGTAGGATGGACAAACAATCGATGGAATGTGGGAAGAAAAGATGTAAGGAAGTTAGGAAGTAAGGTGGTGACCAACCTGTGATGTTTGTGATTGTGCCCCTCTCGGTCAGCCCACACTGTCCTGCAGTGTTCTCCCCCCACATGTAGACATTGCCCTGCTCGCTCAGCGCACCGCAGTGGAAACCACCAGCAGCCACACGGACCACCGTCTTCCCCAGCAGAGAGACCTCCAGCACTGGAGCAGACACCGGGATGCTCACATCCCTCCACAACAGCTCTCCGAAAGAATACACCTGTCCACCTGGAAGACAGCAACAACTGAGTGGAATTCTGACTTAAAGATGCCTATTGACCCAGATTTTTCCAAGAGGATTAATAAAGTATATATCTGTCTATCTATCTGTTAGAAGTAGCAGCTTAGGGTAAAAGCATTTAGTTGTTTAAAAATGTATGGAAGGAATATTATTGTTGAAGATGTGATGATGTAACCACAGCAGAGTTCAGAGCAGGAACTTTGTTACAATCCCCAGATACAGATACACACAGAAAAAAGTATCCCTTTCCATTATTGGTGGGACAACATCATATATATCAAATATTATTTTCACTAGGTTGAGAATAATAATTTTAAATCAGAAAACGATTAAGCGTGTAATAGCATTGAATCATTACACAGGCCTGTTTTCTCACACACACAAACACACACTCCACTACCCTGTGTCAGCAGGAGTCCATGGTGTTCTCCCAGGGTGGCCTGCAGGACAGGCCTGGACAGGAGCACTCTCTCTGGACAGAGTTGCGCACTGGGGCCCGCTGACTGCCAGATGTGGAGCAGTCCTTGCTCTGGAGGCGTGGGGGCCGGCTCATCTGCAGGGCTGCAAAAATGCATGCCAATAAATCAATAACATTAGCCTGAAATGGGCCTTAAATTTTGACATAACCTGAACTAAAAGACTAAATACATTATGTCCAAACCAGCTGAATACCAGGTAAACCTGGCAACCACCATCCAGTTCCAGAAACCACCTGAGATTGTAAATGTTGAAATGTATTGTGGTTTAGTGACACAAACATTCTCTTAAAGTTGGATTAAATTCCGACTCATATATCTGTCGACTGATACTTGTTTGTTCAGCACCTGCAGGTCCTGACATGCAGTTATGTTTTGAGGGAGAACATCTTTAAGTGACTCACTCACACTCAACTGGACAAAAATATATTAAAGAATTGCAATGCAAAGGCACAAACACTGGCCAGACACTCTTTTGACATGGGTATCATATTTAAACATCTCTATATAGTTTGTCACATGTAAAGCACTTAGAACTGAACTAATTGTATTAAAGTTGCTATATACACTTGACATCTTGCTTCAGTATTCAACATGTTTCCAGTGGAGGTTGCTGGGGAGATATAACGAGGACAGGGGCTGCGCTAATATGTGTGTGTGTGTGTGTGTGTGTGTGTGTGTGTGTTTGTGTGTGTGTTACCTCTCATCTCTGTTCTCCATCACTTCAGACTCTCCATTCCATGGGACAGTGAAGGCATCTTTATTAACATTTTTCCAAAGCTCTTGACTTTCGTTCACCCTCAACAATAAACCAGTTCACAGGAGCACGAATAATCCTCTGTACTGTTTTGACACCTCTTTGAATCATCTGGCTTCAAGTGCTTGTTCTTTCTAAAACACCTGTTTGTAAAAAGAAAGATTACAAAAATATATACAGTATTTTTGGCATGTGCAATAAAGGCAGGTCTCTGAATCAGAATATTCTTCATTACGTTTGCGGTTACAAATGCAACTTCAAGGGCTACAGCATTGAGTGTCAAGAGAGGATAAGCTTACTGTATATTTAATTTTAGTGTGCTACGGAAATCAACAGTGAATTCTAGAATTTGCTTGACATTGGTAATCCATCATAGTGAATATTTAGTCACCTTATTAGTGATACATGTATTCATGTATATTGCAAACATATGCTTGTTAATATATAATAATCTTGACTGACAAAATAAGACTCGATGTCTACTTACTATATCTTTTTCAGAGGTTTTGAAATGCATCTTACAGTCTTCCTCAGTTAGCTCAGAGACCTTGATTTAGATTAGTTTTTGTCAAACTACTGACGTTAATTCCAAGTTGAAGAGTGAACTTGTGTGATACTGATTTCAGTCATGAGCTAGCTAGTTCGTAATGGTTCCACAGGGAGCAGGAGGGGTGGTTTCTTTTGATCTTTACTGGATTCTGCTGACAAGTCACAACAACTCCTTACCCAGTAAAATTATTTGAGTTTTGTGTTATTGTTGCTCCATGCTCCTTACGTGCTTTACATTAAAAGCCATAACGTTAACGTTATATTACCCCGTATCATTGGAAACACACATCACATCAACACAGAACTAGTAATTACTCTAGAGTTAACATAAAGTTAGCTATCAATTTACAGAGAATAACGTTAACGTTAGCTAATTAACAGCAGACATGTTCTGTCACCGAGTGAAAATAGAGACGATTGTCATAGCTTGCAAAGTATACATTCGTCAATATTTAACATATAGCGAAATTAACTCCCCACTTAAATAAAACATGAAGGTAGTTTATTATTAAAATAAGTCAGGTAAAGCTAGTACGCTGAAGTTGGTTAGCTTAATGCTACCGCTGCTACAGAAGCTAACGTTAACTAAACTTACCAACTGCCAGGTTTAACTCGGGAGAAAATCGCGGGGATGTGTGAATGAGTACGGATAACTGTGTGTAACTGCCACGGCAGAAACACTGAGCTATAACATTTTTTTATTCCAATCAGTGCTGCGCAGTGAAAGCAGAAGTTGTCTGACAGTTGTGTGTTGTTTATGGGAGCCACCTCTCCGATGGCAGCCGGGCAGGGACAAACACTGCGGCGGTGCCACACCTGTTGCTGCGGTATGTAGCTAAATGACGCACGGAGGTATACTCTTTTACATTTCCAGACAGTACTGCAGTCTTGCTGCCAGCGCCAGCATGTCCTTTTCACATAGGATAGGCCACATAGGTTACAGTTATCCGTACCTTCTTTGAACGGCATATGTGACATTTGCATGTCCTAGAATAATGGAAGTGTTGGATAAAAGATGAGTTCATGAATACATTAGGTGTAAAACAAAACCACAAGTCGGTTAAAAACTATTTTGTTTGTTTGTTTGAACAGCAATCTACCAAGCTAGAAATGTTAGCAAACTGGATGAATAGTTATCTGTTTTTTCATGTGGTACTTAAAGCCAAAACGATTTTTATCGTACTAAAATGTAACAATATCCACTGTAATACTCAAAATGTACTTCTTAAAACTACATGTAAATATCAAATAATTCTCCAAAATGTGCAACTGTTATGTGTTACAGTAAGACAAGAGGCCCAGCTAAGGTCAAACTACTTTGTAAAAAATATGATCAAATTGACAATGTATATGTGAAATGAAGAAAAAAAAAATGGCATGCAGCAACTTCTCTGAACATTTGATAATAAATAACCATTATCGATACTTATGACTAATTGACACCTAATATATTCAAGTTTAGTTTTACAAATCCAGATTCAAAACATTAAAAACTATAGTCCCTAAGAAATATTCCTTTCCTTTTATAGCCCAAAATTAGTTACCTACACAAAATGGCAAACAAGAAATTTAACTACTTGAATCATTATGCATAATGAATGTACTTGCACAATGTTAGTTAAACTACTAGTTTAACTCCATGTAGTTCACTACTGCCCAACACTGTGTGTGAATGTATATGAGAGCAGGATGGGTTCATCAGCTGTATGTTGGAACAGCAGAGGTCTCCCTCCTTTGAGCTGCAAAAGCAGCATTAGCTACACCTGCCCCTTTTCAGGCCCAGATTGCTGCACAGTTGTTAGGCACCTGGACCTACAAGAGGTAGGACCACACCACAGACACATTTACACTTACCAGGGTTTAAAATGTAGCCTGTACAAAGTAAGCCTGTGAAACATGTTCTTGGATATATACAACATAAGATAACAAAGGATTTTTTTGCATAACATGTTATTTCAAAGGTTGAATTTTTTTATGTGATGATGTTCAGTTATTTTACAAAGTTTATAAAGCAGGACACATTGTTTTAAGTTTTTTCTGTGCAGTCCTCCACAGAAAATGACTACAAAAAGTTTTCCATGGATCTGGTGTCGGGTTCAGTGAGTCAGCCTCTGGAGAAATACCTAAAGGTAAGTGAAACATCTGCTCATTTGCTCCCCTACATTTTAGTGTGATTTCATTACATCTGACTCACGCACCACCAATGCTCAAAAAGGGATTGTCTAAGAGTGACTCTGATATATTACCAAGTATAAAATTATTTAAACTAAAACATGCTTTCTGCTGTTCTCAGTTGCAGGAGACCCAGTTGGAGTATCAGAGATCATCACAGCAGTGGTCCTTCTTGACCCTGACAAGGTGAGTCATATCACAAATGTAAAAATGTCTTTCAACAGTCCTCAATCGTATTACCTTATGGTTCCAAAACCCTTGGCAATCTACAACTTTTCAGTGATGGAGTTCTGGACTCTCTAAGCTGAACCACAGGCTATCAAGCCACGTGTCTCATCATGTTATCTACAATTTTACTCCCCTTCTCACTTCCACACTATATACTGTATAATTACATTAATAGATATACACAGTGTGTCTATGTGTGTGTATATATATATATATATATATATATATATATATATATATATATATATATATATATATCCCTTGTGTTGTCTTCGTTTCAACCTTGAAAAAAACACTTTTTTTCTAACATTTGTGACGCCTTTTTCACAATTTGTTTTTGCTTTTTCCAACGTTTAAAGTTTAAAAAGTTTTCTTCTACACATTTTCAGCGCTTATTTCTACGTCCAATATTTTCTGATATAAAACAAAAATTTTAAACGGGCCAATGTGACCCAAAGTCAACACAAGGGATATATATATATATATATATATATATATATATATATATATATATATATATATATATATATGTATGTATGTATGTATATCTTTCACTGCTACATCCTTTTTTTTCCCTTTCCTTTCTTTTCACCCATGTTCGTGATCAGCTCTTGTTTGCCGTTTTAGTGTTTTCTATATAAAAGTGTTCAGCAGGTTTTGGCTCCGACTTTTACTGCCTGCAGTAAAACAGGCGGAAAAAATGAAAAAAGGAACAAGGGCAGGGAATCCAGAGAAAGAGTGTCTACATTTTTGCCTTCTTAGAGCTTGAACACAAGACATTAAAGGATCACAACTGCTGGCAGTAGCTTCTGGGTTCTTAAATGCAGCATGTGCTCCTTTTTCTTTCTAATCTAATATTCAGTTTTCACCACACAAACATGTTGTGAAGTTCAGCTCTTTAGAGACACACTGTTGATGTCATTGTTGTTCATGTTCTATTTTCAAACCATTAGCATCATATTGGATTAGTGTAAATTCACCAGTCCCTTAGTTAAAAACTCTCACCGTAACTTCAACCCACCACATCAGCTGACTTTTGAAGTTAACTTGTGTTTTCAATTGTATTTCTATGCAACCATAACATAACGTTGGCAATAATCTGCATTTTACTCAAACAAGTTTACGTCTCTGCACAGTTGTCAAACTGTACAGAAAAGAGAGGAAATTACCGCTGACTAGGAGACAGTCAAAGCACTAGTGTAGTCCTTAAAATAAAGAAGTGGGCTGCATGATCATGCAACAAGCTACTGAATAAGTCCTACTTGCAACCGTCATATTTGTTGCAGTTTATAGTTAATGAAAAATCTGACTTAACCTGCTATTTCAGAACAAATTTTGACCTTCTATTTTCAACAAAAAAAACACCGCTCCCAATCTTTCTGAACCCCATATTATCCCCGATCGTTACATGCATGTGTGTACACGCATGTGTATGCGCACACACACACACACACACACACACACACACACACACACACACACACACACACACACACACACAGTAACCCCATGTCGTGACCTGAGAAGCCAGTATTTCCCTGTCCAAACCCTCATAAACTTCTACTGCTGCTGGAAACAACACAACCTGGATTTACTAGACTGCAGAGGCTGTTAGAGAGTGTGTGTGTGTGTGTGTGTGTGTGTGTGTGTGTGTGTGTGTGTGTGTGTGTGTGTGTGTGTGTGTGTGTGTGTGTGTGTGTGTGTGTGTGTGTGTGTGTGTGTGTGTGTGTGTGTGTGTGTGTGTGAGAGAGAGTGAGTGAGAAACCATACAGGGTTGCAGCCAGGCCACAGAGACACAGCAAGCCTGAGAGAGCGGTTTGATTGACCACGATGTCGTGAGGAGCAGAGGAGTAGGTAACACACACCAGAGCACTCTAAACTTTGCCTCAGAGCTTATATTATGTGCAACTGTAAAGAAAAATAATCCAGATTTGTAATAAACATTTATTCCAATTGCAATTGATATTTGTTTGTTTCTGTAAATCCTGGGTCACATTCAATGACAACTGTTTCCTTTAAAAGCATATTACTTCATCAAAAAAGGGAGAAAACTAGAGAGAGCTGATTTTTTTTCCTCATACATAACTTCTGTATCTGGTAATTATGACTTAACATCCTGTACTGATAAATATTTGAAACTTGTGAGATCTTGTGATTCACTTTACTTAATATTAGAATGATTTTGGGATTCCTGAGAGTTGTTGAATTACAAAGTAGTTAACTACAGACACAAAGATAAGCCGTAATTGCAATTTTTGACATTCTCTTATTTTAGGTCAAACAGACATCACTGGTGTACTGGTGTGTTCTCAACAGATGAAGTCAGCTTTGCATTACTGTCTTTATCAGTTTTTTATTCACGTGTAGTCTGATGCCAAAGGAAGAAACATTTAACTTTGTTTTAGACAACAAGGGAGGGGTTTAATTTTAACTATCTGGCACTGGAAGTACTGTGCGTGTGTGTGTAGGCAGCGTATTTAAAGAACATTGGAAACACATGTCTGGAGCCTGATAAAAACATTTTAGGCACAGGGTAATTTGGCATGATCTTCACACACGCACGCACGCACGCACGCACACACACACACACACACACACACACACACACACACACACACACACACACACACACACACACACACACACACACACAAGCTTGCTCCCTTGGATGGAGGAAGTTTGACCTTCTGGGAAACAACATTTACATGCATTAAATATCTGGACCAGAAACACTAAAGAACTTTAATATAAACTAAATGAATTTAGTTTAGTTAATTTAAAAATATTCACATTATCCCAAAGTATTCATTACGAGGATAAAACCATACACTGTATGTCCTGCATGGGCTGCAATCTATGCAAGATGTACAGTATATAACACATGTTGACAAATGTATAATGGCAGCTATATGTTCAATGTTTTCAACCTGTCCTACTTTTAGGACATGGAAAAGCCAATCTAGCCAAATCTGTTATTCTTTTTGGAAATGCTCCACCACTGAGACCTTTTTTTTTTGTTTTTAGAGCATAAGTTTAGGGATAGGTTATTCACGAACCTACATTGTGTGATCTCCATTGGTATTCAAAATGAACAATTACAGAGAGTTTGAGGCTTTGAAGGCATGTTATTGATACATCATTGATTTGGCATTGTTGGCCTCATTCACACTACAATGCTAGACTGGTGTTTTGAAACGTATCCACTCTGGAGAGCGTATTCAAAAAGCTAGGTTTTTTAGGTGTGAAAAACACTGGCTTAGTGTGGACTTGACAGAAAAAAGAGTCATAAAAAGAGAGAGCGGTGACCATCTGGCTCAGGTCAAACTCCCACAGAGGGTGATGATCACTGTGTGTGTGTGTGTGTGTGTGTGTGTGTGTGTGTGTGTGTGTGTGTGTGTGTGTGTGTGTGTGTGTGTGTGTGTGTGTGTGTGTGTGTGTGTGTGTGTGTGTGTGTGTGTGTGTGTCCTGCAGTGAAAGGTGATGACCACAGCTGTGTGTTTGACCTCAAAACCGCAGGAGGCCTCCCCCCTCCTAATCCTCTTCCTTCCCCTGCTCCTATTCTTTATCTTCCTCTTCCTCCTCTCCTCTGTTTTCTTTATTCCAATCTCTTGATTGATTCTCAATCAAAAACACACCATCAAAATACATAAAGTTTACTGAATACAAGCCATGCAAGCACAGAGAGCTCTGTGTAAAGCTTAGCGGGGCAGCCATCATGGTTTCACCTCCTCCATTACTTTGCATCAATTAGCACATCACCTCCAAGACTGCTTGTGTGTGTGTGTGTGTGTGTGTGTGTGTGTGTGTGTGTGTGTGTGTGTGTGTGTGTGTGTGTGTGTGTGTGTGTGTGTGTGTGTGTGTGTGTGTGTGTGTGTGTGTGTGTGTGTGTGTGTGTGTGTGTGTGTGCTCACTATGGGGGAGGGAAAGTAAAGGACTATTGTGTTTAGTCAAGGAAATAACAGAAGAAATTTACTGTGTTGCTTAACTTAGTCTGTTAAACCCAATCTATCTGAGGGGTCATATACAGCATTAGAATTGTTGCTATGGTTATATACAGTCTAATATTGTTGTAAGTTTCCATGACAGTCCCTTCGGTACTCTGCTTATGGTGCGCCCTAGAATGACAAACCTTTCTAAACTACTTGTGTGTTTTGAGCATGTTTTTGTATTTGTTCTGTGTACGTTAAGTGACGCACATATGCACATACAATATGATCGACAAACAAAATACTTTCATATTACCAATTTCACAATGAGTACCAACCACAAATTTCCATTTGTTTGTTTTTGAGAACTCAGAAAAAGTACTTTAAACTCCCTCCTCCAAGTATCATTAGCCGCTTTCCGACCAAGTAGTTACAGGGACGTAGTTATAGGAAAAGTCCAAAATAAAAGCCTCTTATTTACGAGACTGGTCTGAGAGACCTCCAGCTTACAGCGGGGTCTCTGAGCATGACTGGCTGAGCGACGAGCTAGCGGCCGGGGCAGGTGCCTGCTGGCTGTCGCCTGCTGGCTGTCGCCTCACTTCATGGAGCTTCTCAACTCCGAAAACTTTGAAGCAAATTGTCAATTCGGCATCAATCTTCGCAAGACTGCCTATATTCAAAATCTAAACAGTTAATTTCTCACCTAAAACGTTGTCAGAAGTGAAATTAGTAAATGATGAATAAGATGGCCAAAATTGTTAAAATTGTCCCATTGTTGGTCTGTCTGTACCAGAAACCCGACCCTCGTTGACCTAGGTTCATATGCTGAAAATGGAAAATAGAAAAGATCCTGCCCTGAAGTAGGAGCTGAAAGAGTTACAGGAACTGCAGCCAAAGGGACTTAAAAATCCCCAAATTGGTCCAGTCGGAACACGAGAAAAAAGGGTTCTAGGAATTTTTTGTTCTAGGAACTGCAAAAATTCCTCCAGTCAGAAAGCGGCTATTCAGGCTAATGCTCTGTCCCTAGACAAAAAGTAGAGGAATTTAACAAGCAACACAACTCTTATTAGATGGTTAACAATAGGAGGGGCTTTTATGTAGCAATATTTGCATCACACAAGCTCTCAGTGGAGGTAGAAGGGTCTTTTTTAATAGTTCATAACTTGAGATGTAAGGCTATATCCACACTAATACATTTTTCTTTAAAAACGCATATTTTTTGCTATGTTTAGGCCTTGTGTCCACACTACTCTGACTTTTCTGAGCCCCTAAAACAGACATTTGGAAACACTGCTGGCCCCATTTAAATTTAAGAAAACTCCAGGGTTGTACCGCAGACGGTGGGGGGTGGGAGAGGGTTGTTGTTCTTGTTCAGTTGTATTTGTCTGTTCTGTATGTTCAAAAAAATAATAAAAAGTTGATCTTAAAAAAGAAAAAGAAAACTCCGGGGTTGCACTGTAGTCTGGATGGGCAGAAACAGAGACCTTTGGAAACGGTGACGCACGTCAGTCTTATCGGTTAGGTAGGCTTACATACCTTTCACCTTACAGTTCCACCTTGTCGTCGGTCCAAGCATATAAATCCCTGGTCTTACTTTACACCAGAGTTGTTTTTTCTCCAAAGTATTTTCAACTTATACATCCATGATTTTCAACCACAGAGTAGTGTTAGAAAATCATCTTCCTGTCTACACCGGCATGCACATGTCCAGTGTATGTGAATGGTTATGTGATATGCGTTGTCAGGCTTGTTAATATGGACGGAGATCTTTTCTTGTATGGAGCCTAAATGCTTGTGTAAACGGAGAACAAAGTAGTTTCAATGTAAGACTCTTCTATCCCCCTCGAGAGGTCAGCTTCATTACTCAAACTGTAGTTTACATTCCACAACAAGCAGAAAAAGCTAACGGATGAACTGAATGATATTATCAGTGGTTTGGAGAATGTCCACGCTGAGGCATCTTTCAGTTTCAACAGCGCCAGCATATAAAAGGTTCTGTCAAAATATTTCAGCATGTTAACATACCTACTAGAGGTTATGCACATTGGACCACTGCTATATGAGCTTCCCCTGCCCTGCTTTTGGGAAAGCAGATGATATCTCTATTCTCCTGCTCCAAGCATACAAGAAAAGACTCAAACAGGACAAACCAGTTCTACATAACTGTCCAGTGTTGAGTGACCACACAATTGTTACTTGAGACTACAGACTGACAGACTCATCTGATGGCAACATGAATATAACAGTGACTCTGTCATAAGTTATATCACAAAGGGCATTGATGACATTCCAGTGTTTTCCCTAGTTTTATAAAAACCTCAGGTGCACATATTTGGCAGAGGATTTCATCCCTTAAGAAAAGACTTTTCAATTCATAAAAAAGAAGAGGTTTGACATCATCTTGGAGCATTATTATTACAATATCTGTGTCTAAAATGTTGGAAAAGCTAGACCTAATAAAAATAAATAACACTCAAAAACAGTGTTTCCTTTAGGATTTTTTTTTTTAGTAGTGGGGGCAGGTCCCTCCCCCAGTCCCCCGTCTTGGCTTGCCTTACAACCTCAGCCTGTCAGTCAGTCACCAGGGCATAGAAACCACTGTTGTGCCTGCTTGTCTCAGAGGAAGTGTCAAACAACAGCACCGCGACCGCTTTTGGCTCACCATTAATATCATATCGCAGTAAACGGTGTCTGTGTGAAGTTTTGAAAAACTAACCACACTTGAAACCACTTTATCAGCATTGCCGTGACTGTGACTTCAACAAAAATGCAGAGCCGATGTAGTTTGCGGCGGAGGTTTTGCCGTGGCGAGCCGTCACTGCAGGGTCAGCATAGAGGAAACACTGAAAAAGCTTAAAGTCAAAGAAGTCCACTGGGGGCCAACTATAACCATTAGATCGGAGGTAAGTATTTTAGTTAGTTTTGATGCTCACATTGATTTAACATTCTTTCGGCTTAGGTGCTGCCCAAAACGGCTCGAGTGCAATCCACTGCTTACAGTTCTGGTGACATGGACCTGGGACTTGACACCTCCCTCTGCAGCTGGTCCTTGATCTCTCACGGATAGGCCTAAGGTGGTGAGAATTTGCAACCCCACCTCCTCCTCATTGACCCTATGCACTGGTGTCCACCAGGGCTGCGTCCTCAGCCCTCTGCTGGGTGACCTGATTACTTACAACTATGTCTCAATGCACTGCTCATCCATTATTAGAAAATTTGCGGATGACACAAAACATCATAGGCCTTGCAGACAGGAAGTCGAAGTCCTAGTGTGTTGGTGTTATGATAACAACCTGTACCTCAACACCAACAAGACCAAAGAGATGATAGTGGACTACAGGAAGCTACAGGAGGCAACCACAACCCTGCTGAGAGGGTCACATTTCTAGTTTACCTTGACTGGACTGTTCACACAGAAATGGTGTTTCGAACTGCCCACTTCTTCTTCTTTTGTAGGAGACTTAAGAAGTTATCCAATCCTCACAAACTCTTACAGAGCATTGAGAGCATTGTGACTGTTCGCATGTGTGGTTTGGCAGCTCTCCTCTCACAACCACAAGGCCCTCCAGAGATTGGTTAGAACAGTGAAGCAGACAACTGGCAGGCAGCTCCCTGCCATTCAGGACACCACACACAATGCCTGTGGGGAAGGCCAAAAAGATAATCTTGAGCCGTTTTCTCATATGAACCCCTGAACAATGGCCAGAGGATGGATGGATGGATGGATGGATAGATCATCTTAAGTTTTAATTTTTAGCCATGCTAGTGGCATAGCTCTATCTGCTTAACGTTAGCATGTAAACATTGTAATTGAGCATGCTAGCATGCTGACGTTAGCATTTAGCTCAAAGCACAGCCTCACTCACAGTGATGCTAGCAAAGACTCTCAGGCTTTTATTTATATATTCGGATATAATTCCTTCCATTCTGTTGCAATCATTGCCTAGTAGCGCCAGGCCAATATTAGTGGATCACAGATATATCAATATTGCTGTATATGTTGGCTGATAAGTAACAAGAAATTACAGAACTGAAACATGTTTAAGGTAAATGAAAAAGTAAATGAATCCCAAACAATGTTCATAATAAATGTAATTTAAAGCTGAAAAGTAAACCCCATAGTCCTTGTTTCAATTCAAATGCAAGTACAGAGCCCAAACAATGAAAAACCGTCACCGTCTTAGCGTAAACACTTTTTTGACTACACTGGATGTGTGTGTTCCCCGCCATAGTCTGCAGCAATAGTTCAGTCAGTCCATAGATCTCTGCCAGGAGCATAAATACAACAAGACTGACCTACCCTCAGACCATGCTAACTTTGACTGTATTTTTAACAACAGTTTGTGTGTAGTTTACTGCATGAACTTTTTTGGTCACACTCTCGTATGAAATTTTTGTCCAAGTAGTTGAGATGTCAGCCAGTGAGTTTCCTGCGCCCGCCACTGGACGGAACACACACTCTGTTGGTCCAAATAAATCGTTCTTTCATCACTGTGTGTGTGTGTGTGTGTGTGTGTGTGTGTGTGTGTGTGTGTGTGTGTGTGTGTGTGTGTGTGTGTGTGTGTGTGTGTGTGTGTGTGTGTGTGTGTGTGTGTGTGTGTGAATAGTCTAGTACTGTAGGCTCTCTGTGTTGCACTGACAGACACAAACCAGCTGCCTGCATTCCTCTCTCTCTCTCTGCTGACTTCTTAAGGTCGATCTCCCCTCCCCCCATTCAAACGGGTGTCCCACACATACTTCTATAATGCTATATATATATATACCAACCCATAACTCAGACCCACACACGCACCAATAAGGAAACCAGGCAGGAGACAGCTTAATAAAGAAACAAATATTAAATAGAATAGAAATTGTCTGCTTTGTATGTTGCACCTTTTACAGCTGGCTTAAAAGCTTCCATGTTCAACAGCCGTCACTCATTCTAATATGTTGCCATCTATCCTGAAGTAACTAACATAACTAAATCTTAACCCACATAACCAGACTTAATGCAGAAAAGGTCAAAGTAAGCCTTCAAAATGTTCAACCTCACAACCTTTTTGTGGGACAATGTACAGCAGACAATTCAAAACAGTAAATAGTTAAAGAAAAACTGTATAAAGTTCAGTGGTTTTTCTAGTAAAATAGGGGGCACTAGGCCTAAAAAAAACTCCTAAAAATGAGAAGAGTAAGAACACTTTTTGGTAAAGTATCTGCACCAATCCTGCAGACTTTTTGTATAAATCAATGGATGAATAGATAAATGATGATGAAGTTCTGTTGTTGTCTCATTCAGATATGCCCATGCTGCATTGGTTTACAAGAAACCACAATATACTGTAAACAATACCCAGAATGTAATCTCCACATTTTCAAATGTCAGTCCAAAACTAAAGATTACAAATGAATATAACTTACATTAAAATCATCTCATAATCAAACACATATGGATTGAAGCATGAACATAAACTGACATGGTGCATTAAAATGTTTTAGCTCACTCCTCAAAAATACTTGGTTAGACCAACTTGGTCAGCCAACATGTCCTGTAAGCCGTCCTCAAATTTGAAAACCTCCTCAGACCAAACAAAAAGTCTTGTGTTTTTCCTCCTCAATTCCACATCTAAATAGTTGTTCAGTATTGGGTTTCACACGGTAGCTCACATACTTTGCACGGCGGTCACGCTTCTGGCTATCCTTGAACTGAGCAAGCACAGTCCAAACCGTCTAAATCTTTTTTGTTTTGTTTATTCGTTTATTCCACCTTGGTCTACTGTAAATCTAGTTGTTGTTTGTGTAACAACCCCCCCAGCAGATGTCCAGCTACAGCAGACTGCAGTCCAAACAGTGATTGACTGTCTGGAAACCTGCTGACCTGCTGGACTGGCCACATGTGCTTGACCACTGCAGACACTATACACATAAATACGAACACACACAAACAAACGGCTACAGTTAAACACGATGAAGTGCGTCCATTTGACCTGTTGTGGCGACTAACTGCTGTGTTTTACACCACAGGGAGAAACGACAAGTGTGTGTGTGTGTGTGTGTGTGTGTGTGTGTGTGTGTGTGTGTGTGTGTGTGTGTGTGTGTGTGTGTGTGTGTGTGTGTGCGCATACACATGTACTGTACAAAAACATGCAATTATATGCTTTAAATCATGTCCCATATATACAATACAGAATACCAAAAATTTAGCAAAATGTTGAAATACATTTCTCAAGCAATGTTATGAATGACACCAAGGTAAATATTTTGTAATTCTTTATTGGTTCACTGGGCTGTTCATTCATCAGAGCCCTGGCAGTCCCCAAAAAACTATCCATCTATTAATCGATTGCTTCCATTCATCCGTAGTGTCTAACATCACTGGTTTTGCATGCTGTAAACATTCAGTGAGTCAATGGTGATTTGTCCAATACCCTCCTGTGAAATCAGTGTACTAACAACATTTTAAACCAATAGCTTTAATAGCTGAAGTATTTAATTAACACATAGCTGCCCATCAGCTCATAATACCGAGGCTTAACCCAGCCAGTGCAACCAATCACCTAATCAAAAGCAGAGGCCAGCAAATTTGAGTCATCGCTCAGATTTATAATTGAGCTATCTTAGGCTCCCAGCTATGGTGTGTGTGTGTGTGTGTGTGTGTGTGTGTGTGTGTGTGTGTGTGTGTGTGTGTGTGTGTGTGTGTGTGTGTGTGTGTGTGTGTGTGTGTGTGTGTGTGTGTGTGTGTGTGTGTGTGTCATTCAGTGCATATATTTGTGTAATCACGATGCTTTATCTTAGCATACTTTAACACAGAGGTCACAGATTTCATGCCCACAACAGCCGTGTGTCTCTAAAAAGCATCCTGGAAAAGATTGCAGTCTGGAAAGTAAACAGAACTGTTCACAACCAAACACCACATTGAATAACTTTCTGGTGGACCAACCTCCTTGGCTTTTGCTTATCAATACAATCAGCACTTCAGTAATCAGTGTATTGCTGGTTGTGATGAGTTTGAGGTCAGTGTGCATATTAGAAACATAGGTTGAGTAGATAGATAGAAAAGATACAGCTGCCAATAAGGTTTTAGACTAATTTCATCTACAAAACCATTCAGGAAAAAAACACCTGTATCTGTCTGCATTTTTAAACTGGCCACTTAAGGTTGTTATGTACTGTTTTATTGAATACAGTTCCAGGCAGCATTACAAAATGTAATTTAAATTTAGATTAGAAGAGAAATAAAAGAAGGGAATTCATTTAAGTGCAAGGCGGATAATGGTGAGGGGCTGTACTCGACATTTAGAACATTAATAGCAGCAAACAAATATTTGCTATATAGAGATATAGTGGAGTAATGGCATCCTGAGCAGAGAATGAAATCACACTCCCTCTGTGTGTGTTGTAATCTAAGCTTCTCTGTTCTTTTTTTGATAGCTGGTCCATGCGTGCATGTTAGTGCATGTGGCCTGAAAAAAAGTAGGTATTTCATGTATTGGGGAACAGTCTGTGAGAGCTGTGTGCAGGCAATCCAAGCCCGCTGTTTTTTTTTTCTCAGTATTTTGAGTACAGCCCCCTTAAGATTTAGCCAGAGGCAGTGGAGAACATAACAGTTTTTAATCTAGTTTTAAAGGAAGTTAAAGCAGCTATAATCAATATTTTTATATTAACAATGTGAAAACAATGTGAAATATAAAAGGTGTTACTCGCAATCTGCAGCTCCCCTCAGCTTTACAGAGTTTCAGCTTATTGTTTAGCTGCCCGCAAACAAGAGACTGAAGTCTCTTGTTTGTTTAATCTACTTGTGAAGAGAATCTGTATGGAACTGTAGTTGCTGAATGAAGCAAAGTGGTCCCTGTCCCTGACCATCTTAGGAAGTCCAACCCACTCTTTTCGGTCAACTGTATCAAAGGCAGCGCAAAGATTATTTAGGACTAGGAATTACATTTTGCCTGAATTTGTTTCTAGATGAATACCACTGTGTGGTGGGTCAGAAATCCAGATTGGCCTACTGGCCTATTTCAATCTAACTTGTCTTTTTTTATAGGCCAGTTTACAGCTGGGAACTCTACTGAATTTTCCTTTTGGTTCAGCTTCTCTTCCTGCTCTCGCTCCTTCTCTTTCTTCTTCCTGTCCCTTCCCCCACCCCAACCTACCCCCACCCTCTATTATCCCACTCAGGGTAGAAACACACCAAATGCAGCGAGGCCAACAAGAACCTCCTACACCTCCCACACTTGGTCGCCTGTGGGCAGATCGATCATGCTGTCAATCCAATTTACTGCTGCCTTGACTGTTGTTGCTGTTAATTCCCACAATGATACAGATCAGTTCAGGAGCTGCATCTGATTGTTCGCAATCAAAACCCTTTACGCAGAAAACAGCAACAGGTTCTTGCGGTGCTTGCCGTGGTCGAGTGGTTAAGAAGCTGGAATCCATTTAGTTTTGTTCATGGTTTGCTCACTGCGCTGCAATGTGTTTACATGTCCTGCACACAGTGAGTGACTGTAGAGATTCTGTGAAGAGATGGAGAGAGCTCAACTTTACAGCTGCACACTAAAATAGTGTAGATGGAAAAAAGCTTAAAACTCAAACAGACGTAAACTTTCTGTTGTGAACATAGAACGCAGCATTTTCTACAGGGAGTGATTGCTTGATGTAGAAGATGAATCATGATAAAATAGGAAAGAAAAACCAAGTTATAAAATAATGGCCATTAGAAGCTGAGCAGTTGGTCTGCAAAGATGACCTGACTGTGTGACTGTACAGGAAGAATTTGACAGATGTCTTAAGGTGACATTATACTGGTTTGGGATTTACATGCTGCTTTTCTTTTTCATCAATCCAAGAAAGAAGGCTTACACATTTTATATATATATATATATATATATATATATATATATATATATATAATTGAATAGCTCTATAAAAACAACTACAGGCAAATTGCTTTGAAAATCACCTTAACTAACCAGAAAAAAATATTATTTTTGTAAAATCTCTGGTATAACGTAATTACTGTAACACATTTACACATTTTTATTTCTATATTAAATAAAGGCCAATCAAGAACAGTCCTGTAGGAAAACAAATGCTAGGATTGGCTGAGACGCGGCATCGGTTTCAAGGCGCCCTGCTTTCTGTTGGAAGGTCTTGTGAATGGAGGGGGCGCCTGGAAACGGGTGGAATCTGCACGGAGTGAGAGGAGCTGCGAGCCTCTGGACTTCCAACAGCTCAGCATGCGAACTGACACTCTGTGTGAAGTCAAGTCGAAAAACTATGGAAATATAACCTTTTTTAAGCTTTAAACTTTTTTTGTTTTGTGCTAAAGTGACAACGCTTACGTGTTAGACACATTGGAATAACTTGGGTTTGCATTACTTCCAGAAAATGGGACTTTAAGTGGTATTTTCACCGGGTCGGGAGTGAGAGTGGGCTGCTTGGAGTCACTTACAAAGACCATCAAGAAGTCATGACACGACGAACGTTTCACTTGGATTTAACTTCATAAAATACGAGGAAAAACGATTACAGCAATTTTAACTCGAAGCACTCGGATTACAAGCTAACGTGGTGCGACAATTAATGTGGATTTCTTCGCTTTTTAACAGTTTCCAAGTCGCCCTACTTGATCAAAGTTTTTTTCCTTCCCTCCCCCCCCTCCTCCTCCTCCTCAACTATGGCGGCGGCCAGGTCCACCACTGGCTCAGTGTTGCTGCGGATCATGTGGCTGGTGTGCGGGTTGTCCTTCTCATCCACTTCTGCTCAACATTACAACAGTGAGAGTGGAATTTCTATCCCAGAACACGGGTTCTGCCAACCCATCTCTATCCCGCTTTGCACCGACATCGCCTACAACCAGACCATCATGCCGAACCTCCTGGGCCACACGAACCAGGAGGACGCCGGACTAGAAGTGCACCAGTTCTACCCTCTGGTTAAGGTCCAGTGTTCTGCTGACCTAAAGTTCTTCCTCTGCTCCATGTATGCACCAGTCTGCACAGTGCTGGAGCAGGCCATCCCCCCTTGTCGGTCCCTGTGTGAGCGTGCACGGCAGGGATGTGAAGCCCTCATGAATAAGTTCGGCTTCCAGTGGCCGGAGCGGCTCCGCTGCGAGGCTTTCCCCGTCCACGGAGCCGGTGAGATCTGCGTCGGTCAGAACACCTCCGAACCCAGCGGCCCGGCCTCGTCTTCCCCCTATGCACCCGATGCTGTGACCCTTCCCCCAAACATAGGCCGACCCAACCAACGCCCGCCGCAGCACAACCAGTACCACCAGTTCTCCTGCCCTCTACAGCTGGAGGTGCCTACATATCTGGGCTACCGATTTATGGGGGTCAACGACTGCGGGGCCCCATGTGAGCCCACCAAACCCACCGGCATCATGTATTTCCGGGAGGATGAGGTCAAATTCGGCCGGCTGTGGGTTGGAATCTGGTCCATTCTGTGCTGTGTGAGCACCTTATTCACAGTGCTCACATATTTAGTGGACATGAGGCGGTTCAGGTACCCCGAGAGGCCCATCATCTTCTTATCTGGGTGTTATTTTATGGTGGCGGTAGCCTACGCTGCTGGATTTTTCCTGGAGGACAAAGTTGTTTGTGTGGATAAATTCAAGGAAGACGGCTACAGGACAGTGGCTCAGGGGACTAAAAAGGAGGGCTGCACCATCCTCTTCATGGTGTTGTACTTTTTTGGTATGGCCAGCTCCATCTGGTGGGTGATTTTGTCCCTGACTTGGTTCCTCTCTGCCGGGATGAAATGGGGCCATGAGGCGATTGAAGCTAACTCCCAGTACTTCCACCTGGCCGCTTGGGCTGTCCCGGCCATTAAAACCATCACCATCCTTGCCATGGGCCAGGTGGATGGCGACGTACTGACCGGGGTGTGTTTCGTTGGGATCTTCAATGTGGACGCCCTCCGCGGCTTCGTCCTGGCTCCGCTTTTTGTCTACCTGTTCATCGGTACATCCTTCCTCCTGGCCGGCTTTGTGTCCCTCTTTCGGATCCGCACCATCATGAAGCACGACGGCACCAAGACGGAGAAGCTGGAGAAGTTGATGGTGCGGATCGGTGTGTTCAGTGTGCTCTACACGGTACCGGCCACCATAGTGATCGCCTGTTACTTCTACGAGCAGGCCTTTAGGGAGCACTGGCAGCGGACCTGGCACATGCAGACATGTAAGCGGTTCGCCGTACCTTGCCCCGTTCACAACTTCGCCCCCATGACTCCAGACTTCACCGTGTTCATGATCAAATACCTGATGACCATGATCGTCGGCATCACTTCGGGTTTCTGGGTCTGGTCCGGCAAGACTCTTCAATCATGGCGGAGTTTCTACAAGCGCCTTAGCAACGGTAACCATGGAGAGACAACGGTGTAAAGTTTCGAGGAAGAAAAGGCACAAAGCCACAATAACCATGTAAATGAGGTCAAATAGCTTTCCTTTTTTAATACTATTTTGGACATTTTTTTTCCACGTGTCTTCAGGTTGTGACAGTAATTCAGGCTTTTGGACACACAACCGAACTTTAATCTATATTCGATAGAAGTTGGATGATTTTTCAATATATTTCCTTTTTTTTTTTGTCGTTATCAGCCCACGCTCCTGGCTTTTGCATCTTTGGATTATAAACTGGTGTGAATGGCCATACTGGACTGTAATGCCAGACTGGAGAGGGTTACTTTTAATATGAAACTTCCTACATATTATTGAATATATCCTATTACAATTTGAATGTACGTCCTGTCTACTCCGGTGAGAGTTTTTCAGTGGAAAACACCATAACAGAAAAGACTGATGGATCAAGCAGTGTGGCCATCTGCCCATGCTGCGGGAAAAAGGTCAATGGTTTGATCCTTTCTACCGCTACACCCTCTGACTGTGAATTAATTAATTTTGGATGCCTGGATTATACATGTACATTTTAGGTTACTCTGCTTTTAGCTAAAGACCGAAATGCTTTAATATGTGTTTAGATATTGCAGAGTACAATCTCGTCTGTTTTTAATCTGAGAAAAAGTCCATCAACTAGTGACTCCACGCCATTAGCTATGTGCAAAGTGGCTGCCCAAAACTTTATTTCATTTTTTTACTTTAATTTTTAATTTTTCAGACTGTTGAGTATTTGCTTCTGTATTGAATGTTCACTCCGAAGGTGAATGAAGTTATGTATTGGTTTGCACAGCTATCCTAAAGGTTAAAAGTGTTTAAAAAATGACTGATTCACCACAGGATGACCTGGATTAAACAGTAAGGGAGACCACACATACACACATACACACACACACACACACACACACACACACACACACACACACACACACACACACACACACACACACACACACGGGCCTCTACTCTGCAATGACACAACAGCTTATTGTTTGTCTCTGTGTGTGGTCTTTCAACTATTGACTACTGTTCTTCAACTATTGGATCCCCCATCAAAAAGACTTCTAGGTTTTAAGACATCCAAAGCACCATTTCAAAGATCCAGATTTAATCCATACTGGGTGAAAATGGTTGCTCAAGATTTTTGATGTTATTTTTTTTTTCCTCGATAAAAATGACTGTACACATTCACGCTTGTATTCTAGCCAGTGTAACTGAATCTGCCGTAATCCCTCACTTGAAGTGTTATATATGGTTTTCACAAGCAGACTGAACATTTTAGTTTTTAATGATGCATTATTTTAGTGTCAAGGCTACCTTTTATAGAATCCCTCAAATCACAGAAACTGCATTTATTGTCCCTGAGTCTGGAAACAGGACTTGTGTTTGATGTTTTAAATCTCGGAAAGGAGTGGAATATTTTTTTATTTGGAGAGGCAGCAGTGGAGACAGACTGTGCAGTGTTCAGCAGAGGTGGATTGTTTAATCTGGGACAGAATCACTTGAGACAATACACTAATTTATTAGTAACAGTTATTCAAATTAAACGATCACATTGCCTAGTGACCCAACCCAAAAGTGTATTTCAGTACTGTTCATTTATTTTCTGAAAGTAGTTCAACACTCTTTATTGAATTAAGAACACACTACATTTAGAATAACAGTGTTCTCGCTTAACAGTGCTGAATGCATCATTGGTAACCTAAAGCATCAACATAAAATGGTAACCAGTGATTTAGTCCCATTGCTAATCCTCTGTTGCATCTAATGCACTGAATTTAATGAGTAACCCACAGTTTGTTTCTCTGACTAAATAATGAAAGCAGTAAGAGATCTTGTGGGGCAACCTGAGCAGAAAAGCATGTTATTCTAACTGAGTCAGCTGCAAGGCAGCATGTTTGCCAGAAGGTTTTTGTCTCTTGTCATATAGCACATTTTCTTTACTTACATCACATGTAAATGATGAATGGAAACACCCATTTTGGGGGTAAACTAATTACCTTAAATACTTGGTGTTCTGGTGCATTTTAATCTCTAAAGCCGTGTCTTGAATCCACACATACTAATAGTAGAACATGTGTATATGTTCTACTAGTGTATACACTAAGTACCAATCCTCATAGTATACTCTTAAAGCAGTTTGTCTACGAGAAGTGCCACAGTTCCCATGTGAATGCACTACATACCTCAAACCCTGGATATAATTAGTATGTAGGGTTGAGTTAGGAAGCAGGTCAACACTCCACTACACATATCTCTTGTCCATATTTTAACCAAATGAGGTATGAGGTAATTGCCTTCAGGCAGCTGAACCTGCCAGTGTCAGTGATACCAGACTGACGTTTGTCTTGTGCTAAGTTTTCAGAAGGAATATGTGTGTGGTTTTCTTTTTTTATTGGAACATATGCAACCTACCAAGTAAACACAGACTCTGTTTTGTAAAGGCATATTGTATTTATGGGAATACTCATTTTTGTCTTTTTTTTTTTTTTTTTTACTTGTTTTTTAAATGAGATAAGCCTGTTGTATGTGTACAGTTTGAATAAAATCATTAAGGTTTGTAATGCGTTGATCCTTGTGGTTTGTCTTCAGAGGTGAACTCTTGTTCATGTTGAGCTTCACAGTAAATTTCTGACCGTTGATAAAACATCTCAATCTCAGAGTAAGTAGACCTTGAGTTCAGATTGTTTTGTCAACATATGCATGGTATTTATTGTTAAATAATGCACCACCGTATTGCTGTCACTTACCACTTTAACCTTATGGCACGCCAGTGAAAATACTTTTCATTCATGGGCAGGACACATGACTTTGTAGACATTAGCAATGACACACAGGCAACATTGTGATGCTGCTTAGCAGCACTTAGGCCAAAGTGAACAACACAAGTCACACAATCCTTAATGTTATTGATTATAACTTGATACTTTTTATTGCTTGCACTGTCTTCAGAATCAGGTTTATTGGCCAGGTATGTCTGCACATACAAGGAATTTGACTGAAGCTTTAATCATACAAGAACAAATTATTCTGTGTAACATTACTCTGAGAATAGTAGTGATGCTGTTTACCTGCCAAACATCTGTTACTTGATGAAAATTGAGCATACTAACATGTAAATAAATAAATGTACGAGCATTAAACAACAGATTTTCTTTCTTTGTATTCTGCCACACATCAGAAATTGCAGCATACTCTAGACTAGAAGTACACAAACGGTGACTTTTATGACTGACCACAACCCTTGAAATAAAACTTAGAAGAGTTCTCCACCAATTTAGAATTACAGTCCTACAACATTCTGGGACTCACAATGGACAGTAAAGTATCACAATTGATGCAGCAGAAACCGAGATATCGCCCTTTTCTTATTCCATGCATTCTTCTTCTGGAGCCTACATTGCCCACAGTGCAACTCGACTGCTGAGAGTCGAAGAAGATTCAGGTGTGTTATCCAGCTAATGTAGCCTCGAGCACTATGTCGAGCAAGAGGAGCTTGCTACAGAGGTCTAGCTCACTTCTATTTACAGTTTCTCAATCGATTTGGCACATTTACTGAAACAAACTTTCAATTGTCAAAACTCTAAGTACAATCCTCACACCATGTGGTACATTCAGCACATCACTCTATGTGACTTGCAAAAGGTGAATATGTGAATAAGGTAGTATGTATCTTATATATGTGTGACAGGTTATTGTGATTGTTGGTTGCTCTATTTTGTATGTAGGGATTTACACAATGCACATGCGTATAGTTGCATTTGAGTGATACAATATACATATGATTCAATAGCAACTGAATGCAAACTATTTTGATTTGCAAGGCTTACTCTGTGCATTTTGTGCCAAAGCAACGACAAATGACTATAGTCATGTGAACAACTGACCTAATGTTCATATAAAAAGTCATATAGTTTGATGAAGTTTAACAGTCATTCAACGATTGTGCCGAAGTGATTGAGAAAAACTGTAACTTCACAACCCCAGATATTTTTTTCTGCCAACAAAAAGCTTTATACAATTCCCCCCCCACATATGTAGTATTAGGCTACTCCCTGTAAACATACTTTGCTGTGTAAATTCGGTTGAGTTCCCCTTTAAGGATGAACAGTCCTCACACAAATACACTCTGGTTTGATACTGACCTCTGGTGGCCAAAGATATAAATACATGCAGAAGTTTGCCTGCCTGTTGTAACAGTACATTAACTTTATATTATAGTTTTTCTCAATCGATTTGGCACATTTACTGGAACAAACTTACAATTGTCAAAACTTAAAGTACAATTCCTCACACCACGTGGTACATTCAGCATACCACTCTATGTGACCTGCAAAAGGTGATTACTCAATCAAATCACAGCAGATTGTTGTAGGGGGTGGCTGCGTCATGCAAAAGTTTTTCCCTCGTTGCATTGCAATGGAGGATATCAGGTGTGATGTCGATAAAATGTTGTGGTCAGACAGAGACGAGAGATTGGATGACCCATGATACATTTGCAGCATATTTTCTTTTTTCTTGCACATATTGTACAGTAGTTTGTTATATTCTTTGCTGTTGTATAATTGTTTCTGTACAAGCTTCCTTTATGTATTTGTGTTTGCCTGGTGTGCACATATAATGAGAAATAAATGTTTTGTTAAAACTATATTGTGTTCCATGGCTAAAATGAATACTATATATACAATGTTACTGCAATTGGACAATTTTACATAGTGGGTAACTATCACACTTTCAGAGTACACCATCATTTGACAAGATGTCTTTGCATTTTGACTGTCTTGGTCTAAGCAATGATAAAGGAACCTTATGTTTTGATGACAATGCAAGGGTGTAAATCCCAGGGGGGTCGGGGGGGTCAGGACCCCCCCCCCCCCCTTCTCAGGGTTGTCCCCCCCCCTAGAAATATCATTAAAACAATGCTGTGTATTGTAAATTACATAATGATGTATACTTAAAATATCTGTGTAAGTAGTAAAACAATACAAACCCCAAAAAATGCTTTTTAAGTTTAAAAATATTTTGAGTCCCCCCTCCCTTGCCTCACAGTGGTTTGGTCCACTGCATGCAGGCTGATAAGTGGGTTTGCTGCAGTTAAATATATATCCTCTGTCCCAGACCAAACCTAATATTTATGTGGAGGACGCAAGTATTTTTGTGGCTTGGAGGACACATGTCCTCTACGAGTATAATTGTGGCTGTATTATTTGTGTCCCCTTCAAAAATTGCTCTTCAGAAATGTTATGTTTATTGTCCCCCCCCCCCCCCTCCTACTGTTAGATCAGATTTACGCCCATGTGACAATGATTTATTCATTTGAAACAGGAGTTAATTCTTTTGATTGAGTAATCACCTTTTGCAGGTCACAGAGTGATGTGTTGAATGTACCACGTGGTGTGAGGATTGTACTTAGAGTTTTGACAATTATAAGTTTATTTCAGTAAATGTGCCAAATTGATTAAGAAAAACTGTAATATTGTCCAATTGCTAGCATCGTGTATTTAGGCAGCTGAATAGCATTGAAGTCAGCCATGGCAAACAATATACTTTTAACAAAACATTTATTTATCATTGGATGTACACACCAGCCAACTGCACATACATAAAGGAAGCTTGTACAGAAAAAAGATATACAAAGGCAAAGTTAAAAAGCATAATATGTCCACTTTAAGCTTAAATAAACCCACCAACATTTTGGCCTGTGGAAATAAGTATTTCAGTGCAGTGTTCTTGGTGCTGCTGCCAGCAACAAATACTTTGTTCTGTACTATTTATGATCTCAACAAGTAAATACATCTACTTATTTGAAAGCTCTGTGGTTGTAGGCCTTTTTATGTAGGCATTAAAAGCAACACGTCCTCCAAGCCATACACTGATGTAGGTCGGTTAATCGTTTTTCAGGGGAGGACACTCATTTAAAGTGAAACAACATTGCAATAGACATACTATGACAATAAAGTAACATTAGTAGTTTAAAGGTACCTTGTGAAGTTTTTGAGCACGGATAGAGCACTGTTTATTGTTGGTGTAATTTTTGACACTAGCACTTGGAGTCGCCAAAGTCTGATATTTTCAAATCCTACATATAAGTGCTTTATGAGTAGAGACCTTGTCAGAAAAGGACAAGTATTACAGTTTTTCCTCAATCGCTTTGGCACAATCGTCAAATGACTATTAAACTTTGTCAAATTATATGACTATTTATATGAACATTAGGTCAGTTGTTCACATTATATAGTCATTTATAATTGCTTTGGCACAAAATGCGTCATGCCAAAAGGTTTTACCTTGTTGCACTGCAAAAGAGGATATCAGGTGTTATGTCAAAATGTTGTGGCCAGACAGAGAGGAGAAATTGGATGACCCTTGATGTTAATACATTTGCAGGATATTTTCTTTTTTCTTGTACATATTGTACAGTATTTCCTGATGATTTTGCTATTGTATATCTTTTTTTATGTACAAGCTTCCTTTTGTGTATTTACGGTTGGCTGGTGTGTACATACAATGAGAAAGTATAGTGTGTGCCATGGCTGCCATCAATACTATTTAGCTGCCAAAATATACAATGTTAGCAAATGGACAATAGTGGGTAACTATCACACTTTCAGAGTACACCATCATTTGACAAGATGTCTTTGCATTTTGACTGTCTTGGTCTAAGCAATGATAAAGGAACCTTATGTTTTGATGACAATGATGTATTCATTGATGGATTTATTTACATTTGAAACATGACTTATTTATTTTGAGTAATCACCTTTTGCAGGTCACATAGAGTGATGTGCTGAATGTACCACATGGTGTGAGGATTGTACTTAGAGTTTTTCTCAATCGATTTGCACATTTACTGAAACAAACTTACAATTTTCAAAACTGTAAGTTAAGAATAGAACTTTAGGTTTACTCTGATTAGCAGCAGCCAAGCTGAGAAATGGGCCTGTTGATTGTTTCATCAAAAGTCAATAATTAATTTGCTCCGCTTGAATTTTAAAGTTACTGTAAAATCTTTTTGTTTTTACTGAAAATTGATCATCCCAAGATCTAAGGATAAATAAGGGGTCGGTTATCACTAATGCAGTTCTCTGCAACAAAATAATTAAAAATCCAGATATCACAAAAACTGCTTTGCACTTTTGTATAATTTTTGCATAGTATGAATTTAAGATGTATGCAACTTTCTACATTATTTTTTGTCTATAGATTTCAAACCATAAGATAATGCACACCATCTGGTACATCGGCCACAACAAACCTGGAATCCACAAAGTGAAAAATGCAGCCAACAAACCTGTTTGACACGGAGACATTGGCCCTCATTTATCAACCTATCGTAGAAACCAGCACAGATATGAGCGCAGAAATCCTCCTACGACAGGCTTCACGTGCGATTCATGAAATGTTCGTATCACACCAATCAGAGCGTAAGAATGTTCGTACATTGATAAATGCAGCGGCTGGAAATGATCGTAATTTAAATATCACGCCCCAATATATTCTGGGTTTTGAGGCCTCGCCCCTACAGTTTACGACATGGCGAGACGTAACCCGGCTAAGAAGCGGCACTTTTCAGAGGTGGAGATTGAAACCCTGATATCTCAGGTTCATTTGCACTAACGTGTGTAGTATTTGGCAGCCTGAAAACTGGTATTAAAGGCTGTAGAAATAATGCGGAATGGAAAGAGATGCGGTCAACAGTTGCCATAGTAAATCGGACTCGAGCTGAAGTTTATTTAATTTATACATCCTTGACACATGTATGCTATAGTCCTAATAGTAATATACAGGCTTATGTTGCAATCTCTTAGGCCTACATGGTGTACTATATTTAAATAAACACAGTAGTGGAGTTTATGCAGTGTCTTTTATTTTAACCCATGTTTTTTTCAGTCAGAGCCAGGCAACCGTGAGCACGTGTCCTCCGCCCGTGCTGGACCACCACCCCGAGCCTGTCTCCTGACAGCAGAGGGGCTGGAAAAACAAGCCGAAATAAATCGTTCACTTGTGATCATTAATCTTTAAAAGAGAAACGAAAACCTGAAGAATAAATAACAATGTTGTGTGTAACCGGCCTGGCCTCAGTACCGGTTACCTGCGTTGTGTCTAACTTGTGAAACAGACGACTGGAGATTCAGGCTTTGGCACAGGACATTTATTGCTGTTGAGTGTTTTAGAGAGGAGAAACAGCGTTGGAAAAATGCCCTCAACACAGGCTGCTCTCGGCCAGATTCAACATAGTCTCCCAGAAATAATTTCGTTTCTCAATAAAATAAAATTTCCACATGTGAAACAATAAATGCAAAAATACAACATAAGAATACAAAAATACTTTTGTAATTTATAGCCTATATAAAACTGCTCTCAGATGTCTCACACTTTAACTGCAATCTCACAGCATTACAAAATACACATTTTAAAAGGGATATTTCACTGCTGGAAAGCTGAATATATCTTTAAATTGGGTCACTTATGTAGTATAAATGTGAAAAAAAAAAAATTTAAATTGGTGCCTTCTAGGCCGAGAAAAGCCAGAAAATCTGTTTTTTGCTCATGTGGATGAAAGACACCAAATCCCAGAATGCACTTGCTTCGCTGCTGAGTCCACTCCCAAGCCACGCCTACTGTTTACAGAGACAGATAGTGAGACGGTCAACTCAATTCAACTGTTTTATTGTCATTTCAACCATATAGCTACACGAAACAACGTTTCACCGTGGCTCAAGTGGTTACACAATTCAAATATATAAAAACGACATACGAAACACATTATATGCTCCGTAAAGTTCAGCTAACACATACTAGCATTAGCACTTGGTAGGCTGTAAAACACATTGGAGATGAGATAGCAGGTCTCATATTTCAGACACTGCAAAGTTATACATTGTTTGTCGGGCTATTTCGTTATTAAATTCACTTCTGAGACTTTTTTAAGCGAGAAATCAACTATATAAAGCTCAAATATGGGCCGTTTTACAAAGATGTATGGCTAATTGCAAATTTGGTAAGACGTGTCGGACGTTAGGAGCTCCACACAGTCTGACGAGAAAGCGGCAACCTCCATACCCAGTGAAAGTCACCGTTTCTTGGTGACCGGGGGTCGGGGCTCTGCGGAGCACCCCCATTTCTGCACCAGGCAGTCCGTGTTAACACAACTCACCTCCACTAGCTAGTCTTACCCGGTGACAGAGCTAGTAGAGTAGCTAGACTGGTAGCTGGATAGTCCGTAGCTGGATAGTCCGATACAGCAATTGTTTCCACAACAACAAAAACACAACAGTCTCTGAACTCGCGTTGGGAGTTTCATTGAAGTTGGATGTAGTCCAGTTTGTTGTCTAATGAGCGGACACTTGCAAGCAGGATTGATGGAACAGGTGGACGACTAGCGTTCAACGTCCCCCGCTGATGATGTCCCTTCACCGGCCAGAGGCTTCGAACAGCACCGCTGGTCTCCATAGCAGGCGGGCGAAGCTGTGTCGAGTATATCTGTAATAAAGTGTCCTGCATATTCTCCGATCTGTACCAATGTATCCCGGTAGTAGTTTGAATGCATATAATTGTTGTTCTACAATTTCCTTCGGGATGAATAAATACATCTATCTATCTATCTATCTATCTATCTACCGTTTTGATGCTGAGAAGCCACTAAGCTATGCGAGGATTCAAGATGGCTGACAGTCGTTTTGGTTCGTGAAATTTTGGAGAATGCCGGAGTCCAACCCCCTATGGGCTATGCGGAAGTAGCTCTTAGTAGTGGCTGTAGTCCTTTGCCTCTGGGCAAAAATCTTCCAATGATGCAAAAATCGTCATTTTACGTCATCGGAAGATTTTTTTTTTGCAGACCCACAATACAGAGATCTCCCCTCTCAGGGGGACATGAGGGAGGGAAGCACAGTCATTCAAAAATACTACCGTGTTTCTACTGATACAAAGCTTAATGCTAAATCGGTGAAGTATCCCTTTAAATCACAATAAATCCTGTGCAAATAAAATACCTGTTGAGTGTTTTAGAGAGGAGAAACACAGCGTTGGTAAAATGCCCTCAACACACGCCTAACAACATAAAGAGAAATACATATACTTATACGGGCGCAGTGCAGGACACAAAATGGAGAATGCCAACGCAGATACATGTGAAAACATAGCACGTAAGCTAGCTCACTAAAACACTCAGAACTGAATAATAAACAAAAATACACGGAAGAGAATGAAACAGTCAAACTGCTAAAGACCTATACTAACCACAATCAGCCTGTCTAATCACTTAAATACACATTAAACATAGTATTTTATACATCCGCCTCGCGCTACACAAAGTACCTACCGCTCTCGGCCAGATTCAACATCGTCTGACGAGAGCCGGGAAAACAAATAGTACGTCCACAAAACGACCAGCAGAGGGCGCATTACCCATGCAAAGTACATACACAGTCCCTTCATTGAATAAGGAGCAAAGAAACAAAAATTAATACACAGTAAAATGAGGGATATTTGGTGGAATAAAAACACTTTTCCATACCTGCTACATGTGCATCGTCATGTTTCCTGTATTGAATATCATTGCCAAACATAACATATACCTTTTAAAAGCGTTGAATAACATCCTGTTAATCAATCTGATGGAGCGCTCCACCGTGGCCTGTATGCGTACATGTGCACTGACTGTTGTACCAGCACATAAAAAGGTCTTCTAAAAGAGCCAGGTCTGCCATTGCTGACTGTCAGGGTACCACCGTCACCAGCACTCATTCCTCCCACTCGTTCACATTCCCCATCACTCACTCCTCCCATCCGTTCAGTGGCCCAATCCCAAAGTGAGCCCTGAGGACTAAGGACTAAAGACTCACAGACTTAATTGATCTCAGGTGCTAAGTGAGTGAGTGTGTGAGGCCACATGGGCTCAGATAGGTAGAAATGGGAGTGGGACACCACTTCATGAGATCACATGTTACCTTGGTGATGTTTAATAACAAAGATGTTGCTGACACTTGCTGGTTTGGGAATTTTCATTTTAAGTTTGTTGCTTTCCACACGGCCAAGGCCCAGGAGACGGTTGCCTGATTCCATGTTTTTTAAACTCGTTTTACAAGCTGGACAACAGGTTAGTCTGTGCTCCGTGGTCGTGGTCGTGCTGTTGTTTACCTTTGTAATTTCCGGATTTCCCTATGGTCTCCGCGGTAAACGTCACAACGCATTGAACTGTGGGTAATTCCCTTTGGTGAAGTCTGCAGCGATGCAGACTCACGGAAAGTGCTCGGTAAGTGTGTCCTCAAACCCTCACGCCCTTTGAAATTCGACACTGGGACAACCCTAAGCCCTTACGAATTTTGCGAGGACGCGCACCAAAGTCTGTGAGTCCGGACTTTGGGATTGGGCCACTATCTCCTCAGTACTGATCACCCACACCTGCACTTCATCAGGCCACTTCATTAGTTCACCACCTGCACCTAATTAGTCCACCATCTTTATATACGCACATGCTCATACACTCTTTGTCTGGTCTCGTCGTAACAAGATACCTAGACTCTCTCCTGCTGTTTACCCAGTGCCTTCCAGAGAATCCTACCTGCTTTCATCCTCCTGCCGTCTGCTGCCACCCAAAGACTCCAACTACTCCAGCTAAGTTCTGTTTGTGTATTGCCAGCTCACCTATCCTCCTGTTGGATTTTGTGAATAAAGCTCGTTTCACTAACCACCAGTCTGACTCCTGTTCATTCCGTGACACTGATGACTTCTCCTTCTCCTTTTAAACTGATTATATGCTGCACCGCAAGTTCACGCTGACTCCAAAACTTGCGTACACGAGTTCAGACCAGATGTGAGATTTTATCGCAGCCTACGTTCAAATTGATAAATGCCGAGCTTCGCGTAGGAATCGCCGTACGCCTGTCCTACGCCTGTTTTAGGTCGTACGCACGTTTCATAAATGAGGGCCAATATGAATGAGGTGTGCAGTGGTGACAGCTTTTTGTTTGTTTTGAATGAATGAATGAATGAAGAAATTGATTTCAGACATATAAAAAATAAACCAAACAAAACATCAAAGAAACGTACAAATAAGTTAAATAAGCAAAACATTCAATAAACAATAAGAAACATTAACCAACACAGCAATGTCTGAAAAGGACTAGGAAGAAGTATACACTTGATTAATCCTACCCCTTTTCCATAGCTCAGCAATTATAATTTATTTTTTTATATAATATTTCTTCAATATAACTTCCCTTCCTGACCCTTAGTACTGTGGAACACTCCCATGTAACTATATAGAATTTGGTGTTTTGAATGTGAATTTGGTGTTTTGAATTTATATCTTATTTGTATTTATCACATTTATCTATTTTTTATTTATATATATATATATATATATATATATATATAGTTCTCCTTTAAGAATATGTGATATGCTTTATCGATGTTTTCTTCATTACCTTTTCCCAATTTTGATTTAATAATACATTTTTTTAAAGCGTTTATTGACACTTCTGTCCGTACTCGCCTGTACTCAAAATTAATCTCCTGCTTTTCCTTCTTGTAGTCATTGTCAAATACTGTAAACACTGGTATAGATGGTCGCTGATGGCATTGATCAGTAATCCACTTATTGTATTATTTTCTGTAATATTCGTAAATATGTTGTCAAACAAAGTGGCATAGTGAGATGCCAAAATCTTCATGTAAGAGACTAAATAAATATATAAATGGGATAACGAAAGTCACAAAGCCTAATACAAGGACCAATCTGTTGAGTTAATGGAACAAAACTGTACACCTCATACAGGACCCATCCAATCTGATACCTTTTCTTGTTGACATGGTCAAATTTTTTTTTTAGTGTTGGCATGTTCTATCCAATCACCAAAGCTATGAAAATAAGACTGAAGTTGTAAAAAACCTCCTATAATCAGTGGTGGAAGAAGTATTCAGATCCTTTACTTAAGTAAAAGTACTAATACCACACTTTAAAAATACTCTGTTACAAATAAAAGTCCTGCATTGAAAATGTTACTTAAAGGTGCAATATGTAATACTGACAGCTAGTGTTTAAAATAGTTATTGCAGGGCGCCTGGGTAGCTCACCTGGTAGAGGAGGCGCCCATATATAGAGCTGTACTCCTCAACGCAGCGGCTGCAGGTTCAATTCCGCCCTGCAACCCTTTGCTGCATGTCATTCCCCCCACTCTCTCCCCTTTCATGTCTTCAGCTGTTCTATATAAATAAAGGCCTAAAATGCCCCAAAAAATAATCTTTAAAGTAGTTACTGCAGTACTACTACTTGTTTGCTGCTTTCATGACTGTACTAACGTTACAGTTGTAGCGCGCCAGGTTTACGTTTTTACAGGTATATCTGGCAACCCGGCCTGGCTGTCAAACTGGGCAGTTGATAGCAACACACAGGCCAAAACACAAACAGAAATTCCGTCATGGAACGGAAATTTCAAAAGGAGAAAATACTGGCATTAGCATTGTTGTCAGAAAAGATAGTGTTTCAACTTAGCATGTTTCCTTAATATCTGATGACACACTGGGGTCATTTTTGGATTTATTAAAGTAAATTTATTACATATTGGACCTTTAAGTAAAAGTATGTTATCATCAGGAAAATGTACTGAAAGTATTGAAAGTAAAAGTACTCAATGCAGAAAAATCATGACATTTTAGAAATTGGAAACGATCAAAAACGTTCTGTCAATCCACGTCAAGTGTTTAATCGGCTAATCATTCCAGCTGGACTTATATACTTGGCCTATATATTGTTGGAAAGTTTAATTCATAAAAACATTGTATTTTATAAACTACATGTGTTTTGTGTGCAAATGTCTTAATTTGTAAAGTAACTAGTAACTAAAGCTGTCAAATTAATGTAATGGAGTAAAAAGTACAATATTTCCCTTTGAAACGTAGTGGAGTAGAAGTAGAAAGTGGAATGAAAACAAAAGACATGTAAAGTAGGACGATGACTGTTTTGCTTAAGTTACACACATATTTAAGACATAGTTTGAAAAAGCTAAATATTTTTTATTTACTAGATACTACAGATAATACCAAATATATCATGCATACATAGTTACACTGTATGACACCAGACTCAATAAAGATGCATTATCTTTCATTAAAGTGTTTATGTGACAAACAAACTTGGCTAAACAGTGGCCTAAGGCCAACACATTTGAGACAACCTGATGTGTTCAGTCCATTCACATGATATTTCCATGTTTTTGATAAGACAATAAAGATCTGCTGATGTAACTCCCATCTGTTTTGATGCAATGTCACAGGGACACAGAAATATTGAGTAAACATAATGATTAAGCCTCAGGGTCATTAGTCCACTACATCTCTGTATCCCCAGGACATCAATCTGTTGTGCATGTCCTGCCCTGGGACCAGCAGTCTCCACGCAAAACAAACATGCAACTGTGTGAAAACTCCCTATACACTGAGAGAAGGCCGCTAACGTTAGATTCTCGATGACAAAGGTCCAGAAAAACCAATGCCCATATTTCCTGCATAATGATGTATACTTAAATTATCTGTGTAAGTAGTAAAACTACGGTGGCCCTGAGAGGCCACAGCACGCAACAATAAAACAACACATGCAAATAAACCACAACACGCAATAATAAGACAACACATGCAAATAGCCCACACTACAACGGAAGTGTTTCCAGGTGACACTTTTAAGTGACGCACACGTGCCTCAACCATTGGCGTTTCCGGTACATAGACAGACCAACAACAGGACAATTTTAACAATTTTCGCCATTCTATTCATCACTAAATTCACTTCTGAGTACGTTTTAGGCGAGAAATTAACTCTTTAGATTTCGAATATAGGCAGTCTTGCGAAAATCGTTGCCGAATTGACAATTTGCTTCAAAGTTTTCGGAATTGAGTAGCTCCATAAAGTGATGCGACAGCCAGCTAGCGCCTGCCAGGGCCGCTAGCTCATCTCTCAGACAGTCATGCTCAGAGACCCCTGTCATGGGGCTACCCCATGCCTTCATTTAAGCCATTGGTACCATTGGTCCTAGCATGCTAAGCTGACCCTAGCATGAGCGTTAGCGTTACCATTAGCATGTGGGCTAGCATCAATGGACACATGGCTTGTAATTTCATGTCATTTCCTTTCAGTGTATTTAAGTACTAGTCGAAAGAGTGGAAATCGTGATTTGATAAATATGACACATACATAGTTAATTTCAAGTCATTTATTTTAGGTTATTGGATTTACCCAAGGTCATCCAAATGTTTGCATGTTTCATTCACCTGTTCTCATCTTCAAGTAGGGTTCTGGGTCGAAGCGGCAAACAGGAAGTGACAGAGTCTGGAGTAATTTGTAGGGGGGGGGGGGGGGGAAGACCTGAAACGATCCAAGTGTAAGTCAGTACAGAGGGGGTATTGGAGTGTCTTAAGTTTCTGTTTGAGAAGCTTGTTTAGCATGTAACATTTAATTTCTGTTTTTATAGTTGGTATATTGTGTATTAATGTAGCCAGAAATGTTTTGGAATGTTGAGGTAACATAATAGGGTTTGATTGATTTCCAATTAACTTTGGTTTGTCTTGTAGGAGGGGCTTCTGGTATAAAGGAAGGAGGCAGGGGGCTCCTCGAGGCAGAACAGTTTTGGCCTGGAAAGGTGCGGGTGCTGGAGCCCAATAGTCAGGGCTTGATTACGGTTTTGTTGGTATTGTTTAATATTTGTTTGGTATGATAATTTGAATAGTTTGTACTTAGTTTCCTTGTTTGTTTTTTATTTTTGATATATTTTTGCAATAATTCACCCTTGCACTAGTGCACTTTCCATGTGAATGGGGAAGAAATAAATCGAAGCACCAGGTGAAAACTCCTGAGTCCATGTCTCCTCCTTCCACCATGGGGCTAAACCTTACAACCCCGCTCTAAGCTGGAGGTCTCTCAGACCGATCTCGTAAATAAGAGGCTTTTATTTCGCCGTTGATGGATTGTTTGTTTAAATATCACAACACATGTCCATCATAAGATTAACGAGAACCTGTGGTTAGCTGCATTTTTGGAGTTAAACTCCACAAGCGCTTGCAGGCTTAACAACCTCGCTGGCCGGCCGTCTCACACACACACACACACACACACACACACACACACACACACACACACACACACACACACACACACACTTCTGTTAACCTACAGAGAACTGCTGCTGTCTTGTGTATCAGAGAATGAAACGGTGACACTATAAGGCTATCACACGATGAGTAATTGTGGCCGCGGCAGCTCGTGCAGTTACCGCGAAATGTCACTACTCCAAAGTTAGTTGCCTGCTGGCTGTTTTAATCCTGGAGGAGACTCGTTATGTAGTGGCAGCGGCTAGAGGCCTCTATAACAAACCAAATGTGCAGGCATGCATTCTCATTCACTTCAAAAGCACACTTGCCTGCACTTCAACTTTCTCTCGCTCTTGCTGGCCACGCCGCCGACGGATGGCCTGGACTCACTTGTATCTAAGTGGCGCGTCTGGCAGGAAGCCTGGTCATCATGTGATATGAAGGTTTAGGTCGTTTAATCTAGCTAATTATTATTGTTAAATAGTATTCTTAAACAGACCGCTTGTGGGCCATCGTCAAAGAAAAAATGTGGAAAAAAAAATCTGGACAAAAAAAGGGCACTTTGGCCTTGAGGGGCAAAAGGGGCAGGTCCTCAAGCACCCATAGCACCCCTAGACTCGCCTAGACTGGCAGGGGAGGGTGTGCATCTACAGACATGTCATCCCTTCTCTTCTCTGCTTCTCTTCATAGTCATCAGATTCATCCACCAACCCTTATAGAGATGGCTCAGGTTTGCCTTGGACCAGCGCTTAGTTATACTGTTATAGTTTTAGACTGCCGGGGGACTTCCTTTGACACACTGAGCTCCTCTCTCCTCTCTCTTTCCATCTGTGTGCATCCATGTCCCAGAAATGCTTGTTACTAACTAGCTCTGGGAAGCTTATTCTCCGGAGTCCTAGTGTTTTTTCACCCCGCAGTTTTAAATAAATCATGGTTGCAGCTGGCGCCGTGGTCCTGCTCTGCGCCTTACTATGCCCTGCTACAGCCTGCAGTGCCCTGCTACGCCCTGCTACGCCCTGCAGTGCCCTGCTACGCCCTGCTACACCCTGCTATGCCCTGCTACACCTTGCAGTGCCCTGCTACGCCATGACCACTAGTTCAGTAAGTATAGTGAAACTACTGTAGATATGACCAATATGATATGATATTATATTATGTGACAATACCTACTTAAGCTTTTTAAAAACTGCTTAATTTTCTTTTTGACAGATGCTGCAGTCTGTCAAATCTGATCTGAAGAGTTTGTCCAACAACAAACACACATGCTGATATGTTTGTTGCTAATTTCTTGTCCGTTGAATGTAAAAAAACACTATTGTTCCTCTTGACTTTAACCTCACCATGTTTGTGAACATTGGACACTACCGCTATCCAGTCTTTGTTTGTTGTCTCCTGCTCTACAGCTTTATTGTCTCTGCTAATCTTGTCATAACACTGGTGATATGTCGAGAAAGAACACTACATGAGCCCATGTATATGTTTATTGCATGTTTATCTGTCAACTCTCTGTATGGTTGGGCAACTAAAGAAAGATATATCTCTTAAATAAAGAACAAGAAATGTAACAATTAGTGGATATCTGCATTACCTGGTCAGTTCATCAGAGAAGTAAGAAGAAATGTAAAGTGGATTTTTCATTTCAGAGTTAAGATACCAGTTTGATCCCTTTCTGGCGGTACACATTCAAACATATAGTATAGTCAGAGGGTTAAAGCTAGTGGTTCACACTTATCTTCAACATGTGAAGTGTGTCTGCCTCACATTGTCAGTTTACAAACATGAAGAGATCATTGAGTTAATGGGTGAAAAGAAAACGTGATGTGGAATATTTCTCTGAAGGTGTAGATTCAACTTCAGACCTATTTCATGTTGATCTGTAACATATATCTTTAGATTTGTTAGCCAGCAAGGTAAAATACTGAAATGTTTTCTGGCTTGTGTGTTGTTGCCTGTTTGCTTTTTGATTTGCTGTTTATGTGTAATGTGGTGGCATCAACCATGCAAACCATGCACGTGCAGAGGGGGGGGGGGGGGGTTATGGGTGCTTGAGCACCTGCCCCTTTTGCCCTTCAAGGCCAAAGTGCCCTTTTTTTGTCCAGATTTTTTTTCTCACCTTTTTTCTTTGACGATGGCCCACAAGTGGTCCGTTTAAGAATAATATTTAAATAAAACAACCTAAACCTTCATATCACATGATGACCAGGCTTCCTGCCAGGCGTGCCACTTAGATACAAGTGAGTCCAGGCCATCCGTCGGCGGCGTGGCCAGCAAGAGCGAGAGAAAGTTGAAGTGCAGGCAAGTGTGCTTTTGAAGTGAATGAGAATGCATGCCTGCACATTTGGTTTGTTATAGAGGCCTCTAGCCGCTGCCACTACATAACGAGTCTCCTCCAGGATTAAAACAGCCAGCAGGCAACTAACTTTGGAGTAGTGACATTTCGCGGTAACTGCACGAGCTGCCGCGGCCACAATTACTCATCGTGTGATAGCCTTATAGTGTCACCGTTTCATTCTCTGATACACAAGAGAAGACAGCAGCAGTTCTCTGTAGGTTAACAGAAGTGTGTGTGTGTGTGTGTGTGTGTGTGTGTGTGTGTGTGTGTGTGTGTGTGTGTGTGTGTGTGTGTGTGTGTGTGTGTGTGTGTGTGTGTGTGTGTGTGTGTGTGTGTGTGTGTGTGTGTGTGTAGCAGCAGTTATCTATAGGTTAACAGGTGTGTGTGTAGCAGTAGTTCTCTGTAGGTTAACAAAAGTGTGTGTGTGTGTAACAGCAGCAGTTCTCTGTAGGTTAACAAAAGTGTGTGTGTGTGTAACAGCAGCAGTTCTCTGTAGGTTAACAGAAGTGTGTGTGTGCAGCAGCAGTTCTCTGTAGGTTAACAGGTGTGTGTGGATGTGTAGATGGCAGCAGTTCTCTGTAGGTTAACAGAAGTGTGTGTGTGTGTGTGTGTGTGTGTGTGTGTGTGTGTGTTGCTTTCTGCCTCTCAACCAGCAGCCCACTTAAAAGAACATCACTTCTTTGGGAAATTAGCTTAGGTTATTTGTAGTCTGTGGTGTAGGTTGGTGGTATATACATTTTGTCTTAATAAAGGACATCCTTATATTTAGAGGAAATAATCTGAAACATGCTGCATACCTTTGCAAATCCCTTTCTGATTCAAAGCCTACTAGCCCCCTGCTACAGAAATCTGATAGTCAGCTCAGGTTGCAGTTATAAGCTACAATTAAACTGTTTCTGGTTTGATATCTCGTTATCTTGTATTTGTGTGAATGTAGTCTAATGTAAGGCTCTATATTACATTTTGAAGTGTACAGTATTGTGGATTTAGTATTATGTAACATTTCATATTGCACTTTCTATATACAGTTTGGATACTGTATGTAAGATTACATTTTGCTTGGACAACGGTTGCATTTTTTGGCTATATTTGTGTGAATGTAGTCTAAGACTCCATATTTCATTTTAGATTTTAACATAATACTAAATCCACAATACTGATTTAGTATTATGTTAAAATCTAAAATATACAGTTTTTAAAATAAAGATGACATACTGTATATTGTTAGCAAATCTTGTTCTATATGCCCTTTTTTGAATTTGAGCCCCTGCCCCTCAAAAGGTCTCTGCACGGCCCTGATGCAAACTCCTTTTAATATAGTCTGTGGTAGGAAACTATATCATAAGAAACTAGTATTTATACAGCTAATGTTTAAGTAGAAATCTTAAGATGCATAATAGGTAAGTAATACAATACCATATTAAAATGATTGTTACCATCACAATTCTCCGCAGTAGAAAAACTATGATGACATGTGCAGTCAGACAACATAAAATACTCTGACCTCCTCCTATTGCCTACACCTGGGGTGTATCTATACCAAGAGCAGAATGCAGAACACATCTGAAGAGTTTTGACCACTAGTTCAGAAAGTATAGTGAAACTACTGTAGATATGACCAATATTATATGATATTATATTATGTGACAATACCTACTTAAGCTTTTTAACAACTGCTTAATTTTCTTTTTGACAGATGCTGCAGTCTGTCAAAGCTGATCTGATTTCTCAAGACAGGAATGATAGTTTGTCCAAGAACAAACATATATGCTGATATATTTGTTGCTAATTTACTGTAAGTGGAATGGACAACAGTACTGTTCCTCTTTACTTTAACCTCACCATGTTTGTGAACATTGGACACTACCGCTATCCAGTCTTTCTTTTTTGTCTCCTGCTCTACAGCTTTATTGTCTCTGCTAATCTTGTCATAACACTGGTGATATGTCGAGAGAGAACACTACATGAGCCAATGTATATGTTTATTGCATGTTTATCTGTCAACTCTCTGTATGGTTCTACTGGTTTCTTCCCCAGATTGCTCATGGACCTTCTGTCTGATACTCACATGATCTCTCGTCCTGCTTGTTATACTCAGATCTATGTTATTTACACATTTGCTTCCTATGAATTGACCATTCTTGGCATTATGGCGTATGATAGATATGTTGCTGTATGTCATCCTTTAAACTATCACAAAAAGATGAACTCTAAAACAATTATTACATTGGCATTATTGGCTTGGATCCTTCCAGCCTCAGTTATTAAATTATACATTTTTTTGTCTTCCAGGCTTCCTTTATGTGGTAATGAGATACACAAGGTGTTTTGTGCCAACTGGAATATTGTAAAATTATCATGTGTTAACACTGTTGTCAACAACATTGTGGGTATGCTTTTTACCACAGTGTCATCTTTCCTTTCCCTCTTTTATGTCCTGTACACCTATTTGCGAATTGTGGTTGTTTGCTGGAAAAGCTCAGCAGATTTCAAAGAGAGAGTATTACAGAAGTGTCTGCCACATGTTGTTTCATTTGTGATTTATTGTATCACAGCATTTTGTGATATTGCCTTGAGCCGGTATAATCTGGAAGCTATAAATCCATTTGTGGTCATTATTTTGTCACTGGAGTTTATTATTATCCCTCCAGTTCTAAATCCTCTTGTGTATGGCCTTAAATTACCAGAAATTAGAAGACACATTTTAAAGTTGTTGCAATGGTATAAAATAATCTCTTAAAAATGATCAGTTAGAACCCACCACAGCCTATTGTGTGTCTATGCTTATGGGAACAAATTATTCTACAAAAGCTAAAAATAGTGTGTTAATGGTAAGGAAAAACATTTGACATTTTAATTAACTCTCAGAATAAAGCAGAAGGATAATAGAGATATGATTACTGACTCACAAGATGTCATATGCTCCCCATATATTTTGACAGTGAGAATATTATGGCCATGTTTAATGTTTTCAAGATATTTGATGACATTATTTCTCTAAATACAGAGAATGTAGTAGCCTATGTGTTGTGGACATAGACATACTGTATATTATTTCTTTGGATCAAATGACAATATCATAAACTGAACATACCAATTCCATTTTTGTCACGTAAAAATGTTATGAATCATTAGTCAATGTAAACATGTTAACAGCTGGGCAACTAAAGAAATATATTGGTTATGCTGAAATAAACTATAAATACATAAATATATCTCTTAAATAAAGAACAAGAAATGTAACAACTAGTGGATATCTGCATTACCTGGTACTTTCCACAACCACTACAATTTTGATGACAGATTACATTTGTTCTTGTGCTAAATTCATTACTTTGCATGCACATAACATATACTGGCATTTTATTTTAAGTGGCCTTATTTTCAAGATCTCAGGCAGAATGAGAATGAGTAAGTGTTGGACAAAGTAGCTTTGCTAAATAAAAAAAAAAATACAAGACCTTGGTTTTATCATATATCATTAATTTCTGTGGTAAGATCTTCCTTTTATTTGCTTAGATACTCTACATTCATTGATGAGTATACTCTGTTAAGAATTATTATTGCAAACTCCCTGTTATAATAAACTTGACAGGACATAAAAAATATAGGCTACAGTAAAACGTTAAATAATATAGGCTATAGACTCTCCAGAGGAAACTACGTTTTTAGGCACAGGTAAATAAAAATGCCCTGACAGCTTTGATGCAGCTGAATGACTCATCATTAGTGGCTTTATTTAGAAAAAAAGTGACAAAGTAGGCATGCATAACATCTTTGATGTGTACAAAAACACAATTATGGTGTTTTTGTACACATACCGTGTTTGGATAATCAATGATTATTAATAATTGAGCTTAACGCTGCTGTGTCCCCTGCATAAAATTGAACACAGCACCTCACTCAATTTGGATAGCAGCCTGCCATTTACTATAACTGTCTTGGTCTCTCACAGAATGTATCTGTGAGGACAGACAAATCGGCTGTTTACTAAAACACTTATGCCTATAAAAATTCATAAGGTTGCATGCCAACCTCTTGTCACTCTGAGCCACTCTCTGTACTCAGGCCTCACATCTGAGAGACAGGCCAGTGTGAGTTTTGCTGCTTTATTTGGAACTATTTGGAGCTTAGACAGATTTTTTTTGCTGCACCCGACCAGACTGGTGAGCAGTAATCAAGGTGAGATATGACTATTGCCTGTGCCACCAACACTCTATGTATAATGCTTATGTTATTATTCATTTTTGCTGTACAAAACCAACAAAAAAGAAAAAAACAACATATATTCTGATGATGGTTGTTTTGATCATTGCCACGTTAAAGAAATTTTTCTTCGCTTTTGAGTTTGAATTCCCAGGTGTTTTGTTGTTGTCGCCAAAGCTGTTACCAATAGAAGGAGTAGAGGGAAAAACAGGCATTAATGGGGGTGTAGCTACAGCACATTGTTGCAAGAATTGCCATTCTATCAGGGTTAAACGAGACAAATGATTACAGACAAACTTCAATTTCATTGTTGAATTGAAATTCATTTAATTAAAAAAAATAAATAAATACACCGGTAGTTTCCATCTTAAACAATGTTTATATACTTTTACATGCTGTTTTACAATTTGTTTACATCTCTATACATAATATATATACACTACCGGTCAAAAGTTTGGGGTCACTTAGAAATGTCCATTCCACTCCATTCCAGACAGAATGCCAGCTGAGATCAGTTGCATTGTTTTTTTAATCTGGGCAGCAGTTTTCAGATTACATTATGTGTTTACATAATTGCAAAAGGGTTCTCGACTGTTGTAGACAGAAGTGGCTGAAGAAACGCTTGAAATTCCATTTCCTTTTTGGTCTAAACATCATACCCAAATTAAAAGTGGTACAGCTCCCATATACTTTGACACTCTGGGATGTGCCTGATATCATTGGAAAGGTAACACTCTCAAGTTTTTGTTACAAGTGTCAGGGTGATTCTAGGCCTTACTGACACAGAGTTACAGAGGCTAGAATGGAGTTTTTTTTATTTCCATCCAAGTCATACATCTGTAAAATGATTAGAATACACTGCTGTAAACACATCTGACAGGCCACATGTCTCAGCTTACTACAGAAAGAATCCAGAAGCCGAAAAGACTCAAAAATGGATTTTATATGAATTTCTTTCGACCGGGTCCGTGTACATTTTGATAGTTCCCATGTTTAAACGTGGGAACTATCAAAAACGTACTATCAAAACGTACACGGACCGTAGGGTCCGTGTACGTTTTGATAGTACGTTTTTTCGTTTGAACCACAAAACAAAATAACGAGAAATCAGCTGTTTTTCGTTTGTCGTTTCAAACCAAAAACAAAGAAACGGTAAAAAAAGAGCCGTTCTCCCGTTTTTGGTTTCTAAATCCAAAAACGAAAAACGACTAAACCAAATTAAAATAACGGTCCAATTTTGTTTTTTTGAAATTCCTTTTTTCATTTCTCCGTTTGAATATCTACATTAAAAGAAAGACAGGTTGGCCAAGTGACCCGGAAGTAATAGTAAATATAGCCTATAAAAATAACAGCCAAGCTTTTAGAACGGTCATAATATGCAGCACTAACGTTATACCAGAGTAACGTTAGAAGAAAAAAAAGCAATCAATAAATAGGCTTATATAAACTGGACCGAAAGAAATATGTTAGCACCAGTAGTTTATTACAGTGATGTAATATCGTGCCTATCCACGTACACATCACCAGTCACGTCTAATGAGCACATTGTTTGGTTCTATACAGTTGGTAATAGTTAACCTAAGAACTTATTGTGTGTGCAGAGTTGTTACTGTTAGCACTATATTATATAATTAAATTAATATTTAATGTGGTTTCCACGGTAATGGACCAAACTGTTCCCCCCCCCTGTTATTTTTATAGGCTATATTTACTATTACTTCCGGGTCACTTGGCCAACCTGTCTTTCTTTTAATGTAGATATTCAAACAGAGAAATGAAAAAAGGAATTTCAAAAAAACAAAAAAGGACCGTTATTTTAATTTGGTTTAGTCGTTTTTCGTTTTTGGATTCAGAAACCAAAAACGGGAGAATGGCTCTTTTTTCCGTTTCTTTGTTTTTGGTTTGAAACGACAAATGACAAACAGCTGATTTCTCGTTATTTTGTTTTGTGGTTCAAACGAAAAAACAAACTATCAAAACGTACACGGACCCTACAGATATGTCTGTGCGTTTCTTTATTTCCATTTGAAAAGTGCAAAGAAAAAAGCCAAAAAACTACAAAAGACAACACTTCTCAAATACACAAACACACCCACATCAGTCACCTTTCCAATGATATCAGGCACACCCCAAAGTGTCCAAGTATATGGGAGATATATATATATATATATATATATATATATATATATATATATATATATATATATATATATATATATATATATATATATATATATATGATCTTACAAGCTGTTTTCTCTGTGTAGATTAACAAATCAACTTTATATAACCATCACTAATATATGATAAATTGATTGTTAATTCAACATTGTTGTAATTTTACTTTTAACGAACAATGACATTATGTTTTCTCATTATTAGTAATGCAATAATTTGCGTTATCTTAACAGATTGTCACACATCACAACATTTGATATATTATAGTATTTGTTACGAATTACCAAATAACTTGTAAAGCTTTCAGAAATCGTTTGTTAAAAGACAATAAACATAATTTGGATGGCTATTATAAAGTTGTAATTGATGATTATAATACCTTGTAAATGGACAATAAATTCTTTGGAAATAATTTATAGACATTAGATAGCTATTATCAGTGCACAAATAATCAAATGATCATCTCTTTTATAAGCATTAGTTGCAACTTCATAATAGTTATAATAATTGAGAAATAACTTATAGATTCACATTAAAATTCGCTCCCTATCCATATAGGTCTTATCCAGAGCATTATCCAGACGCTCTGCTACTAATCAGGAATTATGGCGACTCAAAAAGCATCTCATGGCTCATGAGACTCATTTACTGTTGGCACCTGACTCCATTTTCCCCTGCTGGGGCCTGGCTCCTTGGACCAGTAAGCAGCCCAGCAGAGCCCCAGCTGATGCCCCAACAGCTGACCTGGTACTCATCCCTGTAGCCAGCCTGGAGGAGGCAGCAAGCGTCCCAGCTGCAGCCCCCAGCGCAGCTCCTCCAGCCCTCAGCCACAACGGAGTCCAGTCGGCCTCAAGTTGCCACACTTGGTTAGCAGTCACTCTCTATGGACCCAATAAGAATCACTGTATTACATAGCTAGGCTACCATCCTAACATTCAGCTATATCAAGTGCACAGTATCTTACAGGTGATTAAAATATGAACTCATGTGTATGTAGTGAGTTGTCTGATTGTATTCTCTCAACCTATAATCTTATGATCTCAAGAAGAATGTGTCTCCAAACTTTGGACCTGACCCTAAAAAAAATAGACCTGATCAAAACGGACAGACAGGCCCTGATTATGAAACTAGTGTCAACTGCAGGCCTCTAGTTCATAACAAAATACTTCAACAACTAATGAATGATTCCCAGTGAAATATGCTGTGAACATTTAAGGCACGTACTTCAAAATCTGAAACCAGAGAATATATCTTTGTGATGTGCAAAGGCAGGAAACGCTCCTGAACACCAATCTTATCAATATGGTGTTAGTGGTCAAGATTAGACTGGCTTCACAAACTAACTTCTCCAGTTGACATCAAAGCTGTAGTATGTGGAACGCTAAAAGAAAATATGCCAGAATTTGAAGTAGAGTGAGACCTTATATTATCTATTCATACAGTAACCTGTATGAGTCATTAATTTCATCCTGATGCCGTTTAATAGCGGTAATTCTATGATAATTACTGTCCTGTTTTCTTTTCTTTGTTGCCCTTTGAAATGACATACTATGATTCAAAGCTCTAGCTACATGTTTATGTAGCTACAGCTTTGAATCATATTATTATTCACAACTTGAATAAGCTTGCTACGGTTAGCAGAAGGCTCAACTACTGGCTCGTCTACCGCGTTTATGTTTCCTCTGAAACCACTTCCAGCATCTCCTGGTTCGGATGGCAGCAGTAGGCGGTGCCGCAGCTCGGCGTCTGGTCCTAGAAGCAGGCTAATGCTTGTAATGCTGCCATCCCAACAAGGTGTGAGGAAACGTAAACACGGCAAATGACCGCTAGACTAAAAGGCTCACCCTAGCAGACCAACTCTCCAGTTTTTTCACAGCAAATGTTTGCTCCTTGGACAATAAACGGGATTATGTTCTTACACAATTTCCTTCTTCTATGTACTACATATGCAATAAATTATATCTTATCTAATAGGTTAGCCTTGAATTAGCTGCAGACCTAAGCCTTTGGTTACAGTTAGCAGAACCTTCACCAAAGGAACGTGTGCATGCGCAATTGTATTTAGGAACAGAACACTCTCTCTCTCTGAAATGACGTGATTGGCCAAAGTCTTCCGTCACGGGCTAGATTTTCTAAAGTCTGAAAACAGAGCCAAGGAGGAAGTCCAGGAGTCTAGTTTTCTCTCAGACCACTTGAATTACGATATCCTAAAATGTTTTTATGGAAATTTTGCCCAACATCGCCAAAAATAAACTGCTTACCACAGCTTTGTGACATAACCATAAAGATATTTCACAGAGGTCACGTTTATTGCACTCCTCCAATAATACAGTTTTCAACCAAGATTTAATTTATCCGTTTCAGCTTATTAATTATTTTGCAAACATGTTGAAAAACAGCCATTTTCACTCACCTTTTCACGTAGCATGATGTCATTGTCCAACACGACTGGCCTTTTCTGTTCTGTCTCTGTAAGTTAAAGAAGGTAAGTGAGTGATATTTACTTAAAAACCTACGTCAGACTTAGGATCATCCCACAGGATCTGTGCTGTTGATTAGGTTGTACTCACTGGGTTTAGCAGTGTTTCCATGGTGGGTCAATGGCACCATGGACGCCCATTTTTGTTGTTTACCCAGCTCCTCCAATGACTTGAGGTCCGTCATTGTTTCCCTGTGGTGGTTAACTTTGTGAAAGTGCACCTTTTTTGTCTCATTTGCTCTATCAGTTTCTTTTTTCGGATAGTGCATCTGCATCCCTTTAATTGTGGCCTTCAACACCTTCTTTGTATCTTCATTTTCTCTCTTCAGCTGTTCATTTGTCTCTTTAAGCTCATTTGCTTCTCTTTTGTGATTCATCATCATTTGATCCAGCTCTTTGTCTTTCTTCTCACACTTTTTCTCAAAGGCTGCTGCCTCTTTCTCTTGTTCCATCACTCTTTCCTTCAGAATGTCCTTTTCTACCTCACTGCTTTGCTTTGTAGCTTTAATCACGTCATCTTTTTCAGCACATCTTTCACTCAGGCTTGTTATCATTCTGTCTTTCCCTGTAATGACTTGTTTGAGCTGGTTGTTCTCCCTCTCAGCCTCCACTAATCTTCTGCCAATCTCTTCTTCAGCATCTTTATTTTCTCTCTCTTCTGACTCCTTCTCCCTTGCCGCTTTCAGAGCTTCGATCTGCTCATCCTTCTCTTTAGCTGTTTTAATCATGTCCTCTAATATCCTCTCCTGCTCCTCGATTGCTTTCCGCAGAAGATCATTCGCCCTCCTTGCCTTCTTGAGCTGTCTCAGTTTCTTTTGGTAAATTTGATCCAGCTTCCTGTTGCTTTCTTGGAGTTTCATAAAACTACGCAACAATTGTCCAGTGTCATTCCCCAACTCTGTTTCCTCAATCTTCGACAGCAGTTCTCTAACCTGAATGTCTCCGACCTTGTTTAAGTTATCAAAAACATGATATCTATTCCCACATTTGTCCACCAACCACTGAAGGGCAGGCCATCTCTCAATGTGCTCCTCAATGGGAGTGACTCCCAGTTTGTCTCCCCAAGTGAACAGCACGATGACTCGAGTGCACCCCCAAACTCCAAGCAAGTTCAAGTGTTCCTCCACCTTCAACCGGTCCGTTTCAGTGAAAGACTCATCGCAGCGTACGACCACCAGGACAGCATGGGAAATGGGGGCGCACAGAGATGCAATGTGGGTAATCTGCTGTTGTACCTTCCGTGGAGTGTCCTCTGAACAGTATCTCCCATGCCAGCCAGGAGCCTCAACCACAGTGACTTGCTTGTTGTGAACGTCACCCCGTCTCTCAGTGCACTCTGATGTTGGATGCCCAGCAGGAAATACTTCCTCGCCAAGAATGGTGTTTCCAGCCGAACTCTTCCCAACCTGCTTTGGTCCCGTGATGAGAACTCGAAGCATTGAGATGGGAGGAGACTCTTCTGGATTTAAAAACAAATGCAGGATTAAGGCAAGAATATTATCATTAAGGACTCTCATGTTTGGATGCACTTTAAAAAATGACAATGACAAAGGGATCGTTTAGGACAAGGTAAGGGTACTCAAACTCGTTCAAAAGGGGAAATCTTTGTTTTAGGAAACTTTAATGATATTTGATATTACTTGGTAGAACCATAAAATTGTTGAGTTTGAGAGTAGAATTCAACTGTTGCGTTACTATGTTAAAGGAGAACTCCTGGCAATTTTTACGTTAATCCTGATCGCTATAAGTATGTGAGTACTGTCGATAGCAAAAAAAACGAGCCGAATCGTTGCTAGCATCATGGAGCTACTGCAGCTAAGGCCGAGAGCTCCCACTTAGCTAAAACGGCAGTTTTGGGGGCATATCATAAAGAGTGCCTTTGTTCCTCTTAACAGACACAAAATGCAACTAAAATGTCTGTGCAACATGAACAGGGCCCTTACATGACAACAAGATGCGTTTTCAACTCAGACATTGTTTCAATTCACCTACCCTGTTAGCTGCTAGCTGCCGTCTGATGAGTGAGTGTGTTCAGCCAGGCTTCGGCAATAATCATCAAGCAGCAGTTCTGTGTGTATTTGTAGCATATATATATATATCCATTTTGTGTGCGATCCATCTGGCGTTGGTGAATAGTAGTCTCTGCAGTGGCGAACTGTGTGTTAGTTGCCTTAGCCAGGCTAGCAGGTCTGACTGGCATCCTTCTACCTCCTCCCCGCCTTCCCCGCCTGCCGCGGCCGACAACAATCCACGGGCGCCCGCTGGTCTGGTGGATGTCCTCCAGAGGACAGTTCATGCTTTCGCGGTGAAATTTTTGCGGCGAAAAAAGTTTATTTCCCCCTCAAAAATAGGTAATTGAGCATTGTAGTGGTTATGATTATATCAGTGACTATGTAACTACATGGAAACGGGCCAAATGATGCCTGTTTCTTGTAAAGTAAAAGCGTTACAGAAGGCTGGCTGTAGTCTTGCGCTGAAGTCCCGCGGGAATTCAGTTGTAGCAGGAAAAGGTAAACAGCAGATCGTAGCGTAGAAGAGTGGAGGTGTTCACAAGGGAAGAAGCTTGGAGTAACGTAACTATGGAGCTAGAGCCAGCCTTCAGTAACGCTGTTACTGTACAAGAAACAGGCATCATTTGGCCCATTTCCATGTAGTTACATAGTCACTGATATGATCATGATCACTACAGTGCTCAATTACCTATTTTTGAGGGGGAAATAAACTTTTTTCGCCGCGAAAGCATGAAGTGTCCTCTGGAGGACATCCAGCGGGCGCCCGTGGATTGTTGTCGGCCGCGGCAGGCGGGGAAGGCGGGGAGGAAGTAGAAGGATGCCAGTCAGACCTGCTAGCCTGGCTAAGGCAACTAACACACAGTTCGCCACTGCAGAGATTACTATTCCCCAACGCCAGATGGATTGCACACAAAATGGATATATATATGCTACAAATACACACAGAACTGCTGCTTGATGATGATTACCGAAGCCTGGCTGAACACACTCACTCATCAGACGGCAGCTAGCAGCTAACAGGGTAGGTGAATTGAAACAATGTCTGAGTTGAAAACGCATCTTGTTGTCATGTAAGGGCCCTGTTCATGTTACACAGACATTTTAATTGCATTTTGTGTCTGTTAAGAGGAACAAAGGCACTCTTTATGATATGCACCCAAAACTGCCGTTTTAGCTAAGTGGGAGCTCTCGGCCTTAGCTGCAGTAGCTCCATGATGCTAGCAACGATTCGGCTCGTTTTTTTTCCTATCGACAGTACTCACATACTTATAGCGATCAGGATTAACGTAAAAATTGCCCGGAGTTCTCCTTTAACTGAAACCTACAATAATTACGTTTTTGGCCACTTGGGGGCAGCAAAAACAAGCTGTAACCCAACAACACTGACACCTTTTAAACATGATGTATAACCACCTTTTAAGTTCATGTGGAGAACTTGCATACAGTCGCCCATTTACACATCCAGCAGATACAAAGCAACATGAGCATGTTTTTGTATGTCTCTCTCTTTTAGTTCAGGTTAGGTACTCCACCACAGAGAGAAACATCTAGCTCTTTAGCTGTCTTAATTTTTTTCAGCTACTTGAAAAAACATTTGCCTGCTGTGGACAAAAGCTACACTGATAGCAGTGAGAGTGAAGACCAAAACGATGAGATGAAAACAAACAAACAAAAAAAACTGTGTAAAGCTTAGTGGAACTGCATGTGGTAATTCTTTGTAGATTCATCACTACGAGAGACCCCCTTCACATTACAGATGGTCAACATATTGATTGATTAAGTGATTCTTACCCATTAGAGATCTGAGTGTGCTTCTGGCCCTCTGCACATTCATTCGCCTCAGAATCGCCCTCTCTTCTACCTCTTTCCTTTCCATCCCGGTTATTCTAAAGACTTTCTCATTTGTAGTCACAAAACCAACTCCTTCTGCCTTTATGTTTGCTGCAACCATTACATCAATCGTCTCCAAAAGTTCTGCAACCTGAGCATCATCATCTTCTCCCCAAATGCTTGTGTCTAAAAGGTGGTATCTATGTCCACACCTCTCCAAAACCGCTCGGAGAAACCTGTGTCTTGCAGTGTAATCCTCTACAGACAACCCTTTAAGTCTCTCACATCTGGTGAATATTACTATCGTGTTTCTCCACACTGTGTCGTCAAGCAGCTCAAGAGGTCCCTCGATTGTCCACTCCCTGCCTCGGTGAGGGCTGATGGGTATGACCATGAGGAAGGCGTGAGGTCCTGGCGGGCACATGGCCATGCAGGCTGCCATGTTGTTGTTCACCAGGCCGGGCTCTCGGACAGAGTAGTGGATCCACCTTTCAGGGCTGTTGACAACAATAACTGTACGGCCATTGTCGAGAACACCCTGTCTCCTAATACACATCTTCACGTCTCTGCTAATATCAAACATTTGTCGGCCGAGGATGGTGTTTCCTGTCAAACTCTTTTCCAGCCAGTCGTGCCCCAAGAGGACAACCCTTAGGTCCTGAAGACAGTGTTTGTCCCCTGGCGGAAGAAAAGATTATTCAGCAGCAGCACAAATATGTCATCATATCATAGTCTTGCTATAATACATGTCTTGTAAATGTTATGCTTTTATTATGCTAAAAAAAAAAATTTCAATAAATTGTGAAGGAAATTGAAAGTAAGTTCTGGATCTTGGAAACATTAGTTGATAAGGATGGTACGTACGATTGAAAGCTTCAGAACAGCTACCAAATGGACGATGAGATTGTTTTGTTATTTTCAAAGGTCAAGAATTATCTTTCAATCTCAACTTGTATATCAGCATGGATGAGAAGTCTTAAAGTATTTAAAGTACTCAGACAAACGGAAAATTTGAACATGACAACTGGTCATACTCCATCTGCTGAGGAGGACCATTTGATGCAATTGAAAGCTCCAGGACAGCGACTACATAGACCATGCTGGGAAATGATTTAGTTAGGTCTGCGTTCCTGTTAAAGTTGTATAACTGTGATAAACATGACTATAAAAAAGACAAAATGCTACCATTTGTTTACTCAATAAAGTGTTAAAGGTAAGAGCAAATGTAATTCAACAGCATACCTTTCCTTGTCTGTGCTCCGCAGCCCACTGGAACCCTTTCTTCCATCTTTTATTCTGTCAAATATTTTTTTAAAGGCCACACTTGCACTTTAAAGTTTGACTCAGCTTTCTGTCTGATATGTGGTCAAAGTCCAGACAACCCAAGCAGTCATATAAGCCTATATACCGTGAAAGAAAAAGTTCAGAAGATACTCAACTTCCAGGTCTGTCTGAGTAGATTTGCCTAGACTCAATAGACAGACAGACGCCGTCTGCTACATCAAAACAAAGGTGCTTTGATTAGTTTAGATGTGTCGGAGCCAGTCTGGGCTCTAAACAAAAGGTCTCACTCAGTGATCAAAGTATAATGCTTCCTATCAGCAATACGGTAAGCTAGAAAAAGGCAGACAGACCTAATTTAGGATAAAAGAGAAAAACCTTCACAAGACTTTCTATACAATCTTTGCAATGTGGTAAAGCCTGTAGATAGGTTGTTTAATAATTAAAGGGCCAGTAACTAGCCTGTGACTTTGACCTACATTTTGTAATAATTCAGCAACCAGTTTGCAGCTTTAAGTGAGCAGTAAATAAGTTGTGACTTTTACCAACTATGGTATTGTACAGTAGAATTCTCCTGTATGAATTTATTGCATCATAATAACTTTGAAGTAGTAGGCTACATAGATACACATAATCTCTCTAAGGAGAAATACCAGTTATTATCACAGTGAACAAACGTTGAAATGTGTAATTACACTAACCACTATATTTAATGCCAGAGTCTAGGTTGTATAATTAACTATGATGAATGGTAATTGAAAAAAAAAGGTTATCCTGAACATCTTTTTACTACAAGCGATATGCATTACATGATATGCTGTCAAAGTTTAAACAGCTTGGTTATTTCACATTATATTTCTGTTTTAATAGGTGCACTCTCACTGCTTTGAGGTGGGCTGGGCTCAGTTGGAAAAAGCTGATGTCATGCATGTCCCTGCACTAATCAGTGCCTGAGGAACATTTGACCAGTTGAAACATGTCAGTCTAATCTGATTAAACCACAGCCACACAGAGTTTTTCTACTCTTACTAAATAATACCTACGGTTCAAACTTTGACTATTTCTTGGTCATTTATAGAAAAACATGACTTGGTACCAATTTTTAGAGGATTTAAGGAAAAAAAGTCAAGATATTTGAACAGAAAGTATTGTTAACAAAAGCAAGAATCACACTTTTTTTTTTTTTTTTTACTTCCTCAGAAAGCCTTTTTATTCAGGTTTAAATTCAGAATTAATGCCACCACTGTTGCATTGCCAGTCCATAGAAGAGTCCCTGAGTCAGAATTAACTCGATTCAGTGACTGTGCAATAGTGCACATCATGCAAAAAGTAATTGACTACAGTAAGAAACCATGATTAATTACAAAGTTGGAAAAGTGCTTTGTAAGCACCATCTGTAACTACAGCCTTCTTTGTGTGGCTTTAATTAGAAGAGGCACCACTGAAGGCATTTACAGCTCCCAAACTGAAAGGTTAGCTAGTGTCAGGTATAACTTTTGCAGATTATTTCGTAAACCGCACCCTGGAGGCCAGCTCAGTTTAAATCTTCTGCTGTAGCTTTTCCATCAGTGGTACATTTGGCTGTAGCCTGATTGCAAAGCCCATCATTAAAACAAAATGGCAAAAGAAAAGAAGAGCATCACTGCCATTTCTAAAAGTGAACATCATACTCATTTACATTATATACATATTTATACAGTCTCAACATCCTGTCACATCCTGTGACTATATATCCAAAATGTCCTCAGGACATTTAATGAACAATGTGTTAGGCTACTGCAAAAGAACAGCTACGTACAACTCTACAATTTCTAAAAGTGAGTGCGATATTCATTATTTACCTTATGTACATATTTTCAGTTTACACACTCTCTACACAGTGTCCCACTTCTGTGACTTCATACTGTATCTTAATGAACATTTGTGGATGTGCCATGATGAATGGAGGGTGGATGTAAATGTGCCTCTAAGAAAATGGTTCTGTTGATGGATGAGACAATATGGAGGTAGGAAACGATTGAAAGATGTTTTGCGTGGATTCAGCTACCCCTGCCCCCTGGCATCACACTGAATTTGTTTTCTTTGTATCTGAACTGCTGTGCAAACAGAGAAACTCACACAAATCCAAATAAGTCAAAAAGAGTAAGAGTTGCTTTGTGATTACATCCTTTAATATTCTCAAGTGTTTAAATTGAAGAAAACATAAAAATAGCCTTAGAAAACAAAACAAAAACTGACACAAGAGGTGAAACTAACTCAATTATCTTTAAGATTTAAAAATGTCATTAAGTGGTGTCAATCTGTAAATTAGTTATTTGTTTACATTGAAGACCTCAGAAAACACAACCACAAGTTACGGTTATATTTCTTTACTGAATATAAAACATCCAGTGTAGAAAGGTATTCCAAATACTTGTCTAAATGTCTCAGCATCCTTTCTGCTTTGGAATATGAGGTTTACTGAATGACAGGAACAGTTGGACTGCATTAGTAACTGATCAGATCTCGATGTTAAAGATAACAAGCCAAGATAATAAAGCTTTTAACAAATATTAAAAACAACTCAAAGTATCTTCTTGTAAAAATGTGAATTGATTACAAACAGAACTCTGACAGCAGACTTTATCAATTCTCATTTCTTTTTAGTTGTTAATGTTAAAGCTTTAGAGCAAGCCGTTTGTCAACTAATCCAAGCAATTTGCTTGCTATACCAGAGGGCGTTTTTACATTTTCAATCCTTCACTACCACAGGGACTCAGTTAGCTTCTACATGTTCACACAAAAGTTAAGCAGCACTGTCTATTAAGGCTTGCATGAAATCTGTCTGGGTTGAGATAACTCTACAGAGAGATGAAGTACACAAATATTTCTGCGCCGTGAAAAATTAAAACCAACAAAATATATGATTAACGCTACATGTGGCACGGAAGGAGGGGTGGGGGTGGGGGGGGGGGGGAGAAGGACACAAAATACCCTCCATGTCTTGCTACCATTGTTTGCATTTTGGACCAGGAAATGTGGCTTTAAACACTAGATACACTCATGTACTGCAACAGCCAAAGTTTAATTTCTTGCAGTTAAAAACAAACCAACTCTGAGATGACCGATTTTAAAAACAGTGAAATGTATGGAGCTGTGCACCTACAATGGCTAGGAAATCCAGAGAAAAGCTGCCTGCACACCATGTGGAAGCAGCTTTCTTTAACTAACGACTATGTACAGGTACAAGGACACCTTTAACAAAGCAACAACTTGCTAGCATTCCACTTTAAAGACTAAAAATGTTTTTCAATTAATCATTTGCTTTGGTAATCGAACCAAACGAAAGCACAATGCCCTTTTATGCACTGTAATGGGAGGAAGAGCATGAATATTGAAAACATAACGCAGAGGTATAAGGGGGAGAAGAGGTGGGTGCCGTTTTAAAGGGGTGGCGAATAAGCAATCCCTTGCCTAAGCAAGCTTGATTTAAGGCAAAGCTTGAAAAATCACTACTACAGCCTATATGTGGACAGAAAAATAATATGCTAACAGTTGGTGCATTTTAACTGTCAACACTGGCATCAGAGGAGGGGGAGGGAGGTGGAGTAGCTTGAACAGCTTCAGTGTTTGGACTAGGATTGCTGGTTCAATTAACATCACATTTAGGGGGTCAGAAAGCCTCCAATCATGTTTTATAAATGAACAATAATATGTATGCAAATTCCTATTTGTGGAAAACAAGTGAAAATAGGAATAGAAACTTGGAAAATGGCTTAAATGTCAGGATGAATCTGTGGGTATTGGGGCTATAAATGAGACCTGTAACAGGTGGTACGTGTTCTTGATGAGGTGAGAGAGCCCTTGCTGTAGTTTAGCAGACACCAGCCTCTCCAAGCCATGTTGTTAAGGGGTCAGTTCACAAAGATCACGACACAATATCTAGCCGTGGAGATGTGGGATTTATATTTTGAGATCTCTGCTCCTAACCTATTACAATAGAGGTGAACTGAATGTCATTGGTGGTGCTCAAATTATTTAAAATATTTGAGAAATTAAAGAGCAATGTCTCTTTGCAGAAAAAAAAAATGTGCCTACTACTTGGATAATCCAATGTGGTAAGTTCTCACTATTGTTTTTACAATCGACATATAGTTACAGATGAAAATTGTTATAAATGATCCTAAGCAACAGAGACATTTATTCTGGATGGCGCACTGCTGTTAAGTTTTTATAAATGTACTTTTACAATGATTTGAGCACCATGGACAACAGAGTGGCAGTAGAAGTGTCAGACCCATGGCACATACAAACCCAAACTAGCCACCAGGCTAAATACTTAGACATTATATGGTAAATGTTTATTGATTTGGGTGAACCGACCCTTTACATTAAAAGGAAACCAGGCTGGGCACCGGTTCCCATTACAAGTCCCACTTGTGAAAGTGAAAAAAAAGGAAGGGAGATGTCTTGCATGTTACAGACTGCCGTCGCAGAAATGCACTGCCCCTGGATAGTTACGATTAAACAGATCAGATACGGATCGGCTTGTGTTCTGTTGCAAAAAGAATGAGCACACCAACACCCCCTGATTGGCTGATGACTCTGACAGGAAGTGGAGGTAGGTAAAATAGAGCAGGAAATGGGCTGACTGGCTGTCCATGTGACCTCAGACAGGTTAGATGCTTAACCTCTGGTGTTACCGGGATTTAAATTGGACTTGACAGTGGGTCGCTAGCTGGATTAAGAAAGATGCAGGGGAATACAGTACTGCATCTCCCCCTCCTTATGTTCTGTGTTACATCAGAGAGCTTAAACCCCAGACCTTCCATGTTTTCACTCACTCTACTACCATTAGTATTTCTAAATCTGGTCTCTATTAGGTTTTCTGTAGCTGCGTCTCCTCCCTGGCCTGCCAACTGACTTAACAGTAGGAGGAGAATGGAGTTGGGTAGGGGCGAGAATCCGCAGGGTGACCGTACAGAAACAGCCGTACACAGAGGGGGGGGGGGCTTTAATTTTGTTTTTTGGCCTCTGGGTTGCCGTAACTGGATCCTGTTTTCTTCACCTCGGTGACCCCTATGAGGCGGCGGATAGCTATCGAGGCTTTGAAGAGAACAAAGGAGAAAAGAAAGAGTTGGTTAAATGAGGACAGCGATTCAAACATTGAACAACATGTCCCCCCCCCCCCAGGTAAAGTCAAAGAACCACTACCTCCTGGTCATTCCACTAGAGGAAGGAGCCGTGTCATTTTTCATTCTAAGGGCCACTATTGCAGAGTTTACCTACCTATGATGAGGAAGATGATAAAGCCAATGATGAGGAGGGGGGAGCCACTGACGACCACTCCACATGCAAAGTTGATGAGGGGCGAAAGCAGCAGGGTGGCCCAAAACAGGAAGTTCAGCAGCGTCCATGGCCGGCGAGGTGGAATTATTGTGGGTCCGGGGAACTTGCCTTCCGTTTTGTAGAATTCCTGTAAGGCATCCTGAGCAGGACAGGAAGAAGAATTGGTTTGCACTGTATTAATTGATCAGGTTTACCATTGCCTCATTTTGTCTGAGAGAATAGCAACCTCCCCACCCTACCATGGCTGGCCTGTCCCCCCAACGGGACCCCGCGTTATTTACCCAATTTGTGTGCACTCGTTTCATTTCAACTCAGTGGGAAAGTCTTTCCTACGTTTCTTTATTTACAGTCCTGCTAGCACCCCCCCCCCGCTCTCACTGAGTGGCTCTCACTTAGCCCCTCATTGGTGACGTGAAGTCGTTTCATTACTGTAAGTACAATAAAAGCTTCCCAACTAGAGTGGTTTCGTCTAAAACTAAAAATGGACTGAGCGAGGACCCCCAAATGTCAGAAATTCAGGCCAAAATATCTGCGTTATTTTGTATTTAAAACACACCCAACCTGTATCTGGCGACAGTGGCAAGGATGCTAGAAGCTCTGCTACTAATGGGAGGAAAGCTAGTCCTGGCCAGAGCACTAGCAGCTAGCCTGCTGATACAGCTGCACCCCAACAAGCACAGCAGGACAGGCTTTGATCCATCTTGGCTGTCAGAAAGGAAATACTCCTAGCTCTACAAGACCGGTGCAAAAGTAAATAAAAATAATCAATGGGAAGTAAAATATAGCTCCACTAAAAACGTTTATTTGTTCAGGTACAAATGTTCTGTAATAGTTCAATTAATTGGGTTAGCATGACAGCTATGATTTGCTATTCAAAACATCTGAATACTTTGTGCATTTTAGTTTTTAACGGTCTACAGACCCCAAAAAAGTGATTAGTGACTTTAATGTCAGCTTTCCTCAGTTTACCTTCTCTTGGTAGAGCTTGTGCAGCCAGATGGCACACTCTTGCTCATCATCTGGTATATCCTCCACAGGAAACCGCCTGGTTGGAAAAGAGAGAAAAATTGGGAATGGACTTTAAGATTCTTGAAACTACAAAGATTAGACACCAACTATTTCAGCCAACATTCACAGATTATTTACCGCGACAGTCAGAAATGAGTACATAATGAACTGAGAATACACAACATGACAATATGGATGACGCATTGTTTTTCGTCGCTAAGCAACCGCCAAAATCCTTTAAGAATAAGAATTCAGGAACATGCAACAAAACAGAAAGGGATGTCCAAAAAAACAACAATTTGACTTTCTGATCTATATATGTAACTTGCCCAGGAAAGGCAAAGAAAAAATGCAAACCTTTGATGAGATTGCAGAGACAGAAGAGAGTCATTTAAATTATACACAGAGAGCTGAAGGTGAGGGACTTTTTTTTTTAAGAACTTTAAGTACATTGAAAGCTGATGAATATGATTGGCACACTATACAATTTTACCACGTTTTTCTCTCAGGTATTAGGATTTCTCCTGCTCACGCATGTTTTGTGGTTATGATTCAAGTTGTGAAACTTATTCTTGATGAGAATGACGGCCTGCGACTGGATAAGAATAACACCACATACTGTATGTTTCCAGATGATCATCACCAACTGATCAGAGTAGAACGGACTTAGTCCAACTAGGTCAGATAACTGGTGGTGACGCCCAGACCATAACTATAAGTGGGTCATTCAATTGTAATGTCTGTACCCGCCTTCAAAAAAAGGGCATGATATATTTAGCCCAGTAAAAAAAAAAAAAAAAAAAAAAAAAGTCAATAGAAATATCAAAATCATGACCAACCAAACTAAAAGATCTACTACTATACTGTAAATACATATAAGCACTATAACCTAATAAAACAATTTATTTTAAATAAATGAGTTGTTACCTACATTCATCAGAGTAACAAATGGGGATATTCAGCTAACACTGCATGAAAGAATATTACTTTTAAACCATAATATAATTGACAATAAGATGTAACACATTTCATAATGACTCTAGTCCTCTCAGAGTGCAACAGAAAACATTTCATGATAATATAGTAAATAATAGTTTCTCACCACCAGAGGGCTCCCTCACCTAGAACTCTCTTCCACTCTGCACCATAAATCTGCTATTTTGTGCTGAGGGATTTCTTTACACTCACAGTTATGTTTAACTGCAGTCTACTTACCTGCAAAACTAAAAATAACTATCCTCCTTTTCCCAGTTTTTCTTTAACTGAGTCAAATAAAGAAGCACTACACTTTTCTCAGTTTTGCTGTTCAGACAAAAGACATGCTTTTCCCAGCCATTTCAGCGTGCACCATCCCAATCTGTGTTTGTCTTATGGCCAGCTCTTTACTCAGTAGGAGTGTCCTGGCCATTAGAGTTTTTGTTCTGAAACAATAAACACGCTGGGGCAACTAGCCAACATTTGGAACGCTCTCACTGTCTCCAAAAGGTTTAGAATACATTCATCATTTTCCACTTTGAAGAAAGGCAGTGCAGCTGGCACTGTAATGCATCATTACTACAATAACTGATGATTCAAAAGTAAATGGAAGGGTATCAGTGGCACTCACCTCACACTCAAGTCAGCTTTGTATTTCTTGCCATTGACGATGCCCAGGAGAGTGGGAGTTTGGTTGTCTTTGAAGTTAAGAGTCACATCATACACAGCAGATACTGTAAAATAGAAAAAACACATAAAAAAATAAAAGAATCCAATGTGAATTGAGCATGGTAAACATTGTGTGTGTTTGTTCACACTACCTGTGCCCTTAAGACATTGCAGTGTGGTGGTGAATCCTTTGGTTCGGGGTAGTAGGTGGTATTTGAGCTTGGGCAGGCCTTTACTTTCTGCAACCTGCATACTGATTTGGTGCTTCGTCTCTGTAAAGCGGGTCCCCTCGCAATACAGCAGAAACTGTGGAGGCAGATGAGCTGCGTTATACATATACACAATACACACAAACACCTATAAATAATAGAAGAAAAAAAAAAGAAAGACTTGAGATGACCTCCTTTCTCCGGTCCCATCCACTACCCTACTTCTGCTTGGTTGAATTACAGATTACGTTCACCTCAATATAACGCTATGCTAAAATAAAGTCACTTTCTTATCGCAATAGGCAGGTGGGTGACAACTCTTTCAAAGACTGTTAAGATTGTTTGTGTTAACACATACAAACGGTGTCATTAGCAGTGGCCTAATGCTTGATTTAAGGGGTAATTAGATCAACTGCTGATCTGCCTAATCTCAGCTGGTGAACTAGTTGAGTCACAGTGAAAATCTGCTTTACACCTTAAAAGGTAAAAACAAACAGCAGCACCTGCTGCCACCAAGTAAGATGCCATGAATGTAAGCAACTTGCTTGTTTGAAACTGGAAAGAGCTGTTTTGCCTCCCAAAGCAGAGTGAAAGCCTCCTCAGACTGTTTATGCACAGTGGAATCTCTCTCTCTCTCTCTCTCTCTCTCTCTCTCTCTCTCTCTCTCTCTCTCTCTCTCTCTCTCTCTCTCTGAACCTGTGTGTATACCTCTACTGAGTTCAATCAATGTATGAGATTCTGGGTAAAAGGTCAGCATCTGGATTGCCTCATAATTTGTAGAGCTAGAATATTTCCCCTATGAAACCTAAAGAGCTGACATTAAATGGTTCAAGAATAATTCCAGTTCATCACAACTCTGATCTTATTTTTGAAGTTTTGGCCATTGTTTCTATTAATAGCAATAACATTGTATTCACCAAGTTAACAGCTGAGATTTGGGAACACAAGTGGTCACACAAAAAAAAAACAGTAATGTCTGCTCAATGTAAACAGTTTACAGGCTGAGTTTATGGTTGACCTTTGACCTAATGTACCTATGCTCACACAGTTGTCCTGTACAATGAGGGATTACCTCAAAATGAATTGTCTGACAGCTTGTCTCTACCCTGTAGGACTTCTTTTTCAGCAATCTCTGTGCTCTGAGATCTAAGCAATTTACTTGATGCAATGATCAGAACCAGTAAAAATGATAGATAAGCTACAAAAATGAGACCATGTTGTAATAAACTAGGGGTGCACAATATATCAACTCAATATCGTTCTTGCAATATCACGTTGTGCAATATCGAAAATGTACTGAAAAGTATGCAATATTCTGTGTATTTTGTGAGATGCGCATAGAGACAGCGAAAGAAACGAGAAGCAAAAGAAACGAGAAGCGTGAGGACAGAAAGAGAGTGCGAACTACGAAGCGTGTTTAAATAAACCCTTGTGTTGTACGAAAACCTGTTTTGATGTTCTATTAATCCATTTTGATGTGTTTAACTTTTTGTGTTTTCATATATGTTTAAGAATATCGGAATTAATATCAATATCGCAATATTCACGCTCAATATCAAATGTGTTCAATATCGGGCAACCCTATAATAAATTGAAATAAATACCAAACCACTTTATCCACATTATGCATTTCTAATCCTAAATGGAAACAGCCATACCTACACTTCACTAAAATGATGCGCACAGGTAATTACATGTCTGTCACTGAGAAGTTATTTCTGAGAGGATATTTCACAATCTTGATTGTGTCACTAGGCTAAAGTTGACTGATTGCAAAACTACATGCTATGGTATTTGTGCAAATGGATGTGTAGTAGCATGAAACTGGATCTAAGCAAACTGCTGAATCTTTCACTCAACTTACTACTCACACCAGAAGACAAACACAGTATGTCTAATGTGTACTTACCCACATATATTCAGGATAGTCTTTGAGCCTACTCAGTCCTTTGAATACAGTCTTTCGGTCCTCCTCCCATTTTCTTTTGCAGAAGACTATTTCTAGGAAGTACCAGGTCCAGCCAATTAGAGGAACCTTCAGTAGCTCATGTTTGGCTAGGACTTTTGAACTCTAGAGAGGGGAGGGACGGGGGGGGGGGGGGGGGGGGGGGGAGGTATACGTTTATAATAATGAAGCTTGGATTTCTCATCACATCCCACCTTCTCATAAAGAGCAGGCTCTGGTGTTGAGAGCCAATTCAATTTATTAATAAGTAATTCAATTATGTAAAGATTAGGGTTTTAGTATCAGTCATATTTTTGCTACATTACTGACCCCTAGGACGCCATATCTTTCACACATGGTCCAGCCACACAGGAAATCGATCTCATAGTTGTGGTTGAGGATGGTGATGACATGCTCTTTGCCAAACTTGTCCACCGTAGCTTGGTCAGTGTATAGGGTGCATTCTGTGCTTGACCACCACTCCAGCAGCATCACCAGCTCTGCACAGAGACGACAAATCATCATATGCACTGGTAATGCACTGACAAAACTTCTTTGTTCATAGTATTGACTATAAGAACTATGTTAAGTACCAGTTCAAAGCATTTTTCTCCAAACACGTCAGTTTTGCTGATTAATATAACAGTGATTCGTACTACAAATGAGTTGCTCATAGTGACAACCCCATAGAGAATTATCGGCACACTCTGCAGCTGTATGGAGCTATTTTGGTGTAAATGCAACGTCTGTTTGAGCCTCAGATGCACTCATTAACTCACATAGGCAGCCACTGCTACCTGCTCAGCACCAAACAGCAACAAGCTAGTGGGTGCCTGGTGATATTGTGGAAGATCTAGCAGGTAGGGATTCATCTCAGAACATGCATCCGGCAGGTGGCCAGGTCAAGTATGACAGCACACTACCTAATGCCATTTCTTGTTTCAATTTTTTGAAATTAGCATTTAAGAAAAATATAACATAGCAACAACAAAGAAGTATGATATACTCACGACTCCACAGGGAGTAGGCGAGCCGGCAGTTGATTGTGCGATAGAGTTGCTTGTTGATTGGCCAGAGGATGCAGGTGCAGAGCTGAATGAAGTTTATGATGAGGCCGCTTACCACAAACACAAAGCCCATTAGCAACTGCAGGATGAACAGGCTCTTCAGGTGAGCCAGCAGAGCCATGGCTGAGGAGCCTGGAGAGCTGAGTAGGCTCCTCTCTATACACTATGACCAACCTGAGAGAGGGCAGAAACAGAGGAGGCAGTGCTATCAATACTATTCGATTGCTGAATTTACTATTCAAAATGTGATTTTTTTTATTTTTTATAAATAGGTTGGCTAACGTTAGCTAATCTCTCCTCTTCTCATGTCTGTTACGAGAGTGAGAAACACAAGGCATTGTGAGCTAACGTAACGTACCGAGTAACGTGACAATCTGCAAGAAACAGGTTGCTTACAAATCACTAAAATAGTAGTGGCAGCACCGTTTGGCTTAGTTATCAATGGCGTTAGCATCGTTGCTAACACTATTGGTACTTAGTTTATGACAAATCGTTTCGGCTGTGCTTTCTAACATGATGTTATTGTGCTAACTGAGGAACGTTAGCCTTTACAACAGAGCTGCTTCAATACATTTGTTAGATAATGTTTCATTTCTGAGTTCTCAGTTTGGCGCTGTGTGCGTGGTGGAAAATAATAAACAGAGCGGCGAGCCAGAAATGCAATGCACCATAACGTAGGCCCCCTTTAAGGCCAGGCTGATGTTGGAAGTCCCTCTAGTGGACAGAATGTGCAACAACAACCACATGCTTATAGTGGCACTGACAATGCATAAGCCTGAGTAGTGTAGTACATATTTATAAAACAGGCTGCATTTGAGCATTACATATTTGAATATTATTTGAATATATATTTAAACATTTTTTTAATTTGAATGGTATTATAGAGGAAGACTGACAGCTCTAGTGCCACAGCAATGAAACTTTACTAAGATGGGGAGGGGGGGGGGGGGGGGGGGGGGGGGGGAGCATGATGGAGAAAGGTAAACATAATGGGAGGAGAGGGTGGCAAATGATCAGAGAATGAAGCAAAGTGCAGACAAAAGGATGTGGCCTGTTTAAGTGTGTTGTTCTGCAGGGAATTAAAAAAAACAGCAGGTTTTCTTACCACGGTGGGACCCTTTTACAACCCGCGTTTACACGGTCCCTCAGCCAATATTACAGACCTGATGGAGAATGAAGAACAGAGGTTGAGCCAACAATGGCAGAAGTGACACAGTTACAGCACAGTATCATTTAATAAAGTGCATGTTTCATCAAGCAGGATGTAAACAGTAAATTATGTTAGCTATTAATGACTAGAGAACGTCAGAAATAGCCTCTATCATTCTTAGTGTGGATGGCAAGTTAACATGATCGAGAATACTGTTGCACGTGCCTTGGTTAGTAATGTGCTGTTATAGCTGTGTCGAAAAATGACATTGATTTGAAAAAGGGCATGGTTACTGAGTTTAGATTTTTTGTGGCTGTCCTTACTTTGACCTGAGCCTGACCTTTCACAAAAACTATGCTATTCTACACAGATCACCACATTTAAATGACATTTCAAAAGACGGTGACCATATTTACAGTCTATGACCGTGATAGGGCTGCAACTAACGATTATTTTCATAGTCAATCTGTTGATTATTTTCTCGATTATTCGATTAGTTGTTTGGTCTATAAAATATCAGAAAATGGTGAAAAATGTGGATCAGTGTTTCCCAAAAGCCCAAGATGATGTCCTCAAATGTCTTGTTTTGTCCACAACTCAAAGATATTCAGTTTACTGTCACAGAGGAGAGAAGAGACTAGAAAATATTTACATTTAAGAAGCTGGAATCAAAGAATTTTTACTTGAGTCTTAAAAAAAAAAAATTACTCAAACCGACTAATCGATTAGAATAGTTGCCGATTAATTTAAGAGTTGACAACTAATCGATTAATCTTTGCAGGTCTAGACCGTGACATACTGTACTTTATTTTTTTTTTAATTAAAAACGAAGAGTACACGAAAGTTCAGTTTCAGGGTTTATATTCCTTAGTTCTATTAAAAATAAATCACAGGCCTCAGAAAACTGAAGTCCAATATACATTAGATAGATATCTACACACACACACACGTTTGTTTCACTATCTTTGTGGGGACCCGTCATTGACATAACGCATTCCCTAGCCCCTTACCCTAACCATCACAACTAAATGCCTAACCTTAACCCTAACCTAATTCTAACCCTAAAACCAAGTCTGTCAGACCCCACAAGTATACTGTATTCCACTCTCTCTCTCTCTCTCTCTGGCCAGAGACTTGTTTGATCAGTCACCAGCACACTGATCAAACATATTAAGCATTTGCCAGTTATTATTTATTTATTTGCCTTTATCTAATCGGGAAGAGACTCATTGAGATTAAAAATATTTTTCAATTGTGTCCTGGCCAAGACAGGCAGCAGTATAATCACACATACAAACACAAAAACATAAAACTGAAACAGCAAAGCCCTCAAAGTCAACCACAATCCTAAACACATCAGGCAAAACATCTACAGCCAGAGGTGGCTACCACCAAGTCAATCAATATCCCCTTAAAAGTGACCAAAGAGATCAGCTCATTAAGTTTAATTTGACCATTACCATCACTGAGTATCAAACGGGTTGACCACAGGCCACCTGGCCTTGAATAGACTGTTCCCACATCTGCACCAAAGCTTATTAAGTGTAGGTCAAGCCAGTTTAAAGCTTTTCTGAGAAGCATTTCTAATCCGTGTTGTCCTGATCGGTGTGGCGATCAGCCAATCCACTTCACGACTGCCAACTGGGCCTCCACCTGCTTTGCATTAGAACTTTCTCTCCTTTTTAGAGACACCATCAACTATCAACATCAGAGTATATGGCTAAAACCATATGCTAGGGGGAAAATATTTCTGTGGCAAAACTGTATCGATACACAGACGCCAAGTATCGATTATTATACGTGCGTTTATATTTCAGTTTGTCTGCTTGACAATCACATTTTGCAGCAATAAAATTGAAGTGAGATGAACAAACAGAAATTTATCTTTTTAGCTAAAACCGATGTTGAATAAGTTTCCTTTTGGGGACATCATTTGAAATTGGGAGAAAATTTGAAGTTGGAAAAAGGTAATAAATTGCAATATATATATATTGTAGAATATTGCAATAAGTTTAAAATTGCAATAATATAGCGCGACATAAGTAACGTGAGAATATCGTAAAGCCTCTGGTAATTCCCACCCCTACTATATGCCCAAATTTTAAGTTCTGAAAAGATTTTAAATAAAATACATTAAACCAAGTCTTTGTTCACATGATTGTCATCCTCACACATAAAATATAAAATAAATTTACTAAATAAGGATCCAGTCTGAAATTGCTAAATAGATTGCTAATAGAACACCTGTGGTTGATCAAACGATTTACCTGTAATTAAGGAGTACTCGATTCGATTCACCAGGACAAGCACTTTCAAAGTAAAGCATCAATTCGGCACTCAAAGTAAAATTCTTGCGGAAGATAATGTGCTTTATTATACAATTAACTGTCCAGTGCTAACATCAACATATGTACAGTCACCTGCATTCACTGATACAACTGTACAACAGCAAACCATCAAAAACAGGTTACATGCAAGACAACTAGGGAGACAACATTGTGTGCCTGCGTGTTACACTGACACAATGGTCTCCAACCACATACACTATCTTGTTCACATAGTGTCTGTAATGACTACTTTATTGTTGCTTCAATTATTGTCTTAGGTATTTTTTTTCACAAAAGCTACTAGATCAGCGTTTCCCTTTCAGACTTATAACCTCCCATGCACTCTTATGATTTCTTTTCTTCCTGCGGACCCTCTACATCACTTTGCACACCCCAATGAACTGGATAAAACCATAATGTGAGCAAATTACAAAAAAAAAAAAAAAAAAAAAAAAAAACACGCCACAAAACATAGTAACCTTAGTTATCATGACAAATAATTCAGTCATATAGAGAACCAGAAATCCGAGACGCCTTGATTTTCAGCAGTCCAAAATCGCAGTTCAAGAAATACTATCTTAGTAAAGTCCAAACCAAGCAACCTTAAATTAAGCTACATAGTTGATACACGGCCAGCTCATTGTGGGCAACTAATAAAGGCAACTAGTCTAATCCACTGCAATCAACCCCTCTTAAACATGGTAACACAACACACTGAATAATCAAGTGGCCTGGGCGTGAAGGTAATGAAATTCTACATGCAAGGCTTGGGCCGGTGTCCATTTTCAAACCGGTTTGACATTAAGCTAAACACTGAACTGGTATACCGAATTTTACCACTACGTGTCGCACCTGACACAGCCGCTCCCGAGTGAGACTGATGAAAGAGCCCATAATGAGAGTGTAGCGGATCCAGATCACATGGTGGCAGTAAGACTTTTTCCTGCAGTGCCAAGATGTTTACATTTCGTCTTTTTCAGCTCACCTCCTTCGTCGGCTTGAAATCAGAAATGTTTCCATATTGGCGGCACAGTTTTAGTTTTCTTTGACTGCCATTTATTCTAAGAAAAACACAAAAGTAGTAAACAACCTGCGCCCATCTACTGAATTGTAAAGGTCTTCATAGCGCCGCTATAACAAACATTATGTTAATCACAATGTGATTAAATGTAGCTTGTGTGGACGCCAACGCATTACTTGATCAACAAAAGAGCATGGCTACTAAAAAAGCTATTTGATTCAGAATCTACAATGCTATTCAGAAGTAGTTTACCAGTAACCCTACTGCACTGGATTTAGTGCTGATGTAGGCCTTCTTTTTAATTTGCCAGACTGTGTCATAGCGAAAAATAAATAACTGTTCAACCGGTTTGCATCCAACCAAACTGGTTTAGCCTGGAACAACGGACAGGTGAAACCAGAAATTGACCCAACTCTACTGCATATACATCCACAGAACTTCAGCTCATTTATCATTTTTCTTAGGTAAACAAAAACATTTCTAAATCTGTGTTTAGGACACACTGAAGTGTTGAAATATTGCTACGTGTGCATATGTGTCATCTATCGCCTGATGGATCTGATTATCAGTCCAAACATACAAAGTTGTCTCTGCATTATGTCACAGATATGACCTTTGTTCCTACTGAGAGAGAGACTTGGAGGGGTAAAGTTACACTATTTCACTCGTGGTTCCTGTAACCTATTTTGGAAAGGTTAGAACACTGAAGAAACAAAGGACAGTGTGTAGCAAATACAAAGAACAACAACAACGGGTAAATTGTTTCAGTCAGCTTGATGATGATGATGATGATGATGATGATGATCATGATGATGATGATGATGAGTAGGTACATGTATTATAGATAATAAAAATTAACATCTATAATGGGTAGTGCGAATAAAGTTTCTCAATCAGTACCTAAAAAGTTACTCATCCTATTCATCTGTATTTGTTTATAATAACACCGTTTATTGATAAAAGTGACTGCAGTTATAATCCACTGTATACGCTTAAATCCAGGATGTGAGATTCATTTGAGGATCAGAACGGGAATCTTTAGAAATGCACACATCTCCCCAACAACTTCAAAATTGTCTAATTTATAGATTTAGGTTTCTAAAGTGCTTAACAAATAATTATTGGTAAATGTTAGTCATTAAATCAGTGTCACACAGATGACATGAAACATGCATGCTTGGGGTGGAGTCATCCAGCAATGCAGACAAGGTAAACACACTTGTAACATTATTAAAAATACTTTAGGCTACCGTTTAGCTGTCGTTTGATTAATTTTGGGTGACAGCAAAAACCAGCTGTAAACAGTTACTAATGCCAATTATCACAATTCATCTATTTTTTGTTTGCATTTGTTAAATTCAGGAATTTAATCTAAAAATATTAACCAGATTTGGAAGAACATAAATTGTATGGTATTTTTAGGGCTAAACTATAAAAAAAAAAATAAAAAAAAAAAAAAAAATCAACTAGACTTGAAACTTGCTACAAAAAGAAAAAACATTCAACTTACAATCTGTGTTGTTTGGCCACAAGCAGCCAAAAGAGAAGTTCCCCGACCAACTTTTGCTGTGGCAACAAGCAGTAACTGTGTGAGAGCTCAGTCAGATTTCCAAACATACCACGACCTTTGTTCTCATTTTCTTTTCACAGTCTCTTCCTTCTGTCTCTGTACATGGAGTCATGCAACCCAGAACAATCACACATTATCACTCAAGTTGAAATGGAGGCCTTGATTCACAATGCCTACAGCAAAGTCCATCTTACTAGTTGGGCATCAAGAACCAGGAGTCCATCAATCCGGACTCCAAAGGAATCATTAAGAAATTAAAGTTTTGATTTTGCTTATCGGTTCCGAAACTACACATTGACGCTCTTTCTGGACTGGACGACGTTGAGTAAAGCAATACATTTTGTTTTTGTTTTGTTTAAGTACTACAAGAGATGCGAGCACAAGAGTCTGGGTAAGGCCCTACGCCATAGACCGCAGGTTCTCTCCTCTGGTCCAATGGCCAACACCCATCTTCTGTCAGCGCAGCCACATCTCTCTATTTCACTCAACCAGATACACTGACTATACGAAGTGAGATATTCCCTAAAGCAGCTACACTACTGTACGTAGCAGCTCATAGTAGTACCAGTCATCATTCTCGTACGTTTCTCTCCAAGATGCAATAAATGCTCTTTTGCGTTTCAACTTGTATGCGTTTATATTGACTGCCATTTAATCGATTAATTAATATACATGCCTTTGTCCGTCTCTGCATGGAGCGCTCTACTCACATTACCGGGACTGTAAGCATTTATATTTTTTTCAGAAGTACATTATATGCTGATAAAACAATGAGATTTATACATTCTAGGGCTGACCCTAAAAATCGATGATTGGAGTCATCAGACCCCAAGTCAACTCGCATTTTGTTGGCCACTTTTTTTTTTAAGCTGCATCATTGTACGATGAGCAAATCGGAACAAATGAGGCCACACACTTTACAAACCAAGGCTAATCTCAAAAAGACCAAACCACAAAACTGTGATGGAAGTGCAAAGGCGAGAAGCGCAAGGCAGCGCAGCGCGACTTGGGTTTGTTGGCTGCCCAGCAGGAAAGATGCTCTGTGTTGCGTTAGGATTTTGTAACTGAAGTATGAGCAGGACTCACTCTTACTTTGTTTGACTATCTATAGATAATAAAAAGCATCAATATACTGATGAATTTCAGCTATCCAGGTTAGTAGTTCGGTATTAAGAGTAGACACACACACTTAGCTCTCTCAATCGGAATATTACCACCATTGACCTTAAAACAACAACAACTTCGTCACATTATTGCACCAATCAAAACAATCTACTTTTCCCTGTAGTGTGGTAGATAGACCTAACAGATGCTCTCTTGTTAAGAGCATATTTGTCTTGCATTGAGGTTTCAATTACCTCGTATAACATAGGCCAGATGGAATAAAAGACTATCAGAGTAACAAACATTGGGTTTGACCATGAAAACATGGTGCACAGTAGAGGTGCATCTCCCTGTGGGTGTGAGTCCACCTGTAACCCCACAAAGATAAGAGACGCTGAATGGGTTAAAAACTGCTTAAGGCTGGACAGCCGCTTCACCTCTACATCACCTAAATACAGCTTCTATGCCGATAAAAATAACCACTGCTTGCTAGGATCTCTGATATGAGAAAGACTTAAAAAAATGTATATGAAAAGACACCAGCTAAATACAGGAAAACTTCAGCCACATCCTGGCAGACACGGCAACTTTGTAAAGTCATTTTAATTCTAAAAACGAATTTGGCTTGCAAAAGTCTGCACTCCACCTACCACTGAACGACTGAGCAATGAAGAGCTATGTTGATTCATATCTCTTTCGCAAGTTCTAATACATCTGGTAGGGCCGGTCCTAGCCTAACCACAACACCCCTCTCGCATTTAACTTACCAGTAGACATAGTAGGCCATTGCCATGACCACCAATGCCCCACAAATCCCAGTGAAGATCATCACAGCACTCTGGTTCAGCATTTTGGCTCCTGGTATCTCACCAAATCAAAGCCAGAATAAAAAAAAACAAAGAAAAGTCCTGCAGAGAGCAGTGGATAGTCACAGGCTGTCCTGCTTCATCGCCATGACAATCCCACAGAAGGAAAGAGGGGGATTATGATGATGACAGCAAGAACACAGCCAGATCCCAGATCCTGTTGAAGGAGCTGACTAATCAGCGCAAGAGTTTACCGAGGAGCCAAAATTTTCACATAACCAGAAACGTTAACATTAAGAATGGATCACTGAGAGAAAGTGCAAAAAGAGTCCACTAATGAATGCTAGGAAGATGGAAAAATGGCTCCCTTCGGAAAGGCATGTACTGAAAGCACTGTTTTACATGCATTCCCATCCTCTAATCCGATGGATCAGATTAGAGCTGATTAGCAGGCTATGGGCACCCTGGATATGTCACATTTCATTAACAAGAAGGCTGGGCTCTTACCAACCAGGGTGGAGTGAGCAGAAGTACATCTGTTACACTTAAGGTGCAGTAGGTAAGCCTTATAAAACTAACTTTCTGTCATATTTGCTGAAACTGTTGTTCCAGTAGAACTACATCAAGCAGGTAATTTAAAACAAAATCCAGCTCCTCTGGCACGACCTACAGCCTGTAGTGTGAGTTGCAAAACTCCACCGCTCCCTGTTCAGATGCACCAATCAGGGCCGGGGGGGGGTGGGGGTGGGGGGGGGGGGGGGGCTGTGTCTAACTGCGTGTCAACCACTGCTCATGCACACGCATTCATTCTCCCTTGTGGGGTTAGGGGCTTAGGAGACCGTTTTGGGCTTTAGCAGAAAGGGGGGAGGGAAGTTGTCGATGTTCACATTTTTTGGCTAAGTCCTGGATCTTCACAATCCTACCTACGGCAGCTTTAAGAAACCAATCATAATGTAGAATTTCTTGCCTTACCTTGTCATTGGCCACCTGTTAGTAACACTAGTATTATGCAGAAGTGACAACCTCAAAGACAGGGCTAATAGTTTCCTTAAACAACCTTTTCATGTGTGTTTTTCATGTGTTCATCCTACATCCTCACTCTCTCTACTTGACAGTACCTTGGGTACCAAAGCACACTGAGATGGCAAATAGGGCTAGTAGGCAAGCCAACAAAAAGCCTTTGGGTTCCCACACAGAGCTAATGTCAAATGTGGTTCAGACAAGCTGTCAGCAAGATCCAGAAATAAACACCAGCATTTACTGAAGCAAGTAGGTCAAAGGTTAGAATACAGTCCGGAGGCCTTGCCACTGGGCGTTAAAGCCAAATATAAATAGAGATCAAAATACATTGTGATAGCTTGACAATGAAGGTCATTCATGTTCCAAAGCATGCAGCATGCTCTCAATACTGCACATAGCACCACTGTACTGCTGAACACTCAATAGCAACTTCAGTTAGCCTATACTGAAGGCTACTTGATTGTTAGGCCTTGTGTGATATGGTAAAGCCACACCACTTACTACCACTACAGCCAAAAGTTACTAGGCTACTCTTTGTGTTACTCTTGGCAGGTAAAAAAAAAAAAAAAAAAACCACTGAAAGTACATTCAATTCCTTTGATTGTGAACATGAACACATTATACCATAAAGGATGGATAATACACCAGGAGAAATTTAACTTGCACTTGCCCAGGTTAAATCCCAACATAAACCAAAATTATCACCATCATCATGGCAAAGTCATGTATGGCAATCACACAACTAACATGCACAACACACTGTCAGACTGAGCGCAGCAGGATACAGTCACTCAGTGCACTGTATACGTAGTCACACAGATATGTCATTAATTTTCATTACAATAATGACTGATATTTTTATCATTCACCAATAAATCCCATGAAAAGGCCAAAACTAGCAATTCATTGATCCTTCTAACATGTAGGCTATCATCTATGTAGCTACCTACTATAGTCCAGAAAAGACATTTGCCTTTGGGTGATATACTTAGTCAAAAGTCAAAGTTATTATAGTTTACGCAGTTGCAGAGTTGTTTCGAATTATTTTTTAACATTTGATATTGAAATCTTGAAAACTACTCAAACGTTACATGCAAAGCCTCTACAGCAGGTTACCTCAGAAAGGAAAGACAGTTTATAACAAATAAGGTAAAGAGCTGGCCAACTTAGAATGATCTTGCATCACTTAAACAAAGTTGGATGTAGGCCTAGCCATAGTAAGAAGTGATGACTGATAAGCAGACCCAACAGAATCTTTTTTTTTTTTTTCTTTTTCATCCTTGAAAAATTCTGCAGCTGTAGATTCTGCAGCCTGCTGTTAAGCATTAAGGATAAAAGGTACGTCTGCTGTAGTCAGCAAAAATACTGGGACTAATGGCAAAAGGAAGAGGGGGAGTTAATGGATGACATTGACTGCTTGAGTATGAACACTCTAAGTAGAGTATGAATATCCAAAAGTTAATTTGTAGTTAACCTGTCATAAAAATGATTACAAGGATAATAAAACGATGCACTGCTTGTGTGGGATTACCGTCAAAGATGGCACTGCTCAGAAAAAAGGCTTATCTGCATAGGCATGTCTCAAAGTCTATAGGGAAAGACTTGATTAGCTGTTAAATGAGTCTAATAGGTTACTACAAACAGTCACGTCACCGGAAGTGCCTTTATGACGTACGATTTAGAAATACCACAGAAAGTAACCACAGTTGCAACCGCTTTATCGGCATTGTTATCCCTGTTAACTGGACAAGTAGCAGAGCATGTTACAGAGGCGACGTCTCTCTGCCATCCCCTGTACAGGTAACTACTGATGATACTGGCTTTTCAAGCCTCAAATAAAACCAGAAGCAACGATGTATAACCTGGGCCACAGTTTGTCTCTGTGCTCTACGCCCTACCTCACAGTTTTACCTCTCATCATGTGTAGGCGGTTTCACAGCGACTGTATTTAACACTGGGAAGGTTCAACTGAAATTAATCTCCGGTTCACATGCATGCCGAACCGTGGGAGTGGTCTGTTACACCACTACTGTATATTCAGTGTACTGAAACGTAGAAAATGTTTTTTAAAATAGAAAACATTACACTTCATAACGTTTTGTATTTATAACACGTTATAATATGTATTATTGTAAAACATTTGCTACAAGCATCACTGTGCACCAACAGTAATAGCAGTAACCTTATGTACATCTATTAGCTGATTAAAGTGAATTCTCCAAAGGTCTGTCCGGATTTAGCGGGACACAAAGTTAGCGTTGATCCCTGCTCTTGTTGGCCAGAAACATTTGTCACCAGGTTTAAAGATGAAACGTATAGTATGAAGGTAAATGTGGTGAAAAGTGTGAGAACTTGCAGAACCAAAAATCTGAACTTGCAAGTTGAAATTTGCACTCTTAGAAAACACACACACCTTTATTTTTTAACACTCGGGTTCATTTTCCATCACAACTCAGTGATTACAACCTCTCGAATCGGTCACTGCAACTCCACGTGCTCTCTCGCATCACGAAGTGGCGAATCTGCACGCCTCAACTTTTGCAACACTTTCAGCGATACATTTTGTAAAAAAGGCCATGCCCCTGTGCATGCATTCCCATTATGTATCCACTGTGCCTGATCATTTTGTTAGGTTACACACAGTGTTTATTATTAGCCTTGAATGTATTTCAGGTTTCTGTTAGTTAACGATGGGATTCAGAGCAAGCTGCTAGCGTTTAATAGTCTGTTTGAACTGTGTTTTACATTCTAATAGCTATTGTTTCTATGCTGTGCACTGACTATTTCACTATTGTTTATTATGTTTAAATGCTTGTTATAATTCGTATGACTGTCAGTTATATAGGTTACACAAATGCCTTTGTGTTTGGTAATCTTTAATTGATAGCTCATTGCATTCTAGTTATTATTGTTAGCTATTAATATCGCTCTATGCATGCTATTTGTAGATGGCTATGTTTAGCTTAGGTTTGCCTTTGCTATTGGTCTGTAATTATCCTTTCTAAACAGTCTGTATTGCTGTGTTTTGTTGTTACAGAACCACACACAAAGAAACAAGTCTATTTGCTTACATAAACCATCTAAACCGCAGCCCTGGACTCTGCATCTCCTTTCTCCCACAATCTCAACTGAACATTGAAATAATGTCTTGACCCGACACCCTGAAGCGATTGTTACCACATTGTTAAACCATATTTACACATTATCACACACACACATTTGGTGCAAAACTAATTTGTACTTGTGGACTTAGGCTGTGGAGCTCTGAGTCAACAGAACGGGGACAGCAGGGTTTCTATCGCCAGATGAGGGACAACTCTGTCCGGCTTATTTATGTAGCATGGAAGCTTGGTGGAATAGCATGCTAGTGTTAGCCAATTAACCACTTCTTAAAAAAGTGGACAGAGTCCCTGTGGGCAGCAGGATAAAACCGCAACAATACTGAAAAGATTAGACAGTCAAGTAGTAATTCTACAGAAAATTAACTTAATTAGATTGCAATTTACCTGAGTGGCTATTTGTCATGGCCATTTATCAGATTACTGAAAATGATATACACACACACACCTTACATATTAACTAATACTTTATAGCAATAATCATTAATCACTAGCATAGCCCAGCACTAAAGTAGACTACACATCTAAGGTATGTTGCATACAGGCACACCTATCAAGAGGCTCTCCAATATCCGTGTGAAACCAATGATTCATCATACTTATTACCATTAAATAATCATTATTGCACTGTCTAACTACATCAATGGACTACCCATATAAGGCTGTTGTCTAACTTAACATGGACAATATTATGAGAACACAGCTGCGTCTTGCACAAAGCATTAAACAGTCTGTCAGAGCATTACGATCACTAGTAAACATCAACACGTCATTTAAACCACAGCGAGCAAGACTGCTAGGAATTATCACGGTAACATTACTTGTCTGTTACGCACTACTGTAAGCTCTTGGTTAAAATTAAGGTTCAAGCTTTAATTTAGCAATGGCTGAAGGAGTCGATTGTATGAACTCCAGTTACCTTACGTCGGATGTGTGGTACGACATATTTGGTCAACTCGGAGCCAGCTGCTTCACATGACGTACAGCGATGCACAGACGGTTTGTAGTGTAGTTATTAGCGGCTTTTTAAATAAACTCAGTGACATTTTGCGATCTACTAAGTGTATAACGCTATATTAACATTACACGGATTAACGTCGTAACTGTTTTGCAGCTCCATGGCCCCCGAATAAAAATGCACGATTGGAGTAACGTTATATGCATTAGTGCGGCATGGCTATCTTAAAAAGCTAAATAACGAAGTAGCCAGCATGCGCCTTCTGTCCAACAGTGACTGGGCTTATCGGTTTGACACACATGTCATGACTGCGGTCGTGGACGCAAGTTAAGCTAGCTAGCTATGCGGTGAACTCAAAGTTGCAAACACAGACCACAACCGGTTTTATCACATCAATGAATGAATGAATTAATAATGAATAAATGAAATGATCCAATCAGTCCTGCTATTGCTATCAGAGACAGCAAATAAGTTAACGCTAGCTGACAGAAGCCTACCCTGACATTAATGTGCAACTCAGCCAAGCAGCACAAGGACAGAGTGGGCTGCTAACGATAACGTTGTCCGCTAGCATGCTAAGTTAACAAAACCTGTGTAGCTAGCGTAATAATTATATTTGGAGAAAAATACGGATTCGGCTAATTGAATGGTTCAATTGCTAATGAGTGCTAAATTCTCCACATACTTTATTTGAAAATAGTCAAGTGACCTGTGTCGCTTAACGTTACGCTATGCTAGTTAGCCAGCTAACATTAGCAGCCAGTGTCAGTGACGTTAGGTTACTCTGGGCTTACCTGAAAATGAATCACTTGAGAATCGGTAGATTGTGTTGTACTTTCCGCTGCTTCCTTGCCTTCAGGGGCGTTAAATAATTGGGTTAGAGAGCCCTTCGACTTCGTCTGTTTCCTAAAACGCAATAAAAATGACTTGTGGTAATGCGATTTGCAAGAGAGCTATTGTTTGTCTGTTAAAGCCCCACATTTCCTAAAAGCCCATCTGAAGGTGGCGTGCTCTACATCCGGTCCGGCCCCTTATTTATTCTCAGAAATAATTAAAATACACAATCTTTAACAACGGGACTCTGCAGCTACAAACGTCCCGATCCATATAACGTTACTACAATGCCAATTAACGTTACAGGTTAGTATGAGTACATCACTTAACAATAAATAGGACAAGTAACGTTACATTTAGGCTACTAAATTGGCTATGTATTTTGTCGTATTAATAATACAGTATATGGCTAGAATACATTTCATATAGCTTGAACGATTGAGGGATTATTTCATATTTAAATTTGTAAGTACCCCTTTGTCTCAAAAAGAGAAATTAAATCCCCAGTATCCAAAACGTGTAACAAAATAAATTGCATGTTATCCATCCAAGTAACATTGCATTATCTGAAACATGATAGCCTACATTTAACAATAGCTTGTGGCGGTCAGTTACTTATGTTGCGCTACAGATTAAATCATTCTAAAACATTTAGCCTTTAATTGCACTTTTTATTAAACACCCAATGTCTGAAAATTCCAATTTTCCTGATCTTACATGTGTAATGGTGCACAATAGCATTAACTTTTTACCAGCCATTTTCCTCCCAAATCTCAACCTTACACAGCCACTGACATGTCAATCAAGACATTTAATTCCCTGAATAGGTATTGTTATATGTTTGATCAACTTTAGACCTCTTAAGCCCTCTGCTGGTGTTTTTACATAGCTGCAGTATAAATTGGAGGTGAGACATGCTGAGGGATCAGGAACTTGTACACATAAGCCCTTAGGCCTTTTGTGTGACAAATCTGGTAGCTTATGTCTGTTAACATATGGTATTTTATTTTGCTGGACTATAATGTCTCAAACATGAACCAGTCACTATAACAAATTTGTCCCTTGTCATTTACAACATAACCTAGTTTGTTATAGGTTTTAGGGTTAGGTGCCCAGAAATAAGGTGTACTTCTACCTGTATTCTTGCTTACTGTATTCAGGTTGCAGATGGGCAGACATATTGGCCTGTCTGGTTATTTGGGTTAATGCTGGCTATTCAACTGTGGATTAGTGTTGGCAAAACAGAGCAGGCACCTGGCCCTAATCACACACTATAGGAAGCACTTGGAAGTGGACTGCTTTCTTTATTTATTGCTTTTATTCATGCTTTCAAATTAAAAAGCATCTATTCTGATATGAAATACATGAAAATCAAATGCCTCAATCATTAAGTAGTTTATTGAAAAAAAAAATAAGTTATTTTGTCTTAGGTCAAATTTAGTAGTAATCTACAGTATACAGTGCCTTGCGAAAGTATTCGGCCCCCTTGAACTTTTTGACCTTTTGCCACATTTCAGGCTTCAAACGTAAAAGATATAAAACTATTTTTTGTGAAGAATCAACAAGTGGGACAAAATCATAAAGTGGAACGAAATTTATTGGATATTTCAAACTTTAACAGATAAAAAAAACTGAAAAATAGAGCGTGCAAAATGATTCAGCCCCCTTAAGTTAATACTTTGTAGCGCCACCTTTTGCTGCGATTACAGCTGTAAGTCTCTTGGGGTATGTCTCTATCAGTTTCCCATTCCTCCTTGAAAAACAGCTGGAGCTCAGTGAGGTTGGATGGAGAGCGTTTGTGAACAGCAGTTTTCAGTTCTTTCCACAGATTCTCGATTGGATTCAGGTCTGGACTTTGACATTCTAACACCTGGATATGTTTATTTGTGAACCATTCCATTGTAGATTTTGCTTTATGTTTTGGATCATTGTCTTGTTGGAAGACAAATCTCCGTCCCAGTCTCAGGTCTTTTGTAGACTCCATCAGGTTTTCTTCCAGAATGGTCCTGTATTTGGCTCCATCCATCTTCCCATCAATGTTAACCATCTTCCCTGTCCCTGCTGAAGAAAAGCAGCCCAAACCATGATGCTGCCACCACCATGTTTGACAGTGGGGATGGTGTGTTCAGGGTGATGTGCTGTGTTGCTTTTACGCCAAACATAACGTTTTGCATTGTTGCCAAAAAGTTTGATTTTGGTTTCATCTGACCAGAGCACCTTCTTCCACATGTTTGGTGTGTCTCCCAGGTGGCTTGTGGCAAACTTTAAACAACACTTTTTATGGATATCTTTAAGAAATGGCTTTCTTCTTGCCACTCTTCCATAAAGGCCAGATTTGTGCAGTATACGACTGATTGTTGTCCTATGGACAGAGTCTCCCACCTCAGCTGTAGATCTCTGCAGTTCATCCAGAGTGATCATGGGCCTCTTGGCTGCATCTCTGATCAGTCTTCTCCTTGTATGAGCTGAAAGTTTAGAGGGACGGCCGGGTCTTCGTAGATTTGCAGTGGTCTGATACTCCTTCCATTTCAATATTATCGCTTGCACAGTGCTCCTTGGGATGTTTAAAGCTTGGGAAATCTTTTTGTATCCAAATCCGGCTTTAAACTTCTCCACAACAGTATCTCGGACCTGCCTGGTGTGTTCCTTGTTCTTCATGATGCTCTCTGCTCTTTAAACGGACCTCTGAGACTATCACAGAGCAGGTGCATTTATACGGAGACTTGATTACACACAGGTGGATTCTATTTTTCATCATTAGTCATTTAGGTCAACGTTGGATCATTCAGAGATCCTCACTGAACTTCTGGAGAGAGTTTGCTGCACTGAAAGTAAAGGGGCTGAATAATTTTGCACGCCCAATTTTTCAGTTTCTGTTAAAAAAGTTTGAAATATCCAATAAATTTCGTTCCACTTTATGATTGTGTCCCACTTGTTGATTCTTCACAAAAAAATACAGTTTTATATCTTTATGTTTGAAGCCTGAAATGTGGCAAAAGGTCGAAAAGTTCAACGGGGCCGAATACTTTCGCAAGGCACTGTATATGAAGGTTAAAATGTACATACGTTTTCAAGTGAATAATGTTTCACTTAACGGGTCAGTACTACACTTTGTAGAACAGTGGCTTTAGTTTGCTCTTTTACCAAGAGTTAATAGACGTAAAGAAACAAAGTATCAGTAAAAATACTTATCTTGAAATAGTCTGTTTTTATGTTTAAACTTTTTATGCTGCTGTCTTGGCCAGTACTCCCTTGTAAAAGAGACTCTGAGTCTCAATGGGAAAATTCCTGGTAAAATAAAGATAAAAAACAACCTAGCAATACAAAAAAATCAAAACAGTTTCAGTAAAATATGAATCATTTATTTATATTCTTATATTGCTCTGTAAGAGCAGCAGCTCAAGGTTTGGCACTTGACTTTCTAACATTATGTGTGAGGATCAACTATTACATTGAGATATGACAACAGTCAAAAATTAAAACAATGATCATTAGTAAATATATAAAGATTATCTGTGCAAATACCTCAATTTGAGACGCTTAAGACATGGATCTAACATGTTATACATCTGCTAGTTCAAGACATCAATGTATAATTAAAAAAGGAGGTGGAAAACCTTTTCAGAAAATTGATTAAAAGAACAATTTTAGACATCAACTATTGTCATGTTTATCATTAAGTTACAATTGAAGTGAAACAAATTGGGGTAAAGGAACTGTATAGACTACATACTAATTGCATAAGATTTTTGACATTTTGTGGGAGTCACAATACACATTTCAGCACGTATAATGCATCCAATCTAGATGTATAAGATGATTATACTTAACTTAAAGTGCATGAACAAAACACCGAAATGCATTATAAGCACACTGCATGCATTCATTTTTATTAGTCATTTCAGAAAACTCACAATGCTATAAAATGCTCTGTGAATCTGGCATCATTGTTAAGAGAGAGATATATATATATATATATATATATATATATATATATATATATATATATATATATATTCATATATTCACCATAAACTGTTAACCCATTTTCTTTTGTATTGTGTTACTTGTGGCCTAAATCAGTACATGTGACTAGTCCTTATTTACGATCATAGCCAAAACAAGTAGAGGCATGGTCATGCTTGCATCTATTCAGCATAATTGAGATGAGTTGTTTTATAGCCAGAAATCATTTTTACCATGTTAAGGAGGATTCAAGTACACTACACTATCTTTAAACCTAAACCTAACTGGCTAATGTCCTTTTTTTTCTTTTGAATGGCAGATGATGTCTATACAGGCCATAGTACAGACGATTATGGCAGTGATTCCAGTGTGTTTGTGAGCAGAATGTACATAGAACAAATCCTGCTGACCCCGCTCATACTTAGTTGTACTCCCTTAGATTCTGTAAGGCAGAGACACGTGACAGTCTTTGATGTGAAAACCCTACATGTGTCTGGCGGACAGCCCACATTTGAAGCCGATTTGTACCAGCATGATGTTCATGATAACGTTACGGTCTTCAGTGTGAAGACTTTTGTAAAACCTTAGCTTCCACTATAATGGCAGGATTCTCAATGTCAGCTTTGCTCTGAACCATCCTCAGCTCCAGCTGTGCAGGACTGGGCCTTTTCCCAGGTCCAGCCAGCTCTGAAAGAGAAAAAGTAGTTATAAGAGAACACCAGACTTTGGACTTTGGCTTACTGGTCAACCTAGCAATAAAAGGGTCATTATTGTCTCAGAATGCTAAGGCTGTTAATCCTCTTGTGGCTTTGTACATGTAGTTATAGGAGCAACAGTTGTTGACATTACTTGTGTGCCTCCTTCTACATGTAATTTACTTTTACTCAATACCTAACAATGGCAAACCCAAATGTGAGATGGCAAACTATGGTATCTAGAGTAATGTAATCAACTGAGATATGTGTCATGACAAATGTTTTTTTAAGATAATACTAGTGGTCTCTACATAAGGCACACTATTGCTTGACATATTACAATTGACTAAAAGAAGAAGGAAGCAAACAGTGTTCCTTTATGTTCAGTAAATGACTTCAAGATAAAGTAGAGAGACCACATGAAAAACAGACGTTAATTAAAGCTGCAAGCAGCGATGGACGGGCCCTCGCTCCTCTGTGCGCGTCGGGGTTACTGGCGGAATCCGCTCCTTGCGACCGTGCATTTGTGCGGCACTCAGACACCGCAAATTGTCACCAATGAAAAGGGAACTCCCTGCTGAGTTCAACGATACCTCACACAAGACTCTACGTCATACAGTTCATTAGCTGTGAAAAGGGGCGTGGCTAAATTATAGGAGGCGGGTCAAACCATCACCAATTAAAAAGGAACTATCTGCTGAGTTCAACGATACCTCACACAAGACTCTACCTTAGATGGGTCAGCATTTATGAAATGGGCGTGGCTTAAACATAGGGGGCGGGCCAAACTATCACCAATGAAGAAGGAAGTCTCTGCTGAGTTCAATGATACCTCACACAGGGGTCTAAACGGTTCAAATGTTATGAAAGGGGGCGTGGCCTGAGTAAGTGGGCGTGGTTAAAGTATAGGGGCGGCTCAGTATCACATGTCGACCACACATAAGTTTCATGTAAATTGGATGATGTTTGTCATATAAGGCGCATTTCCTGTTGCCAGCGGGGGGCGCTATGACCAAAAGTCAATTTTGGCCTGTAGATGTCCTCAGGCCTGGACCCTTGTCAATCCTGAGAAATTTCAGACAACGTACACTCAAGTTACAACAACTTCTTTGTTCATCGCTAAACACTGAAAATGGCCGCCATGCCACGCCCACACCGTTTGGCGAAAAGTTTTTCTTTTAATAACTTTTCATCTTTAATGTGTTGAGATGGTACAGACAAAATTTGAACCATCGGATGAAATCTCTAGGAGGAGTTTGTTAAAGTATAGCACGTATAGTTTTGGGCCTACTTCCTGTTTCCACTAGGGGGCGCTATGACTTTGAGTCAATTGTGTGCAGTAAATGTCCTCAGAGTTAGAGTCTTATGAATCATGAAAAGTTTCAAGCCAATTGGACAATGTACACTCAAGTTACACCCACATCCTGTTTCGGTGGCGAAATACTCAAAATGGCTGCCCCGCCACGACCATGCCCTATAATGAAAAGTTTTCCTTTTAACAAATTTTCATCTTTAACATCTTAAGATGGCACAAACCAAATTTGAAGTTGATCTGATGAAATCTCTAGGAGGAGTTCGTTAAAGTACGACATGTGGAAATGGCCAAAATCGCACTAATTTCGAACTTTGAATTCAAAATGGCGGACTTCCTGTTAGGTATAGGGTATGGCTCCTATTACATTTTTTGTACGTCTTGACATGCTACATATGTGTACCAGGTTTCGTGAGTCTACGTTAAATGTACTGCAGGGGCTAAATTTTTGTAACTTTGTAGGGGGCGCCAGCGAGCCATTTTTGTGCGCCTATTCCCGAAACCCTTAAAATACGTACATTTTCACCAGACTTGATGCAACCGCCAATTTTGGTGAGTTTTTGAATATGTTAAGCCCCTCAAAAAGCCAATTCATTTGCCGTAATAATAATTCCTTCAGTTTCAATAGGGCCCTAATAAACACACACAATCCCTACCATGGGCATAAGTAATGGTCCTCTTAATGACATGGTGCATGACTGAAACAGTCTTTTCACAGGCAGCCTGTGAAAAACAGAAGAAAGACAAGGTTCATTTATTAAACAGTGTAGCAACATAATTAGACCATATTTCATCAGCTTTTTGATTGAAAAGTCAAGTGTGCTACCGACCTTCAGGTCTTTGGGGTGATGGTGAGTCCAAGCTAGCAACAAGGCAGCAAACAGGTCTCCTGTCCCCACAAATACAGCATCTACTTTGGGGATGTCTATGCAGATTTTCTGACAGGTGTTGGTCCCATCTGGTTTCACTACAGTGAGGACACACAGGATGGTGATTCAAAACAGCCAGGGGCAAAACTTCTCCAGAAAGTCCACCAAAAATTAAAAACCCAAATAAAGAGTAAAATCCTAAATGTCTAATAAACAGAAGGAAGTTGACATTCTGTCTGGAGAAAGTTGGTCTGGTACTTCACCTATTTTTTGGCTCCCGAGGGCCACCAGGAACTGGTCCCCACGTTTTGAGGGCAGGTCTGAACTAGTGAGGACCACGGTCTCTGGGCCCATTTTATGAAGCAAGTCCATCACCTGGAAAGTAGGAGGGGTCCCTTTTCATTAAGCTTTGTACTTTTTGGAGTCAAACCAAACTAGATACAGCAAAGTGAGAAATACGTTTGATACTCACCTCGACAGCATCTTCCTCTGTGGTGATTTTCCTCCCAGTTAATAGCCTATGTAAAAAAGCCAGTAGTCACAGATGTACCAATAAGTATTTACCTGTATCAAGTAATGATCAATAACTCGTAATATTTCTCCCTATTAGCCAATAATGCCAAATTAGTTATCATCCCCCAATTAATTTGCAAAGTTAGCTTTTATGGATGTTTTTCAAACGATGTTGCACTGTGTACTATTAACATTGTTTATGATCATTGGAAGTGCACTTACTCTGCCTCAAACTGGTTGGGGGTGAGGATGTCAGCCAAAGGCACTACTTTGTCCCTGTAGACGGGCAGCAGGTACTCTGGAACGTACTGAAACAGACAGCAATAACAAGCTATCGTTTCCATGTTTTTTAACCTGGTTTTCCTTGCACTACTAGTGAGACCGACTTTTTCAAAATTATGGATTTCCAACAGTGAAAAAAACTTAACAATATGAATGGAAGAAATAAGATTCCTTTGCCACGATTAGTTGTAAAGACAAAATATTATATAAATCAAAATGTATATAGTTCTTTGAAAGTTAACCTTTTGAAAGTTAACGTTTTGAATGGCATGCAGGACAAGTACAAAAAGAGTATACAGTAGTACAGTAAACCTTCATCAACTGTATAGTTTGGAAAAAGAAAAAGGGGAATTCACTGTAAGATGCTTACCATTGCCCCGTGGTCTCCCATAACTGGATCACAAACTGTGGGGGAAAAAAAAAAAAAAAAAAAAAAATACTCAAAATGAACCTTTGGACTTACGTTAAGAACAAAATGTACACTCTGTTAGGCCTGCAACTAATGATTATTTTAATTATAGCTGCTGATTATTTTATCGATTAACAGATCAGAAATGAATGAGAAAAAAGTCCGAGCTGATGTTATCCATGTATTCATTTGGTCTGACCAACAGTTTAAAACGCACAGGTATGTAGTTTACATCACTTGATTCAAAGAAAAGCAGCAAATTCTCACAACTGAAAAGTTGGAACTATAAAATATTTAGCACTTTAGCTTCAAACGATTGATCGATCAAAATAGATCGATTGATTATCATAATATTTCTGTCCATCACCAGATCGATTCAACTAACCAATAGTGGTTATTGGAATTTAAAATGTAACAATGTACACTCACCATACACCAGGCTGGGATTGGCCTCCTTCAGCTCCTTAATAATGTCGACCACCATCTCCAGGAAGGATGTGTCTCTGCTGTACCCTTGGGGGTACAAAGTGGGATGAAGACAAAATGACCTTCTATAAGTCGGTTTTACTTTGATGGTTCCTCTCAAAGTACTCCAACTACTGATCAAAGTCTATCAATCCATCTATGGCAGACCATTGAAACTGATGGTCAAATTTGAAAAAGTTTGTAAGTCAAAGAAATGCAGGTGCACTCGTGTCTGTACATTGATAACTTTGGGGAGAAAACGTGCCCCTTCATTCAAAATGCAGCAGTATAGTGTGGCTGCATTGAATGTCTGTCCTGCTGAGGCTGCTGTTGGAGGAGAATTTAGTATCTCTTCTACTAAGAGCAAAACAAAGCTGTTGTACAATGTAGCTGCTCGGGATCCACATTTATTTCCTCTACAGGGATACACTGTTTGGACTCACCTGTGAGGATGTAGTCATAGTGGTTCACCTTATTGAGCTTAATGCCCTCATATAGCTCATTTAGCTCCTCTGCTGTCAGCACTTGCCCTTTCCAATGGGCATAGCCTAGGATTCAAGAGGGAGAACGGAGGTTCAAAATTACATAACAACAAAACATTGACTTTGAATTTGGAAAATAAAAATCAAGATGTTTTAAGACCGTGGGAAACCATGAAACAAACTTTACACTACTTAAACTAAGAAAAAACATTGTAACGTTGTATAAGCCCTGCTGTGAATCAATCAAAACAATTAGTGTAACTAGTAACCAAGTTGTTTTTCTCCTCTTTGCTCTGTCTTCCCCCCCTCCCCCCACTCCCTCTGCTGAGGTCCCTCTCCTCTGTGGTGCCCTGGGCCAAACAGGGGCCTCCACACTGACTGAATGGGATGCCTGTATCCTAGCTGCCAGCCTCCCCCTTTCTTTGTCCCTCTTTCACCACTGACCTGGACTAAACCTTAAAAAGCTGTTCTGACTGCAAATGATTGGACACAGAATGGACACACACAAACACACTTTTGGTATATTCATACTGTTCACGGGGAGCACAAACCTGACCCTGAGCCAGCGAGAGCACCTCCTGCAGGGAGGACTTAACAGAAAACTTGTTGGAGGGGAACAAATGTGTGCATTAATGCCTCTAATGAAAGTGAGCATCTCTGAATATTAATGTTGTTTACACCAACTAGTGTAAACTAGAAGTAGGATTTGAGTCCACACAAATTGTGTAATTTTCTTCATGCTGACCAGTCTCTTCAGAGGTTTCTATTAATTTAAGTGGTGCAAATGTCTCCTGCCCCTGTGGTGAAAGCACATTCTTCAAATACTTTGGCACATGAAACCCAGATAATAATCCTGTCCTCTCTGCAGGTGTTTCAGCCAACAAGTTCTACAACATGTTTTGTCACGTAAAAAAAGTGTGATCTCTGTAGACAGCCTAGGGTCCACACACGGCAACAAAAACAAAATGGTCCAACCTGGATCATGCAAACATACACAAACCGTGTTCAGCCAATAACGGACAAGAAGGATTTGAGGGGGGTGGGGGGGTTAATGCGCTGAAGCACAGAAGGGAGGGGACAGGATGAGGAGGAGGGAGGAGCGAGCTAGTCTTCGTTTTGTTTGAAAATACTTTGAACGTCAACAAGAAGTAACATCACCCAACATCGCTTAGAGCACCTTTAACTGCCCCAAAGTACAAAATGACTATAGTGAAGCATATACTGTATCGTATTTTTCCTCTTTCAAATTAAACATTGAATTGACGAGCAATAAAACACACCTTTGCTCATTTCAATTTACTAATTAGGTGTTGCTGTTACAGCAAACTTTAGATATTGTTGTGTAACATGACGTGTGACATTACTGGGCCGGTTTGCTGACTTTATTTTCTGCTTACAGTCCAATTTGACTTGCTCTCAGTCAGATCACCTAATAAAAGTGTATTTAGAGCAACTGATTGAAAAGAATCTTGGGAAATGTAGGGTGAAAAATCCAATGTTCAATCATCCTCAAAGGATGTATTCACACCAAATCAGGTGATTAGCGCAGGGTTGTGCGGCGGTGTGTGAGTGTCACTCAAAAGGATAGTTTGGATACTAAAGTGGGGTCGTATGAGGTACTTTTCCATAGACAGTGTATTACCTACAGTGTATGGCTGTCGGCACACCCCCAGTTTGGAGAAGCAGGCAGGAGTACCAACACGGAAGCTAAGCTATGTACTGCTGTGGAGGGGGGCAGCAGCAAAAAATATATTTTTAGCCACCTAAAAAAAGGACAACCTTAAAAAGTTACTATCAGTTTAAGTGTACGCTATATTTAGAATATTTCCACAGCTTTACCTTGCTATCAGTCAGACTTAGATGGGAAACTGGAGCCAGTTTATTGATCTATATTCTCTTCAAAGCCACCAGACTCCTTTGACAAAACAGCGATTTGACCTCGCAGAGCACGGGAGTTGCTTGTCTATGGCTGCCTCGATCGGTTAGCTTGTTTGTGTTATTGTGTAGTCTGACTCACGGGATGAAGACTGTGGGTATAAGCCTGCCATTTTACAACTATTTTGGCTGGAATTTTCCTCCCCTTCTTCTATCTCTGCTATCTATTTTGCAAGGGCACCGCCACCCAAGACAATTGTGATTGATTTCATTGTGAAGAAATACAAACAAGGCAGAGCATTTTTTCCATTTAGCAGAATGATAATGGGTGCTTCAAGACCTCTCTAGTGCTGACACAGTGCTGTGGAGATAGGTCTGGCTACGCAAGACTAGTTATTGTGTGACTTTGGTGAATCCGAACTAACCCTTTAAAACAGTGTTCAGTGTTTCTTACTCAGTCATGTGTGTTTCATTTACAAATACGTACCCAATAAATAATTTACAAAGTCAGTTTTTGAAACATGCATTGTTATGGGCTGGAGGTCTTTTGTGTGTTCTTATGTGTGCTGGTAGAGCACAAGATGCAATCATAACCACTGATAGCGGTCTACACAAAGAGCCTCTCAGATACTATATGACACCACATGGATCACAACTTAATAGTTTTTGACTAAAGACTTAATGCATTCCCAAATCTTGTACTACAACAGTGATAACAAAACACGTAGCTTCATATTTGAATAAAAGGGAAGGGTCAAGTTGTTAAGAAAGTGGGAAATTAATTAATATGCTTTGTGAAACTGAATACAAATCACTCGGGTTTTTTTCACACGGGGATATAAAAGCACTCAGCCAACCTGTGTGATTGGAGAACTGCACAGAGTTGATAGAGTCCACTTCAAAGCCCAGCACCTGAGAAAAGAGAAATGAAGCAGCTGTTAAAACAAAGAACAATGAGGTCTAAAGGAGCTTCTGAATGTCACTGTCCTCTGGGAAGAACATGGTGATTCATTGTGTCCCACTGTCTTTTGTTATGATTGAAATGACTGAGGTCAGTTTTAGTACATTATGAATCACATTATGTTACAGTATATAATGCTTAAGTTTCTGAATGCTTTCTGCTGCACTAAAAAATAAGTGGCCATTTCTGTGGACTGTCTGAAAATAATATCCTGCAAAGCTTTTGCAGTAAACTTGTTTGAGATAAGGACCATAAAATACTGTTTAACTTGTGTTGTCTCTGCATGGTATACAATGCAAAAGTTTCAGTTCAATCAATTCCATCCAAGAAACACTGACATAATTAGAATGCAAACATGATATTCACTATAACGGATTTACTAACTAGCTTTTGTAAGTCTCAGACATGTTTGTCTAGAGTGGGACATCAAATTAAAACATCTTAAAGACTTCAAAGTGCTTTTTTAAAATATTTACAGTTATAATGTAAAATGGTATTTCTGAAACAATGGTGCTTTAATATGGCCTTCTGCATGATTGCAATCCTTTAACAGCAGCAGCACTGTCCTCTGGGACATTAAATTCAATACACCAAGAAAAAACATGGCTAAACAAAGCTCCAACTTTTACAATATGTTTGCACTGCTTGCTCCTGGGCTCCAAATTCATTCTCAAACTTGAAAAGTGGCTCATATTTAGATGCGTTTTCTCATTGAGTTTAGGGATATTTCAGTATTGTTTTTATTTTACAGCCATTATCTTTGAAGCTAGGTGGTAAAGTCTAAACATTGGAAATCGGCCTATGATGTTTCTGCAGCACCTGAAACGTTCCTCAAACATTACAATATACGCAAGACTCCTTTCACATATCAGGAAGTCATGCTGTATACGAAATCCGTTCCCTATATATTTTTCTTTCCGTTTTATGCAGTTTTCTCCACTGTGTTGCGTCAGCTGAGACGTCTGTGTGTATGTAACGTTAAGATCCAGTTCTTACCTGCAGCGGGAATGTTGCCGACTTGTTCCCAACGTATCCCCTGACAACATGACTTTGAATGGACAACACACGACACTCCATTACCGAAATTACAACGACTGCGTTTAAAAAAAAAACAAAAAACAGATACAACAGACGTAACCGATTTTAAAACTGCATTAAAAACGTGTACGCGCTCTGACACGGTGACAATTAGCTAGCATGTGAGCAAAAACTCCAGCATTGAAGGGCAGAAGCGGCGCCGCTGATAATGCTAGTGGCATTTAGTTTTTCTTCAGGCAGCTACAAGGACACCTAAACTGGTGCATTCATAGGCTCATGAGGAATGTGGGAGACACCAGCTTCCTAACAAAACATAAAAACGTTTACTCTAGCTTTCAGTTAGTTAAAGGATAGGTTCACAATTTGTCTTAAAATAATATCCAGGGCCTATATGAACATTGCAACAGGATTTATTTGCTGTAACAATTCCTTCTGTTCATACTGCACTTTAAGAGATCCCCGTCCGCATGCTTTTTCAATTCATGTGATGGGGGACAAAATCCACAGTGCTACCTCTGTGCAAAAATACATCCCACAGTTCATCTGAAGTTGATATGAGGCTTCAGCATTCTGTTATACAAATCAAGTCCATAGCTTCCAAAGTTAGTCTTTTTAGGTCTGCGTATTCCCAGTGTTGAATAAATTAAATGTAATTGTCCCATTAGAAAACAGTTAATTAGCCAAATATATAGCCTACCATATTATTACATATATTAATACCGCACATATATTTTCAAACTGCAAAGAAAACCAATTCAGATGATTTTCACAATCAGATTTTCAGCAACAAGATACAGTCAGGCCCATAAATATTGGGACATCGACACAATTCTAATCTTTTTTTGGCTCTATACACCACCACAATGGATTTGAAATGAAACAAACATGTGCTTTAACTGCAGACTTTCAGCTTTAATTTGAGGGTATTTACATCCAAATCAGGTGAACGGTGTAGGAATTACAACAGTTTGTATATGTGCCTCCCACTTTTTAAGGGCCCAAAAGTAATGGGACAAATTAACAATCATAAATCAAACTTTCACTTTTTAATACTTGGTTGCAAATCCTTTGCAATCAATTACAGCCTGAAGTCTGGAACGCATAGACATCACCAGACGCTGGTTTCATCCCTGGTGATGCTCTGCCAGGCCTCTACTGCAACTGTCTTCAGTTCCTGCTTGTCCTTGGGGCATTTTCCCTTCAGTTTTGTCTTCAGCAAGTGAAATGCATGGTCAATCGGATTCAGGTCAGGTGATTGACTTGGCCATTGCATAACATTTCACTTCTTTCCCTTAATAAACTCTTTGGTTGCTTTCGCAGTATGCTTCGGGTCATTGTCCATCACTGTGAAGCGTCGTCCAATGAGTTCTGAAGCATTTGGCTGAATATGAGCAGATAATATTGCCCAAAACACTTCAGAATTCATCCTGCTGTTTTTGTCAGCAGTCACACCATCAATAAATACAAGAGAACCAGTTCCATTGGCAGCCATACATGCCCACGCCATGACACTACCACCACCATGCTTCACTGATGAGGTGGTATGCTTTGGATCATGAGCAGTTCCTTTCCTTCTCCATACTCTTCTCTTCCCATCACTCTGGTACAAGTTGATCTTGGTCTCATCTGTCCACAGGATGTTGTTCCAGAACTGTGAAGGCTTTTTTAGATGTTGTTTGGCAAACTCTAATCTGGCCTTCCTGTTTTTGAGGCTCACCAATGGTTTACATCTTGTGGTGAACCCTCTGTATTCACTCTGGTGAAGTCTACTCTTGATTGTTGACTTTGACACACATACACCTCCCTCCTGGAGAGTGTTCTTGATCTGGCCAACTGTTGTGAAGGGTGTTTTCTTCACCAGGGAAAGAATTCTTCGGTCATCCACCACAGTTGTTTTCCGTGGTCTTCCGGGTCTTTTGGTGTTGCTGAGCTCAACGGTGCGTTCTTTCTTTTTAAGAATGTTCCAAACAGTTGATTTAGCCACACCTAATGTTTTTGCTATCTCTCTGATGGGTTTGTTTTGTTTTTTTCAGCCTAATGATGGCTTGCTTCACTGATAGTGACAGCTCTTTGGATCTCATATTGAGAGTTGACAGCAACAGATTCCAAATGCAAATAGCACACTTGAAATGAACTCTGGACCTTTTATCTGCTCCTTGTAAATGGGATAATGAGGGAATAACACACACCTGGCCATGGAACAGTTGAGCAGCCAATTGTCCCATTACTTTTGGTCCCTTAAAAAGTGGGAGGCACCTATACAAACTGTTGTAATTCCTACACCGTTCACCTGATTTGGATGTAAATACCCTCAAATTAAAGCTGAAAGTCTGCAGTTAAAGCCTATGTTGTTCATTTCTTTTCAAATCCATTGTGGTGGTGTATAGAGCCAAAAAGATTAGAATTGTGTCAATGTCCCAATATTTATGGACCTGACTGCATAACCAATTAAGCGCTAAGAGAGCACACACTTCTGTCAAGGCCGTTCTCTGCTCTAAATTAGCTATTTTAATAATAATAAAAAGTTTTGATTCTTTAAATCTGCATCAGGATCTGCGTGACTTTTGCCCATGACCTGTTGTATGAACTTTCGTATGAGGATGGATTGCGCAAACACAAAAACGTTTGTCAGACTCATGACCTCGGAGTTATGACCATTTAAATTCATCGTGTAGCACCATATATGGGTGAAGCGTCATCACATTTAGTAGTAGACCTGTGCACATGTAAATAATTTGTTTAATAGTGAGTTTTGGCAGTCTATGTGAAATAGTCCACACCTAAAAGAATTTTGCAAACAATTATTAGAAAATGGTTTGGTGTCATTGTTGGTTGTATTCAGTAATGTATGGAGCCAAATGTAAAACACTGTAAGTCATTGTTTATTCTCTAACTCCTGATCCTTGATCTATGAATAACACTTTTATATGATCCAAATTCAGATTAACTGAGGTAAATATATTGGTTACCATTAGAGGGCCCAAGAGAGCTGAGAATAGATTTGTACCTGACTAAATGAAAAAGGATGTAAAGCACAATCATAACATTCCAAGAGACGATACTTTCTATATTTATATTTTACTTACATATCACAGAGAGGGACATACATGAGGATGTGAAGGGAACAAAAAAAATGTGAAGACTCATCCTGGACAATGAAGAGTCTCTTATTCTGCTGCTCAGGCTGTGTGGGGCTCAGGGGGGAGGGTGGGTGAGATCAGGGGCGGTGAGTTTCAGATAAGGACTCAAAATGATGCAGTTGAAGGATGGACTGAGCAGACCACAAAGCACACTGGCCCTAACATCTGGGTGAGGAGCACAGAGGCCAGATAGAGAACAGCGAGAGCCAGGTGGATGAGCTGAAAGCTGAGCTAATCATTACTGCAATACACATGAAGCAGCTGCAGACAGAGGCATCTGGTAGACTGATTACTTTTCATTAATAATGATGGTACTGAGAAACTTGACTGAAGTGTGTCAGTACACAATTGTAATAATATTAAACTTAGGATAAAAAGTATTGTGGTATGAATTGGGTAAATAAGGTAAATTCAATAAAAAAAAACTATGTATTTCATTGGGTTGTAAAATCTGTGATAACAAACAGTTTTAAAAGCTCATATTGTTTTTAATCATTCACACAAGACACAAAAATCAACCTTCTTTTCTTTTCTTGCCCAGCCCATAGCACATCATTGGTATATCTGGAGGCTAGACCGGACTGCCAGCAAGAGAAAAACAAGTGAAATATCTTAAATTAAACATCTGAATACGTACAAATTATACAAAATGTATTAGTACAGACAGACTGGATGTGTACCTTATGAATGCAACAAAAGATAATAAGATACACAAGATACACTATATAAGCAGTTTGTATTATAGTCACCATTGCTCTCTTCTAGATGAGATAATTTACTGTAAGATAGAACTTGAATGAAAGTGATAAAAGCAGTAACAGTTAACAACAGAGGATGGAGTTTGAAGTTTTCGAGCGCATGGTAATAATCCTTGTCAGTGTAAAGTGTTGGGTGTCCAGCGCTGAGGGAGCACTGATGGCCAGGGAGGGAAGATCTGTGCATTCAGTGGAGCACCTTGTTGGGATAAGTCTGCTAATGAAGGTGTTCATCCAGAAAGGCATGAAGGTGCATGTCAGTCCCACGATGGCAGAGAAAGTATTCACATCCTTTATTTAAGTAGCAAAACCACACCCAAAATACTCCACTACAAGTAAAAGTCTTGCATTGAAAGTGTTACTTAAGTCTAAAACTAAGTATCTTTAGTTAATTAAAGTATCAAAGTAAAAGTACTCAATGCCGAAAAATGGCCCCTCTATTAAACTGTTATATATTATATTATAAATTAATTATATAAATTATTATTACTGATGCAGTAATGTGTTACTAGCATATCACTTATAGTTAGTCGATGTGCAGCTTATATGCACAGTAAAGTAATTAGAGCTGTCAAATAGGCCTAGTAGTGTAGTTGAGTAAAAAGTTGTGGTGCAGTGGAAGTATTGAGTGGCATGAAATAGAAATCCTCAAGTACAGTAGTACAAATACCTAAAATTGAAGGTAAACGCAGTTACAGTACCAGTCAAAAGTCACTGACAAATTTGATGGTTTGATAACTTTTATGGTTTTGTTTTGATATGAGCTGGGCCAATATGTTAAAATTTGCAAATGTTAATAGCTGTTTGTAATTTCAGTTTTTAATTTAAATTAAAAAGATAAAAACTGCACAGAAGTGATTCAAACATTACCTTTTTCAACTCAGTAAATATGACAGCATGTATGAATGGAGGTCATCACCTGGTGTAAACAGACAGAGGGACTTTGGTTGTGTTCCAGTTCACATTTCCCTGCCTTCAATCAGTGGGTCTTGTTGAATATCCCTCCGCCCTGCGCAGCCTGAATTCTTCCACACAGTCTGGAACTAGACCTGCCTCTGACGCTAACGTCTGGCCAGGCCTGGGAGGAGCCAGTTAGCAGCTACACTGACACGTAAGAATCCTGCGTAAAATTTAAGGAAGAAGTTACATCTTTTTCTTAAGTTGAATGTGGTTACTGCTGCTTCGAGTCAGCCTTGATGTGTAGTTGACCTGTCCCGTATCAGAGGCCTTGTTTGGAAGCGTTTGAAGCGACGCGGGACTGTCAGCAAGAGGAGCCGACGCACAAGATGAGATTTTCAGCGTTTATTTCTTTCCTGCGGTCGGTCGGCCCGGCGGTAATCGGTATTTCTTTAGGGTTCACGTTGAGTTTATTGAGTGTAAACTGGACGGAAGAAGCATGCTACCTAGACGGCAAGGAGGGTGAGGATGTGATTGTGGGTCAGGATGGGCAGCTCAAAGGAGCCCGAAAGCCTAACTCTATTTCGACTATCAACGATGTGGAGTCCGAAGAGGATTTTGAACCAAGAATAGTCCCTTATAAACAAGTCCAACAGAGTGCCCCAAAGAAAGTTTTCAGGTAAGCTTTGCATGGCCGGTTACTTCAACTGGTTAACACAGTCTGCAACTAGGCTTACAATATGGCTTATACTTGTTTTGAATACAGGCCACATCATTACAGGAGCTACTACAGGCCGGAGCTCATCCTCAGTAAAAGATGACTGATAAATCAATCTTTGTGCACATATTGCTAGATGTACAGGTGTCACTGGTTGTCATGTGGGTATGATATTTTACGCTGACAGCATTAAGAATAAGACTAAAAAGCCAAATTTCTCTCTTCTCCCTGATGTCACTGGCCTTGATGAAATTGCCAGAAAGTCTGATAGAATGTGAAGTCTACAGATCCATTTCCTCTGCTGGTTTCTACCTGCTAACATTCCCTGCCACAGAACTAAGATTAACTAGGCCTACATTGAGTGCCATATTTCCATGCTGAATGAGTGCCCTACATTTTCTTTGTAAAAACGCAGGCGTTTCCAAGATTTCCTTGATAGAGACCATGTTTCAGTGTTAGCCCTCACACCCAAAGTGGTTGCATTGTTTTGCAATTCTCAGAAAGACTCTTTTCCCTGTGGAAAAGTTCCACTGAGGTTAGATCTTAAAGCAGTTCAGCATCCAGGTTCCATACAGGCAACCAGTGCCATGCAGTGGTAATATGTATGTTGTAATATAAAAGGTAAAATTATTATTTTCATTATTGATTAATACAGAATGTTTTTTCGATTAATTGTTTGGTTTATGGAAAGTCAAAAAGTAGTAAAAAATGCTCATCACAACTTTCCAGAGCCCAAAATGATGTGTTCAAATGTTGTTTTTCTTCCGACCAACAGTTCAAAACCCAAATATATTTGATTTACTAATGTCAAAGAAAAGTAGCAAATCTTTTCATTTGAGATGCTTAAACCAGCAAATGTTAGAATTTTTTGCTTGGAAAAATAGTTGCAGATGAATTATCGTTCTATCTGCTAATCGATTAATCCAAAAATTGTTGCAGGTCCAAGAGGCATAATAGATGCCATGTACAATATAACAAAGACATAAAAGTTAGGTTGGGTCATGGTTGCAGTGATGAATTGCAATTCAGGTCCTTGCATGTTTACTTTTCCAGAGAGCTTATGGTTTTCTTGTTAGTTTGTATGACAGGATATTTTAAAACACCCAACATTTCTATGAAATTTGGTGGACTTTGAACCTTGAAGAAAATTTAGCCAGCATCCAACATTTTAGCTTTTTATGAACTACAGCTGATGGTCAAAAAAAGATTTTGGTGTGACAATAAGTTACAGAATTGTTCAGGTTTGGTGAAAGTTTACTGTCTAGTGGTTTAGTCTTTTCTTATTTCAAATGTTTATTTAACCTTTTATTCAGTAGCTGTTTGATGTCTTTTTCAGAGCTAAATACATAAGCACAGAGTTGGGGATGCGAGAGCGTCTGTTGGTCGGGGTCCTGACTTCCAAAAACACCATAAACACTCTGGGTGTAGCTGTCAATCGCACCATCGGCCATCACCTGGACACTGTGATCTTCTTCACCGGCATGCGCAACCGCAAAGTCCCTCACGGCATGTTTGTCATCTCTCATGGAGACGAGAGGCTGATATGGAACATGTTTCAGAATATCAAATACATTTTAGACCATTACATCAATGAGTATGACTGGTTTTACTTAGTCCAAGATGACGCATACACAGAAGCTGACAGAATCAAAGCCTTGGTGGATCACCTGAGTATAGATCGAGAGCTTTACATGGGCAGTCCTGAGGAGTTTATAGGTGGGGAAATGGAAGGGAAGTACTGCTACGGAGGGTTCGGGTATCTCCTGTCACGTACCCTGCTCCTCAGACTCCAGCCCTTCCTGGAAAACTGTAGGAATGACATCCTGAGTTCAAGGCCTGATGAGTGGCTCGGAAGATGCATCATTGATTACACAAACACAAACTGCGTCAGTGAATATCAGGTAGGTTGAGAGGATTCTTAAAGGGGCACATGATTACACCGTACTTATTCAACACCATACATCTCTCTTTTCAAGAATACTAATAATCATTTTTCAATCTATAAAACTGTGTCTCGGCTTGTTAATGTTTAAAGTTCAAAGGGAGCAGAATGAGGCAATTCATACTTAAAATGAATGATGAGGCACAGAGAACAAATGCTCAGGCTGTCAGTCAGAACGGTTGTGAGATGGTTACAGCAGGGGTTCTCCTTCTCGACAGGAAAACAAAACTGTCACGGCAGAAATCATGCTTTGCCTCTGGAACAGCACTTAAAACTGACCGACGGTTATATAAAAGTGTAATTACCACAGTAGCACAGAGGTGGTATTTATATTACAGAGTGGATTGCTAATACCCTTTAGCCTTTCATTCTTTTTCTACAGCTACAGCAGCAATGTGGAATAGGCAAACAGGCAAGCAGAGCACAGCTGAGTTCAGCCTTGCTTAGGTTCAATGGTGTGAAAATCCCTTGTTGGTCAACATGCTCTGCTCCTGTAATGTAATGTCATATCATTAGCATTTAAGGTCAAACAAGCTCTGTGGAGCTTCATCTGTGCTAAAGTTTGTGGTCTTTGTCAACATATTCAAATATATTGTCAAAGGGTTATATATTCAAATGTATCGTTACTATTATACAATATACATGAAGGTTTATATTTTGTCTTTCTTTTGCTTCCATTTTCTCTTCCTTGGCCAAGACACATTGCAGGAAACCATCTTGTTACACAGTTGAGAGTGAGTTACATGGATAACTTAAGTGCCCTGAGCCAGAAGAGTGCCAGCAGAGCCCCCTAAATAAGGGAAGGAAGCAGGGGGGAAAGTTAAAAGGCCTGGTGTGGGTGAAGAAAACAGCTTGAACAAAGAGCCAGACATCAATTTATTTTGTTACGAGAGAACATTGATGACAATTAGGCACGGATAATGCTTCACTAAGTGTACCACTACAGGCTGTTGGCAAACATTTACAACAGAGTGGCTTCACTGCTCAGTTAAGCATTGTCTTCATTCTTTGTTCTTTTAATAGCTTAATCAGATTGGATTCACGTTTTTTAATCACTCAAGCTCCTTAGGTGACTACTTTGTTTTCAGCTTAACTTAATGTGTCTTTAAGTGAGATTCTGGGGCCAGTGTCAGTCATTTGTGTTATTAGGTTTCATCCTTTACATTCTTAACTGGACTTTTTTAACCTGATGCTGCAGTGATCATACTTTATCATATATGAAAAGTGGCAAAAATGAATTAAGATAAAGCAGAACCTCATATTCCCAGAACAAATGTAATTCCTGAAATTATCAAAACTATTGACAATAGAAAGTTGTTGTATAACAATAGTATTCAGTTCTTTCAAAAATGAATCTGTCTTTCCTTCACTATGCAGTCATGATTGAAGCCAGCCTGTTTGCAGTGGAGATGAGCCCAAGATGCTGTCTAGATAGCGTGTAATGTCTGTTAGAATTTAAAGTAGCACAGCATAACAACCAAGATTGGAAAAAACATTGGGCATGTTTCTGTCATTCCGGATTTAAGGTGCCTCATGAAAAGACGTCTCTGTTTCTTCTCAGGGCCTTCAGTACCACCATTATGAGTTGGGAAAAAACTCCGATCTGACTAAAGAACAGAGTGAACCGTTCAAGAAAGCTCTGACTGTCCATCCAGTGTCTGACCCTGAACAGATGTACAAACTGCACAGATACTTCACTGAGATTGAACTCCAGAAGACTTACGATGAGATTGCTAAGCTACAGGTAAGCTGCTTTTCAAGTGTTACAAATCACCCATGGTTCAGTCAAACATAAAAACCTGGCGGGTCAGAAACTGTGTAGATCTGAACACTTCTTGTGTTTCCACAGGCAGAAATAAAGAACGTGAGTGTGGTTGCTTTTGACGGCAACCAAAGCTCCCAGTGGCCCGTGGGGATCAATCCACCTTTTGAACCGAAATCTCGGTTTGAAGTTTTGAAGTGGGAATACTTTACAGAGGAGGAGATTTATTCATGCGTCGATGGCTCTCCAAAGTGTGAACTGCAAGGTATTGACCGCTTGGATGTGGCTGATGTCATTGACATAGCCATGATAGAGCTGAACAAGAAGTACAAGCCTGTCTTACATCTGAAGAAGCAACAGCTGATTAACGGATACAGGCGCTTTGACCCCGTCAGGGGCATGGAGTACACCTTGGACCTTCAGCTGGAAGTGGTGAACCAAAAAGGTCACAGCCGTTCCGTCGCTAAGCGAGTTCATCTGGTTCGACCTTTGAGTCGGATTGAGATAATCCCCATGCCCTATGTCACTGAAGCTACAAGGATTCACATCATTATACCTCTTACTCTGCAGGACCGGAGCTACGTTGACCATTTCCTGGAAGTCTTTGCCTCAAATGCTTTTGAGACCAGTGAAAATGCCATCCTAACATTCTTGTTTATTTATGACCCAGTGGAGGCACAGCAAGTCAATCAGAATGATATATTTGCCAGCGTGAAAACTCAGATAAACACGTATGAACGCAAATACCCAGCAGTAAAAATCCCATGGATAAGTGTCAAGACAGAAACACCATCCCAGATCAAATTCATGGACATCATCTCGAAGAAGCACCCAGTTGACTCGCTGTTCTTCTTGGCTAACGTCAACACAAATGTCAATTCAGAATTTCTGAACCGCTGCCGCATGAATTCCATAAACAACTGGCAGGTGTTCTTCCCCATCCATTTCCAGGACTTCAACCCTGATGTGGCCTATAACAAACAGCAGCATCCGGCCACAGTCGATCTGATCAAGGACGCAGGCCATTTTGACCGCAGATCATTTGACGAAGCGTGTTTTTACAACTCGGACTACATGGCGACACGCACCCGAATGGTGGCAGACGTCCAGGAGAACGAGGAGATTTTAGAGACCCTGGACATCTTCGACATGTTCTTAAAGTATTCCGGTCTGCACGTATTCAGGGCAGTGGAGCCATCATTGCACCAGCAGTATAGCTTCCAAGCCTGCAACCCGCGGCTCAGTGAAGACATCTATCATAGGTGTGTTCAGAGCAACTTGGAAGGTCTCGGTTCTCGCTCCCAGCTCGCCATGCTGCTGTTTGAGCAAGAACAAGGAAACAGCACTTGAAAACGCCAGTGAACTTCTGTTCCTGCATGTCTTCAAATGGATGGTAAAAGCCGTGTGTTTGTTGTAATAAGCTCTGGGTGCAAGCTAGAATTTGGGACAACCCATGTCTGGGGGCTGAGGTTACATGTGTGACCTTGCCTGACATTCTTCGTCTTTCAGTGTGCATCGAGAATTATTTGGTTTGTTCGTTTTTAGCTAGTTTGGAAAAATGAATGTAGTACATTTTTAACAAAACCTTTCCTTAAATGTTTACAATACTTGTCCGTACAGATGAGTTCCTAGAACCAAATGTTTTTGCTACTCTGATTCTGAAAGCTGCGTTAAGCAATTTCTGACCACTAGGTTACAGAAATTTAAAACAGCAGAGCCTTGATGTAGCGCTGGCGTATCCAGTTGTTATGTGTAAGGTGTTCACTACACATCCATGCAACACAGGGCTACATAGGTAACCCGTTGGAGTCGTCTTGTTTGCCACATGTTCAGTGTAATTCCAATATTCACTTGGATTTTTATCCTGTTTGGTTCATTAACTCCTGGAAGAAATATCTTCAACCACTTTGAGTTGGGGAAGTATCGACACATTTGAGATAAAGTGCTGGGCACAGCTGCTTATAGTTTTGTTTGGGAGGATTGAATCAGTTTAACCAAAGCAATGAGTTGAAAGTGGTAAAAAGTAGTTTGTTGCTTTTCAGTGGGTTCAGAAGTACTAGCAGCCACGTTTTCACAATTCTAGAATGCCATTTGATTTAATGTTAATATCTAATATGTTGTTAAATGGAGCTTTAATGTATAGCGCTAATAGATATACATTAATATATTGCACCACAGGTTGTGTGCCCCTTCACATTGAAACATATTTACTCATTTGAGTATTTATAAAAGTGCATCTTTGTACTGTATGTGCCTTGACACTGACTTTTCATATGCAGACTGTTTTGAAATTATCTTTGTAACACAGTTTTGCAGTTCACCGCTTCAGGTGATACACAGCTGATGTTTTTTATTAAAACTTTACAAATGAATAACTGTTCTGAATGGGTGGGAGATAATTATCTTTTACTGTGGATAGAGCTTGTTACATAGCTGGGAGAATTGAATGGGTAGTCAGTTAACCTTAGATTTTTTTAAAGGCGACTTGGAAATGTCATGATCACAACCATCCACAGGTTGTATACGTGCCGCAAAGCAGGGAAGGAGTTGGTAGAGAGTAGAAATCTTCTATTGGTCTTCAGAGCTCATAGATGGAGACTAGTGTATTCCAGTAGGCCAGCAGTGTGTATTTAAGGAAAAACTTTCTCCAAAAAGTTTTGATGTTGCCAGAAAATTTACAATCCGGAGGCAAAGAATGGATTGCCCAGATGAGTTCTCATTGAAGTTGTACTTTAAAACAGGATTTAATTAGTTTAGAAATGATTGAAACGAAGAATGTACGAAACATTTTTTTCCACATCAAGTATAGAAGACAGTTTATATACTCTAAAAGAAGATGTGTAAATGTTCAGAAATATTTTGGACTGCATTGTTAAAGATTTTGTAAGTTATTGAATGATGTCATTATACTCCATTTCCTGAGCTCAGTGTTAGAAAGGGTTGCTGTCTCCCAGTCGCAGTGCAGTCCAATGGGAGACCTTTTCTACATTATTGAGTGGTGGTTGTGGAGGTAGCAGTACTAGACACCAGAAAGTTATTAGTATATGATAATGTGCAATATTACAGATAACGCAACTGGTTAGATGTCCAATGAGGACATGGCTTTTAATTTCATAGACATTAGCTGCAAGTACAGCAGTGTAAATACCATACGGTTCATGACATGAGGCGCTCTCTGTTCAATTTTAAGTAAATACACTGTAATTTCTTTTGACAAGACCTTTAATGTATTTGCTGATACTAGACACTTTTCAACATTATTTTAACGTTGACATACATAAAATGAAGTCCTTTTATTTAACTTTAATTGGATTCAAAGGACGTGTTGGAAACACTACATCCAGTGGTGATCCTCAACAGTGTTTGCTGTATTTTCTGCCATGTGAACAAAGACCATAGAGGTCACTTTATAACGCATCTCTTTCTTTGACGAGAGGAGAAGAGTACGACACTATTAATGTGTAGAATTGGAAACTGAATCTTCCAAATACCACTGTGAAAGATGGAAGGCTTAGATTACAATATGAAGTTATTATGCTGCCTTCTGTAGACGTGAGAAGCTTAAAATTAAGCAAGCGTGGCAGATTAATCACCCTGTGTTGTTAAAAGAGCCACCATCGCTAAGCGAAGTTTCTAAGTATTTTGTCCATAACTTATTTATCTTGTCATTTCTCGATGAATTATGCAGATTCTGAATACTTCCGCACTAACAGAGGCTTTCATGACATTCTCTGTACATGTATAAATATTTTATAGATTCTATTTTTAAGCCTTTTGTAGCTTTATGTACACAGCAATTTATACTTTATTATTTTTGGTGATAAAATTAAACCTATATTGTATCTTACTTTGCATGTATTGCTTTGAAAATCATGTCATTTCATGACCGTGATGACAATTTTAAAATGTGTGTATTTCACTCTCACTTTCAATCAAGTAATTCATTTAAAAAAAATAGGCAATTACATAGGCTCATTTTTTAATTTCCATTGATGTTTGGACCTTTCAGTTCACATTATTTTATGCATATTGGTACTAGTATAACCAAAGCGATACGTTTTAATTAATGCTCATCACATTTAATTGTGTGCTGTAATTCCCAATGAAATGTGAATTATTGTAATTTTTAAATAAAGAGTATTTGAATATAAACATTTCCTCTTTTTGTTGTCTTTTATTTTTCTTAAGATAAGAAAATAGTATCTTTTGTATTCCAGGTACAAAATCCAGTCTGTCCTTTAGGTGTCAGCAAAAGAGCGTGTTTACTGTCTGCAGCACAGGTCCTAGACCAGGACTGCCGCCAGTTGCTGAGGTGAGCAGTGTTACTGAACAACATTTAGAAATTATATTTCTAACCCAAACTGGTATCTGGTTCTCTCATTCATGTTCCCAGCGTGTGCTCAGTAGGACTGCCGTTAACATTCCTGCCCATGTCAGATCCGAGGTATTCCTGATGTCTGGGTTGGGTAAAAACAGGGAAAACGTTGCAAACTTAATTATAGCTTTAGTTATTTCAAGGGTCCATATGCACTACCCTGAGGCATGCTGTAAAACCACATAACTACAGAGCAGCTGGGAGTTAATTGTTATTCATTATTTTGTACTTTGTTTTACGTTTGATCCCAGGACTTTCTCCTCCCACACAGGGACACAGTTTCAAGTCCCACAGAAACTAGTCTCGATTTGCCTGACCCTCCTCCAAAGCGTGCTGGAGGAGAATCTGGCTACTCCACGTAGCATTCGGGGATCGGAGGAAAACGTGCTCTGGTTTAATGGCATTTCTTTAAACCAATCAGAATATATCAGAAAATACATGCATCCGGCTGAATTTCCTGCGGCACACGAGCAATCCCGGAAGTGGAACATCAAGGATATAGACTACCCACAATAGGTTTATCTACATCTTTATCATTACTAGTTAAGCAGTTGTACATTTTGTATTCCCAACTTGTATATATTTTAAATATTTGTTCTTGTATTCTCCTATTATTATTTAATGTATATTGTATCCTAGTATTTCATGTATATTCTGTGCTGTGTGACTGATATGTTGCTGCTTTAACACTGTAATTTACCATTTTTGGGATCAATAAATATTCATGTATCTATCTACCCACCCAGAAACTGGAACTAGAAGTTATTAGTTTTCATGACAATTTGGGTTCACCTGGAGGGTATTTGATGAAGCAGGGTTACACAAATTGCTAGACATTAAGAAGCATGGTCAATAAATCACCTCACTTATCCTAACTACATGGTAACACTTCTTCAAACACCCTCTGAGTTGTCCCATTTTGTCTACTCAAAACCTACCTTTGAGATGCTGTCAGTCTATTGGTCATTTTTCTAGCAATGTCTTAGTCAGTGGTGGAAAGGATTTACAATGGGTGGCAAAATTGAAATACATTTTCACTGTTGTGAAGAAAAAATGGACAATGTGGAGTAACAAAGTGAATTGGGCTCTGGATTTAGGAGGCACTGATTTTACCAATCTAAACTTTAATAGTTATCGTATTTACCATATTTAACATTTATAAAATGTGTTCTAACAGAGGAAATAATCACAACATGACACATCTGTACAAAATGTAAGCGTTTCTTGTTACTGCAGTGATGGTCCATTTCCTTGTCTGTCAGGTATGGGATGGAATTCCTTTTTAGGAACTCCTGACAGCTGCGTGTGTCACCCCACGCTGATTTTTTCTCTTCTCAGATGACCCTTTCAGACTTCAGCTAAAAAAAATAAGCGGCTGGAAAAAAAAGAAAAAAGGACATAACAGCAGATCTTCAAAACTTAACATCAGTGGCTGGTCGGATTAAATTGATTTTTACGGATAATGTAATAACCACATACAGCACATGTGACTGAATGTCATGGAGCTATAAAAAGGTTGGCTCAAAGAGCTGTGCAACAAGGGAGCTCAGAGTAGAGGCTTGAGGAATCCCAGGAATGTGAGCTACATGTTATCAGGCAGGGAAGTTGTCCCATCTGCTACAGTACAGACCTGCCGCCCACCGCTGTGGCACCTCACACAGGCGGCATGCTGTTGTAAAATCAACTCTTTGTAATCTGTTTTAAAATGCTTTTGTATACAGAATTAATCGGGTTGTGTTTAACATTGCACAGCATTTCGAGAATAGAAAACCTTTCTACATCGACTCCAGGGTCCACCATTCAAACACAACTCTACAGTGATAATGCAGCCCAGTATTCATCTCAACACACCACCCCCTGTGTGACTTGTCTGAGGATGGCTACAATTATTGATGATAGAGGAGAATATTGTTATGCACAGCCTGTACAGGATGCCATCAGAGACTGTGATTGGGAACCTTTTGAAAATGTCAAAGTGACACATGATTATGAATATTAAACAGCCATGTATAGCCCATGATTACTTGACAGGAGGAGGAGATGTGACAGATGGAGGCCTGTGGAATCTCATTGTGAGCTAAAGTGATGAATGTTGCAGCAACAGAATGCACCGATCAAATTAACAGAAAAATGATGTCGTCATTTGTGAACATGATATCCTGTTATGTGAAGTATTTCATACATTTCTGTTATGAATTATATACAGAGTGGATTGTCAAAGGTCTGTCTAAACGTAGGGCGCTTTAAGCAGGCTTGATTTTGTGCAGGTTAGGGGTTGCACTTTAAAAAGTTTTTTAGTCAAACAAAAATGACCAATAAAACAGGATGTAATGTCACAGTTTTGAAGCCGGAACTGCTGCCTGATAGCAGATAAGTTGCTAGCATGCTATGAGGAAAACATGATCAATATCTCCATGAAGACAAAAAAAAACAATTGTCTGGTGATTTAGCACATGTAGTCCTGAATGTGAATCACTTAATTGTACCCTGGCATTGGGAAATATATAAATGGATGATGGGGCAACATGAGAAATGACGCACTATTAAAGCAGTGTGTGATATTTTGTGGGTGAGAGTTAATTAAAAAAATAGACCGCATCTCTGGCAGTGCATCATTTCTGAAAGCACATTCCTGAATGCTTCTTTCAATGAAGACGAATACGAAGCTGAACAAATATTTGCAAAAGATGATGCAAGTGTGCCTGTACTGTAAGTGCATTATATTGAAGCCCAGTGATGAGGGCAAAAGTGTAAGAAAAGATGAAAATAAATGATGAGGCCCAGTTAAATCTTTCTACTAACTGTCTAGATTACCTAGTTTATCTATTTTATATCAACTCTTTAGAAATTCACTACTAGCCTGTAGTTATTTAGATTATTCAAAGCCGTTTTCCACTGCTGGAACTTAACGTACTAAATGCAAATTCCAGGTACTTTTTACTACTGCATCTATATTGACAATGACAACCTATATTGTTTGCCTAACAGTTGTTAGGCAACAAAGACGTCTTGGTGAGAGAACCATTAAAAACAAGAAGACAAGACAAGAAGATTTCTCAGCATCTGGAAATGACACACGGCCAAACAGTGCAGAGAATAGAGTAAAAAAACCAAACAGCTGAAAACTACAAAGAGCTGGATCCCATTTTTGAACACCGACAGCAGTAGTGCCCTGGAGCTAGCATAAATGTGCAAGCAAATCAATATCTGCACTACTTCCATTGTTGTCTGTCCCACTTATATCACATTATATCTTCTTATATGACATAGTATAGTTGGTACCACTGTTGCCTTTTTAACAGTGTAAATCCAAAATGTCTCAAATTGTAAATTACGCAAGGAACAACTTGGCACCAAAGCGTCACAAGTTCATAATAGATCAGATGATGAGAAGTGCAGAGGTTACAGGTGGTTAAGTTGCTGCAGTGCATAAGGGCAAGTCAGCAAGCCAACTTTCCATGATAATGACAAACATGATTATAAATGAATGAAGAGTTTTTATTTTTCATTTCCACTTTGCTAACTTGTGCTCTTCAAAACTAGTGTGTCTTTGTCCCGCCAGGTGAGGATTAAGTTACCCAGTAAGAATACTTCAGCTTCCAGAGCAATTTTTAGATTAAACTCTGAGCTGTCCTAACTCAACATTTATTAGATAAAAACCTTACTCCTGCAATAAAACGCCTTGCTTTCTTGCTAACTATTCCACTTTTCAAACATTCCTTTTTTTTCATGGATCAGATCAGCTGAGCTGCATCAGCCTAATGTGCTCAGTCATGTTTGCAAAATGTTAAAGTTCACATGCAAACAAACACCCACACACACACACACACACACACACACACACACACACACACACACACACACACGCACACACACACACACGCACACACACTGATGCCAGGTTGACACTGTAAATAGCTGCTACACTTTTACAGTGGTACTGGCCCACAAGCTGAAGAAGATGACTCTGCAAAAGTAAAATTCTGTTTCTTATTGCTTATGTCAGCTTAAGGTTTTGATGCTAACCAAAGTGAAGAGTGAATGGTGGGCAAAAATGAATTAATAAGAATAAAAATGTAAGTACAACCAACAACTGAAAACATCATCCAAGCCTCATCAAGTATTTGTGTGTCTTTGTAACAGCACAGCAACATGTAAAAGGAAACGATGGAGATAATAGTCACGATCCATACAGTCCACTGTATTGATATTTGGCAGTCTAAGATATCTGCAGATTTTAAGTGTACAGTAATTGCTACAATCGTGACCGCTATTGTCATAAAAAAGTATTTTCTAAAATGTATAAATAACTAAAATAATATTACATAAGTTATATATTAAAAGAATATAAACAACAGCCATTGAAACAGAACTTTAGAACGTTCTCATTTTAAAGTTGGACTTTATGTACAGGTACATTGCTACTCTCTAACACCTTAACCACAAACCAGACAAAGTGTATCATGTGGAAAGATGCTGCTAGATCTTACAGTCATACAGTTCAGCCTAAATAATTCCCCTCATATTTTGGATGGATGTAACACGAGTAAGATTTACTTACTGTAGGTATTCTCATCTTGTAGACAATATAGAACATATATAGATAATAGTATCTCTTTAAATAATTACATAATTTAGAATGTGCAATGGCTTCATATGGTACAGTGTTTTCCTTGAAGTAAGAGGAATAGTTGGGGGAGAGATACATGGAGAGATACAGACAAAAAAGCAGAGATGCTAGCTGAATAAATAAATCATTAGGGTATAAACTGGATCAAGGTGACATGCGGTTCTCCACTTGTTCCCTTGTAGTGATCATGTACCAAAAATTGGTCCTGAAAACACAAAGTGCCTGACTTCTCAAATGAAGCTGGACAAAGTTGAGAGGGGTCCCATCCAGAGTGGAAAAAAAAGAAGCGGTGTCCAATTTGTGCCTACATACTGTACGTACAAGTGCTTTGTTAGCAGCACAAGTTTGGTGTTCGACTTTGGCTGTAGCTTTTCACTGGTGACAGCAAAGGAGCGACGGAAATGCCAAGGGTCTGTTATTGATCTGAACACAGACGGCTTTTATCTTTTGGTGTCACCAGGATGGGAAGCGGTGGTTAGCTCTAGCAAGCGAAGTCCTCAAATACCCCTAGGTGCCCGGCGTGATGGCGCTGAGGGTGTGGGAGAGGGTGGTGGTGGTTGGGGAGGATGGTGTTGGCGTACGCCCCCTCTGGATGACTCCGTGTCATGTCATTGGGCTCCTGCTGAAGGCACAGCAAACCAGATCATGCTTCAAAGATAACGTGTAACATCATATGTGACAATACGTAGATAACAATGTACAGTAAAATTACATTTATCAAGAATAATCTCTTGACAGGGTAATTCAAAACCATCACACTACAGAAATACCTTGATCATGCTGTAGATACCTAGCCTGGTCCTACCAGACTCTCGTACATTTCATTTGTACAGAGAGTCTGGCCACTCTCCACTGACAAGTGTTAACTTCCTTGAAGGCGGGTACTCTGTTGAAGTTTAAAACTATTGGATCTGCCCAGAGTCACTCTGGATCTGCCATAACCAATCGCTAACGTTAGGTCGTGACGTCGGCTTAGCATCGCTACCGTTCGCCTTAGCCAACTCATGCACCACTAACGGAGCGAGCTGGAAAATCAAACTTTTCTCGATCCCCGTGGGGAGGAGGGCCACAACATCATGGCCACCAATACAACTCAGTAAAGATTGTTCTTGCTCAGGCTTTATCTTCTGGATATTCGGCAGCGTTGCCTCAACGTTTTTGCTTCGCTCGCATCTTTCTCCGCCACCATTATGGAACTACAACTGAAATTAGCACACAACCTCACCGTCATTGTTCTCAGCCACTTCCTCTGTTCGCTGAATGGACCGCCAAATAATTGGCCGGAGAAAACCCAAGAATATAACGCAAACCCAGACGGAGTACTGAAGGGAAATGAAAATTGAGCCGAAGTACGTAGGAGGGCGGAGCCAGGGTAGTAGATACCATCACTGTACTTATACATTGTAATTTAAAGGAAAAATTCAACGCTTTTGGAAATACACTTATTCACGTGGCATACAAGAGTGAGATTAGAAGATTTATATTAATTTCATGTCTAAGTGCTAAGCATGCAGCTGCAAGTTAGGAAGTAGTTAGCCTAGCTTAGCATAAAGACTGGAAGCAGGGGGGAAAAGCTAGCCTGTCTCTGTCGAAAGTTAACATAAATACCGACCAACACCTCTAAAGATAATTAATTAAAATGCAAAATGAAGATTTGTGGTTTTAGGGGAGTAATGTGCTGTAATTATTTTGTGACAAAGAGAGTCAATCCAGTAGTACTACCGTGCAGCATCTCCGGCTATAGCGCAGATAGCCAGATATGGTCGGTGAGTTTGGTATTGATCTCTGTACGGGCACAATGGCACTTAACAACCTCTGTGATGACTGCACCTGGCTAATAGTTACAGCACATTACTCCCCTAAAACCACAAATTGTCTTACTTACATTTCTGTTTAAGTATGAATGGCAAAAAAAGAAAAGACACAATGTGTCAATTAGAGATCTTTAGACTTGTTAGCTGTAGCTAGCTGTTTACCCATGCTTCCAGTCTTTATGCTAAGCTACGGTAACCATTTCCTTACTCCTGCTCTGTACCATAGACTGTATAATTAATGATATGTTGATCTTCTCATCTAACTCTTGAAAGAAAGTGAATGAGTGTATTTCCCGTTATATTGAAGTATTCCTTTTAAATATCATTATTTTACATAAAAGAATTTGGCAAAACCAATCCAGTGAAGTAATAGTGTCTGCTGTGTTTCCAAATGCAACAAACATGCTGCATGCTGAAATAACAACTGTAATTTTCTCAGCTATAGCTGATTGTTACTTCAGTGAGATAGTGAAATTAAACTCTTGGATCTTGTGTAAGACGATGTGTATAACACTTACACTTAGCCACAGATGCATCTTTGGCCATGGTTTCCCAGAGAAAAAGATTCCAGAAGCTAGCTAGATAAATAATAGCTGAGTGTAAATGACTTTTAAGTTCTGCATATATATATTTTAGGTTAACAGAAAGCTGAATTCCCTGTTAGCTTGAATGGATTTTCTGTGAATTGTTAATCGATTCTCATACTGTTCTTTCTTTTTGTTGCCCATGTTCTAAAACTAATTTGGTGTCTACATCTACTCTGGAAAGTAAAATGTGATGTAAGCCAGCTAAACCTAATCAAAGCTGCAAATATTGAATGGCAACAGAACAAATTGTCTGTTCAGTTTTACTGGCAGACTTGTTTAAAAGTGAAAACCCTGTTATAGTTTTAGTGTGTTGTGTGGAATTGAGACACAGTTTCTATTGTCTATTGTAGAGTCTATTGTCTATTGTTCAGATATAAGCAGAATGAAGTTGTGCAATAACAAATCCAAGCTCCAGGGGAGGATGTGCTTTGCACAGTGGCTAAGACTAATTGGGAACAATACATTCTTCATTATTTTAGAAGTGGAAAAATATGAATTTGCTTCTTCCTGAATTATTCCCTTGTAGTTTCCTAATGTAGTTTCAGTGCTGCAGGGAAAGTTGTACACTCGGCATGAAAACAGCTATTTGTTAGAGTACAGTATGTGCTGTACCTTTGCTTTCAATTCCTCAAGACCCACTGTTGCAACAGTGCTGGTCTGCTGCTTGTTCTTCTTCTCCTCTTTCTGCGGCCTCAACAGACGTTTTAGTCTGTGCTTGATCACCTGGTTTTACCCATAGCACAGCAGCAGGGAGGGTGAAAGAGCACAGGTGAGCGAGGGAGACAAGAGATGCAGAAGAGTGAAGAGTTCAGTCACTGTGATGTCTGCATTACAGTCCCTCCCTCTGATTTTGCTTTATTCATACATGTTTGGCAGTCAGTAGGTTGCTGGCTAGAAAGCTTAAAAGGGATACAGCTGAGACAGGAGTTCATTTCATGATCTGCGCTAGTAGCATGTCTTCAGCCCAGACCTGAACGGATATTATATAGTTTCTCCAGCCTGGATATCAAATAAAACTCCTCACATGCATAATAAGCAATAAGATTTACACTGCCAGTCCTGTGATTTTCTGATAATTATGTCTTAGAAAGAACACTGATTAGTACTAATACACATATCACAAAAAATATCAATATTGAGAAAAATTCAAATAAACAATGAAGGCACTAATGTGTTTTCTAAATAGTTACAATAATCGATTGAAAGTGATTTCTTGCTGAGGACAGTAGCCGCTAATTATTGCTGATTATATCACAGCTAGTTCTGATCTCACATTGCGATTGGCTGATGTGTGTATGCTTGCACAGGCACTGTACCTCATAGATATAATCCAGTATTTCTAAGATTGTGAGAATGCTGGCTCCAATGAATAAGCCCATCTGTCCACCAATGTCACCTGAAAAAAAGGAACACTTAATGAGAAGCACAATGGACGTAATGCCAAAGCAGTTCCTCTTTACTATTACGTAATGACAAAGAAAAGTAAGTGCAGCTCCCATAACAACACTTTTGACTCTGCACCTGCAAGTCTATTTAAATATTCAGAAAAGAGAGAAAAAAAGTGACAGAAATCTTACCTAATAAACCTGCGACATCGTAGGCTTTCTTTTGCTCAATTGTTTCATAGTTCAGAGCTTCAAAGAAGATATCTAAGACCAGAAAGTTGTCTCTGGAACAAACAAGTGGAGTGTGGATGTCAAACACGGTGAAATACACTTGTGCTGTTTTTATAATTCACTACATATCTAACATTTGACATAATCATTCCGAGTCATTTTTATGCTCACTGTAAATTGTCATGATGAGACTGTCAGGCCTCCAGCGCTTTACAAAGATCTAACCAGCGATTGTGAGATAATGAGGTGTTTCAGGGTTTAACTGAGATGAGCTGAACGAGCACTGACAGCATCCTCTGTCACTGCTACGTCTCTGATCTCTTTGGATTTAGAAAGTCTGGTAATGTTAAGTGTTGCGAGGCATCAAGAGCTCTTTGGTTTAGGCATATTTACCTTCTACTACATCCTTGCCTATTAAGCGCTGAGAGGAATTACAAAAAAATAGAAGAACAGGATTAAAAGTTACACTGTAAACCCCAATCCATCCATGACACAATATTTTAATGTTACATCCACACAAATGTTCAGGATTGTCAAAACAACATAAACATGTTATGTTCATTTGACACAAAAAATCATCCCATGTGAGGTTGACGTAATTTTTTTATGTTAAGTCAACAATTTTTGACTTTTGAGTTCATTCTACTTAAATGTATAACGTCAACATCACATAATTAGTTCAAGGCCAATTAACAACACATATACTGTGCACTTAGCATATATTTTTATAGTTAAGTAAACCTAAAAAATGGTTGTCAAAATATGTACTCAATGTCTTTATGTTCATATGACAAGCAGTCACTTTCATGTTCAAAAAAATGAAAATATTGTGTTCACTTAACACAACAAAAACACATAATTACAACATAAGTTCCAGAGTTATGCTGAACACAAATATTTTGTGCTGTTTTACCATAAAACTGCCACAAAGTTTTGTGTTTCAATTCCCATGATGCAAAGCGGTAAATAGAGTTGTGTTAAAATTTGCTGAAAAGTTTGCAGTTTGTTCGAAATACAAATGTAACTTTATGAATTCAGTTTATTAAACGTGTCTGCTTAGAATTTTTGTTGCCTGGTAGTTGTCATTGTTGTGCTGGTTTACATTTGTAACCATGAGTTAAGTGACTGTTACGTTTGATAAGAGCTGGAGTACTGCAGCATTAGACTTTGAGCAGTAATAGGCTTCCTGCAGCCATTAAGCTGTGGTGTGTCACTTCACTAGTGATCCTTTTGAGTAAAATGATGCAAGATCAGCGGCTTTAGAGACGCCCCTATTTCGCATGGGACCCTTGGGCGGCCACACCCAAACAAGCATGCTATCTCCGCTATAGATGTGGTTATGTTGTTTTAACTGTTTAATTGTTGTTTGAACATAAAATTAACAAGTTATGACACATAACTTTTTGTGTTTAATAAACATAACAATACACATTAAGCAAACTGTTCATTCTATGTTAATACAACATAGAATTATATGTTAAGAAAAAATGTTAAACTGACATAAATTTCCTTTCAGAAAACACTCATGTGTTACATTTATTTTATGTTTAGTGTACTCAAAACTTTAATGTTACCATGCTGTACTAAATTAAAAGTTTTGAGTGCAAGCCGTTTCCACAAAAAATTTAGGTTGAGTTAGCGAATTTGGATTTACAGTGTATAGGCCTGCCATTGGTCACTAGAAGTTACAATGTTCATTATGCCTCACAGCATTAATGTGCTGGATGAAACAAACAACATGATGGTATTTAACAAATTTAACACAAGGTCCACTTACTAGCTTTAATTTGGAGTTTTTAATAAGCTATACTTTATTAATCCCGCAAGGGGAAATTACGTAATTATGTTTTCACTCTGTTGTTATTACACACATTACACACAGGCCTGAATTACACACACATGCTCAGTACCTATACATGCACTAATGGAGAGATGTCAGATTGAGGGGGCTGCCCATGGAAAGGCACCCCAAGCAGTTGGGAGTTTGGTGCCTTGCTCAAGAGCACTTTGGCAGGGCCCAAGAGGTGAACTGGCACCTCTCCAGCTACCAGTTCACCACCATACTTTGGTCCGTATCGGAAACCATAACTGCAAAATAACTACAGACAACAATCATCTGTGCAAACCTGATTCAACAACATTGTTATGGATGTATTTTCAATATAAATGAGGAATTTCTAAGCACTTTTAAAAAGTTCTGGGGAAACATTTACAAAATCAATCAGAGGGGACTGAATTTCAGATTGGACCTGGCATTTGAAGTTCTTGGAAATGAAGACTGAGTGTTTTTGAAATAAGAATGTATGAACTGAACAATCTGCAGTTTGTTGATTTGGAAAACATTAAGAATAGCAGAATCTGTGTGGCACCTGTAACTTACCCAAAAATAGATCTCTTTTGTAATTAATAAATCATCAGATTTGTTTGGTGTGTACACCCAAGCTATACTGCAGTTACTAGGGATGCACCGAATACCGATACCTGGGCTTTGTGTATCTGTCGATACCCGATACCGATCCCGTTGTTGAATTAATAATACACTGTATACCTTCCACCTTATACCTTACTTCCACCATGTGGAAGAGACTAAAGGCACCAGACTTTCCTAACTAAACATTACATTCCTAACTAAGACAACAAAAAAAAGACTAACAAAACTGGATCGGCTCGTGGATCTGTTAATTTTTCCGACACCCGATCCAGCTATTTTGTCAACATCGGGACCGATATCCGATCTTAATATCAGATCAGTGCACCCCTAGCAGTTACTTATATAAAGATAAATTATTGCGTAATAAGGATAACATAAATATATAGTTTTACGATTATTTTAATAAACTAGTATTTGAAATTTAAGTGCTCAGTCTTATGACGATTTTGCTATTCCGTGAGCTTTAGAAGTGTTTTCCTACTGAGGGTGGCGCTACAGGAAAAACCATGGGGACTTTAAAGTCAGATTTAATCCCAAAATATTAGCTACACATGAGAATCTGCTCATTTGATATTTTATCGAGTAGAAGTTTTACGTTTTAAGTGGTGCTGGAGGAAAAGGCAGGACACATTATAATTACTCTGTGGGGACCATGAAAATCAAACACACATTTAATTCAAAAGTGTTTGTCGAAATCATATAAAATAATCCTCTGGACTCTATGCATTTAACAGACTATCTCCAGCATTACATTTCATGGCAATCTGACTTGTGGTTGCCAAATTTATTTTTGTGTTTGACGGAGCTTCAGACAGACCGACAGACCAGGATGAACCCCAGGAAAAGTACAACATCAGAATCGTATACAGTATAATAAATACATTTCATTTCCATATATGTACTTGTAATGACCTCATGGTGCCAATTAACTTGCTATCACCAGACTTTCTAATTTCCAAGAAGATCAACTATTCACCTAAAGACAAAATATAAATTGATGCTTGTGTGAAAATATAATTGATTTTGTTTTATATTTATGGTTTTGTGTTTGTTATAACAGACTGGAGGTCATCATTGATGGCCCTTTTTATTGAGCATCACATTACTGCCCATACGTGAGTTTAGTCTTGTTGAAGGTTCCTGTCGTACCTGATGTAGTCCTCTGACTTGTCATATTTCCTGGAGAGATAGCGAGCAGAGCCCTTGCTGGGGATTTTGACCATGGAGAGCTCTTTACCGTAGCGGGTGAGATTACAGGGCGTCTCGCATGGACAGGTATCCCCACTGTTCTTCTGTAGCTGTGCTGCAACACAATGGACACAGTGGTAGACTGGGTCAGTTTCAGCGATGATTTGTTGGCAATCACTCTACCAGAGAAACATATGAGATACTACACAGAATCTAGAGCAAAAACAATCTGCAACAAAGGAAAAGGTGTGAAGGATAGGGAGTGTGTACTACAAGAGTTGTGTTTTTTTAACAGTAGAACACACTGTAAACCCAACATTTACATATTATCACCTTATAAAGCTGTTATGGTTTCCTTAGTAGTGTTAGCATTCATGTGGAGCTGTGTTTCTGAACACCTGGCAAATTTCAGTCCAGTATCTACTTTTCCTTTAGCTCTGTTTTTGTTGTCTGGCTTTTTAGCTGCTAAATGCTACAATATGCAAATGGGGGCATATATATAGCGCGTTTCTAGTCTTAACGACTACTCAAAACACTTTTACAGTACAGGTACTATTCACTGGTGGCCAAGGCTGCTATAGAAGGTGTCACCTGCTCATCAGATAAACATCCACACACCGATGGTGCAGCATTGGGAGCAATTCGGGGTTTAGGACACTTTGACATGGGACTGCAGAGCCAGGGATTGAACCACCAACCTTCCTGTTCACCAGCTAGTCGCTAACTTTGTCTGTGTGCAGTTGACTGTGTGTGGACACACAAATGGCCATTTAGGTGACACTCCCACATCACCGCACAACTCTGCACTAATGTGTGAATGCAGCCTAAGACCAAAACAATTAGCTAAAAGATGCTAAAATGCTCCGTAGCGGTGAGGGGAACTGCAGAGTCTGATAATTATCTGTGGGTTTGTAACTATGAGCAACCTCTTTCACAATGCAAATCTTAATTTGATCCATTGTTAAACTGTTTTTCCATGACCACAAAAATTATGTTTTTCTGATTGGTTGGCAGACATCTATTAAGACTGTACAACATATCAGGACACTTCAATTACAGTTCCAGTTCAACCACCATCTAACCATAGCAACAGTGCTTATGGCACATGTTACGTTACCCGACAATGACAATTTAAACAGAAATTCCCTGTTTGCTTCAGTATGTGGCCATGGTGTATAAGTACAAACAAGTACAATTGTGTGCTTATAGTGGGAAAAAAAAGTATGTATGGGTGTGTGTGCCCGGATAGCTCAGTTGGTAAAGCAGCGGGCCCGGGTTTGACTCCGACCTGCGGCCCTTTGCTGCATGTCATTCCCCCTCTCTCTCCCCTTTGATGTCTTCAGCTGTCCTATCAAAGTAAATGCCCAAAAAAATTATCTTTAAATTATTATTTTTTTAAATAAATAAGTAGTAGTAAGTGTTTATCTCAGTTAGATGGGTAATGTTGAGGATGAACAAGCCTTTTGAATGAATAATTGAACAGTTTGCAAAATCATTTAGCGGATCAAATGTCTTCTCCAGCATTGGTCTCTGCCATATAAGAAAAGAGACCAACAGACTGATATCGTTCTTGATATATTAACAAAATTATGTGTTATTCTAACAGTGTTATTTAAATCAACTGTGGCAATAGTGTTTACAGTATATCAGTTATGCCATTTGTTCAGAGTAAGGGCTCAGAAAAACACACCTAGACTCACACTCCGTTAACTTACAGGCATTAATTGCTCTCACGTTAACAAATACATATTCACAACCCTAACTCTTAAACAACACTATGTAAACAGGAGAGTAAATAGCTTTTCCCAATCTCTCTTTTTAAATTTGAAATGCATTGAGTCCAGACAAAAACACAGAGGGAGCACTGAAAGCAGTAATTTTGAATTGATGATTTATGTATTAAGTCTAACAATAAGGCCATGTGTATGCAGGAGCACGGCACATATATTCTTTGTCTGATATGGGAACAAAAACACCTTTACAATATAAATATATAAATGATATTCTAATTTATTAACTTTCATGATGGGCTAATGTATTCACCCTATTTGATTCAGGAATATGACCCATGTGAATATGGAACACTCTTGTAAGATATATCTAAGATTTCATTCAACCATATTTTAAAAAGGGTTTGAATTCAGCAAAGAGAGACATAATTAAATCTCTGGCTTATTTGGCTGTGATAATTGTACTTATATGTCTGCCATAACCATGAAAAATATATTTTTTTCTGCAACTGTGATGCCTTTGAAACCAAGGCGCCTTTGTTCAGCTGGAGGAGAGTGAGGTCGGAGTCAGATCGCAGGGGAGGGGTGGGGGCAGATATGCAGGAATGGAGAGTTGGTTTAATATTAAAAGTTCAACAATGGAGGCAGCACAGCCATCAAGCTATAAAGTGACTAAATCACAATGAGGAAAAGTAATTTCAAAATATCAAGTCTACCTCCAGGTATTTGTATTACAGAAAAAAAAACATCCTTATCATATTTACTGAGTGTGTTTCCATGTCCCTTTGGGTGAATCTATTGTAATGAGAAAAGAAATGAAGGAAGATTGTTTCTTACCGAGTGCTTTGTCAACACAGTTGATTTTACTGGGAGGGCAGATATCCGCAGTTCCTGGAGAGGAGAACAGAAAATGAGTCTGATCAATCAGAAACAAAATGATCAGTGACCCGTGTCTGCTGCAATGAGGAACCGTGGCTTTGAACAACACTCCACAGTTTATTAGTCATCTTCAAATGAGGGCAGACACACGGAGGATGACTTACATTCACAGAGCATGGGCCTTCTTTGACGTCTGTCCTTGATTGCGCTGAGAAATGGAGCATGCTGGCTTCACCCATAACACATATTCAGAAAGTCTTTAAAAACCAATCAATGAGTCATTTCTTTACAGACAAACATATTGCCCAGGACACTGATGAAAGGTTTTCATCAGCAGCATAATTAATTGACAGAGGTGTGTTTGTCTGTCTGTAAAATGTTCACAGGGTTAATGTTTTGTGGAAGTCTCCTTTCCAGTCACTAAGAAATGTTAATTGATACACAGAGAAATAATGTCTAATGATCTAAGTAGTGAGTCTATTCACACTTTTACCTCGTTCTGAACAGAGTTAGACATATTCTGTCGTGGAGATAACCTGCAAAGATTTGAAACAAAATAAACCATCATTAAACATTATTAATAAAGATTTTTTTTTTTTAAATCATCTTGTGTATTTTATTTCTTCAGAAATTTGGTGTGCAGAGACAAAAGCTGTGCAGTGTCTCTGTATGCTGTTCACACCCTAAGAACAAGAAGAATTTTAAAAGCCTTTATTTGATGGTAATCCAAATATAGAAATAGGATGAAATACTGAAATATTAATCCCAAAAGAAAAACACAGATTTGCTTCTAAGCCTCACAGTTCAGGAGTCATGAGAAAAAAATATATAAAATGCTTTATATAAATAGCCACCTCAAAAACTAATCACTTGTTCGGACACATTTTAACAATCTGTAAAGTTGTTTTTGTGATATACTGCTAACAAACAGATGCATAAATATGTCACCAAAAACAAGATCTACTCAGTGGAGGCAACAGCAAGAACGCCATGAAAACAACATTAACAACAACATAATTCAGTGTCTTAAGATAAACATAAGCACACAAACAACATAAAAAGACAATTGAACTAGTACAAAACACTGAAAAAAAACTAGAAGCAACAGACTGTAAACAAATGTGGGATTATGTGAACACATGCTCAAGACAAATTTCTGGCATGTTAAGTAGACCTTTGCTGGATTATGTAAGTCAGTATGAGAAAGACATGGATTACAAAAATTTGTGCTGTTCTCTTAAAAGCAAACTATTAAAGTGAATACAAATCTGAGCAACAAACTGTGAACTGCTGCTGTGGCTAGAGGACTGCTGGAGAAAAGAATTGATACTGTAAAGGTGTGTAAGGCACTGTGATCCTGCGTTGCAATGATACAGTACTGTGTTGCTACAGCACAGTACCGTATCATTGAACCAAGGCTGTAAAAAGATTTTCAATTCACAAGTTGGCTTTACGCTCCCTTGGCGAGCTTTTGAACCAATCACACTCTGCACCCTTATGAAGGAATTTCAGCAAACTTAATATGCAACAATAAATATTATTCACTATTGATAAGTGCAGTGAACTAATGCAAGCTTCCTGATTGCTGACAGGAGCCCTCTTCTAAAGCCGGACTGGGCAAATGGCCTGGAAAAGCTTCCACATTTATTACATCTGATAAAATAAATATCATATCTGATGTAATACATCATTACAGAAAGCAAAATGGTTCTGCTACTCTGTGAACAGCCCTCGCTATCTATTAATTCAAAGATTTCCTACTCGATAGTCCTTTTTCATTCCTGTGATTGATTGGTAAGATTGAGTTTTTTTATAGGTTTGGATCTGATACCTTGCTCAAAAGATGGGTTTGCAGTCGTGTGAGACTAAAAAACGTTAAGCGAAAGCTATAAGCTAAAGTAAGATGTTTCCATAGTTTTCCCAAATTCATGAGTTCATTGCTCACAGCGTACTGCAACACAATCACGATCTTGTAGCGAGGTAGGTACTGTCCCCCTGCAGAGCACCCAACTGATCCATCAATCACATTGCAGTGATTGCAGTGCCAACTAAAAATGTGTCTATGTCACAGCCTGTCGAGATTAAATGATTAAGTGTGATTTCTCTCTACAGATCAGACCACCACTTTGGTGCGGCCATTACAGCCTGCCAATAAAATGTGTGACTGATATGTAAATGCATAACCTGAGAACCACAGTGTTTATCTTCTTTAGCCTGGTGAAGAGCTTGTCAAAACTCAATAATGCATCAGTTCTGGTTAAACTATTATTACAACTGTTTACCTACCTTAAATGTCTCATACTGTGTTGTTTATTTACATCAACAGATTTCCTCATGTTTGCCAAAAAAAGTTTGCGTTCAGTGACTCAGCTCTTTGACTTGATGCACCCTGGCCATGATGACGCACACACTGAGTAGCAAGTCTAAACAACTTATTTTGTGTTTGTTGGACTCACTTTTGCAACATATCCCCGATCTGAACAGAGAAACTGTGTCAATTGTAGTACAAACTACAGTGACAAGTATCTACCTCACGCACACAACTATGTGTTGTGTCTTCTACAGTATGTGCTGTATTTGTGTCTGTTTGATTATCATTCTGCCCTGCTCATATCATCACGTATTCATATCCAGTACTTCATTTTTTCTTCATCTTAAATATGTCCTTAAAAGGAATACAAAAATAAGAAAACACTCCATATGAATCATAAAACAACACAAAATCCTTTGTGCTACATCTTTGTAATCAGAAGAGATTTTAAATTGATTGTGTGATCGAGGCAATCTCTCCTTGTGTAAGTCAATGCTAAATGAATCCTCTATAAAGGAGTCCTAAGAGCTGTTTGCAAACCATCTACCAGCGGAAACTAAACATGAGAACAACCAGGTAATAAAACCAGGTGATACAAAATAAATCAAAATAAGTCATGAGTCCCACAGGAGCCCAACAGAACAAGCCCCAAACAGCTGAGATGTATGAACAAATGGATCCAAAAGTGAGAATTTCATGTAGTCTGAAGAGCCACTGTCTAGAGAGCTGCCAGTGCTGCTGAAGAGCATTCCACTCCAGATATCAAGCATCAAGGTCAGACATGTGGCAGCCAAAATTATCTCTGTGCTGGAATTATTCAAGTGGGAAAAAAATGACTTGTTTTGCACAATGGGTCATCTAAATGATACAAATACTGGGCTGGCTGTTTTTTCAATCACGCTAGACCAAAACATTTTAAATAAATACTTGAAAATACTAACTCTGTTGGAATATTTTATACTTGTGATGTTCCTATTGTGAGTTGTGTTACCTTATATATGCTATGTCATGACTTTGAAGTTAGTGTGGTGTGTTGGTGTGTTTCTAAGTTACAATACATTTTGTTCTTAGTTCAGTTATCAGTTTTTACATTCTGAGGTCCTGCTGTAACAATAATTTGTCGTTAATCTGACAGCATGGTTTACTTATATGTGTGCATTTGTAAATTATGCACACAACTTAATCTGCTGCCTGCTTATTATTCTGTTTAAATGTGAGGTAGGGGGTGATCTTACCGGGCATGTGCACCATCCTGCAGCTGCACACTCGCAGGACCTCGTTGGTCTCGCAGAGCAAGCGACAGGCACTGATGCTGTATGTGTCGTACCCCGGGAATTTCTCTTTGCTGGTGGAGCGGCAGTTCCCCCAGGGCTGGGGCAGGTAGGTCAGCTAAGCACACAGAGATTTATTAGACCCCAGTGTGAACCACCAGGGGCGAATGGTTGCATGAAGAAGAGTAATCTGGTGGGGGAAGGGAAACAGGGACAGTGAGCTATGATGAAGAAGACCTACCCTCTGCTCCTGGCATGAAACAAAGGTCTGGAAGCCCGGAGAGACGCCGAAGCCCAGCTGGTGAATGTAGGGAGGCTCGTCCTGACTGTGGATCTGAACTCGGATGCCGGCCTCCAGGGACGTCTCATCTTCAGAATGAAACAGAGAACAAAGCATTGCAAAAGATAAGTACAAGGTAATTTCAGATGGCTGCCTCATCTGACAGCTTGGACGCAGTTTGACTCTAACTGCAAACCATATTTCAGTCATGTTTGAAAAACACGCCAGTAGAGATTAATATTATGCGATAACTACAATGGGAACACTAATCTGAGATAGTGTATTGTGTTCAGGAATTTCCTCTTACAAATCACATTTTCCCAGTTGCAGGAATGCAATTACAAAATGCATTATTTACGGTATGTGACCCAGAGAAATGGGTGCAGGTTATTTTAAAGCCCAGCAGAGGTATCTCATGCTAACATATGTAACATATGATGGGATTACATTGGACAAATAGTGTTGAGGCTTACTTGTCTCTCTCCAGATGGGCAGATACTCATCCTGCTGGATATCCAACATGATCTCCAGTCCATTTCCCATTCCGCCCTGTTTGCTTTTCCTGGATGTCGTCTTGTTGCCATTAAAAGTGTAGCATTTCCCATATCTGGTGTAAACCTGGAAGAGAACAGATTACTATCATGAACATGACAAAGTCCACACACTGGCTGTGACAAGATCATACTCATGGTGCATTGCAATGAAGGCAGAGATATGGAAGAAAAAAATAAATAAACAAGCTGAGTGTCTGCTTGGGCAAATTACTGAATTATATCCACAAACCTCTGGATGCAGTCTGCTGGCTCAGTCCCTCATGGACTTTGTTAAGCTGTATTTGAATGAATTCCCAACACCCACCACACAAACCCTGCACAATGCTGCTCAGTAGTACTACCATCCCTCTGAAATATCAAATGGCATGAGAGATTCTTTAATCTTCCTTCAAAAGAAAACAAAAGACAATAAGAGAGGCATCACGTCACCACCTATCAGAGGAGCTGTCTCTGTGGGGAACACATCATCTCTTTGTTTGTGTTTTTCATCTAAACTGCAACAGATCATTTATCTGGTATCTCCTGTGAGATGTAAAGGGACAATCTGTGATCTACATGGAAACAAAAAGGTACTGTAGATCCACCAACAAAATCCAAATTAAAGGATGGTAATATGCCATCACTCCTAAAATGATTGACAGGCATTTTAATGAAACAGACTTAAACTACACACAACAAACAACAAATCTAAGTTATTAATATAGTTGATCCTGATTAAGATTTGATCAGTAATATGTTGCGAAAAACAACAAGAAATGCTTATTTCAAATAATTTGTTCATTCGCTAAACGCCGGTGTGTGTGTGTGTGTGTATTTTTTTAGCCCTCCACTAAGGGCAAAAGTGTAAGGGATGGGATACATTTACTAAATGTATACCTGAGTTAGGGTTACATTTGCTAAACATGTTGGTAAGTCCCCATTCTGAAAATCATATTGGGGTTCTCATCTCTCATTTTCCGTAATCATATGAATATTAAGTGCACTGCAATACAAAAACAACGTTTTTCTTTATTTACATGTCCTTCACATGGATCAACTGGTGAGGGTGTTGACATTTTGCCTGGGACATGGTAGCTTCGTCTTTTAGCACAATATCACGTATATACCCATCAAGTCCACATTTAAAGACCCATTTACAACATTCTCATTTTAAACAAGTTAGCTTAGTTATCCTAGCAGCTGATAAAATCTGCTGGCAACAGCTGTCATTTCAGCAGATAACATTGACGATTGGTGGCTAGAAATAAAAATTATTAAGTATTACTAAGAATTTGAAGAGGTAAATCTGCAACCGTTTCCTCTGCCATGTGAGAATGGAAAGCTTGACAGGCTTAGCAGCAATAACTAAGAGAGTTCGGGCATGGCGAGCTCTCCACTAGATGTTGGCAAATACGTACGTAAAAAAAAACGTCAGTCAAATCAGATTACTTTTATTTATTTAGAATTATTTACATGTTTCGTGAAACTGCTAAAACATGTAAGACTGCAAAAAATAAGTTTTGGCTGGCTTTAAAGATAAAAGGCTTTTGAGAATGAAATGATGGATTCAAACAACATCAGAGTTATAAGCCTCATCATCATCATCCTATTACAGCTACAGTCATTTTTGGAATAATTTTGTTCAAACATCAAATAAAAAAGGACAGTGGTGAAAGTATAAAGCGAGAAAAATCACATTGCAGGAGAGGTCAACCTCCAAGTCGCTGGAGAAATGGCAGTGAAATAACAATCGAGCTGAATAGATGGCAGACGTATCATTATAGAGACACTGCGACAGTCCCAGCATTCTCCAAAACATCGTCATATGTGTTTTGACTTTGATATCAGCTTGATCCGCCTAATGAGTGCTGTGATGTCTAAATAAGGGATGCTGGTGGAACAACAGACACTCTCATTTACAAACCACTGGGTGTATTCACATCTGAGAAGGTTGAACAACAAATCAAAGCCACGGTTGTGTGGTTCAGTCCAGTAATTCCCCGGAACAGTGGCAATTTAGCAATATCCACAACAGTGATTAGAGCAAGAAATGAGTACCATTTACAAAAACGTGGTCTTTAGAAGGAGAGCTGTATTTTACGCAATAATAGACTCAGGCTTTTGATCTGTGTGTGTGTGCATACATTTGTATTGAGTGTGCTTTCGAATGGATTAAGAATGGTAACCTTCAAAGTGAGTCTTAGTTAAGAATTCAGAGAAATGGCTGGCAGAATCACAGATCTCAGTTCGGGCTCATATGTGGTACAAAGGGGTCTCCATGTTGAAAATGTGTTAGTTCTGATGGCCAATCTGCATTCCTTTGTAAATGGCAGCAACTTTCTAGCCAGTGTGATTAGAAAATGGGAGGTGGCAAAATGGAGTCCAGGACCGGGAAGGAGTATTCAAGTGTGAATTTTGACTGACATGTGCTATTAGGTTGAAATGGTTTAATCTCTATTTGGCTGGTGCGGAGCAGTTGAGGAGGTAAGCTGCACTTATCATTGATCCTCCCTCCCGTTCATTGACACACTTAAGCCTCGGCAGGCAGACATTATCTGATGGAGCAGGCATCAGAGGCAAAGGAGGATTTCACTTTAGAAATGCTCAAAACACCCCAGTGCCTGGGTTCCGCTCCAAAACTTTGGGCTCTGGAGGACGCCAGTGCGTTCACAAATGATGTCCCCAGAGAGTACGGCAAAGTTTTCCCCATCATCTCACCCAGGAAATGGTTGTTGGCAGAGCTTACACTGGTTTATTTCTCTGTCTCTGAACCCCCCACTCTTATCTTCCTGTATCTGCAATGTGATTGATGGAGCATTTTTCTCTTGTTACATCTTGCACCAAATTTAGCAAAGGTAACAGGGCAGACTTGGGAAATTCCCAAGTGGGGACTTGGCACTGCTGTTGACAAGCTGAAACAAAGCAGCAGCATGGCAGTTACAAACCAAATGAAAAGAGGTTTTGTACTCTTCTGACTGACTCAAGTTGTTTACAAGAGCTAATTATTGCGGCACTTAATGTAGCATGGTTCACTTTGTTGTCATTCGGAGGTCTAAAGCAGTATCACTCTATTCGACAGACTTTTAGATAGTTATGGAAAATAGAACCAAACGTTTTTCAGTTCTGTACTATTCTGTGAGTTAGGTCTGAACACAAACCTGAAACTATGTTTTAATCCCATGTTGTTCTGTTATGTATGTGCTGTATTTGCACAATATATATTATTATGTTTCTCCATATTTTTATTTGACTATTCAAGGCTGGAATACCTACTGGGCAACCTGGCCCAAGGCCCCATAACCTCAGGCCACATGTTCACTGTGTAGCAATTAGCTTGAATAATTGATAATTTGTTTGTCAACAGTGTATGCACCACTAAAAAGTAATATAAACCTAGAATAAGAAGGGCTTTAGAGGACTATAATTAATATTCTTATATTAATAATAGACCATATAAATAATTGTATATGATAGGACTCTTGGTCGCTGGACCCTGAAAACAAAGCAAAATGGAATTTCATTATTTACACTAATGCTTTTCTACAGTGACATGTCAAAGAGTTTTCTTTGAAAAAAGGCCTATTATTTTGGTTTACGGCCTGCAACTGTACTGTTTGGATTCAGTCTCAACACTCTCATAGTTTTTTGGCTGCGGACAACTCGAAAAAACCCACTGAACCTGACAAAATTAGTGTCTAGCTGGTGACCATAGTGGAACATTTAGCAGATATTTTTCTCAGGAGTTGGTGGAGACCAAGACAGAGCACGTGGACGCACACATGACACTAAATAAATGCTCATGTTTTTACATATCTGATGAATAAATAAAAAGGCAATGATTATGCTAAAAAGGTCTCCATAACAACTGTATAAGGTTGTAATATGTCAACGTTTACAGCTTGTTTCTGCTGCTCCCGAGTGGCCAAACAAATCAGGTAATGCTGGTTTAAGGTCTTGCATTTTTACCTTACCTCTTTTATTACAGAGGTATCCTGTGTCAAAATGTAATTCTAACCCCGTTTATTAGTAAATACATTTGTGGTTGAATGAAATTACCACAAACCAACTTACACAGCAAACCTGGAGAATGACAGTATTTCAGAATAAGAGTATTTGTAGGTTTTTGGGTCTCTGTGTACTATACATGATGGCCACTTAACAAAATACATACATATAATGCAAAGACAATGGGAAGAACAAGGGGGGTGAGCCCACTTGATTAGACGGTAAAGTATAAACACCTTAAGATGGAGCCCTCATCTAGCCTACAGCAGCAACATACTTTGGAAAAATGCCCAACTTCCAACTTCATGTCATTTGCATATACTGTACTGTATTTTACCAATTATAGCCTAATTGTATTAAATGTCAAATCATTATGTGTGTTTTGCCAGTGTTTTTTTAATTTTTAAAGTGCCTTGTTTCATTTTCTGTCTCTCCATACTAAATGCATTAAGAGACCAACCCCTTACCATGTAATGCATAAGCTCTCGTGGGGAAAACCCTTTAACACCCTCTTTATGGCCTATTCTGACAGTCCCATGGCACTTTTCCTTTTAAATAACCTGCAGGAATCACTTTAGTGCTTCTCCGGAGGACATCCATTTCCAGGGAAGCTGCGTGTCATCGGGTAGCTCTCCGAATATGAAGAAGAAGGATTTGAATTAATTTACGGAGGGTGGTGAAATATGCCAGAGCACTGATTGGCAGTTGAAACCATTAAGGCTGGTTCAGGCAGGTTTAAGGTTGAGACAGAACGTTCTTTGATTTAATGGCTTCATTACAACCTCCCAGCAGAAAAACTCATATCACAATGTGACATGAACTGAATATTTACATGGTATTACTGAACGTTTTCGCAACAGTGCATGCAACAGGGCTGTCAGTCAATGTACTACACTGAAAAAATCTCTCTCTCAAAGTCTCACACTTCATCCACGATTAACTTTTTAAAACGGTGCTAATGCAACCATTAACCATTCATTTTGTTTCAATCATTTTCTTTTTCTAATTCTTGTGAAGTGGTTATTCTGTTATTCTTGTTTGAAGATACTTGGTATAAGGGAAACTGCACTGCGAGCAAATGGAACTGTCTTATCCTATTGGCAGACATGTTGTCTTGCTGTAAGAAAAACACACAATATGAGACAAAATGACACATACACAGGGAAGGAAAATTGACAAAATGTAATTTATACACACGCCGTTTGCATGAGGGATCTGTTTGACAGAAAACATGCTTTACTTTCCTGCCATAAAGTCAAGGAATTAAAAAGTCTAAATGTTTGACTACATTCACACCGCAGCTAAAAGTGTCCCAGTTCACATTATTATGGACTATATGGATAGATGAAACATGCTGTTTGTTTTTTATTGCTCAATCATCCCTTTTAAACAAGCAGCCAAATAAATAAATCAGCACTGCCATGTCAATGCATAAATCTTACATAATGCATCTGAGACAATGTCATCGTTTTTGCCCTAAAAAAGTACTGAAGGCACCTCAAGTCGCTCAAAACTGTTGTTGTACAAGAGGACGTGATGACGAAGAGAACATTATGTCTTAATCTTAGGTCCCTCTAAAGAGAAAAAAGTCTTCAAAACAGAAAAATTTAAATAAACATGTTTTGCTGTATTTCTTCCTTTTACCCTTGCACTTGATACTCCAATTTGTGTCCCTGATACAAAACTTCACTCTATGAAGTGACTGTTTCCCTCTCACACTCTCAATACAGACAGAGAAAAAACAAAAAGACACAAAGAACAATGGATGGCCATACAGTAAGGCAACAATTAATTGCCTATGATCTTTTGTTAAACAACAAAAGAGGTGGAGGAAAAAAAGATGATCTCCACAACATCATGAAAAGAAAAAGGCCCTCTCATGGGGTGGACAAAACATTTGCACCTTTCAATATAAAAAAGTCCTGACATCAAAAGCTGATTTATGAGCTTCATTAATATAGGGTGTATTACAGTGCTATTGCATTGCATTAGATTTGACACAAACTGCTAACTCAGTGTATTTTCTTAATTTATCCGAGACTCAACACAAAAAGCCCTTTAACGATCTGCCTCTACTGTGACAGAACCATCAGGAGTCTTCAGAACTCATGGACAAGGCTAACAGCAAGGCTGCAGACATTCTGAGCATTTTCATTTAGCTCAAGATTAGAAAAAAGAAAAAAGAAAAATGATAGTGTTGTGTTAACTCAGCGCCCATGTTAGCAAAAACTGACAAGTAGCGATAAGAACTCATTGCTAAATCTTTCTTCTTCTCATGCACCACGGTTAAGCTGCATAATTCATAAATAATCCTTAATCAAATGTCAGGCAGATTACTTTTATCCTAGGTCAGTGCATTGAGATCTCGACAACAGTGGGGAGTAAATACAAATCTAGCTAACATCATAACCTCCCTAATACCCCCCCTCCCCCCTCCCCCCCTCTGTTAGTCTCTGATATATTCAGAGACTAACAGTTTGGCTAAACAGAGGAGAGGCTCAAACATGAAGCCTAAACAGTGCAGACTGGAATGTGAAGCACACAAGTTTTGCACCATTAACCTCCATCTCAATGTCGGCACCAGGAACGCAGCTTTGGATTGCCATTCAACACGTTACAGTTATTCTGTATCAATTCCGACCTTCATTACACAACCAAGTGCCCAGATCTCAAATGTATAGTAGTTTAATACAGTCATTCAAGTGAGGTAAATACTGTGTAATCAGCAGTTGTCATCATGGTTGGTCTTACTCTGCAGTTAGGCCAAAATACACGTTTAATAAATGTGGTCATTTCCACAAATAATCAAAAGAAATTTAAATGAAGGCTGGGTATAATGAGTGTTTCCAGCAGACCTTCTAATTAATAAGAAGAAAAGCAAAACCTTCTCTGATTATTCACTGACCCACAGTGTTCATGATCAAACACTGAGGTAGGTACAAGGTGGTGAATTTATTTGATCATTTTAAGTAGTGTCTCTATTCATTTTGCTCTCCCGTTTGACTAAATACCATACATTAAAATAATGATCTCCGATATATAAACCTGCAGGGCTGGTTTCAGTCATTAGTGTAGGAGTTCTGACTCATCTCTTCTCTGCCTTTGCTGCCCTCTTTCTTGTTTCCTCCGACAGAGCATCAAAAATAAGTGGAGCACCAAAGTCAGAACAGTGCACTCAGCAAACCTCTCTCTCTTCAAATGTTAGTATTCTGGAGAAAAAAAAGGTTCTTCCCCCACCCCCTTACCCCATGCTGCTATTCCCCGCATATCCAAGCATACTCAGCTAATGGAGCAGGGAGAGATGCTCTTGAAAGAGAGGTTGAAAATGGACAGGCTCTCCAGCACAATACGGCAACTCACAAATAGAACAGTCCACGACATGCAGCACTCTCAGAGATGTGAAAGCTTCCTTTGAGTACAGTCTGCACTAACAACATGACCATGGGCCCATAAAGGTGCTGTTTTATAAATGTGATTAGAAACTACTGTCATAATGGGGATAATTCATCTGGATCACCACAGTGAGACAGGTCCCTATTCAGTCCTTATGTGTAATTGAGATGAATAATTTCCTGCAGCGAGAGCTTGTGCCTGGGTCTAACCAAAATGGTAATAATTCTTGACCTTAAGAGTCCAACAGAGCAGTGCCTATTAATTATGCTCCATATGGAACAATAGTTCTCATTATCCATTTATGTACATTACATAAAATGAGTCAACCTGGATGGCTATTTTCATGTCAAAGTGTCTTCAATCCTCTAGATAATAGCTCGAAAAACTGTTCTGACAACATATTGTATAATCCCTGGCATATTTTGAGTTCTGTCAAACTCTGGTTCATCTGAGTCATTCAGGACTCTCAGTGTCAAACCTTACAGCGCCTCTGGTTAAGCTATGGTTATTTTTTGGCCTATGGTGGTTTAGGAACAATTTCAGGCTATTTATTCCACTCCAGCGCTCGAGGTCATGGCTCAGAAGGGAGGAGTAGAGTACAGTCATGCTGAATGTATGAGCTAATGGGGCTCTCAAGATAGCAAAGAAGCATATTGCCGCTATACATGAGCCAAGTATGCTTCCCTTTTCCACTTCACCTCATTTTGCCCACAGTTCTGATCAGTCATTCAGTATGGTCCGCACTGATACAGCTAAGGAGAAATCTGCCCTGGGCACTGCGCCGGCAAACAGTCCCGCCTTAGGCATTTGTCTAACTGTCGACTTTGTTTTTCTGCAGTCATTTAGATATTCAGGTTTAATTAAGGTACCTCTGTCATTAACACAGGATTTCATTTCCTAAGCTCTCAATCTCGCAACACTCTGCTTCTCTCAGACTCTGGCACCCACTCCAAAACACAAACACTCCCACCCAACTGCCACTGAAGAAACGCCGTCACAGTTCCCTGGCCAAACTTTTATTTAGTATTCATCATAACCAAGACACCTGCTTGGTTGTTTTTCTTTCCCAGGGAACTCTGGGGAAATGATATCTGTTGGATTTGAGCCACATGTTGGGGTTGATGAAACTGCCGAAGAGGAAAAGCAGGATCTACTATCTCTTGACATGAATCATCAATATAAAATATGATGTCCCTTCAGGGATATGAGAGTTACAGATGCAAATAAATATCAGCTGCTAGCTCTTGTCATTTTGTGAGAAGTTATTCATAACTGAGCATGTATCAACATAAACAAATGCCTGTGATTGCAAATATTTTATTAAATGCAGCTGCTGCATGAGATAATCATACTATGTCTTTTGTTCTCCTCTTGTACCCGTGTAACATGTAATGTCTTGGGACTCCTAATGACATGCAACACTTGCTTTATTCACAAGATGGTGCAATAAGTGCACTTACTTACCCACTTACTGACTCACTTATCCACACCTTAGCCTTTTGGTGAGCACAACAGTGAAACTATATTTGTCTCTCAACATTTATGAGCATGGGGATTCATGTTTTTCATGCTACATAAATCATCCAAGTAAACAAGTCTGATTAGTGTTGTTGCTCAAGCGAAAGAGCTTGTTTTGAGTCAAAAGCAGATCTCACAGTCCATTAGACTAAGCTGGATCTAAAGCCAGAGCCCAAGGAAGTTTGGCAGACACAGAGGTTTAAACTGCACACCTAAACACGTCCAGTTTAATTTGGCCTCTAATCACAGTCCTCTCAAATGGCTGAGTTAAAGAAGGGGATAATGCAGCAATGGAACAAAGTACCAGCAGATCCAAAAGGAATGGAAAACCTCACATCCTGTCCTTGACTGACTCTGATCAAAGTCACAGTGAGAAAATATTTTACAGGACAAAATGCCCATATTTCTGCACAGTGTATCTGCAGGGGACTGATAGAATGGATGATTCGTTTCATTAATTATAATTCAGGTGGTGACATTTCTGGCATTATAAACTCAATGCCTTGTGTTTATTCTAGTCTGAAACAAAAACGCCACAAGCTTATACACGAACGAACGAACACACACACACACAATTGCAGCATCACCATACAAATGAGCGAACAGCATCACATTTCACTTATGAAAGCCACACACCCATGCAAACAAAGCACCTTTATCACTCTACAGTATAATTATTGCAGCATTTTGCACAGTGACATATCACTTCTTCACTATACATTCTGTTGGATTGCTCATTAGTTAATTTACACATTGCTTGCCTCCCTCTCTGTGCCTGAGGCTCATCTATCACTGTTGTTGCATCTCCTACTGTTTGCCAATGGCGGTCGATAAAGATTATAGATGATTTGATGCCCCTTTAATACCAGGTTATTAAGAGTAAGAGCAGAGGACCACTCTAATCCCTGTCTGCACATCAAAGACAGGCCAGATATCTGGCCTGCTATTAAACGAGTGGCTGGATGCCACCTGCCCAGATGTTTGGCATGTGGACTCCAGTTCTGCCAAATGGGAATCATAAGACTGCAGGATGCCTTCCAGGAAGCATCTGAGGCTCCAAAACTTCAAGGACAAGCCTGCGGTCAAAATGTTAAAAACATTTTCTTTTTTTTTTTTACATATTTTCTATAATAATATATCAATCCTTTTATGTTTGCCATATATGTATGCAGTTCAATGTCCATTTAAAGGTTTCATAAAACAATCTTCAAAAGATACATTTCACATCTAGCTAACAAGGTTATTGCATTTGGTTCAGACACCTTTAGAAGTTGATGACACAGCTGCCTCACTTTTACATTTTAATTTTCTATGAACATAACAGGCACTTTTGATATCCTGCATCAGAGGCCAAAAAGCTCAGTGTGGATTAGAAAGAGTTGATGTTGGGCTCTGCATATCCCACAGTCGTGACAATCCCAGGCCTGCTGCCTGGGCTCTGACTGTCAGTTAAAGAACTTGCCTGTGATAGGGCCTCAAAATATTGGAAGGCTTCCTGTGGTTACAGCCCTGCCTGTCAATGTGCATTTGATCTCCTTGGAGTTTACTCACACTGAAGCTGTTTATTATTTACAGCCAAAGCCTCAGATTGAGTCTGCGCCATTGTACACTCGGCCGAACGGTGGTGGCGGTCCAGATGATCGTTGCCATTATGTTAACCATTATTGAAACACATTACTCACTGTCACAATAAGAACAGAGACAATGGGGAAACATAAATGCTACATTCAACCACATACAGAGGTCACGAGACCGTTTTGTCAACAACTCTCATGCGACAATTTTAAACTGTAGGCCGAATCACACAGAAGATACATGAATGCAAAAGTCTGCCATATCTAATAGAAGAAATTATGAAACCTAAAGGGATGCCGGTCATTTCCAGATCCTGATCCCGACCTTCCCTCTAGTGCCGTTTTTATTTCAGTTTTTTGTTTTGTTTTAGTTAAATGTCTTGTCAGCTACTGGATGGATTGCAATTAAATTTGGTATAGATGTCCACAGTGCCCAAAGGACTTTGGTCATTCGCAACACTTTGAGTTATGACCAAATATCATCAAAATTAATGACAATCCCATCAGCCTCAATTTAGCTAATTACCAAATATTATCATAACAAGCTAAACAAAGATGGTACCAGTGATTGATGGAACACTAATGATGATTAAACAGTACAAAAATGACAACCAATACCATACTGTATATATTTTAGATACTCTATGCTTAAATGTTTAGAAAAATATAAAGACAGTATTTCCTAAATCTTCCTACGTCATTTTAACATCTTTGCTCATCTAACGCTTGATATGATATCATAAAATCTCCCAAATGACTTAATGTGATGACTTTTCTGCTTACACCGTCCTCACATGGTTGATAACTCGTGTTATCAACCACTGAGCATTATTAGTGTATATGAAAATGAACTTGTTAAATGCCTAATATACAGTATACAGCAACTACAGTCACCTTCTTAATTTACAGTGTGCTTTTAATGTAAATAGTATTTTCTTTACATTTTTAACATTTGCAGAAATAGGACAAGAGTACAGTTGTTGGTGTCTTTGCAAAGGCATAAAACTGAAGCAGTTATATATATATATATATATATATATATATATATATATATATATATATATATATAAAATTTTTTCTCACAAAATAACAGAACAATATTTTAGTCAATATAACCAGATAAAGAATTGTATTTGTCATCAATGTGTTTCTATCTAGGAGACACGACATTAATACATTTGTTTTTATATTTTATAGCTATGGTGAATATGGCTTGAACATTTATAATATGAAAATATCAAGCACATGCATTTTTTAACACACATTTGCTCTATGCGGATGAATCTATGTCAAATCAATTTCAAAGGTGCTACCCTCGACTTTGACCTTGTTGCGAGCTGCTCAGATTGTGGCAGAGTTCCATTAACACAACTCAGAGCAATTTCGTAGCATTTTACAGACACAAAGCCAACCTCGATGCTTGCAGTGATGAGCACTTTTTTAGGCAGAAAGTGAGATGATATAATGCAAACACTTTACATATCTATCATATCTAGAAAAATCAGTGCATTTCAAATAATCATCAGGCTATTTGAATTCCAATGCTTTAATAGATTTTTAGGGTCATAAGTGAATACATACAATTAATTTATCTTTTACATCTTGATATTAGATCATAGAGTATGCAGGGTTATATCTCTTCCTCGCACACGCACACACACACACACACACACACACACACACACACACACACACACACACACACACACACACACAAAATCTACTCTACTTCCTGAAGGTGGAGAGCAGCAGCTGCAGTGTGTGTCTCCTTGTATTCTGCCTCTAGAGCATGTCATATAAGTTAGATTCCCGTCAAGCACTAAAAACGCATGACCTATTATAACAAACAACAAAGCTTTAAACCAAAAAGAAGAATTGTGACTTCTGCAACTCTTCTCGAGATCTATAATTCACTTTGACAGATGTCAGAAACGGAGCATGTTTATTTTATCCGCACTGTGACAACAGGCTGCAAAATATTCCTCTGAAAACATCAGAGGCCTTATCATCCTGCAGTCTGTAAATTCTGTGCTGTGCATGATTTATCATTAGCGAGCAGTGACACCTTTGAGATAAGTAAATTAGGATAACAAAGCCCCATGCATCAGAGACTCTTCACTGTGACGAAAGAGGGAAGGCCCACCCGACTCTCCACAAGGCTCCCTATGCGTATCTGTCAATTAGTCTATAGACATTTTAAACATGAGCAGCTGACTGTAAGTGAATGACAGTAAGTGCAACACAGAAGAGCAAGCCTACTGTTTGCACTTAGACACCTCTCACCATAATCACATTGGTTGTCATCATAGCTTGAACAGTAAGTCAAGACTTCCTTTCTAAACTGACTGGCAAAATTTCACAGACGAAAAACGGTCAAAGTAGAATTTTTTCCTGAAAGAAACAGAAAAAGAAAGCAGTGTTCCAATGAAATGAGTATGGTTTTGTCTCAGTGACTTAGTCTGATAAAATTCTGTTCACTGTCTTACTGCTACACCAAACAGTGGCAAACAGAATGTCTCTAACTGATCGGCACGGCAGTCAATTCATCAGCGTGTGCATTGGGATGAAGAAATCAATGTCAGTGCATTCTCATGCCTCCTCCATCTCTGCCAGCAAGCCCTCATACAGGGATGGAAAGCCATCAACTGAACCTACCCAAAGGGGATAGCGCACACCCGATATTGATATTTGAAGGGTTGCCTCGATGCCAAGAAAGGCCCTTGTAAAAGCCATGGTAAAGGATTACCCAAGCAAGCATGTCCTCCTTCAGCGCAGCCGAGAACACTAGTTTCCACCCTTGGTACCATTTTGAAGGGTCATTTTTAAATACAGGGAGGGATGAAACAAACAACAAGAGAAGCTAGGAGAAACCATCCATCACTCCTACTTGGCTCTACCCTGCTGTTTGTTGAGCTGGAGATAAAGCTGGCCTTATCTTTAATTAAGCTCGATCAAACATTGTTAAGGCCCAATCTGTAATGCTAAACAAAACAAACAATGAGGCTCGCCTGGGTCACAGCACGTTTTTTATTGTTGAATTGACTAATAGAAAATTGTAAGTTTATTAGGCTGCGATGATGGGTATTTATGCAATAGTCTGCAGCACTGTATCAATTACACTGATAAAAAGTGTGCTTAAGGTTATTATGGCTGTAAAACTACAGTCATATCCATATCATTAGTATTAGCCATAATATTACTGCTGCATCAATACACTTTCATTTTGCTTTATCTTTCCTTATTTATGTAAATCTAGATCTATAAATCCAGATAATGTAAACCAATTCACATAATGTTAACACACTGTATAAAGTTTAATTTTTACATTCACTCTGACTAAAGTCAGTTGTCATTTTCACTGTATTGACAATACAGAGAGCAGAATATGTGCTGTACTTCTGTGTCAGCTGAGAGGGTTTTGTTGAGGTTTGGGGGTTGTTGCATGCAGCTTAGCAGATAAGATTGATGTGCCACTGCTCTGCCAAACGGACAATGTAATTAAAGTCATGCAACCATGGTCTGTACCATAACTGAGGCACATGTGGCCACGTCCTTCTTTTCAGATAACTTTGTTGAGTACACTGATTCAGATTCTAAATTGCTTTGTTTCTACAAGAAGACACTTATTGTTTCACAGCCTGTTATATATGGGGATACATATCTGTTTTCAACATTTATAATCAAATATCTCCTTAAAGTACATTTTAACCCATGTTAAAGGTGCAGTAGGTAAGACTTATAAAACTACCTTTCTGTCATATTTACTGAAACTGACCCTATGTTCCAGTAGAATTACATGAAGCAGGTAATTAAAAAAAAAATCCAGCTCCTCTGGCACCTCCTACAGCCTGTGGTGTGATTTGCAAAAATCCACCGCTTCTTGTTCAGATGCACCAATCAGGGCCAGGGGGGCGGGGGGGGGGGGGATGTCTAACTGCGTGTCAATCACTGCTCATGCACACGCATTCATTCTCCCTTGTGGGGGGAGGGGCTTAGGAGAACGTTTTGGGCTTTAGCAGAAAGGGGGGAGGGACTGAGAAGTTGTTGATGTTCACATTTTTTGTTGATGTTCAAGTCCTGGATCTTCACAATCCGACCTGCAGCACCTTTAAGTGTTCATGTTTTGAGTCATTTTTATCAATTGTTCAGTCAGTCAGCTAACATGAAGTAAAAGGGTCAGGAGGTTTTAGATTTCAAAATTTGTGGAACATATTTTTTTCCCCAATACATCAGAAAATCTACAAAACCAGACTCAATAAAACCAGTGTGTAGCCCACTGTGGGGAAAACATGGTAACACAGGTGTAATGTAATAGGCTTGTATGCAATATAAACATACGTAGATTGTAGATGTGACATACTGCCGAAGCAAAGAAAAAGAGTCTAAAATGTTGTTTGCTGTGAAAGTTATGTTCACAGTGAACTGCAGCTGTTCGGCTCCATTTATAACATTATATATATATATATATATATATATATATATATATATATATATATATATATATATATATATACTGCACATGTTCTTTACCCCAATCCAGAAACTGTCAGAAACCATTAATGCATACGCCACAGACTTATAGATAAAGCCAAAGATTGTGAATTTGGACAGGTGTGCGATTCCCTGGTACGTGACAGCATAGTTTGTGGTTTAATGACCAGGTGAGAAGCAGACTGTTCAAGCAACACCAAAGCACTTTTCCTCTCCGGTCCCCCTACAGGTTGGAAGCGGCATTGTCCATTACCGCTGTTGTATGTCTCATTCGAACTACAGATCCGCTACCCCGATCTGGCAAACTTGCATAGTGTGCTTATAGCCGATAGAGGGTCGCAAAGCGAATGCAGAAGTGCCGTTCACCCTGTTACGAGTGGATGAACCACTGAAACGATTTTGGAAACATTATTTTAAAGGCATACTATGCAACTTTTCCCTCTTCGGTCCCCCTACAGGTTGTCTCATTGGAACTTTGGAACTACAGCTTGCGAGCTGCAGTTCCAATGAGACAACCTGTAGGGGGACCGAAGCTGGAAAAGTTGCATAGTATGCCTTTAAGGTACAAAAGAATCTTTGGTGCTGCTTTAAGAGAAGTAGATTTGCTGTTAGAAAAAATTATCGATATCTGCCGTGCAAGTGAGGTTACATCAAGCCAAGTCAAAGCACTGACAGAAGAAGAGGAGGTCCACAGAATAACACAGTCAAAGTAAACCCAGTAAACCTTGAACAAGAAAGAAACAAGTTGCAGTAGACAAGGCTTCTAACAAGGACCAAATGAAATGTCTTGCAATTGGCCAGACATGTAAATAATGACAAAAAATCATTTTGCAAAGATGTGTAGATCACAGGGTCAGCATCAGCATGCAAAGAAATTCAGGGACGTGCACAGACATTTGTAGGGGGTAGTGCTCTAATTTGGAAAAAAAGGTAACATTAATGAAACATTTGCTTTTAATGAGTTATTAGCCTACTCCAACGTAAAGAAAATGCCCCTGATAAAATAGGCCTACTTCACATTAAATGAATAATGTAGGATGGTTGTTTGACATTATCAAATGCTTCTCTCACAGCTGACCTGCTGACAGTTTTAATCCAGCTCTGCAAAGTTGCAGATGTTTTAGCTGGTTCTTTGAGCTCTTCTCTGCAAATGCAAAGTTTATAACATTAACCAATTGGGACGTTCATTTATCATCTCATAACAAAGTAAGGCGCCTTTCACTTTCACTAACGTCACATCTGATTGTTGGTTGAAAACTCATGTAACAAATTGACTGTAAACAATGTATAACCTAGCATGATTCAAGAGCCCAAACCATCACATTCCCTGAGCCTCTCTCTTCTCTACAGAACGCACATTAATATAACGTGAACGTAACGTAGCTACGATAGCCTGCTACTGCAACATAGGCTGTCATTAGCTTTGGTTGACAACATAACATTTTACGTTAATATAAGGCAATGCTGCACGACGTGATGCAAACGTTACAAGCTGAAGCTGCACTTTATTCAAAGCTCAAGTGGATTTTTTTTTGTACTATTCACTGGGCATTTGTCATAATCTCCATAACTTTAAAAACTCACAAGAGAGAAGAGCTTGTGGTGCTCCGAATATAGAATATAAACAAAGTCACGTGACTGGAGGAGGGGGGGAGGGGGGGGGGGGGGCATCGCTGAGGGCAAGATTGAATGATATAACAAATTTTATTTCATTTAACTTAGTAATGATGCGCGTTATTATTGTATTAATGCAGCCACAACAGCAAAAAAAGAACAAAAAGAAAGAAAGAAAAGTTTATTTGGGCTCTTTCGTCAGAGGGGCAGCTAATCCAATCAGGGCAAACGGTAGTTGCCCGGGCAACAATAGCCTGTATCTGTGCATGTCCCTGAAGAAAGTGCATGCAATTCAGCAGAGTGAGAGTGAAAAGGACATGTTCATTGGCACAGTTAAAGAGGAGCATGAAAAATACACCAGCGTGATGGAGTCTGCAGAGACAGAATCCGAGGAAGAAAAATGGACAGAAGCTTTAGAATAAATAGGAAAATTCTGACTTTTAGACTGGAAACAAGCACATACTGCAATGTAAGTTAAAAGTTCAATGCACTGGATGTTGCAAGGCAGGCTCAGGGCAAGTACAAGAAAACTTAATGCCCTCTCTAATCATAAGATAGGGATCACTGGGCAGGAGAGCGCTAATAAGAGTACAAGGGCAGGAGCAGTGAAAAGGGTGCATGATGATGAAAAGGACATTGTTGAAGACTGTGATGATCTCATCAATGGTCAGCACCATATACAGATTGACCACACTTTTTCACACTATCCATTGCTCATGGTTAAGGAAGTAGTTTCCTGTATGCAAAATGCAAAGTACTTCAAGTTACAGATACAACTTTATTAAAGCTCAAAGCTGTGTACCTTTATAGACCCCTAGCGCCTGTGAGCGGAAAAACCACCCTTGCAACTTTCGGCAAGCCGCCAGCCTCAGCATCAGGAAGTATCGCGTGATATCAGGTCTCGCGATGTAAGAAATTGCTTCACGGCACTGCACACATACGCCCATTCAGGAACTAACAAGGTAGCGATGAAGTTTTTCACACTATCGTCATGGCTGAGCTGGCAAAAAAGAAGTAGAAAGCTAGGAAAGCATTGTCGGTAGAACAGAGAAAGAGGAAACAGCAGACTGACCAAGCGAGGAGTCAGACACAAGTAAACAGAGGAGCTGCCAAATATCTATTCCGAAGCTGTAGGGGGAGCTCTATAGAGAAACCTACGAGCAAAAAGCGAGAAAACAGCGAAGAAATGGCCAAAACTGCATAGCGCCCCTTTAAACTACTAAGGATCTTTACACTTGAAACGCTTTAAGTCAAGCATTCCTCAAAGCGCAAACAGAAGATCTGCTGGAGAAAGAATTGGAGGTCAACTAGATTACACCTCAGCTGCCCATTTCAGGGGGAAAACGGCACAAGTTCAGGAAACGTTCTGCTAGGTGTAGAGTACTTTTCAAAGTCCCCAGAGGTTATAAATTGAGGGAACTCACCAGTTGCAGTTTGATTATTGTAGTGTAATCATGTTTGCAATGCCTGGTCATTGTCATCCTGACCTGTCATCTCGAATAATGGTCCCTAGTATGCCAGTGCTGAGTTCCAAGACGAGGAAGCTGGCCACGCCTAGAAAGAACTGTAAAGATGTAATAATGGTGACCACCACATTGTTGGAGTATTGCGATACACCACTGGAATGTAGGATTATCACCAGCACAGTTGCTGATGGGATGTCAGCTTAACCCTTGTGTTGACTTTGGGTCACATTGGCCCGTTTTAAATTTTTGTTTTATATCAGAAAATATTGGACGTAGAAATAAGCGCTGAAAATGTGTAGAAGAAAAATGAAAAATGGAAAAAGCAAAAACTAATTGTGAAAAAAGGCGTCACAAATGTCAGAAAAAATTTTTTTTTTTCAAGGTTGAAACGAAGACAACACAAGGGTTAAAGGAAAACTGCCAACCTCACCGCAGTCAAGAGAAAAGAAAGAGAAACTAAAATTCTACTATGACAGGCAAAACAAGACAACTATCTGATCTGCAAGCTGGAGAAAATGTCAGGATACAAAGAGGAGAGAAGCCAACTGTGGTCCTGCACAAACTGTGGTGGTTCACACACCAGATGGGATAGGAGAAACAGATGAGAAAACCTTTCCATCCACAAATGAACAAGTCATAGAAATACACATTGACTAAGAGATGTTAGACTGCAACAAAGGTAACAACAGGCTACACACTCACATTCATCTGAACACACAGTTGTCACACACCAAAAAGACACACCTAATAAACAATCTAACACACACTCATATCAAACTAGATCTGGGAGACAAGGAAGAATATATGTTTGATACCGAGAGTGAGAGAGAGAGTGGATTTATACGACCAGGAAAATGATATGCTTACATGTTAAGTTGTCAGAGTTTAAGAGGTTTTGAGGGTCATTTAAATTATGGTTATTTTAGTTTGCTGTATTTTTGACCTTACAGAGTAAAATGTTTGAGAAGATAATATGTGTTACGAAACCTGTTGTAAGACATGTTTACAGTTGTCAGGGTTTAACAAAGTCATAGTGAGATTTGTAAAAAAAAAAAACTTATCTCAATTATAACTTGTCTCATTGTAGTTGTACTACAGCACTTACTTTTAAAAAATAAGTTTGGAGACACTACCTTATTTAAACATTAAATTAATAGATATTTTTGTGTCGGTGTTGTAGTTTGTAGATGGTCCCTAAACACGTCCGGTCTGACTGACTGCCGTCTCACCTCCGGCTGCTCATAGAGACCAATAATGTTATTTCTCCAGGTCGGAGGACGGCAGTTTTGATGAAAATGAGTTTGTAGCTCGTTGTTAGCCTTACTACGTTAGGAAAGATGCGTAGTTTGTGTGTTAATAACATTTCGCTAGAGAGAATTATCCCAGAAGTTCGAATCTGTGAATATCTTTCTAATTTTGCTTACATTTATAAAACCGAGGGCACGGATTATGAATCCGTGCGCACGGTTTATAAAACCGAGAGCACGGATTATGAATCCGTGCGCATGGTTTAGTTTTTTTTATCAGCTGACACCAGGGGGGCTCCGTAGGCATGTGTGGATCGTAGATGTGACGTAAAGCGGAAACAAAGAGTCTAAAATGTTGCTGTTGGCTGTAAATCATGGCCAGTAAAGTTATGTTCACCACATAGATGTCCGGCTCCACTCATATAACAGGAAATTACTGACTGGAAACACTAGTTGTAATTGTGGTGTAAAATAAAGCCATGAATAAATCCTTGTGTTCTAAACACAGCCACCAAATGTCGTTCAATCAGGGCAAATGGCAAATAACGTGACAAACACATAATCTTGACATTAACTATTAATCCTGCAGTATTAGATTTCTTTGGCCACTTGGGGGCAGTACAACAACCTGTAAACACAACATTGACATATTATCACTTTTTAAAGTTGTTATTGTAATGCAGGCGGTATAACCAAAAGAGAGTTAAAAGAAGCTGAAACGCTCCATCCATCGAGCTGAGGGGAACTGAAGAGTTACAGTGAAAACACACCGGGCGCGTAAGCGTCATGTATAGCCACGTAGCGCAGCTATTTGCATTTTGGCGCCCATGTTATCCAATTTGTCCGGCCACACCGGGTGCAGAGCAGCCACGTCGGCCCGTGCGCTGCAGCGATCGTTTCGGCATCAATCCAGGCAGGTAATCACCTCCAGGAAGACCACAGTGCAGCCGGATACTTTACAAAAATAAAAGACATTTCAAAATGAAACACCTAGGTTTCATAGTGATTTTGGCTGTCTTGCCTTCTCACAGCGTGATCAGGCATTTTTTTGGCACGGGTGAAGCGGGCAGCCGCCCGGGCCGGCATTTTTTCATGACACATGGGGGGCGGCATGAGCAAATAAAATAATCCTCTGTGCCGCGAAGTGGTTTTTCAATTATTTATCATTTCACTGGCGCCCCCTGCTTTCTGAGAAGGTGCCATGCACAGAAGCTGTGTGAGAAGGGGAAAAGGCAGGGGGGCTGAAACAGACTCTGTGTTGAGAACTAAAAGTAGGCTAGATAGTAGAAGTTCACGAAAGCAATCCAACTTGGTAAAAAAAAGACAATGCTGCTCTGCCAAATGTCTTCAAAGGAATGAAACGTTGATAATAAAGAACAGTGATTTAATAGTGATAAAGGGATGGTGCACTCCCAGGCCGGTTGGCAGTTGTATCCGCGCTAACTGCTCTTATAGTGGTCTTTGCTCCAGTCTGGCACTGGATACCCTGCGATGCCATCCAGCTCTAAGGCTCGGCGCGCTATTTAGGATTCACAAGCAGGAGCGACGCGCACGGCCACGGGCGCATGCACGGGATGCGCACACAGGCAAGCAGAGGCACAGGTGGATGTGTGTGTGTGTGTCTGTGTGTGTGTGTGTGTGTGTGTGTGTGTGTGTGTGTGTGTGTGTGTGTCAGTGTGAGCGCCTGTCCTACCAAAGCAGAGAATTAGCTCCACACATAGTTCATTATAGGCTAAGTCTTAAATATATTTGGAATATCCATTGAAATAGTCACATTTTACATGAAAAAAGTTACTCTCAGATGTGTCCCGTTTGGGACGTCGCGTAGCATTACTGTATGTGCTGGGGTACATTTTCACATAATTTATCTACAAGTGGACTCCTGAGTATTACCCCCATATTAATATAAATACACCCAAAACATGCTTTTAGGGATATTGTAGTCAAACATAGTGATTGTGATGTCATAATGCAGCAACAAAGTAATCTGTATTTTCTGTTTATAAAAAACTACTAATCGATTAAAGGTTAAGGCTGGTGATAGTCTGTATTTTTTCTAGTAGTACACAGGTCATATACTGTACATAGTACAGGTAGCTACAGTGCATGTAAATACGTAAGTCAAGGTGCATTAATTTACTACAAATTGTTTTTTAAGATCGAATTTAATATCGATTATGTAACCCCAGGCCGCCAACTCACATCCTATATGCATGTTAAAGATTGACGTTTTCAGTAGAAATAAATGGGCTTAGGAATGTTGGAAAGTATTAAGAGGCAGATTTGGTCTTTTCATGTCATTTGTTGTCAACAAATGACAACAAATGTTATAATAAAATATAACTGTTTGTGCAGAATTTTGTGTGTGTTTATTTTTTCTTCTTTTTTTTGGGGGAGGGGGGGAGGGGCGCTGAAAGGGGGGTCTCACCCAGGGTGTAATTCGATGTAGAACCGCCACTGCACGCACACACACACTGCAAACATTAGCCGCAGGTTTAGTATCTTGAATTCAAATAGAGTCACAGCAGTCTGCTGTGGTAGGACAGTAAATTACAGGTGCTTTTACTCTTGTAAAACTGCAGGTAGTTGGTGAGTGATAGTTTGTACATTGGTACAGCAGAAATAATGGCATACTGGTGCAGGTAATTTTGTAGGGCAAGAAAAGCCCTGTTAAGCAGACTTGCATGCACACCCTATTAAAAGGTTAATCTGACAAATAAGGTGATGGCATTCATATCTGATAATCACGGAGCAAACAGCACATTTCCACAATGAGAGGCCCTTTGATGACATTTCAAAGAAGAAAAATAACAGAAAAGAGAACTTTGTCAGATCTTCCAGAGCCCTTTGCACTGTAACACATTTTTTTTATCACCTTCTGATTTTAGTTTATTGTAACACATAAATCCTATCCCCGTATCATACTTGAGAACATCCACATGTTTGTTTTACCCATGAGCTGTGACCTCAATACACCAAACAGTATTTACAGAAGACCAAAGCATGGGTATAAACAGATAAATATGAAAAGTTGACCCTACTGAAATCCCCAGTTTAATTAATGCCAGGTCCCCTCTCTGTAATTTGAAGTCTCCTTTATTAGAGATTTTAAAAGTGCTCTCCCCAGGGATGCTCTGAGTCACAGGGAAATTGTGGCACAATATGTTTTTAATTTCCCAGGAGGTCCTTGCACAGCAACTATTTAACGATGGAGCAGCTTTGCTGAATGAAACTAAAAGGTATGCTTTTTTTCTTCTTTTGTCATTATGACTGGCCCTAACATAACATATTTTGCCTATTTGCATGGTCCTCTCTTGCTATTACTCAAAGCTTAGTACTACTTACTTTTATTTTTTGCCTTCCACTGGGACATGCACCGTAGTGCTGCTGCAAAAACTATAATGTATTAATTTCAACCAAATTGAAATCACATAAAACAATTAAAAGACAAAGAATTAAGTGTTATCAGAGATAAAAACACGCTGAAATACTGATAACATATTCTTTGCCTCTGATTTTAGTTTTGTCTTTTTGACTTTAAGAGACGTATGACATTAAATCACACAAAACTACAAAAGAATTGTTGTCCTTGATGTAAACAAGAAGTCATTGTAGCATCACAGGCTGTAACATAACCTCCAAAAGGCAAACCATGTATTAAACTGTATACAGTAAATGTACAGCAGGTGTCACTTTGTTATTGTATACATTAAGAAATATTTCGATCAGTGGTGTTTATGCAATTTAGAATGAGAGAGAAATATCCTATCATGCTAACATACCCAATGTTGTGCATCTGCAAGAGACAATTCCTCACGTTGAGCACACAAATACATGTCTCGTTTATTTTGATAGGAAAAAACACACCACTCAAAATGGCGCAGGAAAGTAACAGTTACACCTGCCAGTTAGTGGGTGTAAATATTTAGCACAATTAATCTCTATGTGAGATGTAGTTTCTATGGTGCACCTCATTTTAATTCGTAATGCAATTTGTAAATCTTCATGTTATAACTAGGCTAAGTTTAAACTTACGAAAAGCAGGAACCTGCTACAAGTCAAACATTAAAAAAAAAGATTTAAAAAAAACCTACAATTATAATGAGGATGATAAGCTTACACGTTTTCCATTCATCATATTACTTAATTTGATTTTTTTTTTTGTAGTGGTTTCTTATTACATCTTTATGTGTAACGGTTACTAATTACAATTCCTGGCACCAAAAAAGCTAAAGAAATACTGCCAAGTACCTCTGTTGGTACTGAACCTCTGTTATAAATAACATTTATACACTCAATTGTAATTATAGTGTCCTTCAGTAACTGCTGATGCTGTTGAAACTATTGTTGGGTGTGACCACGTTTTTCCAAGACCTTCATACCATCAATAGAGAGACAAAGCAACTCAAAATCAGAGAATTGTAATACAAATCTTTTTCTTCCCTCAAGGTTTTAAAGGTTGAATATATGGGCAGCTGTGTGGAGTCAGTTTGGTCATAAAAGTATTTGAGTCATTAATGGCAGCAGTAATAATAGAAACAAACAAAACATTGTTGTGGCGTTAGCTCACCGGCAACTCAAGGGATTTAAGAACTTTTGATTTCTTTTCATAGTTTTTTTTGTAGAGTTGAGTTTTGTTCTAGTGTTACCTGTTCTGTTAAAAGATTTAACCACTGTGAGATGGTGAGCTGTTTCTCCAATTTAGTAGAATAGTTTGCTTGGCGATAGTTAGGGCTACCAGTAGAGGTGTTGGGATTTGTTTTTGTGTTGACTAAAGTATGCCCAGGGCTCCTAGATGTTGCACCCAAACTACAGTGATATCTTACAAGGTATTTTTTTATATTTCCAGAAGTGTTGTATTGGTGGGCAGAGCCAGAGTGCATGTAGTGGGCAGTTGTTTTAGGGGAAACACTTCTATGTCTCATTCAGTAAGTCCCATTATGTGCATCTTGTGTTGTTCAATATATATTCTGTAAATTACTTTGTATTGAATTATCTGAAGAGGTGGTGGAGTCCATGGAAGATAAATGTTTGTGTAATTTTGACAGAAGTTTGTTTGAGTTATCAGTTTTATTGATATTGTCTAATAGGGGTGATGGTTGAAGGTTTAGTGGATGTGTTGTTTTTTGACCTAAGTGCATGCTTTCATTGAGTATATTGTAAGTATTGCCCATCCCCCATATCATACTTTTGCATTAACTGTTCTAAGGTAAGTAAAGTATTATTTTCTATATTTTTTATATGTGGTGTAGATATGTTATGGCTTTTTCCTTTCACTAGACACATGTCCTGGGTGATTTGTTAACAAGAAATAATGGGTTGTGCACAATGGGTGTATGTGAGCTGGGTGACATTGTCAAGTTTGTAATTGTATTGACTTTCCACCAGGCTGACAGAGTTGTGGTAGTTACAGTGTTGTTAAAGCAGTTGTGTTTTTTTCATAGGGTCGCTAAGGAGGGGTAGATCCTTGCATTGCTATTTCTTGACATTATGTCTGTTCTATATCCAGCCATGTTTGACGATGGTGGGGTTTGTGGTTCCATTTGGTATACAGTAGGTAATAGTGCTGGAAGTTGTTTTGGTAGCACTTTACATTACGGCACGGTAATAAGATGGTACTAGTGGGGTAACAGTGTGATAATAAAGAGGTAATATATAGGTAATAACATGTAATTACCAAAGTAATAACGTAGTAATAATCACAGTAATAAGATGGTACTAGTGGGGTAACAGTGTGATAATAAAGAGGTAATATATAGGTAATAACATGTAATTACCAAAGTAATAACTGGGTAATACACCACACTAATACGATGTAATACTAGAATAATAAGGTGATAAGAAGGTAACAGATGTAATAACATGCAATTACCAATGTAATAAGTAGGAAAGGGTTCGATGATAACCATATGCATATCTCGGTAATGGTAATATAGTTATATTAATATTGTAACAACATTGTAATAATGGGGTAATATATGTTGATGTTTTCACAGTATTATAGGCTACTATCAGCATAATACCTTCCAAATTAGATAAAACTTATTGGAATTTAAAATTGGTAATTACCATATTATAATGCTGGAATTCATCCACCCTTTATGTTCCAAACATTTCGCTTTTGTTTCAAGGTACTACTTTACAAATGATGTGTTTAATCTTGTGATGTCTTACCTGGAAACATGTCTGGTAGTTTTCTGTGTAATAACCATGAACCAGTGGTGCAAAATGCAAAACTGCCTGTTTCTATTTCATTGCATGGTAATATTAGAATAACAGAGGTGCAGAGATTACCTGGAAATGCTTCTGGTAGTTTCTGTGTAACAACCATGAATCAGTAGTGCAAAATGCATAATACTGTGAAAAATCAACATATATTACCCCATGATTACCATGTTATCACAATATTAATATAACTATATTGCCATTACCGAGATATACATATGGTTATCATCGAACCCTTTCCTACTTATTACATTGGTAATTTCATGCTGTTACTTCTGTTACCTTCTTATCACCTTATTACCCCAGTATTACATATTATTACTGTGATGTATTACCCTGTTATTGCTTTGGTAATTAGATGTTATTACCTATATATTACCTCTTTATTATCACACTATTACCCCACTATTACCATCTTATTACCGTGCCTTAATGTAAAGTGCTACTGTTGTTTTTTTCAATAGAATTTTGTAATGAGCGAGTCTACTGTGTTAAACCATTTGTCTGTGGGTTCGACTTGGATAATTGCAGTGGTGGAGAAAGTACTGAATATCAGTACTTAAGTAAAAGTACAAATAACCAGAGATATATTTACTTTAGTAAAAGTAGAAGTACAACAACGACAACCCTACTTAAGTAAAAGTACCTTATTTGAAATGTACTTTAAGTATTAAAAGTAAAAGTACTTAACGATTTATTCTCTTAATGTCTATATTCTAATAATTAAAAAAAAACGTATGGGCTGTGGCATTTTAATTAAGTTCATTTTAGGTTAATGTAATTGTGCTTATCATCTGTGGCTTGACTTACAATTCTGGTTATCTATCAGGGTGATCTGCATGAAGCTAGACTTTGCATTATTTTCCACGGGACAGTGAATGCTGCACACATTTACAGTGGGGCAAAAAAGTATTTAGTCAGCCACCAATTGTGCAAGTTCTCCCACTTAAAAAGATGAGAGAGGCCTGTAATTTTCATCATAGGTACACTTAAACTATGAGAGACAAAATGAGAAAAAAAATCCAGAAAATCACATTGTAGGATTTGTTATGAATTTATTGGTAAATTCCTCTGTAAAATAAGTATTTGGTCACCTACAAACAAGCCAGATTTCTGGCTCTCACAGACCTGTAACTTCTTCTTTAAGAGGCTCCTCTGTCCTCCACTCATTACCTGTATTAATGGCACCTGTTTGAACTTGCTATCAGTATAAAAGACACCTGTCCACAACCTCAAACAGTCACACTCCAAACTCCACTATGTCCAAGACCATAGAGCTGTCAAAGGACACCAGAAACAAAATTGTAGACCTGCACCAGGCTGGGAAGACTGTATCTGCAATAGGTAAGCAGCTTGGTGTGAAGAAATCAACTGTGGGAGCAATTATAAGAAAATGGAAGACATACAAGACCACTGATAATCTCCCTCGATCCGGGGCTCCACGCAAGATCTCACCCCGTGGGGTCAAAATGATCACAAGAACGGTGAGCAAAAATCCCAGAACCAGAGGGGGGGACCTAGTGAATGACCTGCAGAGAGCCGGGACCAAAGTAACAAAGGCTACCATCAGTAACACACTACGCCGCCAGGGATTCAAATCCTGCAGTGCCAGATGTGTCTCCCTGCTTAAGCCAGTACATGTCCAGGTTTGCTAGAGAGCATTTGGATGATCCAGAAGAGGATTGGGAGAATGTCATGTGGTCAGATGAAACCAAAATATAACTTTTTGGTAAAAACTCAACTCGTCGTGTTTGGAGGAGAAAGAATGCTGAGTTGCATCCAAAGAACACCATACCTACTGTGAAGCATGGGGGTGGAAACATCATGCTTTGGGGCTGTTTTTCTGCAAAGGGACCAGGACGACTGATCCGTGTAAAGGAAAGAATGAATGGGGCCATGTATCGTGAGATTTTGAGTGAAAACCTCCTTCCATCAGCAAGGGCATTGAAGATGAAACGTGGCTGGGTCTTTCAGCATGGCAATGATCCCAAACAAACCGCCCGGGCAACGAAGGAGTGGCTTCGTAAGAAGCATTGCAAGGTCCTGGAGTGGCCTAGCCAGTCTCCAGATCTCAGCCCCATAGAAAATCTTTGGAGGGAGTTGAAAGTCCGTGTTGCCCAGCGACAGCCCCAAAACATCACTGCTCTAGAGGAGATCTGCATGGAGGAATGGGCCAAAATACCAGCAACAGTGTGTGAAAACCTTGTGAAGACTTACAGAAAATGTTTGATCTCTGTCATTGCCAACAAAGGGTATATAACAAAGTATTGAGATTAACTTTTGTTATTGACCAAATACTTATTTTCCACCATAATTTACCAATAAATTCATTAAAAATCCTACAATGTGATTTTCTGGATTTTTTTTCTCATTTTGTCTCTCATAGTTGAAGTGTACCTATGATGAAAATTACAGGCCTCTCTCATCTTTTTAAGTGGGAGAACTTGTACAATTGGTGGCTGACTAAATACTTTTTTGCCCCACTGTATTTAGCGAGAACACACGGGCTTGGACAACAACGTGGCTTCACAACTGAGGAGGACCGGGAGTTTTTTTTAAGATAAATATACGGGTTGTATATTAACCTTATGTGAACGGATGCTTCACATATGACCAAGCAGATAATCGGGAGCAGCAGCAGTAACAGGAGCAGTGGTAGTACCGGCAGCAGTACGCGCCTGGCCAATAAATGCTATTGAAGGGCGGGTCTTAGCGTGGCCATAGTGGGATTTGTAATATCTCGAGCGGCACCAGGAGCTGGACGGCCGCTGCTGAAGGCTTCCCTGCGGACTGCAAACGTGTGACGGTCAGGAAGACGTTTTGGCAGGGGGAAAAAACATAGTATATAAGAATGGACCAACAGATCCAGTTGCTCTGGACGGAGACCAGTGAAGGATATTAGAAGCACTGTTCCGGTGAGTGCTGAGTGTTACTGCACAGCCTCCAACTGAGAGAGACGACGTAAATGTGACGTGAGCAACCTGTCTGAAAGTTGTAAGTCTTCTGGTAGCTGTGCCAAGAGAAATCTCAATCATTCACATTCTTGCAGAGACGGAGAGCGTATATGTAAGGAGATAACATAGGCACAGGCTAATTATTGCTAACTAAAATGCTAGTTAACATTAGTAATTAAACTTAAACAGCTAATGCAAGTCGAAACTGCCTGCAAGCTTCTCCTGTACTATACGGTAATTCCTCTACTATGCGACAGTAAGTCGCGTGGTTATGACACAATCGTTAGCCTATTTTTACAAAAACGTCTGCTACGGAGCCATAACGTGAGGTACAAGGTAATGGAGCCTTTTATATATTGTCGTGTTTCTTTATAAATAAACAATGGACAAATAAAGTCTTTAAACGCTTCAGATGTAAAGTTATTCGCTGTCAAAGTGACGTCAAAATGAATGGCAGTCAATGGGATGCTAACGTCGGGTGATTGCTTTGTATCATCAAAATGGTGCCATAGGAGGTTCGAGCTCTGAAGCGAAGCTTACCCCCTTGGGAAAAACTGATCAGAAAATGTAACGGAACGTTGTAGAAATGTAGTGGAGTAGAAAGTATAGATAATTGCTGCAAAATGTAACGAAGTAAAAGTCAAAAGTATGCACTATTGATTGTACTTAAGTAATGTACAGATACATGAAAAATGTACAGTAACAAAGTATTTGTACTTCGTTTCATTCCACCACTGAATAATTGTGATTAGGTAATTGATTTGTGGTAATATCAGTAGAGATTCGCTGGATGAGGTTACCACTGTCCAGCGGTTTAAGTAATCTTCTATTGTTTTTTAATAATGGAGTTGGGGATGTTGATGAGGGAGAAGGGGTTCAGAAATAGTCAGAAAGCTTAGATTAGATAATGTTTTTCAAAAATGTATTGAGTGGGAAAATGTATTAAAGCCAGATAAAGTAGCGGCTCAAATAGATTCAAGGTCAGATCGATGCTTTCCAGTCAATTTGGTACTCATGAAGATGTCATTTCCAGTGGCAGCATAGTTATTTTGGGCCTTATTAGGTACTATTTCTCCCCCCTTTTCAACACCAAAACAGAAATACAGTGTGTTACTTTGACCAAGTAGCTTCCTTTCTCTTTAATGAAGCACCTCAGATTGTTTGTCTTTTTAAATTGTTGACGATAGTATGACCACAGCTGTAACCACGCTCGTCTCTACATTGAATCTGTTCCTATGCTACGTTTTGATTTGGGTCAAAGCTGCAGAAGTCACTTCACACAAGAAGATCCAAAGGATAAGGGATCATTAAGGCCATATTTTCCCCAAGTCTGGACACTGCGACAGCGTCTTGTCTGTATCTTTAATCTTTAGCCCACAGTCTGAAGACACATTCATCAACTGTTCCTGCAGCCGAGCAAGCCTGCAGCTGCTGCTCAGTCCTACCGAAAGGGTTCCTCGCCCAGTTCAGTTTTACAGATGTCCTGTCAATATCACTTAAATATGAGTTTATCTCACTGTGGAGCTTTTGTCTACAGGAGCTCTGTCTGTCTGAGAAGCAGCTCGCATTTCCTTCCTCACATCTCCTCTGCCACAGCCTGGCCTTGCTTATGAAACCATTAACCTTGTAGGATTACTGTTTCTTTCCCCTGTAGTTATAAGTTTGGTTTGTTCATTTTGGATGGTTCAGGGACTTATTAAGGCCCAAGTCAGATCTCACTTTCCCGCTCTATATGCAAATAAACACGTACATTATTTCCATTGTATTTATTGTTGTACATGAAACATTGTTTTTGTTATGTCGTGTTTTTGTGAAAATTTCAGTTGTTACTCACATAAATCATTATTACAGAAACATGCAATGAAAAAGTGCTGCCTACAGTCTTTGTCTGTGTGCTGAAGGGCATACTTTTCTCCACTCAACAGTGCTATGTGTGTGTAATATTTTCAAAAATTGGGTACATTTTATCTACCTAAAAAAAGATTATGTATACATGCAGTCACGTGTACATGTGGTCATGTGTGGCCTAAACCACCTCCGAATGTGGTCTGAGTGATCTGATCTCAATTGGGTGCGTTCACACCTGTACTGTGAGCTGTCCACTTGTACAGGTTAGTCTATATTTATGACGTTCCACTTCTGGGATTGCTCCAATGTCGCCAGAATGTCACTCTTTTCCGCTGGATGTTCATTACCTTCCGCTTTCTTTGTGTTGGAATTCTAAACTCTGGTGGACTTATGAGGACTATGGTTGACTGCTCCTCAGATCGTCTGTTGATGGTTTGTGATTGGTTTATAGAAATGCCAATAAACCAGAGCACAATTTTCTCCCATCCCGGAATGCTGTGTTGACTAGCCAGACCCTCCTCCGCAGTGCTGTGAAGGAAGGTCTGGCAATGCGAGACTAATGCCTGGTCTATATAGGGTCTTAGAAAATCACAAACCTCAGTGTAAGGCTAAAATGTCTTTCAACTCTTTTCCACAAGATAGCCACCTGATGAAGCAGCTGAGGAGCAGCTATGATCCGCTGTCTTGACAAAGACTTTGTCTGTGATTTACAGGCCTGAACTACATGATGTCTGTCATTTCACTGCATTACTGCACTCACAACAGAACCTAATGATGAAGGTGAGTAAAAAAAATACAGGAAAAAATGCTGGGATAAGGATAGAAATTATTTAGCTTTGCTGGACATTGACCATGCCACGGTTGGCTATTTTTGCTCCAGTTCAGCATCTCTCCTGGTGTGACATACGGGACAGTGTCAACATATTGCAGAGTCAACACACTGTCAGGCCTTGTGGTTTTTGCTCCCCAGTGGGAGACTTTAAGCAGACAAAGCACTGAGGACTGCTGCAGGTACAGCTCTAGTCACTGCAGTGCCAGTTCCTTCACCCCACATGCTGTTTTTTAAGTTACATCAAATTTTGTAATCTTGAGCTTTATAAAGTTTCTTTCTGAGAAGCGAAGTTCTTAGTCCTAGGTAGGATTTTTTTTTGTTTGTGGCTTTGATGTTGAAGCTCTAATGAGAACATATTACTATATACCTGTTGGGAAGAAACACACTCAGCAAATCAGTAAGCTTCTACGTATCTGTTTGAAGTGCCCTTGCCCATTGCTTCACATTTTAATGTGGAGAGATACTGTCTTCTAATGTGCTTGTAATATACTGTGAGTTCCTCAAGATGACACAAATCAATAGATATACTAATCCGGGTGTATCCAGTGGGTCATTCTCTTATCCTGCTGGATTTTCACACACTAACTTAAAAATACGTTGAGTGGTCTTTAGGGCAAGTTTCTTATTCCTGTCAGAAGCAAGAGGGATTATGTACGATACTTAAAGCTTCACCCACTTAGAGTTGAACTTTTTTCCACATGGGAAAACAAGAGAAACTAAAAAAAGACCCGTTTATATTTGCTGACATTGTGGGACGTGATAAACAAGCCTTAAAAACAGGGCAAAGTGCAAAGATTGATTGCCCCTTTAAAGTGGCAGATAAGATGCCTTTTGTTTTCTGGGGTTGTTGCCTTTTTTTTCGAAACTCAGTGGTGAAGATGGAAGAAATTATTTGAATGTGAAATTAAATTGTGCCAAAGGAAAAAAAGATGAGTAGGGTGCAGTGGTGTCAGGTGTTGGGAGCAGGGAGGTTGGGGTTGTATTTAACAGCTACACACTATTTATTTTATGAACAGGTGAAAACAACATCTGCATTAATGAGCAGTCTCTGCACATCTGGGAAGTAGCATGCTGCAGCCAGCCACTGAGCTCCAATAGGTTTAGAAGGCTATGTTTATTGCTTATTTAATCACTGTGTGAAAAGTATAATATGCCAATGTGTGGGTGACTTCTTCAAGTTACAATTACAACTTCCCACTGAGTTTGACATGTTACTATTTGTGTTATTGTCACCAATCAGTGTTCATTCCCTTGTCCAAATAGCACATATGTAATCTATAATTTAGTCTTGGCCAAGCACTACTTTTAGACAGACTGGTGATTATACTTATATATTTGACTTTAATCCACTCCTGTGCTTGCTTTAGTGATCCTCTTACCAGAACTTATTCCACATTAAGGGTGTTTAGAGTTGACATATTTCTGCCTGCTCCCTCCTTCCATCAATCTACAACTCCAACATGGCTGTTTGTTGCTATTTTGAGAGTATCCAAAGAGGATAAAACGAAGCACCAGACTGATGGTAAATTCCCCCCCCCCCCCCCCCCCCCCCGCCCCCCACCCCCCAAATCCTTGAACTGTGCGTCAAAGCTCAGATTTATGACTCAACTCACATCTAAGAGGGCTTGATATCCGACATTGTCACAGAGTAAAGAGTTGGCGTGTAATTGAATTGAAAAGCACAAAGCCACTGGTAGATTGTACCGGAAATTCCCAAAGCCTGCAGATTTGAAACCAAGTCACGACCCTAGTAGCCATAAGTGCCATCCAAGTCGAATCCCAGTTGCTTGCATGTGTCTCTCTATGTCACACAGAATCCAAATTCCCCCATCAATCGTGGCGGTGGGCGACACGATCCCTGACAACTTTTCACATCAGTCTGGGGATTAGAGGCATAAGGTTTACGCTGGCCTTGCCAGAATCCAGGATAACATTTTTTGATTCAGCAATTTAAACTAATTTCAAGGCTGGCTCTGCAGCAATTTTCTGGATCAATGGAATGTCATAGCTCACTTGGTCACTACCCGTCTTATCGCAGGTACCTAACACAGGGGGATGCTATGCTAATTGCCTGGTTTAGAGAGCACGGCCTCTTCATTTCCTCTATAGCCTGATGTCTGACGGCCAGAACCAAACATTTGATATGATTGATTATAGACATCTGCCAAACAAAAGCCTATACATGCAAAGACAAAATATTAACATGGTGTGTTATTTACACTGAAATATATTTTCAGTGAATAGAAAGGCTCTGTGATTAGACACTGCAGGAAATTCCAACTCATTTGGTGAAAACTGAAATTTTGGATATATTAGAAAATGCATAATTATAAAATTAAATAAAGGTTGTGTTTCAAATGTAGTTTTATCCAATTGCAACATAAGCCTGGGGCAAAGACAGTTGAAATACATTGACTTTTAAATGGATGCTATCTGAGGCATTGTTGTGCTATACAATGTATGTAAATATATACCATGCACATATATATATATATTTTTTGATTGCTATCCAATAACCATGAACCCCAAGAATTGGACATTTGTGGTTGGAGCCCTTAACACTGGAGCAGGAAATAAATAAATAATAATACATATCTGCACATCATTTCAGGGCTTCAGGGTGGCACAGCTGAGGACATTATCTGTTGGACTATTTATTGGTGCTTCTGCCTCCCCTTATTCCTTTGAACATGAATAACTCAAATATTGCAACTGAATCTTCAAGTCATTACATCTGGCAAGCGCAAAGAAAAGAAGCAATAAAAGCTGACAAAATTACCAAAATTGCTGTAATCGGTGACATATTCAGCAGGGTTTCCTTTTCTTCTGATTTCTGCAGACATGCTATTTCAAGACGGACCTGGGGACAAGACCAGAAGGCATTTTGGGGAAAACGATTCTGTTTTTTTGACTGGCAGGGCCTGTTCCATTTTCTTATGTTTCAATTGCCAAGGACAGAGCACATAGGGTTAAAAAGCAATTTCCTACATCATGACAACTGTACAAATGTATGGTGGCAAATGTTGGAGGAGAAAAGGGGGAGGTGGGGGTAGATAAGGGGGTGAAAGACACCGTGGTGGCAGTACTGGAGTAGAGAGGTTAATCCTGCTGTTTAATCTGTGGAGGTATGGTGGGGCCTTATCTCTGCCGCCTGCTGCCGTTGCGTTCTCCTTCAGCATCCAGCATCCCTGACTGTCTGACATCACTCAGCGCTGGGTTGTGGTGGGGGTTGGCTGAGGTGAAGGGGGGCGAGGAAAGACAAGCTATTCGCAGCTACATTAAGTGCCAATGCTACCTCAGGCATAGACATACCCTGCCTTTCCCCCACCCTCCCACATGTCCTGTCGTGGGGCTTTGTGTCGACCACGGACAGTCAGATGCCGTTCATTCTGTTCAACATCCTGTGGGACTGAACACTCACAACTTCGATTTCCATATTTGTGCTGGTGAAACTGCGATGAGGAAAGAAACCAGCGAAGAAACACTGGAACTCATTTGCCTTCTATCTGACAAAACTTTTGGCAAACCGAACAGCTGTCAACTACCCTCAGGCAGCAAAGAAACAAGAAAAATCCCACATGGGCTTATATTTTAGCTAGCATGCCTATTTGGAAAAAAACTGAAGCATGGATACTCATATTCAAAGCCACATCTCACTGCAACTTAGCTCATGGCTCTGATTAGTAGATGACAGCATAATATGCACAAGGGCAGCTAGTACTGAAGGCCTGTAGCAAGCTCAACTCGACTGTTATTAACAACACAAAACAACTGACCCGCCTCCAGGAAGAGGGGAAAGAACTCAAAATCTTTTGATGATGACTTCCACTTGACCTTACAACCACCATTTAGGTTTCAGCCTTGGATCCAACTATCTTTTCTCGAGGGCAACATGTAACAAACAGCCTTGACAACTGCAAATGGAGAGAAGTGTTACTGTATTCACTGATTTAGAGTAGCAGTAATTACAAAAATCAGCACAAAGAGGGAGAAGACGTCAAGTGACTTCCTCATTCCTTTGATTTCCCTCATATGGCCGGGTCCTATCCATCTCCTTAAAATAACCATTACACCATCAAATGAGGCCATTCCTTTGTATGTCTTTCTATTGACAATTTCACATCCATCAATTAGTTGTACTTGTCTACTAGGTCATCTCCCAAATGCTAATTACTCAGTGGATCACTTCCATAACTGTAAGACTAATGTGAGACCATATCTGATGGGACTTATTTCAAACTGTGATGGTTTCAAAAGCTAAAAATAATACAACAACTTATATACAAATAATCGATCAAGTTAAGGTGGAAAACACTGTTAGAAGCAATTGGAGTACTATAACTCACAGCTTAGATTGGCAGTTTGACGAGCAGTTTCTAACACATCCTAATTTTGCATAACAATTTCTAACACAACATGAAAAAAAGTAACAATTGTTGGCGGGTAAGATGCCCTGTTTGGGTATTTTGGACCTAATTAAAATTACTTGGCATCTATGCTTTTCCAACATTATATTTATGCAGAAAATGGGCAACCCTTAGCTACGACACTGAAAGAAATAAACAGACCAAGAAAACAAATTCGCATCCCAAGCCTCAGGCTACAAAAACAATTACCAGAAAATCCATTTATACATATACAGCGTCCTATTCTTTTAATGACTCTATTAATGATAACATTCTATTGACTGGACAAAGTCCCAACTCTATTGTCCGTTTTGTTTATTTTATAGAGCAAAATGAGAGAAAACATTTTGAGATAAACTGCCTGTTGTCTTTACAGAGTAAATCTGCAATAAAAACAGCAGTTATGCATCAGAATGTGTGAAATGTTGGAGAACCCAGTCAATCCTTTATTTGTTTACACAGGCAACTTCATCCAAAGGCAGGAAACAGGAGTTCCTAATCTGTGCTTGTATCGAACTACAATTTCTGGAGGTGATTCACTGACAATGTTGCTTCGGCAGCTTTAACAGGCTCACAGTCTCTGAGCCTTTTCATAAAAATGAGATTGGCAGATATAAAAATATGTCCTCTGTCCTGGAAAATCCCCTTAAGTACTGTCAGTGTCCACAAATAGTTATTTTCAACCATACAAAGATCTATAAGCCACAGGAACAAATTTGGGGACCACATTTTCCTTCAGTGTATTAGTTTTTGTGTTTCCACTGCATCTGAAAAAGTGTAGAGATTGAGCAAATGAAACTGCTGTCCTACGAAAAAGCAGCTGGGTGCTTTCAAAATGTCACTCAAGCACGTGACGAGACATTAACAAAGAGTCATTGAGATGTTCTTTGGACAAAACAAAGGACAGGTACAAAGGTAGAAAGGGAGATTAAAAAAACCAGAGACAGTCGTCTCCAAAGTTACTGTCCTTATAAAAAAAAAATGATGTTCAAACGCTCTAAAGCAGCAGAGGCAGAAGTAGTGTGACGTCTTTATACAGCTGCAAAATATCTTAGGAAGAAGGTCAAGGTGGATGGTTGGGTGTTCAACGCATGTGAAGTTGACGCCAGAGATCGCAGTGATCTTCTGTGTGTTTCTTTCAGCCCCAAACATATTCTTTCCCTAACCTTCACAATGACTAAGTTTCCCTGACATTTACTTTGAAGTTTTAGTTATCAAATCTTAACCATAACCACCAAATAACTGCCATTTAAACATTGACATACAAAAAAGATCCTTTCCCTAGAAAGGTCTTGCTTTGTGTGTCTACAAATCAGTGCTAAAAAGTTTTGCGTAATGATTTTGCCCTTTTTCAAGATTAAAGACTGACTGACCACAGATTAAATGTTCAGCGCACTTAATGTGAATACAGTGTGTCCAATTTTTTCATTTATGTGTGTTAAGTATTGAACATTTAACAATATATTTGTACTTTCTCTAAGAGCACTTAGAGCACAATAATGAGTAAACAAATTGGCAAAATGTGGGAAAATGTTTTTAGTTTTTTTTAATTGACACATTACTGTATTTCTTCCTTTGTGGAAAGCCCCAGCTAGCAGTGTTAATGTACAGTTGATGGCTAATGACAGGTGTATTAAGTGATCATGGGATTTTAATGGTCTATTTCTGGCTGTCAAAGGCAGAGTCTACAGAAAGCCGCTGGGAGCTGCTACAGCAGCTGTCTGTCTGCCAAATGGGTAGCTTTCTGCTCTTAGACTCTCAGTTTCTCCCAAGTTTCAGTTTGACTTCGTTCTCTTCATTGGATTAAACAACACACTCATTTAACTATATAATACATGTGTCACTGTTCATGAGGGCTCTCTGTCATTTTTGTATCAAAGAAATTTCAGCAAACCTGTCGTTCCTTATTTCTTGAACCCTTGTTAAAAAGGCAATGGATGTGGACACATCCATTAATCCCTGTTTTTACTCTTATTAAACCCTGCAACCTGTGATAACAGCAGTTTTTTATGATTAAGAGTGTTTGCCAAAATAATCAGCAATCAGCATTTTAACATTTCAAAAATAAAGGGTCTATCAGAGCAAAGCAAAGCAAAGCAAAGCAAAGCATTGCAATTATATCTAATAGTCTTACTTTCATTCAGAATAATTACAATTGGGAATTCACATAACAAAAACTGATGTGTGCCTTTCAAAATATATACCTTTGAAAAGAAATGGGTGGAAATCCTAATTGTAAGAGAGCCCTGTCTGTTGGTTTAGTGTCATGCATCTGCAGAGAAATAGCAAACACGTCTTTGCACTGTCCAATATATATGTGGATCATTGGCTTTACATTGGACAAACAATGACAGGGATGTATTTGTTGGAAAATAATGAGAAGATGAGATGAGGAGGCTGGCAGGTCACCTCTGAACTGTGTATCTTAGAGAAAAGAGGTAAGAATGCATATTCTCTCTCCCTTTCCTTCGGCAAAAAACATTTCTCACCACGATTCTCGTGAGGGACCTTCTAAAACACATCTAACACCCACTAACACACATAATGGTTGTTGGACAACGGTAAGCTACAGGTCGCTCAGCCCATTTTTGGCTCACATCCACGCCCTCTGAAAAACATCATACAATATCAGCGAGCAACATCTATCACTTTAGCCTGCATCTATTTATTCTTTGGATCAAATTATCCCCTTCCCTCAAGTCACTATTGAAATGCCAGTGGTTTTATTGATTTCCATTAGCGCAGTTCATATCCCTTGGGTGAGGCCAAAGCCACACTGGTCAGGATATTTAAACACTAATATTGCTTAACACACTTCAATGCCTTTAGAGATCACTGTGACCACACAGTCTTTTGGTGCACTTCAGTGTTATTTTCTTCAGCTGAGCAGTAGTATACTGTATGTAGATCTTGAACATGACATGCATTTCTTCTCCTCAGTGACCTTCATTCCAACTTTTCCACCTACCTGACTACCTGAGCAGCAGCTCTATAGTGGTGCCTCAGGTCCGTTTGAAAAACAAGAGATGATCGACTCATTCCCTGTAGGATAGCAGAGGGAACCAGAGAGCCGGGCCTCTTCTGAAGGCACACAGCACTAAGAGCCATTCGATGGTCCAGGGGACATACTTGAATGTCATGTTGGATTACATCACACATACTGGGAATAAGGTCAGCATCGAAACGTGTAGAAGACCTCAGTGGCTACAAGGACGAGGCTGACTCAAGATGGGGGATTATTAGACAACCACAGCTCCCTCCCAAGGATAGTTGCACTTAAAACAAAAATGTCTCTGTCTCTGTTTCTTAGTGAATGGAGCTACAGCAAAAAAAGGGCCAGAGTATGTTGTAATTACCCCAGGCATTCTTGCCAATGGAAAAGTTGTTAGGTTTACAGTCAAATTCCTCATCCCTTGCATATAGTGTAAAATGCTTTCCCTACCAATAATATCCATGCACTGTATTATCAATTGTGCACTGGGTTTAAAATTCTATCAACATAATCACTGGAAAAGCTGGTGTTTAATTTAGGAACCAAGATAAAACTCAACAGATTATTTATTAATAAAGTACTTAATAATGTAGCTATATAAAAAGTGTCTATGTAAGTTAAAAATGAAGTGAAATATGTACCAAATCTTGGGCTGTTAAGTTTTGCATGAATTGGTGCTTATTGCCTCATAAACAGTAAGAAATGTGTAATTGATGATGTAACAATAGATAATAACGTAATAACTAATAGTTAAGTTATTGAAATTTGGTTTACCTACATTATCAAATAAAATAAATTCTAAACTTAATTGACCTGAATGCTATAATTTTGATTAAAGCTGCAGGCTTTTTTGTGTCATTGGGTAAAACGTCCATAATAACCTTTCAGCATACTGTCATTCAAGTGGTCAGGCTTTAGAAAAATCTAGCCCATAACGGGAGACTTTGGCCAATCACAGGTCATTTCAGAGAGAGGGCGTTCCTATTGTCTGTTATTGCAACAAATGCAGGTGCACGTCCCTTCAGATGGTAAAAGCCTGATTTGGTGGAAAATCCTGCAGAAAAAGTTGCTATTTCAGCACTGGCAACAACTGCCTACACTGCAAATCAACCCAAAAAGGGTAGACAAGCTTATCAAAAAGAGAGTCTAAAAGAGAGTCTGACAATAAACACAATAAAACACGTGTTTACATCAGCGAAGCCTTTCAGAAATGGAGAGAAAATGTTGCTAATAGCTCAGCCTTCTGCTAAGTGTAGTCAAAGTCTCACGTCTGCGGCTAATTCAAGTTTATGTTTATGAAGATAGCTAGAACCTTAAATCATTTTGAATCAAATGCAATGTAAATATTTTAATCAATTTGAATCAAATTCAATGTAAATGTACTAAAAAAATAAAACACATATACATTGAATACAAATCAATCAAGACTCTTTTTGCAGCTTCATCCAACTAGACAAGAGCAGGACCATTAAAGTAATTCATAAAATTGCTAAATCAACAGAAAATCCCAGCTGGGTGCTTCTCCGTCCCCTGGGTTGTTCTTCTGACCGCTTGTGTGATGATCATGCCTCTAAGCTGCCAAGATCAAGCACAGAGCTGTACGTGCCCCACCTAGCAAGAGCATCTCTGGGAATGCTTTTGTCAGCAGCATGTGAGCGCCTTTGTTAAATGTCAGCTAACAAGGCTAAAAAAACTAAAAAAGAAGTGCATGCAAACACAAGCTTATTAAGACGTACTGTGATCTCGCTGACCTCCAGCTGTATCACTAAAAGTTGTAAAGAGAATTTAGCCAGGGAGAAAGTCAATGAAGTGATGATGAAAATGAGTACCCCTGATGCAGCCGATTGATTTTTTTCAGTGAAAAATGGCAGGTGCGTAGGGAGTACTTGCCAGCACTACACAAATTGTAGAAGGTATGGGGAATCGTTTTCACGCTACCTGAATTTATCTTTGAGAGGGAGGAGATATTGCTGTTTGCCTTAAGTCGAAGAAGTGTTTTGACCCTGACTGAAAAATCTGAACTAATCGTAGATGAGTAAAAACTCACTTTGGGTTTATTTTTTTAGCGATTATCTTTATTTGCCATTAAAAATAGAAAGGTCAGAAAATCTTTTTGGTGTGACAGATCAGAGGAAATGTAGTTAAGACGAAAAGATCCAGAGAGCTCCGAGCATTTCGGCAGGCAGCTCCAGAGCCCAGCATTTAGACACAGAATCGATATTGATACTACAACCTGAGTAAGGGTTAACAGAAGCCTGAGTAAATACAGCACCAAAACAGCATTGAGATGATGTCTGTAGTCATCCATAACTGCCTCCTTCACAATTCTGCGATATCAGGACCTAAACCTTGGCATCTTCCAGCAATATGCAGCTGAATTGAGTGCTTCTCAGATCAAGGACAGTGAACTTAAGTACTTGAGCACATTTATCGCTTTGCAGTTTTTACTAGGGCAAAAAGACTAGAGTTTTGACTGTTCTGCTGTGTCTTTATTATCTTCAGAATGCACAAAGGCATAAGTCAGATTTAAGTTTTAAACACTTTCTGGCAATTTGAGCTGTATGTTAGTGTTTGCTCTGATAGCAGCAGGGCCTAAAGGGCAACAAACATTGGATATGTCATGTATTGTGGCTGTCTTTCACATCTGCACGATAGACCCTCAACACACCATACAAGAAACAAAAGAAGTATTACATCTATCTAATATTACACTTCCGTTAAGTTAGGGGACTAAAATGATCAAAATAGAAGTCGCAGAAGCCAAGATAGCCTGACTTTTAGTCCAAAGTGCTGGCTCCTACAATTCCCATAATGCAACTCAATAGCCTAAATAGTAAAGATTTGTCTCAGGTCTCAAGTCCAGCCAAGCCAACTGTAACCCTGGTGACATCGCGGTGACATCATTTGAGTTAGTTCTTTAAGGGGCCAGTATACTCCATCAGAAGTGCTTGTCGGATGGCCGAATAGCTTAGGAAACCCCCCTCCCCCCACACTTTTCCGATGTCGGATTAGGGGGCACTGTGTCTGACCTTTTTCTTCTACTTTCCGAAACCGATGATTCAAGATGTGCAGAGGTAGGAAAAGAGCATAGTTTGAACTTCTCTCTTTTTGCATTTGTTACAAAACTATGTGTGGCGAATTTCTTGTGAGCAACCGAGTTAAACACTATGAATGTCTTTCAGGACAGACCGTCCCTAAAATGCGCACAGTTGTACCTATATTTAAAAGATATTGTGAATGTAGTAATACAATTGTTAAGTTTTTCGAATGTTGATGCTGAGAAAAGTGGTGTATCTTGACTTGATGATGTGCAGCAACTCACAATGACTACGTACGTTTACCTGCACATATACAAATTTTTGCCCCCATTCTGAAAAAGACGATGTTCTGACTAAGCTGTTTACATGGCTAATAAAAGTGAATATTCAATTAATATTGCTGTTTACACGTAGCTGTGCAAAATACAATTTCTTCGCAGTTGTGGCGGACTTGTTGGGCCGTGCGAACACAGCGTCCCTCTTTCATTCCTTCAACCGCCTTCTTGAAAAGTTTGTCATAGTGATGTGTGCACATATCCAAAAAACCTGTTGATATCCAAGTCTTTGATAATGTTTAAAATTAGCTGTGCTTCTCCTTATCGGGTCTGCAGCCTTGCAAACTGTTGGTTGGTTGTGTACAGCAACCATTTCAAGACACAGAGCTGACCATAAGCCGTAACAGGCAAGAGGCCGTAAACTGGTTCTAAAACCTGAATAACACCGGAATAACCCACGTCTTAATCAGAAAATGCTATATTCTGAAAAAGGCCTTATTCGGAATATCCAACCCGGAATATGCTGTTTACATGACCCATATCAAATTCGGAATATTGTCATATTCCGAATAATAGTGGAATATTGGTGTGCATGTAAACATACTCATTGACTCTTGCCGCAGATGTGTGTGGGTTCACATCGAAATCAACAGGTGCCAAGATCATCTCATGAACTACAAACTGACAAGAAATGTTGTACGATATTCATAGTCTGACAAATGTCTAATTATGTGACTCCTAACAATGATCACATAGTGGGTACCAACTTTACATTTTTACAGCAACAAAATCATCGGCATCTTCATTCTATGTAAACCTGTTTGAACTTACCTGCGTCCTACATCTTTCTTAAGTGATTGCGGCCAGCTTTCAGTCCACCTCATGGCTATAAATAAGGAGTGAAAAGATTTATGTAAAAAACAGAGAGAAAGCATCTCTAATGGCAGCATCTTTAAACATATTTCCAGCAGTTTTTTTTTCACTGGAGTGGAAGAGAAGAGAGGAGGTGGGTGGTGAGAGGAGGGGGATGAACAGATGAACCGATGGCCTTTTGCTGTGTTTTACAGGACTACAGCCTGGCCAGGATTGTTCTCTGCTTCCCAGAAGACACCAGTCAGCTGCTGGAGGCTAATGTTAATTAGAGCCTGTCAGCAAAGCAGCCTTTAAAAAAGGGTCAGAGAAAAGGTCAGTGTGTTATATTGTAATTATTGTACATGTTTAAACCAGAGCCTGTTTTTCTCTCAGAAACCTGACACCAACATAATCTAATGATCTTTTTTCACGAGGTGAATTTTGTCTGCCTACATAACAGAAAAAGGAGCTTCACCCTCATTCACTGTTGATAAAACTGTGATTAATTATCTAAAACTCTGAAAAGAAATTTAACTGTTGTTGACTGCCTGTTGACTCATACAGCATTTGTGATGGATGACTTTTAAAGAAATAAAATATTAGCTGTGTATTGGAATTGAACTGATGAAAACAATGTATTCACAAGAAAAATGACAGCATTTGTCATTTGTTCAAAAACTTGACACAACCAATGTGAACCAGACCTCTAGCTGCCATATGCATAATAAAATGGATATTAAGCAACCGGTCAGGACAACATTAATTTGACTGTGATTGAGGTTTTTAATTTCAATGAATTGTAATTTTATAGCTGTACTGAATGAATGTGCTTTTTCTTTAAGGAAATATCATGGTTTGATATAAAATGGCCATTGTGATTGTTAAAAGAAACCAACATTGGTTGTCACACGTATTAGCCCTAGGAATTATGAACATAATTTATAAGATGCATTCATCCTACCTCATTATTTACATCCAATGCCAATGTTAAGTGCTGATGCATGAAGTAGTGTTGCTATAGTACCTAAACTTAACCTAACCTTAATTATAGTGGTCGCAGATTCAAAACCAATCAAATGAATAATATTTAGTTCTGGAAGGCACTGAAAAGTGCTGTTGGATGTGTAAGGCTGACAAACATATGTTATTGTTCAGTATGGAAAACTTCTTGTATTGTATTTCTGACTACATAGGATTTTTTCTGTCAACTAAATTACATCACTGTATGATAATCAGATGAATTGTTAAATTTGTTCCATTATAGACTTATTTTATAGCATTATATTTCAAACTCCACATACAGTACATAAATCAGTCACAATCTTCAGTTGTGTAACATCAGAGGCATGCAGAGAAGAGGAAGGAATTCAGCCGTTTCATAGATGTCTCTGTTGTGGCGTGAGCCGATGGCAACTCATTCGGATGCTGTTAACCCACAATACATCAGGTGACACCTGTCTGTCCTGTGCTCCTGACCTGCCTATTTTGTCCTCGACCCGCTCCTGTCTATCCTCCCTGGCAGTGTCAGACAGAAATCTCCCAGGGGCCAAATGGTGCCATGTCCATTCACTGCTTCCACCCCGTCAACCAGCAAACATCTTCAGATTGGATTGCCTGACCCAACCCCACCCCCGCAGCTAAAAAGATCCCCTCCCCCTACACAGACAGGTAGAAATGTGTGTCTCTCTCTGCTGGGCATTCATCACACCTGCTTTCTCTCTTGTATCCACTAAACAATGTAGCAGAGATAATACAGCATTAGAGTCCTTGCCTTCATCATGCTGACATTTGTTACGCCTCGGCAGAGCTGCTGTTTGATCCAGCACGTTTCAACATCACATCTTTAATCTGTGTAAACAAGTCAAAGGCCAGCGTGGCTTAGGAGGCAGAGGACTGAACAACGTCGCACGCCGGGTGAACCCTAATGGAGATCAGAGTGTATAGTCATGTCACAAGGAGTCAAGACAGTCATGTCATGTCGTGTGTGTGTGTGTGTGTGTGTGTGTGTGTGTGTGTGTGTGTGTGTGTGTGTGTGTGTGTGTGTGTGTGTGTGTGTGTGTGTGTGCGAGTCACAGGAATGTGGCTTTAGCAGGTGTTTTTCTTGTGATATTCAAGTGGAGAGTTCTTGTTTAGATTCCTGTGTGCATTCCCAACCCCGGGCTGTTTATCATAGAGGAAAGTGTGACGTTTGAAATTGACATTTTTAATCTGCAGTGCTTCTCCCCATAATATTATCTACTGTACTGTCTACGAGGACTGAGAGGAGGGGGAAACATTAATAAAAAAAAAACATTTATTTTCAAAAGAAATTTTAAGTCTAGGTTACTGATAAATATGAGACAATTCACTACTCTATGGGGAAAAGACAGCAGGTAATTACATCAAAAGTAATATGTTTAAAAATGTTAAGTATGCACAACATTCAAATTTATAAACAGAAATCCATCATGGAAATACCTGTTCACATTAACTAGGCAGAGAAAGTGTACAAAACACACAGAGATTTGGTTGGAATTAGAATATGGATAATACATTCTTCAACATGCTGCTGTCCTTCATTTCTCTAATGTCTGTTGCCAGCAACAGTGAGCATTTGTGTATGATGACTAATGACTGGGATGGTGATAACAGACATAACAACTCTTGATGCATGTGGACTATTATGTTGTATTATTACATTTGTACTTTAGGCCAATTTATTTGTTATGCCAAGCATTTGAAAATGATTTTAGAAGATCACGTAATGCTGATTGTTATTCTCAAACGTCTAAGGTCCATGCTGAGATTAACCACAGAGTCAAATGGCCACAATGAGCTATTTCATTGACAGATTCATTTAAATCGGTACTTAATTTGTCCTGTTAGTTAATGCTGCTGAGTTGTCTCAGGGTGGATCTTTCTTATTTAAACAGATGTAGAGGATGCGACAGCATTGTGTTTTCACCAGCAAAGGAAACAGTACAGATAAGGTAAAAAATAAAACCACATAAAATCACACGGACCCTCAAAATCAAGCCCACAGCTCAGATAAGTCTAAGCCCTGCTGAGACCTGACAGTGGATACAACTTAGCATATCTGCCCAAAAGTTTTTCACTGACCAGAGATAGAGTGTACATCTCTCATTGAGCGGCACGGTAAGATGAGAACATCAGTCAGAACAGAGTCTCTGTTTGAGGTTGTCAATTTGTACAAAGTAAATAAGAGGCGTGCACTGTCAGTTTCACCATTTAATGTGATGCAGTTTCAATGCAGGGTGGATGTTTCCCCATATTGAAAATGGGAGCATTTAAAATGAATACAAAATGAAGACATAAATTCATAGATTCTCAGTGAAAATAAAACCAATCTTGAACCAAAACTTATTTGAGAAATGAATTTGGTCTACCACTTTGCTCTTGACAAAAATATCATGACAAATATTGGATGCATAGCCATGACATTTTGATTTAATTTTGGTGTTGAATTCAGTTTGAGTTAAGAAGTACTACTACCAATTAAAAGGATGTTATTCTGAATCTTTAGCTGCACTAAATCTAAGAGTATGCATATTATCGGATCTTTTTAGCTGACGTGATTTGAAAACTTTACATTAAATGGTAAAATATGTCAAAATAAAAATTACAGGTTTAATCCTATTATTGAGTATGACTATTCAATGATTAAATGATTGTGTTCCTCAGTTAAACACAATTGAAAATATAGGCCTGTTTTTGCAACATGAAGCAAGAGCACGGCAGTTTTATGCTTTCTTAGTAAAGGTCAGGCCAGCACATTGATGATGTGCTTATTATATGTCTCAGTGGCAATCTGTTTAAAATTACCTCATTATGTTGATGACCAAATCAAGTGCACCCCTCGGCCCCATGCACTCCTCCTTAGATACTGTTTATGCCAACTCACGGGCTACCAGTGCCGTCATGTTAGACCTGATGAGAGTCGTAGGGCATCTAATACTACATGTATAGCAGCTAAGCCATGACACAATATTAATTATGTTAAAGCCCTCCTTGTCAGGCCTGATCTCCTGTCCTGATCTCCTTATTAGGATCACAAACAGGTGAGGCTTCAGCCTCCTTTACCCATTCTGAATGTGTTGAGTGTGCAATGGGCTAACTAAGTACAAGTTTTCCAAAAATGCATTCATTTAATTCATAAAATCACAATGAAAATGTTCATGTCACCATTAATAATTCCATAATCTTTTCTGCATATATGAGCCATGTCATTCTTGTTTTTGTTGCATTTAAAACAGCAGTAAGATTATAGGAATTAAATAACATATTTCCTATGTTTAGGCAGGATGTATGGGGAAAAGAAACTGGAAGGATAATGACATGCCAATGGATATTCAACTTTAAGTTCTGGTACGACTTTGGATTTCACAGTTTAAAGGACAAACCAAACCTTGACGGCAAAACTGCTTGTACATTAATGGGAAGGTTTTTGTTTAAAAAGTGTAGGAAATTAAGTAAAGATGGACTTTCCATAGTCTTGAGTAACTGTAGAATTTACCTTAGGTCATTACAGTGTAAATATGCAAAATCAGTAACGTGAAAGATTTATTTTTTTCTGCAGTATTATTTTGAAATGTATGCACTGCAGTCTGGATAAGGTCTACAATAATTAGTATTCTAAGCTCAGACAACCTGGTTATGTTTATGTGCATAACAGAGTGATAAAACAGTATTCATTATCATCATCATTATGTCTTGCGGTAATCCGTCCAACATGCAGGCACACCTCCCATCCACAAAGAGTTAAATGTTTATGAATGAGAGGTAAGCAGTGACTTTTTACCTGACAATAGACTTTGGAAATACGCCTGTAAGGTTGGATTTTTAGCATATTATTATTATTATTATTATTATTATTATTATTATTATTTAAATAGCATTTTACATCCTACTTACCTTCCAGTAACACTTTGAGTTGTTGATGTGCAAAGATTGTAGTGTAGCCTGAAGAACAACACACGTCAAAATCACATCAAAAGCTTTCAAGAAGTATTGAATTAGTATTCTCACCATTTGTTTACCTACATTAGCTCGATTGGTTATTCACCATTTATTTCCTTCAATTTCCTTGGTGCTTTGTTTGGGCTGAACTGTACCAGAGTGAATACTTTCATGCAGAATGTGTAAGTGGCCACCCAAGTTCTTATTGATTAGGCTATAGCACACTGAAAGATCAGACACTCACAATCTTTTGACCCAAAATCAAAAGCAGTCAAATATTGACACTTACCCCACTGGGATCTGTACTATTAAACAACTCATATAGGTGAAAACATTTTACAAATACCAACAAAACAGTCAAATAATAATAAGCCTAAATATACAACTGATATTTCAAAAGAGTAAAGGTTAAAGCTGCTTCCAAACACGAAAAACAACAGGACATGCACAACGTGGGCAAAACTGGATCTACAAGCTATAATCACTGAGCAGCTATATTAAATGCAGGTTTTTAAAAAGACGGTGTTGAGAACCACCCAGATAATTCTGACCATCATTAACCTCTGGCTGACCCTAATTCAGCTTTACAATCCCCCGGATTCTGAGGATTAATGCTACATTTAAATAATTAGGGTCAGCAATGGACAAACACTGCATATATAAAACCCAAGCTGACATGACCGCTATTGAATTTAATAAGACTGTGCAGCCACAATGAGCTGTCATCCTATATGGAACTGGTAGATAAAAATGTGGCAGGAAATAACACATTGATTAGCTGTTTTATGTGGCAAGCTGTTCTGTTTTTATTACAGCCCACATGTACTGAATGTCATTCATATACAAATGCATTTTAAAAGGAGCACAGTCTTAAAGTCAGTAGTTGGTATGCATTATAACAATAATTCACCAAGTAGTGGTTCTCATTTATCAGTCTTTGAGAAGCAAAGTCCAAGCAAAAGCATCATTACACATTACGTGTAAGGGGTGGATGCAGGTTTGCAATAGTTTGTTGATCTGTTGACCGTTTAAAAAAAAACTAAAAATACTACCTGCTTAGCACTAAAGCTGGTAAACATAGTGGAGGTAGTAGCAGCTAGGTATTAGATACCTTAAGGAGTTGGTAGAGATGAAAACAGGGTAAAAATTAGAGTACATGTTGGACAATAGCATTCCAAATGAGTGGTAATGTTATTTGCTGGATGTGTACATTTGTTTATAAAGTTATAATATGTCAAAGTTGTGTTTAAAGCTGCTTCTGCTGCACCCATGTGGCCTAAAGGTACCCTGACCAGTAGCACTATGAACCAATTTTTTGTTTGTATCTCGTGCACGAGGATGCTCATGCACATTCCTGCAGATGGTTTCAGGCTATACCACTGATTGACAGCTGGTGGTGGTAACATGCCAAGAAATGTAGCAATGCGCCAATTTAGGTATGGAAGAAGAAGACTGCTAGCAAGCAAACAAACATTAATGTAAACAATGTAGGTTTCAAAGTCTTCAAAAATCAGCTTTGCATATATTTTATAAGGAAGGAAATGCATTTAACATGTTTATTAGTTCTCAAAGATACACACAATGTGTTCTGGGGAGAAAAACTACATGTAAACAAATAGACTCAAGGTACCTTTAATAGAGGAACCATTTATTGTCACAATGCACAAATAAAAAATTAGGACTAAACGTTTGACTACCATATAAGCTAAAAGCCCTCTTGAGAATTTAAACAACTGACTAACAGCCAAATGCATACACTGTAGCAGATACTGTTAAGACAGAAGGCATACAGTATATGCAAGTACTGAATGTAAAATAACCCTCTGCATAACACAAAGCGTTATTTCCACCTTCATCAGTCCACTAGCATTCATTGCACTGAATCTCAATTAACACCTGCTGTCGGTATTTTTGATCATCGTGATGTACAGCAATAAATGCTATTTAAATGTAATGCGCTCTGCAGCTAATCTACATTACACAATGTCAGGTGTGTGCTTTGGGGATAAGCCACATCCTTTAGAACTTTAAACTCGATGTAAAGTTATTATAAGTTGCCTTAAAAGACTAGGTGCACCTGTACGTCCCAAGAAGGCAGAGGAGTCTTCTTTATTACGCTGCAAAGGGTGAGAATTACTGTAGCAGAAATAAGATGACACTTCAAATCGATCCATGCATTGGAAAATACAATCTGAAAATCTGACAAATACTTTAGGCTGCTTAAGAAGTGCTAATTAGGAATATTGATCCAATATAATAATGTATAAAAACAGAGAGCCTGTCTCTCACTGTGTAATCTACTGTAAGACTGAGGGTGCCAGCTCACCACTTTTGTGAAGGGCATTTCTCCCTGAAAGCTTTGATGGTATAACATCTGCTTTGTTTGGTGTGTGTGTGTGTGTGTGTGTGTGTGTGTGTGTGTGTGTGTGTGTGTGTGTGTGTGTGTGTGTGTGTGTGTGAAGGAGAAGGGTGTGTGGTTGGTAAACATTTCTCCTCTCTTCTTTTTTCTTTCTTTCTGTCCCTCTTTCTTTGGTCACAGCGTACGTCTTTGTTACTATTTGAGGTTAAAATCAGCGTTGCCTTTGGCTCTAATGGCATAGTGAGTGACAGGTCAGTGACGGGAAACAAATGTGAGCCTTCATCACACTGGGCATCCACATAAACACTTGGCAACCCCAGGGCCACGCTTTGAATTGCTAATTCATTTGTGATGAGGACGAAAAGGAACCTATTTTGAGGGGGGAAACTGTGGGTGTTACAAAGTCTACCCCAGCTACCATTTACAAAGTCATCAATTCAGTGTGTTTTTCACTTCCCCCACTGCTCCCAGACAGAATGGACAGTTTTCTGTTTTCAACAACATTGATCAGCCTCTGAGCTGCCAGGACTCGGGATATTAGAGGCAAAATTATCAGCTAGGCCTGTAGAAATGGCTCACCGCTGGGAGGCTTTGATTGACTTTCCTTGGGGGGGACACCGCCTTAGATCTACTTCAAGGTCTCTGTTGATATACAGCACTAGTCCATAATGCAGCTGAAAGGACGGCATATATGTATGTGTATACGGTATAACGTCTGCTTTGTGTGGTGTGTGTGCGTGTGTGTGCGTGTGTAATGGGTTGAAGTGGGATCTATTCTCAAATTGGAATTTAACACTACTACTAGGCTACTTTAATAAAGTCTCTATTCACTGCACAGCACTTTAAGAAAAGTTACTTCTACAACTACTTCACCTTATTTAGTTAGTTAGGGTCCTTATTTCATTCTTCCAAAACAGCCAGGAGTTGAGTTCTCATTACAACAAAATGATGACTGGTGTGATAACTGCATGCCAAATCAGAGCACACAAGGCCAAACTGCCTTCTAAGTTACCACATTGCAAAAGCTATTTTTAAACTGAGTCCAGCGCAGTCAGTCGACATAAACACACACCGGGGCTACATTCACTTCAAATAGTACCTTCAGATAGTATGCGACTGTCCTGCTATTTTATTTTTACTCGTTCATGGACTAATGGTGCACGCTGCTGAGAGTGAATAGGGGATACACTGGAATGGATATATGGCATTATTTTAAAAGAACAGGAAACACTGAAGTATAAAACTGCCATTTAGATCAATTTATTTGTTTTTCAAACGTGCCGGAACGCCGTTCTGGATCATTCTGGCCCACTTTAACCCCTGAGAGGCCAACACAAAAAGACCTGCCAATCAATTTGGAAATGGTAACAGGGTTTCAAAGGTGTTTTCACCTTGGTTGTACTACCCCTTTGTCAATATTTAAATAAAAAATCATTATTATTGCAATGTATTGCCAAGTGACAGAAAAAAATAATGATATGGGATCCCTGGAAAGCATGGCTTAATCAATATATCCATATTCATTTACATAAATTCCAAAATGCAAAAAGAGTAAAAATTTGATACAAAGGCTTAGTGCCCAGAGAACATGAACATAAAGCAGGAGCAAGACAGTTTTATGCTTTGTTAGTAAAGGTCAGGCCAGCACATTGATGATGTGCTTATTATATGTCTCAGTGGCAATCTGTTTAAAAGTACCTCATTATGTTGATGGCCAAATCAAGTGCACCCCTGGGCCCCATGCACTCCTCCTTAGATACTGCTTATGCCAACTCACGGGCTACCAGTGCCGTCATGTTAGACCTGATGAGAGTCGTAGGGTATCTAATACTACATGTATAGCAGCTAAGCCATGACACAATATTAATTACGTTAAAGCCCTCCTTGTCAGGCAGCCTGATCTCCTTATTAGGATCACAAACAGGTGAGGCTTCAGCCTCCTTTACCCATTCTGAACGTGTTGAGTGTGCAATGGGCTAACTAAGTACAAGTTTTCCAAAAATGCATTCATTTAATTCATAAAATCCCAATGGAAATGTTCATGTCACCATTAATAATTCCATAATCTTTTCTGCATATATGAGATATGTAAATATTGTTTTTGCTGCATTTAAAACAGTAGTAAGAATATAGGAATTAAATAACATATTTCCTATGTGCAGGCAGGATGTATAAAAGGCCAACACAGGAGAATGTGGGATGTCTGGCCCACTCTGTGTGGGATGTAAACCACTTGTAAGTTTTTCTATTTTGGGATCAGTGGAAAGCTGCTTTGGCTTTTATTTTTGAGGTCAGAGTTCCAACATAAGTAAAAACATTGCAGTAAAAGTGTAGATATTGAAGTTTGTACAGGGTAAAGAGCTGACGGTATTAACCAAGCCAATCCAAAATTCATACATGTTATTCCTATTGTCTAGTGCTAAAGAATGCTAAAACTCAAATGTGTGACGTCATCAAGTATAAAGTCTGTAACTGGAACCATGGACAATGAATTGGCTTTGAGAGAAAGAGGCTCATCACAAAAAAAAATTTCTAGGCCATGGAAATAACATAACAGACTTTTAATTTAGCCGGTGTTCCCCTTTGTTCCCTGATGCAATCCAAGTGTGAAGCCCAATTTATGGTCCTGCGTTAAATCCACGCCATAGGTACGTACGTAGGTAAGTGTAGATACAGGCCTGACATGCACCTTTCAAAATATGTAAGTACACGTCGCCGTGACGCAGACCGCAGAACTGTGACTGGTCCGCTTGTCTGTGGCTTGGTAGCGTTGCATTTCCCCCTACTCATTTCCCCCTACTCATTTCCCCCTACTCATTTCCCCCTACTCATTTCCCCCTACTCATTTCCGGGTTCTCCCTCTCCGTGAACAACATGAAATCAAGGAGAAGGTTCACTTTTCCTGCTATAGATTTCCAATCGTGGTCAGAAAACACAGGGGAGACACTTGTTTCTTCCACTATGACTCCAGAGTCGGTACTCGCTCAAAAGCTAATCCCTGTTAAAGAGATACCCTAGAACGACGCAGACACCAGCGCACAAGTACAAACCTCAGGCCAATTACGTAGGCTACGGTGTAAGCTCTGCGTAGAGCCTCTGCAGAACCATAAATCCCGCTTTACAAATCAAGTCTGACAAATTCATTTACCAAACAATAAGCCACAGTACTTTTTTACTCACTAACTAAGGCACCTTAACTATCTTCAAATATATGGATACTATAATGCAGGGGGTGTTTGGAGGGAGAGACATGAGGCAACGGTACTGAGTGAGGTGAAAGGGACAGGTAGATGCTGGTGTGCTGAAAACAATGGGAAGTTAGTAATTGTAGTTTGGTCCACTGATTCCAGTTGCAGCTGCAGCTGCAGCAGTGGTTGTGACAGCAATTAACCACTATAGTTACTTTAATGTCATTACCCCAGATAGCTGCAATTGGCACACAAATTTGCACCCCTTCTTGGAGTCATAGCTCATCAAATCTGAATACCCATTCATGATATAAATATTTTAGACTTTCAGAGGATATCATTATCCCGATGTCCATTGTGAAGACGTTCAAAAATCTGCTTTGAAATCATAGAATAAAAACACAGTGTTGGACTTTGAAAACCCCTGCGTATAATGCAAAGTGTGGGTTTGGTCTTTTGCATGTTAAAATCAGTGGCTCTCAAAGTAAGAACCAGGCCAGCACTCAGCTTAATTTACACAAGGAGATAAATGGTATTACTCTAATAATTTTATACAGTTTCTTAAAAATAGCTGCCCAGTTTTGCTCTATTCCATTTTGTCCACAAAAAAAGTCTGACTCAGAGGCCAAGGATGTATCCATCCATGCAAAACAGGAGTGTGTGTAGACAAAATGTTAACCTTTCTGTTATGATCACAGGTAATTTTAACATGGCCGCCCTACAACAGGCTACCAATATTTCATTTTGCATTTCAAATCTTCCATCTGCATTGCAATACAACCACCATCCTCAATGTGATCTGACAAATGTCCACCTATAGTCAGAATACTACGCAAAGATCTGATAACCTTAAGGTCACCATAATGACACCAAATCTTAATGCCTGGCAGTTGAACCTCTGGTGGCATGCTTTAGTAATTCAATAAAGTTTAAAATGTGCCATTACCTCCTCAATCTGCAATTTATGGAATGGTGGTACAGCTGTTTCTATATATGAGCAGTTGACAAGTGAACTCTGGGAAGTGCATTGCAAAAACACCACAGCACAATGAGCTCTTAGCGCTAGCGATACTTAGATTAAACCACTGATATTCATTATAATGGACTCAATCTGTGGTCCTTTTATTTACCGACCAGAAAAAACAATTGTAAGATAGGCCATGCAAAGAAATGAACTTCGCTCAAATGGTATATTTATTGCCCGATCTATCAAGGCCACCATGCAGGCATCCGTGTTAGTTTATCTTCCTGTCTAGCCCCACACGGCCTTGAATGACGCTGTTGAATGTGGAGGGACTAGAGACGCAGTCAGGCAGGCAGCATCTATGGGCTGCCAGCGGTTGTACAAGATACCTGTCAGTGTTCCTATATTGGTTGCTGTTAATATGACTCACTGACTCAAACCCGGATGTTAGAGTGAGTCACTCTGTACAGTAACTCAAACGTCATCAAATGTTATAATGGTTATGTGTTGTCAGTAAATCATGACACTTTATTAAGCTCACTAGGGGTGGGCGATATGGCAAATAGCTCATATCACAATTTTTTCAGGCTGGACCATGATCCACAATCTAGTCACTATTCTTTTCATGTTAGTTTATAAAACTATTAAGTTACTGAACATTACAAACAAACACAAACATAATATACAGTGTGTGTATATATATATATATATATATATATATATATATATATAGTCCTACAAGGTAACAGAACACCACAAGAAATTCCGTTCTCAAATTTAAAATGATGTTTCTTGAAATACTTATCAGTCACTTTTCCAAATATTTACCATTACTTTTAGAAATTCACATGATTAGAAATACTGTACAGTACTCATTTACTGTTAGTCCTGTTATTTCCTTCTTCCGAAACAGTGGTGAGAAAATGCCAAGACTTGAGTTCTCATTAAAACAAAATTAAGAGCACACAAATGGCCTCCTAAGTTACTATATGACTGCTGATAAAAAACGTAGCACCGAAAAGTAAGGGTGCTCCGATTGATCGGGCACCGATCGTTATCGGCCGATAAAAGCTTTAAATAGTTTGATCGGTGGTCTCCATAAAGGCCGATCAGATGACGCACTACTTGTGAGAAAATGTTCTATATGCAGCTAAGTTACACACCAACCAGACGGCTGACCGTTGGCAGAAAAAGCAGTTGGACTGATCAGTCTCCCCGAGTTGATCAAAAAAAGTGCCTCGGAACCAGGGTGGGAAATTAGCCTTGTATCCTTGTAATGGATTGGACAGTTTTTGTCAAAGAATGCTGTTGCTAAGTAACAATGCACAATGCTTATAGGAGTCGCGTTACGTTACTGCTAATGAATCCCCAACATTTCCGGATTTTTTTGCTTTATAATAAAAACATTCAAATACCAAGATAACGGTGGACTTTTATTGTGAAGAACTTACAGGAAATGAAACCGTTCACAGCCGGGGCTTTGACCACACATTGTCGAGTAGCTATTTTTCAGTGCTAGTCCGGGACGCCATGTAGCTAGCTAGCTGAGCTGAGGTACAGACGAAAGGAAAATTATCTGTTAAAAAATGTGGCGACATATCCCCGGTGTTAAGAGGCCCGCCGCGGAGTCAGCAGTAGCTATGGATGTACAAGCTGTTGAGGGCAAAGTAAAGAAAAAGATAAGGTACTTTTCGAACAAGTTGCGCATTGACAAAACGTACAGCGAAAGACCGTGCAAAACATTTCAGACCGTCCTGCCAACCTGTAGACATTTTAACGTCAATGTAGACTGTAACGATGTTTAAGTCGCTTGAAAGCTGCTGCTGTTTTAATCCTGTTGGCTCTCTGCTGCTCAGTTCTACCACACACACACACACACAAACACACACACACACACACACACACACACACACACACACACACACACACACACACACACACACACACACACACACACACACACACACACACACACACACACACACACACGGTGGATGCAGGAAAAACTGGAGAGGAGACGAACAGGACGACCTAAAATGGGGACAGCTACACTTAATACATCCATGAGCTACTCTCGATATTGTAGATCAATAAGTTAAAGTCCAATAAGTCCTTTATCAAACCGTATGAATGTGTGTCCCAGGCCAGGATAGGAAATTAACTAGCAATTGTATTTGAATTCTGGAAAAAGTGGCTGTTAAAAATTTGAAGTGTCCCCACCCTGCTGGAACACACTGAAGAACACACTGACAGTTTTTTTGTAATTTATTCCGAATAAGGCTTTAGCTCTATGTTAAGCTCTAAGCTGTTTAAGGTGTGTTTCTAACAGAGGAAGTGGAATGTTGAACGTTTCCTGTCAATAAAAGTAAACTGTTGATAATTCACAATACATTATCTTCTGTTAATTTTAATACTTATACATTGTTGTTAAGAATATTAAAATGAATATATGATAAATATATGACATGATAAATAGAAGGTTTCAAATAGACCTGGTGATCGGTGATTGGTGATCTGCATCGGTCAATACTACTCCCAACAATCGGTGATCGGCCCCAAAAATCCTGATCGGAGCACCCTTACCGAAAAGGCTATTTTTTAAAAGGAGTCCGACAACAACTATAATCCTCGCTCAGCTCTGACTTATGCTGCTTAAAGTAGAGATATCACGTTTATTGCATTTGGGGAGATTTGTATATAGCTGCAGAGTTAATTATTTAGCAGCGGAACTGCACCGTATGCAAGTGGAAACACTGCTGATAGAATACGCACTGTAGCACGACATATAGCGAATTCACTGTAAAGGCAGATCATAGAGATATTTAAATCGTTCATGATCAACTATCGCCATATCACACACCCCAAAGGCCCAATTCCACGTTTTAAATGTCTGTAGGACAATATATGCATCAGCTCATTTCCCTCATATTTGGTCAAAAGTAAACTTCAAGTGCAATCAACACTCTGATTGATACACATTTTTCTTGATCCAAAGCACCATCATATCTGTAAATCAGCTTATTTCCATTTCCACACCAGCTCTCTCATTCTAGACTAATGGCAAACGATCCCTTGTGGTGTAGCATCTTTTTCCATCTCACTGCCAATTGTACAGGACATCTTTCACATTCTGTCTCTTCTTTGACATTGTCCCCTTTGGGTTGCCAAAGCAAGCAAGGAATACACAATACGTATACGTATCATACTAGTATCTGACCAGCACACTTTTTAAAAACATGGTGAAAATGTCAGATATATTTATATTATTTCTATGATATACAATTTTGTACTTTGAACATTTGTGCACACCTGGAGAGCATCATACCAACATATTGGGGCACTAAACAAAGAAAACATAGCCCTGAATTACTGTGAACTAATTACAAGTGAGGATTACGGGGTTGTGGCCAGCCTCATATCAGTAGAGGAAATGCAGGTACCTCAATATGAAGTACGATGCCATATTCAAAAGATTCCAAAGGGGCATTTTAAGTATCCTCATGCAACTGCTGCCATGTGGGGAACCAAACAAAATGCAAAAATAATAAAACATCCACTCCCTCTCACTCTAATCTCCATGACTTTCTGCACTATATGGTGGTCACAGGTCATTAGTAGCCATGACAACCATTTCAAAGACAGTCAACTTGAATACTACAGGCAGTAATATGAACATGAATCTATATATTTTGCGTTCCACTTCTGTCTGTCTCTGTCTGTTTCTGTTTCTCCCTGTCTCTGTATGTCTCTGTCTGTCTCTGTCTCTCTCTGTATGTCTCTCTCTCTCTCTCTCTCTCTCTCTCTGTATGTCTGTTTGTTTGTCTCCGTCTCTCTTTGTCTGTCTGTCTCTCTCCCTCCCTCCCTCCCTCCCTCCCAAATTATCTTTGTCCCTTCTCTATAAATTGCTCTCACACCCAGAATATCTACTTGTGTACTATATGACACATGCCTTTGGTGTGGGAGACCTGGGTTCAAATCCCGCTGTCATACATCAATCAAAGTGTTCCTGAGGACAACTTTTAACCACTAGTAGAAATTGGAAGTCCCTTCTCTCGTACCTCTTGTTCAGCCCCCTTCTTTTCATGCAATATATTTCACTTCTCATCTCGGCTAGATTAATGCTTTTTCGATCTATGCAGTGTATATGTCTGATAATAATACAAAGTATTTATTCTTTCAGCCTTTTCAGGCAATTCTTTTCAACTTTCATCTTTGACAGTATTACAGTTTAGCTTCCAGCTTTTCTAACAATGTATTTTAGCTCTTAACTTATTTAGGTAATGCAGTTTAGCTACCAACTCTGACAATTTTCACACACACACACACACACACACACACACACACACACACACACACACACACACACACACACACACACACACACACACACACACACACACACACACACACACACACACACACACACACGAGCTGAAGGAACATCACCCAAGTATTGGTTGGTGATGGTGTAGTGGATATGACACATGCCTGTTGTGTGTGAGTGCTGGGTTCAAATCCCTCTGAGGTAAATCAATCAATATGTCCCTGAGGTAAACACTTTTCCCATACTCGCCTTAAAGGTGTGTTAGCACTGACATATATAGCAACTATTTCTCTTTTTTCCTCTCTCTCTTTCTGCTTGTTTGTTCTATGCAATGGATATGGCTGATAAGTCTTTTTAGTCAATTCATTGAAACTTCCACTTTTGACAGTATTATAGTTTAGCTTCCAGCTTTTCTAACAATGTATTTTAATGCAAGTTTTTCAGCAGTGTAGTACAATGCATTTGAGATTTTTCAAACAATTTGTTCCATATTTCTGCATTTTCATCAATGTTTCGCACAGCATTTGTAAGTTTTCCATACTGATTCATAATTTATATATATAGATAAACTAAAAATAAATTATTTTATACATTAGTGGTGTTATTCAACTTTTTAATGAAATTCATACTCATTCTACCGATTTCCACTTTTTCAACTATTCTCACTACTTCAACTTCTTGATTTAAGCTATTCATCCAGTTTAGCTTTAGCAATTCAGCTATTCAGCATTCCCACGCATTTTCTGCAGGAAATGCATTTTCTAGTTTACCATCAAGACTCAACTGAGAGGAGATCCTGTAAAATTCAAAAGATGCTTCCTCCCAGTAGACTGCACCTTACGTCAAGTACAGCCCTGGTTAACATTCAAATCATGAGCCTCATGACTAGTTTTAAAAAAAGAAATGTCAGGTCATTATAGATCGCAATTTTTGCCAGGGTAAAACGAATACATGAAACCTTTATTACCCACAAGGCAGAGCAGCAACAGAGGAAAGACACCTTCAGAATAATTCCTTTCTTCTCCTGGTTTACTGGTCAGATCAGACTCCCTCATAACCCCCCCTCCCCTGACTTCTTTTACAAGTTCCGGGCCAGTCATGTCAGGGTCACGCCTAATCACATTAGGGCTTGATCAAAGTTGCAAGAGCAAGAGGGAGAGCAGGAGAACCTTATTTCTCACAGTGTGGGGATTAAACTTGCAGCAACATCTCAGGATCATCGGCACCAAGCCACGTCCCACAGGCCCCACAAAAGGCTTCAGCTGAGTGGTGGGCGGTGGACAGGCTTCTGAACCTGTTGTAATCTCGAAGACAGAATACAGAGGGCAAATCCAGGCTCCATGTGCTGGGCCAAGATAGATGATCGGCTGGATAAAATAAAAAATAAAATACTGGGAGTAAATCACTGCTGCAGATGTCTCTGAGGTGGGTGATCAAATGATCTTAACTTTCCAGCATGGGGAGACTGTAAGAGTAGTAGTTCCCAGACACATTTATCAATATTTCACAGGAGGTGTTACCAGCTTTAAGATTGTTTGAATCACATCTTACATTGCACGCAGTAACCTGAATCCCTACATTTACAGGGATTCATTTCTACTTTTCCCATGATTAAATTGATGAGCAGCGAATTCTGCTATATGTGGCTGGTGAAAAAATCTGAAAGAATACTGCTATTCCCACCTAATAATATATAATGGCAATACTTGTTAGGCAATACAGATATTCATGTTTGGGTTTTTTTCTGAAACATTCCATGTAATTAGTTTTCTCCAGTAGAGCTTATCAATTAAATGTAAATTATTTATTAATACCTGTCCCGATTTATGACAACACATCACACTTTGCTAGTGTCCTCTAACGGACAAGCACACATGAATTAAATCCAAATACAGAAAAAAAATAAACAGTAACATTTTCTAATCAATATTAGTTATTAGCATTTTTATTTGACACAGAAGTCCATTCCAACATAGTAAATTGTTATTTGTAAATATGGCCCTAAAAACTGCAATTGGTGTATATTACTGTCTGGATAGTAACATTTGGATGCCTTGGTTCTTACACTTTGTTCTGCTGGCCTCCACACACTGTTACATCAAAGCAAGACAATGGCTCTGAGTGACTTTCCATTATTCAGTCTACACAAAGCTGTAGCATTTAACTTCTGTTGCCTGATGGTTCTGAGCTACTGCAGCTTTTTGGTTTCACTTCTGCTCTGTTTGATCATATTTCTCTGTGCCTGTGAATCTGAAAAAGAAATTACATGACTGGCCTTGGGAGAGAATGACAGTGCCTCCCACCTCTTTTCCATCATATGATCATGCCCTTTTCCTTTCCTTTTAAATTATGACAATAATCCCTTGCTGACATCATCTTTACTAATGCTAACAGCATAAACACACAAATAGCTCCATCCTTTCCACATTTCTTATTAAAAAATATTATCTGATAAAGTGGCATAGTTAGAATTAGAATGCTGGCAACTTCCTAGATTTCACTATGAGATGGCAATTATGTCCACTTTTGCACACTAATGGATCTGCTTCTTTGTGATTGTGTCTACCACAAACACAATATGTGTCGTTTCTTCTTCAAATATGTTCGACAATTGCTGGATGTTGGGCTGATGGTGATCGATTGGAAAATATTTAACATATCCCCCATCCCTAATGAAAACATTCAATGGCAACAATGGAAGTACAGTGGCATCATGTTATACCACTGTGGAGTCTTAGGAAGGGGTAGGGCTGAAACGATTCCTTGAGTAAGTCGAATAATTTGATTACTAAAAAAACGACAGAAAGTGTCCAAAGTGTGTTTTTAAGGCAATGCTTATGTATGTTAAATGTATGCCTTAGTTTGAGTTTACTGCATTTTAGAAAAATTTTTCTTTAAAAACAAAGTAATATGGCACTTAAATGCACTAAATATGTTTATTTTTTGAGAGATAATATTCTAAGCGATGTAGGCAATAAAAATGTAGCTTTTTCCGAAAATTAAACCACTCTTGTATATTATTGCTCTTCAATAAAACAAAAGTATTTCTTATTTGATTCCTCGATTAATCAGTGGAATAATTGGTAGAATACTCGATAACTAAAATAATCGATAGCCCTAGGAAGGGGTGATTGGTTTGAATACCTAACCAAGTAATTTTATTTCCTTAAACTTCACAATGTATTAGAAGTGGGAGATCAAATATGCACAGGTTGGTTGGGCAACAAGACAGTGCCCCATGTGAGTGTTTTCTGATTTGGTACCCCTTCTCTCAGCACAACATTGTCAGTGGCTGCCAAAACCATAACCAATGGACGTTATTATTCATACAACCCTTTTCAGACCTGCCCCTGCTATTGTTATGGTTTGGTTAGGTTAAACCAAAGACTATTTAGTTAAGGCATAATATTACAATACAAGGCACCTTGATATCTCTCCTGTGTTTTTAACTCTGTCATTATGTGAGACAGCTGAAGTCCAGTTGCAGTGTCCTTTAATAATGCCTCGGACCAACAATTTCTTTGTGAGCTCTATTGTGATACCCTAGAAGCCGAATAAAGCCATAGATCACAGTGAAGTGCAGCACAACCTTCTATCAGTCACCAAAATAAACCTTGATATCACCCTGAAGGTCCATGTCGTGCTGATAATGCAGGACGACAAGCCACCAAAACTGTCCAACGAATGAGTTACCTGTCTTTCCATGTGACTTCATGTTTACCTCACTCTATGTCTATTAAGTCACTGTAACCCCAAAATGGACAAGAACTCAAGGACAACAATGTATCATTTTTATTCTTTGTTCCAGACTAAAGGAACCAAACAGGTGCGATAATGCAAGTCACGGCCAGTGCCTCCTCTAGTGTAGGCAGAGTAGAAGATGTGTTCACACTGTCTTAGAACCAGGGTGAATGTTTAAATCTATTTTCCTGTTAAGAAAAAAAACTGTGTACTACTACTGTGTGAGTTGCCTTCTTTAGAAAACAATGGAACTACAGTAGATGGCACTTGGCTTGTGGTGCTCAAAGCGCCAAAAACATATACATTTGAAAAACTTACAGCATTGTTTCTTTTAAGAAATCATGACCCAGTTACTTAAGATAATCCACAGACCTGGTTGTGAGCAGTTTCTTATAGGAACTATTTTCTTTCTACCGAACTACATCCACCAACCGTATCACTGTGCAGTCCTTCATGGTCCAACATTGCTAACTTGTGGAGATTAGTTTATAGATAACCGATACTGCTCACCTGAGCTCAGCCGAGGAGAATGCCATTAAAGTGTAAACCTTATATTGTCACAAGCATGAGTCTCTCGTCCATGAGTATGCTTCCTTCTGCACCATGATGCAGCTGGTGGGTCTAGTTCGGTAATTTAAAAAAATAGTTCCTACATCAAACTGATCACAACTAGGTCTGTGGATTATCTTGAGTAAACAGGTAAAACCTTCTTGAAAGAGACATTGCAGTTGAATTTTTCAAATGTATTTTTTGGCGCTTTAAACACCACAAGCCAAGGGGGTAAGCAAGCGTCTGAAAAGTGTACCTCCTATGGAGAGGTTCATAGGCTAACCTGCCATTAGCATTCCATTGACTGCCAATCATTTTGGCGTCACTTTGACAGCAAATAACTTTACATCTGAAGTGTTTAAAGACTCTATTTCTCCATTGTTTATTTCTAAAGAAACACAACATTGTATAAAAGGCTCCATTACCTTGTATGAATGCAACCTTCTGTTGCATAGTAGAGGAATTACTGTACAGTACAGGAGAAGCTCGCAGACAGTTTTAACTTATATTAGCTGTTTAAGTTTAATTACTAATGTTAACTAGCATTTTAGTTAGCAATAATTAGCCTGTGTCCATGTTATCTCCTTACATATACCTATGCTCTCCATCTCTGTAAGATTGGGAATGATTGAGATTTCTCTTGGCACAGCTACCAGAAGACTTACAACTTTCAGACAGGTTGCTCACGTCACATTTACGTCTTCAAGCTCAGTTTGAGGCTGCTCAGTAACGCTCAGCCATCACCGGAAAAGTGCTTCTAATATACTTCACTCATCTCCGTGGAAGCCTACGGCGTGGCTTTGTCCATTTCGTTAACTGTCTATGCCACAAGCAGACATCTCCACGGCTGATATCTCCAACACTGGGCAACTCACACCAAAACAATCTAGACTGATAAATAGCACTACAGGTAAGAGTAAAAATATGTATTTTTGATTTTGAATTATTAAATAATAGTCTGTCATTTTTTTAAAAATAATCGCTATTTTTATGTTTAACAGCAATTAATTTCTAATATTAGCTAAAGTCTTAAGGCGCATGACAGGTAATTGTTGATTTAGTTTAGATATGCCAAATTGTAATTATCTAAGTGAATATCAGTCGGACTATATATTTAATATTATTTCAATTGTTAGTTGTTGGCACTTGACCCCATACACATTCATAGCGACAAAAAGGGGGGGATACAGTTAGAAAAAATGTTTTATGATAATAAAGAGGCATTGTTTACTTTATAGGCTGTGTACTTTTGTTACTACATCATCTGGGTCACATAACAGTGATATAACCAAAATATGCTTCCTGGAATTCATTCAAAACTTTAATTTGTTGAATAAAGTATTACACTGATAAATTGTTTTACAATGAATTGTACAGCAACATTTTGAATTGTTACAGCTCTAGTTGAACTGTTCCTTTAACCCTATGTAACCATATTCCACTGTGATTCCACTGTACATATCAGGTCTGAAACATTAAAAGAGTATGGCAAAATAAGAATAGAGTATTAAAACTAATACGCATGCAGTTCCTGACTCAGAAGAGCCTGTGTGACATTTTCTTATGAAAAATATATATTAAATATTGTGGCTGATAAGGGGCGGTATTCTTGGCAGGTAATTTTTTAGTTTACAGCCCTTGGCAGAGAGCTAAAAAGGTAATTTCAGACACTGCCTACATGTCACGATGGCAAGGCAGAGCAAGGCAGTTTAACTTTAGTAACATTCACAGTATGATTTCTTGCTCTGCTCATAGTGACATGAAGATTTTTATGATAGTGTTGCACACTAACAAGGAACAGTCGTCAGAGTTGGAAAGAGATTATGGTACCATCAACAACCAAAAGTAAACACCGCCATTTCAATCAACATTCAGACTTCAGCCTCCATTTAGAGCATATATATGCAAGGGAAGTCAGTTCACCTGGGAATATGTTTCACAATCTGTATGGGAATAAAAACTTGCTACACAGCACACCTGGGAATGACATTAAAATACCAACATTGACCTTTTAAAACTTTATTCCATGCAATTCTGTAACATTAACCTAGCAAACCAATGCTGCAAAGGGCTGTTTGTATGGTTAAATTGAGGTGGTGGTGTGGAGTAGTCCAGGCTGTCCAGGCAATCCAGGCGTTTCATATTTCATTCATATCTGTCAGTTCTAGTACATCTCTCAGAGACATCTAGAAAATCAGAGTGGATACAAAGTTTTTTTTTGCTTCGTATTCTGGAGCAATGCAGAAAGAACAAACTGACATCTAAGTTTCATCTTAATAAATAGATGCATCAAAAGAGACCACATGCTTACGGCAGGCTGACAATCTGAATATCTAAAATTTTCAGAATCTCTAAGAATTAAGGTTTGAATTTGTCTCCTCAGGCAGATTATTACCAATGTCTTTTGGGCTCTTGTCTTTTGTAGTTTACTGCTCTGCTGAATGTGTTTACTTATCCGTGGGGAGCACAATCAAGGGGAAATTGCATGTTCATGGCGAAGATAACACAGACTGGCCACCAGCAGGAGACACTTTTGCTGGGGCCAATTTATCTCAGAAGCAAACTGTCACTAAGTTTTTCAGTGCAAGTATTCTTTAGATTACACTGTCTTGCTGGGTGTACGAATTTCAGCAATAATCTTACACTTCAAAAAAATATCACATGGATGAATTTTGCCTCGTCTACCTTCAACCAACATATCTTTCACAGTTCTGTAATGATGCAGCTGGTGTAACAGAGCAGGCAATCATGCCTCACAACAAGCTCACAGTATCCACAAAAAGGAGATCCTTTTCCAAAAAAAAAGGCTGCATTCTTTTACATTCATAAAATGAACTCTCCAGGGAAAGCAAGAACCTAAATCTCTTCCACATACAGAGAAAGGGCATCAAACAGTCCCTCTTTTGCTTGGCTTCACACTCTTTTGTCCACAAACCACCAGCACAAGTACTATCTAATGATATGCTAATCCTGGCATCTCAATGGTGTTTGTAGGGGTGAGGGTTTTATTTATTCAGTGGCATCTACTCTGTATACAGGCGATGTCTGGTGAGATCAGACCATAGTCCTGCATAACCTGCATTAGAAAGAGACACGGTTAAAGGTGACCTCTTCAGAGTATCATCATAAGCTCTGTAAGGATCAGTTCTGATTCATTGTCCACATCATAACTGAATTCTAAGAGTGTTAAGTTCAATTATTCATAGGCCTATACGGAAGAGAACTGGCTCTGTTGTGGTTATTATATTTAAAAGGATATTTGAGTAAGAGTAAAATTCATGTTGACACTTTGCTCCAATTGTTATTCTGGTAAAAGTTCATACTCTATACTAATTATCTGGAAAATATTGGTTGAATTAATACAAACACACTTTCCGAAGCTCTCACCATTAGATTTGTTTTAGATATTTTCATAAGCAGGGAGATGTCACACCATAGGGGGGAACATCTGACTTACTTGCAAGCTGAATTATTCGGCAAGGAAATGAAGCAAATAATGGCTTGACTTGGAACACTTGATCAGCATACGGCAGGTGGAAACAAGGAGGGAGGCTCTAATTCTGCTCTCAAGCCAGCTGGTCCTAAAGCAGGGCCGCAGCCAATCTCACTGACCGCTCTGTTTCCCACTGAGCAGTGTCAGCCGAAGGAACTGTGCCAAGAGGTGTGGCACCTCTCTTCAAATCACCAGGCTTTACAAGACTCTCTCCTGTTATAATCGTAACATAATCATGCCCACTACATCTATTGATCTGTTCGCAGTACACTTCCACTGGAGCAGCAAAATGGTATCCTTAGGCGAAGCTCTTGCCAAGAGAGATATGATGACACCAATTAGATTACGCTGATATTCAAATAGACAATGGATTTATGTGGCGTGGGTGACAGTCTCAGACTTACTTGGCTTACGGTGAAGCTTGGCAATTCATCCAGTTGTCGCCCTGTCCCAGAAGTCCCTCAATGTCATGCTAATTCATTATTTATCATTACCTAAACGCACTAATTAATTGTCAGTTCAAGGGCATGCTTTTATGCAATACATATTCAATCTGTCTCTGGGGATCACTTTCATCATAGTATACATACCAATTATTTATTAATATGCTGCTAATTCTTTGTAGAGTACACATGGTGAAGGTCAGAGAGGAAGAAAAAAGCCCTGATTTGTGAGTGAAGCCCACTGACATTTATCCCTTCCCGTGGACTTTCCAGATCTGTTTAGAAAGATGCTGTTACCCCCTTTCCTTATTCTCAAAGTGAATGTCAAGGACAGGCGTAAACAGTGATGCCATACCTCATTACTGGTCAAATTTTTCTAAGGAGATGCCCTTATCACTGTGTATATTATTAAATGGATGAGACTGCAATTTTGAAACAATCTGTCATTTTTTCCTTACAAGTTCCTGGGGGGGTTGTTAAATGGAAGAGCTATTTGTCTTTTGCAGCCATGATGCATGTTATATGCTTTTCATCTTGTTGTAAGATCACATTTTGAGTGGGTCTAATTATAGCAGCCTCCCATGAGTTGGCATTAAACCACAGAAGCACGCAGACATCTGGTATTCAAATAATTGGCACAATTAGAAAGGGTCCATGGCATTTTACAGATGTTCCTGTGCACTGTTTAAAATGTGTCAGGACACCCATTAACTGGTTCTGAGATGAAACCCGAAGTGCAAGAAACTGAAACTAAGAATTCAAACCTCCAAACTTAAAATGCTCCGTTTGGTATTAAGGGCACCTCAAATGTCACATCTTAAAGATCTTAAAATGCAGCTAGAAAAAAAAATCTGAGCTTACTCATTGTTAAATGCGTTAGAGGAAAGATGTTTTGTGCCACAAAGTGCAAATTTATCTTTCCAATAATTTGGTGCAACACTGCTTAAACATTCATAACATCGATTGTTAGCTTTATGTAAACACATCACTATGATAACAGATCTCCCAGCATATACACAGTGGCTCTGGCTGCTACTGTATAATAAGTAAATAGTTTAGATGTATCAATGTAGTCTTTACATCATCAATGTGTTATATTGACAGATCAAAACATAGTGTTGGCTAGAATATTACCTGAAAATGAAACAACACAGCTCCCAGAGATGGTTAAAAAGGTTGGTATTATTGTACTATTCTGCTTTGCACCTATGTGTATCATAAATATAAGCATTTTATGTGGTCTAAGTACAATCTAGGACAGTGGGCTATTAATGGCTAAGGGCCTCCTCTCCTGGGGCAACAGTATTAATCGGAGCAATAGGTCTCCTTCCTGCTGGATCAATGTCAGCACAAATTTCAGATTGCTTTCCTGATGTGCGCCAAGTTATCTGTGATTCAACGTTAATAGGTTATTGAACGGAGCCAGCATTTAGGGAGCAGGGCCGTATTTCACGTTATTGACAATCAAATGCACACAACTTTCTCATTAGCATGCATTAGGAAAACACGGAATTAATCTTGACAACACCATCGGGGAACATGACTAGAGTTATACGCTTGTTTAAACAACATGCCTAACAGTGGCTTGGTATCACGCGAGGAGGGGACATGAAGAATGTAGGTAAATACAGCCTGACAGACATTACACTGGACAAAACTGTGTTAGTACAAATGAAGAAAAAAAGGGATGAGCAAAGATAACATTGTATTTTGCCTTAAAATAAATTAAACATTGCATTATACATCTATAATGATAAAGCAATCCACAATGCCATCTTTAGCTTTGCAAAAGCTCAGTGCAGCATGGCTTCGCTCACTGTCATTTTGGATAAAAGCAGGGTTTTCAGGATGAATGCCACTTCAAAGATTTGTAGGGCATAAATCTAGTATCTCTTTTATGCAGGGCAAAGGAGGCCTAGCTGTTTCACATTTATAAGACCAACACATTGGTATACAAGTTAAAGAATACCATGCAATGCATAGTCATCCATTGTCATATTCTTCACAACATGCACACGCACACACACACGCACACACACACACACACACACACACACACACACACACACACACACACACACACACACACACACACACACACACACACACACACACACACACACACACACAGCTATGCAAATGCTGTCTCCAAATGATATTAGGACTCAAGTTGGGCGGGGTGTTCCTGCTTTAAGCATGTAATGCATTTGCTCAGACAATTCCTAACCAAAATGCAGCATTTGGATGACAACATGAGTGGTGGCAATTCAAACGGGCTGTGCTAAATCAGATGACATTTCACTGCACCTGAAGGTCAAGTGTTTTGTCCACATTGACAGGGTCTGATGACGAAGCTGCCAACATCAGTTGAAAGATTTACAGTCCACAAACAAGATGTGGACTTCACACATTTGGAGGTTACCGATGTTGGTTGAAAAGGTAGATTTACAATGAAGGTTTGCATGTAGAGTGATACAATATCGATATGTTTAGGGAGTGTGGTGCACTATATTTCAGGCCTGTGTCCAATTGTGAAGTGTGAAACAATAAAGAAAGAGCAAATTCATTAGAGCCCGACTGATAAAGGATTTTAAGGCCGATATCCATACAAATATTTGGTGATTTAAAAATCTGATATTCCGATATATCGGCCTATATATATATATATATATATATATATATATATATATATATATATATATATATATATATATTAAAAAAAAATCCAGAAACGCGTAACAAAAGATAAACAGATTTCCCTAACATTAGTTATTTATATTTGAGTCCTCACTAAAGAAATTTGATAATGCAGCTTAAAAATAAACATGTTTGTTTTATTGTCACAACAGAACAGAGGAACATCAAAATATATTACAGTTCTGATAATAAAATGTATAAAAATTAGGGCTGTCAAACGATACATTTTTTTAATCGCGATTAACCGCTGAATTTCTATACTTAATCGCGATTAATCACATGTTTTATCATATGATTAAAATTCTATTATTTTGCATTTCAGAACTGTTTTTAAGTACATATTAACAATGGAAAGCAATTCTTACCAGTGTATCTTGATTGGGAGTCAAATGAATGCAAAGAAAGTTACTTCATGAATTTGATTTTAGGATTTGTATTTGATTATTATTTATTTACTGTAAACAAAAGAAACATGTGTGAATCTAGAGTCAATATAGTGTGCAGTAACTCCTAAATAATTTGTATTACTCACTGACGTCCAGTGATCACCTTGCATCACTTTGCAGCAGTTCCAGTTGGGCTGCTTTCTCCGTGTCGTACAGGCTGTGTATGCGTGAAACTCCTGTCCCCCTCGACGGCAATGTATAAGACAGGTCAGAACAAGTCAACCGTAGTCTATAAGACCTAAGTCTTCTACGATGCTGACAGGTCTGCAGTTAGTTGGCACCCATTTTGCAAGAGCGGTAGTAATTTTTTGGGATTTGGTTTCATCCACAGGTCGGCAACTAGTAACACTCTCCAAAATAGTGCTTTGCCTGAGCCTGCTAGCATCAACCTGACTCACGTTAACTGTAGTATGCTTAGCTCGTAGGTGGTAGCTCAAGCTTGACGTGCTTCGGTGATATTTTAATTTGGTTTTACACAATGTGCATATGGCTTTCGACCCATCCGGGAATTTTGGAAAATAAAAAGCGCCATTCAGATTGTGTAGCTGCTGTCTTTCTCCATCATACCTGCAGCCTGCAGCAGCAGGATGTGTTACAAGGAAGTATGGCACATTAACGCAATTAACGCATTAATGCTGACATCCCTAGTAAAAATACTAACTTAAGATATGAAACTTAAAGGGTTAAACACGAGTGTTGCCAAGAGGGACGTTGCAGAGTGCCCTCTGGTGGACAACCTATGCAACGCCAACACTCATAACATGGTTGAAGGGTGTTTCGTCTGTTTTTATTAAATTTTTTAAATATTCATTTATTGGACCTTATAAATGCCATACCGATAGTTTGGAAAATGCCTAATATCGGCTGATAATATCGCTATAGTATGGCTCTAAAATTCATTATTGTAAAGATAGGCAGAAAGTGCAAAGAAAAGGGAAACGCGTAAAAAGAGAATAGGACGCAACAACAATCACTAAATCATTTTTATGTTGAAATTTTAAATTGCAATGTTAATTAAAACTTATATAATTAAGTGTCTAATCACACTGTAGCAAGCAGAAATTTAAGTCAATAACCGATGACAAAAAAAGTAACTACAGCTGTAGCTAATTGACATCAATTCTTACTGAAACAACAAAAAAGACATCTTGGCTGTCGTCTGGTTAGTATGCTGTCTGTACTCCAGGGCATTGCATTAACACCTGCTAAAGACGGTTTTGTCGAGGAAGATATATCATTTTGATAAAGAGTGAGTGGGTTGTGTCTTTTTGCTGTTCGAAAAAGATACTAACATATAGTAAATACTGAAAACTACATTGTTTATGTAGGCCTCATGTTATTTTAGATGAGTAGCTAACAGCTAGCTCGAGTTGACGAGTGTAAAAGACAGCTAATAGTATTATAGTATTATAATAGTAAAAAAGGGAAACTAAATTCGAAATTGCTTTGAAATATGTTTCTGCTATTGATTCCTCTTAGCTTTACAAAACAGTATACAAACATAACCAGGGTCCCTCCTCAAAAAAAAGGCCTCAATGGTGGCCAGCGGGAGCGACATTAGGAGGGCAATAACTTGAATTATTTATAGCATATTGTTCCATAAGCTTGGTGTACATTATTAAGTAATATAAAATGTCAGGTATTTTCAGTCGGTATTAACATTATAGTGGACAAAGAAATGTGTTTAGTGCAGTTGCTGCTGACCCAACCTCGAAGCCATGTGACAAACCATTGCACGCATCTCCCAAGAGGAAGCCACAGGGTATGCCAAATGTCATCATACAGGAAGGCCTGTCCAGGTGGTTTACACCACAACATCATATAGACTCAGACAAAATATCGCACCGGTCAGGACACCATAGTGTTTATGTACTGTAGTTCAATCCTTGTTTGCATAACTATAGCCAACAGTAATATAGCCAGAGAGGGGAAAAGAGAAAGGAAAGGGATGTTAAAAAGCTTGTTTGTGGAGTAACAAACAAACTCGAAAAAGCGGCATAGGCAAGTGTGTGACATGAGACATAATTCAGAATAAGGGCCAAGTGTCCAGCCAAGCGGACAGACGAGGCTTTCATGTTCAGACTATGCCCGGGGTAAATATTCACTATGACATTTGTGCTGTTTGCTATTTCCATGGGCTGAATTGTAGCCGAATAACATTTTCATCCAAGTCACACTGCCCATGGTTTCTACATTTTAAATCTGTTTGGTATGGGGACACCAAACAATAGATTGTAAGGTGTTCATGGTGTTCTTGCAATAAAGAGGTGATATGACACAGCCTCACCCTCATAGTTCAGTATTCTGAGCTTTTGACCACATCTATTTGAGTTTTCTGCCTTATTTTAGTCAGAAAAATGTATTCTAGTTTAGTTGTACCTCAATTTGGAATTAAACAAGTTAAAACAAACTTGCACACCACTCATTATTATCATGGCTTTACATAATCTGGTAGACATCCCTGATTTAACATACAGTATAACGTCACCACAGTATTCTGCAGACTGTTCAGACCACAGCAGCTGTATTGAAGCATTATGTTACATTGTATGTTACAACCGCATTTCTCTCGTTCATGCTAGTTCTGGTATTGTTAGCTATCCTTTGGCATTTCACCCCGTAACATCTTTATATAATTGAGGTGTGTTTTTAGTTTTTTTCTTGTTTTCCCTTTTAGTTCAAATTCACAAATGGCTGCCAGAAGACATTAAGCACTTAAGTGTGATACTTTCTGGTATAAACTCAAAATGATCCCACACACTGCTCTCTCATTTGAAACCTCTAAATTGGTGGCTCAAATCCATGATTTCAAATGTACGCTCCTTTTGTGATACATATTGGAAATGTCTTCTGTTCAGTTGGACATAGGCATTTAAAATAATGAAAATTCAAAGATTTTGTTTGTACTACTGTAACCTTTCAGTTTTCATCATTATTATGAACATTCTTTACTGTTAATAAACAAAATGGATTTCTAAATTTTAAGTTTAGTTTTCATTAACAAAAAAATCTCTATACATTGTAAGGTAAGGTATCCCTAATATTTTGTCCACCTCCTACATGTGCTATCGCTCCCAAAGTAATTAAACCGTACCAGCAAGGGGAATGAAGAAGCATGAACCTATTATGTGGTGGTGGCCTAAAAGCAAGCTTGGTTAATTTTTCAGAGGAATTTCCGCTAATGTATTCAGAGACTGGGAAACATGACAAAATAAAAAGCTCACATTGGCAGCTAAGAAGAAAAGTGTGCATCTAAAGTGTGCTCAGCCAAAGGCTTTCATTATCATAGTTAGCGTGTACTGTGAATGCTATTCATCATCAATGTAAATTGTTAAAAAAAATAACCTTATTGTGACAGAATGGAGTTTAAGTCTACTTCATTTTTTTTTTGAGAAAAATGCATACTCACTACTAAAATCTTTTTTAAACAATCCAGGGGATTGATACCGGTATTGGGGGCAGTGCTGTGAGTCAGGTTGAGATGTATTAGTTTGATAAGGGTCACTAAAGCAAATTAAACCTTCTAAAACAGGTAATATAGACAGACTTAACTTGGAAATGCCACAACAATGTATTAGCCCTGTTAATGTGGAGAACATGTGCCATATGGAAATCAAGAAAGGAGAAATCTAACGTACACATATAATTTACCCCACGGCCCAGCAACATGTAGGCCCATAATTTTCATTTGCCAAAAACTCATTCAAATTCATTACTCTTTGAGTTGGTTACATTTCTGAGTATTTTTATCAGGCCCAAGGATGCGATCTCCATCAACATTCCCTCTTGCTCTTTATTAGGTGGATCCTAATTCAGATGGTGCTGTTTTGGGGCACTTCAACATAAATCAACTGCATATGAAAAACTTCTATTTTTACTTTTCGATCTGACTTCAAATTTGATTTCACTTTATCAAACGCTCATTCCACCCCATCCCCACACAGTGAAAGCTGAGTCATCTCGTGTTGCTCAATAATTCCAGCACCCTTTAGGGAAAAGGTAGACAGTGTATATTGATTGATTTGGGCTGGATATACGCTAAAACAAACAGATATCTTGTTCTAAAGATCAAATTCTTCACCAACTCTGGCGGCATTAACAAATGCAGCTGAGACTACAGGTCCAAAACATAGGCACAAGATAATTAGTCACACCAAGCTTGGAGTAGGAAGGGCAGGGAAGCAATCTGACTGAAGGATGTATTGATCCTACAGAGAAGGAGGGGGACCCAGTCCAGAGTCATGATCAATCTTGCGAGCCAACTCTCTCAATCTGTGATGAAACCTGTGTGTGTTTATATGGGGAACTATTCTATCTACACTATACACATTCTAAATACACGTCCGTGTGTGTGTGTGTGTGTGTGTGTGTGTGTGTGTGTGTGTGTGTGTGTGTGTGTGTGTGTGTAGCCACATTAACACTACCAACAGCTTGGTATATGACTTGTCAGAAAGAGACAAATGTCGGTGTGAGTAAAAGACTCCCAGGGGTTAGAGGGGGGGGGGGGGATTAGCGGTACCACAACATCGGAAGCCTTTATCGTTGAGTTAAAAGCCATCCCTGAGCTGGAGATTCTCCCCATCAAACCGAGTGCTTCAAACCGTGGCACAGTGAGGTTTTAAAACCGGCTCAGGGAGTGATGGAAAAGGTAAATCTTCTCAAATATAAACTGTTTGCATATTGGTGTTACCCAGTGGCTGGTCACAGGTGGGTTTCATCTGATTAGACAGTGGTGATGCATATCAGGAGGTGCAGCCAACCAATTGCAATGCAATTCATCTTCCTCTGATAGGAGTAGGAGAAGGCGGGGAAGGAGTGCAGTGGGAATGAAGTGGGTTGCAAAAGCAGCAGTTCCCCTTTGGCCTCGAAAGATATGGGGTCAATGTTCAGATATTTCTTTTTGCATTTTGCAAGAAGGATCAAATTAAGAGGAAAAGACAGCGTGTGTAGTTTGTTTCTGGTTTGTAGGTGTAATAAAGCTCAGTGCTGGCCTCCAGGGTTGGGTGTGTGGATCAGATATCAGACAGCATGCTAAGCTGCAGGGACACCCACAGAAGTGGAACTGTAGACGGCTAATTGACAGGCTGTTGGAGACGAAGCTGGTCCCGATAGCCAGTCACTTTCACGCTCCCACACTCCTCGCTCTCCACCAGGGGGAAGGCGGGTGGCTTGGCGAGACGTGAGAGTGTGTGTGTAGGCTGTTAAGGGGTGTGTGCAGACCCACCAGGGAGGTGGATGTCACTCTCAGTCATCTGCACATGTAGACAGCTCATTTTCACACTCACACTGACTCACACACACACACACACACACACACACACACACACACACACACACACACACACACACACACACACACACACACACACACACACACAACTGAGAATGAAATCCTGTTGTGCATGGGAGTTTTCACTGGACTCAGACAACATCAGAGTCAAGGCATCTATTTATTGTGGCTACAGGGACAATCACACTCATTTATCTCTTTACAAATGCTCGAAAACCACACAACGAGTAAGAGACCGACAAGTGGTGCGATCTTGAACCAGAAAGTTAAAAATAAAATTTGTGGACGGCTTCAGCACAACAGGAAAATATTAAACTTGTTTCATGTTGTAGGTTTGGTGACTCATCTCTGTATGCTTGCATCTCAAAGTATAATACTGTACATTGCTGATTCAAACCCTATAGGTAAAATTCACACACGCCACACTCAAATACTGCCCTACTCTATGTGCAGCCTTCTAGGTTTAAGCGCATGCTGTACCCACGGCTCGTATATTTGCTTTTCCTATTTGGGCTTTTACATGTTTTTCCTTTGCATATCTTTTTTTCTGATGGACCACACAAGGGCAGTACACTCATTGAGGTCAACTCACAATAACTATTTTGTGCCATTTGTTCACAGTATTGATTGAAATTAATTTGGTTTAAGATTACATCCAAGTATGAAGGATAGGACGAGTGAGGGGGAGGGGGGGTTGAACATCATCTATGGCTTACACTATTAAACTTTCAATTATCTATAAAAAACACAATAGGGGCTTCAGTCAAAGTGATGACAGATTGCAGGTGGAGAGCTCCTCAGTGTTGTCCCCGTTAACCCAGGATTTTATAGCTTGCCTCGCATGCCACCCTATAGCTGTTTAGTTATCTCCATGGATATATGCAGAAGCGATCTGTCCTTGCTGAGAGCAAAATCTGATAATGCAAACACAGCTGAGAGTCAGAGCAAACTAATTCAGAGCTCTGTTTAAAAAAAGCCAAAGGGCTCGCTGCTCATATCTGCGACAGCACAACACAATAGATGAACAATTATTCAGAGTTAGACTGGAAGAAAAATAATCTATTTAGTCATGGCTTGTTGAATCAGTTTTATCTTCTGTGATTAATCCAAGTCAATAATGTAATCTTTAATTATAAAGAATGGCCTTATTACCTACCTCAAATAATCACCCCAGTCCACGATGCTGGAAAGGGGCAAACAAATTTCTCTGTTTGAGCCCTGAGACTTGTATTTATTTAAATCTTTTAAAAGCACAGAAGCCAATTAATGATTTCCAGTCATAAACTAATAACGTAAAATAGAGATAGGATTTTTTGTGATTAAAGTATTTTAAAAGCACACATTTGAGGTGTGTTTTGCCTAAATTAACCATTCAAATGCAATGGTGAACTAAATTATGAGCATTTACTTGAAATTCTTTGCGGGATAAAACAAAATGCTAACCAGAGGTCTATTGCTTTTTACATTAGAAGCTGAAATGTCAGAAAATATTTCAAATATATTTCATCATGCAATTTTCCCAAGAACCCCAAATCCATGTTGCTATTACCAAATTGAAACATCTGGAGCTCCCAGAATGATCAATCGAGAGAAAAACACATTACAAGAAGCGGGTCCTGAAGGAAGGCCCCATGAGAGGACGAATAATGACCGATGCAGGCAAGAGACTTTTGTACGTGTGTGTATGTGGCTTTGTACATGCTTGCATGTGATTAATAGCAGACCAACTGTAATAATGGCTGCCTTGCTGTAACAAATGATGTGCGATTTGTAGTTACAAAATACACACTTCACATAAACAAAAACAGAGGAGTGAATGCGTGTGACTGAGTTTGCACTCTTACATTCTGCTCTCCTGCCTGGTCCCAAAGCTCCCAGTCCTTCCACTCTATGCACTGTTCTGTTCTCCACCAGGACTCGGAGTAGGTTATTTGTAATGCTTGTAAGCAGCAAGTAGCCTGTAACAAATCTAACTGACAGCCCCTGAAAATGCAGATCACATCGCCGACAGAGAGGAAACAGCAGCTTTGGGAACCTTTAACAGGATCTTAATCTGTGATGAAGTCACGCAGTGTCCAAAGAGAGCTATAGGACGCTTCATAGACTGACATGGGACAGACATTTCCTGGATGTCAGAATTGTCTGCTAATTAATGTACTCAGGGAGGACCGAGTGTCAAAGTGTCAGAGGACATCGCCATCAAATGTGCTAGAAGCACATTATAAACTTTTTGAGTCATGTTGTTGTTTCAGAGTGAATTTCATCAAACTTTTCGGCTTCCCCAAGGAGCATGACATTTTCTTTTCCCCGACAGAACAACTGAGATTTTTTTTTGGAGGGGGACCCATTGTCAAGGCACAGTTAATGTTACATCTCCATGTAAGGGGCTGCCTTAAAAACAACAAAGTAAAATATTAAAAAAAACTCAATGCGCTGTTACAGAAACTGACTGAGAAGAAGTGAAATGTAGTGCCATCCCTGTGATAAGACGGAATCTTTAGGTTTCAGGAAGGTGAACATTTCAATGTTCAACATACCCTATTAAGACTTGACACCTGCACTTTATCATCACTAAAGCAATTGCATATTCCTATTCCTGCAGGAGAGATGGGGAAATCCATCTCGGGCAAGGACAGTGCCTTTAATAAATAGTGCACAGAACACAGGCACAAACTCTCCCTCTTTCACCTGATCCCCCTCTCTCTCGCACACACGCACGCACACGCACGCACGCACGCACGCACACACACACACACACACACACACACACACACACACACACACACTTTATCTCTCATGGAAATTGTTTCATTCCTTTTAGTCAATCTGGCTAATGCAAAAATCATGTATGTCTGTCTTTAAATATTTAATCCTAACAGCAAGATTGAAATACAACGTTGAAGAAGCATTACTCCTTCCCTCCTGAAAGGTACAAGAGCTCAGAGAGAGAGAGAGAGAGAGAGAGAGAGAGAGAGAGAGAGAGAGAGAGAGAGAGAGAGAGAGAGAAAGAAAGAGAGCGAGCAGAAAGCAGCTGCTCTCCAATGTCAGAAAGAGAGCGGGGGAGCGGTAGGGAGAGATGGAAAAGAGAGGAACAAGCGACTCGGCTATTTTCGATGACAATTTTATTGCCATGCACTCTCAGCTACTGGAGTTGGAGGCAGCATTAAAGCACAGTTTGCCTTGGAAAAGTACACAACCACATACGACAGCTCTCTGTTTCTCTTCGGGAGCAGCCTTTGTTCTTTGACATAATAGATTCGGTTACAGGCTGAAACACACGGCTGAAGAGAAGCACTGTTGCTGCTTGGAACTTAGTGAGAAGAAATACAGCTCAACGACTGAGCCAAAGTCATGAATCTTGCAAGCAGAAATATATCGCGGGAACCAAATGGCCCCTAGAGATGAGTACATGCCTTTGCCTTCAAGTATTTATTTTGCTTTCATGCTTATAAGTAGTTTTGCATGAACAAGACAAGTTATTTGTTGTTTCCTAAAATGTGAAAATGTTACTTTTACTGGACTTGTTTTATACAAAAAGCTTTGATGAAGCCAATAAATCACGAGGAAGTAATGTAATAAGATAAGAGTCCGACAGAGACAGAACTTTGAGAAACTTTCACTCACCACGGAGAAGTCCTCGACTGAACAGTTCTGTCCACTGAAATTGCAGCTCATGAGCATCTCTTCTAACTGATGTCCTGTCCTGTTGAAGATGTCCTGCATGTCAGGGGCAGGATACATCAAATCAGTAGGTTTGTGCCCATCCTTGTTTTTGGGGGGCAGACCTGTTAAGTTAGCCAGGTGGTAGATGTCAGCATCGGTGAGCGCGGAGAAGCGAAAGCGGTTGATGTTGCAGATGGTCACAGCAGGGAAAACCATCTCTGGGGTCGCCTCTTCATTCAGAGCTGTGACATGAGGGTGCTCCAGGTAAGAGATAGCACACTTAGCCGCTTGGTATAGAAACAGTACCAGTGAAGTCAAAAAGGCAAGAGCCCAGAGAGTCTGCCGGATCCCCAGGCGACCAGAGACAAAGATGTGGTTAATCCCATGAAGAGAGCAGGAGTTAGCAAACCTGGCCAAGTCCTTAACCGGAGGTGTGCAGCTCTCCTCGATCAGGCTCTCCTTGTCCCCATCCTGCTTGATTTTTTGCTTCTCATCCTCCTCTGCAAATTTGATTTTGCAAACAAATTCGATAGGCATGGGGGCAGCCAGGTCTGCGTTTTGTTTTTGTTTTTGATGGCAGCTATCAGCCCTGGATCACTTCCCTCCTACTTCCTTGGCTTTTTGTCCTCTACGCAGGAAACAACTCCAGAAAGAAGAGAAAAAGACAGGAGAGAGTTTGTTGCTGCTGCTGCTGCTGCCGTTGCTGCCTCTGCTGTGACTGATAGTGCTGCCGCTGCTTCTGCCGCCAGGCTCCTAGTGACTAGAGCACTGCTGCTGCTGTGCTGCTACTGCTCTGAATGCTTGTCTCACTACTTGATCAGCTCACAGTCTCGCTTATCAGCAGTAATACAGCTGTCAAATAAAAATAAAAAAAACACCCTTGCATACTGCCTCAGACCCACAGATGAAAATGCAGCATTTTCAGTCGGACTGAAATAGGCACAGGGTACTTAATAATTCATGAGAAGGTAACATTGTGATTATTTCCTCCTCACTGGCGCGAGCTGCAACTTCCCCCGGTCATCCCAGCGCTTCCCACAGAAAGCCCCCCTCCTGTTTAATCCGCTTGTTTGGATGGCGGTCCACTTCTTGACCTGAATAAAGTTGGTGTCAAAGGTTGTTCAGCCAAACATCCGGTGTTTGATGTGCATCACAGGGGGTCATCACTTTTTAATGCCACCCTCAATAAGATCTCTGGAACATGCCTAATTGAAACAATAATGAGGAGTGTGAGAAATGGAATTGATCGACTCCTGGCAATCAATCTTGTCTTTGCAACAAAAAAGTAAAAGACTATTGATCGAGCGAAAGTGTCTGTCAGAGACTTAGATAGGCAGTACAACGGTGTTTTCTTATCAGGAACTAAGGGTATCATCACAAGACTCCTGCAAAAATTAGAATTTGTGAATGGCTCCTGTATTGGACCCCAATGCTGCTAAAGATGTTGAAATAAAGTACTGATCTGCTTCCGTCCCTATCATTTACAGTGTGTGTCTTAGTGCTGTTAATGGCCCTTTTCCAAGTTGCCAAACAAAATTATGCAAATGCGAGGCAGAAAAGTGAGAGCCCTAATGCATGTTATTCCCCTTTAAATGGAATTAGTCATGCGGGTCACATTCACATCACAAGGGGCTGGGACCTCTAGAGAAAAGGAATATTTAAAAGTGAATTCAACCACTACAAACACACATGCCAAGTCAAGTCCGAGCAGGCATCAGAAATGCATTACTCATAAGACAGAACGATTAAGGGTACAAAAGAAATCTGGTTTTCTTTCCAAAAAAAAGGAAAACATATGACAATCAAACACTAAATGTTTAGAATAATCAGATCTAAATCTGACTAAAATTGTATACTGAATCTCATTGGCTGGTTAAATAACATCATCTTGTTTAGGGACAGAACAATATAACAACAAAATCACCTACTGTAACTGCCTTTTCTCTTTGTTTTTTTGTCGTTGCAATGACTCAGACATTTGCTTTTTATACTTTTTTATATAGCAGGATTGTCTTTTGATAGTGTGTTTTTCTGCTAGATAAACAGATATCTAGGCTATTGCCTTTATTCGATGGAAGTGAAGCGTCCATGGTTTAGCTATGCCTCTGGCAGGTACTAAGGTCTGCTAACCACAGAGTGTTTTATGTAGTCACTCCCAGAGGATGCTGGGCTTATTTACAGTCTCACAGAGGAAATGAAAGCTCACAGTCCACGCCATGACTAAATACCAAATGTGAATAAAAAACACGCAGGCACATCTGGCAGATGAAAACCATTCAAGGAGTGCATGGCATTATGTTTGTTTGTCAGAGCCAATAACACTCCAAAGCCCAGGCCTGTTTTGTGTTTGATGCCCTAAAAATGAGATACAATTGATTAAATGTTGCTGACCTTCAAGTTTCTCATTTTGCAGGAAAATTTACATTACAAATAGGATTTTTGTAGGGCTTTAACTTAACTAACTTCTAAAACAACTATAAGTACCGGTAGCATGAATTAAAACGTTATATAGTTTATGAATGTCATGATCTCTAAGTGCTTTTCTCCTTTTCAAATACAAGGTTTATTAAAAAGTCAAAGTCGTTTTAAGATGTAGACGGATGATGTCTTCCCTGAGAGAACAGGCTGACAGTTTTATCATCTCGTCCAAAAGCTCCATCTATTGGATGTCTCTGTGTGCCAATTGTTGCTTTGACATAAACTACAGTGTAGCAAATTAAAACACATTCAGCTCACTGTCCAGCATTTAAGGAGGATGTTTGAGGGCGGGCATGCTCCTATCATAATCAAAAAGGAATTGAGTATCATTAACCAATGTTCTTTGTTTGTAGATACTTTCACATATAATTTTACATATTTTGAACCAGAATCTAATACATTTAATTATTGAGTAAAACACCACAGGTACAGTGGAACAGAAGATGGAAAATACTAATCTCAAAATTTTAAGATATTTGGTAATAAACAGCTACTGAGCCCTGCTAACTCTGTCCTGATGGTTGTATCTGAAAGTGCTTCCCCTTGAACAGGGACTTTTTTGGGTTCAGGAACTAAAGCAAAGGAACTAAATTTAGACCATTGTTCCTCCATTTGGTACACAGTAAAGGTTCCTGAGTTCTTGGAAAACATGCTGTGAAAACAGGACATTATGCTGGTCTCCTGCCAATACGTTTCTGTTTTTAACAGGGCTATCTATAAGAGTGAGCATACAGTATATGTTGAACTATTAATCAAAATCAATACAGCATTTTATTTCCCCCTATTGGTAAGCAAACGTTATTTATAGTAGTAAACGCAAAACGTTCTGAAGATAAGTGTGTTTGCTTTGGTTGAAAGACAATTTCAGTGCATATCATGGAACCTGAAACCCTTCATTGACCAGCTCCAATTGTGGGGCCAGTCTCTTGGTGGTTTGAAGCCCAGAGTTTTTACCTGCAGCAACCTGTGCCCTAAAGAGGCGGCATCTGCCAGGAAACCTGATTTGCACAAGACTCCAAAAGACTAACTGGCCAAAAACCATACGAGCTGGATAATCGTGTGTAAATAGAAACTTGTGAGACAAACATGGAAAAGTATTACTTTAGTATTTGTACCATGTGAGAGGCAGCACAAGTACCTACACATGATGATGTGTACACAGTGTTCAAATTAAATTAAATTATAGGAAAAACATTAAGTTATAGAGGCAGAGTGAAGAAGGACAGTGCTCTCCACGTCTATCAATTAAGAGTCAAAAGTGTATTTTCTGTGGGTTAGATTTTTACATTATGAAAGAAAGGAGGCTTGTGGCAAGAGGTTGATGTCTGTGACTGTAAAAGTTGCGGTACTGGAAACAGTTTTCATATTTAAAATACATAAATAATAATAATAATAACAACATTATGTATAGAGTGCCACCTCGTCGTGTTTATTTATCTTGATAGTTATATTTTACTATTTAAATTTATATTTAGTTATTTCCTATTTTACTATTTAAATTTTCTGTTTTGTTGTTATTTTCTATTTTACTATTTCAATTTTATATTTATTTTTGTCTGTCATTTAACTGTCATATATAACAGCTGCTAAACTGTGTTTCGTTGTTGTAAACAATGACATACAAGAACAACAATGTGCTTCTCACTCTGCAAGCAAGGACCCTAATAATCAAACAGTAGACCCAAAGTCCAGAGCCTTACTAGCGGCAAAAAATTCTTAACTCAAGGTTTGCGTATTAGCTTTAAACTGCATCTGAAAATGTTCCATCCTCTGTTGCAGTTGAAGGCTCTGAAAAAAGCTTGTACTGTAGGTGGACCCGAGATATTATAGTCAAACCTAATTCACTTAACATCATTTAACTTAGATATTTGTTCCAACAAGCTTTGTTATGTATTGAATGATTAGAGAGATTACATGTAAATTTGGAGGTAAATCTCTCCTGAACTTGAACAAGCGTGGTGAGTTTATAGTGTTGGATAGGTACAAAAACCACAAATGATGAAAAAGTGCAGGCCTAAAGTGAATTATCTTGACAGTATTCCTCAGATGAAAATTTTCTTTAATCATCTTTAAAAATGTGTGTGCTGCTGAAGGCAGTTTCGCCCATGGATCATCAATTAAACACAGTAATTAAGTCACAGATAAAACACATATTAAAAAGATATTACAATTTTTTTTTAGTGATGATGTGCTTATGTTACTGCAATGTGATAACATGCTGGAAAATATCTGGACAGAATGGAATTTAAAGCTATGGTCAAAAATTACTATTTACTTTCAGCTTGGTGAAATTATTGCAAATGTCCTTCAAAAACTTGCTGGCAGGGATATTTTAAAATCATCAATTGGCTGAACACTGCAGCTCATACTTTGAATGTGAATAACAAACTTAATTAAAACTGTCAGCAGTCAATTATTAGTCAATTCATAATGTTGATTGATTGCTTTGCAAATATTTTGCTAATCCTCTAAATTTAAACAGAGAAATGCATATCACACATTTACAGTGACTGGTACAGTGCCCGTTCAAAATGTGCCTGTTTGGAACGTGCCAATTGCTTGGTCTGTGGTATTGCTGCTTGTAGCATTCTCCAGAACCATTGCACCCCAAAAATACTTACAGAAGGACCCTAAAGCACTTAATATGCAACTACATTGTATAACCTACTACTGACTTACTACGTCTACTTCAGAAGAAAACATTTACTTGACAGAGAATGTTGCAGATTCAGATTTACTAACAAAATATCACAAAATGATGTCACAAAACAAAGAGTATTTGTTTAATTACATGTTAGTGTTGTCTTTTTCGTCAACGATATTGCATGTAGAGTCAGTTTAATGACGGCGGTGCTGTCTCGTATTGTCATTATTATCGTTAATGAATTTAACATTTCAGCAGAGGAATCGATTCGCGGTGGAATTTTGCCAACGGTAATGTGATTAGTGTTTTAGCCTAAGTTAGCAGCCCACTTACAACAACTGGACCCAGGGTGAGTCTGAGTGAGGAAGAAACCTCTCTTTGCCCGGTCAGCTCCGAGATGATGTTATCTTCTGCTGTGTGCTTAGAACTGGTGAATTTACAGCTCACAGCAACTTAATACAATATAGTGTCTGGCTTTTGATTGATATCTAGTGTCAGCAAAAGTATCTTTTTATTGAGTTTGCTCTTAGCGAAATGATCTGAGTAAAATTAAGCTGGGCTTTTATTGTGAAGGGCACTTTTTCCATAACCTTTATTGTTTGGTCGTTTAATTCACAGTTGATTAATATCCAATATCCAATGCTGTCCAAACTGCTCCAAATCGGGTACCCAGGACACAAAGTGTGAAGCAGATTGGATAAACGGTTCATGAGCCCCCCCCCCCCCACCCCACCCCACCCCACCCCACACACACACACACACACACACACACACACGTATTAGAGAGATGTAAGTTACAGCATTAAGATACCTTGGAATTGTTATTTTGTATATTAGGACTATACTTTTATGCTTAATCTATTTTAAATAACACTGAGTGAAAAAAAAGAAGCTAGACATGCACTGCAATTCAATCCCGAAGGTGCAGCCACGAGATAGGCTTGCCCACTGATAGATTTGACATACACTTCCCATTGATTTGGTACACAGAGCAGCACAACTTTTAGACTTGCATGTGTTTAATTTCTATTTGACAGGTATTATTGTGTTGATAACAAATAATGAAGACTCAATGCAACAAAGGCTGCTGCTACCTCAGCAGTGACACAGGCAGGTATCTGTGGTCAACAGAGAACTTGGCTCTTTGGAACCAGCAGGGGAAATGTCATATTTGCATAAAAGCCACAAAATATCGTATTTCTTGTTTTTCTCAATGTTTCGAATGTGGAATTGTGGAGGCTGCAGACAGCAGGCTGATATTTGCTCTTTTTTTCCCTGAGCTAAGAGAGGAAACTTTAGATTGTACTGTTGCAATCTAATGAGAAAAGGTACTGAAGGGTACTTGAGTAAATTAAGTCACTAAGGTCTGTGTTCACAAAGCCTTTCATTGTTTTTTTTTCTTAATCTCCATCTGATAACTAGAGCCGACTTTTGCATGTAATAAGATTAAGAGCCCACGTTTAAACTGTGCCCTCTGTTTCATACCTTCATCCATTACTACAATTAATGTAATAGTTTATCTTAAATAAATGTCATTTATTTCGCTTAGATGTACCTGCTCTGGGTAGAGCTGTGTACACTGAAGGCTATTCAGTATAATTATGTTGTGATGGAAATGTCTGCAGTTTCTGAGCCTCATTTGCTTGTGCTCAAATCAAAGCACATTTTTGTCTTGTTCACAAGAAATCCATGCACGCCCAGATATGCACACATAAGCCGTGACAAAGAGCCCTGCAAATGCAAAAAGCCATCTTCATCACCGGGTAAACTGTAAATTGAATTCAAAGGGGATGACATCCATGCCCCCTAAAGCCCATTTATAATATCAGGCCTCTCAGATCTGCACATATGACACGGTAGTGCCCCACCAACACCCTCAACGGTCTGTTTGATGGTCATATCTGAACCAAATCAAAAAAAGATCAGACTTTCATTCATGACAGACATTCTCAATTCAAAACTGCATATTCAAAGGATTGTATATTGACAGGTTGACAGTCCGTTCAAGAAAGTCATGGCATATGGAACTACTGCTTTGGCCCTGTTATATGCAACTACAGTATTTGCTTTTTCTCTATGCTTGTTCTAGTTTGTCATCACAAACACACCGTCCCCAAAATTTCACATACAGTTGACAAAATTATTGTTCTCTCGATCTCTTGTTCTCCTAATTTGTTTAAACTCACCTCCTGCACCCTAACGCTGGGAGCATGCACAGTTGTAACAGACTCTGACTACCCGCTCTACTGCCGTTTTACTGTCACTCCCTTCACCTGAAAGTACAGGACAATTAGAAGGGCTGGCTTTACTTTACATAACTAAAATCACTCAACTACCTACAGTATATCAAGGTACCTTATGTGGTTAGTGAACACAATAACTTGCTATTCTGGTCAAAGTGATGCATACTGTACTGTTCAAATGTACTGTAAAATAACCAATGTACTGCTTTTCAGAGAAAATAATGAACATCCCTCCTTGAAATGATGTAGAAGTTTAAAGGGGTGATAGAATGCAAAACCGATTTTACCTTGTCATAGTTGAATAACGACAGTTCGGTGGGTATATAGGACATACATAGAAGCTCAAAATCCCATTGATAACCCTTTACTATGCAAATCTCACATTTTGAAACTGCCGCTGAAAACGGGCGAATCTGAACAAAGCTAAAAGTTGACGTAAGCATCTCAACTCCTAGTCTTTGTCACGTCTCAACATTTGCATAGGGTACACCACTGAGCTGAAGTCAGCTTAGTCTTCTGAATCTAGCTAGGTCATGCAGATCTCCAGAGGTCCGCTATTTAATTACTAAATTCACTTCTGAGATTTTTTTATGCGAGAAATCAACTATGTAGAGGTCAAATATTTACCGTTTTAGGAAAATTTATGGCTAATTGCAAATTTTGTCCGATAGTGTGTCGCAGTTCAGCAGGAGCTCAGCAGGCTACGTGACAGCAGCCGGTGCTGCCTTGCCGCCCGGTGTGTTCTACTTCATAGACTCCGGCTCGCTGTGAGCTAGCTGCATCTCCGTCACAAAGGGAAGCCCGCGGCGCTCCATATCCGCGCAAAGTCACCGTTTCTGGGTTACTGGACTACAAAATGCCGAGGCCCTGATGGAGCTCCTGGGCCTGCAGCTAGCTGCGATCTTTACCCATAGGATTGGAGGGACAGTCGCAGCTAACGAAACCCCTAATGTTCACAAAAATTCATTAAATTCAAATCGGACACCATTGTTAGCTTTATAAGACCTTGGGGTACATATTATATAAGTGCCGTGACGAAATTAAAACTGTAAATATACGAAAGTTATGCCGAAAGCGTAGCAACGATCTTTTCCCATAGGATTAAATGGGACACATAGCCTAGCTTGCAGCTCCGGAGCTCCGCGGAGCCCCAAGCCCCGGTCGTCCAGTAACCAAGAAACGGTGACTTTCACTGGGTATGGAGGTTGCCGCTTTCTCGCCAGACTGTGTGGAGCTCCTAAAGTCCAACACGTCTTACCAAATTTGCAATTAGCCATACATCTTCGTAAAACGGCCCATATTTGAGCTTTATATAATTGATTTCTCGCTTTAAAAAGTCTCACAAGTGAATTTAATAACGAAATAGCCCGACAAACAATGTATAACTTTGCACTGTCTGAAATATAAGACCTGCTGTCTCGTCTCCAATGTGTTTCTATGGGGTTCGCTCAAACCAATCACCGTGCAGCTCATCTAAATATCATGAGCATACCATATTTGGAAGAAAAGCTCTTGTTCCAAATAGAGCCATATTCACAGGGTAGTTAAGGGCCTAATAAAATAGCATTCAGGCAATTTTCAGCCCAACCAATGTTACATACCCTATTAGGAGACCTTAAGGAACAGTGTAAAATACCCTATATAATCATTCTATTACCCCTTTAAGACTGAACATATTCTAAGATTATATGCGCATCAATTTCGTAGTTTCTGTCGCCCCCATGAGGAATTATAAGTAATGACCACAAAACTGTTGTTGCATCCACATGATACAAGTCTTCTGTGATCAGGCATGCGCCCCCACCACTCCTCCATGTAGTTGCTTGTAACCAAATAGGATAGGGAGGATTAAAAAACATGATAGGCTCTTCAGAAGAGGTAATTATCTTCACTCGAGCTTCTGCGCATGACAGTCGCCGGACGACAACAATTTCTATACATAGCCATACTGCGAAATACAGAGAGAGGTGTGTGAAGCTGAAAGTCTTAATTAGCTTTGTAGCAACTCATTTGGCAATGGCTTGAATGTAACGGACATTCATTAATATAAAAGAAGTTACGCACTAAAGCTTTAAGGCAAAGAAATAAGAAGAATCAAAATAATGTCCAGTCCATAGAAACATGTTTATATCAAATAATAGGGCCTGGTGAAACATCATGACCACACACATGGTGAGGGATCAACGTGCTCATGCGAACCCACATAGCCTAAATGTCTGTTCATTTGTGATTTTGGATTAGGCGGATTCTACGGTGAAACTACAAAAGTGGATTTGAAGGCATTCACTAACCAGTTTGGAAATTCAGAACACTTGAGTTTTACAGTAGCTTTCATCACCATGAAAATGCTGAAATTACTGGTGTAGCTTTCTAGGTATCATATCAGCTTGCATTAATGCTGAGATTGGACATGGTGTGGTTCAGTAGCTTAGTTTGGCCTTTGCGAGCACAATTTCTGCTAGCATGTTATAATAGTAGATGAAAGTCAGAGGTTCCACTGCCCAATGAAAGCTCTCATTATTAAGGTTGTACTATCTTCTGAGGGACCATATGTGTACTCATTATATGTAAGAACACACTGCCCAAAGGGAATTTGGGAAGCTTGTGCAGTGGACTGAGGAATTGCCATGCTTTGCACATGAGCGCAAAGAGCAGGGTTCAGTGATTTCTTTTATAGCCCTAAGGATCACTTCTCTTCAAGTCCAAACACAGCACGCTGCTTTATTCGCCAATGCAACATATTACTCATGCACACACCCTCAATATTTATATGCGAAACAGAGAAAAAAAAGTTATGAACATTGACCACTGTGTCACTTGCTGGAGGTTAAACAAATTGGGCATGCCATAACCTCTCCAGAGGCTTGAGATATGTGTCAGAACATGAAGAGGGTTGAATTTGGCATTAACTTGTCTTATTCCTGTCACCTGATGAATGTCAATGATTTCTACAGAATGACTTGAAACTATAAAATAAATGGAAGTACATGTAAAGTTATTGATCTAAACTCTGAATTTAAAAAAAGTTGCCTGTTCACAAAGGGCACCCAATAATTGACTTCCAAAATAGCAGGGATCTGCCTTTATAGCTGAATGCCACAGCAGCAAAGCAGTTAACTGAGGCAAGACTTCGCTTTCTCCTTCTAGAGTGCATTTTTAGTTCTCTAAACTGACCCCCGCATGGGAAAATAAAAGAAATCCTCTCTTTCCCATAAGCAAGTGGACCAAAAGCTAAATGTCACCAGTTGAATATGTTCTGCCCAAAAAACATTCTTGTGAAACATCAATACAACAGTACAATACATGTAGTTTATTATAAATAATAAATGAGCTTTCTTTCTTACAGCTTCTTAATAAAAAACACAGTCTCGCTTCTCTTTTCAGAGTTCACGGTGTCAGGTTTTCTGAGCGGGCTGCCATAGTATAAGGAGGATACACAACTGGTAGGTATTTAAGAGTTGACTGAAGCTGGGAACAGATCTCCAGACTGTTAGAAACCTACAGAATTACAGTGTATACCATACAGAGAATAACTACTACATTGTTTTTAAGTCTTGCAGTCAGGAGGGAGGCTAACACACAGGCAAACACTAGCCTGAATGCGTGATATTAAAATAATAGTCAATGTTTTTTTTTCGAGAGTGAGATGAGAATATTGATATTAATCTGGCACTGTTTCTCCAAATGGAAAAAGCTATCTAGCACATCCAAAGCTTATTAATTTACATGTTATATCTTGTGTGTTGAATACGTCCCAGGGGTGACGGACTGGGGGTGGAAAGGGGACTGAGTACCCAGGGCCCAAAAAGATGCTAGAATGAATAGCTGTAGACATGGGGAGGGGCCCATTAGAGAATGCCTTTTTTTACAGGGCCCAGAATTTTGTGCTACACCCCTGATTCGTCCACTAGTGACTGTGCATAATCTTGTGATCACAGTGAGATTGCCAGGTTGGCACCATTGTGCCTGTTCAAAGATCATAACCTGTGCTCGCTGACTAGGGCTAGGTATCATTAAAAACTTTTCGATAACTGTACCGATACCAATACTGTGACTTCGATACCGGTTCCTAATCAACACTTTTTTCAATACCATCCATCCATCTTCATCCGCTTATCCGGGGTCAAACTTCCCTTTCCAGAGCCACATTAACCAGCTCCGACTGGGGGATCCCGAGGCGTTCCCAGGCCAGGTTGGAGATATAATCCCTCCACCTAGTCCTGGGTCTTCCCCGAGGCCTCCTCCCAGCTGGACGTGCCTGGAACACCTCCCTAGGGAGGTGCCCAGGGGGCATCCTTACCAGATGCCCAAACCAACTGGCTCCTTTTGACACAAAGGAGTAGCGGCTCTCCTCTGAGCTTCTCACGGATGACTGAGCTTCTCACTCTATCTCTAAGGGATACACCAGCCACCCTCCTGAAGAAACCCATTTCGGCCGCTTGTACCCTGGATCTCGTTCTTTCGGTCATGACCCAGCCTTCATGACCATAGGTGAGGGTAGGAACGAAAATTGACCGGTAGATCGAGAGCTTTGCCTTCTGGCTCAGCTCTCTTTTCATCACAACAGTGCGATAAATTGAATGTAATACCGCACCCGCTGTGCCGATTCACCGACCAATCTCCCGTTCCATTGTCCCCTCACTCGCGAACAAGACCCCAAGGTACTTGAACTCCTTCACTTGGGGTAAGGACTCATTCCCTACCTGGAGTAGGCACTCCATCGGTTTCCTGCTGAGAACCATGGCCTCAGATTTAGAGGTGCTGATCCTCATCCCAGCCGCTTCACACTTGGCTGCAAACCGATCCAGTGAGTGCTGAAGATTGCTGGCCGATGATGCCATCAGGACCACATCATCTGCAAAGAGCAGCGATGAGATCCCCAGCCCACCGAACTGCAACCCCTCCCCCCCGACTACGCCTCGATATCCTGTCCATAAATATTACAAACAGGATTGGTGATAAAGCACAGCCCTGGCGGAGGCCAACCCTCACCTGAAACGAGTCCGAATTACTGCAGAGAACCCGGACAGCTCTTTCTTTGGTTATACAGAGATTGGATGGCCCTGAGAAGGGACCCCCTCACCCCATACTCCCGCAGCACCTCCCACAGCATCTCCCGGGGGACCAGGTCATACGCCTTTTATAGATCCATAAAACACATGTAGACCGGTTGGGCATACTCCCAGGCTCCCTCCAGGATCCTTGCAAGAGTACAGAGCTGGTCCGTTGTTCCATGACCAGGACGGAATCCGCACTGTTCCTCTTCAACTCGAAGTTCGACTATCGGCCGAACCCTCCTTTCCAGCACCTTGGAGTAGACTTTAACGGGGAGGCTGAGAAGTGTGATACCCCTGTAATTGGTATACACCCTCTGGTCCCCCTTTTTGAACAGGGGAACCACCACCCCTGTCTGCCACTCCTTAGGTATTGTCCCAAACTTCCACGCAATGTTGAACAGGTGTGTCAACCAAGACAGCCCCTCCACATCCAGAGCTTTCAGCATTTCTGGACGGCTCTCATCAATCCCTGGGGCTTTGCCACTGTGGAGTTGTTTGACTACCTCAGCGACTTCCACCAGGGAAATTGACAACAATCCCCCATCATCCTCCAGCTCTGCCTCTGACATAGAGGGCATATTAGTTGGATTTAGGAGTTCCTCAAAGTGCTCCTTCCACCGCCCTATTACCTCCTCATTTGAGGTCAACAGCGCCCCATCCTTACTGTACACAGCTTGGATGGTTCCCCGCTTCCCCCTCCCTAGGTGGCAAACGGTTTTCCAGAAGCACCTTGGTGCCGACCGAAAGTCCTTCTCCATGTCTTCTCTGAACTTCTCCCACACCCGCTGCTTTGCCTCTTTCACGGCAGAGGCTGCAGCTCTTAGGGCCCTTCGGTACCCTGCAACTGCCTCTGGTGTCTTCCGGGATAACATATCCCGGAAAGACTCCTTCAGTTGGACGGCTTCCCTGACCACCGGTGTCCACCACGGTGTTCGTGGGTTACTGCCCCTTGAGGCACCTAAGACCCTAAGACCACAGCTCCTTGCCGCAGCTTCAGCAATGGAAACTTTGAACATCGTCCACTCGGATTCAATGCCCCCAGCCTCCACAGGGATGCACTTTCGATACCAATTTTATAAAATCCATTTTAACAATTAGAACATTACACATTGCGTTACAAATCTTATTATTTTTTAGCTCCTACCATGTGAGCCCAACTCTGTTCTTAAAGTAGTTTTTCCTTCATGCCTCTACAATGCCTTATGATGGAACCCACACAACTTCCAGGCAAGACCCGCCCTTCAATAGCATTCATACGCTACTATTGGCCATGCGTCCATGCTTACGTTAGGTGACCTAACCCGATTTTTTTCAGGTCCTATCCCCTGACCAATCAGCTATCATACCTTAACCACTCAAGGTCAATGCCTAAGCCCAAAAAATCGGCCTGCTTCGTAGGGCGGGACTTGCCTAGAAGTTACGTGGGATCCATAATAACGCCTCTACAACGTGTAACGTTAAGACAGCCAAACACCAGCATTATTACATCTTGGTAGAAGCATGCTGCATGCCGATTGACTCACTGACGCTGATGAGATTTACTCCTTATGTATTGAAATTTGGTATTGAATGACAAGGATTTTTCAATACTCAATACTATAGAGGCAATTAAGTCGGTGCCTAAAAAGTATTGAATTCGGTACCCAGCCCTATCCCTGACCACATCTGGCAACCAGCACTGTAGTTGCACATACTAACACATGGATAAAATGATGTTTGTCAAGAAATAGTTGCAGCACTCCCCACAAATTGTTGCTTTTACATCTCTGTTTGCATACAGATAAAAAACAATTAGATACATGTTAATTAGTGAGTTTTAGAGTTGTTGGAAGGTATATTTTTAACTTTGCAGTAGCTAGGCTAGCTGTTTCACCCTGCTTTCCATTTTGCACTAAGCAGTAGTATCATCATGAGTAATATCATCTCACTCTCGAAAAAAAGAGCAATTAAGTGTTTTTGTCCATCTGATAAATTATATTTTGTCCTCTGAAAACTTGTGACTGTCTTAGGAGCCTTACCCTGTATGAAAGAATATAGTGGGAATCTGAAGTGTACAGATCTTTGCTGCAATGCAGAACTGTCTAGTAATTGCTGTTTTGATTGCTTTGTAGAGGAGCAAGTGATTACAGTGAGTGAACTGATGAGGCTACACTATTATCATCTACCTGTTAGCATTTGATATCTTGATGCTGAGCAGGGGACCTCATTACTGGACAGATGCTGACTTGTTATTCTGCTCACAGCCTGTCAGTGCAGGGCAGATGGGATGGGATGGGAAGCCTGGGAGGAACCGCTGACCCTCTTCCTCTCCCCATCAGCTGTACCAACGACATGCCACACGCATCATGGGCCCGACCTATGCTTCTATTCTGACAGAAGCTCACCTGCCCTCAAGCCCCCCAGAACAACAAGGCACGCTCCCCTGGCAGCTGTGTCTAACAGCCTGCACCACTGGACCGCTGAAGCCTGAACAAATTCTCCGCTAGCCACTGGGGGAATTCACATTCATTCGTGCTGTGACATTTCATAAACAATGGCATGAATAAGAATTGTTGGGGGGAAAAAATTTCAGAGGACTGTGGGAATTTTTTTATTTTTTTAGAGAGCACAGGAGAAGCAATCATAGAGGATGTTCTGAGATGATCCTTGGTAATATACAGTTTCATTTTAGGTTGCCTTTTAACATCTGGCCAGACAGACAGTAGAATCATTTACAGTTGAATGCTATTTAAAGTGCCTGGTATATGAAGTTAAAGTGGTACTCCAAAGTTGTAGTAGTGCAATTCCATAACGTTGGGAGACTCACAAGATACAGATTAAAAAAAGATTGAATTGAAGATCGCAGAGATATCCCGACTGGGTCAAACTCCAAAAACACTGGAGCCTACACTTCCCATAATGCAAATCAATAGCGTCTTTCATTAGACTCTCCCTGCCTGGTAAACACCCACATATTTCAAGCACCACACATCCTTTGTTTGTATCATAGGCTTTCTGTTTTTTTAAACTTTATAAAGCCGTTATGAAGAAATTATACAACTCTTTTAACAGGCTTAGTAGTAGGCTATACCTCATGACAACTAAACTTTGAGTGTAACAATTGGACTGGTCATTTAAATTTGGGAAGGTTCTAGAAGGGAGCCTATCTTGTTATATTATCTATCTATACCATATATCAACCTTTGAAAACACTATGGTGTCAATGTACATTACCAGGCAAATCTAATGTGTGTAGTGTGTTTGCTGTAGTGTGCAGAGCTCCAGGGAGGTGATTTAGAGGCAGGAATCAAAAGGTGTTTCCTGGTGCACTGATGAAGGTCACAGGCTAAAACATTTATACTTGTGTCAGCTGCTCATTTAATTGACTGAAGAAGTTTTGGCACCAGATGGTCATTTTTTTTGTAGCTTTTCTTTTGAGTGTGAATTTGAAACTATTCACTGTTAGCTGTGCAGAACAGCCTGCTTTACTGCCCCACTAAAGCCTGAACACATTCTCTGTTTGCCACTGGGAGACAGTTTGACTGTGATTTTGTGTACATTAGGTTTGTGAGATTTTGTAAACAAATAAGGCATAAGTACTCTAAGTACAGCATGTGCATTTAGTGATGTCTAATGCATCACAAATTAGTTTTTCTAACTCAATACTTATACATGATTATGAGGCAAGATTGTCTTGTTTTGTTTAAGTCTTGTTTTTGAGAAATGGAAAACAGCTTATTCAATTGCTTTAAAAATTTTCCATTTACAGAATGCAAATTGTGTGGCTGTTAAGTAAAATGAGAGTCAGACATGAAAAAACGTTTTCAATAGACAGCATAATGAATATAAACGCACCAGTTTTCAAACTGTGTCAGGATTTGTTTAAACTAGTTAATTGCCCGTTCAAAACATGTTTGTTGGAAACGGGCCGATTGCTTGGCCTTCAGTATTGCTGGAGAGTGGATCCTCTCGTGCTTGTTGAGGGAAGTGTAGAAAAGCTTGGTTGTAACGTTAGTAGGATAATAGGAGGTATTCATTTCCAAATAGGCGTATTAATTGCCTGAAGACATGCTTGACTGAGAGCCATGAAGCCCCACCCCCACAGCTGTATACAGCGGTCGCTGTTTTTTTCCCTCAACCTTTATTGTGCAGTCACTTTGTTCAATATTGTCAAACTGTGAACAAAACTCTGTCCAAACTGCCCCAAATTCGAAACGCCTACTTCATTGGGTACCCAGCAATACACACGCGAAGTGTTAAGTAGATCGGATGAACGGGTCTCAAAATATTTAAAAGACAACCGGACAGACGGACGCACGCACGTATCACGAATGCGAATGTGAAAGTGAGGTGACAAAGTATAAAAGAGACAAATTCCACGTAAGAAGGCAGGTAGGGTTGGTGGACAGTCAAACAAATGCAGGACTTTCACTAAGGAGACTGGGGCTCGTGTCCCAAGTGAAACCAAAAGTCAACTGTCATTTTGAAATTAATGAAGTTTTACCTATGAGTTTTACAGACTTAAGTCCATGACGTCACAAGCTCATTTGAGTAGTTTTATGTCACTCATTTCAAGCCAATTCCTGATGTTTTACTAACCCTAACTAAATAATGTTGTTCCCTGAACTTGTTTGTACATGTTTATAACCGCAGCCATATATTAAATAGAATGGTCACATGATCACGGTCACATGATTAAACCGCCAACGTGCGGCAGTAAATAAAACGGTCGTATGTGTTGTTTTGGAAGTGTTTGCAAATCAACCTGTAATGTCATTTAGGTATGAAAATGTGTTGGGAGAAACTGAAGCTGTAGGCTACTTTGTAAAGAAGGTCTGATACTTGAATGAATGATGAAAGTACACCAGGCCTAGACAGCCAAGTCCCAGAGGGCAGTCCTGATGCAAAATATTAGAAATTGAATAAATCATGCATGTTGCTGTATTGTCCCTGCCCTGATCAATTGTGCCTGATCAATACATCAGTCTTGAGGCATGATATCTGAGGGACAGTAGAGCTGGAAACTGGTCATTAGCATCAGGTGAATGATTGGCTCTTGGGGGTGGGGGGGTGGAAATTGTAGAAGGGGCAACCAGGGGTGAAAAGCATAAATATTGCAAAACGGCCACCCAATAATAGAATTCTTGCAATCGAAAATAAAGAAAGATCAATTTTACACTATTTGGTAAGCTTTTGCATCAGCCATCTGCTCTGTGCAAACAGGTACTGCTTATTATTCCTTTCAAATAATACTCTACTCTGGGTCAGTTGTTCATAACAAATTTGGCTATTCACAGCATGGTGTTCAGTTATCTGACAACACCTCCTATTGTTCAGTCAGTTTATGAAGGCACATCGATTCTTATTTAGTTCTGTGGCGCAAAGATAAAGAAAGTAATAATCCTTTGTATTAAAAGTATTGCCATGGCTCCCTCAGTTCATCAAAGGACTCTGAAAAAAACAACACTGATTAATTCATGCTAACACTTGCTCACAGCACGTACAAAGAGTCTCACTCAACAATCTCACAGGGACTTATTTCCTTATTGTCCTCATTAGGGAACATTTTAACTTTACTGTGTATTATTTTGTTTTTATTGTGCACATACTGTATTTTACTTACTTTACAGGGCAGGATCACTTTAAGGTGTTGACATACTTGGTGTTTGTCTTACTCCAAATAATCTTTGACAAATTGTTGCTAATTATTTGGTTGTTAGAACCTAATTGCCATAGTAACAAATCCCTTTGTTGGTATGTTGGCACATCAGTCATCACTTATGAAATTAAGCTATTTACAACATTTAAAATTGACTCATAATGGGTCTTTTTTTTAAAATTCAAGCCATGTTCTTCACAAATAGGCCTTTTGACATTAAAGACATTTCGACATGTCACAGTGGGAAAAGCACAGGTGAAAATAATAAAATGAACTTCACTGAGCTGCTTTAGTTTCAGGGTCCTGGTGTTTATGCTGGCTCGCTGTAAAGGTCTATGACTTTTGTATTACAACTCAGAGGAAGTAACTGTTATTAATAGATGTAAATCTACAGTCAAACATCAGAAGAATTCCCTTTGTGGACTTTAGGCCGGTTACACACCGGCTGCGTTGCGTGAGCGTGGCGTTTCTGTTGCGTGTCAGCTGCATGTTTTTTTTTTTATTACATTTATAGCTGCATTTATATCAAAACCTAGATACTTTCAAACATCAACATGTCATTTATTAATATGTATTAGTGTCAAAATGACATATAAACGTCTTTTCCTATTCTATTTTAGGTGGAAACGCTTCAAACACGCCTGCGTGTGGCGTGAAAAATAGGCGTCGGTCCTATTTCTAGCATGCACGCGTTTTCGCCGCGCCTGAGACGTGCATGTCACACAGGCAGTGTTTAAGCTCCAACCTGTTAACATGGGAGCCGAAATAAAAACGGACACGCCACGCAGCTGACACACTCGTGTGACGCATCCAGTGTGTAACCGGCCTAAGTTTGTGAATGCAGGAAACTTGTCGAGGTAGGAGTGGACATTGGTTGGGCACTGCCAAACTGCTGTGGATAAAGGACTATAGGGATGGATGACCAAGCCTGACACTTGTGACTAGTCACACAACAAATCATCATTGTCGATGTCCAAAACCGTTGCTTTTCAGGAAAAGAAAAGAGGCTAATTTGACAATGTTTTATTGAACCTTCAACAAAGTCAGATGAAATCGCCTTGTCACAGTTTAAATATTTGTAAAACCTACAGACAGATGTAAAGGGTGACCCAAAGCATTGATTTATAAATAAAACTAAAATGACAAAATATGGAGATACATGGTTTCTGCCCGAAAGCAACGAAAGAATCTACTCTGGTATACAGTTTTTCATAATCTATATAAATGTTGGTTAACCAGCCTGAAAAAAACATTGACATTCAATACAGAGCAATGAGGAAACGTTGGAGGAAACCTTGAATTACGAAGACTGTTTATCACTGCAAGAAAAAAAGCAATGAATAGCAAACAGCATTGTTAAATGATACACTGTAAACTGAGTGGCTCATTACCACAGTTTGAGACGGTGATAAATTATAGTTTATTCTGATCGGAATTTTGGTCAAATAGCATAAATATTGCTTTAAAATTGTTTAAAGCTCCCCTGTGACAGTAATGCTATCAACAACAACAACAACAACAACAACAACAATAACAACAACTGACCAACATTAAATTGATAAAGATTCAGCATAAAAGAGGTTGCCTCGCAGCTCTCACATTTGGGTTATTTTCTTGAAAGAGCCAGACTTTTTGATATGAAGATGTGCCTGCGTTGCTCAGTGAAGAAGTGAATGAGGACTATACTAAATGCAACGGTGGGCTAGTTGCAGGATAAATGTTTGATTTCAAATAAATAGTTTATACTATTTTCACAAATAGTATATGGTGAAGAAGAATACCTGCCTTCATTAATCAACATAACAACACTCCTAACACTTCATACTCACAGAGGAACAAATGCACAATCACAGTGGCTACTCATGTTGTCTACTCATTATTTTGTCTACAGTTGAAAATAGAGTAAACTAAAACTTTTCCAGGAAAACTGGATTCAAAAATAAAAGTCTGTCGATGATTAAAAAAAAAAAGTACCTTTATAAGCACAAGGGGTTCCCAGTAAAAGATGCACATATGTAATCCAGCACAGTTTTGCGGTTTGTTTATTATTAAGTTACAGCTAATTTATACTGAAATGTTCATTGTTGAAGTCTTTGTTCAGTATAAAGTCAATGCAGAGTTGCGAGTTAACATGAATTTGCTCCAGGGAAAGGTGAGTTAGGGCAAGGACACAATTCTGCTTAAGCAAAACTAATTGCACTAATCCTGAGGCTTCATGACTCCAATTCCAGAATATATGAAGAAAAGGACAGCACTCTAAGAAATACCAGAAAGAAGTGGAGTCTCTATTACATTTTGAGATCAGTGGCAGACCAAGCTGCCACACAGACAGTCTGAACGTTGCACCACTTGTGGCTTTGACACCAAACACACACACTAGTTATTTTAAGCCATTTCATTAATCGACCAATGCTGTTTTAGCTGGAGTCTCACAATCTAAAATGGTGAATATTCTCTCTTTTACTGTGATGTTCTTCTATTCATTAAATTGTAATACAAAAAAAATTAAAACTATAAAAATAGTTCAATCAATTCTTATAGGCACATAGTCATATTTTAAATGCTGATCGAAGGTAATTACTCTGTAAAGTGCCATTGGAGAAATGTGATTGCAGGATTTTGTTCAGATGTTTAGCTTTCGTTTTGAGGTTTGTGCACTCCACTTTGTCGACATTTATTCCAACAAAATATTGCCACACAGCTGGACTTTAAGCAGTTATTCTAGCATGAACGCTAAATGAAATAAACAGCTGCAGGCTCTTACATTGAGCCATGTATTCAGTTGAGAGGCTTTGTAATCCAGAGGTATATTTCTGTTAATCAAGATAACCTAACCTTTTTTCAACACAAAAGCTAAATTTACAGAAAGTCTTTCCTATAGTGCCAAATATACCAAGACATTTGGTTTCTTGGTACACCATGGCACACTGTTGGCTGCAGTCGATAATGTCTGCACATAGTGCTGGAAGGACGAAAATCATCAAATTTCACATATTAGTGAGGATATATATTTCATAATTTGGCAGATTATTTCTATATGCTTTCCCTGATATAACTTTTCTTTTCAATTTGGCATTAGCACTACAAAAGAGACATAATCCCTACTGGGTCAGTGAGTATAAAAGCAAAAATTGTCTCTTTGACGAACAGGTCAGAAATCACAGACAAAAAAAATCTAATTTCCTCACCTAAACAAGATAGTTTTAAATCAAGGAAAGAGGAATATTTTTAATCTAGTAAGTATTTTGCCTATGAATTAATGGAGGGTCTTTTGACAGACTGCAGTGTTAATAAGATCAGCACAATGCATAATGCCATGTGACCTTTTACAGTGCTTTTGGCTTCACCTCCAGATTGGAACATTTAGCTGTCGCTGTGGCCAATTATTTCTCAGGTACCTCCTGTTGTGCAGGATAATAACACTTAATTAGCCAGAGAATGCAGGGCGGGCTCTCTCTTTTTCTCCTCATCTCAAATTCCCTCTATTTCTCTGTCTTTCCCTGTTGGAACGCAGCTCTCCGGCAGGGTTTGCAGTGAGAGTCAATCATGTCCATCTACTACCTCAACACTCACCTGCACAGTGAGGGGTCATGGGCCTATGCAGTCTGGCCTGGCCATAATCAGGGTATTCACAGGTATCATGCTTTCAAGGGACGTGGAGGTCAGACCAGCAACGGGGGGGAGGGAGAGGGAGGATGAGGGCCCATCTGCCCCTCTAGCCCCAAAGCTACTCTTATTATTATCATCATCATCATCATCATCATCATCATCATCACCACCCAGCAGGGCAGAAACGTTGGAGAAAAGATTAGCCAGCAGCCACTGAAATATACTCTGTTCCAACAAACTGTGTCCGCTCTGAGGTCAAATTCAGCTTTAAGCGTAATGCTAACGTCAGCACATTTAAAATGACAAAGCTAACATGCAGATATAAAACAGGTGTAATGTTTATGCTGTTTAGGTTAGCATGGTAGCATGCTAACATTTGCAAATTAGCAATAAACACAGAGTACAGCTGAGGGGAATGACAGTTATGCAGGTATTTAGTAATAAACCAATTAATTAATTTGACCTGATTATGGCGCTAGATGAAAAGTTAGTGGATGACCAAAGTTATTACAAGTAAACCTCAGGGAAACCAAACTCATGACACCAGGTAGTAGTTGGAAATTAGGAATTTTGTAATCAGGGTTCAACCTGACATTAATACTACAAGTAGGCAACAGTAGTATCGTAGCACTATCTTAGGTTAGATCCAGCACTGCAGCTGGTCAGCAGGCCACTGTGACCCCCAGCGCTGGGGTTCACGCTAGCTGCATTCAAGTTGCTACAGCCGCTAATAGAAGCTTCATCTCCAGAGCTGCTGTCTGCTCTCCTCACAGTGAAGTAGTCTCCTAACTGTGAGGAGTGATGCAGTGGGACCCCGGGGTACGGTCTAGCTGCTAGATAGCTAATTCTTGTCTAATTTGTGGTCAGATAAACAGTAAATTAATCAAATCCAGTGCCCCATATTGTTATTGCGGGTCCCCGTGTGATCGCAGTTTTCATGGGAATGCAGCCATCACGGCTTTCATCCCTGTTTGTCTCACACTGCTGTTTATTTGGTTGTCATGACTTCGCGAGTGATTGACGTCCTGTCCCTGTTCCAGTTGCTCATCCGCAGTTGAGGAGAGTAGGAGAGTAAGTGGAGAGAGAGCGGACGACCGTTCGTTTGAGTTCAGTGGAGCAGATAGCTTCGTGTAATTGCAACTTTGTGAGATTTAATAAAATTCTGAAGCAACAGCAGCAACAATTTTGCAGCAGTGGGCTGCAAAATGTTTATAATGGAAACTGGCTGGCTAATGACCTCTTCCAAAGCAACATCCAAACCCAATCAAAGACACATTCCTCCTTGCCCAATGACATTGACAAAAAACACTCTTTCCTGCATAAGACATCACTGAAGCACTGATCCCCTCATGCCCTCTGGTTCACACTTTCTTTACTGTCTCTAACATAGAGAGTGAGTGTTATATTACTGTAAGTGCACACAAGCAACCATCCAAATATATGTCTGCAATGTATAATGTTAGTATTTCAGAGATTTGTGACAAAACATTTTTATAAAAGAAAAAAATACTTCCTGCTGCAACAGTAACTGTTTCTGGTAATAAAAAAAAAACACCTGAATCAGTATCAGGTCCATCTATTATATTTTAAAGGTCAAACATACCAATACATATTGTAGGGTAGTCTTTTGGCTCCACTTCTCTCTGTATTTGATAATATTCACCAGTATAGAGAAATTTAACATTCATCACATCTTTTCAGCCAACCCTTGGCTAAAAAATAGGGCAGAGATACCATAAATTGCTAAACGGGACACACTATTTCCCTTTTGATGTGGCCACAGTGAAAGTCAAAGCCTTAGCAAACTAGCTGATGTCTGTGGTCTTGGTCAATCATTGTAAAAATGGCAGACAGCAAAGCGGAGATCAGAACAATAGAGCAGACAGTCAGTAAATGACTTCAGTCAGTCATCAATTACACAGAAGACTACGTGGGAAGTACAAAAGCTACCTAATTACATTTAATCTCGACTTTAGATGTAAAACAGGAGGTTAAAATAATATCACTTAACCATCTTCATGGTTCAGTGATGCCAAATGACTAGGCTAATGAAAGCCAGTCTGCCTCACTAACACCCTGTGACTGGTCATTTTTTTGAGACAAGGCACTCTTGAAAATCCAATTTTCTGTGTGCTTGGTTTCTTTTTTATGTCTATTCACTTGTCATGTCTTACGTCAAAGAGATTATTATTTTTTGGCCGTTTTTCCTGCCTCTCTCTAAATCTATCATTTACTGCAGGTACAATACGTTGATAGGGCAAATCCTTTCTGCATGAGCTCCCCTAGTGTGGAAAGGACTTGAAAGGGGATGGGAACTGTTGAGCAGAAGGAATGAGTTCTGGGGTTTTGAATATGTCATTGGCATTATAATCTCAGGAGGTAAGACTACATTTCAGCTGAAAACACTGACATTAAGAATTGAAGTCATTTGGGGATCGACCAGGGAAATTCTCCACAAGCTGCACTTTAAAAAAGAAAAATAAACAAAGCTTTAAAACCCACATCGGGAATATATACATAAGCATAAACCTGCACATAAACTCCTGCACAGGGTTCACGTGTCTCACTGGTTGGTTGCCACATCACAGTCATAGATCATGAGGAGTTATTATGGTTGTAGCTTATAATGGGCCTGTACAGGTAATGGGAGAATGGGCCGAATGTGACAGACAAATGGCCAATTTTCTCTCCAACCTCAGAAGGCCTCTAATACTCCCCCATATGCTTTGTGCTCTCACAAGACACATTGCAGGACTTTAGAGCTCTCATTTTAGGCAGCACATTTCTAGTAAAAAGGACTATATGAAGGAAGATCTATCAGAAAAATGGCACATGAAAAATGAAAAAAAGAGAAACGCCAGCACAGGCTTTGTGACAAAGAATAAATTGATGTTGAAAACTCTGTTTCAGATGTTGCACTGAGCCTTGTCATATTCAGACAATTACCCCAACCATGTTTACAGAGACCTTCCGAATGCGTTGAGGAAAAAGTCTACAGCAACCCAAGGGCATTCAACATTGAACTGTACAACAAAGCATGTACCTCCTACTGTAAACATGGTTAAAAGAAATGACTTGCCCAGAGGCTGACATTGACAACAGTCAGTGTACAGATCCTAATGAATCTTAATTAGGTTTTTAGGGCAACACAAGGCTGGTTCTGACCCTTTTAAACACATCGCTGTGTAAGTAGGAAGAGCACTCCCATTATCATTAACAGCAGTAACACAACATTACAAGCCCCATGTCTGATCACTGTCAACACAGAACTACAACTGTGATATGGCTGCTTTAGTCTGTTGAACATCTTAAAGTGGCTTTTGTATGAGTAGAAGCTGTATTGCTATTATAAATGCTGATTAAGAGCTATTTAGTGCTACTTAAAGGAATAGTTCCACATTTTGGGATATATGCTTACTTGCTGAGAGTTAAATCAGAATTTTGATACCATTTCTCTCCCCCTTTCCTGTCACTATATACTAAAGGGAAAAGCCCTAAAAAAATAATCTTTAAAAAATTAAATAATTTTGATACCAATCTCAGGTCTGACATTGCCAGTCTTCTCATCTGTCTGCAAGAAAGCCAAAAAGCAAATTTCCACAAAAAAACGAACTATACCTCTAAGAATCTGAAAGCTTTACTGGTTTCACATTAAACATTTTGTAGTTCTTAATCATCAGTATAAAGTCGTCAAAATCAACCTAAAAAATGAACCTTGTAATGATAATAAAATGTCTTTCCTTAAGCCTCATCCACCTGTATCTGTTTTCCTCTGATAACTTGAATATTGCTGACCTTTTGTGTAAAATCCCTCTTGCTGGCAACTTAGATTGGACTAAAAAGAACAAGATAAAGACAGAAAAAAGGCACCTGTAGACACCTTGTTCCAATACTCTGCACCAGCTGCATGCTAGTTTAAGCCTCTGGGGTTAATCTGCAATTTAGTAGCAAACAAGAACACATTAAGTAGATTTCCACTCAACACAGTACTCTGCGAGAAATGTTCTACTGAACTCTTGATTATGTTCAAGGGCTCTGACTTGGGCTTGAACAAAAGGCTGTCTTGGGCCAAGACTATGCTGATTTTCATTCAAAGAATTATGCCATCACTGGCATGAGGGCGAGTGTTCCTGCCCTTAGAGCTGTGTGTGCCTTTTAAAACCTTGCTCCAGCTAGCATATGCCTGTGCTCTAATGCTACACCTTCATGCTTAATGTTTACCCTAATGTCCCAGCAGAAGGACTTGAGAGGGCCAGATGACCCATGCACCTTTTTTATTTTCCCTCTATTAGAGTCTATGCGTCACAGATATGTGACCAAACATCATTTAATAGTGTTTATTGCTAGAGTTTCTTTATTGTAATGTAAAACATCCACTGCTAAAGTGAAGCAGGGTGCAAGGATTTGTTAATACTGTGTACCTAAATACATAATATAAGTATAGACTGCATTAATACATTGTTTGCCCATTAGATTTCTCAGGCACTGTACCAGAATACAGCATGTGTTGTAAAAAATGATTTTTCAATCATCTGTAAATAATAGTAACCTGCACCAACAAATAATTCTACCAGCACAGCTTTGTGGCCTTATCAGCCTTGCACTGTTATATACTGTACACCATGTTGTGTTTACCGTTGCTTAATCTTTCCCTCATCATTAGTTGTGCCACAATATTGACGGAAAATAAAAGATTAATGTGCTCTGTGGCCATACCTTCAGCATAAACCACTCCCCTAATTCAATGTCCATTGCTTACAGGCTATTGTACATGTGAGCAGGATACTAATAGTGTTCCAAGGACCTGATGGCTTTGAAGTGTGCTGAGGAGCTGAGAAAAGTGCAAAGGCTTCATTACCACTGAAACCAACAACAGAAACATTTCTTTTCAAATTCAAAATGTATATTTTTTAATTAAAAACAAACTGCCTTTTAAAATATATATATATATATATATATATATATATATATATATATATATATATATATATATATATATATATATATATATATATATATTTATTTTTATTTTATTTTTTTTATTTTTTATTTTTTTTCAGGCTAAAATTTCAAATTTCACTTTTCAAATTTCACTTTTGAGGCTAAATTCAGGCTTGAATTTAGCCTCAAAAGTGCAACCTTTTTTTCCCAGCTATTGTACATTCACATTTGGCTCCTTTTTGAATTTCTTAAACCTGTTTTTAAAATCAAGGCCACAACATAAAGCCTCAAAACATGAAATATCCATTTAAAGTTGCCCTAAAAAAGTTAATTCAAATTTTACATTTCACAGTTTCCGATATATACTATGACCTCAGTCATCCACTTGGCTCAGGGGCGTAAATATAGACAGTGCAGGCAGTGCAGTTGCACTGGGGCCCTGTCGGGTAGAGGGGCCAGTAGAGTGAGTGGGCCCTCCCACAATGAGAGTGAGTTAGATTGCCACCTCAGTATTATGACTGAGTTCAAAGTAGAACTCATGTGAAATAAAAAAACGGTGCCATTTGCTATGCCTTCATTTTACTATCATCTCTTGCCTTTATATAGGAGTGCAATGCATCAAAAATAGTTTTTTGCTAAAATTCAGCAGTCATTTCAGCACCACAATAAAATAGACAGCTCCTCTGCTCTGATGCTTGTTTTCACATTTCAGCCCTTTGACCGTCAGAGCGCTATCCATGGTTCTGATAACTTCTTTTTTTTGACCTCTCTACTTTCCCAATACAATAGTAACTCATTTCGCTGTAAAATACAACACTGCACTAGGGCCCGTCACAATAGCGTGCATTGGGGCCCGTCATAATTACCTTACACCTGACCTGTACTGACGTGTACTGACCTTTGACATTACTTTAGAATTTTTTTTCTTCTTCTTTTCATATAGTTAATTTTAGCTATCCCTTACTGCAATGTCTGGATTTATTACAGGATAGGTTATTATACAGTAATTGGTTCAAAGGTTGAGCAGACATTTAAAATGATCATGTTTACGAGGCAATAATAACAGTAAATGATGTGTGATGCTTTACAAAATTCTGAAATGTATCGCTAGAATTAAGGGTGATTACAGGCTCCTATCTATATGGACATGTTTGACTACTTTTTAATATGTAACTGGCTTATTTTGTAGAAATAAAGTGGTATTAAATAGTATTACTAGTTGGCCAGGTTGTTGCTGTAAGTAAATTGAATTACTGTTTGATTATGTATGTATGATGATGATAATATGATGATGATGATAATAATACTTGATCATGATAAGATAAAAGATTTAAGTGCCATTAACTCAGCCTCTCGATTCTGTGCTGTGGCTGTAAGATCATATCTAATGTAGGTGATGAATGAGATAACAGCGTGTTATGTGGAACCATAGGATCAAGAACTCACTACCCTCAATGACATGAGAGCTGGGGGTTTATGATGGCAGAAGGCTGATTTTACATTGTTCCCAGTGTCACCAGGTTTAATAGTTGCAACACCATGTTATATCAAAAGGGTAGAGGTGAAAAACAAATGCTGCAGGATATTTGGGATGTACAAAAGAAAATATTAGTCAGCCAGTGAAAAAAAACTGATACTATATTTACTGTTGTCCTGAATCATGTTCCTTCACATATACAGAGTCTGCTGCTATTTGTCCATTGAGAGCCTCCCAGTACAACCTGAGAACACAGGGAGCATTCACAGGTGCATTTAGGGAAAATGTCCCTGCTCTTAGGATCCTTTAAACCCTCTGGAGTCGGGCGTGTCGTATACGACGCCAGACGGCACTTCTGATTCATAGCTTGATAACTTTATAATAATAACTAGTAGAAACATATCGTCTTTTGGAGCTAAAAGCTAACAGTCGCCCCGTTCTGCTGATGTCCTTGGTGTCTTTGTAGCCCTTACAGGTTTTGTATCCAGCCTGGAAGTCCAGAGTTTTTCGGGGTCTTTGTGCAATTAATCCATACTGTTACATCCAAAATTGATACACTGTATGTAAGAAATGTAAATAGTTTGTCCTTTATATGAGTTATAATGTTCATTGTGTTTATGTTTGCACTGGATGACTCCAAATATATAGTACTGTTTTAGACAACACAAATACTTGTTTAGCATTGCTGTGTATGTGATATCAATAAATATGAAATTATTATTGGCATAAGTGAATGTCATGAGGACAAAAGCGTCGTAGATAGCAGATATTTGTCCACTGTATAAGTTACAATGTTTATTTTTTCACTGTTTGACTCCCATTACATATGAAAACTGATTTGGTGTGTGTGATATCAATACATATCTGTGAGATTCACGTTCCGTTTTATTTATTTATTTGTCTTTATGGTCCTACAACCTTTTTTAACATTCAAGTGACCTCACTGTAGCACACATATTCTAATAGCCCAGTTTTTCCTGAAAAAAATTGTGTCCATAGATTGACTATGGACAACAGGGTTGATGTTTTACAAGCTTTTATAGAAAATAAAACCAGACGGACCAGAGGTTGCTAAAAATCCTTTAGGGCTCTCAGAAAAGCATTAATCAGTTTCAGTCACAAATCAGCTGTCTCCTAGAAATTACATTCATATAAATATATTTAAAAAAAAAACAGTTGCTCTTTGGTTTATGTTCAATGGCAAAAACTGTTTCGTAAATTATGGCCGTGCAAAGTGCAGGACTATTGGCACCTGAGATCAGAATTGGCATGCAAGCATTTGGTTAGGTATAGACAACAAAAGAACTTTGGTTAAGAAAAGATTATAGTTTTGGTTAAATGATAATCAAGTAAACAGCTCGGAAGCAGGTTATGTTGGAGATTAGAAATCAACCGGTGTAAAAGCACCGCCTACTGACCAATCAATACTCGATTGATAACGGCGTCACCGTTCTTAGAAGATCCGGTGGAGCTCGGTGCGCAGAGAGAGAGAGAGAGAGGTGTGCTCATAAAAGTTAATACATTTAGAGACCGACAACCCAGTTAAGATTCCCTGATGTTTTTTTTTTTAATGTATTTTCAGTGGAGGGAATTACGTATAGGCTATTTGTCGGCTTCTTGAGCCGTATGTTGCCAATGCACGCATCGGTTTGAATTATGTTTTTATATTTTTTATTTGCTCTCACGATCGCTTACCACTACCAGGGTTGCAACTGAAATAATAGGCTAAAGCCAAGTGTAATTATGGTCAGATATTGTGCCTGACTGATGGGTTGATGATAAGCGTTGTAATTTATGCATTAACAGCATCGGCTATTTTTTTTGCCAGCTTTCCTTCCTGTTTTAGGAAGCAGCGACTGTATTGCGTTTTGCCTGTAAAACTGTGTCTGTGTTTATATATATGTAGAATTATAGTTTGCTCTTCTTATGTAAAATATGCGGCTCTGGTAGATGTTTGTGATTGGTCACGATGTGCAAACATCGCCTCTTTTACGCTTCGCTGGATTGGGAAACCCTGGGTTGATTGAACTAGTTGTTAACCACCGTCGTGACACAGATTATGCGGGACCGCGGCTGTTAGGTTTGGTGAAGCCGGGTAACGATAGTTACGTTATTGTAACTCCAGATTCTATGAGTATAGGCTTAGCCCTCTAAGGCTGATGCTATTGGATGGAATCCCTTCGCGCACGCGCAGTCGTGAAGTTTTTTCTTTCCCGCCTTAGCGCTCAGCGTGGTCCTCTCTTAGGTCCGCAAGTCCTGTATAAAACAGGGGTGGACCCGTTGTTCTGCTCCTATCATCAGCATTTCTCTTCAGCCAATGTTAATGGAGCAGGTGACCCGAATCTTAGAGGGCTACGCCTATACTCATAGAATCTGGAGTTACAATAACGTAACTATCGTTCTATTTCGTATAGGCTCCGTCCCTCTAAGGCTGACACTATTGTATTAGGGCGAAGCTTAAGTAGTCAATGCCACCTGCGTCACGGGGTCCACATGTGGAACATTACCAGCATTGGAGGTAAGTCAACACTTTTTCCACACAACAGCTTTGAAAAGGCAGACCAACGCCCTATGTATCACGCCATAGTAGAGGGGACTCTGGCCCCCTGGATAGTGCGCACAATGGCAGGGGGCAAGCCTAATCTCTCCAAGCGATCCCGCTCAGCAGCCAGGCTCATAGCCGCTGGTTTATCACCGGGAGGTGGGATATCGCGCCGTTCAGTTGTGACAGTGCGTTCTGGCGCCACGGCAGTTGCCAAGCAGTTGCCAAGACGTGTCACATGTGACGTCACTCTGCCCAGAGGAACCCCGGCCGTCAGGGTCCTGGGGTTTCCCCAGTATGCCAGGTCCGACTGAAGGGAAGGAGAGATGGTCAGCATCCGCCACTTGGCGAATTGGGTCGAGGTGCAGACGATGGAACCATCTCTGAATCTTTCTCATGTGGAGGAGACCAAGGGGAACCACCACGTGACTCGCCGCCATCATGCCCAGGAGGCGCATGACAGACACTGTTGAGCGAGGCGTGATGCGTGACAGCAGCGAGCTCAGCGCGTCCAGCCTTGGTGCTGACAGTCTGGCTCTCATGACGGTCGAGTCTATGTCCACACCCAGATAGACTATTGTCTGTGCGGGGATCAGTGAGCTTTTCTGCCAGTCCATGGCAAAACCCAGTGTCTGTAGGTGCCGCACATGTGTTGAGCGCAGCCTCCCCTCAGGAGGGGGCCAAAACGAGCAGATCGTCTAGATAAAAAAGGACTCTGATGCCTTTTTACGTAACGGCTGAAGTGCCGTCTCCATGCACTTGGAAAATGTGCGGGGGGTCAGCGAGTATCCGAACGGTAGTCGGTTGTACTTGAAATGGGCCCCTTGGAAACACAGAAACGGTGTGAGAAACACAGGAATTTCCTGTGTTTGAGGATAACTTGGATGTGAAAGTAAGCGTCTTTCAGATCCACAGATGTGAACCACTCGTGCTGGCGCACACATTCCAGTACGTGCTTGACCGTCAGCATGTGAAACAAGCGTTCAGTGATGTAGGGGTTGAACTGGGACAGGTCGAGGATGGGACGTATCCTGCCTGTCTTTTTTGGTGTGAGGAAATAACGGGAGTAAAACCCCCCGTTCTCCTCCCCTAGGGGGACGCGGGAAAGGGCCCCTTTTCTCAGCTCCTTTAGCTCTGATTTCAGAGCCGGTGTCTCTGCCTGAGATGGCATAGTTGTCTCCAACACGCCGGCCAAGCGAGGTGGGGGGGGGGAGGCGAATTGAAGCGTGTCGCCCTGTGTTATTAGTTTTGACATCCATGAATCCATGAGTGTCAAATCTCTCCATGCTGCGCTGCGCTCTGTGAGCGGGCGTGCGCATGTCAGTGTGTTGTCTAATGACATGGTCAACAGGGAGCGCAGAGCCCGTTCCGCCGCCGCGCGAGATGTGTGGCCATGTCGCGCAGCCAATGGTAGGGCTTCGTCGAAAGGGCGACGGCCAGTCACCATCAGTTAAGACGGGAGCAGCCACTGGGTCAGAACCCTCCTCATCCTGCTGCAACAGCCGGTGGGAGAAGGATGTCTGCGCGACGCCGCGTATTCTGCGCGGGCGCTCGCTCCCGCTATTTATACAGCGAGAGAGCGGTGGAACTCTGTGTGTGGCGGTGGCTGGTGTATGTCTGTGTGGGGAACGACTGTTTGTTTGACGGCGTGATGCTCAATGGGAGCAGGGGCTGTCTGGTTGAGGGGAAACTGCTCTTTAGATACAGGGAAGTGTAGGGCCGTTGTGGTTTCTGCTCTCAACTGGGGAGAAACAGAGGTTCCCCGTGCCCCGTCAATGCCAGTGTCACCGCTGCTTTCGGGGTGGCTCGGGGGGCGGGTTAGACCAGGTAGGGGCTGGCCGCATGGTTTTCCGGCCCCATGGAGCCTGCCAACTAGGTGGAGCAGGCTGCCGCTGCGGGGAGGGTGGGCGGGGCGAAGGAGCGGAGGCTGAGGCCTCAAGGGAAGCACCCCCCGGAGTGGTGGCCATGGCGGAAACAGCAGAGGCTAGCAAGGCGATGTGTTGTGCTGCGAGGCCATGGGCTGCACACTGGTGCGAGCAGTCGGTAACCTGCACACAGACCTGGTCTTGGGGGGACGGAGGTGTGGGCTTCCTGTGCCCAAAAAAGGTGGCTCTCAGAAGCAAGATGGACGCCAGGCTCTACTCCAGAGGCGGGACCGAGGAAAAACCAGCCTCTGGGTCGCCGTGCACCCAGGTAAAAGGTGCGTAGCGGGAAACTGGAGCCTTCAGTTTCCCGGGCTGGGAAAACGCCTCCTCCACAAACGGCCGAAGCTCCGAGAAGCGCGGTCACAGCGGGGCTCGTTTGGAGGTGGTTCCTGGGCATAAACATCTCCGCTCAGGAGGCCGCAAGCAGGGCCTTGGAGTTCAGCCGGCATCGCTATGCCTCTCAGGTCCGCTGCCTTCTTTATGATGTCCGGCAGGTCCAAGAAGAGGACCTTGACGGTGGAGAGTGGAGCCGTCCACGGCAGAGGGGAAGATCGCAGAGGCGATGCCCCTGGCCGTTCCGGGGATGGGGAGAGCCGCAGAGGGAGGGCATCGATCCCCGTCTCGAGGTCCAGTCTTCCCGTGGGGGAAGAGGGAAAACCGGCAAGAGAAGCCTCCTCTGCAGAATACGAGACATCGGACTCGGGTTCGTCGAGGGGGTCCTCTCCCAGCAGAACATCCAGGGTGTCATCTCAACGGTCTGCCCAGCTGCCGTGCCCCCCGCCCTCGACCTGGAGTGCCGGAGCGGCGTCCGCCCGCCGTTTAAACTCTTTAGATGGTAGGCGGGCGCAGTACGGGCAAGAGGCCTGAGGGGAGGTCGCCGCCTTGCGTGATCGGGACCGAGGCAGGACTCGCAGCACAGGTGGAGATCTGTCGGCAGGATGTAATCCGGTTCAGAGGCAAACACCGCTGGAGGTAGAAGTCTTCATTCTTGCTTGCGCTTAAAAGAAACTACGAGCAGAACAACGGGTCCACCTGTTTTATGCAGGACTTGCGGACATAAGAGAGGCCCGCGCTGACCGCTAAGGCGGGAAAGAAAAATATTCACAACTGCGCATGCGTGAAGGGATTCCATCCAATAGCGTCAGCCTTAGAGGGCAAAGCCTATACAAAATAGAACTGAAAGAAATCCAGGGCATGTTGATTCGTAGTACAGGCCTCTGGTTGTGATCTTTAGATACACCGATGGAGAAGTGCATTTTACTTTGCATTAATTATAGTGTGTGACATTCTTCATTGTATGTTGTACAACTAGGACACACATGCATCAGGTGTAACTAAACAAATCAATGTTGCAGCACAAATCAACTGATGTATTGTGAAAATAACTGTTGCTAAGCCTCTGCTCTGGGTAAAATGCCAAGCTGTTGGTCCTGTGCTAAAAATAGACAAAAATCATTTCATGGCAGTATTATTTATTAGATACCTCAAGTTCTAATTTTCTAAAATAAAAAAAATGTCAAACTGAGAAAAATGTCTGAGAAAGGTGTAAAGAAAACAATACAACAAGTGTGGTTTTACTAAATGTCAGATTTTTTTTTTTTTTTTACTGTTTACAATATCTGAACCATTTTTACAACACTCTGAACTGCTAACTTGAACCTTGGGGAGTTATCTACACTTTCAACATGTTTGCTTTGCAACAAAATCCACTTTATGCTACAAAATGGTTGAAAATAAAAAGCACTTGTTCGTAACCTTGTAATTCTTTCTTTTTTTACATTAAAGCTTGGAGTAAAAGAACAGAAGTATGACACATAAATCCGTCTGCATTGCATTAGCACACAAAAGACATCTAATAAAAGGCTGACCTTCACGCCATGTTTTTGAGGGAACCTGCAGATTTAAAGTCAAAGTCTTTATGCCAGATAAGCAGTAGTGCATTTTAATCCTCTCTCTGCTGAGTGGGGCATCTGGTTAAATAACTGCCTTTTCACCTCTTCCCTTTGTAGTGGGTATTTCTGTTATGGCTGCGCTTCCTTCCGCGGATCCCCAAGACCTCAGATCCACCCATTGTATAGGCACATTGTGTCAAGCTTAAGCTCCCGCTCCAAATAGCTTTCACGGGCTAAGGCAGCATATTCCTGTCCATGGCATAAACCAATCCTTATTTCCGGTGAGTTCAGATTATAAAACTTTTTTCAATATTTCTGTTCCCGCTCTCTGTTTACAAATGCTGCTGTTGGTCAGTTATGGTTGAATCTCAAAACCAATTAACTTTTTTTTTCCTCCTCACTGAGCTGATGCTCCTTCCAACATTATCTTTTCCGCTGCTTGGCTCTTCCAATCCAGTGTTTCCAAGGCAACAAGGCATCAAGCAAGATGCTGCGGGTTAGCCATTCCAGGCGATTTCAACTCTAGCATTTCAGCCAGGTATATGGCTTATTAAAGATTTAAAAAGTGCATGCTGACATGGTCAAGACATGTAGTGAGAAGTGGGTGGATTCCTATAATGAACCCTACTATTCTTACCTTGCACTCCACACCTAGATACAAAGTGAGTGAGTGTGCACCCTATATATATATATATATATATGCATGCACTGAACAGTTGACTGTACTACCTGGTAGGCAGTATGTCCAATCAAAGCTCTCCATGCCATATCTGAAAGATTACAGGGGGTGTTCAGTGTATGGCAGTTTCTGTGCTGCTGACTTTAGTGATGATGTGGTGATCTCCCTTAGGCAAAGGATCTTCATTCACAGCTGATACTGCATATGATGCAAACTGGTTTAACTAAGCAGCAGACAACCCCTCTGAAGCATCAGACCCTGCTGAAATTCCTCCTCTACTCCGGTTTACTCAAGTTCATTATTCAATAACTTTAACTTTCTTTTGAATGTCCTTGTCAAAAGGGAATTTCCACAAACTCGATTCACAAAGTGTGACGCTGTCGGTACCCATTACGTTAAACAGAGAGAGAAAGCCAAAGCATTAGCGTGAACAGCATCTTAAATTGAAGATCAGGTTGGGATGACCTTTCTGCCAGTTGGTGTTACAGTGCATGGAGTTAGAGCCATGTTGGATGACGAGAGTGCACGGCCTCAGTCCCTGGTGACTGGCACACTAATCTTCCTCTCTGCGAAGACTTTGTCACGTGAAACGTGCGCACAGATATTTTTCTTGGTCTGACTATTTTAAAAATTCATATAATACTTATTTGTGAGGTAATTATTGGTTGACACTATTAAATGCTTATACTTGCACTCAGTTTAATTGGTCAGGAGAAATACAATACAAACCAAGTCATGGCTGCATCCTCATTGTATAATCCTTGCCCTACAATAGTAAATAGACTATTGCAATTAAATAGCAATATTAAAAAAATGTCATGTCACAGTCCATACATGAACAAAACATAACTTATTCAGTTTTTCTTACTGTATGTTTCATTACACATAGTTTATGTAAATCCTGCTTCGTATTCGTCCCAGGTTTGGACGTAATGTATAAGACAGCAGAAAAGAAGTGGCCACAAAGGCAGGTTTAGTAGTGATGTACAGTATTTTATTCATATTTATTATTTTTTACATTGTAAATAATGTGAAAATATTTAAAATGACAGTGTTGCCTTTTGACTTTGAACTGATGATCATTTCTCATTATTGGTTAGGTGGTGAGATTTTATCAGCCAGTCACTATTTTTCCATTTTATGTTGTATCAGTATTGTATGTATGTAAGTACCTGTACATTTTTTTTCTTCATTTTATCATAATTCTATAAGTCCCACAACAGGAGACTATTGTCCATTGCAGTTTGCACAAGCTGCGTAAATGATAAAATGGGCGGTATCCTTTGAGAAACCGAACAAAACCATACCACATTCAGATTCATGCATGTGGTCATTTTTCACTCTATTTTCTATCTACTGAGTGGAATAAAGACTTGGCTGTTTTTTTTCACAAAAAGTCCAATATCTACCATCTGCATTGCACACAAAATAATAAAGGGACATTTTTTGTACTTCTTTGTACATATGTTAATGCAATATAATGTGTGTGGATCTTAAAAACCATTTTGAGAATAAATGGTAACACTTTCAGTTGAGATCACAACACATCATTTAGAATGAGTGTAATGAGAAAGTGCGAGGAACGGCAATTAACATTTAAAAGCGGAGCCTCCCTCATTGGTAATGGCCATGGTGCCGTGGCTCTGTATGACTTGGCACAGTGCAATCATTTAACAAGGTCCTCGCTGAAATGGATGAATGTAAAGAAGGTGATAGAATTTATAAAATGTCAGAGAGGAAATACTGTCTCTGCATTCTACTTGATGTTTATATTACAGATGTAAGAAGCAAAAAGAAAGTTTTTTGAGCATTATGTTTAGATGCTAAAATGTTGATACAGAAAATTGGACACATACGTTTGATAAAAGCCCTGAGATGTAATGTGCCGGTAAAATGAAACAAGACAAAGAACTGAAAACATTAAAGAATAAAATAGACCTATTAAAAAAAAAAAGTAATGATCAGTCAGTGTACAAAAGAACAATACACACTATTATTTGTATTGAGAGCTGGTGTGGGAATTTGCTGTGTTCAGGTTAGCAATATTAGACAGAATGTTGAATGTTTCACTCATAACAGCAGCATTAGGGATGTAGTGTGCACAATAACTGTCTTCTTTTTGACACAAAAATTGAGGACAGTATTAGAATATACAAAGCAATGCATTTTGCTAAATCAAGGGGGTGACAAATTAGAAAGTGGATAAGATATATGGGCTGACATAATCTTGCTGATCCACCCCACGGTGAAATGCGCATCCAATATTTGCTCTGCAGCTTCCGCTCCGTTTGGATTTGCAGAAACACACTCTGATGCTTAGGCCTTACATTTTGACAGTTTTGGATGAGTATGAAAAAAAGTGCCGTCAAAGCAGGAGGCACTTCTTTATGAATCTGGACCATTTGCATCCATCTCGTTTGACAGAAGCATTTCCAGTAGAGCTCATACCCACGTCAGCTGCAGTTCTTTGATGTCAACAGTGAGGATTAGTTTAGCAAAACGTAAAAGATGTTGGTGGGGAGTGAGAGCATTACAGGCCAGCTGTCCTTCCCTGCCCGTTGTGAAGGACATTTCCCTCTTCCTGACTGCCTAATCAATCAGCCTCCTGCAGGGAGAGGGAGCTTCCTTGTCCCTGTCACAACAAGTGATTGCCTTGGCTGCAGTAGCAGCAGAACGTCAAGCTCTTAGCAGCTCATAATCGTCCTTACCTGACAAAAACTGTCTCAGCAGATGCACATATGGAGTTGAATGAAAAATGTATCACCAGGTATTTCCAGACATTGTATGAATTAATTTGTTAAAAGACTGGTGTTTTAGCATATTGGCACACGCATTAAAAACAATGGTTTACAAAAAACAGAGAAACTTGAAACTTGGCTGGGATAAATCACAGTAAGCATCGTGACTCGTTTTTTGGGGTCGATCTGACGGTGAAATTTTGCTTAATGATGAATCATGCAGAGTTGATTCAACAAATAAAAATGCATTTTATGATTGATTAACATGCACGCAGTTTTGAAACTTACATAATCGTCAGTCTGCATTCAACCCTGTCTTGGATGTTTTACCTACAGGCACTATATTTCTCTCTCTAATTGCAGGGAGTCCAGAGATTCTACCGATTTAAAGTCTGTTTGAAAGCTTGAAAGTCTGAAAAGGATGCTAAATACAGATCTTAACTGACGATTATGTGAAAATCGTTTTCACAGTCCATCTTGCGAATGTCAGATTTTATGGTATAATTGGTTATGATGTTCAAAGAGAAAACTGGACAAGAAGTAGGTGCTGAAGTATTCACAGAAAATGAATGCATTTCATTAGAAATTAGAAATTAATAGCAAAGTCCCACAAGCTGTTAACAGAAAAAAAGTGTGGTTTAAGTGGTACTGAGTAATTTAGAAATGAATATAATTCTGGATTAATGCATGACATAAAACAATTGGTTATTTTTCATTACGCTACAATTTAAGGTCAGAGGATGGATAGAATATATTTAAAATGGTGTTGTGCTTGGAACGAGAGGCCGCTATGTGGGAATAGCCCTGTTTGACAATGTATACAAACAGGGACTTGAGCAGTTCAGCAAATTGTGTTAAACTGTGTGGGAAATGTGAAATAGTGTATTATACAAAAGTGTAAAACTGTAATTTTCTGGTTTTGCATCTGTCCAAAGTAGTTGTTTCCCCCCACTGTGCAGAGGCTAAATTCTAAAGTTGCTATAGGCTACAGTAGTTTAGGGGTTGGAGAATAGTGGTGCTAATTACTGTATATTGTCAGAACACATACTTTTCAGATACTGTGCCTTCTGCACCACATGCAGCATATGGTTTAGATGACCTACCTTTCATTTGCAGTTTTGAATGAGATGTCTTTTATCTGGAGGTGCTGACTTTGACTGTAGCCTATCTTAATGGAAAATGTCATGAATTACCATTCACATCAGTCAGAACTTTAAGTCTATAATATTGCATTTTTAAACCCATTTTATTCCAAAAAAAAAAAATGAAATATGAATATGAATACCTATTCACAAATCTGAAGCATTGAAGACATCCAGCCAGCACCTCCACCGTGTAAAACTGTTGGCTGACAAACCTGCTCCGTGCCATAGGTCCTTTAGACAATGTGGGTTAAACTTGGCTCACAAGCTGCATATCATCTGATCCAGCGTCTGTTTTGTACACTGTAACAATGTGTTACATTGTTAGAAAGTGGCAAAGTCAAGTGCATGCAGCCCAAAGCCACACGTTTGCTCAGAGGGCTTTTGCTCACTAAACTTAATGATAATATTGTAAGTGAATTATGTATTGATAATGTAGATTTATTTAACTGTGAACCTGCAAGAGTGGATTTTTTATTTTTTTATTTTGTCTGTGCACCTCACAGTTTAAATGACCTCTAGCTGTAATGTGATGGTGAAAAGCCCTTTGGGATGTGAGACACAGGGTGCATGGGCTGCCATGAAGGTAGCCTAACGCCAGAGACAGGCAAACAAAGGAACAGTTACAAAGTGAGAGTGGGAGCTTTTAGTGCTTTTTCTGTCCTTTTTGAATCCAGGTGAGTAATGTGAAGCTGTTGCTTGTCTGCTCTATTCAGCCTCAGGCACCATTTTGTCCTCTTTTTTTTCCTTCTTTTTACACTAAATTGTCAAATGAGGCCTGTCAGAAGCAAAAGCTTTTGCGTGAGAAATGGCATCAAATAATTTTCTAAAATAATTGCTTAAGTGCAAAAATACATCGATGTCTTGCAAAATATAAGACTAGATTATAGGGAAACAAATGATCCTATTAAATGTTTTTATAAATCCTATTCCACTTTCACTCTGGGAAGTATTCTGTTGTGAGAAGGCAATAATCTGAAGGTTTCTGAAGGCTTCCAATTATTATTCTTTTCCAGCTAATGTTCCTCTATACAGTACTTGCTACATGGGTGTGTGTGTGTGTGGAGGGGGGGGGGGGGGGGGGGGGGGGCTAAAAGAGTACCCTAAAGGTTTCTTGGAATCACCAAGAGATTTTGTTTTCATTTCAGACCAAAACGCATCAGAGTTGTGTTGTGCTCACTGAAAAGAGAATTATGGTCACAGAAGTGCAGTATGTCCGTGGTGGTAATAATGAAAAGCAAAGCTGAAATGAGTTTTGTGGGAGAAAATGTTTTCCTGTTTTTGCTTGGCAGTGCATGTTATACAGAAACATGACTGCGAACCAGATAACCTTTACTGCATATCAGACGGGAAATCCTCTTTCATCAGGAGAGAGGCAATGGAAAGCGCATGTCCCCACAGATGCCTTCATATCCCTGTGATGATGGGTGGACAGAAAGATCGGGGATAAAACAAGCCAGCCAGAGAAGTAATATTTCCTCCGAGGCTGTAATATAATGGCTTGGATCTTAGCTGTGATAGATTTTGCCTTGACACTGTGTAAAGAAAATTTCCACACTATCCAGTTTCCATCTGTAAGCGCAAACAATGCCGAGATGGGTCGACGGCTAGTTTATTTGTTTCACGTTTGTTCCCCGCTCCCTGTGGGTAATAGTTTGCACAGAAGTGTCATTGAATAAAACAGACAAACATTTAAGCTGAGTGCTGCCCTGATTGTAAAACAGTTTCTGAAACCAGCTGTATCGATTTCTTGTCCTGGGCACACAAACACAGCAGCAGGGTAGAGTTCCATCTTTATCTCGACTTTCCATCGCTACTGTGACTGATAGGAGAGGCCCTTTGCTAACAGGTCTATCCTCTACATACATGGACAGTTCAGACCAGCTATACATTGTTCTCTGCACACACCCTGTCAGCCCCCTGAACCAACAGTTACAGTATTTGACAAATGGACTGATGCTATCTCGCTCAACAATACATTGACTTCAACAAAAAGCAATTCACGGGGACATTTCGGTATTTATAAATGTCAACTTAAGTAAAAGCTAAGGTCTCCCGCTGCAAAGGTTTTGTAATTAAAGGTCAGCATTTGCGATAAAGCTGTTGTTTTTTTCCAACCATTCCATGTTTCCATTTTCCTTTCTTAACACTGAGGGAAAGGACTAAAAACAATCTAAGATTAGAGGTAAAGGTCTGCATTCCAGCGAGACACGAAAAAGTATAAGTGGGGGTGCAACCGATGATAATTTTAAGATTGGCTGTATATTCTGGAGGTTTCATACATAGCACAGTCCACAGAGCAGAGGAAATTAATGCTAATGGAAGATGTAGCTAAGAATAAAAATGCACCAATCTAACTCCACATTTTAAACCATTTCAAACCAAAGTCTCAAGCCACACACATTAAGGTCATTATTTCTCCACTGTTTTCCAACTTACATATTAACAATGAAAACCTGCATGTGAACTACTTGATCAATTTATGATAGTGACCTTCTAAATAGTCTGTCCACCACCCTTTAAGCTTTTCCCCTGACATCCCAGGAGCTGTCAGCCACTCAGCAGAGAGCACCAGTGGGAGGAACAACTCAATTTGAAAAAAATTGAGTTGTTCAATTTGAAGCAATAAATAAATGTGAAAAAGTCAGTGAAGGCCTGGAGAACATCAAATGAGACACCTGTTTTCACTCTAGTAACATGGTGACAGATTAAGAGGGGGCTGGACTCCCTCTGCAGAGCAGGACCTTTTCAACTGGACAGACAAGAAAAGAAAATGTTAGGGAGTAGTATAAAAAGCCGAAAATCCGCGTAGGGAGATTGGTCGGGGTGGTGGATGGGTCAAACAACACAGAACTTTCACCCGGGCGAGCTGGGATCACGTCCCGCGTGTGGCGTTTTGTTTCCTGTAGTCTTCCTAATCATAACCGTCCCGTTATTGTCGTGCTTCCCCAGCGGCAGTCTCCCAGCGTGTGAGGCGTCCTTTCCCCGTAGCGTTTTTCCTAAACCCAACCTCCGCCATCCCATTATTGTTGCGCGTCCCCCGCGGCCGTCTCCCGGCGTGTGAGGCGTCCTTTCCCCGTAGTTGCGTCCCCAGCAGCCGCCTTGCGGCCGCCTCCCAACATATAAGGCAAGTTATAGACATCATTTTTTAGGACAACCTGGGCTATCAGGCTATGTCTGCTGCAGGGATGTCACATGAATGTATAAATTGTTAAATGGCTACAAATGCAAAAGGAAAAACTAAACGGTAGTTGAATCTCACAAAAATGTATAACAGAATCAAACTGAGAAAAATAAAACACTACTTTTGGCTTTTGAAATTTGTTCTCCAAGTCTTGGCAATCACGGGAAATATACACTGTAACACAAATACAAAACAAGATATTTTACCTCAGAAAAGTCCATACGCTATAAGTCAATTGTGCCATCTCTAAAGCAAATCACACTCATTTAAACCAGCAGATCTGCCTACTTAAAATGGATTTAGGGTTCTGCGGGGGATCTACGCACAGCTTACAGCATATCGTACGCAAGTGGTCTGAGGTTTACACCTGTGCGTTGGTGTCTGCGTCGTTCTCTTTAAGAGAATAGCAGAGCCAGCATGTGTGTATGCATGGGCAGTGTTTGGTAGAGCGAGTGAGAGTGAAACCTCTGCTAGAACTCAGTCTGTTGAACCTTCCCCCTTTAACGTTTAGCTTAGCGCAGCACCACTGAAACCATAGATGACACTGGCTTGGCCACGTCGAAAAATATTAAGTGCAACCGGATTATAAAATTGAGAATATTATATTTCTTCACTTGGAGTAAAAAAAAGTCCCAGAGCATCGTTCCGGTTGGCTCCGGCAGCACTACACCCTGATTATTTTTTACAGTCTATGGCTTCAAGGCAACAAAAAAAAAGTTAGACGCTACCATGAAGCGACGCGGAGATATACTGTTTTGCATAATCTGATAAAGGATTTCATTATTGTGGATTTATTGTACTGCAGGTCCAGTTGGATTGCAAAGCTTCTGGAAGGTCTACAATTGCAAGAGAACTTCTGGATGCAAAAACAATAAAGTCTCTACACTGCATTGATCTAGAGATACAGTATTATTATGACATAAAGGTATACAACATCGTCGACCCCATAGGGTTAAGTACACTAATTACAATGATAACTGATCACACATTGATCAGTTTATTTACTGAATACTTTACTCATGTCATATTTGAAAAATGTATTTTGAAAACACGGGCCATATGAATATGGAAATCAACTATTATAGCAAACACCACTGTTTACAAATGTCAGTAAAATATGAAGACGCCAACTTGTTCTTTGTTTCATTCAGTTACAACCAACAAGAACAGCAAACCCTTTTCTGGAATAAGTCTGATTGTTTATGTGTCACATTTGATATCCGAGACGCTGCTGAATTTACAAAACTTAAAAAACATTGCTCTGTGTTTTGCCATTTTGAAAAGTATGCTGATTGGAATATTACAATGAGAGGAGGTGAGGGTTTGTTTGTTTCATGTTGACTGTATTCACTTTTTGATGAAGCTTAAGGAACTAATGCATCTCACCACTTGTCACATCTAACATTATTTCTAGACAAAGGGCAATGTTGCAGTTAGTTTGTGTTTTTTGTTTTGAGTAAGAAGCGTCATCAGGGAGAGTTGGGTGGGCGTGTGGGTAAAAAGGGATGGGGGTGGGTTGGGGAAGGCAACACAAACAGTTCCTCAAAAGCTAGCCTTGAATTTATGGGCCGTGCACAACAATGCTGGGTTTGTTATTAATTCGAGCCAAAAGACTCTGATTAATTATAATATTCATGAGGCTCCAGCGACACAGTGGGAGTGACCTTGACTTCTCCCTCAATGTGCTTATGCGCGCCCCGAAGTCAAGGAATATCAAAGGGGACACGGTCCTGGAGATCTGGGGCAGAAACATCAGCCACATCCGTCACACACCTCTGGGCTAAACCAACTCTTGGAGAGGCTGAACCACACTCTGGGTAAAATATCAGACTTTTAGTGGGCTTTCTCACTTAAGGTATTGGCCAAACCCTGGGAGGCTGGAGCAGTGTGTGTGTGTGTGTGTGTGTGTGTGTAGAGAGAAAGTAAGACGGATATAAATACAGCTGACCAATAAAATAACCTAAAAACTACATCAACATAATTCCTTGATTAACAGAGCCCTAACTCATCAAAAGTTTCTAATTAATGTGGTTTATATAGTTATATAGTTTTTATAATTCAGCCAATCAGGATTTGTTCAGTGCAGATAATTCAGATAATCAAGTTGTCACAGTTGTATATAAAAATAAAGTAGCCATCGACTAGTAAGGGAAAGTGGCAGAGAGAGAAAAAAAACTATATGAGAGCATTATATAACAAAAGAGCACAGCAAACCTCCAACTATGAGTTACTTACATGTAAAGTGGATATACTTTGGTTGCTATAAAACTTAGCAAAGGCTCAGACAAATACATTATTTGTGCCACAAGCCTAGTCCAAAGCAAGGCAGGAAAAATGATCTACCTGTATATGTGGGCACCATACCAGTACTGGACCAGATTTACGTTTGTGCTGTGCCCTTTCATTCAACTTGTGATCACTGTCTGCATGAAATTAGCGTTTGATTAAGCAGGTAATTATGTAATCAGTGACTAGGTATATCTACTTTGTGCATTCTGTAGGTGAAAAAAATAAAAACTTGTCAGCTAGCCCTTCACTAGCCTTGTGAGTCAGGCGTCTCAAAAGCTCGCCTAAAGTGTCATTGCAACTGGTGACAGGAGGATAATCTCTCTTCACACTCAAAAGATGCTTTTCAGTAGTTAGAGAAAAGCAAGTCAACTAGTCAGTTCAGTGGATTATTTGTAACCATTTTGTTTATGATACACACACAACATTAATTCATGTAACTGTTGTTAAGAGGATACAAAGCCATGTAAATTTAAATGTTCATCCACATACAGAAAAATGTGTTTATTTTTCTAAATGAACGACAATCATAATGATTATTTTGATTGGTTTAGACCACAGCAATTGTTCAATCCTGGAAAATCACATACTGTAATACTGTAGTAACAACATCAATCACTGAGGGCATTGGTAATGTTAATGGAATAGTGCCAATGCAATAGCTGATATCTGTTTTTTTAATAAACCTGCAATGTACAAAATGATTCAAATTGGCTTAGATTTGCTTTAGGCAGTACAATGCAAGTAGTTTTGGCTAAGCTTCAGATGTTTTGTGTTGCACTAACTATTTATGTCCCAATTTAGTGTCACGTTAAGACTCTTATTAATAGGGAGTGCTACTCATTTGAGCTATCTCATCTATTCTGCACTGTCCTCCATTTCTGTCAATTTATAACACTCCAAGGAAGGCACCTGAAGACCAGATAGACTAGCTCAGCCTTTCTTGAGGTTCACGTTCTGCAGCGCCAGCATTGGCTGTCAGGGACATTTAACACAGAATTTGCATTATTTATGAGGCTACCTTTGAAATGCTTTCCTTAATTATGTTCCAAATTTCCATACAGAACTCGTGCAGTCGACTAAAAAACATCCTGAAAATGCACGCCTAACACAGCAATCCCAGAAACAGAGCTTGGTGTCGAAAGAAATTGAGTTGTGACACAGTTGCTGATTGATCATGTTTACCTCACCCATCTCGCAACTCACATTATGGATAAACGAGTTTTAACCAATTTACAACACTTAAAGCAGTATGGTTTTCTTGGTTACTTTTTTGCCCAATCACAAAGCTCGATGCCTGTCCTCACCCCCCACCACTCGGCCTATAAAATGGCAGATTAAGTTAGAGGACTTGGATAGATCCATTCTAAACAGCCTTGGGTTACACTAAAACAAGCAAAATAAGGCAGGAACTAAATTACCTTTGTTTGTGCCTGTGAATGATATCACTCAAAGTCACTTTCATATAGTGTATCAGGGGGAAATCCTCCTGATTGTTTGTGGGAGTACTTAGTGAGACAAATCCAAGTTTATTTTCATATCTTTGACAAAGTATCATGTGTTCATTTGTGTCATGGATAAATCAACAAAACTCAACAGTAACATTTTTATCTTTTTTGCAGATTTATAGCTCTCAGTCACCAATCTGCCCCAATAATTACGCTTTGAATCCACAGCATTTAAAAACCTGCATTGTGTTACACAGACTCTACCAAAGTCTTTCCAAGCATAACACTCTGTGTGGACCTAATGATTCTTTACACAGAGATTTGAAGAAGAACCCACTTTTAAAAGAACAATAATCTGTTATTGTCTTTATGTTTTGGCTCCCAGCCTAGCTATTTAAAGGTGGCATTTAGCATTTAAGTGACTGTGAAAATGCAGTTTCCCTGCCAAGTGAGTGTTACCAGCTGAGGCTGCAGCTTACTATTTATTGGTAAATTATTTCATATTAACATATGGCAAGTTAACAGGCAACATTTCAGGACAAAAACTACTGTTTTCTCTACTGTGGATACCCACTTCAGAACCTAGTATTTGGTAAAGCAGATGTTGTAATTGCAATTGGAGAGAAAGAGAATTGCATTTTCCTTAGTGAGAATATTTGGCTGCATTTTGCGGATGCATGACTAAATAATATCTTCTTTCCAAGTAACAGAGAAGTAATCAGGTGCTCCTTCAGCATCTGGCAGAATGATGAATTTCCTCATCGGATCCTTCACTGAGGTGTTAATGTATTTAACAAATTACATTCTATTCAGATAAATTGTGATGAAGGGATGGCAGCATCAGTTGTTATTTGCCTTTGCACTACTTGTGATGCAACCCTGTCAAAAGAAAGAAAAATATGCCATGTTTTGTGTAGACATTTTGAAATTCAAAGGATAATTCCCATATTAATGCCCCTACAGTATGTGCAGGTTTTAAAAATGTCTCCTGTCTCGTACAGCTTGTATTGAAAAAGACAGTGACTAGAAGTGATGTGTGAAATGTATTCCATCTGCTGAATAACTGAAAGATAACTATAATCACAATCACATAAAAATACAAAGAGGGTGGCTTCCCACAATCTCGCATTGGGCTTACAAAATTCTTAACAAAAAATCCAATGTCAGGAAGGGTCTAATGAAAGACGTTATTGAGTTGCATTATTTCAATTCAATTTTATTTTATTTATGGAATAATGGAATTATGGAAACTATAGGATCCTATGTTTTGGAGCTTCACCCATAAGTTAGGATATCTCTGCAGCACTGAATTTTACCATTCATTTTTAATTAGTCTCTTCTGATTGCCCCAACTGTATGGAAATCACTTGATTAACCCTTTAAACAATATCCAACCTTTGTGGGAAGTGTTGTCTCAAACACTTAGGGCAAGTAAAAAAAAGTGAATATTAAAGCAGGACATCAGATCTCACCCATGTAATGTTGGAGTACAAGGAGTGAAGCAAAAGTCCTGACCTCTCCTAATAGATATTGTTGCTATTTGGTACAGGACCTTGAAATGTGCATACAAACAATATATACAATTTCTATCTGTGTGCTCGGATTGCCTTGAAAAATCAATGTGCGCAAGCAGATAAAACCTAAATAGTTGCTTTGATGCATCCAATATATAGTCCATGGGCCAGACCAGATATTGGTACCATCTGGGTGGGCAAAACCATACCTATACTAAACTGTTTATGGGGTTAATATAAGTTAATTATAATATGATAACCTTTCCACAGGCCCAGCTTTTTATACTTTTTTTAGAATTAGTCATTTTCCTACTTTTATGTATTAGAATTATTTTTGAAAAATACACAAAACGTCCAGTACCGTAATAACAGTGATCTAATATTAATCCCAAGCAAACTAAAATATATTGTACATATTAATAGGCATAATAAAGTCGATATCTTTGAATTGAACATTGTTTTGAGATGTAAAAAATATAAAAGAAAATAAAAATAACATGTATTGTCGACTCTACACTGTCTACTATTGGAAAGTCATAAAATGTACAGACGATTTGTTCTTAATTTTTGTATAATATATTTGAATTAGTTTTGTTATCAGGTTCATGTGGAATGTATTAGGTTTCAGCTTTGTGACAAGAAAAGAAGAAACGTTGAATTTCACGTAAATATTAACACATATGCCCAGAAACCCCATTATATTCCAAAATCTGTGTTTATATTGGTCACAACCTTCATTGCTATTATATTGCCGTTTTCTAACCACAAAATAAACAAACACCCAGCTAACAGGGAACGTTCCCAGAGCATTCACTAACATTCTTTAAAAGTTGTGTAAATGTTAGTACAAAATGTTATTAAAATAATGTTTTTGGAACGTTCATATAACGTTATTAACGTTCTTGTCTTTATGACATTATTTGTGATTGCTGAACGTTCTCATAACGTTGATAGAAAACGTTCTTAGAACAACATTCTCAGAACGTCCTTATTAGGGGCCAAGCCCGAAGGGCAAGGATTGCATTTGAAACAGATTTGAACTGGAGTTACAATGGAAAGAGCCCAAACACAAAGAGAAGCTCCAAGACAAGACTCTGTACCTCACATGTGGTGTGAGGTACTTCATCTGCTTCAAGCTGGATAAAGAGCACTGGGAAGAGGCAACAGAGCTGAAATCATCACAGGAGGAAGCGGATACGCACATGCTTTTGCATGCTCTTCATGCAGCAGAGTCAGGCTACAAAGCGGTGATCATCACAGCTGACGACACAGATGTTCTGGTTCTGGGTGTGGCCTTCAGCAGAGATATCCCATGCCCACTGTTCCAGAAGAGCGGCACCCAGAACAGAATGAGGTACATTGACATATCCAAATTGCGCCAGTCTCTCGGCAGCAGTTCCGCAGATGCCCTGCTCGGCATGTATGCCTTCACTGGCTGCGACACTGTCAATGCATTTGCGGGACGTGGCAAAGTGAGTGCCCTGAAACAGATGAAATCACAGAAAGATTGCAGAGAAGCCTTCCTGGAGCTCGGTCGGTCATGGGCTGTGTCTGATGAGCTGTTCGAGAAGCTGCAGGCAACCACCTGTAAGATGTATGTGCCATCAACCAGCACTACAGAGGTCAACGCTCTTCGCTACCAACTATTCTGTGTCAGGCGAGGAGAGGTTGAATCCAGCCAGCTTCCTCCATGCAAAGATTGCCTCCTCATGCACGCCATCCAAGGCAACTACCAGGCTGCTATCTGGAGGCGGTCTCTGCAAACCATGCCGGCTGTGCCGAGTCCCGAGGAGCATGGGTGGAACACAGATGAAGACGGGCAGCTGACAATCCAGTGGATGCGAGGCACCCCAGCACCTGATGCCGTCCTGCAGCTATTATCCTGCAAGTGCACCAGGTCATGCAAGCTACCTGATTGCATGAGCCTCGCCAACAGCCTGAGGTGCACCAACCTGTGCAAGCTGCAAAGCTGTACTAATCAACCTTGTGAGGAGGAGCCCACTCCACAGCTGTCAGAGTCTGATCCCGAAGATGATGATGACTAGTACTTTATTGAAATTTTGATGATTTTGTAATGACCGTTGTTTTCACCATACATTAAACATTGTGGTTTTTCTAATCTTTGACTGGCTCATCAATCATCGTCTCAATGCTCTTTCATGATATTGCGGTATTGCGGTTTGACATGCTAATACTCCCAAATTTAGCCATGTATTTTGGAATTATTGCCTTTATCTCATTATTTCACTAATTTAGAACCTACTTTATTCATGATGAATGAACCACTTGGTAAATTATTTAAACAGATTATTTCCATGGAAGGTACTTTTACTATTTCTTTCACTGACAGGGGTCAGTCACTTCAAGCAGTCATAACCACTACTAAGCTGCCAGTTGGCAAGGGTTATCATGTCAAAACATTATCTAGGGGTGCATAGGATGTAAAAAATCGCAACTAGAATTTGCCCACCCAGATGGTACCAATACGTGAAATTTTGGGTCTTGGCCCAAGGACTAATATAAGCATGCTCTTGGCTTTTCCATTAAACCACATACATTTATCTAACGCATCATCACAGGGACTGACTGCAATCCCTCTTCCAAGATGCCTTTGCATATTTTGCACATATTCACGAATGACAGGATCTTAACAGTGCAGCTGACCAGAGGGTGGGGGGGGGGGGTGGGGGTGGGGGGGGGGGGGGGGGGGGGGAGACAAGTAAATCCACTACGAGAATATGTGCTGTGACTCTGCTTTGAGGGGCCAGAGCCAGAGATTTAGTGACAATGTGGGTAAGGCACAAAGTGGAGGAGCAACCTCCAAGAAATGGACATGGAGAAAAGGAGAGAGAGAGATTTGGGAGATCTAAAATAATAGTGACATTGTCTGTAGACAGCGCTCATTATTTCTCTATTCAGTGAGCTCAGTGCTGAGGGTACATGGCTGAAATACAACTTCAGAATACATTTGACAGCGGGCGTAGAGATGAGGCGGTGGAATTTTCAGTGCCTTACAGTATCAGCGTAATATTCAACTCCTGTCATCACAAATCACAGCGTGCTGCGCACTGGATAAATCTTTCAACTTATTTGTAGAGAAGAGATATTTTCTGTTTGTTTAAAAGGGAAAGGTAAGAAAGATAAAGGGCATTTGATTTAAAAGCCCAGATCAAATCTTGTGCTACAAACACAAAGCCAGAGTATGAGATCAAGTGCTAAATGATTTGTGGCCCATCAGAGCGAAGACGCCGCTCTGTTTGAGTTAGCTATTTGACCTAAGATTGATCCACATTAATTACTGGTGCATTTATGCTACAGACTAAACAAAATAGTGGCCAGAAAAAAACACTAGAATACAACATAACATCCTTACTGAAAACAGGTTATTGTTTTGCCTAATTCAAGTTGTGTATTAATGTATATAGAGTCATGTAGGGCTGCAACTAATGATTATTTTCATTATCAATTAGTGTGTTGACTATTTTCTTGATTGATTAATCATTTAGTTTTTAAAAATATACCAAAAAACAAGAATCCCAGATGTCTTGTTTTCTCACATTAACATTGCAAGCAAACATATTCAATTATATAAAACAGAGAAAAGCTGGAACCAGAGAATAGTTGGAGAATTTGATTTATAAATGACTTACTAAGCAATTACTCAATTATCATAATTGTTGCAGATTACCTTTCAATGTAATAAACTAATCCATTGACCGACTAATTGATTCAGCTCTAGAGTTTTTTCCCTATACTGCAAGAAGGATCCTTCTGAGTTCAAATGTCATTCAGCAAAATGCCTATAATGGGCTCACAAACAAGTTTGCTCCAAATTTGTTCAGCATTATTTGTACTGGGAAGCCTGTGACCTATAGTTTATTGAAAATCACTGTTGTCATTCTTGCCCCTTTGTTGTGTATGTCTGGTATAAAGAACTTTGATTGCATTAATATGCCATGCTTCTTGACAAAATGAATGTCAGTCTGGACAGTAAACACAGGCGAACTACAGTGCGACACCATCCGGTTTCACTGAATGAACCCCGATAACAACAAAATTGCTGAGGAAAAAAAAACAGGGGATAAGATCGAGGAGAGAGGTATTCTTTGAAGACATGAAGTAAGTAAGTAAAACAGATCAGTCTACTCGAAATGAGCGGCCCATATTAATCAGCTAAATGACTGCGTATGAGTTGCCCTTTAAAATCCCAGCTGTCCCTGAGGAAGTGCTGGTTGTTAATATTTAATATGTACATGTGTAGTGTCACAAATCAATCTGTCCTACAAATTAGTTCAAATTAATTCAATTGGTGGTCAAAAAGTCATCCGATTAACATGAAGTGCTGGCATCAGTACTGTGGAGATTTATAATGTGGTTGACGTTGTCATGGTGGCTTCTCTTGTGTAACATGATGTTGTTTTCATTTTTCTGTCCAAACTGCACACAGCGTCAAACTATTTTTCCTGTTTTTGTGCCACCCTAAATGTAAATGACAGTGGAAAGTCATCCTGTGGTTTGTTAAGGTTAATGTGGCACAGTCTCTATTAGTGCTAAAGGGTCGCTTTGTTCCGGCTCTGCTTTGGTAAGCATACGACTGGGCTGGGTGTTAAACAGATATTTCTAGCTGGCGTCAAGGTGGCAGCGCATCATAAATATGTATGTACCTGAGGCGCTCATGGAAAGCAATAAGACATCATCATCACAGAGATCACCCTGCTGTCACTCCCCTCCGCAGGGCCCATTAATAAACACTGACAATCAGAGCCCTTGACCTGCCCCTGCAACCCTGGAGGGGTGAGGGAGCGGAGCATCCCCATTTTCCCAATGGCCCTTTCAGGGGTTTAGCTTAAAGCCTTTTTTACATTTTGATGAAAAGGCTGGGGAACATTTTCTCTGATGTCCATAATCAATTTTTCACAGAAATATATTTTGATAATCATCATTATTTAAAATCTTTACTGACAGCCAAGTAGAACTAAGCTGAAGGACTATCAACAAGCCCTTTTCTTTCTCGTGACAGACATTTCGTCTCGACACTGCAGGAAGAGCATTTGTAACAATGAATTTTAAAATGTCGACCGTCTAAGGTCTATTAGGAGACTAATATACAAGATTAGACTGCAGAGCACAGTTAGTATTAGATGTGGGTGAGTCATCAAGACACTAAACAGTCTGGCCACAGTTTTGTGGATGTAGTGCAAGAAATTAGTAAGCAATAAGCTACTAAGGGCGATATTTCCACTTTTTAAAACCCTCCCTTTGATCCACAGTTTAAGTTTGATTAATTTGCTAAAAACCACTAAACTTTGTCCTCTTACTGTCGAACCACCAACATTCAGATGGGAGATCCTCCGAGTTGTTAAAAATGTTAAAATGCTTGTCTGAGTCGACTTCAGTTATTACAAGCACTCACAGCATTTAAGCTTTTCAAGCAGTAGAGTTGTAGCCTGACCCACATCAAGATGTTGGGTCTGGGAACTCACCATTGGCAGGGCTCAATCCGAGGGGCGGGATAAACGGTTGTCTTTCAAATTCCTTCTGCACGCAATAGGATAGCGCAACCAGGCAGAGCAACGAAGAAGGTAGCCGAACTAGTTGACAGATTAAACTTAACCATATCCGGTCGGCAAAACTCCGAACACATCTTCCTTTTTTAAGAATGACTTCAGTACCGTTCTTTGTTCTTTTCTCAAAGAAAAGCTTAACTCCAAGTCTTCCAGAGTCGCGGCCAAAGCCGATTCGAAAGACCGCTGTTCCCAGCAGCAGCAGCCATAAGCCCGCCCACCGACTCTATACACAATGTGATTGGCCCGGCCAGAGTTTGGTTTTTCCAGCTCGCAAGCCAACGGAGAGTTTCTAGACCCCCTGGCTGTAAATTGCATTTGCTGCCGCTAGGGTGCGTCTAGATATCTAGGTTAGTAGAGTTGTGATTTTGCACCAGGTTTGCCTCTCAGGCAAAACACAAGCGGTCCTACCTTCTGGGGAGGTTGTTGGGACTGCATGCAGCTTGTGAGAAAAAGAGGCAGACACTACTCGGGGCAACAAAAAAAAAGATGCTTTGGGTAAAAATTTAATTTTGCTGTTTTTATTTACAGATAACTATCGTAAAAAAAGCAATAACTGATCACAGCAAAGTAAACGTGTGTGCTCTTTGTAGTAAAGATGAAAATAAAACATTCATTTAGTTAATTGTAGCTAGACTTTTTTGTATAACATAATATTATTTATCAAAAAGTATCATGTCTAAATTGAGGAAATTATATGCGATTATTAGGTTAGTGTGTTTTAATTTGTTTTGTTTGTTTTTTGGTATACTAAGATTAATGGCAAGCACAATATCAAAATCAATCATTTGATTTTTGCTAGATATAACTTTACATAAATGAAGAACATAACATTTATATAACTACTCTATATACCTTTGTTTTGCTTGTTAAAGAACCTCTGACTTCATTGTGTGAAATCAAACCTACGCCCTTCATAAGCCACGTGTAATCTTGTGTACTGATTAAAAACCGACAATTAAAGAAAACCCAGATGAAGCCCTTTGATGCTTTACAGTCCAGTTCTAAATATGCAGGCAGGTGTAAATGCAATCTGTACGCACAAAACAATCTTCCCAACAAGTTGAAAAGTCACCTAACTTTACCTCATCTAAAGATGCTCATCGGGGCGCCTGGGTAGCTCACCTGGTAGAGCGTGCGCCCCATATACAGAGGCTCAGCCCTTGGCTTTGCTGCATGTCATTACCCCTCTCTCTCCCCTTTCACGTCTAAGATGTCCTATCAAATAAAGGCCTAAAACGCCAACAAAAAAATTATATAAATATGCTCATCAAAAGGATACAGACCAGCTCTTCCACAGCAGAAGAAAAATAACTCAAATTGGTATGCTTCCCTAGGCCTGGGATTCTGGTACAGATGAAGACAATAATCCTTATGAAAACGAGGTGTAAATGGGGTTATAGAGACAATTATATAAAGAGGAATGACAAAAATGAACAAATGACAGGTGAACAAAATGTCTGAATTCCAGAGCAAAATTCCACACTGCATTTCCATTCAATCAAGGACAGCAAGTGTCTATCCATGTTAAAGCAAATAGCCTTTATGGCGGGACAGGGAGGATTTTGCCTCCAGGTAGCAGAGTCATTGGTGACTGAACAGGAGACCTGTCACACCGGAGATGTTTTCCTCTGCCTGTCTGAGAGGATTAACCTTTGTTTATCCCTACCTCCACTCATAGAGCACAAGGAGCTCCAACATCCCCTCTTCAGGCCTCCTCCCACTTCACATCCTCTCCATGAGAGGTTTTTTTAGACGATTTGTATTACTATTACAAGTATTATTTTTAGGGCTGTCAAACGATTAATTTTTTTTAATCGCTGAATTTCTATAGTTAATCGCGATTAATCACATATTTTATCACATGATTAAAATTCTATTATTTTGCATTTCAGAACAGTTTTTAAGTACATATTAACAACCAAAAGCAATTTGTACCAGTGTATCTTGATTGGGAATCAAATGAACGCAAAGAAAGTTACTTTATGAACTTGATTTTAAGATTTGTAATTATTTATTTACTGTAAACAAAAGAAAAATGTGTGAATCTGTCATTATTGCACAATTCCTCCAAGTACCTAACTAAAACACTAAAAATCCCTATCCTTAGTCAATATAGTGTTTAGTAAGTCCTAAATAATTTTGATTACTCACTGACGTCCAGTGATCCCCGGTTAATGAGACAGCGTTTGCACTTTGCAGCAGTTCCAGTTGGGCTGCTTTCTCCGTGTCGTACAGGCTGTGTATGCGTGAAACTCCTGTCCCCCTCGATGGCAATGAGACAGGTCAGAACATGCCAACCGTAGTACGTCTTTAAGACCCGAGTCCTCTACGATGCTGACAGGTCTGCAGTTAGTTGCCACCCGTTTCGCAAGAGCTGTAGTAATTTTTTGGGATTTGGTTTCATCCACAGGTCGGCAAGTAGGACTCTCCAAAATAGCTTTGCCTGAGTGGGTAGCATGCTAGTGGGTAGCATCAACCTGAGTCACGTTAATTAGCTCGTAGGTGGTAGCTCAAGCTTGACGTGCTTCGGTGATATTTTAATTCGGCTTTACACAATGTGCATATGGCTTTTGACTTGTCTACGAGCCGTTCGGGAGTTTTGGAAAAAAAAAAGCACCATTCAGGATTTCATTGCTGCTGTCTTTCTCCATCATGCCTGCAGCAGCAGGATGTGTTACGAGGAAGTGGCAGCTTGATGATAAGTAACGGTGCTGCAAAGGGTCAAAATAGTAGCCTGTTAGGCACGACACAAAGCCGAGTGAAGTGTAAAATAAATTAATAAATGCCGGCATGCGATTAAAAAAAATTAATCGCATCGCGTCGGCCCTTAATCGCATCGCGATTAACGCGTTAACGCAGACAGCCCTAATTATTTTTAATAAAAGTAGATTAAGAATTAACTGTAAATGTTACAAACACTATGTGATGTAATATGCTATTATCTTTAGTGTGCAACTAAATCATTTAGTTGCACACTAACAGACCTACAAGGAACAGACCTAAGGGCCTTACTGATCAGGTAGCCCCTGGGCTGGAACCTCTGTTTGAAGTGACTGTTAACATTTCTTGTTGGAAGGAAAACCAAACGACCACAAAGAGACGCAAAATGTTCACAAAACCCCCATTGAGACAAGCAAAACAACCACAAAAAGCGAAAATTGTACATATAGAATAACAAACGAGACAACACGACTACCGAGAGATGCAAAACAACCACAAAAGGGACAAAAACGAGTTCAAAGAGACATGCCTCAGTCAGACTGGTCTATTTAGGAGGAGTTGGGAGGCTTTTTACATATCTGTGCCCAGGGGCCCGTTGTCTCTTGAACTATATTTGACAACAGATATGGCATTTTAACAATACGATTCATTTGTGTGTCAGACCACGATGTATAAAAAATTTCAATAAATACTCCCTATAGGAAAGCACGTGCAGTAGAGCCATAGTAATTTGGGTAAACAGTAAATGATTAATGTAATCCTATCACCACATATTTGCTCATTTCATTTGCAAGTGTGCTCCAACTCTGCTGAAGACCTCTACTGAAATACTGAAAACATGTTTAATAAATAAACATTCTAGTTTGGTGTGAAAGCTTTTAGTGAGTATTAGTATAACAATTCTGCTTACAGCATTCTACAGTCTGTTATTTACAAAGAGCAGACCGCTGCTATGTATAACAGACCACTGCTATGGATGAAGATCTGATCATAGACTCTGGAGGACCATGTCCATCAATCCCCAGAAAGAAGTAACGTCAGCTGTGGCAAAAAAAACAACAACAAAAAAAACATTAGCTTTCTGTTAACCTTCAGAAAACACCATGGAATGTAATGGATGTATCAAATATTAATTTTTATATATTTGCAGAGCACGAAACTTTCAATTCATGGTTAACGGCTGAACTGTCCCTAGTAAAGAAAATAAAAAGAGAACAACAGTGCAGAAGAAGCAAGAGAGGTTAAAATACACAAAGAACTGGAGGACAGTCAAATCGACAAAATTGAAGAAGACAAACATGAAGCAAACACTAAACCGAACACGGTATGGGCTACGGCAGTGTTCAAAGACTGGAAAAGAAAATGTCAACAGACTGACAGTTACGGGGCAGAAAACCTCAGTCAGGCGCTGCGGCCATTTTATCCGTTTGATCTGTTGGTCAGTGTTTAGTTTTAGCGGAAGCAATACAATAATTTGTAAAATCAATATTGCGTCAAATTATTGATTTCTTTAGTAAGTATCTGTGTAATAAGCGGTATAATGTAGAGCGCCGGGGTCCTGCATTACCCTGTTGGGGTTCTTTTCACAATAATGACCCTCTCACTCTACATTATCGCTTACATAAGCCATTGAAAAGAAGATGGAATGCATTACAAATACAGACCCACATTTTTATATTTTGCACTTTGAATGTTAACTAATTAAACCATTATAAGTTACCATATTTGAGGGCTATTCTAAAACATATGAAGGTTTAGAGTCAAAGTCCTAAAAGCTGTGTAAAACTACTGGTAAAAATGAAAAGGCACACTACCGGTCAAAAGTTTGGGGTCACTTAGGAATGTCCATTCCACTCCATTCCAGACAGAATGCCAGCTGAGATCAGTTGCATTGTTTTTTTAATCAGGGCAGCAGTTTTCAGATTGCATTATGTGTTTACATAACTGCAAAAGGGTTCTTGACTGTTGTAGACAGAAGTGGCTGAAGAAACGCTTGAAATTCCATTTCCTTTTTGGACTAAACGTCATACCCAAATTAAAAGTGGTACCGCTCCCATATACTTTGACACTCTGGGATGTGCCTGATATCATTGAAAAGGAAACACTCTCAAGTTTTTGTTACAAGTGTCAGGGTGATTCTAGGCCTTACTGACACAGAGTTACAGAGGCTAGAATGGAGTTTTTTTATTTCCGTCCAAGTCATACATCTGTAAAATGATTAGAATACACTGCTGTAAACACATCTGACAGGTGACAGACAACACAGGGCATTAGCCACATGTCTCAGCTTACTACAGAAAAAATGAAGCCGAAAGACTCAAAAATGTATTTATTTTCTACAGATATGTCTGTGCGTTTCTTTATTTCCATTTGAAAAGTGCAAAGAAAAAAGCCAAAAAACTACAAAAGACAACACTTCTCAAATACACAAACACACCCACATCAGTCACCTTTCCAATGATATCAGGCACACCCCAAAGTGTCCAAGTATATGGGAGCTGTACCACTTTTAATTTGGGTATGACGTTTAGACCAAAAAGCATGGATTTCAAGCGTTTCTTCAGCCACTTCTGTCTACAACAGTCGAGAACCCTTTTGCAATTATGTAAACACATAATGTAATCTGAAAACTGCTGCCCAGATTAAAAAAGCAATGCAACTGATCTCAGCTGGCATTCTGTCTGGAATGGAGTGGAATGGAAATGTATAAGTGACCCCAAACTTTTGACCGGTAGTGTAGGTCTGAGGAACTCTTTAATAAATTAACTGGTAATATACATGAGAAGACAATTCCACTGAGGTAGCACATGTCTTTTAGCTTCACTCCGCTCTCTCTCCTATTAAGATCTGATTTATGGCTTCATAACCATAATTGCTGAAGGGCAGCTGCTACATTGCATGATTTAACTGAGTTTCCAGGGTGTCAACTGCATCACCTGCTGTTCTGCTTGGAACTAGACATCACAGGTAGCAGACTTCTGATAAATAACACTGTGAGCATCCTGGCTGAAGTCAAGAAAACCTCAGCAAGAAATGGCAAAAATGAAAGGCAAAAATCACCAGTGTGTCTTCCTTCATGTCATGTAATTCATCAAATATGAACCCTGGACCCCCTGCATAAATCTTTAGTAATTTATGAGATTACTGGATGCGTCCTAATAGGAAGAGCGGGATACAGGAGGTGGCTGCCTGTTGTGTGCTGTCATGTTAATACAGATGCACATTTAAGAATATCTAATAAGACCTTTGTGATGAAGTTTGCATTACAGAACTTTGCAAACTGCTGGCATCTCAACCGCCCTCCTGCCCTAAAATGCTTTCCTTGTTTTGCATTTCAAATGCAATCATGGATAATTCTGCCACAATTTATTTGAGTGACAGCATGACGGTGGAGTAATGACTGCAAAAAAGCAGCTCATCATGTCGTCATGTCATATTCCAAAAATACAATCTAGAAATCAAGAATGTGGAAGTCTAAATTTTGGTTGTATATGTTTCTTCTGGGCTGTCTAATAAGAAATATCTGTTGCTTGTACTGCTAATCCAACTAAGAATCACAACCATTGTCAAAACACAAACACAAATCTACAGCTCTTCAATATGATACCCTCAGATGATTGATTTAGTTTGTAAGTTGCACAAACCAAATTATTTTTGTGATTGGAGTTTGTTTTGAAGTCGATCTGCTGCAGATTATAAAAAAAGCTTTTAATTTTAAAAAGTGAGACCCTAAAAATCACTGTTTTACGTGCCACACAGATGCAGTTTTATTTTATTGACGTCCCAAAGTATATGCAGATTATCACTTAGTGAGAGAAGCTTTATAGAGGAAAGACCAAAGAGTTGTTGTGTACTTCTTTGGGTTCCTCAGACATGTTATGAAACCTTCAGTCATTGCTCACAGCTGAGGCTCGCATGAGAGTAGGAAACATGATGTACGGTTCCTCTGTGCCATCCATGGCTTTTTCCATTAAACTGTGTGTGCACTACAACACATGAACATGTATGGTAAAGGAAAAAAGCATATCCTTAAAGAAACATATAGATCAAATCCTTTAATCTAATTTCTCAGTATGTTGCAGTACCTATATGCAGGGTCCAAAATGAACTTTTTGGTCCATCTGCCAATATTTTTCAACCGGCCATGAAACTGCAAAAGATGTCATTATGTCAATGTTTCATTTTCCTGAAAAAAATATAATGTCCGCAACACTGCTTTAAGCTCCCATATTTAATACAAAAGCCACGTTTCGACCCTGCTGGGTCTTCTTCAGGCAAAAAAAAACAAAAAACACTTTTAAGTTCTTTCAAATAAAGATTTATTTGAAAGATTTTTCAAATAATTGCCCCTCTGAAAGATGAAATGTACAGGCAACTAACAGCAATTAGACACATTGCCCTGAAACTGCTTAAATGCAAAATGCACTTCAAAAACAAAAAAGTATATTTACATATTAACTAGGGCTGTCAATCGATTAAAACATTTAATCTAATTAATTACATACTCTGTAATTAATTAATCGCATACATAATTAACAGTGCCTGAACCAATACTTTTTAAGAAAGTAAAAAAAGAAAAGAAAAAAAAAGGGTACTAAACAACAGTCAGTGACATTAAAGAACGGCTTGTTTATTGCTAAGGCCATATGGTCCAAATTAAATGATTTAATAATAATGTATAACAATAACTTATTTCACTAGTAAATTGCTGCTAAACGACAAAAACAACCACCAGGTGGGAAAAGGACATTTACAATAACTCCAAATGCACCACGAGGCTGTAGTTTACCAGTTTCATTGAACGCACCGTCTGTGTTGTTTTTCCGACGGTTAAAACACAGTCAAACTTTACACCGTTTAGCGTTAGCTGTCAGCATTTTAACCGTGTTTAATCCAGCTACTAGCTAGCGGTAGGCTAACGTTAGCTGCTCTCAAGTATAGTGTTAACTAGCTAGCGGTAGGCTAACGTTAGCTGCTGTCGAGTATAGTGTTAACTAGCTAGCGGTAGGCTAACGTTAGCTGCTGTCGAGTATAGTATTAACTAGCCTCACGTGCAGCGGCGTTTGTGTTGCCTGTATCGTCTGTTTCAGAGCATCAGAGAGAAGCGCAGACATATCAGTGGCTCCAGATTTCGGTAGCCAGGGTTGGCAGGAAGAAGATTTTTACAAGTAGATGTTCCAATTAATGATCCAGGCAGCACATTCTCGTCTCCCTCCTTCATTTTACAGTCGAATGGTGGCTAGAACGGCTCCGGGTCAAACGTAAATATGGAATAGATTAATCTGCGTTATTTTTTTTAACGCATTATTTTTTCTCAGATTAATTAATCGAAATTAACGCGTTATTTTGACAGCCCAAATATTAACATCAGGGAAAACAGTCCATATATAAAGTGCTTTAAGTATTAAAATAGCTGTAGTAAACTCCACTTACTCCAGCACAAAAAAAAGTGTATGACTGCTTATGTAGTTATGCTAGTAGAGGTGTGAAGCTTCACTGATCTCCCGATTAGATTACGATTATTGTGTGCATTCGATTCAATATCTCGATGCATCACGATGCGTCAAATACATTTTTCTATTAAAGCCATATAGGATAGTTCACTTGACAGAATGCATTAAGATACTGTATAGTGTCAATATAATACAGTTTTCTATATTATTTCATATGGTTATGTTTTCATCCAAAAATACAAGTAGTAAGATATATTTTTTATTAAGTCTGAACACACACACACACACACACACACACACACACACACACACACACACACACAATAGCACAAAAGCTTCAAAAACAAAACATTCTGCAGTGCTATAATACTAAATAAATTGGATATATAAAACTACAGCACTGAGCAATGGCACTTCCTGAATGTGCAAAACATAACAGAATATGTAAACAGAAAGGTTGTTAGGCCTACATTAAATTGTAAACAGACCGACCCGCGTGATGTCAATGGGAATTTAGCAATCAAACCTATAAGTGTGCATGGAATACAACTGCATTGCTTTTATTTTGAAGGCAACCGTTTTTTGTTGTTGCTTTTTTTGTGCAAACACATGCAGCTTCTTCTTCTCTGGTTGCAAGTCACAATTAAAAAGAAGTAGAAGAAGAACTGCAATGTGTCGGACCCCTGTGTCGGCGAGCCGCAAACTGAGCTCACGAGAGAAGTTAGCATGGACGTGAATGAGCTGTTATCCCCAAAAAATGTCAGCTCATGGGAAAGAAAGAAAGGTTGATACAGAGTGCAGAGTTTTTAACCCAACATGGACTTCTAAATATTTATTTACTGAAGTCAAAGGTAAAGCTGTGTGCTTAGTTTGCGGAGAACAGATCACTGTGTTAAAGGATTATAATTTGAATCGCCACTAGAATACTAAACACGCAGAGAAATACAACAACTTGGCTGATGCAGAGCGGGCACGGACATCTGAAGCTTTGCTAGTTAAGCTGCAAAAGCAACAAGGCTTTTTTACCATGGTCAAGACCAGCTTTGTGTATCCCACAAAATCGCCCAGAACAGTAAGCCATTTTCTGAAGGGGAGTTTATTAAAGACTGTTTGGTGGACTCTGCTGCGCTAATATGCCCAGAGAAAAAAAGAGACGTTTGAGAACGTGCCGCCTGACATAAAATTAATATTGAGCAGAATTGAGTTTAGCCCTCCACAACAGTCCCTGTTTCTTATGTGGCCCCTTGGGAAAATTAATTGCCCACCCCTGGACTAGTGTCTATCATAGGTCTAGATGAAACGGGTTAGGCTACTGAGAATGTTATTTTTTATTTGAATGTTAATGCCGCGGCCGGAAAATTACCGAGCGACATCATTGCGTTATAATCGATTATGGTCGGCCACTGCATCGATGCAGCATCGTCCATGTCCGCATCGCGATGCATCAATTATTTGATTAATTTCATCACCTCTATATGCTAGAAAAAATAAGTAACGACTTGAAAGATCATAAGCTAAGTTGAGTTACAAAGAGGATATGTTGCACACAATTTTGGACATATGACATATTATTGATCACTGAATGAATGAGCACAATATTGCCATATATTTTAGAACAATAAAAATCATGCCACCAGACATGTATAATGTATGTTTCTAGAATGAAAACCCAAACAGAAGAGATCACATGTACCTATCCAACAGGGACATGGGGTGATACCCTGGTGATATCACAATGTGTAGCATTGTCAGATTGTTCTCTTACTAAATAAGATTTTGATTACTGAAGTCCACATTTCATTACTCTAGGTAATTGTACTAACATAATGGCAGCAGTGATTCGAACTGGGTCACAGATGACAAAGGGCTCCATGTGATTTTGCTCTCAAAGGGAAAAATAAATAAATAAAAAAAAATGACTCTCAGACCTCTAAAGACTGTCTGCAATGTAATGCATCATCTATTGATTCCTGGACATAGGAGCCTTGTTGTGTTTAAACAATAATTGATTTGTTTCCTCACTGTGTTTCTGGAGTCATTGATTTGAACACATCAGCAGCAGCTATTGTATGGTGCTAATCAGTCTGGGGGGAGGTGGAGGTGGTGTTCAAAATGTCATGAGTGAAAAAAATGGAGAAAGACAAGCTGTGTGATACTGAGGAGATCCACAATTTGAACAATGTCTCTGTACAAATAGTTTATTATTTAAAAGGAACAGGCCGACTTATTGGGACTTTAGCTTATTCACCCTAACCCCCAGAGTTAGATAAGTCCATAAATACCCTTCTCATCTCCGTGTGTGTTGTAGCTCTTTCCGACGGCTCCACCGGTAGCTCAGCCTAGCACAGATCCTGAAGGTAATTGGTTCCAACTAGCCTACTGCTCCGAATAAGTGACAAAATAACGCCAACATGTTCCTATTTATATGTTGTGATTTGTATAGTCACAGTGTGTACAAATAACAAGGTCACATGAGACACAGTCATCTTCTAACCGTATATTAACTGGGAACTATATTTTCAGAAAGGCAAAGCACTGCTACTTCTGCTACTTGGGCGGAGTGATATGCTTGCACCTGAGAAGCACCGGACAGAGAGTAGAAACGCTTCGCTTTTCGGAGCAGTAGGCTAGTTTGAACCAATTACCTTCAGGATCCGTGCTAGGCTAAGCTACCGGTGGAGCCATCGTTGGCGTGTTCCTTTAAGGGATGGTGCCACACTTATTTTTTTATTTTTTGCAGACAGAAGTGTTAGAGAAGGAAATGATTTAAAAGTACACCATAGAAGTTGTGGATGTTATTTTTTTTAACAAACAATAATGTTGACCTTGATAAAAGGTTGAGATGCACCGATTACTCGACAGAACACTGGCATCGGCCGACATTTGACTCGTTGAGTGCCATCAGCCTATCGGCAAATAATATGGCATTCACCGCTGGCAGTGGCCAATGTTTATGCGTTGTTTTTTTATGGTCTGAATCGTACAACAGTATGTTAGCATATGCTCTATGCTCTATGCTCTATGTGAAGTAAGACGGTAGATGTCGAAGGGTGACACGTACACCTGTGGTTTGTTTTGTATTGCACCGTGCGGAAGCGACATTAACCGCCACCAGCTGAGTCAGTCCTTGATAACCACAGCATTTGAGTAAGAGAAAATCAGCGCCAAAGCTGCAATCCTCTTCTATCCTAGCTTATTTACTGGCATGGCATTCATTCCATGTAAAGGTTTATATGCGTCCTACTTCCGAGCTCAAAATTATCATTATCATGCGATTATCATCGATTTATTCTTGGAGCACCAAGGGAGTCTTGAGCACTAGTGGACCTGTTAACTAGGTATATCTTTGAAGTCGAGAAATAATTTGAGAATTGGCCAATCAGGTAAACTATAATTCATTCAATTTGTTTAACGCTATGCTCATTAAGGGTGTCACGATTTCGATTTTAAATCGAAATCGACCGAAATTAAGTCAGAATCTCGAATTTTGAATAAAAAAATGATATCGTCAATGCTGCCACGCCCCCATGTCACGTCCGGTCGGCTTGCCAATCGGAAAAAAAAAAACACACGTGTAGCCTGCTTGAGGTAGTCCATTTCCTGATTGGAGGCACTAATGAGCTAGATTACTACACACAGCAGAAGAAGACCAGCTACACACTGTCTATGCACACAACGGAGCATACACCGATCGCATTCAGCTTGAGTTAGCGCTGCCGGCCGGCACGAATGAGGTAAAAAAACAGGAGTGAGTCGGTTCATTCTCCCGGTTCACTACTCGGGTTAATTAACCGGCTTTTCGGTCAGTTCGTCAACACACGTGTTAAGTGCTGCGAGTCAGTCAACCGCCTCTAATTTAGCTACAGCCAGTCAAAAGATAGCATGGCAACTGCAGATGCAGGAGACCCATCGACAGAACTTGAACTCCCTCCTCTTTCACTGAACTGGATTTTTGGTGAGATATGCAGACATTTTTTTGACTTTCGCGTTGTCGACAAAACAGCCACAGTTTGCAAGCTCTGCTATGTGCGCGTACCATATTCTTCCACTGGCAGCACGACTAACATGGCAGTTAATCTGTGTGGTATATGTTCAACTGTTCGGAAATAGTTTGTTAAGACACTTAATTGTTCAGAGAAGACTATAGACACGGCTGTTTTATTGTTTTTTGTTTGTTTTGTTGTGAACTTGAATGCCATCTTCTGTGAAGAAGACTGCAGTTACAAAAGAGAAACTAGATGGCAGGTTATAGATATAAGTTATTGTTACATTTACAAATGTTTTAAATTTGACAAGGTAATGTGTGGTACATTGTGAACAAAGGTCAGATATTATATTGCATAAAAGTCCAGTCTAAAAATGGCATAGCAACCTGTGCTTTAAAAAAAAATAATGTAAAAATCGAGAATTGAATCGTGACCTTAGAATCGAAAATGTTATTGAATCGAGGATTTGGAGGATCGTGACACCCCTAATCCTCATTATAGGAAATTACTCCATGTAATACTGACTTCAGCTGTATAAACATAACACTGGATGTGATGACATGTTTACCATTTGCTATTTAAGAATGCCACATTATACTGTATGTTAGAAGGTAGCCTGAGTAAATAGAGCGATCCCACATCGCACACATCCATAAAAATGGAATAAACAAAGAACATTTCACATACTTAAAATCAAGTGTGCCATTTCATTTGAAGCTCATTTTTTAAAATGATCAATTCTTGTATATAAGGAGTGCCATCCGTGACACTGATAATAAACTAAACATTAGAAGTCTCCCTCTGTCACAATTTACTGCACACTGGGGTTGCTTTTCTTCCTGCTTTTGCCAGTACTTTCTCTTTCATTTAAATTGGAGCATTTTCCACAGAGATCTGCCCTTCGTGGAGTTGAGCTCTGAAAACATCCGCTGATTATCAAACCGCATTGCAGTGAGAAAAATGAACTGACTTCTCCCAGGTTAACCTCCTATAACCCTGCAGCCTCAAATGTAAGGCCATCATTCAGTGCTTAATTGCTTTACCCATTTATTTTATAAGTATTGAGTGGATGCAGAAATGTTTTATGTTTATTTAAAAAAAGAAGCCAATTAAAAAACAGACAGCCATAAAAATAATATTTAAGAAAAAGGTGAATTGATGCACTTTAAGGATCAAGGGAAGCAGATGAAAGGAGCTGATGGGGACTGAACATCTTGAGTTTACAGATTTCGCCCTTAAAAGAAGTAATCAAGTGGGCTGTGCACACAGCTACACTTACTTAGAGCACCCTAATTACTTGGTGTTTAATATTCTGGTGAGTAAAAAAATGGCTAGTCACAAATGAGTGATGCGAGTGCTCCTTCAACTTTTTACCAACAACTAAAATCAGATTTGGTCAGAGCTCCAGATTTTAAAAGCATGGCGGTTTATTTTTGCAAAATGAAGGCTAGGAAAAATGTGGTTTTAATGAGCAGTGCAACAGTTTGACAAGCTCTATGCTTCACTGATTGATATTCACCGTTATTCAGGTTTGAAAGAGAAGACAGAACGATTCTTTGGTCTGGAATCACAGCATTTTATTAAAAGCAGATGGGGGTTCTCCAGCATCTCCATGTTTTTACATATGTGCTTGATGCAACTCGGAAAGATGGACACTGCAGGGAGTGCAAAATAGAGAAGCTACAGTTTGTGTATTCTGTGCATATTTGTATGTTCTTCCCTTATCTGGTGGAAAAGCACAAGTTTACACTGCCGCAAACAAAAAAATTAACATTAACAAAAATTTAAAGGTGCAGTAAGCAATGCTGCTCAAAGATTGATATCTGAACTCAACAGCCAAGCAAATACAACCCCCCTTCAGAAACTCCATCCTCCAGATTCATGGATGAATTGCCATCGCAACCACTCCTGCTGGTGTCTCTGCTGACTAAACTAAATATGGCAGAATCGATGTTAGCTCACGTTAGGTTGTGGATTAGCAAACTGTACTGCTGTAAAGCCAATGAGTTGGGAGCATCCATCATAAACAATAGCAAATGGATGAGGTTAAACTGACCTATTGAACAGTGGCGCAAAAAGTGGGTATGCGCTATATGCGGCGCATAATTATTTTGTTTTGTTTCTTCTATATGTAGCTGCCGTTGTGCGTTTTGAAATCATTTCTGCATTTCCTCAATGTTATATAACATTTTAGAGGACTAACAGGCTAGAGTAGGCGCCCTGTCTCATAAGATTCCATCATAGCATGTTGACATAGAAAAGGGAGGGGGGGCGCCGCTGTGAGCAAGCAGGTACGAGTAGTGAGTTGTCGTCTATGGAAAAAGATGGATAGAGCAAAAAGCTGTCGGGAGCTAAAAAAAAAAAGAAAGAGGGAAAAGAAGATGGCATGTCAAGGGGTGGACAGGGACAGCAGCTAAATAAGTGGATGGTGAAAGGCAACAGGTAGGATTTAAAGTGTGACGTCTGTGCTTGGAGGCTTGCAAATATTAATGTTAACAGACTAGCTAGCGTTTGCTAACACTGGGAATGTAGCAGGCAAATGGGGGTTTACGGCTAGCTTAGAATATGCAAAACCGAGGTTGCTGAGCTGAAAACTGGAATTTATAATGTAGCATGTACAATGTAGCAATGACAATCTGTAGCAATGACAATAATCTGGAGAACATAACTAATGCAAACCATGGAATCATGCACAGATTTGCTACCAAACTTGGAGGCTTGCAAATATTCATGTTAACAGACTGTTCACAGACTAGCTAGTGTTTGCTTACACTAGCAGCTAAAGTGGGGTTTACGGCTAGCTTAACGCAAACCAATGTTGCTGATAGCTACATTTATTTTGGTTAAACCCTATGGTACCAATCCCATGCATGACATATCTCAATTTTATTAAGGTAAAATAGCAACTGGTAAATATAAGGTAGCATGCACAATACATGACAAGGAGCTGGAAAACATAACTTATGCAATAACTCTGGTTTACCATGGAATCATTAATAGATTTTGTTTGACCATTAGCTGTTCATGTTAACTGTGCTGTCAGACATACAGGCTATAGTTACATCTGTTGGGTGATATGGAAGCTGTAATTACAGGGTCACAGCTCCCTCTCTCTTTAAAGGTCTGTGCAAAGTGGCTCTCCATATTTGTACTTTTTAAAATCCAAAATGTGAATGTAATTTCAACAGCAGCACAACCTTACTGCATAATAGTTGTCGTATCTGATGCCATCACTAGGCTGATTTAATTGAATTTAGGCTGCTATATTTAACAGTGAGTTCATTTCATTCAGGTGTGAGGATGGTGGATCAGGAAAGACGGGAAGGCAACAGATAGGTCTAATATTAGGTGGAAGTGTAGGGGGAGCCACTTGATACCAACAGATTAATTTATTAATATTATTAATATGGAAAAACTAATATGGGAAATATATTACATAATGTGTGTTTGACAATATGTCTTAGTGGAGAAGAACACAGACAAGGAGTGAATGAGACAGACATGAGGTTGGCGATGGCATCAAGTAGGGAGGAGACCAGTGGTGACATCAGGTAGGAGTTCTATTAGTTAGACCACACAAAACTAAATGTCCAGTATGCTGCTGCTCCCGATACTCTGCTTGGTTATATGTGAAGCATCCGTTCACATAAGGTTAATATACAACCCGTATATCTATCTTAAAAACACCCCCGATCCTCCTCAGCTGTGAAGCCACGTACTTGTTGTCCAAACCCGTGTGTTTTCACTAAATAAATGTGTGCAGCATTCACTGTCCCGTGGAAAATAATGCAAAGTCTAGCTTCATGCAGATCACCCTGATAGATAACCAGAATTGTAAGTCAGAATGTAAACTGGGCCACAGATGATAAGCACAATTACATTAACCTAAAACTAACTTCATTAAAATGCCACAGCCCATACTGTTTTTTTTAAATATTAGAATATACATATACATAAATCGTTATGCACGCACTTTTAATACTTGAAGTACATTTAAAATCAGGTACTTTTTACTTTTACTTAAGTAGGGTTGTCATTGTTGTACTTCTACTTTTACTAAAGTAAATATCTCTCCGGTTATTTGTACTTTTACTTAAGTACTGAGATTCAGTACGTCCTCCACCACTGATAATCATGGTAGGCCTACAGTGGCTGATATACTTTAAAATAAACCTTTATCATTTAAAGTCCATACATGATGGACTTTAAATAATATGACAAGACTTTGTGGACCGTACATTCTCACGTCTGCTCAAAAGTTTGCGTGACGGCCCCCACGTTTATACGTGAGGCACCAGGAGCTGGTACCACAAAGCAAGATTAGCAGCGCCAGCTATCTTGGAGCATAAAGCCAGGATGGACAAAGACAAAATGATTGCATTTACAATAACTTGACGAGCAACAATGAGCACAGAGCAATCAACATTTCATTTATAGCACAACCATTTGTCAAATCTGGTTTCAAAACAAGAGTTCTAATGTCAGGAAGAAAGTTGATTGTATCAAAAATGAATGACAGTTTTGCTAGTTTTGTTTCATTGCCAACAGGATTGATGATTTGTGATTACTTCATGAGAAGAATGTGAATATTAAATCTTTTTAGACTCAATAGGATTAAATACATATTAAAAGTATGCCCACTGTTTTTATTAGAGACATTTAAAAATGTTGATCAGATATCATGGTTTAATTTTTTTTCCTGGAAGTCAATACACTAAAGAGCACAAATGGCATCCAAGTCTGTTAGCTCAAAGAGATCTAAAACGACCTTTTGCAGTCCTCCAGGATTTTGCAGCCTTTTTTATAGATTGTTGCGGCCCAAAATGCCTGATTTTGCGGGAGCTTTTGTAAAAAATTGCAATAAAAGTTGCAATGTCTTTTGTATGTTTGTTGCAATGAAGTTGCGGGAGACAGCGAAAGTTTTTTTTGTATAGTTCTTTAAAAATAAAAAGGAAACTTGTTTCGGGGAGAATAATATGGAGGGAATATTTATTCATTATTCAAATTGAAAGTCCAAAGAGAAAACGAAGCAAGATCAAATTAAAAATAGTATTATTTTACTACACTTCTAGGAAAAATCATGCCATAATTAAATGTGAAATGGAAATACTTAAATTAAAATCTTAAATAGAAAAAAGAAATCATTTTATTTTAGACTTTCCCCTTTATAATTTTCAATTTGACATTTTCTCTTTTGAATTTTATGTTTTACATTTGACATTGACATTTTAAGATTCACCTTTTAGATTTCGATTTAACATTAAGCTTTTCATTTAGAAGTGACAGGTGTCAATTTAAATGAGAAGGCGTGGCCCAACGGCTGGTGGGAGGGTCTGAAACCACTTCCAGCTGAGTCTCTGAGCATTAACCTACTGGCCGACCAGTAAGCAAGCGATCCCGGCCACCGCCAGCTGGCTGTCACCTAAGACTGGAGCTTCCAAGTCTGACAACATATCAGAGCAAATGTTCAATTGGCCATCAATTTTTGTAAAACTGCCCATATTCAAACTGTACACAGTTAATTTCTCGCATAAAACAGTCTCAGAAATGAATTTAGTTGTGAAATAGCAGACAAAAAAGCATTCAATTCTAGAATCTAGATCGGGAGTTTGCCGTAGAAGCAGCAGCAGGCAACAACTGGAAACCTTTTACAATTTCCGTCTGCTATTTCACCACTCATTTCCCCACAACTTTATCTAACTATAAACGCAGTTCAGTCATGTGAGGCTCAGCTGCAGCTTATCTAGAGATTCGGCATCATCGCCTCTACAGCGCGTAGCGATGTGCCCCGGCCCCGGGCAAGGGAAGGAGACAGGCTGCTACGCGCTGCAGCGGCTTCTCCAGCAGGCTGAACCGGGCTCCCTCCCTCCCTTCCCTTGCCTGGGGCTGGGGCACATCGCTACGTGCTGTAGCCGCTTCTCCAGCAGGCTGAACCGGCTTCCTCTTGCCCGGGCCACATCGCTACCTGGATGTCCGACGACTAGACGAAAAAAAGGGGACACGCCGAATCTCTATGAACCGCAGCCGAGCCAGGAGATTCTAGAATTGAATGCTTTTTTCGTTTGCCATTTCTCAACTAAATTAATTTCTGAGACTGTTTTATGCGAGAAATTAACTGTGTACAGTTTGAATATGGGCAGTTTTACAAAAACTGATGGCCAATTGCACGTTTGCTCCGATATGTTGTCGGACTTGGAAGCTCCAGTGTTAGGTGACAGCCAGCTGGCGGTGGCCGGGATCGCTTGCTTACCAGCGGTCAGTAATACTCACAGCAGCCGCTGTCAGCTGGAAGTGGTTTCAGACCCTCCCACCAGCCGTTGGGCCACGCCTCCTCATTTAAATTGACACCGGTCACTTCTAAATGAAAAGCTTAATGTTAAATCGAAATGTAAAAGGTGAATCTTAAAATGTCAATGTCAAATGTAAAACATAAAATTCAAAAGAGAAAATGTCAAATTGAAAATTATAAAGGGGAAAGTCTAAAATAAAATGATTTCTTTTTTCCTATTTGAGATTTTAATTTAAGTATTTCCATTTAAGCTTTTACATTTCACATTTAATTATGGCATGATTTTTCGTAGTAGTGTAGTAAAATAATACTATTTTTAATTTGATCTTACGTCGTTTGTTCTTTGGACTTTCAATTTGAATTATGAATAAATATTCCCTCCATAGAATAAAACTACTCTGGGCTGAGATTTCCTAGTAACCTTACCAAAAAGGCTCAGAATGCTGCAAATGTTGGTATAATATGAAAACGTCTGGTGGATTTAAGACAAAAAATAATAATTTATTGAATGAATCAAATATGAACATATCTGTCAGTGGCTTGTTGATCTTTACATTGTTAATTTCCTAACCTGGCCTGGGACACACATTCGGTTTGATAAAGTACTGATTGGACTTTAACTTATCATTTCACTTACAATAACAAGCGTAGCTGTCCTCAATTTAGGTCATTGTGTCGTCTCATCTCCGGTTTTTCCTGCATCCACCGTGTGTGTGTGTGTGTGTTTGTGTGTGTGTGTGTTTGTGTGTGTGCGCGCGTCAGTAACGGGGGGAACTGTATGAGCAGCAGCCCGCCCACTGCAGACAGCCGACAGGAAACAGCAGCCGCTGACTTTAGAGTGAAAAAACGTTACAGCGTACATTGATGTTAAAATCTACACAGGACGGTTTGGCAGGACGGTCTGAAATGTTTTGCACCGTCTTTCGCTGTACGTTTTGTTGGTAAATGTGAGATGTTCGAGTCTTGTCTTCATATCGGAAACAAGCTCTCTCTCACTCCTGCTTGGTCAGTGGCACTCAGACGTAAAGTCTGGCACGTGGGACTGCTGGGATTGGTTGAAGTTGCGGGAAACTCCGGTTATTGGTCAAATATGTGGAAAAGTTGCGGTGATTGGTCAAAATTGCGAGTTGCACCAAAGTCACGGTGATTGGTTGAATTTGCGTGAATTGGCGCGATCGCGACATCGTGAAATCCTGGGGGGACTGCTTTTGATACTTGCCTCAGGTGTTGAGTTGTGTTGTTTGGAGACAAGTGGGTTGGTGAAGTTTGGGAGAAAATGTAGTGTAGTGGTTGGTTTTCCTTTTACCACAGGTCTCTATATTCATGTTTACTGTGTGTACTGTTTGCAACTGTGACAAAAGCCAAATAAACAGAAAAAAACACTTCATATTATACTGCTACAGACAGCTTATCTGAACAGAAATAACTGCGCTGCATGATGCTAATAAAATGTGAATGTCCCTGAGCTGTATCTTCTGAAATCATACACAGCTATTCTGAATTTGAGAGCACCTTATATGTTTTTCTTTGGGCTGCTCCCAATGGATGTTTCCATCGCCTTGGCTGTGCTGCATTCCCCAACAGCTGGGAAATGTAATGTGCATATTTTGTGAAGACCAGATGCACAAGAATTCTGGAGTGTATGAACAGTCAACAACAACCTACTGTTAGCAAAGGGCATCACTAACTGGAATGGACCAAAAAGAACATGCATCTTGTGTTGACTAAACGCATCAAAGAAACGCCAAAAAGCAGGGTTTTTTTTAGTTAAATTCAGGAAAGCTGTCAGGACAACCATTGAACCGAGAGCACAAACAGGACAAATATTTTCTGCACAGCAAAGGATGGTTAAATTGCTCAAACAAATAGGAGTCTAATGCAGATTTCTATCTATTAACATCTTCCTTCGGTTGTCTTCTAAGTGCTGTCTATTTTACAGCCTATTTTGTGCTATTCACACGGTCATAGTTTAAGGTTGTTTAAGGCTGCATCCTGATGCAACAATAGTACACTAAAATACTTTAGTGATGAAAAGATATGTATTTGGCCTTCCCTCTGACAAAGAGTTCCCTCCAAATATAGATCCCAATTATTTTAACACCATTATATACAGTACACTATTTTAAACTGGGGAGGAAGACCACTTTTGGAAGACCCTGGGAAGTTTGTCATTTTATTATTTATGTTTTTCAAGAAAAGCTTAATAATAGTTTCAAACATTATGCATTGAGGATTCATGTTCAATGACACATGGGTGAACGAAGCTTCCATAAATATTTTTAATTCAATTTGCAATGCATTGGAATTATTAAAGAGCCACTCAGAAACGTTATAAAGTATGTACAAAATACTTTGCAATGATTCATATTTTGTTTAACATGCGTTTCCCAGATCTACTCTTTCTCCCTCACTGTGAAATTCTGGATCTGGCCATGTGCCCCGCCCTCCACCACTGCTTGCAATAGATTGACCGGTGAAAAAGCAGTGGCATGAAGATGGCTAGATACATTGGAGTGGTTAAGCCATACATGTTAGAGCCTCACGCAGGGTTCAAACAGGAAACAGAAGCGCCACAAAGCGCTACTTGCTCCCTTTCGACGCCTACAGTATGTTGACCTATTGGGCTGTTCAGACAGGATGCTCTGCGGCCGGGAAGCTCCACAGTCAGCTCGCCCCCAAGCAATCTGCATCGATAGTTTTGGCCCCCTAAACCCGGCGTCGGTCAGACCCAGACTCAGTTGTGCACCAGAATTGGTGACTAGCAGACGTATCAGAATGTTAAGTATAGTTAGCATATTTTATTTGTTTATGTTGTTTGTTAGCTTGTTGGCTTGTAAGTGGCAGTGGCTTACAGATACAATGACTGTTTTCACTCTCTGTACAATTGGTGGTCAGCAATAAAGTTACTTTCTAAACAAGGAAGCTTTAATTCTTTTATTCCTACTTTTTACTTTTTGATGATAAGCAGCGTTGCTCCAATCACGGTTGTTAGTGCTGATAAGGATTTAATGTAATCAATAAGAACCACTTGGTTATCTTAACAGTGATCAGCATTCTCAACATTTTCACAGAAAAGGCCTGGGTTAGCAGACTCCGTAAAAGCCACCACTTTGCCACATGTCTAAACGCTATGGGTATTATTTTCGAAAGTGGACTCACTTCTACAAAATGTTAATCAGTCCTTTACTACCCATTTCAAGTGGTTAATTACCTTGGAAATTCTTAACAGGTCTAGATATTGTTTCTGTATAGAAATTGTACTGTTTTTTCAACCAACACTATATCAAAAAGTTACAGATGAAAAATGGTTAATAAGATCCAAACTAGGGCTGTAACTAACATTTATACTCATTATTGATACATTTTAAGGCGCTATTTGTATAATTGGTCTGAAAAAAACATATGACAAAAGCTGATTACAAGTCACTGGAGACCAATTCAATGTTATCAAATTTCATTTTTTGTCTGATCAACAGTCCACAAGTCCCAATGGTATTCAGTTTACACTGTGAAACGGAGACAAAGCTAAACCTGTGTCCAAAAAACTAAAAAAGGTAATTTCAGCACAAAAGAACTGATAAAATCCTTCTAATGGCTGTTCCTGAAGATTGCAGAGGTAACTAGCTATGGTAAAATAATACCATACAGAGAAGGTGAGGTCCAACATTATAAGACTGTGTTCCTAGAAAGCATCTTCAGATTTTTCCAGTAATAACCACAATCAATGCAACATTTTAAAATAGTTGAGTATTCAAATACTTATAACAAACATAAGAATCTACTACAGAATTTACCCTTGCTTCGTTATGTACTGCACCTATCGGAGGATCATACTCTAGTCTAGCATATGTTACAGTATGTTGTCCATCCATCTTCGTCCGCTTATCGGGTCGCGGGGGTAGAAGCTCCAGCAGCATGTTGTGCACTTTCAAATTGGTTATATGTGTGATCCAAGGCCGAGGAAAGACTGTCTGCACCAATCTCTAAGATGCACGGGTAAGAAGAATGGCTTCAGGCTAGCCTGCCAGCACCACTGGAATTTGGTCAAAGTGTGCAAAGGGCCATTGCAGTAGTATAGCTTTTATTATTGCCTCTCTTATCTTTCATTATGGTTAAGATCAAGTTAGGCAAATTGTTGTTGGCAGAAGTGTACAAATTTAAAATAGATGGAATAAATCTTCATTGAATCAAGGCTGGGTACATGCAGCCCCGATCATGAGATTGCTGACAGAATCTAATCATTTTTGACATCATGGTTTCAAAGTATTATCATGTCATATATAACAAAAACTAAAACTATATAGTGTCCAGATGACTATATTCTCTGGGTAAAGAGCTTGTTCAGCTTGCCAAACACAGTGAGCTATAGCTACTCAGAGGAGTTTGAAGCTGTGAAAAAGTCACGTAGCATTTAGTGCCCACTTCCGTCAAGTGACTAACTGCCAAGGTGAAACAACGGCTGCTGTTAGGGATCACCATTTACTGGTGCCAGTTATTATTATTTTTATTTGTTTTAGGTATCTTATGCTGTTCAATTTAATTTATTAGTGTGATCCATGCCCTACTGTGTCTATTTGCATTGGCCCTGAAAGTTTTATGCTGCCAAAGTCACATAAAAGAGGACCTGGATATCCGTTTATTTTTTCTCAGCTAACAATAGTCATTACAATATCTTTTTGTAGCCTCTTTCAATATTTTGTTTTTATCAGAATTATAAAAAAAAAATGTTTGCATTGAATTATGGTCTGCAGCGCATTTAATTCTAGCATGGCAGATGATCAAGGTTAATTCACTTGACCATGGGCATTCATTAACTATTTCGACAAAAACTGCAAACAAGCTCTCACCACATTATTCTAGATTGTGTGGGGAATGAGCCATGGTCATGAACATACAAAAGCACAACCTTGTGCTTGGATGGATTTTGCAGTTGCTGTTTTCTGGACAGGATTAAAATCACTGACCAGTGCATGCAATATTGAAATCACCAGACGTTACCAAAAGAAATAAATCCCATCCGAATGAGTCTTTAATCGTACAGTAGCAGCCACAATTAACACCACACAACACACGGTAATGTCAATACAAAATGTTAGAATGAAAATCATAAGGAAGCAAGGAGGTGCATGCCAGTCAAAGTTGTAATGAGTGAGCATATGTCTTTACATGCATCGTTGCTCATGTTGCAATCAGTGAAATTAAACTTGGAGTCAAAAGACATGATCAAATTGTCCCTAATCTGACAAGCTCGTTCATCACCCAATGGCAGATTCCTTCCCATCAGTGCCAACTACTCAACCTGTTTTGCTGAGCTGAATTGATTGAGATATGAAAGTATTGTTTAGATTAGGTACTGAGACTTTTGCAAAGAGCTCAGAATAAAACTTCATTTAAAAAAATTATGATTCTAAAAGCATAAGAAATACAGAAACACTGTACAGGTTAACTGTTTCAGTTGTCGATTATGACTGTAGAAGCACTGACAAGGGCACAGCACAGAATGAATACACAATGCTATTTATTTGACTTATCTTATTGATTATCTTATCTCATTTATTTGGGCAGATGAGCACTGGCCAATCTAGCTCTCCTACTTGCTGTGGTCTTGTCCTCCACAACATGTTACCATCATTAGGAGCAGAATATGTATTAGGAAGCTAAAGTGTAAAGGAGCTTTACATTACTGTACAGCCATATTGATAATTTTACCACTAATAGGAAAATAGATGTCTGCCATCGTTCACTCAGTTTGTGCTGTGCAGATTAATTCCTAACTCAAACCAGGTGATGCACAACTCCAAATAAACAATAGTTATCAAATAATTTACTTACACCCCTTATATCCTAATTAGGCATGTTTACTTTGGCAATAATCATTTTCAATTTCACGCCATTTTAACTTGAAGTTAATTAAAACAAGGTTGTTCATTAGCATGGTTCCAGACCCTTCCCTAGCCACTGCACCTGCACCATAATGCAATGCAAATAGGTAGCAGGGGGAAACTAAAGTGCTTTCACATTTCCCTCAAGGAAATCTGAAAATTAAATGGCCAGAACAGAAAAAGAAAAAATCAAAAATAACTCCACAAATGTCCTCACAGAGGGCAAAAACACTGCTGTTTAATTATGCTCGTTATTAAGTGTTCATATTTATAAAGAAACACATGGAAAATAATGTGGCCCTACCACAAGTTTCTTTTTCTCTGCTAAGGATCTGCATCAGAGCATAAACATGCAAATTAGCATAATTCTAAACCCCAAGTTCACCACTGCCCCCATGTTATACTGTAGCATAACATCATGCAGATGACAGGCACAGAAACAATCAGGTGCTTATCAACATTTTAAATGAAATACTCTCCAGAGGGCTGTTTGCCCAATGAAAAATAACCCAATTAAAAGAGGTTTGACAAATGACCTTTCTGAAGGTAAAAATAATGAGCAGAATAGTGCCTGGTAAACAGTTGTAACACAAAGGTTTCATGACTTGAGGCAGCACTGAATTCAATACCTTCAAAAGTAATACAAGGCATTTTTAAGTTAATACCATAGACGATGTGCACATTTAACGTTGCAGTGACATCACCTATTAGTTTGTGGACTACAGTTTTGATGTACCGCAGTACATGGACAGAGCTGGTTAAAAATTGGCAGACTTTCCCTTAAGTTACCAGCTAATGCTAACTAGCTTGGTTGGCAAGGTGCTACCGAACGCTGACCAAGACATTTTTAGGCGACCAAAAGGTTCCAAATAACTTTCATCAAGTGAAAACACACAGTGAAAGAGTCAAAGTTTAAGACAAAACCTTGGACAGCACCCTAAAACAAGTTTACAGTAATTTTAATGTACACAGGGCCATGATTATCACTGCAAAGCGTATACCACGATTGACATGTTGGCGTGTAGCTACGCCCAAAAACATGCCCTGCTTTGTTGTCTATTTTAAAATAAATTTACAAAATAAACACCATGCTGTATTGAAGAAGACTTAAAACAGTGATTGAGACCATAAAGTAATTATGAGAATGTTAACAGGAGTTAATAAATCAATTGAGATGTAGGGTCATTGTGCAGATGTGCCAGTATTAGGACTTTCTACAGTAACAGTCAAAAGAAAAAATACAAAGCTCACTTCAGAAAACCCCCACAATCCCAAGATTTGTTTTAGAACCATGAACTGTCTTATTCTATTTCAAATTTTTTTTGCCCTTTATCGTTGCTATATATGCCAGCATCAGAGCCTGAATTATGCCCACCCAGATTACTGTATCATGCAGTGGGGTATCTCAGGTTTGAAAAGTAATTTGCTTTGTGGGCCTAGGTCTTGTACAGTATGCATGATTGCATAATCTGAATGAATTAGATTTCAGTACTTCTGTGGAATATAGGTTCATTGCAGGTTTATTTATTGCAATCCAATCCCATTTCAAATAGGCCTAATGAACTGTCTCCCCTCCTACGGCCAAGATAAAATGTGTTTTGGTGCAGCCACAGAGAGCATTACAGTTGTTAAAGGAGAATTCCAGCCAATTTTGACGTTAATCTTGATCGCTATAAATATGCACTTTCGATTGAAAAAAAACCCGACCTGAATCGGTGCAGGCAACACGGAGAAGCTGCAGCTACGTGTATGAGCTTCCACTGAGCTAAAACGGCAGTTGTCGGGACAAGACTTAAACGTGTTTTTAGCCTCTAAACATGTTCGAAATGCCATTACAAGTGCCTACCCATGTACAGTGATTCCTTCCAAAGGAACACAGGGAGTCTGGCTGCAGTAGATGTGACAGAAAGGCATAAAAGTTGTGTTAATCCATTCCTCTGTTAATTTCCTGTTTTCTGGTGAAGTCCACACTAGTCGATTGTCAAACTCATACAATCCAATTTTTTCCACAAAAAAAACAATTAATCTTTATATTGTGTTGGAGCTGTAGAGTATGTGGATGACTCCATGGCGTGGTGCATGTTTGTTTGCAGCTCTGGTACACAGCAAAAGGTTGTGCTCTGGTTTGCATGGTGACAGCATTGTGATACATTTCTTCTGTATGTAGCAGCCATGCACGGCATCAGTGTCTTCATTAACTGAGCGAAGGAACCGACTCCCTTTGAGGCAAGTCTTGTTCACAGTGTGAGGAGTGGGGGTGGTGAACCTCTGGTCTTTCACAACCCATGGCTTTACAGACCATGCTCTCTGATTGATGTTTTTATAAGTAAGACCTTGCACTGCTTTCCCCTTGGGCTGTGCCTATGCTTCCTGGTATCAATCACATATCATTTCCATTCTTGCACCTTCGCCTGACAGAAATACTGTAAAGGTGATCTATGTGTGTGCGTGTTAAGTAATTATTAAGTGTCCAGCTACGCTAATAAATCATTCACATCACACCCACAACCCTCCTTCCAAACTCTCTCCTTTGCCCCATTCTGCACTTGCCTCTTTGCATTTTCTCTCCTGCTTTCCCAAACCATATCAAAGCTGCAAAGTAATAACTACAGTGTGGTTCATTTCTCTTTCTCTGGATTACAGTTGGTTCCAGAGGACTTTTAATTGCAGTGCAGCAGCCTGAGTGAGGGAGGAGGTGCCGATTGGACATGTTAGGAGGCCTTGGACTGCTATGGCGTTAATGAGATGGCTGCTATCAATCAAGGCTTGTGGGAGATGACTGTAAATAAGGCTGTGATCATGGGAGGTGTGTGGCGACAGGCTGGGTTTCTGGCCCAATGTACTCCCTCACATTTGACTTATATAAACATCTGTCAACGTGACAGAGGTCGAGGGTTGGGGCAAAGCTGGGGGACGGATAATGTCCTAACACCACAGTATCCCCCATCAGCCCAGCAGCTCTGGAGGGAACCAAAAGACATGTGTTGACCAGAAAGGGAAAGAGAAGAGACAATGTAGTATACAGTATGTGAGCTGTGGTCATCCACTGACATGTTAAGTTTTTTTAAATAATTAAGCCTAATTTGCTGTATACTAACTATAGTATTTACCCATCTTTTGAGTATCATACACTGCCTGTAGAGTACGTCTGATACAGAAACAGCTCCATGTTATACAGCTTGCGCTTTATGAACAGAACTGCAGAAATCCCCCTTTCCTTTCTGTATATATTTGGTTACCATATTTATACATGGTGGTGTCTCTGCATATAATTTGTGGGATGTTTTGTTGTCTTTTTCATTTTGTGACCTTTGACCTTGATGACAATGTTATGCATGAGTGTTTTATGCTCTTCTCCTCTGTCGCCCAGAAGCCTTGCTGAGGGGAAGTGAGTCTATGCCAGTGCTTTTGACAGTGTTAAAACCTGGTAAAGTTGAAGGGATACACTGCCAATGTTCAACCAGCTTTGTATCATAATAATGTTGGTAGTCCGTGTAACTGAACTATGTTGCACTTCCCTCCACCTTAGCAGTGCCCAGATCTCCCTACTCACAGGCCAGAAGAAAAACCTCCAAGTGACGCTTTGACGCAAAACGTGCCACTTGCAGGTTTGTTGCTGGCCAAGGACTGTTGCTTTAACTACAGAGAGACTCTAACAGGACTATAAAACACTTTGTGACAATTTTCTGTTCGTGTCAGTGCTGCCAGATTCACTGTCGACCCACAGGTCAACTAGCCCACAGAGGAAATCCCACTACTCCAGATGGCCAGTCCACCACTGCTGTCAGATCATCACTGAGTTGTTTTTTTTGTTTTTTTTAAAGCTAACTTTGATCACAGTTAAAAAAAATAACTTTCTCACTTTCCTATTAATTTTTTTTTATGGATAGCAGTCTGATCTGACAAAACCAAAGACACGCCTGTATTGCAGGAGTCTGCAGCTTCCACACAGCTGACATACTCAACAGGAAGGAGCAAAACATGGGTCTATGGGGCCAATAATTGTGTCATGGATGCTCCAAAAGGTCCACAACACAGGCAAAAGTACCAAGTGAGATCATTTTAATCTTAGAAAATTTTGAAACCAATTTTGCAGTGACAGATCATTTATAATTGTGGCAGGCCACCATGATAAATCATTCTATATGGGGAAACAACTGATGCACAAGTCAATTTTTTTTATTTTTTTAAAGGTTGCTCAGTCTGTGACTTGAGTTGATTTGTGAGGTTTCAAAATAGGCTGATATTTACATCCTGCTATATGAAAGATGCAAGTTTGTGTGCAGATGTGACTTTTCCTGCAATCTCGTCTGCCTTAAACCAGCTGGCATTCCATTTCGTAGAAATCACTGCCCCTTTCGCTGTAAATCAAAGCCTCAAAATTTCTTCACACCTGGGAACAAATCTGTAGATATATACGCACTATTGTGTGGTATTATATTGTGGTATTAAAAATAAAAAGGTTTGATTAAAGACAAAATAACAAGGAAAGCATATGTACACAGCATTCTGTGAAATATCAATGCAATTATTACAGATTCCTTCAAGTTTCAACATGTGCATTACTTGCTAAATACAACACCCAACTGAAGAGGTGACTTGTTGAGGTAATTACACAGTGCTGCTCAGATGGGCTTCAGAAAAGCTTAGAAATCTGAGTGAGGTGATGAGGTCACCAGAGAAGCGATTTGTTACATGCATTAACTATAAAGCATTCACTGTATAGGCAAGCCCTGAGGGTTCAGAGGGCCCTGAATTTCAAGGCTCAATATGCAAGCATGCTATTTCTAATGCAAATTAGCTAGATAATGACTTTTGGATTTTATTGACTGGTATTTAAAAAAGAACAAAGAAGATCAGCATGTTTAGTAACACTTCAGATAAAGAATTTGTTTTTCCATCCAATTTGGAGGTATATACAAATCAACCATCACCTCTAGTCCAACTCTTTCAAAAGTCAATGCAAATGCATTGTTTACACAATTAATAACAAAATATCTTGAGAGAGAATATACACTAGAGGCATTAGAGGGACTTCTCATATACGAGAAATGAGTACTGAAATGTGTTCTTAATGTGAAGTACAAACAACTTCCATTAAGTGCATAACTTGAAACACAGCTCAGCTGGAGATACTGACTGTGGTATTGGTTTTAATGTTCAAACAGACATTGTCTGTGATATCCTACACATTTGACTTGATCAAGGACTTGCTAAAAGCACTGCTCATCCATCCGGTTTTGTCTGCGTTTCTAAGATTTCAACAAAAACAAATAGTATAAAAGTAGGGTTGCACGATATTGACAAAATGTGATATTGCGATATTGATTATGAATATTGCGATATCGATATTAATTTTGATATTTTTAAACATGTAAAATTATAAAAGTTACAGGAAAACGCATAAAAATAGATTCATAACAAGTTTTCTTACAACACAAAGTTTATTTCAACTGAAGGTCATATTGGACTGGTACAACATGAATAAATAAATAAATAAGGACCATGTCTACAGAACAGTACATGTTTTACTGGTTGGACAGTATAAAATAAAGAAAGAAAGAGAACAGGACACAACTTTTCTTTCGCTTCTCTGATTTGTTCCGTTTTGTTGTCTCTATCCATTCCTTCACTTACACTGTCACTCTGTCGAAATATGCACATATGTGGTACGCTCCATAGGGTTTATCACGTAGTGGACCCGTGCGCTGACGTGCGCTAACATGTGTAAGCGGCACGGTAACTGGCCAATGAAACACGATAATTATAGCGTTTCTTTTTTTTAGATTATTTTTTCAGGCATTTTAGGCCTTTATTTCCATAGGACAGATGAAGACATGAAAGGTTGAGAGAGAGGGGGAATGACATGCAGCAAAGGGCCGCAGGTCGGAGTCAAACCCGTGGCCCCTGCATCGAGGAGTAAACCTCTATATATGTGCCCCTGCTCTACCAACTGAGCTAACCTGGCCACCATTATAGCGTTTCAAGCGGACTCTAAATCAAACACAACTAAGCCACACAGCCCACGGATGGGACACAGCCCTCCACAAAATAAACAAAATATTGCATACTTATTGCAACACTTTCGATATATTGCGAGTCGATATTGAGTCGGTATATCTTGCACCCCTATATGAAAGCCACTGTAGAGGCCTGTCTATCCAGTGAATAAGTGCCATCACTCATGATATGATGCAGAAAACCATTTCCAGTCCATTATTTCTCTTGCTTACTGCCTCCACTACTAAGACTATAGCCAATACCTTCACTCACCTGAGAAGGCCTGAGCACCAAACCAAGGATATAAATCTACTACTGAGCTGTGGCAGACAAGGTGAGCAATGTGATACTAATAACACAGAGGACTGAGAGAACTGGTAATGGTGGAAAGTGTTTCCAACTTCAGACATCTATAAAGTTCTTATACGTTTTAAGAACGCTTATCTGTGAAATGGACGGCACACAACTTGTAACACACATAATGCAATCACTGAAGTTTTTAAGCATGTGCTGAACGGATATTCGAAATAATAGTAAATAATAAAATATTCTAATAGTGTTACTGCTTTTTAAGATTTTTTTGTTTTTAAGACATTTGTCACTTAGCTTAGAAACATTACCTATTGTCTATGGTATATCATACCAATTGGTAATTTTCTTGACATTAGTAAAGCAAAAATGTAACAATGAGCAGCAGTAAATAAACCGCTTTGTTTTAGTTCATAGAAATAGTTTAAAAGAATAAAATCAGAGTTTTTCCTGCATAGAGAAAGTTTTGGTGGCCCCCAAAGAGGTTTATAGCCAGCGCCAAAGGAAAATGACAAAACGCCAAAATGTCTGATTTTCAGCTGTCTCTATAGCTGCTATGTTTTACACGTGCGGCCGGTGCCGATATGCCAGCTAAGCTGCATTGTTTTGATTGGAACTGAACGCTCCGCTGTGAAGCTAGCCCTAATGGGATCTCTGTTAGCAAAGGGAGGCTGTACGGCACTCTCCAGGTGACCTCGCTGCCCTGGAGACCAGCAGCGCAGCGAGAAGCAGCTGCGGATGGGCCAGGGTTCAGACTGCTGTCTGACGGCATCAGTGTTACATTGAGACAGTTTCATGACCGGTTAAAAACGTCTCGTAGTCTATATGCATGAATGTTTGGCCTTAGTGGGATTTTCTCCTGTGCCTACAGTTCACTGTCCTGTGACACTTCAGACTGCAGGGCCAAAAGTCAAGTCTCTCCAATTACAGATCCAATGCACTCATCCATTTCAGTTCTTTGGGAACTGCCTGTCCCCTCCCATGGCCCCTCTATGCCTGGCAGCTGACAGATGTTTACCGTTTTTCGTTTCAAATCAAACTACTTCTTTTAAACTTCCACACATACAGTTTGGAGCTGGTGACTGGCTCTGTTTATGTGCGCAGATGGGATGGATGAATGCTGCCCTCATATAGAATTATTTTGCCATTTATTGATACATTGCACATCTTATTGAAGATCAAAAGTGATTTACCTACACTTTCAGGTACGTGTGCTCAGCTCATGTTTAACTTATTTGTTTTGATTATTTACTTTTGAGGTCAAATTCAATAAAAAAAGAAAAGAAAACATTTGTCAATTAGTCTCAGTGTCACAGGCTTCCACTTCATCCTTAGCTGGTGAGTAGATGTGAACAGGTGGGTGTTTTAAGCCACACAACAGGCTGTATTGCTTTTTCCATTGGCTCCAAGGTCATAGTTCAGGCTTGGCTTAGCGTGACCCCACTCATGTAACTGTGACCGCACTGGGCTTGCTTTATGAAGCATGTGGCTCGATGTGATGCCGTCCCTGTGTGATCACTGTGTGTACTATTACTACATGGTACAGTAACCCCTGCTGATGAGGCCTTAGCTATCTGTACTTGGCTCCTGCTTACCGCGACTGTGTCCATGACCCCTTTATCTTCATTAACATTAGGTTGATATCCACCCTTTGCACACAGACAGACACTATTCCTTCTCTACTCTGCATCATCCTCTGCAGGAAAAAACGAAGAAGCATTGATTTTCTAAAGCTGCCGTCTGGTGTAGAATGATTTAGCAGCCCTCACACCCCTCCCTTGGTATGAACTCTACGTATGAGGCTGTCCAGAGCAGGGCAGGTCTGAATAACTCAGACTTGCTGATGGATTTGGATGAGACCCTGTACGCCCTCCTGTCTCCATAGCAGCGGTAATGATGGCAGCAGCGCCAGTTATAGTGCACAACATGCAGACAGCCATCCATATAGATAAGAGGGAAAAAAATCACAGCTTGTGTCTTTTAGCGTAAATTAGCATCCATCCTCTTAAATTACTGAGCCAACCTGTGCCTTATCTGCCATTATCAGCGCACCACGACCGCAAAGTCTAGTTCAACTAAAATAGGAGGATACAATACACCTTACCTTACACAATACACACATCATTTGACCAGGAGTAATCTAGTAATCTGATACCAAGTTACCAACCCCTCTAGAGGTTTACACCTCTTTGTGAACAGCGGTGATGAAATTATGATGATGGAGTGATGGAGTTTGCTTACAATTACAACATATTAAATATCAAACTCAAGAGGCCACAGGGCCTGTCAAGATTGAATACATTGCAAAAAAAAAAAAAACACGATTAATCTATGCATCAAAATGTCGTAATTCTTCTTTTTGGACAAAAGTCTGAGGTCTTGCAAAAGAAAAAATATCATAATGGCACTGGATGTCTGCAGGACTTTATTCCTTTAGCTGCTCAACACACAGACATCAACCAAAGGTGAGTGTATGGTGATTTTCAAGTTTAAACACAAGGTAGGAGGAAGTCTTAGAAATAGGCTGTATTCTTTAGCAGTTTAACATTCTAGGCATGCAGCAGCACAGAGATGAGAGAGTGGGGCTCAAAAGGTTTAGTTTGAGTTGCAGAAAGAAACAGCTTCACTGTGTGTATATATAGTAATATAAATGTTGAGGTTGCTCTGTAATAATTAGAGAAAGGACGGTTCAGTAGGTTTAATAATATTTTCCAAATCAATTTAGCATGGCTATAAATGAAGATGACTGCAAGACAGACAATAAGTCATGCAAACCTCATTAGGCTTTCCTTTTGTGAGTGTGCGTCTGCAGTAGTTATTGCATTTAACTATAATACAGATTATGTGATAATAGCTTATTAAATTCAAAGTTCACTGTGGTTGTGGAAATTAATTTTAAGCAGTGAGCATACCTTTCTGTAACATTTAGGTATGCACGACTTCCTTAAATGCATGACAAACTGAATTATCCCAGTAGATAAACTAATATAAAACACCAACACTGCATTATTATCATTTTTATACTGTAACACTGAGGGTTGCTGTTGAGTGTTGCACGCTCAGCGAGGTCCACGGCCCCTCAAGCTTAATCAGTGAATGTTTACTGCAGATGAGAAATTCATTCATATTCAGTGCATAACCATTTACTGTAACCGTGTCTTATCTTTTTCAGGACTGAAAGTCAAATTAGCCTGAATGTTTCCCGTATGTACTTCAAACGGCATAAAATTGTTACTTGATTCTTAAAGGCAGAAACTTGTACCAGTGTGTAGCCACTCCTGCTCAGTGTGTAGCCACAGTGGCTCACCATCCCACAGTTTAATTTTTTTTTCTTAACTGTGCAGAATCTGGCTGAAAAAGTATATTTATACATACCCTTAAGGTCAAATAAAGAGTCTGCCCATCTTTATCCTTGGACTTAATATTCTCCAACAACATTTATATTGTAAACACTATAATCAACAATTATTACACAGTGCTTTAGGTAGAGTTTTTTTTTTTTTTTTGTAAAGCCATCTTAGGATAGGATAAGGTAAGAGAGCCTGTTATTATTACCCTTTACAATTATAGTAGTTTCATCAAGTAATTTGGAAAGTAAACGGAAGCAAATCACAGACTTTTCAGATATACTAAACTTTTGAAGACATCAGGGCAAGTACTGTAAAGCCTTTTGCTGAGCTTTGCTTGGAGTGTAAACAGAGTTTTCCAACCAAGTAAGACAGTAAGTTGGAGATCTGCATTTGTAAAAATTTAGAACAAGTCACAGTCTCAACAGCTGTACTCTCAATAATCTATTTAGTTTTGTCTACACTGATACATTGTTATCTCTGCACCACAGTGACATTTATCTCAACTCTGTCCTACAGGCATCCATACTGTTGTCATAGCTCATACTTATTATTTGCAAAATTGACAATTTGGCTATTATAATTTGTAGTGATACAATCATGAGTGAACATGCTATGAAAGAGTAAAGACCTAAGGCAAAATCCCTGAGGTACATTTGAGTTAAGGATGATAGTGTATGAATGATTTTCTCCCAACCTTACTGTTTATTGAAAGCATACAACCAAGCACAGATGGGGTGGAAAACAAATCTGAGTTTCAACACCAGTTTTGTTGGCACATTGGTATTAAAAGGTAGAGCTAAAATCAATGATCTGAAATCTGACAGAGGCATTCCTCCTGTCAAGGTGTTCAAGAGCACTATACAGGACAAGGAAACTGCATCTTCAACTGACCTATTAGGTGATAGACAATGTGTAGTGGCTCTCTGGAATAAGGATAAACTGATACTGGATTTTCCAGGCCAAAACCGATACTGATTATTAGTAGTTAATAAAACCGATAACCGATATTTGGAACCGATATGCATTTACAGAGAGAATAGAGAGTATATCCCTACTCTGGAAGTAGATATTAAACTACAAGTCTCTCAAAGAATTCCGTTAGCACAGATACCAGCACGATTGGCTTATAATCATTTAGACATGCTACTGGTGTTTTATTGGATACAGGTACAGGTACAAGAATAGTTCTTCAAAGAAAATGTCAGTATCTTATGAAAAGAAAATGCCAGTAAACCACTATAACAGCTGATCTATAGCATGCATCTAAGACCTGGGATGAAATTCCATCAGGGCATATCAATTTACGAAATCTGATGTAAAAACTTTGTCCACCTCCCTCTCTGAAACTTGTAGTGTACTTTCACAGCATCTGTGCAAGCTGATATTTATTATGACCAGTTGATGATTTGTCATTTAAATGACAAACTCTTGAATTGAAAATGCACACAAACCTGTACAGTCGTCATGCCTTGTTTGAAAAATGACTGATCATCCATTTAAGATAAGAATTGGCTCTTTCAGTAGTACGGTACATATGCATATCCAAGTTTAAAGACCTCCAGGCACTTGCTGGGCTTTTGCTGGGATACGTGTGGGAGGTTTGCTTCTCATCTTAGTTAATAACTATCCCACTCAAATGACATCTTTCCTCTTGGAAACACATTTAGAGTTCTTATCCTGCCAGGGATTTTAGTATAGCTGGGGTCTTCTCAAACCATCACTCTTCCTGAGTTTCTGAATCAAGGCTAAGGAGCTGAAAGCCCCTTGTGCGCTGCCAGGTCTGCCTACTGTACATCTCTCTCCATTAGTTGTGTCACCCTGTCCCTCTCTGATCACAGCCACATACATACACAAAAACATAACACCAACACACACAAAGCCACAGATGTTTGCTAGAGATGCACATACACACAGCTGGAGGTTGCAGATGGGCAGTGTCAGATAGCCTTGCTCTGCAAACAAGTTCGGGAGGACGACCTCATGCAAAAACAGCTTATTAAATGCTATTAGCCTGTCATTTCATCTAAGTGAATCCTTTCTTGATTCCTCTGCTCAGCAAACAGCTTTGGGGTCACAGCTAAAGACGAAGAAAAAAAAGAAAGGCAAATGAAGCAAGGCCACTCACCCTAATGGGGCTAGTGGGAATGAGAGAGGATAATGTGTTGTCAACGATCAGAGAACAGGATTTGAATCTAATTATACACAGAGAACAGCAGTGGACATTGGATGGTCTGCTTTGTGCTTTTGAGAAGATGCATCTCCCGTGTTACAAAAAAAACAAATTACTAAATTAGAACATCCAATGAGCTGTGCAATGCAAACCAGTGATTCGTGTTAAGCAATTAAACAATATAGTTGCAGAGCAAGGCATAGTTACATGCAAATGAGTAAAGATCTTCATGGCCATGCACCTTGAATGGAAAGATAATGCCTAGCGCCACAATGTCTGAGTTTAAAATGAGCTCATGTGACATGCATCTTTAAAACAAAAATGTAATTGTTCTACTGTTCTTCCACTCTCTGCATTTCCAAAACAAGATCAAAGATTTCATTCTGTATAACCAGTGGTATTAGTGTGTATGTCTACCATAGCACATTATGTTCCCAACTTTCTTCCAAGATCCCTGATGACTCAACTTTCGTCTGAGCTGACAATGTCTCAGAAAAAAAAATGGGGAAAAAATGAAAGGGGAAGCCAAATGGCCACCATGTGAAGTCCGTGGAGCCTGTATGACTTAAAGCGACACAGCAAAACCGTTTTAGTAAAGTCTGTTATGATGTTACAGATTTATGTATCTTTTCACCCTGACATACAGTATGAAATGGCGCCATTCAGCCCTATTTGGAAAGCTGTTGTCTGGTGCCTCTATGCAGACGGCTTTATAAATCAATATGACTCGACAAAGTCAGAACACAGCCTAAAAGGAGACTAAACAAATGATTAATATGGCTCAAGGTTTTGTAAAGGTCAATTTGGTAAAAGTATGCATTGGTTTGAAGCAATTACCACCAGTGATCTGGCCCTACCTGCACAATTGGAGTTGCCATGGATACTTGCTGAGCAGGAAATGGAGATGCTTACCCTACATGACAACATCTTAAATGTATTCATTACATCTTTGTTTGCCTGTGGGTAAAGTTGGACTCATGAATTTCTCCTAAATATCCTACAAGATAAACTAGTTGAATTGCAGGATATTTCACTTTGTGTTATTGTATAAAATTGCACAGAAGACATGCAATTTTTACTGCCAGGTTCTCCAGTTAGGATAACAACATAATGTAAAGCAAAGCTATGTGTAAATCCAGTTAATTTATAGTTAAATGCACTGAAGTTCTGGTCACTGTGTGTAATTGGGATAGTGGGCCAAATTCTCTGGGCGGGTAAAGCAGAGAAAGGGGAGGTAACCTTGTTCCTTATGACCTCATAAGGAGCAAGATTCAAAAATCTTCCCATCTGAGCTTTCATTTTCTCAAAGGCAGCCACTGGGGGAGCATAGGCAGGCTGGGGGAACTCATATTAATGTTAAAAAACCTCATAAAGTGACATTTTCATGCCATGGGACCTTTAAATCAGCCATCCTATACACAGAGTATGCCAGGCAGACACAAAGCTGACAACATCTCTGCTACACTAATTGATGAGATGGAGACAGGCATGGACATACGTTCAGTGTCTGGACAGCTACGCTCTAGTAGCAACCGGATGCGTAAGCAGTTCCATAGTGGGAAAGTGGCTCCATTTTTCCACGACAATGCAGGCAACATCGTGGCTGAACAACCGGTAAAAGTATGTAGCTGTCAGCGGACGCTGAACACAAAATTGCCCGAGCCTCCCGGACATGTGAACTGGGACTCAGTTGTCTGTTTGTTGGTTAACAGTTATCAATCAGTTAACGCGGGTTGGCTATCAGTAAGAAAAAAATCTAAATTTGCATCCCTACCATTCACATTAATATCCCCCATTTAATTGCTTTGTTTGTCTTGTATTAAGTGCCTATGTATTGCACGTTTTGAATCTAAAAATCTAAATTAGCATCCCTAGTGAGTAACAAAATTTCCCTATCAACAAAGCCACAACCTATGATAGCAAAACCAAAAGCTAAAAAAGGCTGATGACGCAAGCTTTGAGACGTCACTTGCCACTTTTTCATGTTTGTGGAGGTCATTTTGTTTTAAGTAACTTCAAAATCAAGTGCATGTCTCAATTCACTGCCCACTTAGTACACGCCCAGGGGGTCAGAGATTTTTACTAGTGCCAAAACTGTTCAAGTACAACAGATGTTCAGCTCTGTGAAAAATCCTCAGAATGTTTGCTCCTTATGTTATCTTAACATTCAGATGAGAAGTTATAAATGCTTTTGAGTATTTGGAACATTGATTTCCAAAACCTTCAATACTGGAAGTAAACATTAAAAGGTGCTCCAAGCGATGTCACACGTTTTTTAGGCTACAACATTTTTTGTCACATACAGAAAACATCTCCTCACTATCCGCTAGCTGCCTGAACACACTGTAAAAAAACGCGGTCTCTGTAGACAGCCCAGGCTCCACAAACGCCAACAAAAACAAGCTGTGCCAACCTGCACCACGAAACATAACAGAGTTCCAGCGTTCCATCCAATAACCGACAAGAAGGATTTGGGGTTGGGGGTTGGGGGGTTAGTGCATGGAAGGGAGGGGGAGGGGACGGGATGAGGAGGAGGGAGGGGCGAGCTAGCATTGTTTTGTTTGAAAATACTTCGAACGTCAACAAGATGTGCCGTCACCCAACATCGCTTAGAGCACCTTTAACTAAACATTTCTAAATAGTTTATAATTACATTTTCAATTGTTATAATTAATTTACCACCACAGATGGCATCTCAAAGCCACCAATGTTTGTTCTTCCAATAACAGCACTTTCATGTTCTCCTGTCACACTTTTTTAGATTTTCTTGAAGCAAATTTGTGTGCCTTGTTTTAAGTAATTTATTATGTAGTAAATTACAATTCCTAGTGTTACATATTTCTTAGAGGTAAACCTCCCCAGGTGTTAATCCCTAAATTGTGTCACAAGTCTTCAGTAACTCATCAGTGACCCAATGTAACTGAATTTAAGTCATTGTGTAGCAATTCACTACCAACTCAACTAGCGAGCAGTTTAAGACATACTCCAAGATATCATGTAACATGACTAAAGCAGATTACAGACAACAATTCATTCAGCTTCATAGACATAAGAATGAGATCAAATTATCAATAAAATAAACATACTATCTTTGCTCATAATATGTGAGCACCTTGTCATTTCAACAAGGATTCTGTAGCCAAGTGATTGGCAGTACCAGAGGTTAACACAAAGAGCAAAAGGCAACAATTGACAAAACGTTCCATTATATAAAGTCCATTATATATGTCCCCTAATGCTGCACAGAAAATGCAATTTTAAATGCAATTAGAAATATTGTTTGTAGAACTTCAACATTTTAATTGGTAAACACTAGTTTTTTCCATGTATTATTTATATGATGAGCTTAATGAATAGAAGGGTAATTCCCATTAATAATGCAATTACACTTTTTTGGACCACATGGTCAGAGAAGCAAACTCTTGAAGTGTCGAGCAGCATGCTCCCTCTAACCCCAGGGCCAGATACAGGTGGAAATTCTAGAGGAAACCAATCACTTCAAGTTTTCTACCTGATACTGGACAGCCTCAAGATACCTCAGCACATCAATGTACACGCTGGTCTTGACCATCTGCTGATGGTACTGTGTTGCTCAAACTTCAGTCACATTATTATCCTAATTTGGGAAAGTATGCCAGAAACTCAGTAGGGTTTTAGTGAAACTTCAGTGTTTGCTCACTGGCAGAATATTGGATGTGACATGTTTTCTTAGTGCAATATTTCTAAGATATGGCTGTCAATATGATATTAACACCAGGTTCTGACAAACATTATGATAACACATGACCTTTTTTGTGGAATATATCCCAGTGCAGTGACACTGCCTTCTGAGTGAGTAGGGTTTTAATTAAACCCCCAAACATAAGAGCTATCGATAAAGTCTTCACAACTTAATGCCTTGTGAGATGCTGCCATTGATGTGAAGAGATTGGTGAGGTTATTTACACCATAGGGGCAGAGTTAATCTGCCTTGATGCTTAGATCTCTAATCAAATACGAAGAAATTGTAAATACCACAGAATAATCTTCCCAACTCTGTCAGATGACTTCTGGCGTTTATAAACAGAAAAATACTTCTTTTTTTAACATACAGTATGTGTAGTAAATACTTGTGACAACATCACACCAAATTTTACATAAAAGCGCAGCGCTAAATGGCACCACATCTTCCATTTAGTCTGGTAGGTAATTTGGTAATTTGCTATTCTCCATCCAAATATTTCCTATACTCTAACAAAAAGATCTACAAAACAAATCACAAATAAGAATATTTGTTAATACACATCAGGCTACACAGCATAATGCAAAACAATGACCAAAGTAAAATGTGGATATTTATTTAGAATGCAACTCTGATATAGGGCAATTCCATTATATTAGCTCATATAAGATCAACAATCAAGATGAATTGGTTTAAATGAGTTCACTGTCTCTCATTGACTGCCATACTAAGTGTAAAACTAAAATCTTCCTACACATGAACATTTCCAATTTGTTTCAGTTGCCCAAATTTAAACATTGTCCAACTAGAGAATAGAAGGGCATTTTAGTGATTTCATGAAAGATGTGCCACATATGACCAGCGAATTGCACTCTCAGGTTTGATAACTATCATGCACATCTCTCAGCACAGAATGCATGAAGCAACAAAAAAAAAAAGCTAGTTAAAAAAAAAAGTAACTATGATACACTAAAATAAACTAAAAGCACAGATACGCACATACACATGTGTAAGACCACTAGCTAAACATACAATGAATTGATGCAGAAATTCATCAGTAAGGCATGGACATCAAAAAGAAAACGTCTTCATAGATTAAATAGTTTCTAATGATTTTTTTCCAAAATGAGGCAATGTGCAAACTAGGAGAATAATTATATATATATATATATATATATATATATATATATATATATATATATATATATATATATATATATAACTCCATTGTCCATCTCCTATGAAACCAATCACACTCCGAAACCAGGTAAAAAAAGATATAAGGGAGGAAGTCTTTGATTCTTCAATACACTGTGGTTTATATGCATATTTCTTGGTTTATTCATATCTCCCATACAACTGTCAGAGCCTTAAGGCCAAAACCTCTGCTGAAAGGATTAAGTTCAAAGGCAAGCGTGGAAATTACTCACAGACTAAAAGTCTTCAGCCGTGCAGTGGGCCTTCTTAAAGCGACAAGACTTCACCATGTCCCACAGGCGGTTAGCTGAACGGTCGTACAGCCTTTTCCAGTCAAACTGGCCACAGAATGGTAGCTCTGCTTTGGTCCTATTAAGGTATTTGAAACTTTTCCTATTCACCTCAAACATAGGACTTGTGATGTTCTCTGTATGCTCTGCAGGTATATGCAATATCATCCTCAGATATTCTATGTCACAGGCAGTGAGTGTAGACTTTCTAAGAGGATTTATATACTAATGCTATGGTAGATGATGAAGTTGAGACATCCAATGAAAGCAAAGGTCCTGCTGGACTCAAGAGGATCCCTTGTTGACAAAATGCAACAAACTAACTAACCCAAACTGAAAAAGAAACCAGGTAGGAGGAGAGAATTCAAATACATTACCTTTATCTATAACAAAACCTTTTTTATCAACTATCCATCTCACACAAACAGGAAGCCAAGTTCAAATCTATGTAGACCATTATGAAAACATAAAAGCAAACTCATGCAAAATTGAAGTAAATGAAAGCTCCCATTAAAAGCTTTTTTGTCTGAGTGAGAGTGAGGAATTTCTAATGAAACTTGTTTCCATTGGTCCTAATAAAAAAAGGCAAGACAAAGGTTCACTGATCTACAATTAAGTTTAATTTCTCTGCCATGGCAGCAATACATTTTAGAGGATTCAAAATAGTTTTAGCTTGAAAGCACTGCAGCAAAACAAATTTGTGATGTAACTGTTTACTCTGAAACAATGACAGTATAACTCTGGTTTGATAGTGTAGAGTACTAAAAATGCATACAAAAAAAACACCAATGTCTGCCTGTGTGCGTGCGTGCGTGCGTGCAGGCACCTTCTAGGGGAACACTGCAGTTAAGCAACTTAAGCGACACAATACTAAAAGTTGGTTTACAATGTTTGCTAAATGTGTCCTAGTCTCAAATTGTCATCCATCCACAGTATTGTGGAGTAAGGTCTGGTTACACCACAAATACATTCTGGAATAAAAAAATAAATAAAAAATAGATTTGCTCTGGGCTGTTTGCATTTCTTTAAACCCATCACAATCATCTTGGGTGGCGCTAAGCTCCGGACACGGCGGCTTTGTAAAATGGTCTTGTTTTGGTGAAACATTTGCACCCCGCAAAAGAAAAGGCCACATAAAATAAATCAATTTAACTGTTTACACAATACAGTGCGAGAGCTATTTAAATTAGCTGGATACATAGTTAAATGTAATTTGCTCTTACCAGAGTATCGCTAGTGTGTACTTCGTCCATAGCAATCCCTACCAGGGCTCAACAATAAGGAATGCCCTTTTTTTAATCTTTTTTTATTTTAGCTCTTGGATGTTGTATGTCCTTACTGGTGTGTGTGTGTTTGTCTGTGTGCATGGGTCTGTGTTGTCTGTCCCTGTCTGTTTTGGACCTGAACTGGGTGGGTTTGCGGGTGGGTAGGGGAATTGAGGAGAATTGACATAATATTTTGACAATGTTTTGTTCGCCATGGCCTCTGTTATATGTCATTTGGTGTGAAAATTAAAAATAAATAGAGTTGAAAAAAAAAAATAAAAAAAAACAATAAGGAATGCCCAGTGGCCCGGGGCAAGTAAAACGCCAAGTCGGGCAAGTAAATATAATAACCCACTGGCCCGTACAGGCAAGTGCATAGCGCTCAAAACCAACATGACATTTTTTTTATTAATGCATTTAGTTTTGTTGCTAAAACTGTATGTAAAATGAGCGGTGATGTTATATTACCTCTTTCATGTAACATTCTAAGGCACACTCTATTTGCTGGAATTTCCCTTAGCGGTGGTTAGCTAGCAATTAAGCCCACTGATGGCAACATTATTGTTCATATTTTGGCTGAATGTTTGGTAATGACAGTAGAAGTGGTCATAGTGAGTGACAATGTGATCTATGATGCACATTGCAAAATGTATCTGGAATTGTGTATAGCCCTGTGTGATATCTGTCAAGCTGAATGGACTACAGTAGTAAAACCGATTTTTATTCTGGTCCAATGACTGAAATATATCTCTTTCTGTGAGAGAAAGGGCACAATATCCTGAGCTGAAGAGGGTGCTTTTAAGAATATTTGCAATGGAACAACACACTTAGATAACGTTACTGTTGACAACTTTTAGCATAATCTGCGACCACACTCAGGACCCATAACACCTACAATATTTTGTATTAATGCTGCCTACCCACAGTGAAGCTACTATTGCTAGAGCTTTATTAGAAATGAGGGTACCTAAAAGGGTAAATTAAGATTTACTGTAACAACTTACTTCAGATTTTGTCATTATTTAATAACCACTAATAAAAAAATGATTTGTTTAGGGGCCAGTAAAAAAGGACTACGGGCAAGTAGAATTTACCTTAACGCTGAACCCTGCCCACCAATCGGTCTCAAAACGTCCCAGTTAGAGAGTTAATGCCGTAAACATATTCTTTGTAAATCTTTACAATCATTCCCTGAAAGAAGTTTGTTGTCGTTTCCCGAATCAAAGGAAGTTTGAGAATGGCAACACACAGCGCGGAAGGTAAGGGATATCACACGTTGGATGTCAAACAATTATACTGGACATTTATTTCAGTTGATCGAGACTATACAACTACTAACAAGTAACCAAGATCATCATAGTCATTCAGGACACTGAGAAACACTGCTCCCATTATCAGTTGCCAACCTAGACTGACAATCTTAGACAACATATTAGTTGAGGTAATGCCAGACCCATACAGTACCTGTCACTCCCATTCTTGTGGTCAATCAACCATGGCTACTTACACACCTTCCCAGGACAACATGGGTTATGTCTTTTGTGTGGAGTTTACATTTTCTCATGAGTGAAGTGGCTCTGAGACCCTGAGGTATGAATATCTGTCTATGCTGGGGCCAAATGATTTGAGAAAAATATGTGACTGTGATTTTTCTGTGAACACTGCTACTGAAATTTAAAACTTGCAACACTATCTTTATAACCAGCAAAAACAATGGTCACTGTACAACTGTACTTCACTTATCGTTTTTACAGGTTGTTAAAAATTGCACTCTTTAAAATTGTGACTTAAATATAAATAATATGAATTGCTAAGCCCTAGTCTCTGGCATAAGGTGACAACTTGTTCAGGGTGTTTATTGATGCAATCTGGAACAGACACCATCCTCCATTCCCAGTTACCCTGCAGATGGCAGATGGCATCACAGTGCTAAATCAAATGTGTGGCCTATTGCATTGCAGTGTTGGGCAGCTACAGTGGCGTTACTACTTTAACTACATTTCTCAGCATTGTTGCTGTTTTCTGAATGTAAAGCTTTCCAGTAGCTTAGCTTTTATTTTGATTCAGTAGTGCGGTATCATCCACATAAGCTACATTTCCTAAAAAAATTGTGTCAAGTGCAGCGGAGCCTTCTGCTGCGGTCTGAAATGACCTGCTAAGGACCAGTGACGCCACTGTCATAGAAAGACATGTATGTGGTGTACATTGATATGTGAAAAGAATAGCTTTGATATAGTAAGCAACTTTTGCATGCTGCTATAGTTTAGCATAGCAGCAGTTTGTGGCTTGACAAAAGCATAGTAAACGGCTTCAGTTTCCCCCATGTAAACTTAAACAGTGCTGTTGACGGCAAGGTTAAGCTTTCAAAAATATGCTAAATACTGTATAGCATTTACTAAAACTGACACTTCTGTGCCTGTCCTCCTGCCTGCTTCTTCAAACTGAGCCGTGCTGACTGCCACATACTGGAGGTAATACACGGACTATCGATAAGTACCTCATACTACCCCACTTCCAGAAATCCGAACCATCCATATGACTTGAAAGAACTTGCAACAAAGTGAACTGAATGCAGTAACAAGGCGTGCTTCCTACTTCACTGGTCATTGTTGCCTTGAAAATAATCAACATAACTTCAATGTCCAGAGCACGTTTTGTGTAAATTATTTTTAAATTCCCCAAAGCCCTACATAATCAGCTTTTACAGTTTCCTTTAAAACAATAAAACTGAAACATTCACATGCAGTTCAAACTATTTATCTTGGTATGTTAACTAAATTTGTGAAAAATACACTTTCTGCTGTACTAATTTTAGAGTTGTTAATTGAGTTAAGAAAGTTCAGTCTCCTTCTAATTGCTCCTGATAAAGCCCCAGGCTATCTCTTAGTGTCATCACAGATTAGGGATTTAACTCTTGCCTACAAACACCAACTGAACCGCCCACTTACATCTAGATGACATGTCAATTCTTCTTTAGGTAGAGGCTCTCTTTCAGACCAAATTAGTGAGTTTTAAAAAAAAAATGTTAAAAGTCTATGATAAATAATTTCACTTAAAACTTTTTAATTATCATTATTTCTTTATATTACGTGTCACTTGACTGACAGCTGCATCACTGCCATGCCATTACTGGTATCAGCTTATTCACCAACATGATTATCACTTCTTTTTTTCCGGAGGCAAGTCAGTCACATCACAGCATATCTGTGAATAGACAGTATGTGCAGCTACATTATTACATTCCATTGTATCAGTTATTCAATAATGTAAAGCTATCAGTGGTCACTCATGTCATACACTATAACAGCCCGTAAAACAAGGCATCAAAATAGAGAAAAATAATCATCTGTAATGTCTTAGTGGTTGTGTATTATTGCTGAAATGTATAAATATTAAAATCACAGGATGACAATGGATGCTCATTAAACAGTGATAATGATTTTTTAATCTCACTTGATTTGAGTTTTCAATAATGCTCCAAAATTACCCTGAAGTAGCTGAGCAGAAGCAATCATGGTTTTACCTCTTATCATCCCAAATAGACTGAAAAACCATGTTCTGTGTATATAATTAGTTTCACAAAATGTTAACACCCAGCTAATTAATATTTTCATGTCTATTCACAGTAATAAAATGATGTATTTGATGAATGACATTGCCCCTTACAAGACTAAGTTTAAAATACTATAAATATCTGCAAAGAGATGCACATTTTGAGACCATTTAAGGAGGTAAAAATTATTTGAAAATATATTCATGAATTTGATTTCCATGTAGTTTCATGGTAAAGACTCTATTGAAATCTATAAGTTACTGGAAGTGCAAAACATGATGAATACAAATACAATAGTATTTCCTACAACCCACATCTATGGCTTATTTTAGATGATAAAACGGTGGTGTCATAGGTAGTAATGTTGGCATTGACTTTCCTGTTTCCTTAGTCTTTTTCCAAAAATGCTACCTCTAGATTTTGTATTCAGGTCTTATCAGTTAAAGCCGTGGTAGGCACTTTATTTTTGGGTTTGTTTTTCTGCATTCTACCCAATGTAGCTTTAAATCTGTCAACTTTAGTTATTTATTGTGCTTTGTGAGTGGGGGACTCATATATCCATGATACGGAGGTCCCTCACTCATTAAACTGCACCACCATCTGTATGCAGCCACACTGATTTGCTGTATGGAAAACTGGATAACCTCCACTATGACTAAAATGGCACATTCATTCGTTGGATGCATTAGAACTTACCAAAAGCAGGCAAAACTATACAAGGGTTTTTGTTCCAGTGTTTTTCACATTGTGTCAAACATCAAATGTTTAGATCTCATTTAATGTTTGACCTCTCTGAACAGTCCCAACACCACCACAAGCCCCCATAGAGGCATTATATTAGATGTCAAATTGCCTTTGGCACTTACTGTCTTAATTAAGGTATCCTATGGGGTTATGTGAATAGTATTTCCACACTGCCACTGAAATGTAACTATGGCAAATTAGTAAAGTAAGTAAAAAGTATTGAGCTACATCCACGGTAATGTGTATTTTTATTTTAAATATTCGAATATTCGAATATGTAATGCTCAAATGCAGCCCGTTATAAATATGTACTACACTACTCTGACTTATGCATTGTCAATGCTACTATAAGCTTGTGGTTTCTGTTGCACAGTCTGTCCACTAGAGGGACTTCCAACATCAACAACAACATCTTTGTTTACATTATTTTCAACCACGCACACAGCCACAAACACAAATAAACTGAGAACTCTGTAATGAAACATTATCTAACAAATGTATTGAAGCAGCTCTGTTGTAAAGACTAACGTTGCTCGGTTAACACAATGACATCACGTTAGAAAGCACAGCCGAAATGATTTGTCATACTAAGTAACAATAGTGTTAGCAACGATGCTAACAGCATTGATAACTAAGCCAAACGGTGCTGTCACTACTATTTTAGTGATTTATAAGCAACCCGTTTTCTTGCAGATTGTCACGTTACTGAGAATACAGCTGTTAGAAGGTAATATGAAGTCAAAGCTAACTCTGACAGCTGTAGGGCAGCTAACATTAACTTTAGCTAGCTGTCTTCATGAAGCTCCCAGCTAAGCTCCTATAACTCACAACGCAGTTAGGAAACCAGAACGAGCTAACTATTGATAACATAAGCATTTTGGCTCGGTGGATGTTGATTTTAAAGTCATATTAAAACTATTTCTCATCTTTCTCCTGATTTCCAGCCGCAGCCTGTCACTACCCCCTGTACTAACGTTACTCAGTACTAGGATTGGGTACCGAAACCCGGTGCTTATAATGCAACCGGTGCCTTAACAACCGGTATCTACCGGACCGAATAGTAACGCGGATTTCGGGGCTTCATGTTGGTGCTATTGAAATGCCAGCGCTGCCCTCTGATGCTCCGAAACGGACGTTAGAGGCAACAGAAGCATCGCTGCATGTGACGCTAGTTAACACTTGGCAGCAGGTAACGTTAGCTAGCAGCTGGATTAAACACGAAAAACAACACAGACGGTGCATTCACTTGAAACTCACCTCGCCAGCCTTTTAATAAATATATTTTTTTTAAATATATACATATTGTTTTAACGGTTCAGGCACCATTTAGGAACCGGCACCATTTTAAAAGTATTGTTTTAGCACCAGTATCAAAAAAAAAAAATTATACCCAACCCTACTCAGTACGTAACGTAGCTCACCATGCCTTGTGTTTCTCGCTTCTGTAACTTATTCTTCATCAGACATGACATGAGAAGAGGGAGATACAAAAAAAAAAAAAAAAAAAAAAAAAAAAAAAATCACATTGGTTTAGAAATTTCAGCATTCGAATAGTATTGATTTTTTCACTATTCCAATTATATTCAACTTTCGAAATTCGTTCCAACAGCCCTAATGTGTATTCACTCAGACATGTTTATTACTGTTTAACTAAAACATTAATTACAAGGTATATGTCAAGTACATCTAGATATGTATCGAAATAAACAAATTAACAAAAAGCCCCTGTGAAAAAACAGATTTACAAAAACCAGCCAAGAAAATGTGAATTTGGCATGTGTACTAAGTAGGGCTGCATTACTAATCTAATCGCGATGTCACTGTGCAATTACATAACTGCAAAATTTGTGCAATTTAAGTTAACAAAAAGATGGACTGTGTGTGTGACACTCGTCTGTGTGCACTGCAGTCTCCATGTTGTAACCACCTTCACTCTTCCGACAGTATTAACAGATGAAGCCACCGTGTCTTAAGAAGCTTGTTGTTTTATTGTTTACTGTTAATTTACTTTATCGTCTTAGCGGTCTCTTTTTCCTCGCTTTTCCCTTACACAGCCACTATACTAAGTCCGACACCGCTCACCGGCGATCGCCCTCTTCTCGTCTCACCACTCAGACACTGACGTCAATCATCAGCACCTGCCATTCTCGCTCTCACAAATGCCCAATTTATAGCTCTGTGATGAATCTATACGTTGAATCTGCCCTCTGAATTACACTTCCCCATGGATGTAAGTGTTACCCTCGTAACAACGTCCACAAAAGACATGACCAGTCAGTCTGTTTAGGCAGTAGCATGTGTGTCACGTATGGTCATGTGAGTATCAGAAGTGTAGAGGGTTTCAAAACATGCAGACTACAAGAAGAGGTTGTACAATTCATACTTTGTAACTTAATCACTAGTCATTATATAACACCCATCTTAAATGTCATTGTTTATAAGGGAATACTAAATGTATTATTTTAATAAGAATTAGCATTTTTCGTATCTATTGTTCTATTTATTCAATTTGTACTGTTGAGCAAAAAATATTTATTTTGTTATTTTAAAAAAGTAATGCACTTTTTTTTTATGTATTTCTTTTTATGCTTGTTTAACTTTTTTATGTTCAAGTTAAGAAATACATTTTAAAAATTTTTGAATTTTGTGCATTTTCCTCGATAATCAAGCAAGTAGACTCATATGATTATATTGCAATATTGTGACTTTTTCTCCAAATCGTGCAGCCCTTGTACTAAGTTTCAAAATTCTATTAGTTGTGGAAGTTTAATAGCATTATAGTGTAATCATAACATTCTTGACTTTACTTGCCTATTAGGGGTGGGGAAAAACGATTTTTAAAAGCAATTATTTTTCCTAGAATCAATTTTTATTTTTATACATTTTTTACCAATGATTCCCCTAATTTTAATATTTTCTGTTTATATGGTACCACTGACGGCAACTACATCATAGGCGTTTCCAGCAAAACAGAACGAAAGCAGAAAAAACGTTATGTGCTTCTTTACAAATTATTAGACTGACTGACTGATGTGCATTGATGTGCTGCGTACTGATGTGCATTCTTTTTAGAGAACAATACGTTTTTAGAAATGTCTCATGACATGTCTCTAGAACTGTAGTATTCAACTTTTGATTTTGTTAAAGAAGGAAAAGAAAATCACAATACTCAATGCAATCAAATTGCAATACTTCTAGAATCGCAATAAATGAAAATTGCAATACAAATCGAATAGGCACCCATGTATCGTAAAAGAATCGATTCGGGACAAAAGCATATCGTCCCAGGCATATTGCCTATGGTACCAAATTATAGCCAATTGAGATTTTATTGCAATAGATGTCTTGGTGAGGAAATACTGTAGAACCTTTAACGTTATAGAATGTTATAATTGTAAATTAGGGATGAGGGTTGAAAGCCATGGAAGGATGAGTTCCTATCTCCATCACCAGGTATCGGTAGTATATCTACCATTACCTGTACCGAGGGATGCAATCCTTCCGGACCTGACGGGGGCAGTATACGCCTACGTGTTCTAGTTTGCCGCTAAATGCTGGAGAAGAAGAAACCGACCAGCACAGAAAAACAGAGCGCCTCATGTCTGTGCATGTTGTTCACTGATGGCTTGACCCGACCGCAGTCAGTCTCTGGCTTTAACGTACATCTACAGCAACGGCTTTCACGACTTCACCTGGAACTCCCAAACAGAAACAAACAAACAAACAGTCTCTGCTGTTGTCTTTTACAGCCCAGCGTTAGCTCTGATAGCTGACATTAGCTAACTTTAGCGGACCTCTATAACGTTGGTTTAGTTAATTTTGACCAGCCCGGTTCTATGTGAAAAACAACCGACTAGTAGATTTTTGGTATTGTGACATCCCTAGTAAGGATCCTAACTTATACATTCTAATGCATGTTTTGAGGTCCTCTAAAAAAGGTAGCAGATTCTTGAGAGTCTTGAGAGTTCACTGCAGTAGGCTATACATGGAGAGGTGTCTAAAGACTACAAGACCGACACTGTAGTGTTGCATCTGCACTGGACTACATCAAACCATAATTATATCACAAGCCAACACTCAGGGCTCGGCATTAACTTTTTGAGGCACTTTACATTTAACTTGTCCATGCACAAAAGTCACTTGTCGGGGTAAAGATTTGTCATTTTATAATGTGTTTTTTGTGTGTTTTGCTAATGCAGAATTCAAACAAAATGTTGAAGGCATCCAAACACTATCAACTTTAATACATTTCAGTTGAAACAGTAGAAACAAACGTATCCCGTATTGGTAAAATAGACGTAATGAGTGGCACATAACGTGACGTAACATGGCATTTTATTTAGTTTGAGTTTTAACTTGTCCAGTGGGGCAAGTCAATTTCTCTTCTACTTGCCCTACAAAGAAATCCACTTGTCCCGGACAAGCAGACAAGCTTTAATGTCGAGCCCTGACACTCATCCAAAGCTGGAAAAGAATAGCTCTACAATACAAAAACTGAAGTAATGTATTTGTGTGGACAGATTGTACTTGTGTAGACCCAATCACAATGTTTGTTTACAATCATTTCTGGGTAGAAACCCCTTGAGTCCCGTACATTCAGTTTAACAGCGCTGAGAAAACGGACAAGGAACAACTGGATTTACTTTCATCTCATTCATCTAAAATGCATGTTTGATGCATTCATATGTCAACACTTTCACTAACATTAGGTTGGAGACCTAATTTACCTGTTGGGCCACAGACTAAAGAAAAGGACGCCACCCAAACTAGTCGTCAGTCCGACCAGCAGTGAGATGTCGCTGTTCGTAACACTAGATTTGGTTTATCAAATACGCTAGCAAAGCAACACAGTACAAAAAATAAGCACAACGTTACAGGGACAGCTGACGATGACAAAAGAAATAAACAAGTTTGCCGAATTCACATATCTCAGCAATACAAATCAACTGTCATTTGTCTATCCGGAAGTGATTTTTGTGTTAACGCATCGCCACGGTGATTCTATATGGCATGGTATATTTTGGAATAAGATGTATTCCATTTTCTTGGTATTGTTTATTGTAAATGTCATTAATCACTGTCATCAATAACATTCATATAGTATATATATATAAAGCACTAAAATACTACTGTGTAAGTAGATGTGACTGCCTCAGAATACTGTCAAACTGACTATTCTCATAAATCATTAATATACGTACCATCAATATTCAACAAAGATTACAACGGTTTCTCAAGCTGCTGGTTAGAAAATAATCAGTCATTCAGTCCACTTGTTTTCTTCATTTAATCCCCAACCCCACTGAAGCTCCCTGTCCCTAATCACTGAGACCTGGCATTGCAAAGATTACTTTTTTTATTCTCAAGCGAAACATCTCAGATGAAGAAAGAGAAGTAGTAAAGCATCAAAATCTCCGGAGGGGACTGACTGATTCTGTTTGACCTTCAAAGTCTTTCAGTGTTCTATCAAACAGAGTGATCATATGTCCAGTTTCATTTTATCTGGGTAGTAAAATCTAAAACATATGTATTCAACAAACGCAATTGGTGTATAACAATAAATCTAACAGCATTTGATTAAATGTTGAGTGTTTCGTGGCCTGGTTGGCTCAGTGGTAGAGCAGGCGCACATATACTGAGAGGTTTATGCCTCATCACAGAGGTCCAGGGTTCAAATCCAACCTGTGACAATTTCCTGCATGTCTTCCCCCTCTCTCTCACCTAGCTGTCCTGTCAAAAATTAAAAGGCAGAAAAGCCCAAAAAAGAATCTTTAAAATTTTGTTAGTGTTGAGTGTTTCCTCACTACTCAACAGAAGTGATGAAGCTATGATGAGTGGGAAAAAATACTCCATTGCTCAATTCAGTGGATTTTATTTGTACATTTTTGGACAGCCTTACTGACTAGTTGCAGGGTGTGTGATGTTAAAAAATAAACTATTTGTGTTTGTTTTTAACGTTTTGTGTCAAACATGTCACTTGAAAGTTTTTCTGCTAGCCTGCAAGTAGGGTGATCTGGGCACTGGTAAAATGGAGGGAAGTTTAAACAGAGTTCCCAACAACATTATTATGATACAAAGTTGGTTAAATATTTGCAAAGTGTCCCTTTAAATGCACTCCTCTTGTCTGTCTGTCTGATACTGTACATGAGATTGGCAGTTCATTTAAACATTTGGCTGTTTAATGTGATTCATCTGAATTGAAAAATGTAGGACTTCCAGAGACAGCTGATACCCTGCATTGTTCTGGGATCAAAGTTAGGTTTAGCATAGCCAGCTAACTTAATAATGCATGTTGTGTTGAAGTTTGTGAGACAGAGGAAGTGATAACAAAGACATTGCTCAAATGATGATACAAAAAAATAAACAGCAGTTGTACTGAATCAGAGATTCAAATTATTAGCATAACTAAAATAAGCTACTTTCTTTCACTGAATGGAAAAAGACAAAAAGAGAAAAAGGGAAGAGATCAAAGAGAAATGTGCATTTTAGTTTTAAGAAAGATATACTATTTAACCTGCTTATTTCCTGTAACTCAAAACTGAATATTGTTGAACCTCTAAATGCACAAGGAGCTTATTTTTGGTGAATAGCTATGACCTTTACTGTGAAGCAAATGCAGTAGGGAACATGAATTATAGACTTTAAAAGTGTACCATTAAGCTTAACCACATACCCTCATCTTTTTATTGATTGTCTACGTTTCACAAGCATCTAACTGTATTCTTAAAGAACAGTTGGAATTTATTTTACCTGCTCCCTTTGTGCAGTCAGCGTGTTTGCTGTGGATTTAAAACTCATCTAATTAATTATTCAAGGGTATTATTTTCTACATTGAATCTATTTCCTGCATCAGCGATGCCAGTAATGGCTCCCAGAGGAATCTGGAGTGCCACACATTCACCTCACTGCTTATAACCCACTGCCTTCATAATAGTGCTGCAAAAAATTCAAGATGCATGCGCACACACACACACACACACACACACACACACACACACACACACACACACACACACACACACACACACACACACACACACACACACACACACACACACACACACACACACACACACACACAAATCAATGTTTCAAGGTCTTGCAGTGTTTAACAAAGGACTGTACTGAGTGAATTTCTGTTGGTAAAGTGCAGTGTTTTTGTGTTCAAAAAAGTTAAATTGAGTTTGATGTGACCCATCATGTTAAACAGTCTTAAATGCTCACTGAGTTGCATTCCTCACTTTTTAGTCAGTTTTGGATCTGGACCCTGGGAATTTTGTCCCTACTTGTTTCTGTCTACATCTTTCAAGTAAAGTACGAAGTTAACTACTATATTTTAAGGGTTATTTTATCTCATACCAGACTACAAGGGCCATATAACCTATAATTTAATGATTTTAGGAAATAAAGAGTTTATCAGCAGGAAAACTAATACGATTTCACTGATGATTTTCAATGAATTCACTCCCAAAGGCCTTTTTGTCTTGTGAAATAATGTCAAACTCTACAAGTGTAGGCTGCCGTTAACAGTCACCTGCACAATGTTTTGGTAATGAATTTAACTGAGAATGTTTTAAGGTAAAGGCATGAGTCACCTGAGGGCTGACTGGCTGGTAGGCTGAGCAGCATTTAATCAAAATTACTGTGGATGTAATTTGTTTTCTAGCAGTGCTGAATGTTACCATGCCCTGTCTTTACACTTTATTAGAATTGCGCCATGTTTACTGTTCAGTTAAAAAGAAAAAGAAGATACCAATTTAAGATCATGCGTAATTACCATGCTGCCAGCCTTAGCACATAGCTTTAAAAAATGAAAAAAAAGACAACTGAATATCTGAATAACTGAATTTTGAACTAAGAATTCCTCTGACATTGAGACCTTTAAAAGTGAATCTCTACAAGTCAAAAAAATTTGGTGGAGGGGGCCCCCACCATCAAGGGTTTAAATCCTGGTTGTGGTAGCTGTGACTGGTCGTGTTCACGGTTGGGAATCCAGCCAGGGCTTATGTTCTGTGTTTTCCTACTGCATTGGTGGGGGCACTTGCGAGGGGAATAGAGGGGGGAAAGCTTTTCTGGTGAAGCTCACTGAAAGCAGGTGAAACACACGAGCTCGCAAGACCATGTGTCACAGAGTGTCTTTTTTCATTGTGGTGAATCAACACAACTATCAGCACAAAAAACTATCAGCACACAGATCTTACAGATTACGTATTCTTGTAAATTTGCCATTGTGATTCTCCTTTGAGAGTCCAATAAACAAAGTAAGGGCATCTTTAAAAAAATTAAGGAACCTGTGTGCGAGGCTGCCCTAATGTAAAAACAACTAAAGACTAATGTCATCTTCGTAATATGAGGCAAGATAATACAGCCAACATGACGTCAATTATCTGATTACCAGTTTACAGTCTCTGGTAAAGATGCAGAGTAAACCAATTTGTGAACAAATATTTTTCTATCAAGACTTAACTGCAATAAAGAGGACAATTAACGGCACTGTCAGTTTACGTCTCATATAGATAAACCCCATTTCATTTAAATGAACGTGCCAAGTAAATAGAATGTCTTATTGCTGCCTGCTGAGAATTTTGAGTGTTTTATACACAATGTTTTTTACAGCCAAGAGCGTAACAGATTCTGCACGACTGTTCCCATCCGAATGACACTTTATTTTTTTTTTTTTAAATCAACAAGCCTCGGCAACAGCATTTAATTTAAAGAGCAAAACTATTTCGATAATCACGGTAGGATTATATACACAGGAAACGACAGATGAGGAGACTGGAGAGGACACCAATAATTAAAAAAGTGTGCGTGCGTGCGTGCGTGCGTGCGTGCGTGCGTGCGTGCGTGCGTACGTGCGTGCGTGCGTTCATGTGCAATAGGAGAAGAGTAACGGGTAGTACGGTGTTGATAGAAAGGAAAAAGGTGGGTAAAAGAGAAAGATGAATCAGAAATTACTCTACACAAAGGATCCATTAATATAACTCTCCGTTTCTCAGTCCAACAGACAGCATTATAGAGACTGGATGATGGAAGTGCTAGTAGAGTGTAGACTCACCTGCAAGATTTCAGAGCATTCTTTTTCTCTGATGTATCAATTCTCATTTTCATCACAGTAGGTAGACTTATACTATAAATTGAAATGTTGTATAGAAATGTTTAAACAAATGTTTGCTATGTTATTGTTTGTATCCGAGCTTGAATGGCACAACACTGCATATTTTCTTAGAAAAGCCAGTAGCATGAGTCATGATGAGATATTTAAGTTTACATGTCTGATGCAACATCCCAGTGGTAAAACTAAACGTCGTCATGAATATTACACTAAACAAACAACTGCTTTTAGGCTTGGGCATGCATCTGCATCTAGCAGTGGGATCCCAACCTTCTAATATGCTGCAAAGGTTTGTTAGAGCAATAAGAATTGTGATTTATTTTAATTTTGTGTGTTTTGCTTGACCTTACAGGTGCACAGGGAATGCTAGAACTTAGAAGTAGTAGAAGTAAAGGGGGAAAAGCCTCTAATGCTACCCTGCATCTTATTTACCGAGTCCCATAAAGTCAAACAAATACAATAGCTTTGCTCAAACACTGTAATCACTGTGGGGGGTGTGGGGGGGAGAGGGGTGTCACACACAGACACACAAGACATGTCTGGCCTTAATAAATACCCACAGTGCCCTCTACTGGGGACAGGGAAATGCACCCTTCAATGTCATCTTTGACTAGAGTAATGCTGAACAGGAGTCCCAGTTTAGGAAACAGGTGTTCACATCAATAAAAAATGAAATTTTCTTCCTACCTGTAATTGCACTGCCCTGTGCCTCAGCCACACTGAGAAATTGGTGTAGAACTTAACTGGATGGTGAGCCTCTAGAGATCTGTCAAAAAAAACAAAAACAAAAAATAAAACAAGGCAATCTAATTTATTGTATACATTTATAGTATACTTTTTATTTTTTTTAAGTAATCTCAACAGAATTCAGTAGGAAATATTGTTGTAATATTGGTTTATCGTCAAAGCTCAGTTTGTGCAGTCATGTAAAATGTACCATGGTTGGACTTAAGTACTACACACACAGCTACCGCAGGACCCCCATTACTAACTGGTTAATGTGTATTTGGGTGAGTCTGTTTCAGCAGACACTGTTGGGGAATTAACTTCAGCCTGAGCTTAACGTTGGCACGTTTTGGATAGTGTGCATTACACTTGCCTGCTCTAGTTTGGAGCAAACCAAACCTCATCTGGAGGTTTTTTTCTATTCCAGAAGTCGGACCGTTGACACTTTTATAGTCACAGATAGTTCTAGTTTAATTCAATAAGTAGTTAAAAACACTGGTATTTATATTTTTCAAACACAATGGAATATTCAACAAAATACAGTAAGTAATAACACACACTACTGGTAGGCATTAGGCAATAGCGAAAAACATATTCTGACTGCACAATGTGTGGTCCGTTCTAGTTGAGTAACCAGCTCACTCAGAGGAAAGGAAGCTGACGTGTTAGTTAACATAACTATACTTTGAGAAGACATCAATATACATAAGTCTATTTTAATGCAGTAGCTGTCTGACAGATGCTGCCAGCACAGCAGAAGCAAACACCCCCCAGGACAGGGTGTTCCTCAGACACTTTAATCTTAGATGTACAGAATGTTCAAAATTATGATCTTATGGAAACGATGCAAATAATCACACTGCCATCCTCCATTATGGGTATGTGACAGCCCTGCATTATGCAATGCAATGCATAGTGCTCTGTCCACCTACCACGATTGCATTCAGAATGCAGAGTGATGGTGTGCATGTCTAATAAATATTGCAGGAGGATACATTTGGACCATCTACCCCACTGCATAAATCAAGAAGCTTTCCAGCCCCGCATTATCAAGGCTTCGCTTAGCTGCACGGCCACTTTGCCCTTCTGCTCTCCAGCAACTGTCAGTGGTTACTCATAACCATCTGTGTCATGTTTGTCTACACTTTCTATGGATTGGGGACTACACCACACTACATGAAGTTCAATGTGTAGTCTGTTTAATTTTTGATTATCAAGTAGCCTACATAAGAGTAAGTTAATGACTGAGTAGAATAGCTATGGGTATAGGGACTGGAGGTCCTCCCTCATAAAATGTTTGTAATTTTCAAAAGAATTGAGTTTACCCCATTATTTTATATACTTCATCATAACTGCTGACAAGCTAGTTAACTGGATGCTATATAACATTTCACTTTTATTTACCTTTTTCCACTAAATGCTCTGCTTCTTTCAAAATGAGCTGGTTAAAACCTATTTAATAAGACACAAACCGCTAAGCTATAGCCTACAGTACATTTCGAAATGATGTATCTGCCTTTTTCATGGCAGCATAATTTGTCACAGCAAAAAAAGCACAGGTGTAACTAATAACATTAGTCCCCGTTAGCCAGTGAGATCGATACCAGTGCCAAATAATGATGCCAATTACACCTGTGTTTACGCTATGACATATGTTACCTGTTTAACAACACCGAATTACAGTAAGCTAATTAGAGTTTTTTGATCAACACAAAAAGTCTTTGAAGTTATTTTTTACTTTTTACTAACTATTTAAATCACAACTGCTGCAGACAAATGTTTTTGGTCACATTTTTAGTTAAAGAGACCGTGCCGTTTAATAAGTATACCTGTATTTATATCAGTAGCTAGCCTATGTGTTTGTATGTGGTTGCTAGCACTCAACATTTAGCTAGCTACAATTATCTCTCTCCCTGATGCTAACATCAAAATCGTCATTTTTAATTTTAAGCTGGGAATGTTTCCATTGATTTTATATGCAGTCACAAAGGCTTTCTCAACGCCCAACTCTGGAAAAACAACTCACAAGTCGTCGTTTGACAACACTTACTTTGCCTTAGGAACACCTTCTGCTGCACACCATCAATGCACATAAGTCTGAAATGTAAAAAACGTGGTTTACTATGTGAGAGAAGCACACTGAGGCTAACGGGACGTCACATAATCACATTAAGGCGCCTGTAAAGGAGCAACTTACAAACTTGAGTGAAGAAGTGTGTTTGATATTCAAAACATAACATTTAATCAAACTTTACCCAAAACTAAGGTTTTTTTTAATGCAAATTCCTAGTAGTTGTGAAAGTTTCTCGTAATGTATAAAATACGACTTATATGTTATTTATTTATTTTGCACGTTTAAGATACAAAAGGGGCATATATACATTTGAGTCAAATACAGCGCCGATCTTTTAAGAGTAGCCTAGTCTTCTGGGCCTGTGGAAATAACTAGCTTGACAGTAGAGAATCATTGGCCTTTTGCAGAGGATATGATGCCGTGCAATTGAAAACACTTGAAAAAGCCTGTAGGTTTTTGGATGTTGCACAATTTCTTCCAAGGTTTCATAGTTGATCAGATCAAATGGTGTCATGCTAATTGGTTTTAAGTGAATGAAATACAGAACCAATAGCTAATATGAAGGTACTGACAGCTTGTATAATTGTCAGAATTGTGTGTGAAGCAGGAGGCAAATTCATTGCATGACTTAGTAGTGCATAGAAGTTCAGAGGCTACTGACACGGGGGGGAATGTCAGCCTGTAAACACTAGCAAACAAGGTATGTGTCCAAAGTGTGCCCCTCATTGGCTCTGTCACATGCTGAGTCAGTCCATAGATTTATCCAGAACACAGTTCTTTAGAGCTGATTTCCTGGGAGTTGTCAACATGAATGTCAAAATCACCAACAATTTTGACTCAGTCAAAGTCAATGCAAAGTCATCAATAATTTAGTTTTATTTAGGGAGAAAATGGGAGTTGGGCAGAGAGAGGGGTGAGGGGTGAGTATAGGCCCAGCAGTAACCCACAACCAGGTGGATGTGGATATTAAAAAGTAGGCTACTTCAAAACTGAGGCAGTTAGGCTATCATGGTGAGGCTGTCAGATAGCAAAGCTGGTTTTCACCTATACTGTATGCTCTTACATCACATTTCTGCAGGGCTAGAATATTTGATTGGATTTATTATTATTTATCAAAAGTAGAGAAGTATATGAAGTTAACTTTTTTTTCCCTCTGGGGTAAGAAGTCAGTTGAAACATAATATTGACAAAGCTAATATGGCAGTACACCAGAATTCAGCTGTCAGCTTCTGGTGTGTCGTGTCATTTTGTATCATTTTTGCACTGCATCACTGCTTGATGTGTGCTAGTCTATAGTTAAAAACTTCATCATTCAAGTTGAAGTAGGCAATTTAAGTATTTTTAACCTGAGGGCAGGCTAAGACGTTGGCACCCTCTTGGTTTTCCAACAATTGTAGATGCAGCTGATGTGTGGTTTCTGGTCCATGACTGCAAATAGTACATCGCTTGTCTGAATGATGAGCAGAAGTCTCCATTGGCTAATCAGAAGGGAGTTGATTTCACTCTGCACAAGAGCAGTAAACTGTAATACATGCATTGCCCTCTTGCAAAAAAAACACATCAAACGTCCTTCGTGATTAATTACTGAAATGTCTATTTTTTCCAACTGGTTGTCAGTCACTCATGAGTTCTTTTTTACATTCATCAGCAACAGACATGATTATGTTCCTAGAATACAATATTTATTGCATAGACACCAATACATATTATAGTAAGATAGCAAGATGTCATGATGCATCAACTAGATTAAATTACTCTACTTCTGATTTCTATATAAATTGGACCTGGACACATATTCTAAACCTGGGAATAGAGGATAAGCAGCATTATGCCACACAAACTGTATGTAAAGTAGAACAACACCAGAATTGATAGCTCATTATCACAAGGCCTGCTACAACCAGACTAAACTGCCATTTCATTTCACTTAATTATTATGCCATATATTAAATAATAGGTGGATATACTATCTGAGATGCCAATGATTCAGAGGTCTTGAATCAAGCTACAGTAGCACATACAATGTCTCAGTGGGCTTTACAGGCCAAGAAAACATTTATCCAATTAGAGGGAAATGAAAAAAGCACAGAACAAAGGTCTACATTATATTGTGAAACAGGGAATCCACAGGATACACCTTCCAAACTGATGAGGAATAAATGCAGGAAAAAAAAACAATACCTTCTTTAAGTTGCATAATTTGTTTTAGGGCACAGTGAGTTGAGACCAAACGCACAGCAACAGAGCCTGTGTATACTATTGACTTCCCGAGTGCTTTTTTGACTTACTTACTTACAGAAACAACACAAACATCCTATTTGAGTGGTATCTCCAGCTACATGTATCTGTCAAACATTAGTCTAAGGATAATTGCTGTTTTGGCTCTTTGATCCACCACCTTTTGTGGAAAATATTATGACCAGCTAAATGTTTGACTCTCTTCATCAGCCAATGGTTTACTCTGATTCTCCACTGTTTGAAATTGTACACAGTGAACTCTGCTTGCACAAGCATGTTCCCAGGAGCAGCTATGCTTTTAATATCAGAGGAGGGTGGGATTCAACTACATAGGCAATAAATGGCAACTATGAGCTGCACCAAGCTGCACCAAGCTGCAGACTGATGTGTTGATTTCCAGTACTACAATGAATTCCATTTAAATACAAAAAATAAGCTTAAAGGAGTTCTAAATTACTATTGTATGTGTTGACATATGATTGATATTACATGACGACTTTGGAATTTGCCAAATTACAGACATTAATTCCCTCTGTACTTTGTAGTCCAGTAGCAAATGCGGATATGTAGGTTGATCCTAATCACCAAAGTATAATGTAATCTCAGCAATTACAGCAGCTGCTCTAAAACCTTAACCACTGCAATTGCATTGTTGTGTGAAGTGTTGTAAATTAAACCGTCATTTGATTTACTGATTTACTGTAGTTTTTAGGAGCATCAAACCCTATATTAGTTTGTCTGCTTATGAATCGTTGTACAATATTTCTAGGAGCCCTAGGCAGCAGTTTCAAAAGGAGCAGAGGTGACAAACTACAGTTTATCACAGCATGCTGCATTTCAATTTAAAAAAAGTTTACACAATTTCACGTTCATGCAGTCGTACTGCTCCACATTTAATGATTTCTCTCATTGTTTGTGTTAAATCCTGTGCTAAGACATATTTGACCAGAGAGAGAGCAGCTGAAGTTCAATCTGCTGAGAAGTGGAACTAAGACTGTTTTCAATGTGGGGATTCTGACTTGGCTTAGCTCCTCAGTATTAAACTTGCCAAAGCATACAGTGAAAGGCACAAAAACACAAATGGAGGTACAAAACACGTAAATTGTGTTTTAATCAAACTGCATGGCAACTTCGTGACTTCATATTTCAAGAACTGTAACTAATGCTACATTCAAAGTCAGATAAAAATTGCCAACTGGTAGAATCACTACAAATGCACACAGGTTTTTTTAAAGCTGGTATTTAATGCTATGAAGTTTTAAATTCACAGCAATATTAGTCAGACTGTCCATATTCAAAAATGTGTCAGTGCTGTATTTATCTTGCTAAATCTTGACTCAGTATGGCCGGCAGTGGCTGAAATGCAGATGGTGCTAATATACATAATCTTGTGAATAAAAAATAGAAGACAATTTATTGACAAATTCAGACTTATTTAAGTTGCTTATTGTTTGCAACTTCACATTTATGATACAATAATACAATACTGTTTTGCTATACAATTCAGTTTTCTTCTCAGATCATGGAAAATTATTTATGTAAAGTAATGTCCTTTCCACAAACACATGTACTGACAACTTAAAGATAGACAGTAAAAGAAAACACAGATTTTTATATATGTCAGGTAAAAGTTAACCTGTATTTTAAGGCTTATAAACAAGTTAAAATACATATTTCTGCACAGTGGTGACAGAATGTGCTGCCATGTTGGTGGCATAAATGCAACTTAAAAATCCTCAGTGTTGAGACAAGTTTGTCATCTAGTAGGTGTTTCTGTTTCAGGGGGCATTACGTTGCATTTTTTAAAGTCAGAAGTCAAAAAGTCTGACTTACATTTCTGGAACACAGCACATCTTCTGAGTGAAGAACAAAAACACCAGCTTTACACCTCTATGGGGAACTAGGGAACTGGCACTAAGATGTTTCAGAGCACAGTTTAGCACATTAGTATTCACTGGTGATGCATGACAGACAAAATGCTATTTTTCTTTACCGTAAGAATCTGTGCAATGTGAGATGTCAGTTTCTATTTGACAGGTCATTTGTCAGTCCTTAAGGCTTCTAGAAGGCATCATCCCTTTGGTGTACAAACCCTCCTTGTCCTCTCACGTGGAAACATCTCTGGACCGTCGCCCGTAGTCAGTCTGGCCTGTGCTGCCAGACCTCCACACACACTTACACTGGGCACACACACACACACACACACACACACACACACACACACACACACTCACTCACTCATGCACAGTAGCTGGAAGGAAACAATGGCCACTGCACCTGTTTTAATTGTGTTATTATCATTGTCAACATCGCTGCATTCAAGCTACCAAGGCAGGAAAGATATGGACGCATGTGATATTGTCTGTTTGTTTGGCTGATCGCAACACCAGATAGGAGTACTCCACTGATGTTGTCAGATAAAGATCCGATTTGTTCTATGCATGTGCGAAAGTAGTTGAGATTAGGCAATGATTTGGAATGGTTAGGGTCAGGATAGCCCATTAGTCAAACTTATAAACTTTATTCCTCATTCGTCACTTATTCTATTACTGCATTTAACCCATCCTATGTATTAGGATGTATATCCAGCGTCCGGGGAGTAACTTGGGGTTCAGTTTCTTGCTCAGGGACACTTGGACATGTGGCCGACATTTAGCCTAGCAGTGATCCGCCAACCTTGGTTATGGGGTGACCATTCTACCTCTGAGCCACAAGTCACCAGGAGATGGTTTAAAACAAATCTGGTACGGATCGGTTAGTAACAGTGGCTAATGTAGCCTCATGCAGAGATGAGAATCAGGCTACAGGGGTCTGGTAACACTTCTTGATGCTAACTCTGGTAACTCCACACCCCCAGAGTTCTTTTCATTTTCATATTTGAAGTCTGCTACTATACTGCCGACAAATTTATCAGACTTCACTCAGCTTCCTCTGGAGCCACAAAAGGCTTTATACAACTTTTTTTCACATAGTAGTGGTTGATTTATAGTGCTTTTGAAAGCTTGCAAGTTAGTATCACCATTTATTTACTGTTAAAGAGAGAAAATTAGTTTAACATCCCATCATGAACTGGAGTGTGACAAGCAACTGACTGGGATGTTTTACCTTTTTTCTACAAGGAAATAAAGAATCTCAAGTCCAGGACTATAATCAAACACTGTTATAATGACAGTAATGCTAATCTCATCATCTCCAGTTGTTAATCTTCTTTCTCTTGAAATATTTACAGTATATTGGTAGAGTTTGAAGAGATATGCCAAAAGTGACCCATGCTGCAGGTCCTCTCTTGATAGGTGAATGTGTGAATAAAAGAGGTTAGATTTAAAGTATGACAACTATTATAGTGTTTGATCTCCTCCTAGTCCTTATCCCCATGCCTTTATATTTGAGGAAAGAGTTCACAGAGAACCTCAAGGGGAGCAGCTAAGGAATGAGGCGTATTGTTGATGCTCAGAAAAGTGGACTTTTGTTTTATGTGGCTTTGGCAAGGATTACTTTAGAGATTCTACAGGAGCCTCTCATCACAGACTTAAGATGTCAAAGCACACACAAAAAGAGTACAGATTTTCAATTTGATTACAAAAAGCTTTTAGGCTGTCTAATCACCTCACTCCCACGTGGAGAATGAAGCACCAGAATTGCCTCACAGACCATTTTAAACAATCATCAAGAGCAAATACAACAATGACAGTGACTAATGTCTGCATATATTTTTGATGAGACTTTTTGAAGCCTGGAATTTAAGTTCACCAGCAACCTCAATATTTTCAGGGGTTGGAGCAAAAAAAAAAAAAACATTTTGGGCAAATGAAAAAAGAAGTGGAATGGTGCTGAGGTGGAGCTAGCAAGTGGCAAACAGAAGAGCTCAAAGCTGAAGCTCAAGAGACCTGTCTATCAATATAAACATACCTTTATCTAAGCCTTGGTATCCTAATTTGACAGTAAAACACCAAGCCCTTTTTGAATACAGTATCTTACAGCCATGGGCGTAAATCTGATCTAACAGTAGGGTGGGACAATAAACATAACATTTCTGTAGAACTTCAATATTAACCCTAATATCAGTTCACAAACATAACGTTAGGCTTATCGCTGTGGTAACGTTAGTTGTAGTGGGTGCATTTCTATCCAACAAGCTATTAAACAAGCTAGGTAACGTAACATTATATTACAATAACATAGCAAACTTTTTTGTCATGACGTATCATTTCTATTTGAGAAAAGAACAACTTCATCCGATGTTTAATGTGAATAAAACAGCCTTGAACGCCTACTTACAAGCTACATTCCTGTCACTACCGATGTGACTGTGAGTCGGAGTGCAGATCCTAACGTACAGCATGCAGTGGACCAAACCACTGTGAGGCAAGGGAGGGGGGACTCAAAATATTTCTAAACTTAAAAAGCATTTTTGGGGGTTTGTATTGTTTTACTACTTATACTGATATTTTAAGTATACATCATTATGTTATTTACAATACACAGCATTGTTTTAATGATATTTCTGGGGGGGGGGGGGGGGGGGGGAACAACCCTTAGATGACAACCCCCCTGGGATTTACGCCTTTGCTTACAGCCTTCAGAGGAACTTTAGCCTCTCAGCAGCCGACAACTTTCAACACCTGATCCACATGGCCTCAAAGCGATTTATAGTGAGTCCTTATACAAGGTTGAACAAGATTTAAAATCTATTGGAAACTAGATAGAAGGGTGGGAGTTGCTATTGAAAATTGTTTGACTTTTTGCCTTGAAATGGAGAGCCCAGTTGATGATAATTGATGTACTTAATGTCATCCTTTAAGATTATTTCCTGTTTAATTCAGTAGATGCAACTCAATCAATCCAAATTCAATGTTTCCCTACACATTGGCATTCCTATAGCATGATGAGTTTGAGCAAGAACATTTTGCATGTATACACTAACCTTGGGAGTATGTCACCTGGTAGCCAATGTATGTCCATGCTTTGACTTTTCCATCATTGTACTACACCTGTACACATGTTCAGCAGCTCTAGTTTACTAAATTGGCACTGATGTGAAAATTAACAAGCACCTTGGCTAGCTCTGTACCTTCATTTCCCATAGTTACAGAATGTCTGTCATACCTTATTGCCCTCTTATCTACTCATAACTCTAACATGTGTCCTCACCAGGGATTCCTGTTAAAAACTAGTGGCATCCAGTCACTAGGGACTTTCCAGAGGATAATATAGACACTTTGGCTTTTCTCACGTTTCATTTACACAAGACCTGTTATATTGTACTGACTGCCCTGTGTTAAACACAACCCCTGGCATAACAATGACTTGTCAGATTATTGAAGCGGTTAGTGCAAAAGCCTGAAATGAGGAGCTAATGTCATGGGAATACAACACCTTCAGTATAATTCAGCCTGATCCAGTTGCCCTTCAACAAATGCTTTTTTTGTATAGCTTTTTATACAAATGGTGTGGTTTTGTGTATCAAATAGACCAGACTCCCCTTGTGCAACTAAAGGAGTCTTCTATGGGTTTCATTGTTAGAGACACAAACAATAATCTTTGAACTATGAATGAGCAAGATATTTAATCCAACACCATTTGGATGTCACCTGGAAAATCTCTGCAGAAGGGCTTCAGCATCAGTGAGGTCTTTCACTTGCTGTGTAGTTTGTTGGATGTTGACTAGTTCCATACAATTTTACTTCTGAGAGTACAGTGTGCAAGTGACCCCAGTTTGTATATCAGAGAATGAAGATGATTGAGTCATTTGCAGAAGTAGCACAGGGGACCCAACAATTTGCATTTGTTTTTGAATTTTGCTGAACTGCAACATCTCAGGAGCATTTTATTGAGTTGATTGCGTCTCAGTTTAACATATTTCTGGCAATGTTTCCTGTGCAGATGCGTAGCGACCAGCTCTGTAACACATTACACAAAAATATAATGTAGGGGAAATAAGGATATCACGATAATAACAGCACAAATGGGGTTTTGAACTTTTATTATGCGGTCCACTCTGGATTGAGATATTTCTTTGACATCCTAACCTTACATCACCTGACATCATGTACAATACTGTTTAATTAGATAAACACTGCGTAATAGACAAGTATGACATTTCTTTTCATTTTCCATCAGCTGGTGACTTCACATTACAAAGAGGTTTGTTACCATTGCCTATACTGTTAATATGTATAAATACTCACTATAAGAAATCCCCTTATTCAAGCTTGTCAAGACATAGCCTTGCACCACTGTTATGTCACACTGTAAAGACTTTTTATTTTTATTTCAAATGATATTAACTGTTTCAGTGAACCTCTAAAAGTTTTCAGGTGAAAACAATGAATGTAACATACAGACAACCTACACTCAGGAAATCGATGAAACCTTTCCGAAAAAACAAACAAACACAAAACAAGAAAAGCTTCAACAAAAACTAAAAAGGAGCAGAGACACTAACATCTATGAGTGGAACGCATATTTGTTCTAATGAATTTTAGGATTTCCTTTCGTGTGAAGAGCGTAGGGGGAGGCCCAATTGATGAACATCCCACCAAGAGGATAAAACACTGTAATGACAGGCCCCGAGGCAGTTCTTTTGAAAGAGTAAGGCACCTGAATCAACAATGACACAGGCACCTATATGTAAAACCTGAAATAAACTATATTAAAAAAAGATGTACATAAACTTGTTTTCCCATCGCACTGGAGGGTAGCATTGAAGAGACTTGATTACAATATATTATGCTGCAGACCCTGTATGACAATTTACATCACAACTTAATAGACACTCTCTTTGCAATAATTGGAACAAAAGTGCTGAAGTGATCATGAGTGCTCGAGGGCTTAATAAGTAAATGTTAATGTGCTGTATCCATAAATTGGAACGGTTCCTCCAGTGATTGCAAATGCACAATTTAAGCATCTGCTGTTGCTGCTTGTATGGCACGGTCTCAAGGCCCCCCTGCTAGGTTCACATTTTAAAAAGGCAACGTTACTTGATTGCAATGTAAATCTCAAGCCCGCTGATTTTGGTGGTAGTCAATTTTTGAGACTAACAGGGAAGATGCTTAACGGTTTTAATCAGAGCTCCACACAAATAATCAGCACTAAAAAATTAACAGCACTCATTAGCCATGGATTTTTTTATTTTCTAATAACGCCTCTTCACACGCTGAAGTTACAGGTCTCAACCCTCATCAGGGATGCCCTTGAGAAAACAGATTTTTTTTTTTTAAACGTCATATTACATCCAACCAAATATATTACACTAGTGTCTGCAGTAATTTCACAGTTTGGTAAAGTTAATAAAAAAAAACTATATAAACCTCTGGCATGACAGCACTTTTCAAGGTGAATCAACATGCGTGATTAGCCTCTCTAATGTTGCTGACACCCAATGTTGCATAAAGGCTTGAGGACAAATATATAAAAATCTATCTTTCAAAACTATTTAATGAATGCCACACATCATCATTTTTGACATCTTATATACAGTAACTCAGAGGCAGTGCCGGCGTGCGGCCAGCTGCATCCTTTATCAGTGACAGTAAGTGGACAGAAGCGCGAGGAAGATTAACTAGAGAATAATTTGGTTTTTGAAGCTGCGGTTGAGGTCTTTGTGCGGGAGGACGATCGAGTTGAGTATAATCACCTCGGAGGGGATGGTCACGTTACAACCTGAGGAGAAAAAGCAAAGCTGTATTTAGTCTGTGCAGTGTAGTACAGTACAGAGGACAAAATACATTATATATTTCAGTTATATAAAACTAATATAAAGCTATAAAAAACCCTTATCTAAGCAACCAAATATTAGAAAATGGCATCATTTCCCTCAATCAACTAATTAACTTTTAATTTCAGAGAAGAACTTTTAAAAAAGCAATGCTCATGAGAAAAATACAATTACGATATTGAATATAATGAATATTTAACAATGCATCAGCAAGTTTCACTTAAGGTCAGAGCACGCTTACCGAGAATAGTAATTGAAGGTGTGAGTTTTCCTTCTCTAAAGAGGGTCTCGCTGTCAATCTTTGCGAAGGGATCGTTGGGGTTTGGGTCACTTGGGGTTCCTTCTACTCTTGCCCACTTGCCAATGGTGCTGTCCCATCCCACAATGCTGTTCAAAACACAACAGTGATCCTATAGCAAGAACAACATGACAAAAAACATCTGAAGTTAAACGTTTTTAGATATTCAAGCATTCAGCAGTAGATAACTGTACAATGACTGTAGAAATCAAAGGGCTTCAGGTATCCATATGTGCTGTGTTAGCTACTCTTCCTACATAAGAAAACACAGTGAGCATGGCCAAATCACATTACTTATAAACTTCACATTAAAAACAGGTAGCGTTTTTATTTAGACGTATAGCTCATCTAACAAATTGTCCTTGTAGGCAGTATGCAATGAAAGCCAATAAGTCACCCACAATCTAAATTCATTTTGGAGGCACCAAGTCATCACTGGAGACATGGGATTAAATTATGACAGCCTCCAAACCGTTAAAAATGACATCTTTGTGAGCGGCACAGGCAACAATATTTCTGGTGTGACAGTAGAGCTTAAAGATAAATTCTAGACAAGTCACTGTTAAAGTGTGGATAATGTTTTTAAAAAAATGTTAGGATGTCACCAGCAGTGAATGGGCAGATGCATTTACATGCATCTTACTCAGTTTGAGTTTAATTCCAAACTTAGAGGTGTGAGTGAAGTTAATAATCTCAGCAAAGGTTGCTCTTACTTAACAAAACCTTGAAACTACCTTACATTTAACATTTCACCTATTTATGTGGAAATCCATTGAAAATGGCATTATCAATTCATGTCAGACAGTATACTGTGCATTATAGTGCAACTTGCTGGCTCTAGTTTGCGTATAAAATGGGAGCTCTATGTTGCAACAAGCCCTGGCTGGTCCTTTTTTTTTTTTGGCAGTGATAGAAAGCGGTTTCACAGGGGCTCACCTGTAGAGTTGCACCATGAAGGATGATGGATTCTCGAACTCTGACCCCAGCACCTATAGTAACTCCAGTGCCAATAGAGACATTGGGACCCAACTGGAACAAAAGTAAGATACATCTGTAGTATTTTGTAACACATTTGTAAAGTCCAACTTAATAGGAAAAGATGCTTACCATAGCAGTGGGGTCAATGTTGGCTGTAGGATGAATATAGACATTACCTAGGGAGATAAGAGAAAGTATGAATGATGTGTCTCCAATATAAAAATGGAACAAAGCAGCTACAGCAAACTAATGAATCTTACCACTTATTTTGGGCCCTCCCTCCTTATTTGAGGCCAGTCTTTCAGGATGAGTTGTGTGATACTGGTTGAGGTACAACCGACTGGCATAAATTGCAGACCTGAGGAAAAGATTACAGGATTATAGGATTGATATCTATACCATCAATATGACAGTTTATTTTTGATTGGGGCAGTAATGTATGGTTTTGATGTTCAAAGCACATTTTAAATGTTAATTGAGGTTTGTTTCCGAAAGAATGTCAAGTGTGTCCAACTGTGTTTAATCTGAACAGTTCAATGTCTCTCCTCTCCCTCAACCTTTCTACAGGCTACAGAGTTGTCACTAAGATAAGTGTATGCCCAGTTGAATGTAACAATGTATGACATGTGCACTCACCCTGCAGATTTAATCTGGCTCCAAAAGCTGAGGGTTTTATAGACATAGAGTTTGCCCTGTCCTGCCAGGGCAGTGAAAATGTCCTGCTCCAGCCTGATGGCCTCTGCTCGGTGCCAGCCGTTGGTTGGCTCCTCTCTGCAAGAGACAGATCATCAGTTTATGGCCCTGAGTTACAAACCAGGGCCAGGGGCCTCATTTATTAAAATACTATCTTGTGCACAAAGTTAGGGGTTAGAATGAACTCCATGACAAAGTTAGGATATAAACAGCAAAACTGAAAATGGCATTTATTTAGTTCAATTTTCACTGCAACATCAAAACTAAACTACGCCTCTATCGGGGTATGGTTGTCATTACATCGATATTTTCTCTCTCCCTATTTTTTTTTTAAGAACCAAGTGAAACATAACTTGTTTTTAAATGAGGCAACCAATTTCCCAAAAGTCATGGTCCTAAAGTGGGTGTACTATATGATAATCTAAATACTAAGCAGATGAGACACTGCAGGCATGGGTTCTCCATCTGCAACCAAGAGCACTGACAGTCCCAACATACCCTTTTTAAGTCTTAGTTGACCAACTTTAGCATTCTCCCTGACTACCTAATGAGCAATTTAAATATACAGAATGTGTTGTATACTATAATTTCCTTGTCCTAGAAATTGTGCCAGAAAAAGGTAAATAAATAGAAGAATTGAGGATGCGTTCTTTGCCACACTTTAAAATTGCTAAATTAATCCAGTGGCATCATTACCTCCAAAGTTTTCGTCTTCGGGTCAAATTTGACCTGTTTTCAAAGTTTCTTTATCAGAAAAGTGGGTTTATTTCAACCAAATTAACCAAAAATAACATGGGTGGTTCCCAATGGCGTTATTAGCAAGTACAATTTATGATCACTACTTTCATTGAATTTTTGGTGTTTTATTTAATTTTATAGCATTTGTGGTCTTCCCGGGTCAATGGGGCACTATTGCGCTTTACAGCAGATACACACACACGCACACGGACATGACATGACATGACATGACATGACATGACATGACAGTCTTGACTCCTTGTGACATGACTATACACTCTGATCTCCATTAGGGTTTACCCGGCGTGCAACGTTGTTCAGTCCTCTGCCTCAGTGGTCCCCAACTGAAAATTTTAGGGGCACAACCAGAAAATTTAGGGGCACACACCGTAAATCAACATGCTAACCAAATATTCACATTTCTACAAATGTCCACTGTATTACTAATAAATACTTTGATAATAGATGCAGAAATTACAACGTGCCGTTTCAAATTCAGTGTCACTTTTGAAGAAGCAACATAGAAGGTTAACTGACCATCGGTCATGAGAAAAAAAAAAAATAATAATAATAATAATAATATATATATATTTTTTTTTTTTCATGACCATTTTTAATTGCTCTTTAATGTTTCATGTGAAGCACTTTGAGTTGCCTTGTTGCTGAAAGCTGCGGTAGAAATCAAGTTGCCTTGCCTTACAACCTCAGCCAGTCAGTCAGTCCCCAGGGCACAGAAACCACTGTTGTGCCGGCTCAGGAAGTGTAACGTCAACAGCACCGCGACCGCTTTCGGCTCTCCATTAATATCATATCGCAGCAAACGCTGTCTGCGTGAAGTTTTGAAGAACTGTAACCACACTTGAAACCACTTTATCGGCATTTCTGTGACTCCCTGTGACTTCAACAAAACTGCAGAGCCGACGTAGTTTTCACCGTCCGCAGCTATGTGTGTGTGTGTGTGTGTGTTTGTGTCAGAGCTCTGCTCTCTGTCAATTTTCAGAGAGGACAGATAAGCTTGAGCTTACGCGATCTCAGGTACCGAAATTTCGACGTTTAACGTGTAAAAAAGGGGGTAAATTTACTGGTCGCACATGTGCGACTGGATGTAAAATTCAGTCGCACACTCTCAAATTTTGGTCGCAGTCTGGAGCCCTGTAATGGATCACATTATTGTGCTTTCCAGCACATGGAAATACACACACGGACAACACACACACACACACACACACACACACACACACACACACACACACACACACACACACACACACACACACACACACACACACACACACACACACACACACACACACACACACACACACACACACACACACACACACACACACACACACACACACACACACACTTGTAAACCTGTTGTTATAACACCTTTGATGTGTCTTTTCCTAAATGGAGACAAGACAATTTTCGGTAAATTAGTTTTTTTCCATTTTGTTAGCTCTCCGTTGTTTGTGAATACAATTGCATCAGTTAATTTTAACCTGGGGATATAATAATTGTTACATACCAGCCATTAATCCAAACGACTAATGATCTCAACTCATTTTACTCAGAAAGTAGGTATGATTTCATGTAAATGAGGTCTGTTGACCATAAATAGAAAATAATAAGTATAAAACTAGTTGTGATGAGTTGAAATGAAGTTGGATAAAAGTGGTAACACAAAATTGAGTGATACATTATAATTGTCTATGCTTTATAAACAAGCAAAGCAGACCAGGTCACTTTTTACCAGGAAGACACCAGGTGGGATTATTGGCTGCCATTAAAAATAATAAAATGGTTTCAAACCAGTATCCTGACTAATCACTAACATATACCAGTCAGTGATTATCCACAAACATAGATTCATCTGTTCTTAACTATAATGCAAATAATTCATATTTTATGCTTATTTTACCCCAAAATTAGGTATTATTTCATGTAAACATAAAAGTTTATTCACCATAAATTCCAAAAATAAGTGTAAAACTAGTGGTAATGAGCTGGAATAAAGTTGTCTAGAAGGTGTAAAACAGAACTGGGTGATAATTTAAACTTTATGCTTTATTAATAGCCAAAACAGACCGGGTCAATTTGACCTGGGAGGACAACAAGTGTGATTATTGGCTGCCATTAAAAAAATTGAAATGGTTTCAAAACAGTAATCTGACTAAACTTTAACTTATACCAGTCTGTGATAACCCATCAACATATGTTCCTGTTGATCTCAACTGTTAGTCAAAATAATCCATAATTTCAGCTTTTTTTAACTCAGAAATTAGGTATAATTTTATATAAATTAGGTTTTTTGACCATATATTAAAAAAATAAGTGTAAAACTAGTGGTAATAGGTTGGTAAGAAGTTGGCTAAGAAGATGTAACACAGAATTGGGTGATAATTTATACTTCATGCTTTTTAAACTGGCAAAACAGACCGGGTCATTTTGACCCGGGAGGACAAGAAGTGCATGGTCAACGGGAAGAAAGCACAAGGGTTAAAGCCAAAAAAAAAAAAACATGAAAAAAACATGAATTTATCACCCTACAACCCAGACCCTGGAATAAAATGAGAGCAGTGGTTTAAAATGCATCAATGTTACTAACTTTGATGGTATCAGTGCTTGGTTTAAACCAAGGCTGATTACCTAGTAGTGATCTAAAACTAGAAGAGTATATGTGTTCCATATTAATCAGGGTCTCTGGCATAGTGTATTGTGAGAGCCCCAAGATGAAACAGAGTGTTAAATATTGATGAAAAGAATATTTTAAAGGATTGCACCCATAATCGAAATTTGACCAAAACAAAGAGGATGTGGTTTGAGGCAAAGTGCTCCCCTAGAGATTTTGCAGTATAACCCATCTCATTTCTATCAAGTATCTCGGATGTGTTAAACAGTTTTGCTGATTCAGTGCCCAGCTTGATTTAAGTGCTATTGATGTTCGCAGGTGAATTATGCACAGCGTGTTTTGACCTTTGGTAATACATTTCAAGTGTCCTTGGGGTGCCAAATGTTGGGTCTGCTACAGTGAACATTTGAAAATGCAAAAAGTGAAAAATGTGTTAAATGATAGAAAGAAAAATCCATATATTTATCCCAAGGCTTCTGTGAGTGACCAGGGTGCAGTCTCTCCATGTGCACATGTATAGGCCATTGTGAGACAGGAAGCTTTTTCTAATGTTGAATGTTAAATGGAGAAACTAACAACTAAATAACAAATAGAGCAAGATACTGTACACAAGATAAGACACAATGCCCTTTTATATTCTCACTGGCAACTGTGTAAAAAAGTTTCACCAACTGCAAGCTACCCAATTAGTCTTTGCTAACCTAAAGAAACAACAGGGACAACTTAAAAGGAAGTCAGTTAAGTGCTTGCCCTGAAGAAGATAAACAGACCATTGCAAACAATTGCAGAATGCAGTGTTTGACACTCAGGAGAGCAAGCTACAATTGGGACAATTTTTCTGCAGAAAAACTGAACCTAATACCAGACAAACAATGTTTATTTACCTACAGATATGTTATATCAATTGAGTTTTGTCTTTCCTCTAGGTTTTAAAGGCAAAAGTTTGACATTTTGGGGAAAATTGTATTCACTTTCTGGCAGAGTTCGATGAGACGATTCATAACTCTCTCTCATATCTGTCCATTAAATATGAAGCTACAGCCAGTTAGCCTAATGTAGCACAAAGACTGGAAACAGAACAAAACCCAACTACAAGCACCTCTAAAGTTCACTGATTAACATACTATATTTCATTGGTTTAATCTGTACAAAGACTGAAGTGAAAAAACAAGAGCAGGTTATGTGACGGACGGTTTCTTGGCTCTGAGCAGTTCCAGACAACCAAGAAATAGTCCAGAACATAACCCACTGTAAAATAGCTAAATGTTGTTTGTACTCCTCGGTTTTTGTACAGAATAAACAAACAAGTGTGAATGAGTGGGCGATAGAGGCCCTGGTAGGTGGATTTTGTTACCTTTGGTCAAAGGCAAGCTAGCTATTTCAAAGACTGAAATAGCAGACAGAAATTGTAAAAAGTTTCCAGTTGTTGGCTGCTGCTACTATTGCAAACTCCTGATCTAGATTCTAGAATCAATTGCTTTTTTACAATTTCCGTCTGCTATTTCACAACTAAATTCACTTCTGAGACTTTTTTATGCGAGAAATCAACTTGGTAGAGTTTAAATATGGGCAGTTTTACAAAAATGGATGGCCAATTGCACATTTGCTCTGATGCGGTCAGACGTGAGAAGCTCCAGTCTGACGTGACAGCCAGCTGGTGATCGCCTGCTTGCCGGCCGGCCAGTGATGCTTACAGACACCGCTGTCAGCTGGAAGTCTCTCAATAGAATTATGGACAAGTTTATTTCCTGAAATATGGCTCATTTTCCATTTGGACACATTGTCATCAATATTAACTAGGTTTAAAATGAACCATTTTTAAAATTTGGATATTGTTTCAAAATCGGAAATCAAATGAACGAAAAAGTACACGGTACACGTTCATTCGATTTTCATTTCATAAACTGTATTAAAAAACATAAAACTAATGGTTATTTGATTTTTCGTTTTAAAATACAAAATTTGAAATACAAGGCATTTTTTCCTTTTCATGGTCAAAAGGGGATGGAAGAAATGTAAAATATGCTGTGATTTTCATTTTCTATTTCATATAACAAAAATAAAATCACTCGAAAATAGAAACGAAAAAAGCCTGTTATTTTCATATTCAGAGACCGGATGTTGTCATTTCCAAGGCAACAGCGCCAGTGTAGCCTACCAGTGGTGCTTTCAGCCCAGGCTAAAATTACTCTGGAAACATACTCTTGATAATGCTTGGGGGGAATTATATTTCATAATGACACATTTATTTATTACCCTCTCTCCCGGCCTCCCTCTGACTCTCTGTCTCTACCCGCCGGAGACAACTTCGCCCCAAGAGAGTCAAACCAGCTGAGGAAATAGACTTTCAGTTCACGGCTGTAACGTTACCGTTACGCCACCGTAACCAATCCCAGCAACCTTTCTGTTGCTGCCGTTAAGCTTGCTGATCTGGCAGAGAGTCACCGGGGGTTCGGGATCAGATCATGGGGATCAGACCTCCGGTGCTGGGTCTAATATTCTAATATTAGCTGCTGCAGCTAGCTAGCAGCTAGCCACCAGCCCTGTGACCTCGGTCCCCCCGGTTCGCTCCCCGGTGCTGTGTGACTCTGGTCCGTCTGCCGAGCTGGCGTTACCCGCTCTAGCTGAGCTGGGAATCAGCCGCACTCGTGTTTTATTCATATTTTCTTTTGTTTGCAGATGATATGCTGTGATGCACTGATCCCAGGCAGGCTTGCTAGTTGCTTTTAGTCGAAGTCTGTGAGATAACAAAACTTCCTTTGAATATAACGTGCATATAAATAGACGGAATAAATAAAAGTCCCCTGAAATAAATAAAAGTAAAACATATGTATTTAGGCTATTGAACTATAATGACTAATGCGTATGTTTATATGTATTGCCATAAGGTGCCTCTGCACCCCTTTCGTTTCAGACCCTTCCATCCGCCTTTGGGCCACGCCTCCTCATTTACATACACTTTTGACATCTGTCAAGTCCAAATGGAAAAGCCAAATGTAAAATCGAAATGGAAAAGGTGAACCTTAAAATGCCAAAGGGCAATTGCCAAATGTAAAATTCAAAAGATAAAATTTCAAATTGAAAATTATAAAGTGCAAAGGCTAAAATAAAAAAATAAAAATTCTATTTGAGACTTTAATTTAAGTATTTCCATTTAAGCTTTTTCATTTCACATTTTGAGTTTCATATTTGATGTTTCTCTTTTCTTATTTCCAATCAATAAACGATTTCAAGGATTTCAGTTTAAGCATTTATATTTAAGCTTTGCATTTTAAATTTGACTTTTTACACTGCACTTTACATTTTCAAATTATCATTTTACATTTCAACTTTGCTTTTTCAGTTTCCTTTTTCTTTTAAATTCAATTATGGCATGATTTTTCCTAGTAGTAAAATAATAATATTTTTTAAATTTGATCTCGCTTAATTTTCTCTTTGGACTTTCAATTTTAATTATGAATAAATATACCCTCCATAGTACATAGGCATGTTTGCCAAAATATTAAACGATTCATTTAATCTCTGACAAAGACCCTGTAGTGCCCGTTTCAAGGACAACATTTGCCATTAGTGGAATAAATAAATAAATGCATAAAATAAATATAAACAAGCTTTGTGAAACACAGGAGGTGCATACTTTGTCGAAAAAGGACACAGGTAACATTCACAAAGCAGCCTGAGAAATCCCAGCCTTATTATGGGTTATCTTTCTACAGCTCACACCATACACTAAGTGCTACACCGTGCAGCCTAAATGTACCGACTTACCCATCGTATGGATTTCTGATGATTGTGCGAGCAAACAGAAAACATGGCAGGGAGGAGAAGGGAAGGAAAAAGGACAAATGAAGAGAACCAAAGAAATGGAATAAATGGTATACACATGCATTCCCATGAGAAAGAGCTTCAACTCACAGCAACATGTCCTGTTGGTTCTTCTGGAAGACGGCACCGATATGCTGGAAGATGTCTGGTTTAAAGAGGTATATTCCGCAGTTTATGATATCGCTCACAAATGTGCTGGGCTTTTCCACATAATGCAAGACCTCGATAAAAAAACAGCAGTTGTTATTTCAAGGTGAAATAGTAATTTGTGACTATTTAGGGAAATAAGATAGGAAAAGTGAAATACCTCATTTGTTTCCTCATTTTCAACAATACAGCCGTAATTCATGGATTGCTTTCGGTTTGCCTGATAAGAGAAAAATGGCAGTACAGTTTAAGATACATCAAATTTTGACATCAAAGAACTGAGACCTGATATTTCATTATATTCAGCAATAGGGCTACACAATATGAGAGAAAATATATAATTGCCATTATTGTGACCAATAGTGCAAGTGCGATATGATTCACGATATTGGAAGGAATGATAATTTTTGTATCATTATTCTCATTTTCATTGAAAAATATTACAATTTAAAAAATGCAAATGATTATAGTGTGATTTATGCGAGGATCTGTACCAAACAAACATTTTTTCTTTAGTCTGTAGGATACGATTTATAGGCTGGGACGTTTCTGGAGCACCACAATACTAAATTCAGAATGGTTTGACACATATGTTGCCTTTAACAAATATTGCCTCCTCCCTGCGATTAGGATACTGAACGCTAAACACAATAAACTTCTTGGAGTTTTACTTTGATTACCTTTTACAAGTTCTATTAAAGAAAGTAACAACCATCAATAGTGACATCTCACCGTTGTCCCAAGGATAACAAAGCTGTTTGGTTCTCCGTGTTCCTTCTGGAAGCTGAGCATCTCTGCGAGAGGAAACGCTGAGCAAACATCAGCATTCAGAACAAAGAAAGCCTCTGGACTGCCGGACACAATCTGATCTCTGAAGTGATAGATGCCCCCTCCAGTGCCCAGGGCTGCATACTCCTGCAAATACCTGTGGTGCAGAGTCAGCAAGAACAGCATACCTGCAGTCAGTCAGCAGTGGCAGTGCACCACAGCAGGAAAAGTACCACCACTTAACATTAACTTAAAAAGATGTAGCAATATATTAAGAATTTCTGTGAATAACACATTCAACAAAGAAAGGTTTTCAAATATGATCACAGTTCTGGGCATCTAAGAAATAGAACCAATTTTACAACTAGTGTCTATTCTTTACTGAATGATGTGTAATTAAGAAAAGAAAGAAGTTCTTGTACTGTGAAAATGTCATTATAGTATGTCTGTAGTTGTTTAGTGAGGTAGCTATGAGCTCTGCTGTTTACCTGATGGAAATTTTGAACTCCTGCTGTGCATTAAACAGGAATCTGGTCAGTTCTTCATTTGGCTGATAAAAGCCGATGAGCAAAATCTCCTTCATATTTGGTACCTTGTAACACAAAAGATGTTCATTATTGGACTGATTTCATGAAGGGCTATTGTCTGCACCACAACACACAGGGAAAGAAATTATGAACACCAACCAGCAAACTGGGCCATCATGCTCTTAACTATTTTAACACCACGTTAGGCTAGTACAGACTAATTAAACTTAAATTTAATTTCTTTTTGGATTGAATTCGAGTTTAAACTAAGACCGGTTTACTAACTAAATACAATCTCTAACTTGATGTTACCTTTAAACAATCTACTTCAGCTTCCACAATTGCCCTACACTGTATACTACATTTTCTAATACTCGGCTGCAAAATGATAGTATCACAGCAACACTCACCTTGGCACATGCTTCGATGTGATGCTGCAGCATGGGCACACCAGCTACTGGAAACAAGGGTTTGGGTACTTCAAATGACAGCGGTCTGAACCTTGTGCCTGCAAAGCAATGTCAGTGATTACTTACAAACCAGATTACAATGCAGATCACTTTTTCCTCATGTTTCTAGTGTGCACTAAAACTAAACACACCCCTACATTATAGGTGATCTCTTATATAAAAAGAAAAGTCATTTCAGAAATTTGGTATTTTATGGACAAGCAATTGTTCAACAAAGCAAGGGCGGTACATTAAGCATATAAGTGATCATATTTATGAACTGCATCGTGGACTGATAGATGCCGAACTGAAGAGTGTGTCCTCACGCCACGATTAAACGTATTACTTAACTTATTCCTGTAGTTAATGTACACTCATCTCAAAACATCTATTTTTTTCAATTGAGGTACGTTTACTTGATACGACAGAAATTGGGTCTAATATGTAATTAAATGAGCCAATAATAATAATAGGCATGTTAAAAACAGTTATATAACTGTTAACACTACCTGTTATTTACAAGTTGTCAGTTAGTGTTATGGTCATAAAATGAAGTCTTAAATGTTCTTGTTTTCATTTGTTTGTGTGGTGTCCCCTCATTATGCCACGTCACTTTTATAATCAAGTTCAGCGGGTCTTGTTGTTAGCGTTAGCAACCTAGCTCCGCTTTAACCAAGCACATCTGACTCTGAAAACATGACAAGGATACACTTTATTCTCACCTTTCTGGGGGCCTCCAATTAAAATAACCGCTTTCAACATCTTGACCGAAAAGCTGTGATTTGTAACGGGCAGGTCCGGCTTGAATACTAGCTACACCTAGCTATAGCTGTTTGTCAAGTATTTCCGTATCCACTTCCTACTTGTGACGTAGACCAGGTCAGAATAAAAACACGGAGTGGAGGAGATCATAAAGACGAGGCTCTGACATGATACACGAACACGCATCGCAGTGGGTGTTATTTAAGGCAGGGGTCTTCAACGTTTTTTAAGCCAAGTACCCCTTAACTGAAAGACAGACGGATCAGGGACCCCCTACTACATATATTGTATAAAATGAAGTTGCATATTAAACTGGGCCTACAATAAAGTGTAGGGCAGCCCAAAGCCTTTATACATAGGCCTACCTTTTACTGCATAGAATATTAAGCTATTCAAAATAGCCTAATAATTGTGTGATTTTATAAATCATCTTTTAGTATTAAAACATACACGTGGCACAGTGAATCCTTAGAGTGTATCTGTGGATGGCCTTAGTGACTACCTAACCTTACCTATAGGCCAGTAAGCAGTGGGGATTTCTATTTGCTAATACTATTTTGAATTCATGTTAAGACTTTTTAATTTTTGAAAAAAAACTTTCAAAAATTAACAATAATTTGGAGGCCCCCCTGCCTTGACTCTGCGGACCCCCTGTTGAAGATCCCTGATTTAAGGGATATGCTGTATCAATCTGTATTGTATGATCAATAAAATATGCAGCAAATGCATCCCAAATGAAAATATCAATGCAAAACAAATGTTTAGTCTAAAAAGGAGACTTAACTATCAGACGAAACCACCATGAGAACTATCCAGGTGAATTGATAATACAAAACAAAAAGCTGAATGAATTTATCGATATCATTTTTAAAAGGTAATTTTAAATTTCCCCCTTTTGATTTTAAAACCTTACGGAACAACCAATCAGGTTGTTTAACGTGTAAAAAGACCAATAATATTAGGATAACCATGGTCTTGTTTATAGCTACTGAATGTGGTCCTGGTAAAAAATGCTCTGAACACATATTGGAGGTGTGATAACTTGATAACTGAAATATGGAACAATTATATCTTGTTTTCTTTTTTTTTTTTTTTTTTACCTAAGATTACAACAAAACATAAAATAATCCCTTGTTACTGAAATTGCCATTAATAGTTTTGAGTTTAGTTCTCAAATTATATGTTTGTTCTATCCTTTTTACAGTTATTTTTGATCACGATGTTGATTTAAAAAAAAAAATAAGTGCATCTGTAATAGGCCTTTTTCACAGCAGCCGTTTTGACTCGTAATGACATAAAAGCACAGGTGTTACTAACATTAACGATTGCTCTGATTGCAGTTAAATGGGATTATAATGTTGGAAAAAAAATTCTCCTCTGATTTATACAGAAGACTTAAAATCTAGCACCTGAGGTGGACCCAAGACGCAACAAATTGGTTTGTAATCCTACTGCTCGTTCTGTTTTATTACACTGCTATGTCAACACAAAGTTCAGTTCACCTCTTTCTTGTCTTGTAGAGAATCTTTTGCATGTTCATAAAGTAGGTTACTCTCTTATTTGAGTTTAGTGAAGTTCTAGCAGTTGGAAAAATAACTCAGCTGTCAGTTTTGAACACTTATAACAAATAACACATACACAGCTCTAATGAATGAAAGTTTACTTTCACATTTCCTCATTAAAACGTAACCTGAAGTAAAACATCACAAAACATGTCTCCCATGTGGTGGTATTCATAACTCAAACATATGGAAATAAGATGGGAATCTGCATCAAACAAACAGAATAACATTTTAGTCAACAACCACCAGGGGACAAGGTGCTTTGATACAAGCCCTACTGCAGGAGCAATGGAGGCATCTGACGAGTGTTCATAGCTCCTCAGCAGTTTAAAGGTTTATTCCTTTGCATTCTGGCCCATCTCCATCTGCATTACATTTCCTCTGCATGAACACATACACAAAAAAACTATTCATATGTGCGTGGGAAGAAGATTTTTTTATTATACTGAAATAATGTGCATCCATTGTATTGTCACAGTATAATAAATTCTTCAATATATTAAAAAAATATACAATTTTGGTTTCCAAAGTTTTCAAATTGGCTAGAAAACATTCTTTCTGAAATTTTAAAGAGTACTGCAGTCAACGTCACATTGTATTTTCATATTAGAAAAAAAAAATTGAAATATTTCCATCACCATCTTACTCTTAAATATTACACATTTTAAACAAAAGTAAAATGACATTGCAAAACAGTGTATGCATTCAGGTTGCGTGATTCAACATCACCCTATACGTTGTTAAATTATTTCCATCATCCCTTCAACAGCAATTCAGTCACGTTTCATACATGGCAATGCGCTACCAGTCTAATCCACACAGGTTGCTGTTCACGTTCACGCTGTGCAACTACTAACACTTAAAAAAAATAGTAGAACAAATGTTGTGTTCCACCTCCAATACCTGTGGGTCCCAGTGAATCAAAAAATGATAAAGTGAATTACAAAATGAAACTTGTTGAGCAAAAGCAAAACCGGGCCCAACCACATGCAACGTAAAGAACTAATGCAAGCAAAATCTCTTTTACATCAATACTTGACTGGCTCTTAGATTCAGCAAATAAAAAATCCACATGGAAGGCTTAGTGTACAGACTTTCCCCCATACATTGTGCTAACACAAAGTACGGACAGCGAAGAGTGTTTGTGATTTGTTAAATTATCGTACCAATATATTGTTGAAAAGAATATAACAAAATCAAATATTTACAACCAATTACTCAAGTCCAAAAATCACAACTTCCATGGAGAAGTTAATTCCTCTTCAGCAACACTGTAAAAGTAAATCCAGCATACCAAAGATTTTCAAGTCTTACTTACCTTAACAATGAACCAGACTATGCAATAAAAATACAGTACCTAACATGCTAAATTAACCCATGTGGTATGCAGACCTGTTCTGTTCACACACCAGGATCAGAAATTAGCTTGTACCTAAAATAACAGAAAGTTACACATGCAGATCTATGATATTGTTTATGTCTCTAAGTTAAAGAGGCAATCATTTATTATTAAAATGAGCATGATATACTCTACAGTATGTGGAGAGGTAATAGGCTTATTGATCAGTATCATGTAATAATGAAGTTGCCACTATGTTCCTAATGGTCAAAAATGACAAAAACGTTTTTTACAAAACCGGTTTCTTTGAACAGACTTTCATTCCGTACCTAAGAGCTCTGCTCATCTTTGTTTTACAATGTACCACTGTCCAGTACAGGGGAGCTCGCTCCTCTGTTTTCCAGTGTTTAGCTGGCCTAAGTGTTTTCAGTACTATCTCCTGTTAAAGAGGTCTTTGCGTTTTCGCAGCTCCTCCAGCACCCGAGCCCTGAACTGGGTCCAGTCTTCATCCTGGAACTGCTCGACACCCAGGGCCAGATGGAGCTCCGCAGAGTGGCTGCGCAGGAAAGGATTGTACTGCCTCTCTTCTCCGACAGTGGAGGGACACTGAAAATGAAGAGTACGTCAAAAGGCAGCCCTCCTCAAAGTTGACGTAAAGAGTCTCACCTGGCAGTCACAGTGATACACATGCCCTTCATTTGCAGATCAGAATTGTGGGTAACAAGTGATTCCTGCCAACTTAAACCGGCACGGCTTTGAACTTCTGCATCTCTGCCCCAATTGAAATGCTGCAAAACGTCTCATTGTCAACAATAAATCCCCTTTTAGCTAGTTTCATGCATTTAATTGGGCATAATCCACAGTGATTGCCAATCCAGATGCCAAACCCCTGGACCACAGAATTTAAAAGCAGCTAAAACGAGTTTGAGTTCAAGTGTCAATGTAAATTTCTGCTATTGTATTGTTTCATGTTAAGCTCTCTTTCGCCACCACATAACAAATTAAAATACGTAGCCAATGGATATCCAGCAAAAGAAGCACTGTCAAAAAGCTAGCTGAGGTAGTATCACAGCAAGCCAGATAAACCACTATAGTTGCTCATTTGAGGAAGCACAGGTGTAAATAATAAAACTAATAATGGCTGACTTCCATTTAGCTGCTTCCGTTTCAGTGTCCTGGTACTGTGCATGCTGGCTCACTGTTACCATGGATATAAAACATATCTATGAGAGTCACACTGTCACGGCTTACTGGGACACTTAGAACAGAGTAGTAGAATAGAACAGAGCTATTGTTAATGTTATCAGTAACACCTGTGCTTTTCCTGCTATGACTAGTCAAAATATATGTTGTAAAAAAGGCCTATTGTTGCAAATGTGTGAAACTGGCTCTAGTGCCATGTTGTATAGATGGCAGATAAAAACTCATCTAAATTCTGGATAGGCACTTCACTCAACAGTGAACCTTTGCTGTGCTGCAGACTGTATCACAGATGAGACTCGACTGTGAGAGCCTGGAAGAGGAGCGCTCGGGCACTGACAACGCATTCACTGTAGGCAGGCGATAAACCCTTCTTCCCAGGTGCTGGATAACATGAATCCTCTCTGAAATGGTGTGCTATAGAGGCATAACAATAGAGATATATAATTTCTCACCGTGCACAGCTTCTGGCCTCGCTGCTGCAGCACCCACTGAGATTTGCTTTCCCTGGCAGCATTGCGAGGCTCAACCTCAGCAGCAAACAGTAGGTTGTCCTCTGCATACTCATGACCTGATGGATAGCCAGTGGGCACAAAAATAAGAAAGCATGTTCACACGCATAACCTCACTTAAAAAAGGTGTACACTCTATAGAAGTCCCCTCTTATGAGACTTTGCTGCTGCAGTATGTCTATCAAAGTACAGAAATCAACCACAGCAACACATTCATACCACCACCAAATCAACATCACACACAATGTTTGACTCTAAAAACTGTGAAGATTTTCCTACCAGGCCATAATAAAGTATCATCACTTAGGGAGGCGACTGTGTCCAGAGAGGACAGCATTGTTGTGGCATTGCCTTCAAACACCCTCCCTGAAAACAACAAGAACAGGTTTTACTCAACTCTGGATATCTGCAAGTTCTAGAACGTAAAAATAAATTATTAAATATTAAATTAAAATACATTAAAGTGGTCAACTGCTAAGAAATACAACCCATTTCTGATTCAGAGGTCATGGAAGTTATTACTTCATATTGTACATGAGAAGTAAAAGAAAAGGCACATTAGCACCCCCCGCCGCACTACCCCCATTCAAAATGAATGGACAGACCAGCGTTTTTGCCGCAGCGTCTGATGGCTTACGCAGGCAGTGTGAATGCAGGCTTAGGGGGTACAAAGACCAACGTTATGTCTAGAATGACTTCACATGACACATCACAGAGGTCTCGATTGTTGTGTATTTTCTGTGTCTTCTTTGTTTAAGCAATAGTTGCTTTGAACCACATGTCAGTTCTATATGATCATTTCTATAGCGCCCGTTCTGTTGTAACTCACCACAACCTGAGAGGAAGACCAGGTCACCAGAGAAGAGGCTGGAGGGGGCGTCAACCGCCTGGCCATCCAGGAGGTAGATCATGTGGCCCACTGTGTGTCCAGGAGTGAAGAGGGCCTTAAAGTGCATACAGCCAATTGTGACTGAGTCCTTGTGTGAGAGAGGGCTGGGTACACACAAAAAGGAGAATGTAAGATGTAGAGTTTTTATGACAGCAGGTTACCTAATACGCAGAAAGGGGCATTGGGAAGTAAATGGCTGAACTTGGAGCTAACTGATTTATTCTGAACAAAAATAGATCTTAAAAAAATGAATTTTGATATATGTGTGCAGTATCCCTAAAAGATACCCCTTCTTTAAAATGATGTTGATCTTAAAATATACTTTCCAATCTAAACAAATGGGGCAACAACTAGTTTTCTGGTTTAAGTTGTAATGTCGATCGTCAACATTTTGGAAAATAGACTTTAGTCCAGTGGTTTGGATAATGTCTAGTTTAAGATGGCCCCGTTCTTAAGCCATAATCTCCCTGAGGCACATTGGAACAGTTTATCATACCATGATAATGTGCCATGCAGTCAGCTGCTACTATTGCTGACAGAGGGAACTAGACAGGACTCAGTACAGTCAGACTGATTCTGTGGAAAGCAGTGTGCTATACTGTGCGAGCAGTGACTTACTGCGTGAGGCCAGGAATGTTATCAGCTGCGTTTCCATAAACTCTGCATGAGCTGTGAAGTCTTTTCAACCCTTTGTTTCCCCCGCTGTGATCCCTGTAAATGCAACAGAAAGTAGAGGCTTGCAAGTATTGTGGACACATTAGAAAATTGCGCATTTGTTTTGGCCTCAGCATTTTCAACCACATACTCTTCATTTGAGTTTAAGTCTGGAAAGAATATCTGAAGTATAAATATCATTTTCAAATGTATTCACATTACTGTGGGTGTTTCTCTTAGATTAAGTACAACATATGTTAAAATAGGAACACAAGCAATTGTGTGCATGAGAACACAATGTTTAACTATATTCACTTAACACAGTTTCTATAATCTGTCATACTTGGTATATTTAGCCCCATCTCCTCATGTTTTTATACATAAAAAATGTAATAACAAACCACACATCAAAATAATATACATGTATAAAAAATTTAAAAACTCACCAATGCTTGTGTGTACAGAGTATTGCTTCTAAAGTCACTCCCTCTTCCCTGAGAACTTCCTGAAAATGTACAAGTGCTGTTACAACTATCAATCTCCATAAAAAACAACACTTCAGCAGCATTTTGTTCAAAAGCCCATTGAGAATCCCCCACTTTCCAAACCGCCCCCCCCCCTGAACATGACTATTACGGACCAGCAATGTGACCGTGCTCTGGCTATGGTTCATTCTTCCTCCATATGTGCTCGTCATGGCTTAATCCAATGCAAGGTCCTTCATAAAGTCCACTACACAAACGCAAAATTATCTTAAAATATACTCCACTGTCCGGGATGCCTGTAACAGGTGTAACCAGTCTCCTGCCAACCATACTCATATGTTCTGGTCTTGCCCTAAATTAACAAATTTCTGGATGACCATTTTTTGACACCATGAGCAGATCTATGATCCCACTATCCCCCCTAACCCTTTGTCAGCCATTTTTGGCATTTCCCCTGACACTGACCTCCATGTTGCACTGAGGCGGACCCCTGGCATTTACACCTCTGCTAGCCCAGAGACTGATCTTGCTCAACTGGAAGCTCCCCCGCCCCCCTACACACGACCGTTTGATTAAAGAGGTGCTCGACAATTTGAAGCTTGGGAAGCTCAGATCATCTCTGAAAGGCTCTATCTCGTCATTCCTAGAGACATGAAACCCTTTCCTAGAATTAGTTGACTCCCTCAGCTTATTTCCCGACTTGGAGGACTGAGTTCTTCCTAGAACGCTCCAACTCAACGTCAGCTGCCCGCCCTCCCCCGTTTTTTTTTCTCCTTTCCTCTTTTCTCTCTCCCTGCATTTATCTTAATGTGTTTATGTACTTGTTTATCTGTTTATTTTTTGTCTTTTGGATGTTGTGCACCCTTGCTGGTGTGTGTCTGTCTGTGTGTGTGGGTCTGTGCTGTCTGTCCCTGTCTGGTTCGGACCTGATCTGGGTTGGGTTGCGGGTGGGTGGTGATTTTGACATGCTGTTTCACGTGTCCTTCGTTCACCTTTGCCTGTTTAACGGATGTCATGTATTTAAAAAGTTCAACAAAAAAAATAGTTGGACAAAAGCCCATTGAGCTGCAAAATACAATATAAAATGGAAGTGCAATAAAAGTGATGCTGAAAAATAAGAGGAGTCATTTTACGATACTTGACTAAATAAGAGAAAGGCATAAATGTCACAGAGTCACTTTGGGTTTGTGAGCTTGATAAAAGTGGTTTGTGGTCAAGACTGACAATCACACACACATAACGCCAATTTTCCATTCTTATTGTACCTATCTACTTGCACTGTGTTAGGAGTACTTTTCAACAAACCATTTTTTGAAATATAACTGAATTGATAGAGCATCTATGGGACCATGCCATATCTCATCATCTTACATTGTCTCACATATTGATATTAGTTTATATTTGGTCTATTTCAGGTAAAATTGATATCCAACCATTGACAGCACTTTAGCGGTGTGGGACACTTACAAAATGTTACTGAAATAGAGTCAAAGCAACCATTTATGTTTATGTGGTGCAAAGAGATCTGGCAAATATTTGGCGTGTCTCAACTTTTTCTGCAGCAATGTGTTGTTGAACAAGCCAAGTCAAGCTATCCCCTTTTGCAACAAAGAGGGCTAATTGCACATTATCTGCATAATAACATAGATCTGAACAAAAAATATCGAAATGAAAAGATATCTAGACAAAACACACACACAACTAACAATAGAGGCATTCACCTGAACTGTTTGAGGGTCTGCAGGGTCTACAACAACTGCAACACTGGAGGCTGTGTCAATTACAAGATAGCTGTAGTTGTCAGACAGTACCGGGATGGGAATTACTTTAATACCTGTGGGCAGACAAAGAATTATAAAATGAATGACTCAGGAAAATATTGCACTTTTTCATTCAGAATGGTATAAGTAGACATGTAGTATTAAAGGTAATGGAATAGTATGTCTTGAGATGATAGCACCTTTGCAATGATGGTAATAAAAATACATACATTACTTCTGTACAACATATGCACTATGTTTGACCCAACCAACAGGGACTCGGTTTGTATGGATGGCACTCAGCATCAGCCCACAATAACAGAGGAGCCATTGAGCAACACTGTATGAACAATGGTAAAACCCATACCATTGAACTCCATGGCCTGAGCTGTGGAATGTCCAGCAGGGAAATTTTCTCTCGCTTTTCTCATTTGTCTCTTGTAGAACATGTAGCCAAGTCTGGTCCTCGTGTAGAGTGTGTACCTGGGAAACAATTCAAAAGGCTAGGAAACATTATGTGTGGCAGCAGGAGTTGATAATGTTAACCCCACCATGTAGTCACCATCTTCCAAAGGGGGTCATGCCTCCTCAAGTCAAACATCTGCAAATGTAGCATGGCCAAAGTGCTAATCAGCTACTACACTGGTGAAAATACCACGACATAATGTGTTCCACCAAGCACCACTAATTATGAGATAATTGTATTATACAATTAGTTGGTTAATGGCATCATGCCATTATTAACAACAACGTCTCGTAAAATAAACTGGTCGTCAAAATATACGTTTATGGCTCATATGTGTATGTCGAATAAAACAGTGACTATATCGTTTTAAGAAAGGCTTTGGACCAAAATGTCAGGGATAGTACTTTTGTCGACTAGCAAAGCAACTTCAAATTGAAAGATATTTGAACACAGTTTGGTGGGACGGCCTCTCTTAATACGAATGGATAGATGTTGTTCAGCTATCGAGAATCACCGCTATGACAACACAATCTTGTTTGATTAAGGAAGGTCATATACTCACGCGATTCGGAACAACGGCTTCTCCGTGCGGGCCATTATTTTGCTCAACAATTTTCTCCAGAGCACTTTGCGTCTGTAGCTAACACATAAACAGAAGAAACAGAAGAAAGATGCGGTGGCAACCAGCGTTATCATCGACTCAGGAAACGCCATAGCCTCTGCAGCGGAACGTAATGACGTAGCAATCCCGGAAGCGAGGTATATATCTATCTATAGCTATATACACTACCGGTCAAAAGTTTGGGGTCACTTAGAAATGTCCATTCCACTCCATTCCAGACAGAATACCAGCTGAGATCAGTTGCATTGTTTTTTTAATCTGGGCAGCAGTTTTCAGATTACATTATGTGTTTACATAATTGCAAAAGGGTTCTCGACTGTTGTAGACAGAAATGGCGGAAGAAACGCTTTTATATATATATATATATATATATATATATATATATATATATATATATATATATATATATATATATATATATATATATATAATTTTATTCCAAAAGAGTAATTTACAGAAGTTCAGTTATTGCAATACGCAAAAAAAATAGAATACAAAAATATATACAAATAATATAATATTAAAGTAAAAATGAAAATAATAGTGTAAATAGAAGGAAATAAAAATACAAAGGGGACAGACTTTCAAGAAGCATTAATGTAGACAGCAGGAGCACTTAAACAAGGAAATCAGAGTAGACATCAGATATTAATATATCTTTCTTATTGGATACCAATTTAAGAGACTCAAAGTACATGTCAAATTCAACCTGGAATAGTTTGAAGCACGGTTTTGATCTGGAAAATGTTGCCTTATGAATATGGAACTTACCTAATAAAATAAAGAGATTTACAATATTACATAACTTTCTATCTTTACATTCAAAATAAGTAATGATTGTATGAGTGTGATTGTATGTTTTGTTTTAGATACCATATAATCTTCAAAGCTTTTCCAAAATGCAATACAAAATGAACAACCATAAAAAAGATGCTCTTGTTCTGTTTTACAAAAACTACAATAATTATCAACAGGCATGAATTTCGAGACAAATAAGTTTGTAGGGTATATATTATGTAATATTTTCAAATGTAATTCCCTAACTTTGTTTATGATACAATATCTAAAGGGAACAAGCCACGCCCTACGCCAATTAACATCCGTAAAATGAGAATTCCAGAAAAATTTCCCACGAGGTGTTATTTTCTTTAAATTTAGAAAGCATTTTCTAATGTGCTTATTAGTACAAGTGCTGCTCATAATATCCATACCGTTTATATAAAGAGTCAAATTAAAACCAGTAACTTCATTTGGTTTTTTATAACTTTTCATTAATTCTAATATGCCATTAGGTATGGATTTGAAAACTGAATTATATTCTGTGAACGTTATTGGGAATGCTTTCTCTCTGAGAAAAGATTCATAATTAAGTAATTGACCATTACAATCAAAAAGATATTTTACAAAGATAATATCTCTATTGATCAATTTTTGCAAATAGAGTGACTTGTTCCCCCTAGTGATACATTCATTATTCCATAAGATGGACTTATGTGGAGAAAAGTTGTGAGAATGACACAGCTTCCATGCCAAGAGAGCTTGTTGATAAAATTGGGATAGTTTTAACGGCAATCTTGTAATATTGTAGTTACATTTCAATACAAATTTAAGACCTCCTACACTATTAAAAATGTTATTGCGGATAAAGTACCATAAAGACTCTGGTGCTCTCAAACATTCCTTCAACCATTTCACCTTAAAGGTGTAATTCAAGTCCAGAAAGTCTAGAAGTTCAAATCCACCTTCATCCTTACAACCAGAGAGCACCGCTTTTTTTAAATGATGGTGTCTGTTTTTCCATACAAAATTCATAAATATGGAATTTATGTCTTTACATGTGGAATCATGGACATTGAGAGATAGGGCAGGGTAGACAAATATTGAAATCCCTTCTGCTTTAGTCAGAAGAATCCTACCTAGAATAGAAATGTCTCTTTGAAGCCATAAATTCAGTATTGTTTTAGTCTTCTTCAATTTAGACGAAAAATTAAGTTGTTGACGTTCCTTGTGGTCCTTGCAGATATGAATACCTAAATATTTCACACATTTCTTAACAGGTATATTAAACATGTTATCCTCTTCAGTCTGATACAAACATAAAATTTCACATTTAGATTTGTTAAGTGTTAAACCCGAAGCAGCTGAAAATTGGTCAATTAGTGATATAGCATATTCAATCTGATGTTTGTCACTCAAAAAAATAGCTGTGTCATCCGCTAGTTGAGTAACTCTAATTTCCTTACCAAAAATAGGCTGAAGAAACGCTTGAAATCCATGCTTTTTGGTCTAAACGTCATACCCAAATTAAAAGTGGTACAGCTCCCATATACTTTGACACTTTGGGGTGTGCCTGAAATCATTAGAAAGGTGACTGATGTGGGTGTGTTTGTGTATTTGAGAGGTGTTGTATTTTGTAGTTTTTTGGCTTTTTTCTTTGCACTTTTCAAATGGAAATAAAAAAAACACAGACATATCGGTAGAAAAAAATTCATATATAAAATCCATTTTTGAGTCTTTCGGCTTCTGGATTCTTTCTGTAGTAAGCTGAGACATGTGTCTATGGCCTTGTGGTGTCTGTATCTCACCAGATGTGTTTACAGCAGTGTATTCTAATCATTTTACAGATGTATGACTTGGATGGAAATAAAAAAAACTCCATTCTAGCCTCTGTAACTCTGTGTCAGTAAGGCCTAGAATCACCCTGACACTTGTAACAAAAACTTGAGAGTGTTACCTTTCCAATGATATCAGGCACATCCCAGAGTGTCAAAGTATATGGGAGCTGTACCACTTTTAATTTGGGTATGACGTTTAGACCAAAAAGGAAATGGAATTTCAAGCGTTTCTTCAGCCACTTCTGTCTACAACAGTCGAGAACCCTTTTGCAATTATGTAAACACATAATGTAATCTGAAAACTGCTGCCCAGATTAAAAAAGCAATGCAACTGATCTCAGCTGGCATTCTGTCTGGAATGGAGTGGAATGGACATTTCTAAGTGACCCCAAACATAGTGTATGTATGTATATATATATATATATATATATATATATATATATATATATATATATATGTGTGTGTGTGTGTGTGTGTGTGTGTGTGTGTGTGTGTATAAACAAGAAACGTGTATAAATGTTATAAACAAGAAACGTCTGTGTAAAAAAAAAAGTTGCCAGAAATGTAAACTTAAATTTTGTGTCAATAAAATTTGTTTTATGGCTTGAATTTAACTTCATTTTAGGTTTAGACATTATTTTAAGCTCAAATTATTCCCATTCAAAGTTAATTACACCGCAAAAACAAATTCATAAGTTGTACTCATATTTATCTATGTGTCATGTAGGCCTACGACTTAATTCCACCTTAATTAATGAATTATATATATGGCGTCAAGGTCAAAATGGAATAAAGCCAGGTTTCAATGGAGAATTCTAAATAAATAATAATAATCTAAATAATTTAGCGACGTCTAACTGTCCTGCGGGGACATTGATTGACATTAGGCTATAGCCATAGCTAAAAGTGAGACAATATAGGCTGAATAATAATAACATTTGGGTCAATTTAGAGGGAGATTTAATAGGCCTTAGAAAATTAAATATTCTCAGAATGACTGCTTAAAAAAATAAAATCAACTCAATGTTGGAAGTAGTACCTAACATCTAACTAAATGTGTGACACAACAGTCTGTTGGGTTGTTTTTCAATTGTATTTTTTTTTAAAAATAATTTTAAATAGGTGCCTGCCCTTAGCAACCAGAGTAGCCTACATGTTTTCTGAGACAGTACCAGTCTAAGTTTCAGTGAACATATCCTATTACAAAGATGCCATCCTCCTGTGGTGTAAGTCTGCAAACCTCTAAAGAGAGAGGACAGAAGGGATCAACAGTGCTCCCATCTCAGGCTAAAGCCACCGGGTGAGTACAATTTCTTTCTTTGTTTTTGTTCTTATTTCTGTCATTGTTCTGACATTTCTAGACTAGGTTATTTTTTATGGTGTATTCATTTGTGCACAGACATAGCTTTTTACCTTTATTACAAGGTGGTTTTAATTGTAGTTTTTGCACAACCAGATTTGATTTAGTAATTGGATAACTGTGTATACCATACTGACCAGACATGAGTAGTGAATTGGATGTTCTGAGTATGTTTACCTTTCATATGTGTTATCTTGTCAATGTGTGTCATGTCAATAGATTACATGTATAGTTTAAGTCTAATGTAGCTCATCACCACTTGTCCTCTCTTTAAGGTAAGATCATGATGTCTAAAACTGATAATCCTCCACCCTACGAGGATGCACTGCACCCTCCTAAGTATGAAAACTACCCCCACCAGCCACAACATGGCTTCCCTCTTCCACCACCTCCATCTTACAGTCCCAGTCCGGGCATTTGCGCCGGCCCGCCTGGCTACTGGGGCCATGAAAGTGTCTACCCGCAAGCTGGGATGTGGGCAGCCCCTGGCTTCTCTCCATCTGGGATGCCCACCACAATACCCACTTTGTCTGCTGGAGTGCCTGCATCCAACCAAGGTTCTGAAGAAATGATACAAGACTTGCATCATATTTAGATTAGCTTCCAAGTGCAATAAGTTTTAATTATCACGTCGCTATTCCCAATTGTGCAGGAGTCATGGAAGACTTTTTGAGCACCCAGTGGGAAAGCACATCTGTTCGGCATGCCTTCATTCGAAAGGTAAGGATTTTCACCCTTGGTCACACAGACTTTTACTGTGTCTTTTTGTTGTTCAACATGCCAATGACAATCCTGTACAGCCACTGAAATGTATACTTGTGTGCTCAACAGAACTGCTTGGTTTTGTTTTTGTGGGCAGGTTTACTTAATTTTAACAGCACAGCTTGCCGTCACCTTTTCAGTTGTTGCTGTCTTTACATTTGTGTAAGTGTCCCTGTTCATCCCAGTCTAATATTCCATAGCTTAATGTATCTGATGGAGGGTGAGGAACAGTTTACTCCAAGTGATCCCTGTTGTCTGTGCTTTCATAGTGAACCAGTGAGGCTGTTTGTCATCAGATACCCTGGCATCTACTGGGCATCTTTGTGAGTTGCACACTAGGAACAAAACAAAAACATATTTTCAGTGCAATTAGATAATAAAAAAAAATAAAAAAAAATAAATAAAAAAAAAAACAGACAGAATCCACAATATTCTTAGTGCTATTATTCTCATGGCATGCTGTTATAAACAGTAACAATCGTTGTGATTTATCTTTCCATAGTGTGGTTTATTTTGTGGTTTACTGCATTCTTGTCTGCTGCAAAGAGCCGAGGTAAGCATGGCCCTGGCCTTTCTGAATCAATTAGAAAACAGTTTTACTATTGATAATGTTGTGTCTTATGTAAATATTCATAACCAGTAATGATACTTCTGTTTGTTAACATTTTAAAATACTCATCACAATTTGTAATTTGTGTTCAGGAGGCGTTTCCCATGGAATCTTGTGCTGCTAGGAGTATTTGTAAGTATTCTTTCCGTTAGAGTACTGCATGGGTCAGTAGCCAATATTGGGTATGATCCACTAGATCCATATGGCCAAACTGAGAACATACTGTAAGAAATAATAAAAAGAAAACAAAGACAGCCAGTAAAAGATTAAACAAATTAAAAATGAAAAAGGTTAAAACCCTTATCGTTGTTATGTTTTATCTTGCAGACTGTCGCCTTGTCTTACATGTCTGGAACAATTTCGAGGTGTGTTTTTGGCTCCAACTTAGGCAATACACAAATATAGTACATTTTGATGAAGATGTATTACACCCTATGATCGTTTATGTTTTAATCACTCTATGTATCTTTTACAGCTATTATGAAACAAAAGCAGTGTTGCTCGCAATGGGAATAACAGCATTAGTTTGTATAGCTGTCACAATCTTCTGCTTCCAAACCAAGGTAGATGAAGACGTACATTGTGTGTCTTTGTAGATCTGTAGCCTGTGGCTTGTCAGTGGATGTCTTTGTTGTCAGTGGAAAAGAACGCCTTTGTCTCGCATTACAATGGTGCACTGAGTTCCTTTAAATATTTATAACATTTTGGGATAAGAAGTGAATCCAACTTCTCTGTCTGATGCAACTCAAAATTAATATGGTAAATGTTTTGGCTGGAAGATGACACATTTACCCAACTTTCTTTTCTTTTCTTTTTTTATCTCATTCTGATTCTCTTTCAAATTATCTTGACTGCTCTTTCATGTGCCTTGAAGCATATTAACTTCACTTTCATCCCACTAATGACTTGTTTCTCATCACAGGTGGACTTCACCTCCTGCGGGGGACTTCTCTGTATTGCTTCCGTTGTGCTCATGATCATTGGAATTGTTACGGCCATCGTCCTCTCCTTCCACTATGTGAGGACTCTTCTTTAATTTAATTGATTCTCTCTCTACTGGTGTTTCTCATTGCAAGGAGTAGCAGCTCTTTGTGACTGATTTCACATTCAGAGGCCTTTCTTTGTGTCACTCAACAGATCCCTTGGCTGCATATGCTCTACGCTGCAATTGGAGCCATCGTTTACACTCTGGTGAGTCTACTCTCACATGAATTTTAAGGAGAGCATTTGAGCCTGGTATTTATGACAAGGTTATTGTCGAATAACAAGCGGCGTAATGGTCCTTACACCCAGAAATACATAGTTGTTCGCTAGACCTAGCAACATAATTTGATATTTGTATCCATCAGATTTGTTTTGATGTTGGCACAAGAGGAAAGGCCATCAGTGACAGTGAAATGGTTTATTGCCATAGGACCATGAAGGTGCTATTATAATATTTTTTTTGGTCTCATAGTGGTGTAAAATGGAAAGGGTTGAATCTCTGGGGATCTTGAACATGATCAGTACATTTAATGGCAAATTTACTACTGGACTCTGATATTTTTTAGCCGTGTTTGAGGCATGGCTCTCGGGGTGTTGTTGTCACTCTGTCCACCACTTTGGTCCAGAATGCAATAGCTCAACAACTATTGGATGGATTTCTGTCAAATTTTGAACAGACATTTACGGTTCCTGGGCAGTTTATCCCAAATGACAGTTCAGTAAAAGATCTCAACATCCAGTTTATTGGTTGGCACAAAAAGACATGTCGTGTCAATGTTCCCAGAGGACGTATCTACATGTGGTGGTCGCTTTACTTGTGGTTCACTTTAGTGGTGGTTTTAAGTGAAATATCTCAACAAGTATTGGATGTGTTGCCATGACATTTCTGTTACCCTCATGATGATTTGTAATAACTTTGGTGATCCTCTGATTTTTTCTCTAGCACCATGATGTCAAATGTTTATTTATTCAATATGAATAAATTTATTATTCTATGGTTTATGACCAAATACCTTTAAAAATAACGGCATTCCCATCAAACTTAGGTGTACTTTGTGTACTAGCATGGTCACAATAACATTAGGATTCATTCAGCAACAGTGCTAAAACAGCTACATATACAGTGAGGAAAATAAGTATTTGAACACCCTGCTATTTTGCAAGTTCTCCCACTTGGAAATCATGGAGGGGTCTGAAATTGTCATCGTAGGTGCATGTCCACTGTGAGAGACATAATCTAAAAACAAAAATCCAGAAATCACAATGTATGATTTTTTAACTATTTATTTGTATGATACAGCTGCAAATAAGTATTTGAACACCTGTCTATCAGCTAGAATTCTGACCCTCAAAGACCTGTTAGTCTGCCTTTAAAATGTCCACCTCCACTCCATTTATTATCCTAAATTAGATGCACCAGTTTGAGGTTGTTAGCTGCATAAAGACACCTGTCCACCCCATACAATCAGTAAGAATCCAACTACTAACATGGCCAAGACCAAAGAGCTGTCCAAAGACACTAGAGACAAAATTGTACACCTCCACAAGGCTGGAAAGGGCTACGGGGAAATTGCCAAGCAGCTTGGTGAAAAAAGGTCCACTGTTGGAGCAATCATTAGAAAATGGAAGAAGCTAAACATGACTGTCAATCTCCCTCGGACTGGGGCTCCATGCAAGTTCTCACCTCGTGGGGTCTCAATGATCCTAAGAAAGGTGAGAAATCAGCCCAGGACTACACGGGAGGAGCTGGTCAATGACCTGAAAAGAGCTGCGACCACCGTTTCCAAGGTTACTGTTGGTAATACACTAAGACGTCATGGTTTGAAATCATGCATGGCATGGAAGGTTCACCTGCTTAAACCAGCACATGTCAAGGCCCGTCTTAAGTTTGCCAATGACCATTTGGATGATCCAGAGGAGTCATGGGAGAAAGTCATGTGGTCAGATGAGACCAAAACAGAACCTTTTGGTCATAATTCCACTAACCGTGTTTGGAGGAAGAAGAATGATGAGTACCATCCCAAGACCACCATCCCTACTGTGAAGCATGAGGGTGGTAGCATCATGCTTTGGGGGTGTTTTTCTGCACATGGGACAGGGCGACTGCACTGTATTAAGGAGAGGATGACCGGGGCCATGTATTGCGAGATTTTGGGAAACCTCCTTCCCTCAGTTAGAGCATTGAAGATGGGTCGAGGCTGGGTTATCCAACATGACAATGACCCGAAGCACACAGCCAGGATAACCAAGGAGTGGCTCTGTAAGAAGCATATCAAGGTTCTGGCGTGGCCTAGCCAGTCTCCAGACCTAAACCCAATAGAGAATCTTTGGAGGGAGCTCAAACTCCGTGTTTCTCAGCGACAGCCCAGAAACCTGACTGATCTAGAGAAGATCTGTGTGGAGGAGTGGGCCAAACTCCCTCCTGCAGTGTGTGCAAACCTGGTGAAAAACTACAGGAAACATTTGGCCTCTGTAATTGCAAACAAAGGCTACTGTACCAAATATTAACACTTATTTTCTCAGGTGTTCAAATACTTATTTGCAGCTGTATCATGCAAATAAATAGTTAAAAAATCATACATTGTGATTTCTGGATTTTTGTTTTTAGATTATGTCTCTCACAGTGGACATGCACCTACGATGACAATTTCAGACCCCTCCATGATTTCCAAGTGGGAGAACCTGCAAAATAGCAGGGTGTTCAAATACTTATTTTCCTCACTGTATACACATTATGATTTTTGAATGTAATTTAATGTTTGTGACTAGGTTTGAGGTTATCATGGGGAAAAAAGTATATTACAGTTTTGCCAGCTGTTGTCAAAATCTCCATTCTGCAATCAACATAGACAACTGAAGCAGACTAACCCATATTTCTTCTTTTTATGACTTTACTTTGATCTGCCTTCTCTTTCTCCGTGTTAGTTTTTAGTATACAACACCCAGCTTCTTATTGGAAATAGGGAGCTGGCCATCAGCCCAGAGGAGTACATCTACGGAGCTCTCTCTCTCTACATTGACATTGTTCACATCTTCCTCTTCATCCTTCAAGTCAGTGGAGCTGCTACTGATTAAGTCCAGACCACATCTTGTTCTCTGAAAATTCAGAAATTCCAAACTATTCATTTAACTATATATATATATAATTTTTTTTTTTAAGTCAGAAACACTTGAGCACTTTGATTTATTCTTGCAATGTATGAAGCAGGGCAGTGAATGAGGAGAGAAACTAAAGCATATTTGTTTTTTGTTTTTTATATTTTGTCTTGCCTTTTTGTTTCAGAAAGTGGTATTTTAGTAGATCATGTAGCCATGAGAGATTACATTGAGCCTATACTGGAAGTAATACAAAATGTGCATGTTTAAACAATGCATTAGTCTGTGAACTATTACTTGTATCAAACGTTATCAGTAATGACTTTAGAAGCAGTACAAACACAAAACACATCATTCAAACAATGGGAAACAAGTAAGTGATTGAATGTTTTAGAAGTTTTTATTATTGTTTGTGTTTAGTCCTCTAATGATATACAAACACCTGTAGTTACTGCTGGAGACCACAATCAATAGTCTTTAGTCTGTGCTGGTAGTAGGAGGGACTCAGATCAGTATTAAGATAGTTTGTTTTTTAACATCTCCGTAGAAAAGAACTTAAGACGAACACTGACTCGATTAAAACATGGATTAGGTACGGGCAGCTTTACAGGAACGTCCTTAAATCCCTGGCCAACTCCTTTTTCTCTGTTATGTATGTTATACACCAATCAATAAAGTAAACCCTACTGTTGCAAAAACTTCATTCTCTCATCTTTATGGTTAATCATAGTGGCACGTTAGAGTCGTAGAGTGGCACTAGCTCCTATACTCTCCCCCTTTCTGGATTGTGGATTAGTATTGTTTCCCATCACCAGCATCTGCTTTGTCTATGTGGTGGAAGGTTCAAGGCGTCAGGCGCTTCGGGTCACGTGGGAACATGGAGGTCTGACGCACGTTGTGGAGCCCCAGGTACAGCATGCAGACTCTCTCCAGGCCTGGAAGGAAAGACAGTCCAGACAATCAATAAATTATATTTGCCATTAAAAAAAACCTACTTAGAACCATGTTCACATACAGTATGTTCTGATAATACTCTTTTAAAACAGGTTCAGTAAAACAGAAAATGTTCTGTCTCCTGTCCCCCACCCCCCCCCCAAAAAAAACCAAACAGATATTCCTTACCAATGCCTCCACCACCATGTGGGGGGGCTCCATACCGGAAGGAGTCGATGTATGCCTTGATCTTCTCCAGATCTGTAGTTTTGTAAAAATAAAGAGGTTGCTAAAAAAAAGTCGTATTAACTTTTTACAAACCATCGAGCCAATACATTTGCTGGCGTTGTATTGCAAACTAGTCACAAATTGAGGGAGACAGATATTATGTGTAAATCACTCAATGCCCCTTTATCTGAGGCATCTTGACTCTCTCGCTCTCTCCCCTTACCAATCTGGTGATGTATGGCCCTGTCAGTCAGCATCTGAGCGTCATGGACTCTCTGAGCTCCAGACAGGATCTCCTCTCCCCTCATGAACATGTCATATGAGTTGGAGTATTTCTGGACAAAAAAAAACATCACCTATGAGGTCAAGAATCTGTTAAATGAAAGAGAGAGGAAAAGACCATGACAGACAAAACATAAAGACTTGGGAAGTTGAAAGTTAAAGGTCCAATGTGTAGGAATTTCTCCCATCTAGCGTTGAGATCATATATCGCAATCAACTCTCTCGCACCACGCAGTTCAAAGTACGTATTACAGCTACGGTAGCCTTCACGCTTCAAAAAGCTGCTCTCTTGCTCTTTTCAATATCCTTTTTCTGGGCGAAGAAAAAGAAGACTCCTGTTCCTGAAATTTGGATTTTGAATATGTGGTTAGTCTCTCTCTCTCTCTCTCTCTCTCTCAATCTCTCTCTCCCCCAAAGCGACTGGATGACCACTCTCAGTTCCTTAGCGTAACGAGGAGTGAACCCTCTTGTCAGTCACATGGTCTTTGTCTAGGGAGGCGGGACTCCTGGCGGAGAGAGAGAGACAGTGAACGCTAGTTGGGTTGAGATTTGGAGCAGGGTTTCCCGCAGCACATTGCAGTTAAGGCGGCGTAAAAAAAGAAGAAGTATATGAGTGATATCCGCCGTGTTACTCGGCATCCACAGCTAACAACCTGCAGGTGGAGGCGGTGGAGACAGGCTTGGACATAAACGCCACGGGCTGCTGTGGACTTGTCAGTCTCGCAAGCGGTTTCAGGAAAGTGGCTGCATGTGTCCGACAATGCACAGAGCATTAACCGGTACAAGCCTACAGCTGTCTGTGTGTCAGAGGCTCCCGGACAGCGAACTGAGACACCGTTACCTGCTCGTCAAAAATCGCCACTTACTAGCTAATGAATTAGCCTGAGGTAAACACTAGCCATCAGTAAACAGAAGTGACATTGTGGCTGGCGTCTGTGTGTGTGCCAGTGTGTGTGTGCGCCAGTGTGTGTGTGTGTGTGTGTGTGTGTGTGTGTGTGTGTGTGTGTGTGTGTCGGCCCGCCCCCGCTTAGCTCCAACCTGCAGACAGCAGAGGATCAAAAGAAAGACTGAAAAACCTTACTATTTTGGTACAAACATTTACTCACCATGTGGCAGACAGCCACATAGAAATAGATATAATTTATTAATTATATATTATTATTTAAATGTAATATTTAGTGTTTAATAAATAATTGTTAAATGTAGTACAGAGTCTGTAGTCTATTGCATAAACACTCGAGGAATGCTGCAAACATTTGACAGCCAGTACCAATTGCCTGGGAGAACATACGTGTCACAAACGGCAATTCCACAACTGTCCAACAGCGTGAAAGACGACATACTAACGGAGATCAAAGACATATTGTGGATATTTAAAATATCTTCCAGTTCCAGTGTTAAATATTCTTTAGAAATAAAGTGTATTGATCTTTGAAAAGGTGTACCTGCATTATTATGCCATTATCATTATATTAGATGAAAATGGTCTCAGAATGACAATATCGTTTATCGCAATAATTTCTGGGACAATTTATCGTCCAGCAAAATTTGTTATCGTGACAGGCCTACGTGTGGTCCTCCATGTTTCCTTCTTCAAACTTGCCGTGGCCGGGAAGCTACGATACCCATTAGCAGCGTTAGCAACACCTGTGAGTTTATCATGTGACAGTAAAAACACGAAAGGCGGAGCAGTATGTCCTGTATGTCCCTTACCGGCTAACGTATTTCAAGATGGTGCATGATTATGGAGCGTCTACCCCAGTTCATGCAAATGCAAATGTAAAATTTCAAACCAAAAGAAATACTTGGAATTGATGGTGGTGGTAAATATTCATGAAAAAGGACAAGTTTGTGAACGGGCAACACAGATTTTGATAATGAACAACTAAACACGTTACACACTGGAGCTTTAAAAGAAAGGACGGCTGTAGTCCTTTCGTTTAACTTTTAGACTGCTGCATCAACACAGGACTACTTTGGGACTCCAGAAACAGCAGAAACCATGTTAAGACTGAAGTTGAATCTGTCCACCTAAACTGGTTGACAAACTCGTACTAGACATATAGGTTACACAGCAACAAGAAAAGAAAAAAACATAAATTAGCAGTGCAGTAGCTTTTCTGTGACACTGCTAGCAGGTTTCTAATGATGCAAAAAAATTCTATTAAGTTAAACTCTTCATGACTACACTTTAGGGAGCTTTACTTGTGCAACAAAATCCACTGTGGTGTTTATCAGCCAGTACCTCCAGCATAGGACAGACAGCTGAAAAGTCTTTAGGTTAGTAAAAAGCTGCTCTCTGGCCGCAATGCATGTTTAACCACAAGTCAACCACAAAACTAATTTGCATAAATCTACATAACATTTGTCAGTGCACATTTCTTACTATGTAGCCAGTAACTGTGTATACTGTATGTGGGTATGAGTAAGTGAGAGACTTACAGGGTTGTTTGGATCAGGCATTGTGTAGAAGGGTCTAACAGCCAGTGGGTACTTATCCAGCACATAGAAGTCAGTGTCATACTGAGGAAAAAAAAAAAAAGAGTTGATGCAAACAAATCAATAGTTGTTTTATAAATACACTTTATGGATACAACAGGTACACATTTATCATTCAAGACAATGATATATTTCCTTTTCTTTATATAATGTAACATTGCACCTTGAGATACTTTCTGTTATAGTTGTAAGTTCTGCATTATACCATCTTCCTCCACACTACAGGATAAAAGGGTTCTGATGTTTCTGTTACTTTTAAAAGTTCTGTCAAATCTGTCTGCCTTTGCCAACACTGCTGGGTTCTTTCTATCATGTGCCGTGTATCTTTAGTATTTTTAACTCCACCTAGAGGGGGAAATTCTGGGAACGCTCACTGTGGCTCAGGTGTTGATGATTAGATGTTTTTGGAACACTGATGAAGGCAGCTGATAAGTGCTGATTTTAATGCTGCAACCCATCAAATGATGGCTCTTTCTGTTTCATATATTTATTGGTTTGCACACAAAAAACAGTGAAGGCACTTGGATAACAATAACAAACATATTTGTATACAACTTTTAAAAAAAAAAAATTTCCCCCCATTAAAAAAATTAAATTAAATTAAATAAAAAAAAAAACCAAGGGAAAGAAAGAAAGAAAGATGGCTCTTTAATACTTTTAATCCAAACACACACACAGAGATCCAAATCACGCAATTTTCTACAGTCAGTGTCCAACCACCAATTTTCAAATATCTTTACACTAAATTATACATTAAATGAAAACCAACCAACATTTGGACATACCTTTTCCTTGACAAGACGTCCAAGCAGCTTTTCATTGGGCGTGCTACAGAACAACCAAAAATGCATTACATTGTGTCACATTGTTACCTGTAACTTGCCTGAAAGTGAATATTATAAAACATTATTTAATGATCTTGTCGTGGTTTTACACCAACAGCATGACAAAGAACTGTTTCTATGCATTTCTCAACTGTGTAAATAGTTCAATAAAACAGCATTGATCACAGGAATTACTTCAATATAAATGTCTAAATGTATTTCCGCTTTTGTCAAATGAAATCATCTGACAAAACGAGTAGGATGTATTCTGACCTGAGGTCGTCCTCGTCACCCATCTCCACCCCGGCCTCGCGCAGCATGGCCAAGGCCTCGGTGTACTCCAGCCTCAGAGTGGGCTCCAGGAATTTGAAAGGCTCACTGGGGTACTGCTTGTTCACCGTCTGGATCTCTGTCTGAAAGCTGACACACACACACACACACACACAAACACACACAAACAACACACACACACACACACACACACACACACACACACACACACACACACACACACACACACACACACACACACACACACACACACACACACACACACACACACACACACACACACACACACACACACACACACACACACACACACACACACACACAAAAAACTACTAACCAAAGTTTGCAGTTCCTGCCCACACACAGCCAGATGCCACACAAATGTGCCTTTGGTAGTTAACCTAACAAGCCCAGAGCCCACACTGGTCAGTAACTTTGTAAGGTAATATAAGATAGGCCTCTCTTACAGTTTTGTACAGATTTTGAGTTTCAAACATTGTGCCTGCTGGCCACCCTATATGTTCTCTTACTATAAACAGAGTGAAGCAGAGCTCATGGAGGCAGACAAAATACATTTAAATGCAAAAATGACAATGGTAACCAATTCACAATTAGAAACATTAGAGCATTATTTAACATTTTTAAAAGACATCCAACAAGTATTCTGATACGTTTTCAAAGCAACATGAGACATCTAACAAATCTCCACGGAAGCCAGGTCATCTTTGCATGACGTGCTGGAACATCAGTCAAACGTACATGCAAATTGATTTATTACGTCAAGGAGGGACAGTGTGGAAAGTCATGAGAAAAGATAAACAGTCAAACTGCCCTGAGAAAGAGGAACAGTGGTTGTTGTTGAAACCAACGAACAGCGACTGACATTTATATTATAAAGGAGGCTTGTTTTTTTGTTTTTAATGAAGTGGTAAATAAATTGAGTTGTGCCCTGTGTCTTATCCAACGTGAAGCCTCTTTTTCTTTTCTTATAATACATGTTCTAGCACATCAGTCAAATCCCCCTGAATGTTTATCTTCCATCCATGCCAACTGCTTACAGGACAGAAAACAACAACAATACAAGTATAGCTACAAAATCCTCAGCATGTTAACAAAAAAAAAAGAATTAAAAATGGATAAGGATAAACTGAAATGCAGAATAAGTTTTAAAATCCATCATGTATAGCAGCTAAGAAGGCTCTCCCTGCTCAATGTCATTTTCAGACAATGCTGTTCTTCAGCAGTGCTGCCACGATGGTGGGTTGGAACAAAACAATAGAAAAATTATGGGCACGCCAGAAGAGCTTTACCCAGTTTTTATTTATCCATTCTTTCTGATTCAACAGCTCTCTACACATGCTGCACTGATTCACACCACTAGGTGGCAATAAGGCCACATCAACAGACGTTCAACAGCAGCAGTGGCTGACGCCACTTAATATGGATTCAACAGCTAAAATAGTTTTACTAAGAAACACTGTATTTTTTTAAATATATTTTACCATCCACTGAATTTCCAACTCAGGAATAGATCCTGTCAAAATTCACCTCTTATGTAGGAAAACAAGACTTGAGCCTCTATGGGATGTAATTTGCATTAATTGCTGGTTCAATCGTCACATCACCTCACCTCAACTCACTTCACCTTACCTCAGAGAAAGTTTGAGTAAAACAAATTACCATGAGAATTTGTAGAGTCAAAACAAAAATGTCAACCTCTCAGTTTGAGCTTTACTGTATGAATCCTAATCTTACTTGTCTCGCAGGCCCTTGAAGATCTGCACCATGGTGTCAGTGATGGAGTCAATGACTTCGTGGTAATGGTAGCTGAAGGCCATCTCAATATCCAGACCCACAAACTCAGTCAAGTGACGGTGCGTGTTTGAGTCCTCCGCCCTGAAAACTGAAATTATGCAGATTTTATATCAGCGTCTAAACAAAGTAAACGTTAAGTAGAGGAAAAGTGACAGGTGGCAACACCTTTTATTTCGTGGCATCTTATCCAGGGAGCACTGAGTCCTTAAATGTGCACCTGACCAGGTCACAAGCCAGAAGTAAATTCATCTCAATTAAAACCTGTAGCATTTTACTAGTAATGCGGTTATAATGCTAATCTCATTTAATTGTTTCCTTTATTGTGAAGCACTTTGTTAACTCTGTGTGATGAGTGCTAGACACTAAATCATCACTGATCGCAGATACTTGTATGAGAAATTAATGACACGCGCGCTACATATAATTAGCAAGAGCTGTGTTCATTATGGTTGTTCTGAATTAGAGTGCCTAACTAATGATTCTTTCTGTTCTTCTATTTGACAGGTCTTCAGGCTGTAAGCAGTTCATTAAAGGTGTGTCTACATCCCACATACGGCTGAATGGAAGTCAGGTATGTGCACATGCACACAATTTCACAATGATTGAGATTTACAAAAGACATACATGCATATGTATGGCTTTATAAATCGGTATATGCATATTTATGCTTTTGTATGCACAAAGAGTTTTAGTCTAGAACCTACACACCATTGTATGCATCTGACCCCTGCATACATTTACCAAAACCACTCCAAACATAGCTAACACGACATCTGCTGCTCTATACTTAAGCCTAGTGTTTACATCTGTTTGCCCGCTGATGAGCCTCTTTAGCTGATTTCAGATGTTGGCACCCACAGCCGTGGAAGCAACATTGAAAAAGACAGTACTTCTGGCTGCTGGGATTTCTAGAGAGAGTTGATCCCAATTCTCCTTACTTGCTGAATTGGTGCGACCGTAACTAAGGCAACAGTGGTGAGTACAATGTTTCCTTAGAAGCACTGATGACCTTAAGCCCTTTGATTTCTCCGGTGGAGCTACAGAGAAGCAAACAAAGACCTCGGTCCAGTCTGTAGAATACTGAATGAGCATCCTTCTCTCAAATGTTTAATTTATCTTGTTGGAGAATTGTGTTCCATCTTAAAATCACATGTAAGTCGCAAATTAAAAAGGAAGGCTGTGTATAGGGTTTTTTGTATTTATGCGTGTTGTTACATACTGTGTGTATTTAATCAGATGGTGGCAGTGTTTGCTTACCAAAAGAGCTGGGGGGGGGGGGGGGGGGAAGAGAACTTAGCACAGCACAATGAAGTCTTTTACAAGTCCCATTGTGTCATTAATACACTAAGCTCACAGTGAAAGCAACAGAGGAAGGTCTCAAACAGTCTAAATGCATTTGCAGTTATTATCAAACTGTCATCTCAGTTAATAGGGTCTACGGTTTTCACGACACTCTAGCTGCTCATTTCGCTGTTGGCCAAAAGAGAATGAAAATGTGTGAGTGGACGGTCGGGAGGCATTCTTACCTGGACCCACACAGAAGACCTTGTCAAAGTCAGCACAGATGCACATCTGTTTGTAGAGCTGGGGAGACTGGGCCAGGTAGGCGCTGGTTTTAAAGTAAGATACAGTGAAGACATTCGCTCCACCTTCGCTGGCAGCTAGAAGTGGACAAAGACACCTTTTAGAAGTGAGGTTTTTACTGCCCCACAGCAAGGGCAGATATAGGTTATCACAAACACACATTTAGCAGGAAACTGGGGTTTCTCACTTCACAAACTCAGACAGCCTCCACCTACTGACATTTCAGTTGGAAATCTAATTAGCCAACTTAATTTGGCAACATTTTTCTCTCTCTTTTTTTTTTTTTTTTTTTTTTTAAATAATAATTGTACATATGACTGGTTAGCAACAACAGAAACTATGCCACAGACTTTTTGATGGCACATTTTTAGATGCTGACAATAGTCAAAAGTATTCATTTAAAAAAAAACCACAGACAGTTGCCTAGCACGTTTTTCAAAAACAAAAACACGGGCCTCACTCCGGCCAGACTTAGAGAACACATCTGCGGTTCCCTATTTCACACAAACACGTCAGAGGGCACTATCTGATATTCTCATGTCGTCAATAGTAGGGTGGGGGTTCAAACAGCACAAACTGTACTTCGGGTGTTGGCAGGCAGGAAAATGTGGTTTTTGCAAAAAGCAGTGTTGGTTTACATGCCGCCAAAACAAAAGAGCGGCAGTTTTGAATTTAGTCGTGCCAGGCAACTGCGATGTCATTGGCCCTTAAAGAAAAGAGGAAGTGAGAGCGTCACAGGTTTCGCCACACTTCATTTCACATCTCAGAGGCACGTGGGAGGCCGCGGACGGGAGATCAGTGTACAAGACAATGTACTTTGTTGGAAGAAAAACAAATTTTGACTCAAGCTTACTGTAAATTGATGTTTTTAGATGAAACCCCGTTCCTATTTACTTATGTACAGCTTTCAGTATAAATGATATACCTTCCTGAGCATTTTCTCAAGGCTGTATACAATAAATAAAATTTCAGCTGAAAAGTGGAAAGGGTTTTTCACAAGGTAAATTGTAAACATGTAGACTACCAAGTCATCTCTCACACCTGATGTTGAGAAAAAGATACCAGGATAAGAGAGACACGTTGCAAGGAAAAGCTCAAAATAGCTGTCTTTTAAATGTCAGTGGGAAGAGGTTTTTTTCTTCCAGTCCTCTCTTCCTTTACTGATGTGGGATAAGGTCTTTTGGGACCAAGCTTAAGGAAGGCCTTCCCTGTCAAGTTAAAAAGGCATCGTGTGGAAATGTGAGAGTAGAGGAGCTGATGTGAGAATTGGTCGATGCATCAAAATTCCCAGAGGGCTGGATTCAATTCTTGATAGGTTGAAAACAGTAAAACTCTTTTTTTATATACCTTCTTGTCTGTTGTTTGCTTGAACATAGATGCAAGTGATTGTTTGGGTTCAGAAACTCTCCGTTACTCACTGAAACCGTTTTGTGAGCTTAAACTGAACTTCAAATTTCATAGCCACCCAAAAAAACAAAAAAAAAAACGACAGCAAATACAGGAAGTCAGCCTTATAACTGTCACATGATGACTCACAGGACACCTGTGGGTGGGTGATATGGAAACAAGTGTGTCTCTACTGAAACATCTACGAGTATGATTCAATGCCGTGTTAGTCTTAGTTTTCCCATGGGGCAGGATCAACGGGACAGAGAGTGTGTGTTGTACCTGATATGATTTTAGGGGTCTGGATCTCCACAAAGCCCTTTTTGGTGAGGGTTTCTCTGAAGAGCTGGCACACTCCAGACTGCAGGCGAAATATGGCCTGGCTGGTGGTCGTCTTTGGGAGGATAAACACGCAGCCACACACAGAGAGACATTTCCACACTTAGCGTGATCCATTGGATTTATTACACATTATCATCATAACAGATGTGTGAAAACAAGACTACCAATTTCTGTTCATGCAACTCCTCTCAACATGAAGGGTGAAACCTCTAATTTGCTGGCAAGGGCAAGACATGCATTCAAAGCCAGCAAGAGCCCCAGGTACTTTAAACCTGTCATTATAAATGTAAATGCTGAAACAAAGGCGGGGAGAGAAATAGCTCAAACTAAACCAAGAGATTACGGTAAAAACCTAAGCTCCGAAACTGCAACAGGGAACACTCCCTTCAATTGACTGACTCATCTGAAATGACCACACGATTTCTACAATTGAGCTTTACTGGCTTTAAACTTTAGTTATTATACACCTTAATGAAGACAGACCCTGGTCCTTTCAACAGTATGCACAGGTCTGTGTTAATTACAAGGTTTCATTCCTCCCTTATTTCAATTACTAGAGGCTGTCCAGTCCTGAATAGGCCTTGTCTGACTACCAGTTTGCAGAATGGAAAGGTGATGATGTCCAAATACTGGCAAGCTCATTAATCTGCACACAATGCTTCAGGGCTGTCTGGCTAGAACTTTTCCTTCAGTTCCAATCTGAAAACTTTAGAAAAAAGAAGAAGTGGGGAAATACGTAAAACTTTTCTGCTTGAAAACATCCTTTACCCAAACCTTTAAAAAAGCAGTGAACCAAAGGAACCAAGCTAATCTCACATGACTCATGTGTGTCATGTACCGTATTACACATTAGGGCTGTGGCCCATGTTAAACCTGGGAACCCCAACTTAAAACCCTGCAGGACCGCGTTCAAAAATTAGAAAGCACTTCCTGCAGTGTGTCTGTAGTGAGTAGGTGTGAAAGTGGGTGGGTGGGTAGCGGTTAGGGTACTCCCAAACTGGCACTTCGTCTGATGGCGTCCTAAACAGACCTAAACCTGACACACCTCTCAGTGGCACATATTGCTAGCTTAAAACCTGCCTGTGGTGATGATCCACCACAGGCAGGTTTCAAAAGCAGTTTCAAATATTTGCCTGGTTTCACTACTGGGCTCACCTGTATTCTTTTTAGGAATACGTCCACTTGGTATTTTTTAACAGTTGAACGATTTGATTGTCAAGCTTCTCCGATTGTCTAATGTGAATACAAAGTCAGTAACAGTGGTGATATGGCATAACTTAATGGGTAACTACCGGGTGCGTTTGTGTCTAAGTGACTGAGAGATCGCTGCAGTCGGCAGCGGCGAAACAAGCTACAATGTAAGTTAATAGGGCAATTGTCCAGCTTGTATATACCTTCACAAAAGTGCTCGTTCTGCCACTGACAGGCTCAGATTAATAATCTAAGTGTCTGACAACATTATGGAAAGGATTTCTAAGTAGGTCGACCTTTCTGTTAAAGAGTAAGATCTTTTTTTAAAGATAAAAACCCTTGGCACTTCTAGGGACTTGCCTTAACTCTATTCAACACCAATTAACTAGTCAGGGTGACTTCCCAAAAAAATCTACCTGTGAGTCCAGCTGTCTTATGCAAACTAAATTCAATTTAACTTTTATACTGCGTTTTAGTGCTCAGGTTACAAATTAAATTATTATTAGGGGAGGGGTTACGGTTATCTTTTGGAGTGTCTGTCAGCCAGTGTGGGAACCACTTTATAGCTTCACTGGGCTCTAAAGGGCAAAACTGATGACAGACCCGAGTCACTGAGCTCAAAGTGCACAGTGTTACAGAAACAGGTGTTGTGAGGCTTGTGAGCTACGCGGCTCTGTGCTGTGGTGTTAGCGCCTTCCTGCCTGCTGCATCACACACATGGGAGGCACTGATCAAAACAACGAGATCCTTTGTGGCTCAGTCACTACTGCTGCTGGCATTGGTTTAGCACATCTCCCCCACTGCAAGATGGGTAACACCAGCCCACTAAATCACAGACTATCTCTTTTTCACATTTTTGCATTGCATTTTGAAATGCTGATAGTAGCTTATAAGGTCCCTTTAATGTGGAAAAATGCTTTACATCTCTTACAAGTTTACTATATTACTAGATACAATTTGATTGACTTTGTAACATTTGTAAATTTAAAAAAAGGATTAATAAAACTAAAGAAATGGACAGAAATACTAGCCCTGAAAAGGCTTATATAAACAAGTGTGGCTTCTCATATATATATATATATATATATATATATATATATATATATATATATATATATATATATATATATATATATATATATATATATATATATATATATTTCATCCCACCAGACAACCACTCAAGCCTCAAATGTGAACATGTCGCTTGCGAGATTAGATACATTGAGACAGATCCTCCGCAGGCTGTGTCACAAATTCAGTGTTGTTTCCACTTGTTTTTCCTCTGGTAGCAACTTACCCTGAGATCAATCACCCTGTTGTCCAGCTTGGTGTCCTGGTTGACTGTGGCTCTGCCTTCCTGGGGGCAAACAAAAAACACCACATCACCAAAACCCCTCAGACTATGAAATGTAATGTAACTGCCCAGTTCCTGTTTTGTTCTTTGTGTTTGTGGCCAATGTAAATGCTTTTAAAATCTCAAAAGGAAGACAATAATTCCTAGTACACCTATCAACTATTGCCAGAATATCAGCCTGCAAAACCACTAATCCACGTGCTATTTATTTTACCTAATGAAACACTGCTTGTACAGTTTAAACCGAGAAGTAAAAAAATGCACAGTTGCTTTGTTCCTTGCAGCAACTATTACTGGGTCAACTGCAACAAAAGACGTCTGCAACATGGAACAGCAGGGCAATAAAAAGAGAAAAGAAAAGAATAAAAAACAAATGAAAGAATAAATGTGTCATCACGGGAGGAACCACTGCTTCCAGGGTCATGGATGTCTGACTTCCTTTAGGACCTGCTGGGGTTTGAGCTAATAGCCTGTGTAGCCACATCCTGCTCCAAACAGCCCCATGCAGGGGGACAAAAGGTTAGACGGGCATACAGTCGGGGTAGACAGGCCTGTTAAGGCCCGTGTCTCTGGGGAAGACAGGTGCTGCTACCAGTGTGTGCCTGACATGCTAAATCCTAGCAGAAAGCACCTGGGATGCTGCTGCAGCTGCAGAGATCGGCTTACTGGATAAACACGGACCGGCGCTCAGCTGTCACTGGTATAGTGAGACCCACACAATGATTTGCTCATGATACATATATAAAGTAATATGATAATATAACATTTGTACTTGAATAAGATAGATCCACAGATACAGAAAAACAATAGCTATTGGGGTGTGGCAATGCTTTCACTGCATCTATTTAAAATGATGTTGATTCGGCAGCTTCAACCTGTGGATAGAAAGGTTTGCTGCTGTGCCTGCAACATTATTGTTAATCACTATGTAACAATTTGAATTGAGCAAATGAAGATTCTTGAGAAAAATATGTATTTTCCCTCAAATGCAGCTCAACATCTGTCATCAGCTATTTTTGTTTACACAGTCACTATGCCAGAATTTAACGTAACAGATGCGGCATTTTAGTAACAAGCATGTCAGCCAGTGAGCGCGACCACGTGTTTTATGTTTCTCCGACCATAAGTCAGAATTATAGCAACATTTCAGTTTCCCAAAGAGAGATGGACAGCTTCATGACATTTCTGCTGTATGTAAAGTTCATAAAGCTGCACTCATGTACTGCAGAAAGACTACTAAAGCATCCAACCACCTGTTTAAGGGACACATCATTTCCACTGGCAACTTCGGCAGCTAATTCTCCTAACCTGCCAATGTTGTCAACATGTTTGACAAGACACAGAGCGTACTGTAGTAGGTATTTGCACAGATCTATAATTGTCTAACGGTTATAAAAAAAATTTATTACACATACTGGTTTCAAAATAAACAAAACTGAATTCAAAAGAAAAAAAACAAAAAGTTTCATGAGTTGAATCACCAACCAATCACACTTGTATCAAACTGACTTGTTGTTAAGCCAGAGTTTCACACTCCAAAAACAACAGCTTTAAAGTTTAATAACCAGCTCAACTGTGGGTTGAAAATATGACTTCTTAAATGAACCACGATTCTCTAAAATTATTCAGCATCAATGCACTGATCTCCTTAATTGGAATTCAGTAGGCACCCTAAACCCTGGCTGCCAGCTCTTATAAACACCACTTGAGGGGCGAGTCAAACAAGGTGATGTTACTCACTGAATGTGATACTCAATGCGAGCCATTCTGCTCATCATCTTGTTTTATTGAACCAGGTTTAATTACCCAATCCTTGACCCTGCCAAAAACACGAATCTCTATTCTTACTGACGTCTTCTCTCTGTGACGGACAAAGTTCACGCATGGATATGCTAGAATTTGGCTTTCAATATAAAGTATACAGATGCATTAAGGCTTACAGTGGACTCTTTCACAGTCAGTTCCTGTTTCTAACACTGAAAAGTTGTTGTACGTTTTTTTTTTTTTAATTAAAGCACAGTTTGGAGGATAGTCAACAGGGTCTGTGTTTTTTGTCTGGTTGAGACTGAGCAGTCTTATTGGCATTACATGCTGATTCTTTTCACCTGAAAAGTTTCACCTTGAGAATGTACCACACTTGCTATTCCATTCCAAGTGTCCTAAATTGTTGGTGGTTGGATTTCCTCTTTTTCAGCTAAACCACAACACATAGTGGACCTTCCATTAATCACCTACCTAATGTCATACAATTGCTTCATTGAAAAGAACGAATAAGATCAGCCTTGGGTGTCAGCCAATAATTCACATTAGTAGGCACAGTAAAGAAAATAGCACTGGAGTGTCAGTAGTGAGAATTCTGGGCCAAGTATGCTTCCCATGCCCTTTCATCCATCCATCCATCCATCCATTCATCCTCACCTCTTCCCCCTCTCCGTCAGGCCTGACGGCATCCTCCAACTGCAGGGGGAGACGAGGCTCTGCCTGGCTGATGACAAAAATCTGAGAGGGGAAAGAAACAAAAAGTAAAACAATTCAGAGGGTGACAAATCACAAACATTTCCATTAGATGTTCTGACAATGGAAAGTACCTGGACTCCACATACAGGCATAAAAAGCAAAGTGAAAGACACTGAAAGCCTCATCTGTTAAAACCACATTCATGTGTGATTGACTACAAGCGTTTACGTGCTGCTAAGGATCATGTACAGTTGGTTGATACATTCACTGAGCCCTGCAATACTTACATATTGACAATGTCTTAAAGACAATGTCAAAGTTTGTGGTGTTGCAGGGAGCCTGGGTAGTTCACCTGGTGGAGCGTGCGCCCCATGTGCAGAGGCTCAGTCCTCGCCGTAGCGGTCGCCGGTTCAATTCCGACCTGCGACCCTTCGCTGCAAGTCATTTCCCCTCTCTCTCCCGTCATGCCTTAAAGCTATAACGCGTAGTTTCTCTCTCCCCCATGAGAAATTTTAAGTAATGACAACAAAACTGTTGGCGCATCCACGCGCCCCCACCCCTCCTCCCTCCAGTTGCCAGTAGCCAAAGACGACACGGAGGATTAAAAAACATGATGGACTCTTCAGAAGAGGTAATTATCTTCACTCGAGCTTCTGCGCGGGAAAGTCACGGGACAACAACAATCTTCTGAACGAGTTGTGTGGAGTCTTAATTAGCTTTGTAGCAACTCATTTGGCAATGGCTTGAATGTAACGGACCTTCAATAATATCAAAAAGTTACGCACTAAAGCTTTAACTGTCCTATCAAATAAAGGCAACAAAAAAAAAAAAAGCCCCAAAAAAACTGAACTGTGTTGAGTGAGTAGTTTACGTGTGTGTTAACCCTTGTGTTGACTTTGGGTCACATTGGCCCGTTTTAAATTTTTGTTTTATATCAGAAAATATTGGACGTAGAAATAAGCGCTGAAAATGTGTAGAAGAAAAATTTTAAAATTTAAAACGTTGGAAAAAGCAAAAATTGTGAAAAAATGCGTCACAAATGTCAGGAAAAAAAGTGTTTTTTTCAAGGTTGAAACGAAGACAACACAAGGGTTAAGAACGCCGTGCTTGTTTGATGAATGTAGTGAAAAGTATGCCCACCCTCTCGATGTGCAGCTCCACGTCCTGCTGGGAACAGCTCTCAATCTTCTGCTCCACTTTCCTCACCAACGCCTCCACGTCTACAATGCTTTCCTTGGTGATGCTGGTGGAGACAGTTGAGATGGTGGAGTGTAAACAACGGATAACACTTAGAAAACAAACTCATTTGTGTGGGAGGCTAACTGCCTGAGAACAATATTTCCATTAAACTGTGACTGATGCATTTAGACAAGCATTTTCATTTTTCACGGTGTGACGTGCAGGGGTAGTGTGGGATAGGGTTGAGTGGTTTTAAGTTGGGTGGTGGGGGAACAACGAGAAGCTGTTTTTCTTCCAAAATCACTACAAATTCTAAAAATACATGACATTAGCTAACAGGGAAAGGGCCAAGTTAAGATACCACAAGCTTGTGGCTTTCAAAAGAAAACCGCTATCCTCATTTCTCTGCAAATGTGCCTCTACTTACGTTAGGCTCAAATAAACAGGATGCAGCAGGGTAGAAAATGTGTCTCCTCACATTCATTTTAGACAGCCACAATTTTACTCTGGGACCCTAAAATGATTTCTGTCACCATATTATTATTTATTATATAAGGAGCCCATTTTAGTTTTTGCTTTTAGATAAATCTCTGCATCCGGTGGCATCACACTAGGATTTTAAGAGGTATAAAGACTCTACTTGACCCAACTGTCTATCAAATGGGTGTGTGCAATTAAATTAACACCAGCTAATTTTAAGGCAGAAACATGAACACAGCAATGTGCATAATCACATTGTTCACCTTATTAATTTTATATCAGTCAAAAAGGAGATGTAAATAAACAGAAGCAGCCAAGTTAAGAGGGTGATTGTTGAGTTTTTAGAAAACGTTTTGCAAAAGAGTTGCAGCTTACATAATTTTACAGCTACCGGAAAGTACCAAGCTCTACTGTACTACAAAAACAGTTTGATATTGAGCTCAGGGGTAAAAATCCCCCCCGTTATACAGTTTATAAAGTTAATTACAGCATGCCCAGGGGACCCATTTCTTATTTTGTCAACATGTTTTTTTTTTTAACAATGCAGCATCTCCCTACACAAGTTTCTCACTGAAACCCAGAAGAGATAAGAGGAACAACACTGACTGTCATGCAGCGCAAGGCCAGATGGGAAACCCACTGTAATCCTTCGCTCCTCCTCATTAAAAAGCAGTAATGAGGGCCTTAACACTGGGGTCCTGCTGTCCCTTTAGCCCCACAACAGCTGCCGCCATAGTCCCCCGCCCCCCCAGTAGGAGATCAGTTAGATAAATAAACCTCCACATTAATAACCTCCACTGCATGGCTCAGAGGCTGGCGACAAAACGTTTAGCACACACTGAGGGAGACAGAGTGATTACCTCGAGAGTGTTGACAATGTCACATGGAGAAATACAAGAAAAAGGGAGAGAGACTGCTTTCATACTGAATCAATGTCCCAGGAACACAACACTCTGGCCATGAAAGACACCTACGGCCATAACTACAGCTGCTAATGCATCACTACATTACATAATTGGTAAGCAGAGCTCACCAGACTGACTTTCCAATTTCAAAAGATGAAAGACGCTACACATGTATGTTTTCACCATCCTGTCGCTTTTGGTCCTTGGAGCCAGTGCCAACATTACCCTCAGAACCTGAGATCATACTCAAACGCTCATTACCCAGCAAGACGTGAATGAATGCAATTTCTAAACAAAGTGAGCAGTAGCTATGACGTTTCATTTACATCCATTTTGTTGGAGTGGAGCCAGATATCTCAAAATCTCCACATAAACAACAAATCTGCATGGCTACATTCCAGTAGAGGTAAGTGAGACTACATGTTTTTCTTTTTTAAATATGGGTGAATCAACCTTTTAAACTACTTACATGTTATGCAGTGGTAGGGCTGCTGCTCTCACTGACAAACACCACTGGGCATGCTATTATTTCAAACGGGTCTTCCAAATCATCAAATTCTTTAAGACGCTTGGACTGAATCAGGTGAGTCAGGATTGAATCAAACCTACAAACTTCTTACAATCAGACATGTTTATTGCCATTCCAGTTTTAGGAGCCAAATCGGCCACAGCTCCCTTGTGCTTTACACTCGACTCTCCTGAGGTACTTAAGTGGAGTAAAGGTTGCAGAGCCTGAAGATCCCTTAATTGAAATGTGTGAGTGAGAGGAGGATGACTTTGGCGTACAATATATGAAAGAAGGCTTCCCCAGCAATGTCATCACTGCCCTCGGCGTGATTATGAGAGGATTTACTTGTAATCCAGGGTCTTACTCAGCTTGTCAATCATCACACCAAAGTGTGTGAAACCAGACGTGAGCCAGAAAGCTGACAAACTGACAATGCCACCTGTTCTGAAAGATTTAAATATAAAAAGCACACAACATTTTGATCCTAGCAGCAACGCTCAGCAAACCTCTTGGTAAATCGTTAGCGTGACTTAGCTGTTTTTGAGTTTTTGTTCTAAGACCATGTTGCCTTGGCAAGCGTGTCATCACTTTCACTTACTCCGTTGTTACAACGAATTGCACAACAATCTAACTGCCCGAACGTAACATTGCAGAACCAGATTGAGAAACAAAAATATGTTGAAATGTATGTACGATGTCCTAAACAAAATATCCTGCAACTTTTCTACAATGTTAAACAACATGCAACTTGAAACCAATGGTCCTTTCTATGGCTGTGTTGAAGCTACAAAGCACTGCAGGATAACAGAAACTGAAGCTGAATCTCAAAAACGGCTGGGAGCAGGTCAGCTGAGAGACTGAGGGGAACTACGGCGCGGTCAGGGGATTCTGACACTTCTAACAAAGTGGGGTCAGTGTGTTCAGGCAGCAGAGGTCAAGACTCGGGTCTGAGCAGCAGTGACCTCGCCCTCATTAGAAACGTGTACCTGTGTTTTGGTTGACTTTCCTGTAAACCTCAACATACTGCAACAAACCGCCAAGAGGCTCCTAGGGTCTCATTGACGAAACATGAGCAGAATGAATGTGTGTAAAATGGTAATTTATGCGCCTTTGAGTATTCATCAAATTTAGTAGCTCTGACTTGTTTACATATGACTCAAGCAGGTGTGTACATAAACTCCATCATTCATCAGTTACTTATTTTATTTATTTTATGTTTTTTTAAAGATTATTTTGTTGGGCTTTTCCGCCTTTAATCGATAGGACAGCTAGGTGAGAAAGGGGAAAGAGAGGGGGAAGACATTCAGGAAATCGTCACAGGTGGAACCCTGGACCTCTGCGTCGAGGCATAAGCCTCGAAGTATATGTGCGCCTGCTCTACCCACTGAGCCAACCCGGCCACAAGTCCTTCATGTTTTTGAATGAATCTGGCTGTACTATGTCTAGCTGTAGATGCTATCTAATATACCCGTTTTGTCGCTCAGTCTTAAATGATCAGAGGAAGTGAGAAGCTGGGGACACTCGTCAACCCACATGGCCCTCGGTGCTGGGTATGAGGTCACTGTCTGGAACAATAACGGAGCATGACACATCCCAATGATGTTTGACACTGCTTTGTCAGTGATGTGCCATTAAGTTAATAGTTTTAATCAAACTGATTTCTTTCAACTTTTTGTGAGATTCTATGGGAGGATAAAACCGCAGACACTTGTTTCATCAGCTTTTTGTGAGACTATAAGGCTATTATAGCTGCTACTTTATAGGAGGCTTGTTGTAAATACAGCTGCAATGTCTGCATTGCTTAACATTGCTTCTTTATTATTCAATGTCTTAACTGCCATTTTGGTCTGGCAGATTACACTTGTGGGTGTTGCCCTTTGCCTAATTTAGCAATGTCTGCAGAGGTGCCTGTTAAGTAATACGTAATAATTATCGTTTTCCCCATTTACAAATATATTAAATTCATCGAACAATGGTAGTAATGGAAAACAGATGCTTCCAAACATCTGATGAGCATTTTACATTACATGAATGATGTTATGTTATACCTAAAGTCCAATTTTAGAATTATTTTACAAAAGAGCCCCCTTGTGAACATCAAATGTCAGCCTAAAGTGGCATTATTATCAGCCCTCCTCCTTTAGCCCTTTTAATAAAGTGCATATCCGCTGATAGTCGTGTTCATTCATAGAATACCAGTAATGGGCTACAAGTTGGCTGCTAACATGAATAATGATGCTTGGCTCTTAAGCATTTCTTCCTCATCTGATCCTAGCTGCTGTATCTGCCATCTCGACAGGAACCGTTCCATTAAAACGCTGCTGTATCCCGCCCTGTTAACAGCCAGCTTTTGTTGTCAAGTGAAAAATGATTGATTCCCCCACCCTCCACCTCACTCAGAATGTGTGAAAATGGATCGGTGGACAATTAGGGCCCAGGATTTTCCCACCATTGTTTGTGCCCTCTCTGACAGGAAGAGCAGTCTCGGTACTCACTTTGCGGCGAACTTGACCATCTGCTTGCTGGCACGATCTCCCACTGCGACCAGTGCCTGCACGTTGAACTGCTGTTGACGCAGGACCAAGAAGCATTGCTTCCCTGAAAACAAAACGAAACAAAACAAAACAAAACAGATAGTGCCGGGCTGTTAAGATCTTTTTAATGCAAGGTTAACAGGCTTGTCACAATAAAAGCTTGGGCGTTCTTCTCTGACGCAATGTGCATTTGTCCAGTCAAAAGTCTACGTGTGACTCCAGATGAAGAAGGTTTTCCCCAGCTGTAAGGACGTCATCTACAGGTAAAGTGTCAAACATTTGTGAACAGAGTCTTCTCTTTGAAGAGCACTGTGTGGAGATTGCTACCTTCCTAACAAACACACACAGGCATGCACACCTAGGAAGAGTGTAAACAAGTTAGCCAACAAAAACTCAGGGCAGCAGACCACCCAGGTACTTTGATGTTTGTTGCCTGTGATAAGGGGGTGGGTGGTGGGGATAATAGCAATGCCAAAATCCCACCAACAGATGCATCTCATCCTGTACCAATATTGTTCATACGGAAATCCTTACAGCGAGCAGAGAGAATGAAGACGTGATTGGAGGGGAAGTGACTCTTGACTCTGGAAGTTATCTTGAAGGGAAATGACTAGAATATAATCATTGAGACCTTCAGTTTGTTTGCAATCGCAAGTTTAGCACAGCAGCAAAAAAGGCTTTGTTTTTCATACAGAGATGTAATAACCTGGCAAGGCTGAGTAGGTTCATTGTATTCAAATAGAGCAACTTTGTGGCTGCAAGTAGCTGGAACCCAGCAAATAGAGGTTATCTGAGCTTCCACTTGGCGGTGACATGCCAGTCTGACAATGATATCAAAAACAACCACAGGTTGTCAAACTTTGCTCAACATGGAAGGAATGGGGGGAAAACTGCCCTGCAAGTGTCTGCACAATCCCACAGAGGAATAATATTGCAGAAAATGGGGGAAGGTCTTGTTTGTTCATTCATACAGGGGTACAGTTTATTATTGATTTTTGCAATAAAAGCTGGCCATCTCTTTGTAGTTTCTGAACTTCAGTGTTGATCAGCCTTAAGAGAGTAATATCAGTCAAATAGGTCATGGAAAATCTAAAAGCAAGTCAAAGGCAATCAGCATTGCGGTTTGGTCTTGAAGAGAAAGGGAGTGATGCGAAGAACTGGCCCAAGGGCAGAAGTTTTAGACATTTCACTGCAGTACACCAAGGATTAGCACAGGCGTCATCTAATCTGGGCTGTTTGTGCTTTTTGCACAAAGAAAGTGGCTCTAAGCGTAAAAAAGGTGAACAAAGATGTGGGAGGGTGATCTCACCTTTGGCTCTGCTGGTGTGGACTCGGGCACGCAGCCAGATCAGCTGGTCAGCATTCTCAGGAGTAAGGTCTTGGACACGCACCAACACCCTGTCTGGCTCACACAGACACAGACACACACAATTTATTACTTCAAAGGACTTTTTTTGCCTCTATCCTCACCTCTGTGTAAAGAATCTAACACCCCTCCTACTCCCCCCCTGCACACTCCCAAAGGCAGAAAGAAATATGAATAAGCAAGTATGTGCGTGTACAGACGTACACACAATAAAATGCTCAAATTACAGACGTGCCTAATAAATAAGACACACTAGGAGGGCTGCTGAAAAGCTGTCTAACTCACCCATTCTCTGTGGGCTATATGACAAATTGACTCTAGTTTCACCTGTGTCACTCAGAGGTATGCTTTCTCCTTATTATCAGTGAGCAGAAGAAGCAGACACTGAGGCTACACCGGAGAAAACAGAGTCGCCCTTTTGGCTGAGAACTCGGCGTCAACCCACATGAAAGCCCTTTACCCTCACCACCACCCAACCGCCCCACCCCATCCCAATGGCTAGGCTCGACATGCAGGTGAGGGAGGCCCTAGTTTGTTTACTGCCAGTGGAGCTGAAAGAGCCTCCAGACAGATGGACGATCTCGACAGGTCCGTCTGCTGCTACTTTCATCCGGGAGCTATCACACACTATTAGTTACTGCAACTATCGCTGCTGCAATGGTGCTGAGAGAAGAGACCAGAAGCATTTTTCATGATGTTTATCAGTTGTAATCGTGTTATCTGTAACTTTTGACAGCCAGACTAAGGTAATCTGAGAAGTTCTGAATCAGGGTGTCTTCTTGTATCAAAACATATTATTTGAGAGTTGCTGCACGTTCTGCATTCCAGGAGGATGCCATATTTTCTTATAATGTTTATTTCCTCACCTCGAGTGTTGGACGTTCAGGTCAACTATGCCTTTTAACCCTTTGCACCAAAGTATCCACGTTCAACCTGCGTTTCCCAAAACGGGGCTGACACATGTGTGACTTTTATATTACTGACTTGCCGTGTCCTTCTGCCTTTACCCCAAGAAGAAGGAAGGAGTGATCTTGATTCGACTTTGCCACCCTAGCTCTAAGACATTAACTCAATTTCAAATAAATAAAGTACATTGTTAGTTACATTTTTAAATTAAGGACTATCCTAGGTAAGGCAGAGCCAAATAGATAAAAATAAAAAGACACAGCAGCTTGTGGAACTGTGAGTTTTTAAGAGACTTCCACTTCTGGTAGGTGTCAGACGATTGACAGGAAATTGAGAATAATGCAGCACATAGATTAGAAAAACAAACAAACACTCAACTCTGATATCGGATATAAAATATCTAAAGAGAGTGATCAGTCAAATGTGATGAATTGTTACAAGGACATGCCAAAATGTTAACTCTACCAAATTAAACTATATTCAACTACTCTAAGAGCAGAAACCATTTCTGTGTTTTCAGCAATGAGAGGGTGTTGAAGTAACTTTCATACTAACCCAGTTTTTGTTGGGACTGGACCATAGCCGACAGACCATATCTGTCTTTGGCAAAGTCCTGAAAGAACAAAAGCATGAATCTTAGCAGTTGATATCAGCCATTTCATCACACAGCTAAAAAAAACATCACACCACTTGTAGCATATGTGTGCCAACTCTCTATTGTTCTTAAAGGCAACTCTTCTACTTTGATTTCATAAGCGTCAGACTGTCTACCACATCTGAGATAACAGACAGAACAGATAATGAGGCTTATCACGATCTTCGGAGAAAATTGTCAAACGGAAAAGAGAAATTGAGTTGAGCATGTAGACATTTGCATACAAACTGCTGCAAACGTGTGAAAGCAAAGGTAGAATCAAAGTCAGACAGAATTGGTCTTGGAGGATGAATACTGTGGTCTGTAGGGGATACTTACATCTTCCTCTGTGCTTTGCTGTTCGGCAGCCTGAAACACAAACAGGCGATAGGGATTTAAAGGGCATTGCAAAAAGCCAGGAAGTAACAACAAGAGGACTATCTATTAAATTCAAACATTCAAAATTTTCAAAAGCATTTAACGTCAAATGGAGCAACTGAAAACATTTTGCTACAGCAGTCATGTAAATTGTGTTTTCATCTTGTGCTATCAGGGATTTGAATACAATTAATAAATCATAGCTCGTGGAGCCAAGCTTTAGATCCTTGGATTGCACAGCACCCATTGCCCAACACATCATAGACAATCAGTAATGGCAGGAGGAGGTATTGCTTTGTAATAGAAAAAGCTTAAGTGGACAGATTATTTATCTCTGCATTGAATTCTAGGCAAATGACTCCCAGAGTCTTGGCAAAGTTACAATTCCATTTCCTATGCAAATTGATATTGGTGTATGGAAATGGCTTGTGGCGGTGGAGTGAATTGCAATCGCCCATCCTTGATATGATAATCCAGTCACATGATGGATGATATTGCAGCTGATGGATATAGAACTGCTACAGCCGTGAAGCAACCGACGTGACAAGTGTCAGCACAAAAAGTGCACAGCGGCCAATAAAGCTAACACTCACATGATGAACATTCAACTCAGCTTTCAGGTCTTCCCCTCGGCAATGCTTACTATGCCACACTGATATAGGTAGCAGTAGGGCTGGGAAAAAAATTGATTTGATTTAAAAATCGAGTTGGTAGGTCAAATCGATTCATATTTTTAAAAAAAGATTTTTTTTTAGATTTTTCTCCCCCTCTTCAGTATAGTGTACATACATTTTGCATTCGCCAAATCTTCCTTCAGGGTTTCCGTAGCACGCTCCCTGCGACGCAGCCCTCTGCCCCTCCCCTCCCCCGAGGGCAGTGCATGCATACACAAACAACATGGCAGAAACAGCCGGCGAAAGAGAGCAGCTCCTTCCAAAGAAATGCTCTTCGACTTCAGTCGTGTGGAGTTGGTTTGGATTTACGGCATCTGATGAGGAACAGAAAACACCTCGATGCAAACTATGTCTTAAGGCTGTTGTTGTCGCTGGTAGCAGTACGACAAATCTGTTTCAGCATTCAAAGCGAAGACATGCGGCTGAGTGGGAGAAGTGACGCCTTCTTCAAAAAGAAAACCACTCTAGTGGCGTTAGCGCTAGCCCCCCGTTTGCAAAGCAAACAACTCTTCAACAAAGCTTTTCAAACAGGGTACCGTATGAGAAGAGCGGGGCAAGGTGGAAAGCCATAACGGAGGCAATTACCCTAGTGTGGGTGGGGTCACCGAGCTTGCCTCAAGCCTGCTGTTGTTGATAGGCTCATTTTCCTTGCAAAGAATGTTTAAAATGCAATTACATTTTTTATGGCGAATGGTGTTACTGTTTACATGTTCAATTCAACTAAGAGTTACCTCAGGATTTTTTGTTGTTTTATTAGCTCAATCCAAATACAGTATAAATAATTTGGATGCTTAACAATCTTTGTTGCACACTGCACAGTGACTTTTCAGTTAGAGAAAGGGTTTGCCTTTGCAATTTTGTTTATGTTGATGCACTTTAATTAAATACAATAAATATATATTTTTAAAATATATTTACAGTTCGCAGTTATTTTGTTTTAAATGGAACGGGGGAAAAATCGAATCGAATTGTAAATCGAGTTTTTTATAAAAAAAATTGCAGATTTTTTTAGGGGGAAAAAAATCACCCAGCTCTAGGTAGCAGTAACACCTCTTCTTCCATGAAACATGCTGACTGGATGAAATCAGCTGGAAAACTTTTTTTCTTTCATCTATTAAAGGCTGTTTAATCATGACACACCAATGCACAGGGTGTCTAATTAGTCTGGGATAAGCCAGTGTTTAGTTAGGGAAGGTTGCACGACTCGGGCTACATTGAATGTGGACCGTTAGCGGAGCGTATGTGCCACAGAATGTGTTTTAACTGGCTACACCAGCTGCGCACACACAGCGTAAGATTGTGTGAGTCACAGCCGAGACGGAGAGCTTTTGCTTTGGGATTGTTGTTGTTTCTTCAGTTTTTTGGAGCGCTGTGTGAAACGTCACTCTGCTGTCAGCTGGAATCTACAGGACGCAGGTGAGGGAAACAAGAAAATAAAAACAGAAACTCTCAAAATGAAACTGCCAATGCGCTCATTCACAGTCATTAAGTCGTTTCTTGTATATCGGTAGTTTAATTTAAAAGAAATAATGCCACTTTATGATCCATTTCTGTGCAAAAGGGCCGCACACACCTCGCGTAAAAAAAAACATAAACAGAAGACTATCCTATTTATGCTTGTAGAGCGGATCTCCGCGGAGCATACGCACCACTACACGCTGCTCTCGTGCCCGGTGTAGCCAGTTTCATTGACTATAGTGGAAGCGTAGTGTTGGATGGTCCGCTCTGCATACGTTACGTGTGCAATGTAGCCAGACTGTAAGTTAAAATGAATTGAACTTTTAAGGTGAGGAACGAGAAGAGAACTGCCTGTATGTGTGAAAACAGCTTAGTCTTGTTCCTTTTTTTTTTGTTGATATATAGCATTATTATATAATTTTGTCATTCTTTCAGGGTGAAACAATGGTAGGGGAAACGCTGCCTTTTATCACAGCAGATCAGTCTGTTTGTCAGGTACGTATTCGTAGACAAAACCAGTTATGCTACAGCACGAAGACATGAATGATCAATGTTAAACATGAGGTCTAGGAAATTACAATGCATCAGGCTAAAATGCATGATGGATTATCAGATGTTATGTTTTACAGATACAGCTTCATGTTAACTTCCATAAGAATGATCCCAGTAAGTTTCATGCAGCCATGAAGTGTTACACAGATTGGATATTTAGGTAATACAGACAACTGTTCAGATTGGTACTCTGTATCCAAAGATATGCTGAGTTTGGGTACTGGCATCAGTATTGGGAGAGAAATAAAGTCAGATCAGTGCTACCCCAAAGTTTATAAAAGCTCATAAATATGCAAAACAAGTGAAATCTGTGGCATTGAAAAGCACACGTTTGTGATACGAAAAAAAGTTACTTTGGTACTGGCAACTGATCCACATGCTTAGTTGGATATATAGAAACACAGTACTACTCAGTTTGCAAACATTTTTGGCGATAACTCTGTTGAGTCTATTACAGATGGGGTCCTGAAGGACTCTTTGAGATCTTCACTGTACCAAAGGACCAGAGAATCCTGCGCAATCTTGATCTCTTTTTTTACTCACTTTACTAATGACAATAATACATCAGGTTCAATTTTACCCGATAATGGTCTGACAACCAAAACATTAATAATAAAGTGTGTACAAATTTGGTGGGATTTTTAGTTATTTCACCAACACAGATTATGACCCAACACACTTCTCCACAAGACTGTAAAGTGCAAAAACACTGTAGTGAGTGTGACCCTTACTGTTTAAAATGTTTAACGTCCATGTCGTGCACTCAGTGTAGAGGAAAATAGCACTTTGTTTGGGTGGACATAAACAAAGCCAAAATGACAGGAATACTTAAACAATGGATACTCTTGCCCCCCCTGCGGCTAACCGACCCTCCTGGACCCACAATGCCCTGCAGAACTGCACGTCACAGTCTTACCAGCTGTAAGAGGGGACGACGGATGTGAAACAACAAACCAGAAAAAAAACAAAACACTGACCAGCTTGGCCTGTTTCTCAGCCTTCTTTGCTGCTTTCTCCGCTTCCTTCTGCTGTTTCTTCAGGCCTTTCTTTGACTGAGCCTGCTGCTCCTCCTCCGTCGCCCTGAAACAGGAAGAGGTACACAACATAAACATTTAAGTCAACTTCCACCTTCTATTTCTCCTGCATCCCATCAGGAAGTTGTTGACCGCCTGGGAAAATGAATTCTGAGCCATCGCCACCTCCAGCTTCTAAGTCTGTGCTGCCTTTAATCCCATTGTTACTTCAAACTAAACAGCTGTAGCCTATGTGAATGGAGAGATGGGAGTTAGGAGAGCGGCTAAAAGCAGAGATGTCAGAAAGTAAGATTATCTAGATAAACACTACAGCTTTAAGAAGATACTAGTCTCAGCAGCACTTTCTAATCCATTATAGAATTTGTGAAGAATGCAGATTATCCGATTATGATAACATTTAGTTTTATCTGAAAGTAAAGGTGTCTTTATTTTCTAAATGCCAATACCAGACTACACATCACATAACCACGTCAGTGCTAAGCGTGTGACATTTGCCTATAAAGTAAAGTTTGTTTTGTTGCAGCAACGGGACAGTAGACTAAATACTAAACTAGAGGTGCAACGATGAATCGATTAGTTGTCAACTATTAAATTAATCGCAACTATTTTGATAATCGATTAATCGTTTGAGTCATTTTTTTTATAAAAATAAAATAAAAATAAATAAATAAAATGATTTCTCTGATTCCAGCTTGTTAAATGTGAATATCTTCTAGTTTCTTCTCTCCTTTGTGACAGTAAACTGAATATCTTTGAGTTTTGGACAAAACAAGACATTTGAGGACGTCATCTTAGGCTTTGGGAAACACTGATCCACGTTTTTCACCTTGTTTTGACATTTTTATAGCTCAAACAACTAATCGATTAATCGAGAAAATAATCGACAGATTAATTGACTATGAAAATAATCGTTAGTTGCAGCCCTATACTAAACACTACACATGTAAATAAATAGGTCACAATACAAAATGAAGAAATAAGCATGGATCTAATGTAGTTGATTTAAAAAATGTTTACCTTTATATTTAGTTAATAAATACTGCCTTTTAAACTGACAACTAGTGCAAGTGATTTATGCTGGCCTACATTAGTGCAACAGTAGGGCAGTGTCTGGGGGTTACTCAGGAAGTGATATGCCAATATTTAAGGTCAAATAATAAAAGGCTGTAAAAGAAAAAAGCTACAATAAATCAGGTGATCTTGATATTATAAACAGTCTGAACTTTGCACTTCCGCAAATCAGACTTGCATTATTCACAGTTATAAAAGTGTGCTAAGATTGCAGGTGAATGAGAGAAGGCCAATGACCAGATGTCTGGACCTGAAGGAAGCCTATGAGCAAAACGGGAGCTGCTCCTATTTAGTCACAGGAAATAACAAGGACCAAAGACCAACTATATATAGTAAATAAAGTCTAAACAAGAAACAAAAATCACAACAGATGATGACGACCTTGTCTTCCGGGAGGGGGGGGAATGGGGGGGCAAATGTAAAACTAACACTGTTCCAACAACCTGCAAATCTTTCATGATTTCCCATTAAATGAATCATTTTTAATGTATATATGCATTGCTGCACTGCATTAAGGCCCCATATTTATCTCTAACACCTAAAACAAAATTTGGGTTATTTTTTTTAATGGTTCTGCTCCATTGCTTTAAAAGAGCAAAGGTTCTGCATTTCTTTAACAAACAACCAAAAACATACACGTGAGTAGCCTAATGCTACCTTGTGTTATAGCAGTGTTATGAACCTGGACTACAGGTAGATTAAGGAAGTAAATTAATAATGCACTCTGGCTGATATTTATAATAGGTCCACCAACCAGCTGGTTTTGTTAAACTGGAACAACAATCTTTTTAACCCTTAGGCAAGTGAGAGGAGTCTGGCTGTCTGGAGCGGCTGTCAACAAACACCTACAATCTATTGTCTAATAATACACAGACACGCTTTGCGGCTGTCCATACTTTTTGCTGCAAATTTAATTCCAAACAAATGATTATATGTTGCAAAGTTAAACATAAACTGCTAATCCCGTTTGGCAACTGACAAAAAAACAACAACAATAAACTGCCTTTACTGTCATAATGGCATATGTCCAACAGATACGTATCATAAAAGACAAGACATGGCTCGAACAGCTGCACATTAAAAAATACCCGGTTATCAGTCCTTTTATGAGGCTTAGTCATCCTGAATTGCATTTGTAAGCTCTTTACATTAAAAAAGAATTCAATGCAGGAGTTCTACAATTTTACAATTTACTTTAACAAAGAAGTATGAAGCGTTGTTGTTGACAGGGTAGGCCCATGGCCAGACGCAGTGGAATGTGCATGAACACGACCTGGCAGGTTGGGTTGTTGTGGGCCAGTAGTGTGGAGGAAGAGGACTCAACATGTTATCCGATCCATAAAAAGCCAGATTGGACCAAGAATAAAGGCAGACTTTTTCCCCCCCATATTAACCAAGTTATTACACGACGAATTCACCAGACATCTAATAGACATGTAACATCTTGTCACATATTTATAGCTATGTAAATCGCATATTAAGCAAGGTCATCATAAACTGAGCGATTCTTTAATGTAACGTTAACAAATTAGCCAGTATATGGACTTATCTTGTGTTTAGCCTTATATTGCTGCTATTTAAACATCTTGTTCACACGGGTAAAACTTTATTATGTATGTATGTTTGATGATGCAATCTGCTGCATATTTAGGTAATGCTGGCTAACGTTAACGTTAGTTGCTATCCGCAACGTTACTGCTGCTAGCACACGCTAGTTATAGCTTTGCTGTTAGACGTTAGTTATGACACGCACAACTTTCACACCATTCTTACCCCTGGACTTCCTCTTTAGTCATGTCGAGCTATATTCTTGGAGAATGAGGACAAAACGTTTCACGGCTGTCTGGCAGAGAGAAGCACCATCAGCTGTTCAAAGCATGGACGGGCATAGGAAGGAAGGACTTGTTTTGACGGAGCACCAAAAACCGGATGCTTTGGGTTCCGGCTAGAAACAAATGACATGGAGTGTAGTTCCGACTGACTTATTGTCAAGTCTGCAAAATAGAAGTAAACAAAAAAATAATGGAAACACCTAATGGAAAATGGCTTTGAGCCAAGGATCAACTTGTTCATAATTATACATACTGCTACGAAATGGGATAAATCAGAAATATCTCAGGTCCTTTCTTCCTGCTGCTGTCGGACTCTACAATCAACACTGCTCAAAGTAGACTACATTCAAAAACTGACAACTCACTTGCAATACTTCAAATACTGTGTATTCAACTTTTTAGTCCGTTTACTTATTATATATTTTGCCTTTAGTGTTTACTGCTTTTTTACTGTTTGTTTTTTATGTTTTTTTTTGTTTGTTAGGCCTATGTGTTTTTATATCTTTACCCGCTGTGGGACTAATAACGGATTATCTTATCTTATCATCTTATCTTATATTATGCCAATTAGAAATAAGTAGGCTACTTTGATAAATCTAATTTCTAAATAGCATTAAAAAAAAACAGAAAGGCCAAATCATGTGCCCAGACTGCATGTGAATTGAATAAAAATGTAAAACTGTAATGCATGATAATAAATGATGTACTGTAGACTGAGATGCACCCTATGGCAATGTAAATAGAGGTACAGTATTGGGTGGGTATTTATGTTTCAGATACAGAGATGCATGCCAATAAAATAATAGGATTAGCTATTAGTTCACCATCACTTTATGCAAATTGTATTGTTAGGTCTAAAGTATTTTGATTAGAAGGTTCCTTAATCCAGAAACCTCTTATAACTATATGCTTTACACACAACAATAGGAATGGGTGTGTACAAGATGAAGACAATTGCATTTTAAAATATCTGAAGTAAATAAATCAACATTTCACAACTACAACAACTTGCACACATCCACCACCATGTGTGGTCATGTGGTAGTTTTTACATGACCACATGGACACTAAAAGTGACACTCTCCAGGAAATTACTTTTACGCCTTTGGTCGAGTGCACTGAGTGCATCCAGGTATCCAGTGACCTTTGCAAGAATGGTCAAGCACAGCGAGTGATGGTGGTTTGAATACAGTGGGGGGTCATCAAAGCTTTTCTCAGGCTGTTGACCACAGGAGCTCCTGATGCAGGAAACAGCCTCCCCCTGCTCACTTTCCAACTAAAACAATGTAACCAATAATGGAGCAGGCCACTTCCCAAAAGGAACCTGTGATATTTGTGTTCCTTTCAATCTTAGTTTGCAATAGCCCTTTAAAATCATATCTGCATTTACTGGTACTTACTGTCACTCATTAGTTTAATACATCTCAACAGCAAAACTTAAATGAGGCCCTACACATAATGGCAATAGTGTCAAGTTGCAGAAACTTAGATGCACAGTGCTAATGAATCACCAGTCGAAGGTATTTCCTGTCCATTTCAACGGCTTTGCCCTTTAACCCATAAAGCAAACAAGGAACTCTTCACTACTTCAACATACACACATAAGTTTGTTTTAACTAATATAATAGACGTCAGAAAGGTTGGATTTTTGCAAAATTGCACAGGAAGTTGATAGTGATGTGTTGCAAGATATGATGGCTACAGGATCATGAAGAGAATGTTATCATGTTAGAAAAGCCTATTCAATCTAAAATAAACACTTCTTGATTGTTGATTGTACAGAAGAGGCAGTATATGGATTTAGATGTGTATGTTGTTGAGCAGTGTATATTTTCTCATCACACAGAGAGAGCAAAAGCTTTAATTATGAATGAAAGGACACCTTCTTGCACCTGAGGGTTTATTCCCAAAGGGGCCCTGAGTGCTGTTGGTGCACTTAAGAGGGCACTTTGGACATTTTGGATAAAAGCATTATGTTTTGTTATGGTAATAATGGTTACGTATTTTGAAAATGGTATGCAATATACCATGGGAGCCAAACAATCCGTACAATTCATCAAAAACTTTTTTTGTGAACTCTCAGGTCATGTAGTATTCAAAGAATATTCATCTTGTGTATTTGTGAACCATGTTCTTCCTGTGGCTACACAGCCTCTGTTTTGAGTAAAGTATGTCAAAGTATTGAAATCATAAGATAAACTTTATTTATCACGAGGGACTTTGTTAAGACATTTTAGTGTTTATTCTGTATAATCTTTAAACCCTGTTGTTGGATTGAAGTTGGCAACCGTTAAGATTTTGTCATAATATTGGTGTATTTAAACCATTTCCTTGTTTAAAATATTTTTTTGGGATATCTTACATGCGATATAGGTCAAAATTATCCCCACATGTCAGTTTACTTTGTAACCCTAAAATATGCACATCAAGAACAATTTTGTATGTATGGTAGAGTTGATATGATCCTAAAGCCTTACAACCTTTCCTGATGACGGTGAAGAAGCAAATGAAGAGGATGCATCTGAACACTTGAAGTGTTAACCACAGATCTGTCCCTGCACAGGCTGAGGCAGCGTAGCTCTTATGCTAATTCTGAATCATGTGGGATCATTTCCAACTGAAAACAGCTCCTTTTGTTTTATCCTGTTTCACTGTGAGAGACCAGAGCCCCAAAATATCCATTAACCTTGTGGCTTGATGGGAGCACTTCGCACCTTTTTTTACATGTAAAGAAATGGAAATTCATCTCCATTGGAGTCCTGAATGGATGCCAGCATTATATTGCACAGCGGCTATTTGACGACTTCATTCTCCTTGACATCTATTGTTGCCAGCTTCCTTTGGTCTCCAGTTTGAACATCACCCTGCCACCAGTCCACCCAGATTAAATCTCTCGTACTGTTTGTGTTGAAGATAGAAGAGCCAACAGAAAGATTGATGTCAGCGTGTGTTCAAAATTTGTCATTTATATGTCTTATCTTGTCACTATATAATTCCAACAGATTTACTGCCAATGATATATTGCATGATAGCTCAACAAAGACTATGTCTGCCTATTTACACATCTTTATACATCTTCAGAATATATAACCTGTGTCCTGAATACTATTATATTTTGTTTTGTGAGCTGGGAAATAGCTAAATTGACCCATTGACCCACTCTGTGAAGTGAATGAGGATAACACTTGTTTACAAGCCAAACATAATGAAGGCAGTATATCTTGCAAACTGAAAAGAAAGAAAATGAGTCAAAAGGGAACTTCACATGCTATTTTCTTTGTTAAAGAGCCATATGGGTGCTAATTATAACCAAAGATTTTATCTTTTGTGTCATGGCTGCTTAAGATGTAAAAGTGCACAGATGTTCTTGCAATTACAGGGCCTGCCTGCTCAGTCCTCCCTCTGCTTTCTAGCCAGATCAGGTGGAGACATTTGTGTTAAACCCCCCCCTCCTCCAACACACACCTCATCCCCCACCCCCTGAGGGAAGGAGGAGCTGGTTTTAGGTAAAAAATGTACACCACACAGTCATTATGAGAAGCATTGAGTTTTTTATTTTTTACATACAAAAACACACATTTAAAATGGTAAAAAAAAGCAGCATGCAGTTTCTTTTTTTTACAGAACTTCCAGTGTGAATGACAGCAATAAATAATAGCTTTCAGAAAATCACACAACTTAAGTGCGAACACACAAATGCTACAAACTATGTACAGGTTTCCAAGAGCAGCTACCATCCATGAAAACAGAATAGGACATTGTATGCCTGAGCTTTGATGCAGCAACACAGATTGTAAAGATGAAAACAGAAAAAATGGATCTTGATTGAGAATCTGAATGAGTGGAAATGAGGCACTGCCTGAGGACACAATCTGCTTTGAGGAACATTGAAGTTGCTAAAATTGCAATAAAAAACATCAGATGACACACAATTGCAGTAAACAAGGCAAACAAATGAAAAAGTATAAAAACTCTTCTTTTTTTACATCTGTACAAAATGTAGTAAGTTCTTTGAAATTTAAGCTTAGTTTTTTGTTTCTCTCCTCATGTTATCAAGTCACAGACTCTGAGTTTGAATGTTTGTTAACTTGACAAAACACTTGAGGACTCGGACTCAGTTGACACTGATGAAATTTGCCCTCTCTTTTTTGTCATAAGAGTCACTTTCTGACTTGATCTGCTGCCGGCTGTCAGTGCACTCTTTGCTGATTTCTTGAACTTAACTCCCAGGAAGGCATAGAGGATGGGGTTGAGGCAGCAGTGAAAATAGGCCAGCGCCTCTGTGATAGAAATCCACGTCTCCACCGCTTGTTGCAATTCGCAAGACTGAGAGACCACGTTCAGCATCATCAGGTTGTCCAAAAAGATGCCAACACAGTAGGGCAGCCAGCAGGAGAAAAAACAAAAGATGAGGATGACCGTGGTCTTCAGCGCTTTCTTCTTCAGAGCCTGGCCCTTGGTGCCTCGCGACAGCTTGGCGATGATGATGCAGTAGCAGACAAGGATGACCAGACCGGGCAGTATGAAGCCCACCAGGATGTGCTGGAAGCGGAAAACGACGGTCCATATGAGACTGGTTTCCTGCGGGTAGATGCGCTGGCAGATGATCCTGGAGTCTCCAGTCTCCATGCTTTCGTCAAAAAAGTGGAAGTTTGAAGAGCCTTTGTCCTGCACCCTGGCAAACACCAGGTCAGGTACAGTCAGCACAGCGGCAGGCAGCCACACACCCACATAGATCACTCTGCTTGCAAGCAGCTTCCTCGTGGCTTGGCTGTTGGTGGCTCGCACAACTGCCAAGTATCTGTCCAGACTGATGAAGGCCAGGATTAACACGCTGCTGTACAGGTTCACTGTGTAGATCATGTGCACAGACACACAGAGGAAACCCCCAAAGTACCAGGATTTGGCGGCATCAACGGCCCAGAAGGGCAGGGTGAGGACGAATAGGAGGTCAGCCACGGAGAGATGGAGCCGGTACTTGTCCGTCATCGTCTTGACCTTTTTCTGGTAGCCCATGACAACAACGACTAATCCATTGCCAATGACTCCCAGAATAAATATAATTCCGTAAACTGTTGGTAGGAAGATCTTGTTGAATTCGCTGCTGAGCACTCTGCCACATGGCTCCTGGAAGTCCAGGTCAAAGTCTCCAGACTCCTCTGACATGTTGTCAGTACTGTTGTCAAAGGTGTATGTAACATTAAGCTGAAAGAAAAAGAAATTGAAAAGTTAGAAAACAGTTGAGATCCAGGCAGTTGTTAACATTACTTAACACAATTTCTTAAAACAAAAAAAAAAACAAAAAAAGTAAATTCTGCTAACTTGTTTCCAAAGTTGGAGTTGTCTAAAAGTTTAAATTGTGCTTTTCTCTAAGTTGCTCATTTTTATCATTTCATTTATTTATTTAAAATGAGAAAACAATAAGTCGAGTATAGTGAATTAAACCAGTGTAAACACGCGTGGAAAATGTTAAAAAATAGATGTTCATTAATAGCAATAGAACAGCCTCAAGCAAAAACAGACCTAACTGCCACATATTAGTTTAGAAAGATGCCAATAAAGAAACTCACCTCCATGTTTACCACTCGTTGATAAGGTTCGTTAGGACCAGCGTGTGCAGCAGTGTGATCAGTTGCTTGTCTGTAAGCAAACATCTCTAATGGCTACATATATATAGGATCTGCACCGCCGGGGCTCCTGACCCCTCCCCCCCCCCGGGGGTGGAGCAGCAGGTTACGCTCGTCTCCAAAAACAGGTCGACTATAAAACTAACTACTCTGACTGTGGTGAGGGCGTCAGTTTGTGAAACGTTTTGTCAAAGAAGTGTCTGTTATTTCGTCAACTTAAAAAAAACGCACAACAACAACAACCGTTGAACCGTTGAAGTCTCTGGGGACGACGTCGAAAAGGACTGTTGTGTGAGAGTTTGGCACTTGTGACAATTATATAATGACATAAGGCTTAGATTATTTTGAAATGATTTCTGGTGATTTTTGTTCTCAGCTCAGACTTCCTTTATGCTGAATTGTTTTTTCATGCGATAGGAAGTAATGACATGTACAAACAAGAACTATAGGCTACTAATCCTATGATATTTTTGGGGAAAGAATAGCCTAATATACAAACATTATGGCGTTGCATCAACAGTTGCACATCATTAAAGGAGTATTATAAATATAGTATACAGGAAATGTATTGGAGTAGCCCATAAGAAAATAGAATTGATAACAGTGTGATAATATGATTATTAACTTATATTAAGTGCACTGAAGAGCAACAAGAGTATAGGAATGTTACAATGTTACCACACGAGATAGCCATACTGTAAAGTTCAACAATGTCAGTAGTAATCAATACTATATTACAGATTTCCTTACACATGCTTTTCTGGTAATATATCATCAGATCAGCAGCCTCACATTTTGCACCTCCCTCTTCATTCTGTACGAATCAAGGATTGACATTTAGATTGGTCGTTCAGGGACTTCTCCATGGCTCATATTTCTCTCTACAAATCATTTTACACACTTTACACTGTGTATGATGACAGTTTTCATCAGCGAAGGTCTGAATCCGTCCTCACCTTTATACACACCCTGTCTCTTCTCAAGTGCTGTTATGTCTGTGCTGCCAAGTGCTAAATCACCCCCAGTGGATTTGAAAAGAACCACACACACCCTGTAATGTGGGATTTCTATCAAACGGCTATCGAGTCTCAGAGTGTAGAACATTCATTTTCTCACAGCTTTTACCAACCCTCTCTGATTTCAGTTTAGGTAGTGATGACAGGGCCAGGCCACACGAAACTCCCCGCCCTCCTCTCAGACGGAGCGGACGGTTGTCTAATGTCTGAAACGGAATCTCCTCCATGTGGCATGCAAATACTATTTCATGCCTTTGATATATAAGAGAAGTGATAGATGCAATGAGTCAATCTGCACCATTGATTCCATTGATGTATCCTCCTTGTTTAAAAAGAGCTACTCTTAGAGCTGCAGCATCCTATACCATTTGGAAAGATCAGCACTTTTTCAGAAAACATAAACAATATTTTTTTCTTATCTAAATTTCATTGTGCATCTAGGTTGCATGCTTTTTTTTTCTTGGATTTGTCAGACGGAACGCCCATATTGTGCATATCAGCACTGAAAACTTTTCTCACCTGGCTGTATCAGAGGTTAGTAATGGAGAGTTAGCAACCGTAAACCACTCTGTTCGTAGCCTGAAACCCCCCCCAAAACTCACCACAGTTCCCAGTTGGGTTTCAATCATCATCATCAACAATGAGCTGTGATAAAAATTGATACAATAGGGTGCTTATAAAAATGAAGAATAAAAACCACAGTCATTTGTGTTGTGACTGTACTGAGTACTACTGAAAATGACCGACGTGGAGCCGTTTTTCTCCTCTCCATCATAGTGACAAAGTAATTCAATCTGTCGCACCTTCATGAAGGATTTGTGAAGGAAACTGTATTTTTCATTTTCTTTTAGAATAAGGGTAGTTAGCATGTGAAGCACCTGCAGGAAATCAAAGAAACAGATTAATTTACAAGCAATCAGTTGAAAATGCAGTGTTGAAACACCGCATCAATGGGAGCGCTTAGTAGAAAAAATGCAGACAAAAAACAAATTAGCAGCTCAGTGATTATTACTTTAATATAATAAGAAAACATGAATGAATTATTAATTTAAAAATCAGCAATTATACATCAGCATTTACACACAGGCTGATCCTGTGTGTGTCTTCTTCAGATCCTCCTGCAGTTGGACTCCTGAGGAGAGGAACAGGGAGAATCTGCAGCTCAGAGAAAGGCCACTGTATTGGTATGATGCTCTTATCAACGTCATTCAGACACAGACAGTTTCTCTGTTATCTGTCTGCAAGCACAACTACAGTACTTCTTTTTTTTTTTTTTTACATTTTAAGAATGTTCATCTGAAGCATTCATGCTTTTTTTCCCTCAAATTCCTGATGGCTGTTTTTGAATTCAACATTATGTGTTTGGGGTTGTGAGGTCACTGAAATGGTGCAGTTGCATGGTATTGGATCAATTTGCCACCCTTACATGAAACATACATTTGTGAGCAAAATGTCTCAAACTTAGGAATTTATTTGTTTTTAAATGAGAAAATATCCAATCAATTCAATATTGTAATTTCATATTTATGAAGTTATTTAAAGAACGTCCAAAGAGTGCATGAATCAAAACGTATTGAATGTTTAGAAACATTTAGGAAAATGCTGAAATTGGAATTGGAATTTCAACATAAAAAACCCAGATCATCAAAATACTGGGACTTTTGGTACAGACATATTGATGTTTTCTCATATTCATGGAATTAAATATGGTGATTTTCCACACCATTTCCAGTGCCACATCTGTGCCCTGTCTTGTAGCGTTTTAGGTGTAATCAGTGCACTGCAATCAATCTGCTTTCACAATGCACCTTTCATCATCTGCAGAGTCTGTGTGTACATGCAGCTTATAGTTTTGTAGGATTTTAACAAAGGAGATTTCATTCCTCATAATAAATAAGAACTTTTTTTCTTGCTTTAGCAGGATATCTGCAGCCTCCACTGTCAGCGCGAGGATTCAGATTGCTATCGGCTCGGAATACAAAAGATCTGTGAGCTACTTTGAATACAAATCACAAGAAGTGTGAATGGCAGTGAAGGGGGCTCTTCAGTGAAGAATGGCTATTGAAATGAGGCAGAAGAATGCCAGAGAGATAAAGAGAAGAATGAGCAGCGCTGTTCAGTCAACACCAAGTCCTCCAGTTCCAACTCATCCCAGACCCCCTCAGCAAGTCAGCACGGGATCATTTTTCATAATGATACCTCTGTTCAAATATCACCTACTTTTCTTTCTTTTTTTCAAAAACATCCATCCTTTGTTGTAGAAGCTGACTTTGGGTGTTGCCCATGCACACACGTTTTTGGGTAACTTAAATACCATTAATCTCTTAAAGGTAATCTCTTGTCTGAGCACTGAAAAGTGGTTTGTGTATTTCAGCTACGCACAGAAGAACTGTATGTGCTTGCCAATCTATTGTAGACAGACATTTGTAGGAGTGTGACAGTTTTTTGTGGTAATATTTGTATATTTGTAGTGCTCCTTTTCACTGACAGGCAGCACCAAAACATCCTCTACTTATTAAAGTAGTGTTTGTTCCGTCTCATATTGCAAGCCCATTACTATTATTCACACTGAATCTGTGGTACTGTAAGTATTAAATCTACTTTGTGGCATATATTTTGCATCCTGAGCTCTGTAATGTTAGTAGGGGGGTTGAGGTGTGGATTTTGTTGTTTTTAAATGACTGTAGATGATCTGAAAGTTCCTGCATTTTTGTGCATAGAGTCATGTTCATTATTCACAATGGAATGCATAACTTCTGTATCTCTCTATCAGTCAAGGCTCTATCAGGGTGCTTTTGTTTTTCAATCTCACCATGGTTGGTTTGTGAAGTCTATTCAGGGAAGAAGGTTGGTAGGGGGGTCGACGGTCCTTAGCCAAGGTGAGATAGTCATCCTTCATTCTCTCCGATTTGTGTTTGGGTTTTGTCTTCTGTCAAGATGCATCAAGCCTCAGCGAGTAAAACATGACATTGGAAAAACGATTCTCTAATAATACACAATTTATCACACGACTTAAATAATCATAAATGCAAATATTGTGAAGAAGTGACCATAATCTCACAAAGAGGCTTGATTTAAGTGGCACGTAGAAGCTGTCAGTACCACTGGAAACTATTTTTTTTCTTCGCAAAGTTGGCACAAACAAATATTAATGATTATATTTCCACACAGAAAGAAATATTTGTAAAAGCATCCGGCTTGCTTGCTTAAATGTTTGTGTTTGAAAAAAGAGCTTGAATTGGAACAATAGACCCACTTTAACGACAAACTTGCTCCTTATCTTTGGAAGGCACCCTCTTGTAATAAACTTCCTTTGCTGCGTTGCTGCATTTGCTCTTGGCCCTTTTAAAAACTCTTTCCTCAACCTCATTTAAGCTCACAATACCCCAGTGAATTCAGTATGACATGCAAAAGGGTGTGCAGAAACAGCCTGTGTGCTCAATAGAAATTACATTAATATTACTGACATAAGCACTAATCATCTAGCTTTTCAAGCAATTTTCTTCATTGAAAAATGTATAAGAATTGCATTAAACAAGTTGGATGGATGTGTGAGTTACTTCCCTGAAGAGAATTTGACTTCAAATTTGTCCGTGAAGAGTTAACTTGCCAGGGTGCACTGAACAAAGTCTTTCCAATAGTTTTGTGTGCCAAGGAATGACACCTAAACTCATTTGAGCAAAGATTTATTGGAGTCAATTACAGAAAGATTTTGGAGTATCTAACTTAGTGGATATTATTAAATATCTGTTTCTGACAGTTCATAGTTTAAAAAAAGTGCATCATTCTTTTTTTAAGATAATTTTTTGGGGCATTTTAGGCCATTATTTATATGGGACAGCTGAAAACATGAAAAGGGAGAAAGAGGGGGAATGACATGCAGCAAAGGGCCATAGGTCGGAGTTGAACCTACAGCCGCTGCATCGAAGAGTAAACCTCAATCAATATATATATATATATATATATATAGGTGCCTGCTCTGCCAGGTGTGCTATCCAGGCGCCTGTAAGTGCATCATTCTGACAAACTGTAGTGCTAAAGTTATTTTTGGGTGCCAGTAGGATAGCAATATACAGGTGGTTTATTTGTATTTATTCTTACTGGAATACTAGCAAGCTTACTCTGACGTCTGACAACGTTGGTGGGCAACAACTGGAAAGAGGAGATTTTTTTTTTTACTCCTGAACATTTTCATGCTGATTACCCTGAATCCTACTGCTGCCTGTCCTGACATGACATGGAGTCCCTGCAGACTTAGACAACAGGGGCATGTACCAATAAAAACTGAAATGGGTGACACTGCCCTCGAGCAGTTACTGGAGAAATATATATCCACATGTGGCAAAGATCCAAAGCAAGCCACAAGGCCGGTTGAGAAATGCAGCTTGTTGTTGCATAGGAAGGGTGTTTTCTATGAGTCCATGATAAATGCAACTGGAGTTCCTTTTCCTTTTTCACCAACGTCTCCATTGTGGTTTCACCTTGCAACAGTATTAAAACACTGGCAAACGGCCTGCAGTGCCCCATGGAGGGTTATCTGTCGTGTGTATATACATTATACAAATGCAATGCAAACTGCCCTGCTTTGATGATTTGAATGTATTCTTTGCATGGCAGTTCAGATGTTCACTAAATAACCCTGTTCTTTTCAGGTTTTCCCAAAGCAACAAGGTTATATAACTGTCACAGTATTTTCAATCACGTTCTGAATGAGTTTTCTCCAGACACTGGCAGATCCCTCTGCTGCATTTGTATATGACAGAAGATCACAGCAAGTGCTCTTTTAGGCTCTCTGCAGGTGGAGGTCCTCCTCCATCTGTCCCGTGTGGACAGTGGTGGAGGAGACTCAAACGCAAAGAAAGGCTCAGCTCAGCCCTGATCCCTTCAGATAACGGGGACAATGGGCCAGATGACAGCAGATAAGCTTTCCAGAGTCAAATGACCAGAGGACGGAGAGAGGGAAATAAACCTGCTGCCAAGCCAGACCGTATCATTACTTCCACCGTCAAGAGTCCTGACGGAGAATCTTTTAAAATTACCTGTCAGCTCCAGTTTTTCTCACAAACTATGGCCAGCACAAAGCATTATTTTTTACACCTTATGTGTTAATCATGAATATGATTTGAGAATCAGGCACATGTATGATTAGTTGTATTCCAATCTGCAATTTAGTGATGGTATGCGTTTGAATGCTTTAACTTCATCTTGGATTTGTTTTAGAAAAGTGGTGGCTTTAAAAAAAAAATCATGCTCATGAGATCAGAGACAGTTTCATAGGATTGTTTAGCAGAAAGGGGTAAAGAAGTTTATATCATTCTGCTACTCAGCATCTTTTTCTGAGGAGCACCAGAGTAAACATGGCAACACTTGCATTACCTCTCAGTGTCAGATTATTCAAGTAAACTTAAACATTTTAACCTTTCCAGAGAGTATCCATGCGTAAAATAAAACTATCGCCTTCGGCACTTGGCTTTTAGTGCTGATTTATGGCACCACTCAGCACAAGAAGACAGACTTTATTCATTATTCAAACACTGTGATGGAAAAACGACAAGCTGGACTTGTGTATATGAGCATCCTCGTCGATGGACGGAGCTTCCTGTGACGAGTGACATAAGGCTAAGGAACATTTATCAGCCCTGGCCAAAGGGACGCTTTATCGCCCCTGTGGTGCCTCCTTGTCTGAAAGATGACACCGTCTACACTGACTGCCTGGAGCTTACAGAAAACAAATAGTTTTATTTTCCTCTTCCTACAGTTGTGAGGAAAGGGCAGTGGGTAGTAAAAAAACGTCAATGTCTTTTAACACAATTCTTGTTGTTTTTCTGTCCTCAGTTGATGAGTCACATGAGTTAATCATAGTCTGCTCATCAAGCTGGAGCCTATTGTGAAGCAATTCAAATGATGTGCCAACTTTCTGTTTTACCTGGAGTAAATGCAGGTACACTCATTATTTTGCTGAATGTCTTGTCATTTGCCAGTAATGCTGTAGCTTTTCAGCAAAATGTGGAAGGTGGAAACAAAGGAAACTCTTAGTCTGAAATGTGTATTATTTCAAAAAGAAGAACACCACAATGCCAATGAAAAGAAGTCTCGGATTGTTTCTCCTCATGTTTGTATCGAGGCAGACAGGGAGTGCCCCCTGTGAATTAAAAAATACCAGGATTTATAGTTAAACAAACCAACCCTATGTGCTCCCTCAGCCCTATGATTTCCTCCTTGAGTCAACTCTTCGGTCAAATCCTAAAGGCGCTCGCTTGGGACCCGCGGCCCTTTGTACTCGGCTGCCTTTGGCTTTATTTTCTCTACACAATTGAATGCTTTTCTTTTCTACTGCAAAGGCTGTAGATCCCTCCGCTGATTCGGAGTGTTGCCTTTCCTACCCCCCCCCCCACTGCTCCAAATCTGTGAGGATTATTGTGTTTTTGTGTAAACAAAGATGCGGAGTAAATAATACATCTGGATTTGTTGTGCCTACACCAGCATCTGGTTTTCTAGCTTTTTGATTATTTAGCAGGCCCATGCTTTAGAGTTGTTTATGACAGGAAATAGGACGGGCGCTGGTCACTCAGTCGGCATACCAATAGCACTGTATTCCCACAGGAAAGCCTATTGATCAGGATATGACAGGTGCTGTTGGTTTCACTGTTTGTTTTAAGTCTTATTTCTGCTGTGCTGTTTGTTCTCATTATGCCTCTGGAAATGATACTGAGCTCTCCCTTCAGCCTCAGCAGGCCGAATGGGTCAAAACACACTCTCTTTTGAAAAACAACGAGGCAGGAAATATCCATTAATTAATTATTAGCAGCAAGCACACATGACTTATCAACATTGTGAGCTTAATGAGCAGGATGTGATGAAGTGATGCCTTTTTGGGGGACGGACAGAGGTTTTTCAGGCCACGCAAGCTCCTATGAACTTATATTGTTTAGAATGATTATTATTTGTCCAGCATCGAGACACTTGGACATTTGCTTTGAGCCGTGGTGGCCAAAGAGGATGGTCCCGAGGCAGCTGGCAGAATGTGTCATTATCAGTGAGCTTCTGGATTATCATCAATAACATCTGTATGACAGCGAGAGTAGTGTTTGTGTTTCAGTCAGCGCTGTGCTCCGCTGTGATTTACTGTTTACTTTTCTCTTGTATCTAGATAAACCTTGTGTATTTTGAAGTGTTAACTGCACACTAACTAGAAACCTTCATGCCCTACTTCCTCCACAGGTCACTGAAATCTCCACATTTTCTTTGCTGCTGTGTTTCCGCTCTGTACCAGAGATTACCTGTCAATCAAACTGTGCGGACAGTACCGGGATGATTCTTGTGTCAGATTTTTTTCTGCCAAAGGAGATTTAGTTTCTGTTCTTCTCGGGTTTTGTCAGACAAATTTCAGGTGCAAAGCACATCATTTCCTGTGCATCACAGGGGTTTTCCTGAGGTTATTCAAACTGTAAATATTAAAGTTTTTGTGAACTGGTTGCAGGTTGAGTCACTGTTGTGACAAGTGAGATAAACAAAAAACTGATTCATTTGTAGAAAGAAAATGCAAAGTACTTTACACATGAACCCATGAACCCATGAAAGATTAACTTAAATTAGAAGCAGTCAAGAAATGTGTAATTTGGTCTAGTTACATGACGTCAGGAAACCAGTGGTTGAATGTAACAGTTTCATCCCAAAGTTCCTTGGACTTAAAAGTCCCTAAAACGACTTTGTAAGGAACTAAAAGGTCCCTTCAGCTCATTGTTTCAAGCATTTTCACAGCATTCTTAACCCTTGTGATGTCTTCAGGACACATTTGACCCGTTTTCAAAGTTTTTATATCAGAAATATGGGTTTCTTACATCCAAATTGCCCCAAAATAAGTTGGACACATGCATATACATTGTATGGAACCCATACAACATATACATCCATGCATCCATGTTCTTCGCAGGTAAAATCATTGATTACTTCCATTGAATTTTGGTTGTTTTATTTCAAAACAACATCCCAACCAAACTTTGACATAAACCAGTCTGTGATTCACTCAACATCCTCTGATCTTAACTATTCTATTAGTGAAAATAATTCATAATATCAGCTTTTATTAGAACTCAAAAAGTAGGTATAATGTCATTTTATTAGGTTTATTGACCATGAATTTAAAAAACAAGCATTTAAAAGAGGAATAGAAACGTTTAAAAAAGTGCCAAAAGACTTTAAAAAAAGCGTAAAAAAAGTCGCAAAAATGACATGTTCATGGACGACAGTGAAGACAACACAAGGGTTAAGACACGTGAAGAATGGCAAATAATTCTGCCGACGCATGAAAAAGCAAAATGACAGGACAAGGGCTCATCGTGGTCCAGTGGGTAAAAAAACACTCTGCAGCCTGCAGTTTAGTGTGCCCGCCCTTTTCATCTAAAAAAGGGTTTTTCCACATTTACTGCTGCATAGTATTTACTGATGCATGTTGGATATAATGAATGAAATGCAGAGGAGGAAAATTAAACCAAGAGTGTCTGTCTCCACAGTTAATCATCTGTTGAGTGTTTGATGGTTATTTATTTCTGTTTTAGAATGTAACTGCAGTAAAACAATCAGAAAATAACGTTTCATTCTTTCATTCACAGCACCACCGCACTCTATTTCTCTTTCTATCTCTGTCTCTCTTTCAACTTGCTCGCACGATCTCTCTCTCTTTTTTTATTTTTTAAAAATAAGTCAGCAAAGCCTTAATTGTTTTAATGTCATCAAAGAAAGAGAAATGTTCATTCCTCAATCCTAAATTGATACTAGCCTATGTTCTTGTTTTATGAATGAAGCAGTACACGACGTGAAGAAACAGCGTTATTTATTTTATTTGTGTTTGACCAATCAGCGACGGCCATCCTTGCACACAACACCCCGAGTAGCTCAGGAGGAAGTATTGCCTCCTGAATAGGTATTTTTTGGAGGGTAAAATGTCCCTGGAAAATGTCCTTAGAACTTAATTTAGACACTGGTCCCTCTGTTGAAACAAAATAAGTTCCTCAAAAGGTCCCTGGGAAAAATTCCTGCGATCACAAAGCGGCTAAACATTTACTCAACTACTGTACTTAGGTACCATATTAAGAGACCGGAGTATTCCCATTTTACTGTTACTATATGTCTTCTCTACTAGTTCTACTTTTACTCACTACATTTACTTACTTATCATGAATAGCTTTAATCATCTTCAGATTAAAATACAAAATGTTGCATGTGTGTAGTAATGCACAAAGCATTTTGTAGAGCGGCAAGGATGCTTTTCTTAAATAATTTCACCACTTCATTCACCACTGCATACAGAATGTTACTAATTTGTCTGTGATGCTTTATGTGAAAAGGAGAGGGACAAGAGAGGCAACAGCTCTAACTGTAGCGGGTACAGGTTCTTTTTTTCTCTGCTTGATTCTGTTTAGACACATTTTTGTTGTGATTCATCACTTTGTGTAGGTGGACAAGATTTCAGAAAAATAACCCAGATGACACAAGGACTTTATTATATATAAACAGGAGAATCTCATATATAGGGCCCTCTTCTCTCATGTGAGCCAATTGTAAAAATATTTTGTACTTTGAGATTAAACTCTTGCTAAGTACAACTTGAATGACTCGCATGCTATAAAATGGATTCATATGTGGCCGTGTTGGCACAGTGGGTAGAGCAGGCGCACATGTACTGAGAGGTTTATGCCTCAACGCAGAGGTCCATGTTTCAAATCTGACCAGTGATAGTTTCCTCCATGTCTTCACCTCCTTTCTCACCTAGCTGTCCTGTCAAAAATTAAAGGCGGAAAAGCCTAAAAAAAATAATCTTAAAAAAAAAAAATGGATACATATATATTGCATGTGTCTATTTGTGTCTCCAAGAAGAAGTAACAGCTCAAAGATAGGATGGTTGAATAGCTGGCAGCTGGGACTCGTTTTTTGTTTCCACTCTGTGAATCAACAATTCATTTCCAGCCGATTTGTACAAAAGGTGATTGTTAGTAGCAGGTCCAGCCTGTCCACTTACAGTTTCCTGAGTGAACCCTCCAGACAGCCATTGCTCAATCATGGTTCACCTCTCTGGCAGAGGGCACGGACGGCGGCTTTCACACTCACTTCAAATCAAATCAATGTCTGATCCATCATGGGCCTCCTGCCTTCAGGGCAGCTTCGGATCTGTAAGAACTACTCTCTGTGGTTTTCACTAGCTGCATATGTCTTGGACTGATGTGTTTGTGTGTGTGTGTGTGTGTGTGTGTGTGTGAGAGAGTATGCGTGTGTGTGCACACAGAGTAATATAATTAAAGAGGGGCCCTGTCCCCCTTGGGAGCTTTCCATCTGGTTTTATGTTATCTGACAAAATTAGGAGACTTTGACACATATATGTATTAGCAGATGTTGAGACAGGATGCTCTGTAGATTAAGCTTTGAATATCCTGAGAGTCTTAGGGGAAATAAATGTCTAGAGACTTGTCGTCTGGGGCACTCAGAGAAGTGCCTTCTTAGCTGAGCACTAGCGATGATGATTTTTGTAATACCCCTCATGTCCGTCCTGTGACTTTGAGTCTTCTGCTGCTGTTTGCAGCTTCTATTGTTGGAAAAATTGCAGACATGGCACTTCAGTCACACCCAACATTTGATTCGCAAAAACAAAAACACAAGTTCCTGTTTCCTTTCATCAACACTTTTCCATGTACATGGGGAATGTCACAAGATCAGATGACATGTAACATCAGTTAGCTGTTTTTTATATAAATGTTTTTTTCCGGTGAAATATCAATGCAGCATATATCAGTTTTACAGATGATCATAAAGACACTGTCTTTAGCCATACAGCTACCACACAGATACTATCCAAAGAAAACCACACACAAAGTTATTTTCTAAAAAAGTGAAATAACTAAGCTAAGGGCTAAGGGAGGTTAGGTTCTGTGTTTACTTTTAACAAATGCTGTGTTCCGTCCAAAGTTTTACAAGCAAGTAATACCAAACACAGGGACTGTATTACTGTCAGAAACACCTGCCTGTTGTCTGTTGCTGAAACAAGGGATTTGGGGACAGCAAAATGTCCTTTCCCTCTAATAAATGAGGGTTTTTTGGCTAAAGGACATAGGGATGGAAGCCCTGAAGTTGACTTCTGTGGCTTTTCTGGATTGAATCATCTCTTACCATAACAACTCTCTCAATTGGGAAACAAAAATACTTTCACCTTTCCTGTGTTTGTAAATCTGTATTTAAAAACTTAAAGCGGTTATGACTGATATTTTATAATAACAATGTGTTACTGAGGCCCACAAGTGGCAACAAATTAATGAAAAAAAAAATAGAATCAAAATTGGTTATTGCATGTTTAAAGTTTAGATTCTTCAAGGAATAATCTGACATTTTGGAAAATAAGCTTATTCTTATTTTCTTGCCAAGAGTTAGGTGAAAAGATCGATACCCCCAGGCTAGATGTTTTTTCCCCTGCTTCCATTCTTCGTGCTAAGATAATTGTCTTCTGGCTCCATAATTAACACGTAGAACCGAGAGCGGTATTGATCCTCTCATCTAACTGTCGGCGGAGGCAAATTAGCATATTTTCCAAAATGTTAAACCATCTTATTCCTTCAAGAATATGGTCCTGGTTGATTTGTGATTCGTTATTAATAACAGAGACAAGGTGTTGGTTTCTTTGTTATGTCTGGGCTGGCAGAAAGGAATATTAACTGGTTTAACATGGAAATATAATCACACTTTATCACGCAAGCAGTTTAACAGGACCTTAGTCCATGCATGTATTCACAGGCACGAATTTTCAAGGTAAACATAAAACATCACACTTTCTCCTGCACCTGTAACTTGAGCTCAGTCACCTTTCTGTTGTTCAGACTTATTATTAGTCTTACTCACCTAACATTGACTCTAGTCTCTGACAAGGCTCCAGTAATGATGACTCATGCAACACCCACTGTTCTCTACCGTTTCCCTGTCCCGGCATCATACACAGCTACTTTTCCTTATGGGCTCTCCTTTTCTCATCCCCCATGATTCATTACATTTACTGTGTTTGAATGCCCAGCGGCTGGCTGCCATCATAATAGGTTGAGAAAGATAGTTTCTCCCATCATCAAGTTTCTAAATCATCTGCGGGGCTTTTCTATTTCTCCCACATAGATAATGACAGTACACCGGCTTTGTAACACCAAGGCAGCAAAATGTCATAAATCATGTTTTTATAATGCAAATCTCCGAGAAGTGTGTTTGATCCGTCTTCCAGCTATCTCTATTCTGTCCTTTAATAATGTGATGTGGTTTCACATAACATGCGTTCATTCTGAGCTCTCAAAACATCTCTAAACCTAACACAAACTTGTGCACAGCAAAGAGGAGAAGTATTTGAACTATATTTTGAGTGTCAGTACTGCTGTTTACTGATGTTGCAACATTTTCCTCTTCAGATAATGCAGATAATCTCTCAAACTTCAGGCAAACGTCTGGACAAAATCTTTTACAAATAAACGCATATGTAGCCAGTGGGCTTGGCTGCATCTCCAAAGAATGTGAAGCATTAACTCAGTACTACATTGTGTTGGCACCATCTATGAATTTTGGCCCAAGCAAGCCCATTTTCCACTGCCTTGATAATTAAATGGAAGCTGCAGATACTCCGCTTATCTCTCTTACTACTGGCTTTTTAATACAACACATATTTTTAACTCCTTGTGTGCAAGTAAACTCTCTATTACAAAAAGTTTCAGCAATGGAGACATGGCGGTAGAGAGGGAGGACTGCAGCGAGAGACAAGTGGAAATAAACAGAAATATGACAGAGAAACTAAAATAAGATGCTTATGTCAGACTGGTATAGAAACAGGGAGAACTCAGGGTGAACCTGTTTGTCTCGCCGCTGTTGTCTGCCTGCTTCATCCCACGTAGGCTACACACATAAAACCACTCCACTCTGCCCTCACTTCCCCTCTCTGATGACTGACAGCCCTCCTGATAGATGCTACAGATGTCCACAGTGAGATCAATAACCTCCCGCACCTCCACCCCCACTCTGCCACGGATCACGGGACAACACAGCAGCCATCGTTTGCTCCAGTCGCACTTCCCTCATCTCGGATTGCGTGAGAGGTTTGGAAAGATGAACTATCGACTGCTGCAGAGAGTCTTGTTTTTGTCTCCTCATGCTGCCATGCTGGCGTCAGACTGTCAACACGACTACAGAGTGTTTTGTCATGAAATCTTACGCAACAAAACATTTCAGGTCTTAGCACTGAGTTGACCTTTGTGATGTGTTGCTTAAAAAAGCCATAGGTGATTTAGAAACAGAACAGCCTCCTCAGATGAATATGTAATGTAATGTAGTGGGTAATGTGGTTGCAGCAGAGGCTGCAGGTTGTTTGACAGCAAGAAGCACCAAATGACTTTTTAACAGCAGAAAAGTTGTGCTCATTAGTAGATTCCTCTGATCTGTTCATTGTGGTGGTGCTGCTGCTGCTGAGGGCAGATGGCTGCGCCTCCCTCAGTAATGGGGGAGGGTGTGTGTGTGTGTGTGTGTATATGTGTGTGTGTGTATATGTGTGTGTGTGTGTCTCAGTATTTATGTTTCTTTGTGTGTCTGTATCTATGTGTGCTTGGGTGTGTCATGTCTGTGTGTATGTTTAGTGTATATGTCTCATAAAATATTCTCTTTGTGTGTGTGTGTGTGTGTGTGTGTGTGTGTGTGTGTGTGTGTGTGTCTGTGTGTGTGTGTGTGTGTGTGTGTGTGTGTGTGTGTCTGTGTGTGTGTGTCTGTGTGTGTGTGTGTGTGTGTGTGTGTGTGTGTGTGTGTGTCTGTGTGTGTGTGTGTGTGTGTGTGTGTGTGTGTGTCTGTGTGTGTGTGTGTGGTCACTTCAGTTCACTGCAAAAATAAACCTCCATCTTAACTTGTTCATTTATTGAGACTTAAGATCTTTCTTATCAAACAGGTGAAAAAAGATCAGATCATTTCACCTGTTTTCAACACAAATCAACTTATTTGAGAGATGTCTCTAATTGTGTGTAATTGAATTGATACCAATGCACTGATTTGCCATATTCTGTCCAGACTGTTACACTTGCTACTTGTACATTTCTGAAATGAGGGAAACTGCACCAGATTTTTTTTTTGGATTTATGTCACTGACACTTGTTTTAAGAAAAAGAAAAGCTGAAAATGAGAATAAATGACAGATTTGTAGTGCTTAGAGTAGGCGGGCAGGCGCAAGCAGCAGAAACGTTAATGGCAGAGTATCTCATTCCGAATGTGAATACCCTACGAGCGCAGAGACCGGTGTGTGTGCTTTGTTGCTGCAGACAATACTGAGTTGACAGCACATCTGGCATCGTAGCAGGGCCACAGTGTTTGTCTCCCCCACCGGGATATGCTCTCTGCACCATTAGCTGCTCACTAGGCAGGAAAAGACCAGCGCTGTCCTAGTGTCAGTCCTTCATGATGCATCACTTAACACACTCACAACGTCCACACCAATGTGTGGATGAACGAACTGTATCCATGTTAAATGTTTTCTGTCCACAGTTAGCAATGTGTTCTCTTAACAGTGGCCATCGTCATTAAAATGACAAAACGGCCACATAAAAAAACCATCGTCTGATACCAACAAACAAGGCACTTACATGCACGGACCAGTTCTCAAAACAATTAACAGAGAAGCTCAGATAAGAACAAACACAGAGGGAGTGTGGTTTCATTCTCTGCTTAGGCCGCCATTACTCCACTATAGCTTTACACAAGTGTTTGCTGCTATATCAATGTTCTGTATGTTGAGTACAGACCCTTCACCATTGCTTGGTTTGACTGTGTTTGTGTTCTTGCACAATGCTTGCCACTGCCGTTGAAAACTTCAGTATTGAATAGTCTCTAGCACCCTGCTTGGTGCCATTTCAGAAACAAAGAAGAGTTTTTCACAAAATGGCACAACAACCCATTTTGTTCACAGGTGAAAGGTCAGTGACCTGAGCATTTATTTACTTAAACTTTGTCAGGTCATCTACATCACATAATTCATAATGACGACCAAATACATTGCCACAGATCAGAAGTATATCTTGAGTCATTGTTCTATTTTTTTTCCCTATGAATGTATTGAATATAAGAGATTTTCCAAAGACTTGGAAGTCATAGTATGACATTATGGGACCTTTGGCTTATTTGTGGCCCCTAATCCAGAATTAGGCAAATGTTTCTGTGTCAAATTGGTAAGAACCCTTCAAACTAACAAACAAAACCAAACCCACCGTGAAAGAGTGAAAGGAGAGCTGTGTGACCTCTTCCCTGACTCTGTGTTTATTCAGGGAATTTCAAGTCATTAAAGACCTAACAAGAACAGAGCCATAAAAGACCTGATACTAAGTAGTTAAAGTGACACACAACTAATGGCTGAAAGGGGGACACATTTGTACAATGACTTTGTTTGGTCATGAGTCTTTCACACAGTCAGCGCAACAAAGCCATTCCAAATCGTTACTTGGCTTAGAGCTGAAGTCTATCAGATGATTAGGATTCGGCACACAGCCCTATTGAGTGCATTTATTTCTCTGTAATTTTGAAGTCATGCGTAACACCTCACGGCAGTCACACTGAGAAAATACAAAGCAATTTGGAAAGGTGATGTGAACAACACTCAGCAGCTACAAAACTATTTAAATTATTAAGGCGTCCTGAGGTTGATATCGCACATTGTTACTGAAATAGCTGAGGAAAATACAATCATATCAGGTGAGAAACATCATCAACTATGTTTTGGTATGGTATAGCAACTGCTGCGCCTTTACTACGGTTTTACCCTGCCAGCACACAGATTTTATGGCATAAACCCAACACTGTGCTGTCACTATCGCTAAAGTAGCTGAATTTACTGCCTATTCAATTTTGATATATGCTTCTCTCCAGAAGCTTCCTGGTTTCAACATGTGACATTTGCAGCATGACTAAGTGCTGCTGTGACCCCTGTCATACTATTATATCTCTTATAAGTTAACTAAGACAGATCAGGGTCAGACATGACCCTGTTTGGACCTTCAGTGATACAATTATAGCCCCTAAAAGGTTGCCGTCTTACTTCGACATCACAGGGTCACCCGAACACATACACAAATAATTGCACATTAATGAAATAATGTAAGCCTTCGCCAGCTGGAGAAAGCAATCTGTCATACATGGAGTGTTTTGGTTTGTTTCTCCATCCATGTATTTCTCCTTTTCTATGAATAGAGCACAAACCTTGAAGCCTTGAAGACGTAAAGCTGACAGACTGCTCTGGGTGGTATTTTATTGCCGAGCATCATGTTGTTAAAGGGAGTCCTGTCTGAGCAGTTAGTGACCGACTTGCACTGACTTTCCAATGTTGCGATAGAGCCTGATTACAAAAAGAAAGCCCCATATGTGTCTTCCTCATCACACGCAGAGTGAATACAAGGCAATCAAGGCCATAAAAACAAAATCCACCAGATGGTGCTCATCACTTCCTCATTTGAATCATTCTCCATTTTCATATAATCTTTTATTTATTTCAGGGCAAGCATTAGTCTCACCTTGCAGTCTCCCTGCATGCCAGCTCACACTTGGAGCGGAGACAGCCGTGATTGTCAGCGTTCTTGTTCCTGGGTCCACATGTCTGCTTTAATGACTTATTGATGGACGACTGCCTTTCATCTGAGTTGGGCTTTCTTGCCCACTCGAGTGTCCAGCAGTTCCCATGTCTAAGGTTTCGCTCCGGACTTTCTCCTTTTTGATCATCCCTCGGCCTCTTTCAATTTATTTCAAGTTGAGTAGGCCCACATACCACCTCCCTGCAGCAGTGCCTCTTTGAATTCTCCATGAGGATAAATGTGTTGAAAAGAAAGGGGCTAGAGGAGGACTGACAAGCTTGTGTTACCGGAGAGAGATTTACATGGGGCCATAAAAGCTGGGGTGAAAGGAGAGGAGGTATATCCTATAGTAAAGGGTCAGTGTGTTTGGGGACAGAGAGGTAAACTGACCCAGTAAGGATGACTGCCGGACAGCCCACACACACCACCTGCACACACACCCATTCACGCCCTGCCCTCTGGTCGATTACTTTTTGGCTTTGAACACCCCCACCTAATATATATCCTCCCTCTCTCACTCACATAGCTGTCTACTGTTTCCTATAGAAGAATATCTGGGCCTCCAAGTTATTTTATCATTATGTCCGGACCATAAATCACAGAGAGGAATGGTACCAGCTCCACCAGTACAGCTCAGCTCGTGCCTTGAAGCCACGTCAAGGCTGAACAGTCCTCTGACACCCAGTATCCCCATGTGGGCCACTGAGGATGGATCCTAGGGTGCCATGCTGCGAGAAGAAACAAAAGAAAACTTGTAATATTGTGAGTGAGAGCCCACAGGCTGAAAAAAAAAGCCGTCCAGCTCTGAGATGTTGTATGAGAGGCCTTGAGAGGGAGATCCCTCATTGCGGAGAGAGCAATTTATGTCTAACATGAGATAGTGACTGACATCTCCCATCCTACAAAGAGACTTTCTTAGCTTTAGTGCACTGAATTTGTCAGCCACTGCACAGGCCATTGTTCATTTGGGTAGACAATTGCAGTTGGTTATTTAGCTCGTGAGTTACAAGTTGCTTAGTGAAACACTTTCAATATCAAGCATCAAATGAGGATTGCGTGTGACACAGTCTAGTGAGCAAACCACTTCCTCAAATGGTTAGAACATAATGTACTCTGCATAACAGTGTTGTTGTTTTTCAATGAAGAGGGCTATTTCTGACTTACTACGTAGTTTGTAATGCTTTCATGAAGCATCCCTTATGCAACATACTTTGTGGTAATAATGATAAATAACACTATAGAATACATCTAAGTTGTTAATGTTTACATATTTACATATTCATATTTTTAAGTTAAAATATGGACTCTAGGTAACTTAATGGAAAAGTGACATGTTATTGTCAGTTGTTCTCCTTTTCTAAGGCAAGAATTGAGCAATCAGATTAAGCGCTAATGAAACATGACTCCTGAAGAGGCAGCACAGCTGGGTGCAAGGGCCATCTAGTGGAAACATGTGCGTCATTACACAGATGAATTGTCCCACAGATTTACAGTCACTTATTTCACTTTCCAACACAGTTCCATGTGGATGGTTGCTCAAATGTAGTCATTCATTATATCAGATTACCCCCTCTGTGAATCAGTGATTGTTCAGTAAAAAGCAACAGATTAACTATTCCACAAATGAGAAAATAGTCCATTGTTGTTGTTGTAACTGTGTCCAGTCATTTACACTCAGATTTAAAGGGGATAATGCTTTTTAATGGTTTGTTGGAAATAAATGAGATTAAGATGAATATAAAGTGATTGGTTTAGATGGCTGCCATTGATTGCCTAATTGCCACTCTTTCCTGGGAACAATATCAAATGTATAGAAAACTAAAAACACATATGTGTGAGTCCTGCTAACCTTATAAAGAGACTGCCTAGTGCCTACCACACAATTTTGTGGGTGGGCCAATTTAATTACAATACGCAGGTTTGACACACAAATTAAGGACCAACAGATTGAGCAACAAAGTGACTATTTAAAGAAAGTGGTACAATAATACCATTTTCTGTACCATATATTGTTTAAGAAATGACAATGACAACAATGACATGGACTGATACACTAGCATTGTAAGAAAGAACAAAATAAACACTAAAAAACAGAAGAATTACTCATATGCTAATGCAGTCCATTGTATACAGTGCATCATGCATGCTTTTGAATATTACAAGGGTGTTAATTGTTTGAATTACATTTCCTATGCATACATGCATTTTAAAATAAAAAAGTTTATTTTTCTAACTATTTTAGCAGATGAGTCATTCATCCACAGCATAATGATTTTTAGGTGTAGTTTCCAGGTCCAGTTGGAGAACACAAAACTTGCGCTCTACCAGTTCATATTATTTCTTCAGTACCAGGGTACGTAAACATAAACTAAGAGGCCAGAAAGTTCTTGTGTGTATTATTATTAGCTAGCCAGTTGATAGATTATTGGAAAAACAAAAACATTCCAACGGTAATTTTGTATCATCGAAGGCTAGACGTTAGTAGAGTACCGCAACCCTGGCTCCAAGTTGTCACATTAGCCCATTCATTTTTTGGAGGGAACATGGGTAATACTTTATAATAATGGTACATGAATTACCATGAATTCATGTATGACTTCATGCATGAAAAAGCATGAATTAATTCATGTAGTACTTCATGAACAGTAATCAGTAATGTACCATGATTAATAGTATTTCATTCAGGACTTAATACAGGAACAATATGTTAATTAATGCAATTTCAATCATCATGATTTCTGATTTATTAATAATGTTCATGGCTGTAGTGTTGTAATGATTATTAACTAAACATTACTTCATCGTGTTTTTGGCCCTTCAAATAACGTGCTGACCTGGTCCATCTTTGTATTGATAAATAAGATATGATTAATGGTGACATATGCCCCAATCTTTGTGACACCACAAATCAACTATACAATGCATCTGCAGTATACTGTATTTTTTGTCAATGTAGTAATCTCAGTATCATTTTCTTAATAGATTTAATTTTATGCCACCATTAATCACATGTTATTTATCAATGTTAAAGATGGACTAGGTCAGCACTTTATTTGAAGAGCCACAAACATGATGAAGTAATGAAGAAGTAATGTTTAGTTAACAGTGATTACAACAATAAAAAATTTCAGAATATATGTACACTTCTGTGACTGGTCAGTTTTTTTATGAAGAAGACATGAACATCATTAATAAATCAGAAGTCATGATTATTCAAATACATGAATTAATGCATACATTAATGTATTTTTCCTGCATTAAGTCATGCATGAGATACCAGTAATCCTTGTACATTACTGATAGTTCATGAAGTACTACATGAATGAATGAATGCATGCTTTTTCATGCGTGAAGTCATGCATGAATTCATGATGTCATGTACCATTATTATGAAGTGTTACCAAAACATGCAGATAACGTTTTCTTCAGCATATCACAAAAATACCCATTGTAAAAATGTCTCAATTGTTCAGCCTAAAATGATCTGCTACTTCTGGGTAAGGCGCTGTATCATTAAAGTTAGGGAATTTCCGTAACTTACGTTGCCCTTACACTGCCCCAACCTAGCAAATGCTCTGCTTTTAAGCAGAACAATAGTAAAGTGCCAACCTAGTTGAGTTTCAGAAGAACACACAGCAGTGAAAGGCAATGTTGGCAGGCATTCTTAGGAAAAAGTGCGGGCAGGCTCTAGATTGTAACAATAACAGGAAATGTTACATGATCTACCTTCATTCCTTCAATTAGACTACTGTGAATGTAGTTGACTGAAAAAGAGCAGTGTTGTCTAAATAGCACAACGAAAATAGTTTTGCATTGCCAGACCTATCTCCACAGCGCTGCAGAGGAAGGTCTGGCCCCTCCACACATACACACCTGGATAGGAGAAAAAACGGTCAGGGGTTGTTTGCATTTCTTTAAACCAATCCTAATTGTGTTGGGCAGTGCTAAAGCTCCAGTCGCAAAAAAGGGGGATCTGTAAAATGGTCTCAGGAAGGAAATTGTTTTGGTGGAACATTTGCACCCCGCCAAAGAAAATGTCACATAAAATATCAAATGAAGTTACTTGTTTACACATTACAGTAAGTGAGCTATTTAAATTAGCTGGATACATGGTTAAATGTAATTTGCTCTTACCAGTTTATTGACGTGTGTATTTTGTGACGGCTGAGCGTTACTGCGCAGCCTCCAACTGAGCTTGACGACGTAGATGTGACGTGAGTAACCTCACATTGAGTGGTTTAGGCCACTCAAACCATAATCAAACCTGTCTGAAAGTTGTAAGTCTTCTGGTAGCTGTGCCAAGAGAAATCTCAATCATTCCGAATCTTGCAGAGATGGAGAGTGTAGATAATGAGATAACATAGGCACAGGCTAATTATTGCTAACTAAAATGCTAGTTAACATTAGTAATTTAACCTAAACAGCTAATGTAAGTCGAAACTGCCTGCAAGCTTCTCCTGTACTATACGGTAATTCCTCTACTATGCGACAGAAAGTTGCATGTATGACACAATCGTTAGCCTATTTTTACAAAAACGCCTGCTGCAGAGCCATATCGTGAGCTACAAGGTAATGGAGCCTTTTATACATTGTCGTGTTTCTTTAGAAATAAACAATGGACAAATAGAGTCTTTAAACACTTCAGATGTAAAGTTATTCGCTGTCAAAGTGACGCCAAAATGAATGGCAGTCAATGGAATGCTAACGGAAGGTGATGGCTTGATAGCATCAAAATGGCTCCATAGGAAGTACGCTTTGTTGAGGCTCACTTCCTTGAGCAAATCCCCGCCAATAGGTCCCAAAATGTCCCAGTTAGAGAGTCAATGCCGTAAACATATTCTTTGTAAATCTTCACAACCATTCCCCGAAAGAACCAAGCAGGCCTGCCTTGTTGCACAATCCAAATTTTCATAAAAACTTGCCATTTTCAGCGTGCAACGTTAGCTTGCTTGCTCCGAGGTTCCGAGAGTTTGGAACGTAAACACAAAGAAAGTGGAAAGTAAGGGACATCCGGCGGAACTTCTGGCGGTGCCTGAACTATCTGGTAAATTAACCATCGTCGATTCCCTCCTCAGCGTACAAGTTTTCATGTTCCATCTGCCACAGTATGCTCACTTGCTATGTTGGAAAGAGATGTAATGTGTAAATTGTAACATTCATAGGTTTAGGCCACTCAAACCATAATCCCATCATAGGACAAATTTGGTTGGTTCAGATGGACAGTATTCTTTATATTAGTAAGTAACACATGACGGAATTAAAATGACAAGTTGACTAGTATGACCACAGATTTGGTCTCTGACCACATTTTTATATGAAAAAGCCTAATAGTCGCAGACTAAATCCAAAAACGGGTGTGAACTCTACTTGCTGCAATCTGTCATTGTCCTCCTTGTACTGTATTCTCTCCTCTCTCTGATCCTTCTGCTTGTTTTGCTCTTTGCTACAGCTCATGTAAAGCTTCTCAGGCTAACGTGACTGGGATAAACAAGAACTTACAGCACATCTCCGCCTACACAGTTTGATTTACCACCCTGTTTGAAAATAAGAATGCAAAGGGAGAATTTCCTTTTCTACTTGATTTTTGGCAGTGTAGATAAACAGCCATGCAACCGTAATCATGAAATTGGGGCTGAATAAGATTATTGACACTCTTGTGAAGAAAAATTAAAAATAAGATATCAATTGGCTATTATCAATTCGTATTTCCATTTCATTATAGCATCATGCGATTATGATAATAAACTGAAATCCTAAAGCAATTTGCAGACAGGGTTGTATTATGGCAAATGAAAATTGTAATATTGGCAGCTATTGTTCATATTGTTTGCATTCAGTTTTGAACCATATCATGATATAGCACTTTTTCCACACATGAAAACAAAATGCCGTTGCTACATTTTTTTACAGTTTTTATAACTTCACAACGGCCAAGTGACTCATTATTTGTTAAGAATTTACAGCACATTATGATGAAGTATTACCCAGCTCTATCTGAAACATCAATAAACCTTAAGTGGCTACTGTAAGTGGACCACTGACACACTCAGTAATCCAATTGTCTTCTCTGCCTGATTCATTGAGACATTTTTCCTTTTTTCCACAAACAGTTTTGTGCCACAATTGAGATAAAGTTCCCTAATTTTACTCAGCATCCTGAGAACTAAAGACCCCAAGTACACAATGACACCCACATTAATGGTAATTTACTCCCTTTATTCACAGAGAGGCTAAGTGAATGGCTTGGATTAACTCATTAATCTTTTGGTACAGGCGGTTTGTCTACGAAAATGGGTTTACACAAATCAAGGTAAATGCAGATTGTTTTTCCTAATGTCAGCAAAGCTATTTGGCGACCAGTTGTCTTACCAAACTGTTCTGTCAAAGGTTACACAAGCCTTTAAATTACATTGTCAGCGTTTATATCAGTTGTTGTTGGTGAAATGGCGCTCATTTCTCCTGCTCTAAATCCTGTCTGGCTGCTGCCTCCATTTGCTACTCTGCCATAAAGTCTCCAAAGGGAGAATAAAGTGATGAAGACAAGCTGCTGGAGGACCTGCATGAGCATTTATCTGAATGAAATGGAAAGTCTTCTGACAGGTATATGCCAAAGCCACTGTGTAGTAAACCATGCATCACAGTTTGCTGTATAATAAAGTCACTCCATCGCATCTAATAAATGCACCTGGCATCACTGGTACCGAACATCAGATTTTAATTTTGATATGGTAATAATTAAAGCTGAATGTCTTGACACGACTTTGCTTTAATAGCTCCACTCCTTTCTGCATGGATTGAGATGCTCTTAATAGTGTGGCGGATTGAAGTGGGCAGGTCGGGGAGCCCTGTGAGCCAGGATATTGGGAACAAATTGACAAGGCTGTCTATTCTGTCTCACTCTTCATTTAGACCCGAATGATCCAGACCAGCTGGCTGGCAGCCAATTTATCTAGGAGAAGATGAGAATGTGACGGAGGTTCCTGTTGAAACGATTCCAGAAGACATCCTGAAATGTGATGAGGTCCACTGGGGGAAAACTACCCTTTTCTTTTTTAAAGCTCATACCTTTTCCCAGGTCTGACTGTCCATCCGTCAACAAGCAATCCTGTCTACTAAAAATTACATTTGAATTCACTTAATTTGTGGTGTTTGGTGTTTTAAGCCCCCAACGTCGCCTGCAGGCAGCACTGCCTGGGAGGCACTAGGATTAGGCAATGGTTAGGGTTAGGGTTAGGGTTAAGGTTAGGGTTAGGTGCCTTCAAGTCAACGGTCGCAGTGCTGCCTTGAAGTCGACGTTGGGGGCTTAAAACACCATTGAGCTTAATTTGCATGGGATCAGATGTTTTGTTGTAAATGTAACACTAGGATAAACGTTTCTTGTGTTGTGATTTGTATGTTGAACACATCTTTCATTGTTTTTTTATTACATTATCTGCTGGCTGGCAGCATGATTATGGTTTTTATAGCTATCTTTAGACAACACAAAGCACATGATTAGGATAAGAGAAACATAACAGCCAGAAATCAGCATACAGATTATATGTAAACCCGAAAATCCAAATAAACAAAGGTGATGCATCTCCAGCATTCAGGACTACCACTACTGTATGTTAAGTCAAGTAATTAATGACAAGCACTGAAGACAAAACCGCACAGCTCAAAAATAGACTGCTTATTGTAGAAAAGTTTGCCACTCTAACAGTATTGTTCAGATTGATTTAGCCTACAGTGAATCATTATTGCAATGCTTACTCTGCCATTATTGGCAATGCGTGTTTAGGTCATTTACAGAAGCCATTTGTCTCTGCACTGAGGCTACACTGAGAGAGCTAAGCTTGCATATGTGGGTAGGAGGGAAAAGGCAACTAGTTGGAAAGAGCTGCTGCCAAACTCGGAGTTCACTGGGAGCCGAAATGCACCACTGCAGACTCGCTAATTAATGTTTTTAAAGATTGTCCTTTTGTTTGTTTTTTTATTCAGCACTAATAGATATCTAGTAACTGGGGACTCCTTATGCTCCATGTAGCTTTTCAGCCACATTTAAAATGAATGTGTTCAGCTCATTAATGAAGCCAAATGAACTTAAACACAGCCTGCCTCAATACCCTTCCCAAACGACACACACACACACACACACACACACACACACACACACACACACACACACACACACACACACACACACACACACACTCACACACACACACACGCAGCATGTTTTAGCACTTAACCTGGCAGGTCAACAAATGCAGCACTCAAGAGAGCCAGTTCCATCCACACAGCTCTCTGTTTATTTGCATATTAAATGGTTACAGCATCATAGACACAAAATATTATGAAGAGGTCGGTGTGCACTCTTAATGCCAACAGCCATCTACTTAACTGGGGCACCTGATGACGCTCGCTGGCTGAAAAAGTTCAGTAAATTTCACTAATCTGCCCATTAGATTTTGAGAGGTGTACAAGTGGAACATTTGGCCCGAAGGTGGATGTAGAGGAAAAGTCAGTAGGTCACTGTAATAAGAAGAAATCAACCTGTGTGGACTGTGCATACCCATACCAAATCATACAGTACTATAAGTGGTACTTCGTAAGACATCTTCCTCTGAACCTGACTATTGGATGAATGGACAATTCAACAAATGGATTTGCCGACTGACACAATATCGGCATTCTTGGATCAGGCTGCTTGAGAGAAAAAACACTAATCAGCATTCTCTCAGAGGATCGTACATAAAAAACAATTCTCACCTCATTATAACAACCTATAATAGAAGAAGGAAAGCGGTTACATTTTCATTATTACATTACATTATTTTCTACTATCAATGAAAACAATGGTTATGTGTAATGCAAAAGGTGTCAAACCCACAGGTAATTATCACCTGACTCTACAGTCTACCTCAGCTCTGTGGAGCATTTTAGCGTCTCTCAGCTCATTGTTTGGGTTTTATGATCTTTTCTGTTGTAGCTCACTCTCATCAACCTGGTCTTCAGCAGGGAGCTGTTTTCAGTTGGAAATAATAACTCACTACCTGCCCAGCACCAAACAGCAGATAGGCACAGTTAGCAGCTAGCTGGTGACCAGAGTGTAGCATTTAGCTAAATAGCAAGATATTTATTTCAGGAGTTGTAGATGAAAACAGAAGTAAAAGGTGGGTGAATATTAGACTGTTGTTTGCTGACGTGCTTGGCACATCAACTTTTTAAGGTGATATTGTCAGTGTTGTGTTTACAGGCTGTTGCGCTGCCCCCAAGTTGCCAAAAATCCATTAATGCAGCTGTGAAGTAAATATGGCTGTTTGAGTCTGGGTGTATATCGTGGCTGCCAGTATAGGAAAGGAGCTGTTGCTTTACCACCATATATAATACGCTGAGCTAAATACAGAGCAAACAGGGATTTGATAGATCATGAATTAATTCTTCCATGTCTTTGACCTACTTAAAATATCTCAAGCTAAATCTTGCATATGCTGTCTTAAACTCTAATAACAAAGCACAATTATATTTCTGTGATCATCCAAGCACATTTTAATATCACACTTTTCTGTTTCTAATTACAAGCCCAAAGCATTTCCATTATGAAAATAATCTTAAATCTCTTGCCCATCGCTTAGTTACTCCTTCGCAGTTATATCATTGGTCCCTGGTGTCTTCCAGCTCATTGTTTGTTGGCTCTTTATGCAGGAGTTGTTTGTTTTCTCAGTGTTAACAATGAACTGCCAGTCATCACTGCACAGAGTACTGAATGAGCTTTGCCTTCCTCTCTGTACCCTAGAGTATGACCCAGCTCCCCAGGCAATTACAGTTCATTTGGCTCCATGCAAGGGAAACTGCACTGCCCCACTTCTCAGACTCTTCAGCTCTCTTCAAGATTGAAGACACATTGTACTTAAAAAGGATCAATTCTATTCCATTTCATTCTATTCTATTCCATACGTCTGTAGCCCCATCTGATCATATTTTTCTATGCTGAATTAAAGCCCGAAAAAAAAATGTAGTTCTTCAGCAAAAGATCTCTCTCAAGCAGAAAAGAGACACCCGAAATATCAGCCTTTGCATCTGTGCAGATGGTGTAATGAGTTTGCGCTTCAACACCACGCAGTATTAAAATGCCACATTCAAAGATTAAGGAGTTGACATGCGGAGATGAGAATTGAGCAGAAGCACAGTGGGCTAGATGCTTGTCATGATCGCCGGTGCTATAAAACACAAAGAGTGAGGCATTTTCTGTTTAATCACAAAAGGTTTATGTGCTGTCTTTGTCGCAGTGGCTGTGGTTTGTTCTAGTGTAGCTTTTCCAACACTATTTTTCTAGCCTAATTCTTTGTAAAGATCTGTGTTGTTTATCTTCGTGATGTTGGTCGTCTTGATGCATGGGAAATCAATGATGCTGTTCAGAATCTATCTAAGTTTATCTCCAGGCCATGATCCATATTAGCAACCGTCCTGCCCCTGCACCTTTATTGTAATGATCTGTCATTTTTAGAAGCTGCAGCCATTTATAAAAGCTACGTCAAATTGATCAATGTTGTTTGTAAATTCAGCAGGTAGGCTGCAAAATTATTCCTGATAAATCATGCAGCCCTCCTGCTCTCCAAGTTCCCCACGTAGATATCCAGTCGGGATGGCATCCCTGCCAGATGAAAAGCCGGCTGTGGCGGGGTCAGCACTCTGTATTCTCAGATGTCTTCTAATTAATCTGGACAGCTTCCAAAAATGTGAGAGGCCCACTTCGGTTCATCTCTCACCCCATGAGAGAGAGAGAGTCTTGACCAAACTGTCACTTTTCAACACAGTTCTGCGTGACAGTCACACTATCTGACCTCGCCCATGTCGCCTGGCTCACTGCCAAATTCCCTGAGCTTGGATTTAGTGGCATGCCAACGGAAAGCAACATGAACTTCAGCAGCGAGGGTAATAATACATAAACGTTTTTCTTTTTTCTTTTAGGGGAACCTTTTCTTGAGTATTTATATTGGCAGAAAGAGAGGGAGATGTTTTGAATATAATATTCTACCTGGGAGAGATCAACCTAGTTTCATTGACTTGTACTTTTCTGTTGAACATGATTTCACAACCTCTTTCCTTTCGATGCATTTCCAATTATAAGGAAAAAAAGGAAAAGATACCCTACATATGAGAATCACAGGAAATCCTTCATGCGCCGCTGTTATCAGCAGCACATCTCAGAGCAGGATTCTAATTTTGAAGATTGACTTTGTTGAGGTCAAAAAACGGGGATGTCAGTGTATATCTCAAATGTGAATTGTCAAAGCCTGCAGGGAAAACTCTCTAACTAGAATGTCATAAAGTACCTCAGGTTCATGTTGCTTGGCAACAAAGAGTCTCGGAAAATATTTAAATGCAGCTCAGACATGGCTAAATGAAAAGCTGCTTGAAGTAAATATCTGCCTTAGCTGTGTCTTGTCTGTGATGTTCTCTAATTATAAGGCAGCTGGGCGGCTGAGTGTGGAATATGCAGGCTGCATCAAACCAGAAGAAATTGGCTAATCTTTCCACCTCACCTCAGTCCCTCATGATGAAGCAACTCTTTATTCTCACAGAAGCTGGAGTTAAGGTAATTAGCTGTTTGTTTAGGAAGCTTAATTCATATTGTTTAATTACCTTCATTAGATGTAACACTCTACTTACACATTTTGTAGTTTATCCCAGTCAAATGAAACGAAAAAAATTCTAATTGTGTATTGAAATGCAAGGTACAGGTATAGGGACTCATTAGCTTGTTTGAGGTTACAGTGCCCACATCTCGATCAAATACAGAACTAACACTGTATTTAGATCCTGACAGTCATCCTAGTTTAGCAAACTGGCTATGAGGGGTGATTTTGTAGTGACTGAATCGATACTCTGAGGACACCTTACTATTCTGGAAACTAAGAAAACACACAAGAAACCTTCATCAGCCAACAATAAAAAGGAAAATCATTTATTTGCATACATGCAACAACAACAACAACAACAACAAAAGAAAGCAAAGAAACACAAAGGATAATTAGAGGTGATGAAATTAGGAGAAAAACCATCTTCACTCACAGACACACACAGAGACCGATCCGCCCCCACACCTATATATTCCTACATTCTCAACATACTGACAAATCACCTATGACTGCATGCAGGGTGAACCCACCCTCCCCCAGCTGAGCCGCCCAGAGCGTTATTACACTCAGGGAGTCGGTCTCAGCGATCTGGGATCTACTCTGCTGAGCAGGACGCTGCATGTTTTAACTCCTGCCCTGTAGTCACACCAGCCGCATGCAATTCTCCATTTCATGCTCAATGATGCAATTAGAAAGGAATTAACATGAAATATGCATGCTGCCCTGAGACACAACACAGAAGGCAGAAAGTTTGGTCTCCACTTGAGTGCCGAAGCGGCTTGAATTCAGACATTGTAATGGAAAAGAGTTGGCACCCAGATACTTCCCCCTCTCTGATTATTCCTCGTTCCTCTGTGCAGGAAAAAGAAGAGCACACATGAATAGATTCCCCACTGCCAGGGTTTTATTTGACTCAACCAAATTGGAAGCCATACAAAGCAATTGGTGTGCTGACGAACACTATCTACAATCCTCTGAAGTGGTACCAGTGTAATGCATTATTATATGACATCATTATATTAGCTCTCTTTCTTCTTGCTCTGTGGGTGAGGGCTGCTGTTAATGCTTGGTCAGCAGAAGCAGGGCCAGCCGGCATGTGTGTCAGATAGCATCTTAAGGCTCCTGGTCTCCATCTGCCAGTCCCTTATTATATCCTACCTCCAATTTGTACATGATCTTATCTACATTTCCATTAGCCTCAGGCTGTGGCTTTGCCATGATTGCTAATTGGATGTACCGACCAGGCCGGAGTCACTGTCTATTTCTGTGGCCATGGTCTGTCTGCTGTTTCCCATTTGCCTCTCATGGGATGAAATCCACTGTGGTTATCTATAGAGAGGAAATATCAGGCAGAAAGTGTGCACTGTTATACTTCTCTTGTTATTCTATAGCTTCTGGTGCTTTACTTGTGGCGCTTATGCGATAAACACTAAGCGATAGAGAATAGGTCCCGCTACAGCGCTGACATGATATGTAATTTCACTCTGTGAACTAGCCTGGTATTACACCAAATGAATTGCCTACCACCCTTGGTTGCAAGAATGTTGATGTCAATGTCTCACAATATAACTCTGTATAAAACCTCATGTGTTTCTGTTTGTAGTACAGAAAAAGGAGTTTAGTTAATTCCTTTACCCAGCCCTGTAAACGCAATCAAATCAAGAGTGCTTGAGCTATGTAGTGCAGAAAGCAGCATGACTGAAGGTCGGCTGACATTGATGGATCAAGGAAATGCTCTATTGGTAAGCAATATGTATTGCTCTGTGATGAATGGAGCTATTCTTTGGAAGTCTATCCATCTCCTTCTCTTTTAGGTTGGCACAGAAATACAGGTGTAAGAAAATACTAGAAAACAATTCAAATTTTTAAAGTAGTAGAGTAGTAACACACTCTGATTAAGCACTGTGCTCCTGCCTCATTATACCTGTCAGCTGTATCATTTAGTGTTGTTTAGAGAGGCAGATGTGTTTTATAGAAGTGGCTGGCAAATAAATACAATGCTTGGATGCACACAGCTACTTGTTTACTCCATTGAAAGTGTTATAAGGCATTGTTCTCCAGCCCCCCACTAGATGGCACAGTATCTTCTCATTATGCAGCAGTAGCAGAGGAGGGGCTGCTCTCAATTCAGTGACAGGAGCCCATATCCACATGAGACACTGCAATCCAATTTTAAACCTTTTGTACAGCTGACTTAGTTCTTCCAATCTTACTTGCGGATGAATAATCATTCTGTCATCAGGCGGTCTCTATCATAACCAGATTAACTGCCACTTAAAAAAAGATCAATCAAAAAATGATTGCAATGGACAACTGATGAGTCAGTTCTTTTTCTCCAGGTCAGCTCAGATTGAGACTGCTTTTGTGCTCTTTTTGTTAAAGATTGGTGTGTAGCAGAGAGGAGGGAGCTTGTCATAGCTGTTGCTTACTGAGGCCAGAGAGCATGCTGCAGAATGCAGACAAAGTCAGACATTTCACACAGAGAGCACTTTCCTGTACACTTCTATCTCTGTAGGTGACTGGGTGCATTTACACAAACATCTGGAACAAGCTGCCACATTGCTTTATTCCCCTCAGACTTTTTGCTCCAGCAAATTATACCATCCTTGTCAGCCACTCACAGAAGCATGGTCCTGCTGTATGAATTTGCTGGGGGAAAAGAAAAGTTTTCATTCTGCTTTAATATGGCTGGCCCCAGAAACAAACAACCTTTCCTTGTTAACAATGCAGCATGGCATCTAGTCAAGCTGGTAGGGTTCACTGTGTCCTGTGGCTATTTCTTTGCCAGATGTGTCAAACACTTTCTCAAAGACCATAACCATAGAGCAGATGTTTCATGGTAATAATTACACAAGCTGAATCTGTTTGGTGGACAATTGGGTTTTGGTCAAAAGGAAAACATATAAATTGAAAAAAGTAAAAACAGGTGGATTCAATTACTGATTAGACTGGCTAAATTAATTTTCTAGTTACAATTGACGACATACATCACCACCTTCTCATTTAGCGTCTTAGCTTCTCATTTGCTCATTTCCAAAGGTGCCTGGCAATAGCCTGTATATCCTATAATCCTTTGGTTACCATGCAGCATTTTACAGGCTTGGTGCTGAAATCTGGGGAGACACACTTGGGTCTGCAGGTGTTTTCCTACTCCGGCTCAGTAAGCCTCTGCACTATCTTTTGTAATTAGGAGATAATGAACCCCCGCCTCCCTCAACTCTGCCGAATCATCTGCCACTGTTGAACTGTCAAATCTACATCTTCGATAGATCTTCCATGCAGCTTGGCTCAGCTCTGACTTCAAACTTGTCAAAATGTCTTCTTCTCAGCAGTTGCTTTAAGAAGTATATGTCAGATTTATTAGCTCTCCATGCAAAATTAAACCTTACAGAGAAATGTAGGCAAACAGAACCAGAATAAAGAGATAATAATTTCATACTATTGCTTTAGGATTTAATTATTTCATCATTTGGTTATTATCATTTTTAATGATTTTGTTTTACAAAACTAGTGGTACTTGTGGTAGTGTTTCTAATCAATTCTGCCATGTTGCTCTCTGCTGTTTGGTTTCAGGTCTTTGGAGCAGTGAGGTCAAGGTTGTGGGTTGAAGTCAATGTTTCAGGAACGAGCTTGATGCCACAAGGAAATACTGAGACCTGCAAATAGTATGAAAGCTGTCATAGATAATGTTTCTGCCTGGTAAGACAGTGCTAGACCAACTTTGTGCTCATTTTCCAAAACAGCCATCAGCAAATCTTCTGCTGAGATGATGACAAGCAATACAACAATATGAGTATGGCAGCAATGTGAAAATTGGATTCCGTAATGGTGCATATGGCAAGAAGTGGAGTATAAGGCTCATTTCTTTTTAAAGGAGCTCCATAAACACAGCCTGTTCCAAAAGAAAACAAACACGCACCTGTCAAGGAGAGTAAGGGACTGTGCTTAAAGGCGTTCTATTTTTCTGACTCCGCATGAAACTCCCCTGTTACTTTGTTCAGCCTGGGGATGATTTAAACACACTTTGAAGATTTGACTTTTAACATAAGAATACTTTGAACTGTCCCTGTTTGTCTCTTCAGGAGACTCCTCCTAGACAGGGGAAGTTTCCATTGGGTTGCAAATGTGGATACAGATTGAATCCATAATACAGTTTGTTTCAGATGTGTTTAGGAATTTCCTTTGCCAAGTTGTCAAAGACAGCTGGTTTACATGTGACAAAGGACAAATTTAACACTCACTAATGCAGTTACATGGCATTAACCTTGGGGTAAAACAAATAATAGTATAATAATAAACTATATTTATATAGCATTTATCTTAAAAAGGTTACAAAGTGATTTTCAGAAAAACAGCAGATACAAACCAAAGCAAAATAGAATAAAATACAAACAGAGGGATTACAAAAACATAAAAACCAGAGGGAAAAAAAGTTATGTTAACTTATGTTACGCACGTAACTTACATTAAGTACGTAACATGCTTAACTTATGTACCTAACTCAGGTACCTAATTTAAGCTATAGTGCGTAGTTTCTTTAAGTAATGACAACAATTCTGTCGGTGCATCCACATGATACAAGCCTTCTGTGATCGCGCACCACCCCCACCCCTCCTCCACGCAGTTGCTATGTAGCCAAGGAGACACGGAGGATTTAAAAAACATGATGGACTCTTCAGAAGAGGTAATCTTTACTCGAGTTTCTGCGCGCGAAATTCGCTGGACGACAACATGTTTTACACACAGCCATGCTAAGAAATACAGTTTTGTTTTGTGGAGATGATAGTCTTAATTAGCTTTAAATCAACTCATTTGGCAATGGCTTGAATGTAACAGACATTCATTATTATAAAAAAGTTACGCATTAAAGCTTTAAGTTACATAACAAACTTAATTATTTTAACCCAAACCATAATCTTCCTAAACTTAACCCAACAAGTTTAGTTAATACAGTAAATTACAGCCAGCCAGTTTAAGTTGGTCAGTACGGCAGTAATGTGTTCGCATCTCTTAGTGTCTGTTAAAATTTGTGCGGCAAAGATCTGCACCAGTTGGAGTAGGTGAAGGGAGCTCTGGCTGATACCAACATAAAGTACATTACAGTAGTCCAGGGGAAAATAAAAGCATATCATCTTATGAAAATTGGAAGGAGACAAAAAAATATCAGATTTTAGAGATTATTTTTATCTTAAAGAAGCATGACTGAACAACAGTCTTTACTTGAGCACCAACACAGACAAGTATTACGCCAAGACTTCTAGCTGCCTGCTTCAGATATTTTGTGTGGGAGCCAAGCTTGCAACCACAAGGATGCCTGTTTGTTCCTGTATTGAACACCAGCAATTCATATCTGTCAGTAGGTTAAAGAATGACTTTTCTCTCTGAAACAATGTGGCTTAGATTCAGAATCATAATTATTAACACATTATTAATCTTGCAGACTGTACCAAAGTAGAAGCCGTCATGACTCACTGATGTATAAAACTCTGATCAGTGCCTGTGGAAAAGAAATATTAAAATGGGGCAGACTGGGAGTTTTGAGCTTTCAGCTACTATATTACAAATATAGTGAAATAAGACATTGGCTTTGCATATTCCTCTTAGAATGCAATATAGCCACAATTCAGAGGACATGGTGGGCTTTTTGATAGACCTGAAGCAGCTTTGGGTTTTCTATCAAACACTCACACAGACACATTGACTTTTAAGGGGAGGGAGCTGGAAATTGTGACCTTCTTGCCACGATGGTATGGGTTGTCTTACCTATCCTAGGGGTACAGCTACACATTGATTTCATTGACCACTAATGTGATATACTGTACTTACAGAGCCAGGAGATGCCACCGCTTTGCCTTGAGTGCAAAGCTTTATTTGAACTCACCTGGACAGTGTTTGATGAAATTGAGATCCCTTAACAGCTTTTTACACTTTTTTCAGTCAAAGGTTTGTCTTTCCTGTTTCCTCAATTTCTCAAGAGGCCAAAGTGCAGCAGCTCCTAATACTCTCCTTGAAATCTTCCACCAGCTCAGGTGTCATTCATTCAGCTGCATGGTGTATAAAGTCTTGTCATTACATCTTTCTCTACAGTGTTTAAATATAGCTTAGATATCTCAAATCTAAGTCGGGGGGATACTATTTTGATCATTCACATAAATATCTATATTACAATAATACTCTATTGACCCGAGAATCCTTTTGTTTGTGGCAACTTGCAAGAGTTAAAGCTGAATTTGAAGGCATTTCCCAGAGTTGCAGAATCTCCTTCAGGTTGTCTGCAAAATGAATCATGAGTCATCCCCCAAGGTGCTTTGTCTTAACACAGCACTTGCTTTTCATGTAGAGATGGTGAATGTTAAACATTTATTTGAGTAACTGAGAAGAGACTTATCACATCAGCTTGTATCTCTCTAAAAAAAAGAGAACGTTGCCTTGACGTTGGGGCTGAAGTGAATGCAATCACATCAATCAACAAATATTTAGATTTTTATGAAACGTACCTGTCAAGAAGAAAGTAAGGACACTTTTTTTTAGCCAATCATAGACCAGAAGGCACATCACATATGTAACACGACATTTCAATTTCAAGAGATTGGAAAAGATGGTGTGCTAGTGTTTGTGTCCAATCACAAAATCCTGAAGGATAAATCTTTTCTTCTCCTTTCTAGGAGTATGTGCTTCCTGCTTCAAGAAGCAGTTTTACTGAGTCATTTGGATAATCTGGATGGGTAAAACAGGAACATGGAGTAATGTGAAAATGTATTTTCAGGGTCAGTGAACCTGTTTTTTGGAACAAGATCTCTGCAATTCAAGCCTGTTTCCTAATCATTTGCAACTAAATTGACTTGGCTATTATGCCTTGTAAGAAACGTAAGGCTGGCCAGAGCATGTTTTTTTGTGTGCATTATTTAACATGATGAAATATTTGTTGTATCTCAACACAAAATGTTCACTGTCAACATGTTAAATTTTTTTTACCTACGATATATTCTCCTGTAAACTAAAGCATTGTTTAGGTTTCCATGGTCGTGTTTAGGTAACTCAAGCACTTGCTTAAGGTTAGGGAACATTGGTTAGTGGTTAATGTGATGCGTTGACTTTTTAAAACATTGAACCAAAACCACAGAGTTTCTCGAACCAACTACTATTTTAGTAGCCTAACCTTTACCACACATAGGACATAGGGCGTCTTGTGCTTCTTATGCCCAGCCATCCTCTTGTGCCTATTAACACTGTGTATAAGAACATGACACGCATCGGAACAGAAACAAATCTGGATTTTATTTTGGCTTTTGTCCCCCGCCCTCGAAGTGCGTCTTTGCATTAAGGGCTCTACCTTTTAAAGGTTGTGGTAAAGGGCAGCATCCACAGGGGTGGGCAGGGTCCCAGCTGATATTGACAGCATCTCTAAGTGATGTCTCCAGATCCTTCATACATTATTCATGCATTGACTGGGGGAACGACTTTCCCCAACTGGACTTCCCTCAGAGATTTCTCACTGGCCTGTGTGAACAGGGCCTCTTTGTCAGCTTTGTTTAGGTTAAAGAGCATACCTTAAGTTACCATTCAGAATAAACCAGGTATCTTCCTCTGGTCTTGGGAACAAAACTGTATAATCAGTAAAACGCTTAGTCTTGAAGTATTGAACAATATTTTTACATTCCTCTCAGGAGTCTACAGATATAATATATTGAATTATAATACGTGTCTTCATAGGTCACGGCTGTGCTAATTAACGTAGATGCACAAATGAACATTCTGCCCTTATCCCAGACACCTGGTAATTATGTATAATAGTTCAGAATTGCATTAATTGACATTGCTAATTAAAGGCTTAACATTTATGGCTGTGCTTCAGAAGCTGATTTTGTTAAAGCAACACAGCCCAACTAATGTTTTAAGCACTTTGTTGCTTAGGCCTATTTCTTCAGGTCAATGTTAGTCTTTCGTCAATTGATGATGTTTTAGCTGCCACACAATTGTTCAATTATCTCAACAGGGTGATGGATACAATTGACCTTCTCCTTCTAATGAAATGGCATTTGTACTGCCAAGCTGTGAAAAAAACATCTTGCTGGTCTCAGAACTGTGCTTGTTTGCTGCTGTGATTTCCCCCTTTTTTCAGTTCTGCTATCAAAGGTTGAAAAGAAAAAATGGATACCTTCGCGAAGTGACAGTGACATACAGTCAAGATGTGGGAGATCTGCATCTGGCAGCAGATTTTCTGCAGCATGCAAAAATGTCTATCTAATTGCAACACTGTTTTCTCCATACATTAAAAGAGATTATGTTGCTTCCTAGATCTTGTTCCTGATTAGTTATAAATTGTAATCCCTAATAACCGTTGAAAGTACACGTGCTGTTGGTGCTCAGTAAATAGAAAATAGCCTACATTTTACCTAATGCATTATATTGTCATTTGCACTGTATTAATACAAGGTTAAGGACATTTTATCAGAATACAGCATATAAATTATTCTTAGAAATATAGGAAATATTGGATAGGATAGAACAACATAATGTAATTCTGCTAAATAAAACATCACATTCATTATTAGTTTTACTTGTTTTCATTTTAAACAAATTGTATATCTGAATACAATAGTCTGCAGAACTTGACATAGTTCAGTTGGTTCCATAAAGTAAAAAAAACTTGCCGTATACTTTTATTTTCAAACGGGACACTTCAGATCATACACCATATCCATGGCAGTCACTGTCTTTTTCTTGGCGTGCTCGGTGTTAGGTGACAGCATCATGGATCACGTTCTCCAGCAACACCTTCAACACACTCCTTGTAGATCAGACCGAAGATGAACTTCACTTCACCGTGGTGAGCCAGACGGCAGGTTTTGGTGGTCGCCTGGATGTTTTCATGGAGCACTTCGCGTTTTTTTTGCTAGCCATCAACAACGTTACTGCTGCATCGCTTCCTGATTTCCCAAAATACGGAGTGGCACGAGCATGAGGCCCAATTCACAGAACAGGCATGCGTTAATCGTGCATAAAAAAAATAGTGGTCCTAAAAGGAATTTGTTTTAACTTGTTATTATCGCGTTAATTTTGACAGCCCTAATTTCTAATGACGAATGAAAAATGGAAGGCAATTCTTGTAAATTTAATAAAGATTCATTAATTCTCTAATGTTGCCAAGAAGACGGTTAGACTTTAATCAAGCTTTCTGTCAAAGTCATCTGTCAGGTGTAAATAGGTTCTGCAAGGCCTTAAACAGAGGGGACCATCTGATAAATGGAAGATGTCCTGGCTGTTAAGTTTTACGTGCATTTCCAGGTAATGTGTTAATGGACTGTCTGCCACCTGTGAGTTTGGTTCCTACTCAGAGCTTAGTAATAACTGACTGAGATTTGGGGCTGAGACTTAATGTAGTGTGCTTGCTGTGCAAAGCACAAGGGCCATACTTATTATTATTCTTAGTATGTATCTTCTGTATAGTAAGTTTTGTGAAAAACTTGCAGCGTTGCCAACCCATATGCAATAAATACATGCAAAAACAACGATCGATGCAAATATTTCCACATACACGACAATGGGGAATCGTCCCAAACAGTGCTCAAACCCAGCCCTCTTTGAACCCATGTAACTTCATCATACTTTATAGTATTAACACTTTGTATGACTCACAAGACTTGGACTTGGGCTAAATCAGCTTTTTTATAGTTAGAACATGTTTTTATGAAGCAGTTACGCTATTAATATGTGAACTGCTGATTAGGACTCATACAACTATCTGAAGTAGTAGTAGGACTACCACTGCCAAACAAATACTATCACCCATAGTGCTTCAGGTACTGGATGAGTGCTTCTACTGTATCACATCCAGCGTCTGGCAACCATACAGTGCTCCCTCATGTCCACTCGGCAAACACCCAGGATAAAAAAACTCCTTACTGGGATACGTGCCAAGCATCAGGCACACTCAGAATTTCTGGATTCTTTTGCTCATATGCCTTACCTCATATGTTCTCATACAGGTATTATTATTCATTATGACACCTTAAAGCTTAATAATCTTTTGTTTGAGACAGATGTCAGACAAGTTCATGTAGTTGTGTAAGGTTCAAGACCTTTGAAACAAAAACTGAGTCCCTTAGATGTTGTCCGACATTGCGAAGCTATCTATTTAATAATTTCCAGTCATCCTATTAATTTAAATCTTAACTCGGGCCACCAACAGAGAAGATTTAAATGAAAACCTGTAGTTGGTATTCTTGTCACAGGTGGGATATCTTTCCCACATACAAAGAGATAAATTAGAACAGTGAAATCCAAAACAGTGTCCTGGGGTAACATTAACTTGTGCTATACTTAAGCTAAAAAAGAAAAGTATAGGAAATATAATAATATAAAATATATATTATATAGGCTATGTTGCTGTTACTTTCCCACATGAATCAAAAATGTTTTGGCAAAAACCTTACAGTAACGTAACATTTCTTTTAGCCATTCTTTTCTTTTTAGTTCTACTTGGTTGGGAGAATACTCTTTCTTTGTAATGGTGGACACTGTTCCTTTGTCAGAGTGATGGGGTGCAGGGCTGACATTAAACCAGTCCTCTGTCCTGAGGGAGCTGCTGGTGTTTCCTTTGAATCAGATTTTTTCTATAATCTGTTTCTTCCTTCATCTCTCTGTGGGACTTGCACTTATCTGTGCTGTTGATGGAGGGAAAGGACCTCAGACTGAGCGAGAATGGAACCCTCGCTGCAGTGATGGTTGGGAACAAAAGGCCTGCCATCGTCACAGTCCTCTTGGATCTTGTCGCAACCCTTTAATAGCTATTCTAGTGGCTGTAGGCTGCTATCTCCCAGTCACTCATTTACCCCCCCCTTTGCAGTGGTACAGGCCATTATCAGATCCAAATTCAGCTGTTTTCACTTCCTTATATTGTAAAAACATGAACAAAGTTGGTGCTGAAATGCTTACCAGGCAAAATCTCAAATGGCCGTAATGTTGCTGTGAAATTGAAGAAAAACTCATTGTTTCCACACCATTTAAAAAGACCAGCAGTGATGATAGAAAAGTATAATTGATAGTGCGTCTTTTTGTTGATTGATTGTTGAGAGGTGCTGTTACCAGTATGTGGGCCAGGCCTCTGGTCTACAACATGTCTTTCTCTAAGTCAGTTAACATTTAACCTTGTTATTCATTGAGCGAAAGAAATCCACAAAAACCTCTGAGAAAATAGAAACAGACATAACAAGGCAACAATCTTTCAAAACACAAGGTGAGTTTGACCCATTGTGTTATGTGTCTGTCACTTCTTCTTACACAATTAAACAGAGGTAAAGCCTTGAACACAAACCCTTTTCTTGAGTTTGTGGTCAGTCCAGGCAGGATCATTGTCACTGGACAATCACAATTATCAGCACAAAACACTCCAGCGTTTCACGTTTTATTAAATGAAGTGAAGGTGAAATGCCGTGTTACACTCCTGTCACTGTATGTCTTTCAACATTTTGCACAGTCCTGTCACAAAAAATTAGAAATTAGAAATTCTACTGATTTCCTCCTATTAGCGAAAAAACTGTTTCAAACCAAACAGTGCCTTTCATGATGAAATACAGTGAAATGACAATAGTGTAATGGTCTCTCAGAATCTACATTAGCCATATGCCAACTTGCACTTCCTTAGTTTGATGAGTCATTAATACAATGTCTCCAAACTGAAATTACATCATCTTTAAGCTTCAGTAGGCTGTAATTTGCCGCAATTACACTCTTTCCAGTGACTTATTTATGAATAATGAATAGGTGGACCAGTTGAGGACTGCCAGCGTTGGAGAGGGCTCATGATTGTGCAGCATGGGTGACCTCCGTCAGACACCATCTGTCTCCTGTCACTGAGATGCATGGTACCCAGCTACAGACAACTCACCCGACCAGACAGTGAGGAAGGAGATGGTTTTGTCATAGTGTGCACAGTTAAGTTTAGTTTAGCCTTTGCTCTGTCTTATCATACACCATTATTCAAGTTGACAACTGATAAGCTTACTGACATCAGAGAAGTTTTGAAATTATCTGTACCTTATTTAAAGGTCTATGCAATAGACCACAGTATATCACGAGGTGGCATTTCCTTGTTTTGCTGATCACTGCCAGTTATTAATTTTCTCCTCGCTCCTTGGGGCAGGAATAAAAGCTTTGAGAGGGCCTTCACGAAGGAGGGCCAGAACAGCTTCCGGTTCAACAGAGGAGCGAGGAGCTATCAAATAAGAGAAGTGAGATCCAGCCATGCTAGCCCATTGCCGTTCCACACTGGGCTTGCTGGACGTCGGAGCTGTCCCAGGGTGAAAACTAAACAGAAAAAAGTGGGGATAGTTTCATTGTGTAGGCAGCAACCTAACAAAAACAAGCATACCCAGCAACACGGTGCAGGAGTGTTCATGTGGGTACCTGCAATTACTGGAATTCAAGGAAATGAGAGAGATAAGATAGTAAAGGAGGTGGTCAAGAAAGGAAATAAATATTAAACTGTCAGGGTTGGAGGCGAAAAGTATAGTATGAAGGGAAATCTCTAAATAGTGGCAACAGTAAAATAAGAATTGGTCACTGCAGAACAGTACACTTTTTATGGTAGGAGTTTTGGGATCTTCTGCCAAATTAGACTTGACCCTCGGTTCACCAGCAATACATTTTTCTATGGCCCTCCAAAATAATTGAGAAAAAAGGCTTGACCCTCCCCAACATCTTCTTAATGCCTTCTGTACTAGTTTGCACTTGGCAAAGATGTACAGATATCTGCTTTTTTTTTCAATAACCTCTGCTTTCTCATCTTATACACCACACTCTACTATTATGGTGGCCATTTCAGTAGATTTACTCACTAACATTGTTGTGGAAACACAATAAGCATGTAAACTAAATGCACACTTCCTGCATTACTTCAAATACTAAGTTACTCCTTTAATAAACTAGTATTCACATGAAATAAAACAATAAAACAATGAGACCATTCATCAAAGCACACTGGGTAATAACCCATATTGACAGCTGGCCCGGCCAATCAGAAATATAAAGTTAAAACACTAGAGAACTTTTCCTGCTACGGTCCCCCTACAGGTTGTCTCATTGGAACTACAGCTCGCGCTACGGTCACCCTACAGGTTATTTCGTTGGAACTACAGCTCACGCTATGGTCCCCCTACAGGTTGTCTTTCAACTCAGGACAGCACCAATTCTCACAAATACAGATAGGATTGGAGATGAGAAGTTTAACTGACACGTAACCGCGATTAGCGCTCACATGCTGCACTTAGCAACAACTGCAATGTTTAATTTTGAAAGAATGTAGCCTACTGGCAGTCTGGCACACGTGGATGCTCAGTATTTTTCGTGGGTGCTCCAGCTCGAGGCAACGTGAAACCTTTCAGCTAGTCAGCTTCATTATATTCCATCTTCATGTCAGTAATGATACTTTGGCAACAGGTGGAGCAGTTAGCTATAGGTTGCATTCTCAAAGAAATAAGCAACTCCAAACTTGTGTTGCTGTCATGTTGCGATTTGTGTTGGGTCAGACCCATCTGTTAGTGATGGGGTGCAAAGACTGAGATCTACATGGAAAAGTCTGCACCAAACAAGCAACTTTGAAATTTTGCTGTTTTCATGAATACAAAAGTTGGGTGACCCTCCTCCCCCTTAGACTAAAAAATGTTGGGTGACCCTCCCCTCAACAAAGAATAAAAAGACATGACCCTCCCCTATTTTCCTCCGGTGGTCCATTCCATAAATACTGAACCCTTATATACTGAACGGTGACTTTCACTGGGTATGGAGGAACCCTTAAAAGATTGTAATGGGATAAAAGCACAGCTCACAGTTAATACCAGTAGGAAGGAAGGCTCAGGTCAATACAGAATATGTAGTGGCAGTATTTTTTTATATTAAAAAGGCATATGATATGTTGTGGAAAGACGGTATGATATTTAAGTTAAAATATTGGGAATAAAGGGAAGGATGAGTGGATAAAAGGGTTTTTATCTGACAGAACAATTAAAATTTAAATGAATGGAGAATTAATTAAGAGCTACAGTGTGGAAAATGGTGTCCCACAAGGGAGCATTATCAGTCCACTATTATTTTCAATAATGATTGATGATGTTTTTAAGGATATCCAAAAGTTAGGTGGGGTAGCGTTGTTTGCAGACGATGGAGCAATGTGGAAAAAGGGAAGAAATATAGATTTTGTAGTGGATAAGATGCAGCAGGCAGTAAACAAAGTCCAAGAATGGACCGTTCAATGGGGATTTAGGATATCTATAGACAAAACAAATACCTTATTCTTCTCTAGGAAGAAAATAAGTATGAACGTAAAAATCAAATTATCTGGGACAGAATTAGAACAGTGGAATTCTTCAAATATTTGGGTATTTGGTTTGACAAAAAATGTACTTGGACAATGCATATCCAAACAATTATAGATAAATGCAAATAAGTGTTGAATGTGATGAGATGTTTGCGTGGAGTAGAATGGGGAGCAAGTAGACCTGCTTTAAAATCCATTTATACAGGGCTGATGAGATCAGTATTTGATTATGGGTGTATAGTGTACAGCTGCTAAAACATCATTAAAGAAGTTAGATGTAATTCAAAACCGAGGTTTGAGGTTATGCTGTGGGGCAATTAAGACCACTCCAGTGGCGGCAGTTCAGGTAGAGATGGGGGAGATGCCTCTCCATCTTAGAAGAGACCAGCTGTCTCTTGTGTACTGGGCAAATTTGAGGGGTCATAGTGACAAACATATGAGTCAGTCAGTTCTATGGAAATGTCAAAAGAGAGAGAATGACCTAATTAAAAGTTTTGGTTGGACAATAAGGCAGAAGCTAATAATAATGGGAATCAGCGCACTGAAAATAAGCCCTACAGTGGTATATCCAGTTGTTCCTCCTTGGCTATTGTTAGAGGTTCCAGTTGACTTAGGCTTATTGGAGGAAAACAAGGTTAATGAAGTGGATCAATACAGGGTTCAGAGTTACATTTCAAGAAAATATAAGTAACTAAGTAGACGGATAAGAAAATGGGAAATATTTATGTTATCCCTCAATTAAACACGGAATCTGCTAAAAGAATTAATGATGATTTAGCTGTATACACAGCAGAAATGTTATCAATATGGATGGCCTTGATATGGGTAGAGAGCAATTAGACCTAAGCAAGCTGTGATTGCTTCAGACTCCAGCTCAGCTTTGATAAGCCTTAAAGGGATACTTCACCGATTTAGCATTAAGCTTTGTATCAGTAGAAACACGGTAGTATTTTTGAATGACTGTGCTTCCCTCCCTCATGTCCCCCTGAGAGGGGAGATCTCTGTATTGTGGGTCTGCAAAAAAAATCTTCTGATGACGTAAAATGACGATTTTTGCGTCATCGGAAGATTTTTGCCCAGAGGCAAAGGACTACAGCCCAAGGGGGTAAGCTTCTCCTCAGACGGCGAACCTCCTATGGCGCCATTTTTATGCTACAAAGCCATCACCTCCCGTTAGCATTCCATTAACTGCCATTCATTTTGGCACCACTTTGACAGCGAATAACTTTACATCTGAAGCGTTTAAAGACTCTATTTGTCCATTGTTTATTTCTAAAGAAACACGACAATGTATAAAAGGCTCCATTATCTTGTATCTCACGTTATGGCTCCGTAGCAGACGTTTTTGTAAAAATAGGCTAACGATTGTGTCATAACCACGAGACTTACTGTCGCATAGTAGAGGAATTACCGTATAGTACAGAAGAAGCTTGCAGGCAGTTTCGACTTACATTAGCTGTTTAAGTTGAATTACTAATGTTAACTAGCTTTTTAGTTAGCAATAATTAGCCTGTGCCTATATTATCTCCTTACATATACCTACGCTCTCCGTCTCTGCAAGATTGGGAATGATTGAGATTTCTCTCGGCACAGCTACCAGAAGACTTAAAACTTTCAGACAGGTTGCTCACGTCACATTTACGTCGTCTCTCTCAGTTGGAGGCTGCGCAGTAACGCTCGGCGCTCACCGGAAAAGTGCTTCTAATGGCCTTAACTGGTCTCCGTCCAGAGCAACGGGATCTGTTGGTCCATTCTTATATGCTGTCTATGCTACAGCCAGTACTAGGAGCTACTTCCGCATAGCCCATAGGGGGTTGGACTCCGACATTCTCCAAGTAATTTCACAAACCAAAACGACTGTCAGCCATCTTGAATCCTTGCGTAGCTTAGTGGCTTCTCAGCATCAAAACTTTAGATAGATTTATTCATCCCGAAGGAAATTTTAGAACAACAGTTATGTACATTCAAACTACCTCACACATGTACCAACGGGATACATTGGTACAGATCGGAGAATATGCAGGACACTTTATTACAGATTGAATACTCGACACAGCTTCGCCCGCCTGCTATGGAGACCAGCGGTGCTGTTCGAAGCCTCTGGCCGGTGAAGGGACATCATCAGCGGGGAACGTTGAACGCTAGTCGTCCACCTGTTCCATCAATTCTGCTTGCAAGTGTCCGCTCATTAGACAACAAACTGGACTACATCCAACTTCAATGAAACTCCCAACGCGAGTTCAGAGACTGTTGTGTTTTTGTTGTTGTGGAAACAATTGCTGTATTGGACTATCCAGCTACGGACTATCCAGCTACCAGTCTAGCTACTCTACTAGCTCTGTCACCGGGTAAGACTAGCTAGTGGAGGTGAGTTGTGTTAACACGGACTGCCTGGTGCAGAAATGGGGGTGCTTGTATCCAACTAACTTCTAACTGCTGGTGGAGTTTGGTCGGTATTTAAACGTTACATTCTACATTACACGCAAATTTGTATACTCGGTGATACAGTCTACCAAGCGCTAATGCTAGTATCTAGCTAGCTAGCTATGTGTTAGCTGAACTTTACGGAGCATATCATGTGTGTCCATTGGAGGGACAGTTGCCGCTAACGAAACACCAGCTGAACACCATTGTTAGCTTTATAAGACCATGGGATATATTTTATGTCAGTGGCGTGACAAAATTCAAACTGTAAATATACGAATGTTATGCCGAAAATGAAGCTAGCTAACTGCTAGATGCTATCTGTACACATAGGATTGGAGGGACAGTCGCAGCTAACGAAACCCCTGATGTTCACAAAAAGTCATTAAATTGAAATCGAACACCATTGTTAACTTTATAAGACATTGGGGTATATGTTATGTAAGTGGCGTGACGAAATTCAAACTGTAAATATACGATTTACGAGTTATGCCGAAAGTGTAGCCTAGTTGCAATTCCGGAGCTCCGCAGAGCCCCGACCGCCGGTCACCAAGAAACGGTGACTTTCACTGGGTATGGAGGTTGCCGCTTTCTTGTCAGACTGTGTGGAGCTCCTAAAGTCCGACACGTCTTACCAGATTTGCAATTAGCCATCAATTTTTGTAAAACGGCCCATATTTGAGCTTTTAATAGTTGATTTCTCGCTTAAAAAAGTCTCAGAAGTGAATTTAATAACGAAATAGCCCGACAAACAATGTATAACTTTGCAGTGTCTGGAATATGAGACCTGCTATCTCATCTCCAATGTGTTTTACAGCCTACCAAGCGCTAATGCTAGTATGTGTTAGCTGAACTTTATGGAGCATATAATGTGTTTCGTATGTCGTTTTTATATATTTGAATTGTGTAACCACTTGAGCCACGGTGAAACGTTGTTTCGTGTAGCTATATGGTTGAAATGACAATAAAACACAGTTGAATTGAGTTGACCGTCTCACTATCTGTCTGTCTGTAAACGGTAGGCGTGGCTTGGGAGTGTACTCAGAGCAGCGAAGCAAGTGTACTCTGGGATTTGGTGTCTTTCATCCACATGAGCTAAAAACACATTTTCTGGCTTTTCTCGGCCTAGAACGCACCAATTTAAAAGAAAAAAATCACATTTATACTACATAAGATTTATTCAGCTTTCCAGCTGTGAAATATCCCTTTAAGTATCTTCAATCTGAGTCTAGACAAGACAGTGTATGAAATAATGCAACTAGCTAACAATCTGCTTAAGTCTGGTATTAGTACTACATTTATGGGTACCAGTTCATATAGGTGTGGAGATAATTTGATAAAAGCTTTTATGTTGGTGCTGTGTTCTTGGACCTGAAGAGGGCCTTTGACACTATAAACCATCATGTTCTTTTATCCAAATTAACTTATTTTAATTTTTCTGAACAAGCTCTCTGCTGGATGAATTCATACTTGTCCAGTAGAAAGCAATGTGTCTCTGTTAGTAACACCAAATCCCACCTTCTTGACTGTCCAGTAGGGGTGCCCCAAGGCTCCATACTTGGTCCAATTCTATTCTCACTCTACATTAATAACCTGATGTATGTCAAAATGTTAACATCCAGATGTATGCAGATGATGCTGTAATTTACACACATGGCAAAAATGATCAGGAGGTCTCATCTACTCTTACATCTGCAATGGTCCTCGTTGATGACTGGCTTACTAGGTCTTGTCTACTTCTGAACACCAGCAAGACCGTCTGCATGGTGTTTTCCAAACAAAACACAAAGGTGACACAGTCTAATGTGTTCCTTAGAGGAGAGGAGCTAAAAATTGTAAAGGAATTTAAATATCTGGGTGTGACATTGGACTCTAACTGGCAATTTCCACTGGATGCAGAACGTCTGCGTCCCTACTCCGTCCCAGCTCCGGACGACGGAGAGCTCCGCAGCAATTCAGCACATGACAGAAACAAAATAAAAATCCGGTTAATTTTCTAAGTAAAATCCACCATCCACCATCCCCTCTACTCCTCTGGAAAGAAACTGTTGTTGGTTTTGTTCTATGTGAATTTGCGAGATATTGTGGGTCCTCGAGACTACAGCTGTCAGTCATGGCCGCAGCCGTGCCGCAACAAATCCGGACCTGGTGGGTATTGACGGATGGCAGAGCACGCAGCCGTTCCGCAGCGGAGCCGGTCCGCAGACGTTCCGCATCCAGTGGAAATTGCCTGTAACTTAACCTTCAAAAGTCATGTATAAAGGGTGGCAAACAAGGTTAAATTCAATCTACAGAATTTAAAAAAAAATCAGGCCATTTCTCAGTCTAAGTGCTGCCAGAATGTATCTACACACAATGATATTCTCACACATTGAGTACTGTTTCACAAATTGGTCACTAACTAACATGACAACACTTAAGCCTATTGAAGTACTCTTCAAGAGAGCCATTAAAACCTTGGATAAAAAAGCATTATCATTTCATCACTGTAGCATACTGGAAAAACACAAACTATTGAGTTTTGAATTTTAAAGCCCCTCCCCCACTGAATGACTTCTTTCAAAGAATTGAGAGTGGTGGTAGTACAAGGGCCTCCACCAAAGGGGACCGTGTAATACCTTTTAGGCGCACTACATTTGGACAAACTGTTTTATCAGTAAAGGGAAATAAATATTGGAATAGCCTGCCCCCCACAATAAGGGACCGTCCCACATACATCAATTTTAGGGGCTTTGCCAATAATTTACATTTCACTATGTGTGACATTCACATGTTCTGTTGTATTTTGTCTTGACTGTTGTTAGTGTTTGTCTTGCCTCTCAAACTATAAGGGTGTTGCATGCTTGCTATTGTTTTTATGTTTTTCGTTTTATGTATCTGCCTAGGGACAATAGATGAAAATTAGCTATGGTGCTAACTCTAGCATATTTACATTGTGTACGTGTACTGATGTCCATTAATATGCACTGTCCCTATCTAAATAAACAATTAAATAAAAAAAAAAATTGGCAGATAAATGTGCGAAGAAAGCAGCAGAGAAGCCTGACATAGAGGTGGATATTAAATACAATAAAGCTGAAGTCTATTTAAGTAGTAGTAAGTATAATTAAAGCTAAAATAAATTGGAAATGGCAGTTTTATGGGATAATGAACAGTCTGGGAGACACCTGTATAGTATTCAAGGAAAAGTGGGGAAGAACAGGAATATAGAAGTAAGCAAGAAGAAGATGTGGTCTCCAGAATGAAGCTAGGACATACAGGATTAAATGGAACATTGTTTATAATGAAAATGCATTTTGATGGAATTTGTGAATATTGTAATAGTCAATAGACCATACAGCATGAGATTAAGTATTGTCCTAAATACCATCAAGCCAGACAAAGATTGATTTCACAACTTGGTGAAAACCAGATGACATTAAACATACATGATATACTGCTAAGAGGATCTGGGGAAATTTGTTTTCGTTTTTTGTTTTCTTTTTTGAAGATAACTGGGTTAGTAAAAATAATTTAAGAAAGTGTAGGTTGAGCTCTTGATCCACACTCCAGTCCAAATGGTGGCTGTAATGCACCAAAAAGCTGGTTGCCAACCGCCATACAAAAACTGAAGAAGAAGAATACCAGTAGGAGTGCCAATTGCCGTAAAATCCTAAAAAATAAGAAAAAGAAGAACATTCTTTTCTTTTGTTCCCGAGCTGACGTGCAACCCTTTTGTTCCCGGGCTGGCGTGCAGCTCCCCTGACCCCGGGCTGACGTGCAGCTCCCCTGACCCCGGGCTGACGTGCAGCTCCCTTAACCCCGGGCTGGCGTGCAGCTCCCCTGATCCCCAGGCAAGCTAGCAGCCTCCCAGATTCCCCGCTAGCTAGCAGCCCCCCTGAATCCAGGCTAGCTAGCAGCCTCCCAGATTCCCCGCTAGCTAGCAATCTTCCTGAGCCCCGGCTAGCTAGTAACCTCCCTGAGCCCCAGCAAGTTAGCGGTTCCCCTGAATCCAGGTTGGCTAGCAGCCACCCTAGTGCCCCTGAGCAGCTCCCTAGTGCCCCCGAGCAGCTCCCTAGTGCCCCCAAGCAACTCGCTAGTGTCCCCGAGCTCCCTGGGGACCCCGGGCTTCCTAGTGTCCCGGAGTACCCCAGTGTTTCATTCTTGAATTTTCTAGCATTCCTTGCGTCCCGGGGTGCTCTAACGCCCCCGAGTTTTCTGGTGTTTCCTAGCATTCCCAAGTTTCCTAGTGCCACTGAGTTTTCTAGCGCCTCTGAGTTTTCTAGCACCTCTGAGTTTTCTAGCGTCCCCGAGTTTCCTAGCATCCCCGAGTTTCCTAGTGTTTCCGCTTCTCCTAGCGTTCCCAGGTTGCCCTGTGTCCCAGATCCCCGCCTGGCTAGCGGCTTCCCAGATCCCCGGCTGACTAGCGGCTTTCCTGATCCCCAGCCGACTAGCGGCTTTCCTGATCCCCGGCCTACCAGTGGCTTTCCTGATCCCCGGCCGGCTAGCGGTGGTCCCGATCCCCGGCTGGCTAGCGGCTGTCCCGATCCCCGGCTGGCTAGCGGCTGTCCCGATCCCTGTCCCGATCCCCGGCTGGCTAGCGGCTGTCCCGAACGAACGAATATTATTGGCAGACTTTAGTCACGTGACGATATAATTAGTTTTTTGATTGGTTAGATGTATAGTACTCCCTCACGTTTGCCTAATCCGTTTATTAAACGTAAATTTAGGTGCCATCCACACAGACGTTTTTTGGTGCAAACGCACATTTTTAGCATCGTTTGGGCTCCTCATCCACACGAATCTAGTAAACGCACTGCCTGAAAACACACGTTTTTAAAAACCGGGTCCCAGTGTGAAAGAATTCGAAAACGTCCCTCTTTTGGCTTCGTCTGGATGGCGAAGCCGGCATTTTATTGTATTGATGATGTCATCGCCACACCCCTCGACTTCTCACCCGCAGTCCCGCACTAGTGCACGGCCACACACGACTGCGGTGAAGCTAGCGAGCATATCCCATCTCAATGGTCAAACCAGCTCACTTCATCTAGCTCAATAGTTTGTCTCTGCTCCCTGACACTTCCCTCTGCCGGTCCTGGATTCTACACAAGATATATTGCTAACGTCATGTAGCTAACGTTAAACATCGCTAAAGTAGCTGACCGCTACAGTAGTGACGCAACGTTAACGTTAGCTGCTATGGTTAGCTAGCTATTTATAAAGTGGAAGCTAGCTAGCTAATCTGTCTGCTTATCAACTCCTTGAATGGATTATAATAACTTTTACCATGGCTTATTGTAGAAAAGCTACTGCAAGAAAAACGTGTAGATTATCAAAAAGACATTGGATCATTGATGTTTGTTTGACTGCTGATGTTAGCTAGTTAGGGACCGTTCGGTATTTATGGTATATTATTTCAAAGTGGCTTGTTTGGTGCATATTTTTCCATGTAGCTCTCAGTCTCGGCCCTCCTTCACTACGAGATGGGTCTGACCACATACGCAGAGTTTGCTGGGGTGCAGGGGGAGCTGCCCCCTGGTGGCTGAAACGGGTAATTTCATTGTTTAAAAAATTAGTGGAATAATTCAATATGAATTACGTCTGGCATGATCAATCATAACACAAAACAACTAAATGGTGGTAGGTAATACATCCGATTTCATATACTGCTTTAGTAAAAAAAGTATTTCCTGGCTGATGATGGGAGCAGCAGGACGCAAAAAATGAAAGTTACTGTTGCACTAGTCTGGACATCTTACCGTGCCAAGGTTGCAATAAAGGTTTCCTAAATGCCACATTTGATGTCAGCTTACTAATTGATTGCGGGTTTTGTGTAGATTTTATAAGTTTATTCCACTTTGTTTAAACGGCGAAGAAGCCTAGTGACCAGCTAGTGACGAGCAACCAGTTTGTGTGTTGAATGTTAGGCTACCCAGAGTGCCTTGCTGACTGGTCTCAATATTTTATTGTTTAATTTCATGTGAATACTAGTTTCCAAGAGGAGTAACTTAGTATTTGACGTAATGCAGTAATGCATGAAGTGTGCATTTAGTTTCCATGCTTATTGTGTTTCCACAACAATGTTAGTGAGTAAATCTACTGAAATGGCCACCACACCATAACAGAGGAGTGTGATGTGAAGGTATCGATAAATTGCTGGGGGAGGGCCATTCCTTTTTTGCAAGTTGTTTTGGAGGGTCATAGAGTTTTTTTTACTGGCGAGGGGAGGGTCATGTCTTTTTAAGCTAAAGCTCTCAAAACTCTTCCGGTGGCCCCTTAAATAGATAACAAACAGTCCCTTAGCAGCGCTAACGTTAGCGCGCTAATGTTAGCCCTGCCAACTAGTGCGCTGCAATCATGTCCGATGGCAGACAGAATTGTAAAATAAAAAGCAATCCAACAGCACATTATACAATGTAAACAAAGACGTTTTCTTGCGGAGGCCTTTATAAAATGAGGAGTGGTATTATAGTCCATGGATGTATTAAAAGAACATTAGTCTAGCTAGTCATGTTATGATGGGAAGGGGAAGTGACGTTGCTCTTCTTCTCCGTGTTTTGGTGAATTTCTGTAGCAGAAACAAATCCCGCCTGGAATATGAAGTAGCGCATTGAGTCATTTACAACTGGCTCCCGCTGATTCCGTATGGACGAAAAAAATCTCGAAATGAATCCAGGGAAGACGGGTAAAAAAAAAGATCTTTTTGGTACATGTGGACGTGGCCTTAGTTTTCAAAAAAATATTATCGACTTGACACTACCAACAAACGGATACGTGTTCAGAAAAAAATTATTTTGTTTATGTGAAAAAAGCAGCTACTCTATTGCCGAGGATCGATCCTTTCAAAAACTAAAGCAGATAGCAGCGTTCGGCCCACCACCTATTAGTTGAGTATTCTGTTTTTCAGTGCAGGGATTTTGTGGTATGTTATGTTGATAATGCCCAATTGTTAGCCTTCGTCATTGCCAAGTTTAACAAATTGTGTCATTGTGATATGCACATGCAGGAGAAAACAACAAGTTAATATTACAGTTTTTTTCAATCGCTAACAAGCGCTTACCCATACTTCGGATACTTTTACTAAACTCTTAACACAGACTGACACCTACAAAACACAATTGGCCAAATGGATAATTTTGTTAAATATATACTAACTCTCCATTTCAAGACAGAACACATGTTTCTCTGCACACACGGACTTTACCAAAACACTGGAAATCTGACTCAAAATGAAATTATTCTGTTAACGAATAACACTTGTTTTCAGTTCACAAGGTACATGCAGTCAATCAAAGTACACCAGTTTTCAATATACTGATTATTGTTGACATTATAAACACTGCATAGAATTATGTTTCAGGTATTTGCATGCAAAACATGCTATCCACCTTTTACACTAAATTTCTTGGTTGGGAACTGTATGTCCACATGTACAATAATGTTCACATTCAAACACATTTCAGTAAAATGCAAATCAGTTTTTTTTCCCTTACTGTTTACTAAAGGAAGTACAGTATAAATACAGTATAAAGTAATAGAACAGAAAAAGTTTTACAGTAATGCTTACAGTGAACAAAATATCCATGAAACACAAGAGCATTCTGTAAAAAAAAAAAAAAAACAGCAAAAAGCCCAGATAAAAAAGGGGGAACAAAAAAGCACAAAATTACTGTATCTAATCCCTGCGATCTTCAGGGTTAGGCCACATATTTTCATCAACATCACATCTGATATCATCCAAGGCGATGCACCTGGCATAAAACCGCTTGGCATGTCGGATCCACCCTTGGCAATCATAAACTGTGATATCCCTGCATCCAGCATCCATGGCTTCAAGGAGGGACATCTGGTCATGTGGCTGATGGTCATAAACCTTCCACCTCCATGCAGAAAAGAACTCCTCTATGGGGTTGAGGAAAGGTGAATAGGGTGGAAGGAAGAGACTTACCAGTCTTGGGTGGTCTTCAAACCATGATGTTATTGCTTGCGAATGGTGGAAAGCAACATTATCCCAGGAAATTACAAAAGTCCTCATGTTTTCACTCTCCTGATCCTGCTCTGGTACCAGGCGCTGGTGGAGATAATTGAGAAAGGCGAGGAGGCGCTCGGTATTATAGGGTCCAACCTGACATTTGTGAAGGAGTAATCCTACATTTGCCATTGCTGCACATATGGTAATGTTTGCCCCTCGCTGTCCTGGCACATCAACTGTGGCCCTCTTTCCAATTATATTTCGTCCACGTCGACGCCTTTTGGACAGATTGAATCCTGCCTCATCTATGTAAATTAATTCATGAGGGGCCTGGTTGGCCTCCAATTCCATAACTCTCTGAAACAAAGTTTATGTATATCATGTCATTATTGTATATCATACTGTACTGTAACCTATTACTGTGTAGGTTATCTACTTGCAAAGTGCAAAGCTTATAGAACTGGACATTGAGTTGAATATACACTATACCTGGACATATTGTCGTCGTAGCTCCTTGACTCTCTCACTGTTCCTCTCAAAGGGAACAGTGTAGAGCTGCTTCATCCGCACTCTGTTTGTAGACAATGTCCGTGTAATGGTTGTGAGGCTGATGCTTTCGATATTGTTAAATATCTCATGGTCCTCCACAATTCGAGCTTGAATTTCACTCAGTTTTATTGTGAAGTATCTGATACCACAATTGCATTATTTGCAACAACCATTTCTACAATGGCAAGCTCTTGATCATTATTGAGGAGCTTTCCTCTTCCCCCAGAGGGTGGAAGACGTTGCATTCTTTAGAGGGACAAAAGAAATTCAACATATGCATTACTGTATGACCTTATTGACATGTCAAGTGAGAATAGAAACAATCCATGTAAAATGCAATACTTACCTGTTGGTTTGTTGAAAGATGCGTACAATGGATGCAACCGCCTCAACTTGGGTTGCACTCTTTCACCAGCCTCTCTTAGTGAAAGACCGTGGTTGATTACCTGGTCAATGATAGTGGCACGAATTTCATCACTGACTACTGTTCTTGCAGCCCTTGGAATGCCACCACCACCACCACGCATTCTTACACCTCTACCTTGCCCTCTCCTTGGTCCTGCTCTTCTCCCCAGCCCTGCTCCTCTCACTGCTCCTCTCACTGCACCTGCACCTCCTTCTGCATCTCTCACTGCTTCTGCACCTCTCCCTCCATCTCTCACTGGGCCTGTTTGTATTTTTCTGTTTCTGTTTCCGAAAACATCACTCCTCAAAGTCCTTCTTTTATAGTAATTGAAAGAAATAACCCCTGCCACTGAGTCTAAGCCAGACTGAAATCAGCTGTGGTTGGCCCACTTTACCCAACATAAATCAGCTGTGTGTCAATTATTCAATTGTCTTTTTTTTAATTATTTTCAGCTGAGATATGTTGTTTGTGAACTAATATCATTCCAGAAGCAGATGTTTTTATACTGTATCTAAGGTTTGGATAATTGTTTTTGCTATTGTGGGATGTTGTGTGTTAACATTCGTAAATACTACACAAACAATCCATCATTTTGTTGGGAGGTATAGCTTGTCTGTTAAGAAAATGTAAGTGTTGTGGAAATGTGTTCACTGACTGCATATTGTGTGAAAAAGACATGAAATATGTGAATTGTATGGCCAAAAAAGACTGATGCTGTGCTAATTGTGTTTAGAGTTTTGAAAATGTGACAACTGTTTGGACAAATGCTTGTTAGCGACTGAAAAAAACTGTAAGTTAACATTAACATAGTAGGCTACAGTTTTTTTTGGTTAGATGATAAAGAAGAATCCACAGTTTGGTAGAAAACTGCAGAACAAAAAAGTTGTGCTTTAGGCATGAAACCACAGATGATTAGGGTGAATGGGGAGCCATCCTCTAGCTAACTAGTGTGGCAGTAGATGGGTGATTTGAGGTTTCACACCAATCTTAAGAAGTTGGACTGTTTCCGCCCCTGAGACATCAACATGATGGACCAAGCAGTCCTGGGTAACATCACAAGATGGTTGAATTCCCAGGCTCACTCTTGTGGTCTCTGATCACCATGCACCTCCATCTACATGGAGTCAAAGTTGGGATATTATATACTGTGTATATTATGGCATGTCATTTAGGAAATTATTATATATATGTGAACCTTGAATATATTGAATGAGAGTCTGAAAATATTGAATGAAAATCTGAACATATTGAATGAACGTCTGAATATATTGAATGAACCTCGAATATATTGAATGAACCTCAATATTGAATGAACCTTGAATATATTGAATGAACCTTGAATATATTGAATGAACTTTGAATATATTGAATGAAAGTCTGAATATATTGAATGAAAATCTGAACATATTGAATGAACGTCTGAATATATTGAATGAATCTCGAATATATTGAATGAACCTCAAATATATGGAACGAACCTCGAATATATTGAATGAACCTTGAATATATTGAATTAACTTTGAATATATTGAATGAAAGTCTGAATATATTGAATGAGAGTCTGAATATATTGAATGAAATTCTGAACATATTGAATGAACGTCTGAATATATTGAATGAGTCTCGAACATATTGAATGAACCTCAAATATATGGAATGAACCTCGAATATATTGAATGAACCTTGAATATATTTAATGAACTTTGAATATATTGAATGAAAGTCTGAATATATTAAATTAACTTTGAATATATTGAATGAAAGTCTGAATATATTGAATGAAAAGTGTGTTGACATTAGCCTGATGAAAGGGACCTGCCTGACCAAAGAGGTTCCTTTCATTCGGTCTTCCATGATGAAAAAGTGAATAAACTTCTTCATTGGGAGAACGGTACTAGATACGGTTACCGTTACCAGTGTTTTGGCCCGTACATGCATTCACGTGTTAATAATCTCTTCATTGCTCAAAATTGCTGACACTAGATTTCTTGCTGACTCGCTCATAGTGTCACACTTCTATAGGATTACTCACAACGAAAACACTTGATTGTGGCAGACAATGACATCAGATTCCATTTTAACTTTCATTCAATATATCCAGACATTCATTCAGTATATTCAGACATTCATTCAATATATTCAGACATTCATTAAATATATTCAGACATTCATTCAATATAGTCAGACTTTCATTCAATATATTCAGACTTTAATTCAATATATTCATACATCCATTCAATATATTCAATGTTCATTCAATATATTCAAGGTTCATTCAATATATTCAGACTTTCATTCAATATATTCAAACTTTACATATAAACTTAGCAGAAAAAGTAAGGAAATTTGTGTTTGGTAGATTATTTCTCTGTGGTAACAATGCTTTTGGCAATAAATCTTATACTGTTGGAAAGCCTATTTAGTTCCCTTTCAAATGGTGCCCCATTTTTAAGGAACATGCATTTGTGGGATGAGCAGCAGCGCTGAGTATGTGGGTTGTGCCCATGAAAAATTTGCCAAATCTTCTCTGCCATTGCCAAACAGGTTATTTTGCTGTTGCTATTGACACTTGTTTTGTCGTCATTGGAGGCAATCTCAATGGAGAGAGATATAGAGATGAGATTCTGCAACCAGTCCCATATCTCCACAGTCTGGGACCGAACTCTATCCTCCAAGATGACAACATTTGCCCCCACAGGGCGGGATTTATCAGAGACTACCTCCAGAATGTGGGAGTGGAGAGGATGGAATGGCCTGCCAGCAATCCTGACCTCAACCCCATTGAACACTTGTGGGATCAGCTTGGGTGTGGTGTTCCTGCCAGAGTGACCAACACAATCACGTTGGCTGACTTGCGACAAATGCTGGTTGAAGAATGGGATGCCATCCCACAGTAGTGTATGACCAGGCTGGCGACCAGCATGAAGAGGGGGTCCCAGGCTGTTGTGGCTGTGTATGGTTCTTCCACACGCTACTGAGGCTCCTGTTTGTGAAATGAATAAATTGTTAAATTGCCAATATGTCTTGTTTCTTCAAACTTCAATCATCCAATCCACCAAACACCAAACGAGTCAATGGCAGAATATGCTGTTTTGCAATGGCAGAGATTTGGCAAATTTTTCATGGGCTCAACCCACATACTCATCGCTGCTGCTCATCCCACAAATGCATGTTCCTTACAAATGGGGCACCATTTGAAAGGGAACTAAACAGGCTTTCCAACGGTATAAGATTTATTACCAAAAAGCATTGTTACCACAGAGAAATAATCTACCAAACACAATTTTCCTTACTTTTTGTGCTAAGTTTATATATAATTATTTCCTAAATGGTATGCCATTATTTATATATATATATATATATATATATATATATATATATATATATATATATATATATATATATATATAGAGAGAGAGAGAGAGAGAGAGAAAGAGAGAGAGAGAGATTTCTTATTCTCTTTGTCTGACAAATTAATTTAATTTCAAACAGAGAGATTTCATTGAGTGAACAATTACATATTGATTCAGTGCACAATAAAGATAATAAATTAGAAAAGTTTCGGCGATAGGACCCCATCGTGACGCTATCACCCGATGAAGTCTAGACACCGGTGGTGATGAATGAAAAAGGATGCTGAGATCTGGGCGGATAACAACCACAGCAGCAGACTTCTGGTGAGCTCAGACCTGGGCGCTGGAAATGACCAACTGGAGGTGGATGGGGTGGAGGAGGGTTGCGACGATTCACACTGAAATGACAGCTGACAGCAACAGAGAGGAGAACAGATTTAAATATTGACAGAAAAGATGTGATTGGCTAAATCTGGTTAAGAATAACCACCCCTAATCAGCTGATAAGAGGGAGCAGGAGAAGAGGGAGAAAGAGAGGGGATGAGAATGAGTGAGTAACATAGGCTTCCTGATTGAACTTAAGATAGGCTTCATATATATATATCCTCCTGAAGGTTTATGATGTCTGTGTTTGCTTAATCACAGTGCATTTTGACGTTTTGTGTTACAATCTAAATTATTGCAGCAAGATTAGTGCCAGTGCCATAAAGGTTAGCCTGCTGGCTAAAATCTGATCAAGCTAAGGTGTGGGATAAGGACATTACTAGCTAAAAAAATCAAGAGTCAAAACCAAGTCAACAGCAATGGCAGTGCGTCATTGAGGAAGTAGTGACTAACCCTTGTGGGAGTGACACAGGCTGTTCTCATAAACCATTGATATACTGTAACTACGAAAATTAATGCACTGTAATTATTATGTATTCAATGTATTTATTGCTGCATGCACCACATTGACTGCTGCTGTATAAGAGCGCAGTGGTCCTAGAAGCGTGATGGTTGGGGTGGATAGGTGGGTCATAAAACACAGAGCTTTCAAGTGGAGGTAGCGGAGTTCATGTTCATGTTCATGTTCATGAACATGTTTTTCATGTTCATGAAAAAAACAAGACTCAGGAAAAAGTGTGTTTGTGTCCTGGGAGTACTACTTAACCCTTGTGTTGACTTGGCCTGTTTTAAATTTTTGTTTTATATCAGAAAATATTGGACGTAGAAATAAGCGCTGAAAATGTGTAGAAGAAAAATTAAAAAATTTAAAACGTTGGAAAAAGCAAAAACAAATTGTGAAAAAAGGCATAACAAATGTCAGAAAAAAGTGTTTTTTTTCAAGGTTGAAACGAAGACAACACACGGGTTAAGGGGACCGGTGTTTTAATGCAAACCACAATCTTTTCTCTGATCTTAACTAGCCGTTTTGGTGCCTAAACTTAACTGTCACCATGTGATGATCACCTTTTTTTGGCTAAAGTTAACTGCATCAGCCGCTTTAACGAGCAGGACCTCACGGTGCTCTATACCCGGCTCAAAGTCACCTTTTGGCCGCTAAACATAACGGCAACAGCCCGCTGATAGGACCAGTCCTTTTTTCTTGCAACAGATAAGCTGATGCTACAGTTGGTTTTCTGATTCTGGCTGGTCACTTACATACAGTTGCAAATGGGCTGTGACTGAACCATGCAGGGCTTTGCCACCTCAGGTGAAATGTCTTTCAGTTTCTATGGGTTTGATTATGCTGCAGAATAGCATGTGAATGCTCCATGCTAACATATATAATTATAATGTGTCAGTTCTGAGTCATCTAGGTTATGTGATATCTAGAAGTACTAAGACATCTAGTCTTGCTTTGCCAGACCCTCCTCGTGCTGGAGGAGAGTCTGGAACATAGCATACGTGGATGGGAGGAAAACTCTCGTTTATTGGCATTTCTTTAAACCATTCACAATCGTCTTGGGCGGTGCTAAGCACCGGAGAAAAGCCAAGGTGCCGCTGCAAAATATGCTCGGAAGAACTTCTTTTGGTGGAACATGTGTACGTTTAAAAGTTGTTTTAGTCGTGAAACAGAAAACTCAGATTGGACAGATAGTCTAGCTAGCTGTCTGGATTTACCCTGCAGAGATCTGAGGAGCAGTTAACCATAGTTCTCATAAATCCACCGGAGATTAAAATGCCAACACAAAGGAAGCCCAAGGTATTTAGGTCTATTTAGGCCTATCTGGCCTAAATGAGTGAAATCCGGCAGATTTTCCGGCGGCAACGGAGCAATCCCGGAAAGTGGAACGTCAAGGATATAGGACTATAAGACATCTAACCCCAGTTTTCTTTGACTTAGTACATCTGGATGGTTAACAACTGCTGAGCACATTTTTTAGTGACTTATGTTGGTAAAAATGTAGTGAATGATGAATGATCCATGTCTTTAATAACTATTAAAAATGACAGTCCCAGTCTGTGCTTCTCAACCCTTTTATCATTAACTCTGTTGGAACTAGAATGATCATTGTACATTACCTCTCTCATTAAATTGCACTGAGCAAGATTTCCCTACAAAAATACTCCCATTTTAAAAGCTTAATTCACTGAGGTGGCAACAGAAAATAGTGTCCCACTATGAAACGGTTTAAATTCACCTTATTGTCCCAATTTAAATTACAATTAAAATCTCAAACCCAAATCTATCACCTAAAAAAAGCCACAGAAGGCAACACTCGCCAACGTTAGCGGTCTGACCGCTCTGGCCTGTTTGGTTTTCTCTGAGCATCACAGACTAGCTGAGTTGGTCAACATTAGCATGCTGTGTGTAGTTTGACTGGCTACGCTGTACATCATTTCAATTCTGATTTACTCTGATATCTGATTTCAACTGAGTTCAAAGAAGTCCCCTGTTGGTTTCCTTTGTAGCAAGCCATCAAAACATCATGAATAGGGGTTGCACGGTTCACGTAAAAATATCCAAACTGCTCGGTTTGACACATGCGCAATGTAGCCTCGTGCCCATATGTGACCTCAGACAGTGTGTTTCCCTTTCACACGAAAGAAGAGGTGTGGACATAGACAGTTACCAACAAAACGTACAGCGAAAGACCGTGCAAAACATTTCAGACCGTCCTGCCAACCTGTATACATTTTAACATCAATGTACGCCGTAACGTATTTTCACTCTGAAGTCGCTGAAAGCTGCTGTTTCCTGTCGGCTCTCTGCAGTGGGCGGGGCTGCTCAGTTCCCCCCGCAACTGACGCGCACACACACACAAACACACACGGTGGATGCAGGAAAAAAAAGAGATGCGACGTACACAATGACCTAAATTGAGGACAGCTACGCTTGTTATTGTAAGTGCAATGATAAATTAAAGTCCAATCAGTACTTTATCAAACCGTATGAATGTGTCCCAGCCCAGGATAGGATAGGAAATTAACTAACAATGTAAAGCTCAACAAGCCACTGACACATATGTTCAAATTTGATACATTCAATAAATTATTATTTTTTTTGTCTTAAATCCACCAGACGTTTTCATATAATTCCAACAATTGCAGCATCTTGAGCCTTTTTGGTAAGGTTACTAGGAAAACTCAGCCTAGAGTAATTTTATTCTCCCCAAAACAAGTTTCCTTTTTATTTTTAAAGAACAATAAAAAAAAATAAAAAATCACAACTTTTTTTTTAATGTTTAACGTATTCTGACTTATTCAAAAAAACGGAGCTTTAAGAGTTCCTCTCTTTTTCTTTTAAAGGATACAATATTTGTAAGAGCTACACGGAAGTTGGCAGTTAGATAAATGCAAGTTATTTCAATTGATATTCTGTAATTTTTCAATCTTCATGTGCTAAAAAGGCACATAAGTTCCTGTAGATGGCAATACACATTCTCCTTTTTTTGCCAAATAAATAAAAAGCATGTTGAAATCATCAATGTCTCACCTAGCTTTCCTCAGAGATGGTCCCAATAATGTGCTTAAAGTCAAGTCAAATTCAGTTTGTGCATGATTACATGATATAACAATTTTTTAATACTGTATCCTACATTGTGGATAATTAAGCTATATATCATATGCTGAAGTATATTTCTGGAGTGTTAAAGATTAAAAGAAAATATAACAACAAGAACCGTAAAGAACCTAAAACCGTGACACGAACCGAACCGTGAGTTTTGTGAACCGTGCCACCCCTAATTATGAAATACTTCAACTTATTTTGGCTGATTTATTTCTGATGTATTTTCAGTGGAGGAGTCAATGCTTAGCTTCTTGGTGGTCCTTTTGTGTTTAAACCTATCCAGGACTAGTGTATGGTTCCAGATTTCACATCCCAATTGTGGGAAGAATCACGCCAATATCTCACGTCTTGTTTTAACAGGATGTTGGCGTAACATTGCCGGCTCAGCACATTAACTATATTTACTACCACCCTTTTCTGCAGGAAATTGCCTTGGCATAGTGAAGAAGTACTAGGAGGGCATTTTCTAAAGTTAGGTTACTCGACAATTTATACATGGACATTTCCAGAATCGCATGTCACATTTCGAATTCCAACATTGTGTTTCCTTGCTGCGGCTGTAGACTCTTTCCATTGTGATCTGTAAATGCTCATAGTGAATGATGTCAGCGGCAAAATAGGAGGTGTCTCACACACACACACACACACACACACACACACACACACACACACACACACACACACACACACATTAATACACCATCTATCACGGAGGGATGGGATGGAGACAGAGCGACATTGCATTGGTAAATTTCATGTTACATCATAGGAGGTTTTATGGCATGAATGTGTGTGTGTGTGTGTGTGTGTGTGTGTGTGTGTGCGTGTGTGTGTGCGTGTGTGTGTGTGCATGTCGGTGTATGTGTCTTTATACAGCAGCTGGTCCATGGAAATGAAGGGACCATAAAAATATCCATCTGTGGTATTCCCTTCTGTCCTTCACAGAGTAATTGGAGCAAACTGTCTAACGTCATCTACTCTATTTTGTTTTATTTCTATGGGGATTTAAACTCTTAGATAGTATATCAGTCTTGCTGTTACTCCCCAGTGTGTGTTTACAGGGTGCTAGTTTCTTGCTCCCTCCCCGTCCCGTTATCACACCTTGTGACCTCTGATTATTTTCTCCTTCACCTGTCAATCTCTCTCTTCGCACGCAGTCACAAAGTAGTCCTAGTTTGCAGCATCATGACAAAAGGTGAGATTGACTGCCGTGTGAATGTTGCCGTGGACCAACGTGACAAACGAGGAGGAGATATCATAGATGAAATAATGGGACAGTCGCCTAGAACCTGTCAGGGGAGATGAGGGGGAGCTGGATCTGCTGATATGACCAAAGTTCTTTTGGGGACATTGATTAAACAATATTTTTTCAGACAGAGCATCGTGAAGGGAGCGAGATAAACCCTACAGAGGATTGAGAGACTTTGTGGGTGTGTAGAGGGTTTGGAAGAGGAAATCTGATACGTTCCCTTTCCACAACACATTCAATCATCCACAAGCATTCTCACAAGGGAAATCTGTAAATTAGTCTTGACTTTAAAGTAGACTCCGTGTGTTCTCTTCCCCTCATCCTAAGTGTGTTTCAACTGTTGATGCATGTTTGACATTGCAGATACTGCAGGCAGCCATCCACACGAAATGAAAGTAATACTAGCTTAAACATTTCAGTCAAATTTCACCCCTCTGCGTGATGTTCTGCTCACACCGATCAGTCCAACGCCATGCCAGGAAAGAAAGCTCTGTGCACCTGCTGTGGGAAGAAACTGATGACCCTCCTCCTCATTTTGCTCTTTAGAGTAGCATGAAACGTCATCTTGAAGTAGAGCTGGGCAATATATCGAAATTATATCTATCATGATATGAAACTAGACATCGTCTTAGATTTTGGATATCGTAATATGGCATAAGTGGTGTCTTTTCCTGGTTTTAAAGGCTGCATTACAGTAAAGTTACGTACTTTTCTGAACTTACCAGACTGTTGTAACTGTTCTATTATTTGCCTTTACCCACTTAGTCATTATATCCACATTACTGATGATTATTTATCAAAAATCTCATTGTGTAAATATTTTGAGAAAGAACCATTAGTCAACACTACAATAGCGTTGCTGTATCGATATCGAGGTATTTGGTCAAAAATATCGTGATATTTGATTTTCTCCATATCGCCCAGCCCTACCTTGAAGCTGCAGGCAGTTTATTTATGTTTTTACTCAAAGATTTAATGATACAGTGCCAGTATTGCATTTTCAGGCAGACATGTGTTTGAATTGTTAAAGCTCCATTCATTGTAAGGCTTTTCTTTTAGCTTCAATTCTGCCTTTATTTTTGTTTATTTTTTCTCTCCCAGCACTAACACACTCTTACACTGTGCGACACCAAGCCTCTTTGACAACTATGGTGCTTTCAGCAGCCACAGAAGGCGCTTTGCAGCAACACTGCACAATGACAAAAGCTATCCAGCAGCATGTTCATCGGGGCTGCAGAATAAAGACACGTCTTTCTTTATTTATTTTATTTCCCACAAAAACAATTATTTAGTTTTTTTGTTGTCGTTTTGAAACATTCTAAACCTCTGTTTTCTTTAACTGAGCCCCTCCAAAATTGAAATATAGTTTTTGCTAATATAACAAATGTATTTATTGTACAAAAGAATAATGACATGGCAGAGAATATTAGACAGAATTCAACATGGACCGTTTGAAACATGCACAGAATTTAGAACTTTTAATTAAACTAAAACACCGTATTATTAGTGTCAAGTCAGTCTACTTAGTTAAAGATTGGTATATTTAAAGATTGGTGTAAATATTTACACTTTGAATTTCGTCACCGCATGTATATCACAGCTACCTTACAAAGCTTAGCTAACAATTTTGTCCGATTTCAATTTACGGCATTTTTGTGAATGAGTTCTCGTTAGGAGGAGGCAAGCTAGCTCTCATTGATAGAGCTCCATCCAGCACACTCGCGGACAAGAGGCGTTTATTTCCCCGATCGTTTGTTTAAATAACTCAACACACATATCCATTATAAGATTAACTGGAACCTGTGGTAAGAGATTGCGGGCGTAACAAGTTTGCTGACCGCGCTCTCACTCACACACACCGGCCATTTAGCAGGAAGAAGGGAAGGAGGCCAGCGAGCTGCAAGCCCTGGAGCTCTGTCAGGGCAGTGGCGTTTGGTATTCCAGTAACCCAGAAACGGTGACTTTGCACGGGTATGGAGCACCGCGGGCTGCTGGCTGTGACGGAGCTCCATCTAGCAGACAGCGGGCTGGGGTCTGTGAAGGCGGCGAGGCAGCAACACAGGCAGCACCGGCCGCTGAATTCCGACACACAGTCGGACAAAATTTGCAATTAGCCATCAATTTTCTTAAAACGGCCCATATTTGACCTCTACGTATTTGATTTCTTGCATAAAAAAAGTCTCAGAAGTGAATTTAGTGATAAAAAAGCAGATGAACAATGTATACAATTTCTGAGATCTGTGCGACCTATTCAGAAGACTACCTGATCTCAGATCAGTGGTGTAGCCTATGTAAATGTTGGGGCGTGACAAAGATAGAGACTAGAGCCATATAAGGAGGAGCTTATTTTGCCCGTTTTCAGAGGCAGTTTGAAATTTTGAGATTTGCAGAGGAAAGAGGTGTCATTAGGATTTTGAGGTTCTATGTATGTCCTATTTACCCTCCAAACTGTCGTTGTTCAACTATGACAAGGTAAAATCGGTTTTGCATTCTATCACACCTTTAAAGCACAATAGAACACTTCCTACCTCTTTTGATGGTTTCTTCTACAGCTGTAATGTGTGAATTTCCTTTCTGCAGATCACTTGTCTTAGCTTATGTTACTTGCATCGATACTTAGCATTACTTAGGTTTTTATTTAGAATTAAATATTCAATGATGCGCCATAGATATTAAGACTACCGGTATGTGGAGTTGGCTATATGTTTTTATTCTTTAACTCATGATTCTTTCAGATGGAAACCTTTAATCATCTCATCCATGGCCCCTGAGCACCTCGCACCTCATACCTATGTGCCTGTGCCTCCTATGTTTCCCAAACAAATACCAATCCTCCACTGAACAAAATGTATGAATTTCTGATTTAAGTGCACCCATGCAAATAAGATGGAGTAGTTATTTAATAAGTTATTTTCTGGTACATCTGAGTAATTAGAATGGCTACAGTACTTTAACACATTTGTAATTGTGTTCACTCAGGAAATAGGTGTCTGTGTTTCACAAATTACAGCTCACTGACGCGCTGAAATACAGCAATATCCAACTGCACGAGTTTTTTCACTAAGGTCTTGTTGCAAGGACGCTGTAGTGTTTATTATGATCTCAATCTGGATCTGGAATCTTAAAATACAAATGAGCGCTGCATATTGCACAGTGACAGCATTTTACATCACCAAGGACGCGTAACAGGAGGCGCACATAAATGTAGAAGTCTGTGTAAGTGTGGCATTATGGAAGGGTGGAAGTGGGGGTTGAAAATATCCATTAAAGCTCGCTTCTCACATGTAGCTACCTTTCATACCTGACACTGTACCTTAGACATGACATACAGTCACAGACTTTTAATAAAAAGAAGACTATATGATGCATTCACATTCCCACAATGCATCTTGCATAGATCCCTGAATCCCTGAAAACAAATTGCACAAATCAACCTCTGTCCCTTAAACAGCACAAGTGAACTGTGTAAATGTATACTGTAGTAGAATGGCCTTTTATCAATATATTTTTTAAGAGCCAGAGCCATACATTTAATGACTGCTTGTGAACATGTCATTGTCCCCCAAATCATTCTGCAGCTTCCTAAGAAAACATAACACTCTCCACAGCCAGTACTGCTCATGGATAAGGATAGACCATTTGCACAAAATATTGAAATAGTTTTGCTACAATGATCATTTTACATTAACAACTACAGTAATTTTCTTTCAGGGATTGAGAATGTTTTTTTTCCTGTAGTTAGTATCAGAGCTATAAAAGTGAACCAAAACAATGACTTACTTAATGCACATAAAATTCCGGTTTTGACCTAATTCCGAAAAAAGTTGATATTCCGACTAAACTGTTTACACGGCTAATGGAAGGAAGTATTCCACTAATATTCCTGTTTACATGTAGCCGTGCAAAATACAATGTTTTCAAAGTTTACCAGCGGCGGCGGACGTGTTGGGCCGTGCGAACACAGCGTCCCTCTTTCATTCCTTCAACCAGCTTCTTGAAAAGGTCGGCATAGCGATGTGCGCATATCCAAAAACCTGTTGATATCCAAGTCTTTGATAATGTTTAAAAGTAGCTGTGTTCTCCTTCTTATCGGGTCTGCAGCCTTGCAAACTGTTGGCTGGTTGGTTGTGTCAGCAACCATAGCAACGCACAGAGCTGACCATAAGCCGTAAACAGGCAAGAGGCCGTAAACTGCGGTAACAACTCCGATTGAGACGCATATTCCGCATATGTCCAAAGAATGCCTGTAAAACCCGAATAATACCGGAATATCCCACGTGGGGTGGGGGTGTGGCCTTGACCAACTGCCACTTTGCTCGTTTTCAAGCCATGATGTCTCTCTCTCTCTCATGGGTGGGCCAAATTCTCTGGGCGGGCAAAGCAGAGAAAGGGGAGGTAACCTTTCCCCTTATGACCTCATAAGGAGGAGATTCCAGATCGGCCCATTTGAGCTTTCATTTTCTCAAAGGCAGAACAGGATTCCCAGGGCTCGGTTTACACCTATCACCATTTCTAGCCACTGGGGGAGCATAGGCAGGCTGGGAGAAGTCATATTAATGTTAAAAAACCTCATAAATTGACATTGTCATGCCATGGGACCTTTAAAGTAAGAAGCTGGTGGCTGATGGATCGTTTTGAATATTTTAGGGTCTGTTTTATCAGTGAAAAGTAGCTCAAAAGTTGTGTTACCGATGCCTAATACTTGGTGAAGACATTGTTTGTCTCATTTCTTTTTTTCTTCTTTTCTTTGCTGCACTGAATGCACTTGTACTTGATGGAAAGCAAACAAGCCAGTCGCTCTGCTGACAAACTGAAACTGTGCACTTTATTTTGTCACATTTTGACATAGATTAAAAGCCAGACTGTGCAATTAAAATGCCATCCATAACACTGTTTTAAAAAAAGAGAAAGTTCTAAAATATGTTACAAATTGTGGCTTACTGAGCTGTGCTCATGAGGATATTTGTACACAAAACATTTCTGTTCTTCGGGTTAGTTGTATCTTAAATCAAGATGTGCTCATAAAAAACCTGCTTCATCTTTCATTCAAGATAGTTTGTCAGATTGGATTGTTAAACAACATATACAAAATAAATTGCATTAAAAGAAATGTAAGAGTGGACTTTATGATGGGCTGTGACACGTTTCAGCTGGCAGTGAAGGGTCATAACTAAGGCATAATGGAGAGAAAAAAACTGCTGCTGGAGTTATGCAATGATTTGTTAGCCTTCATATGCGGCAGAATGGATTTCATTTTGATGTGATTGCAACTGCAATGATTATAGATGACCTTATAAATCATACCTGGAAACATGTAAAACAGGTCATTTATAATGATGGATTGCCCTTAACAGTACAGCAGTATGACTCTGCAAGCTGTTTGTGAAAACAACGAGAACCTATGACTTCCAGTTAGTAAGGAAAAACCTGCACTAGACAAGTGTTTACTTCCGCCAACACCACTGTCGCCATGTAGACTGTTCTGCACGGTGGTTTATCGGTTACAAGACTTTGCCCGTCAACCGCAGATTAAAAGACCGTTAACCCTGTCATGAAGGAGAGGGAGTTTGACATTAAAGAAAGGCTTGTCTAAATGTAAATAGGAACAGCATTTCTTGGTGAGCGTACCCTCCTCCCAGTGCTCTCAGCTGTAATGGATAACGCTGCCAAGCCTGCAATTACTCACTGTCTCTCGACTGCACTGTTTTCATTACACCCTTTAGGATTAGTCCCATGAAAAAGAAAAAAAAGAAAAGAAAAAATTAAAATGCATGCTATTTATGTTGATGTTTTGAAAACCCTGTTGGAGATCTGACCTCCTCAGCTACATCCTTGGCTTCCACCCTCTAAATGATGATCTAAAATGAGTTAGTCCTGATAATTCAATTGAAACATTTTTGCATTTGCATTTAAACTAAATTCAAAATTCTTTAAAGGGTGAAAAGGAATATGGTGGGGATGCATATTAAAAATAACATAGTAATCCAGTCCGAAAATAATTGATTAACCTAAAAAAAAAAAAAAAAAAAAACTTATGAAAGATACTTCTCAGTTGTCACACTTAAAGTCAAGTTTATACTACCTTCCTTAATGATGGCTGAAATCCGTTTCGGTTTCAAGTACCCAGTATTGGCCTTTTCACAACTTGAACTTACTACTTACTTGTCGTAGTAGTAAAAACACAGGTGTTACTAATAACATAACACTAATGATGGCTCTGGTATTGTGCAGCATGGCTCTGTCACACTTGTTGTGCACAGTAGGGCTGGGTGATAGGGTGAAAATCACGATATTCTTGACCAAATACCTTGATATCGATATTGTGACGATATTCTAGGGTTGACAATTGGTGGTGTAACAAAATATCCTCACACTTAGATTTTAGATAAATAATCATCAGTAATGTGGACATAATGTATGAGTGGGTAAAAGGCAAATAATAGAACAGCTAGAACAGTCTGGTAAGTTCAGAGAAGTACATCACTTTACTGTAATGCAGCCTTTAAAACAAGGAAAAGACAACACTTATGTCATATCACGATATTACGATATCCAAAATCTCAGACGATATCTAGTCTCATATCACAATATCGATATAATATCAATATATTGCCCAGCCCTAGTGCACAGTTGTTGCCATCTGTGCTTTTCCTGCTATGACAAGTCTTAATGTCTGCAAAAAAAAAAGGTCTACACCAGGATCCTGAAACCGAAGCAGCTAAATACAGACTTCAATCAACTGGAGTGTGCAGCTAGCTAGAGTGGAGTGTGCAGACTTCCAGCTTCCCTGAAAACGGTAGCTAAACCGTTAATACATCCATGAGCTAAACACTCTGAGCCTCAGCCTTCTCAGCTAGCATACCTTTTCATTTGGTATTTTTAACTATCCATATCCCACTGCTTGTCTCTTCACAGGACAGGAGTCTTTGAAAACCCCTGAAGCACAGTTCTACAAGGGTGAGTAACATTCTTGGCAAAGCACACTTTAATAACTCTCATAGCAGTATTTCCACTGCCATTGTTTTGGTCGAGCGGCCCGCCCCCCTTGAAAGAATGACAAAATTATAGAATTAAGCTATATATTCCAAAAAAAAAAATGAATGCGCGAGATAAAGCTGTTTTCACACATACAGGCAATTCGCTTCTCGGTCCTCGCCTTAAAAGTTCAATTAATTTTAACTTATGGGCTGGCTACATTGCACGCGTAATGAGAGGACATACTCAAAACTACACTTCCACTATAATCAATGAAACTGGCTACACCGGGCACAAAAGTCGGCTAGTTAGGGTATGATTACCTGCATGTAAATAATGGTTTCAGCATGAAAGACCCATTTGTGCATACCAATTGTAAAAATATGAGAAAAACAGCTAAATATTCTATTAAGCTTTAAAAGTCAAGTTTATTCATGTAGCACAATTCACACACTTTGGTAATTCAAAGTGCTTGGCAAATAAGCAGATATAAGAATCACAGAAAAATAAAAAATTACAATTAGGGCTGACGGCGTCACAGATCACGGTCTCCTGGAACCCCTTCAGTACGCTGCAGGTCTCCTCGTAGCTCAGACCTGGAGATGCGCTTCACTCCGCTGTGGCAAACCAGCCCTAATAAAAATACAAATGCAGACAAAAATGTCACATGATATAGCAAACAGAAAAAGTTGATCCATGCAAGTAACACAAAAGCAATAAAGACTATAATAACAATGTCATAGTTTACCTGGAAAATACTAAGTAATCTAGTAGGCCTAACTAAAGCTGCCAAATAGAAGTAGAAAGTGGCATGGAAGACTCAAGTAGCCTACATGTATCTCAAATGTGTACTTAAGTGCAGTAGCCTACTTTAGAATAGAATATCACCTTATAAACTATAAGCAGCTTTAGTAGTATGTTCTTTGTATGGCCAGTAAAGAAGTTTGACCTCTCCAGGCTAGCATAATTTTTACACAGCCATAAAAGAATCAATCATCATCTTCATCATTGCTGTCTAATTCAAGGACAAAATGTAGCGTGACATCCAGCAAGGCACAGTGTATCCACTGTCATGTCATCCCCAACATCAGTGTGCCCAAAATCTCAAACTATTTGCTGTCTAACCACGTTGGTGGTCTTGCTCAAGCATAGAAGAAGCACACCACAATGACAGCACACGTGTTGCAGACCTCACTAACCGGCCACATCCCATTACAGTTCAAAAGAACAATAAAGACTGCCTTATAACCCAATTAATCATCTCAACATTTCCTTTTCATACAAAGTTAGCTTCAAATGCATAGCAGCATTATGAAAACAAACACATTAATATCAACAATAATTATATTCCCATAGGCCTATATAGACTACATTAGGGGTGGAACGTTACACTGAAGTCACGGTTCGGTTCATATCTCGGTTCAGACATCAGGGTTCGGTTCGGTACAATGGAGGGAAAAGCATAACAAAAATGCAGAAGGCAATTTTTTTTATTGTGCATGTCTCAGGCTGTACCACCTAGTGTCATCCAGTCTCTCCCCTGAGCTAGCTGCAACAGCCTGAAGCATATAAAGTAAGATGTAAACAGTAAACAATAAGTAGGCTACCCCACATCACCTCCAGACTCCATCTGGAACTTGTAAACAAAATAAGACAATCAGCTAGTAGTGTGATATGGGAGACAAGCGCTGCTCTCATATGTGAATGCACAGATCAGGGGTGTTAAAAGAGCAGCTTCGGTTACACAGAGCAGTTGGCGAATTGTGGCGTTAGCTTCACACGCACAACAGCGGAGCTAGCAGCAAACAGCGAAGCTAACGGCGGAGCTAACAGCGGAGCAAACAGCGAAGCAAATGGGCCTGAAAGCCATTTGTGGTTGAGGCAAGAAGGGATACAGCTACAGTACATCCGTGTTTGGTTGTATATGGAAGGGACCAGTTTGCTTTGTGTGGACTCACTGGACCAACTTGACATGTAGGCGGCGCTTGGGAGCTTCAGAGCTAAAGCGGGGCTACAGATTAGGTGCCCCTAAGATACGCGTAGCTATGTAACAGTAGTTCCACATTACATTAATTCATTTGCACGCAAGTTTTATTTATTTTTATACCGTGTATTCTCCGTGTAAATTCATGTACCGAACAGAGACGCCCGTACCGTTTCGGTTCAATACGAATAAATGTACCGTTCCACCCGTAATAGCCTATCCATATAGGCTACTGTGTTAGGCTTGGAGATTAATTCTTGACCTTGGAAACATCAGTTTATTAACACAATGGCCACTCACTTCCAACAAAAACCAAAATACTACATATTAATGAAAAATATATCATCTATCATCAATGCCACCATCCATCATTATTTAGGCCTATATTTTTTTACTGAGCCATGTTTAATTTAATTTTTCACTAGGCCTAAGTTAATCACACCTGTGGAAATCTGACCAATTGCCATCAATGAACAACTGAATAAAAATTGATAAATGGTGAAGCAGCATTAAAGCTTTAGTGCGTAACTTTTTGATATTATTGAACGTCCGTTACATTCAAGCCATTGCCAAATGAGTTTCTACAAAGCTAATTAAGACTATCAGCTTCACACAACTCTCTCTATATTTCTCAGTATGGCTATATTTACAAGATTGTATCGTCCGGTGGGTTTACCGCACAGAAGCTCGAGTGAAGATAATTACCTTTTGTGAAGAGTCCATCATGTGTCCTTCTTGGCAATTTGCAACTGCGTGGAGGAGGGGTGGGTTTGCGTGCGCGTAGGGTGACCACCTGCTAATAAGCCCAAGGGGGGACAAGGGGTATGTTTCTGAGGGACAATGTGGGACACTGCTTGGCGCGGCGGTACCCCCACCCCACGGGCAGACTCACTGATAGTGGTTTACCCATTTCTAGCACATACCACCTTACATGGTATATTAATAATGCTCTATTCCCCTAAACATGTGTAATTGTTGATGTATGCTCATGAATAGGCCAACCAATGTGTATTTTTTTCTAAATAAATATTCATAATATTTTGAACATTCAATGAATTGACAGATGCACTTCCACTTACGATTTACTTTAGCTATTTAATTTGATTTATTTTTCATTACAATTTATTCACTTTAAATAAATTATAATATAAAATTATAGGATTAACAGGAATTGTAGTTGCTCAACACCACAGGAACAGTTAAAAAAAAAAGTCTTAACTCACAACTCCAGAGGTTCACGGAACGAGAAGGGGGAGGAAGGATGGTGAACTTGCATGTTAGTAAAGGCAGGCGCAGGAAAAAAAAACTGTTCAGTGTTCTGGGGACACCTTTAGGACTTTGGGGACACCTTTAGGACTCAAACCTTTTCACCAGCATCTGAATCAAATAAGGAAGAAAGATAAGAGACAGAATTAAAGCAACATTCATTTTTATGATAAGCTTCCAAATGGTTTTCCAGTACAGACAGAGGAGTGCAAACCCATCACCATCACAAGGTGACAACAATACAAAAGGTGCCAAGATACAATCCTATGCAAAACAATGACATATTTTGACCTAAAAGGCTACTGTTTCCTAAATGTGACACATTTGCACCCCTGTAGACAGTCCACCTATGTTCAAAATCAATTAAACTTCATCTTAGACAAATGGGGTCTTACATAACTAGGTTTCTTACCTTCAGGTTTCTTCTTGAACTGTTATTTCTTGTTGGAGTTTACAGCATTGAGGAGAACCTTCTCTTTCACTACATAAGTGTAGAAGTCCTTGCCATTGAATGTGAAGTTGCTGTTCACCTGGATATCTGACTTGATGAGGTTTACTGAACATCTGTTCCTTGTGTCCGTCCAGCATCCTGTCATCAGTGAAAAGACCCTCTCCACAGAAGCATTGATGATTGGTACACTCAAGAGGAAAGAAGCTAATGCTGTCATGTTTGGTGTGTGTGTGTGCTTGAGTAAGGTGGCCTACTTCTCCACGACTGGAGCTCCAGACTGCACGATGGCCTGTTGGTGTGGCAGAACGACACAATACTCATCATATAGCGCATCCATGTCCAACTTCTTGCTTAGCTGCAGGACCACTACAGCTTCACAGAGATGGGAGAAGTTGAATGGGCTCTTCTTTAGTGCCAAGCTAGCCACTTTCTTCTGGTAGTTGGAGTCTGAGAAGTCATAGCGCTGCTCCAGGTAGGTGAGAGAGGACTGGTAGAAGTTGCACATGTCCTCTCTGAGCACAGCTGCCTGTCTGTCTGGAAACTGCTGGAGGAGTACATCCGTCTGGGCCCCAAAGAATCCATCACTCTGTTGTTGCTGTAGCTTGGTTTTTAGGGTCACATCTAACATCATATCGTAGAGCTCACAGACAGTCCCATCTTCTCGCTCCAGCACCAGCACAGTGTCGTGGAAAATCTTCAGCGCATTGCTGAGGAAGGACAGGTAAACCTAAAAGAAGTAAGGAGAGTCAATGATCCTGTGTGCTGGCACTGTTTGCATTATCATCATGTCTCTAATCCCTGTTTCATGTAATAATATTTAGATGAAAAAAAAAGTTGAGTGCAATTAAAATTAATTACCTGTAGATCAAGGGGGTTGCCCTCACCATCCTGGTCATCCTTGAACAGCCGCCATAGTGACTTTGGGCACCGGTCCTCTCCCAATGAGAGAAAGTAGGTCTTGAAAGGAGCCCAGCTGTCGTGAAGCCTCTTCACTGCAGGCCACAAGCTCAGCCATCTTGTGGGCACATGTCTAAGCAGGGACTGGTACTCTATCTCCACAAAGGTGTGAATTGACTTAAGTTCCTCAATGCGATGAGGAGAAGCGGCTAAAGGTCTTGTTGACGACATTTTCGATGTCGATATTTAGCCGATCTCCTGCGTGTTTTGCACTGTTGGGAACGATGTGGGCCACACAGTTTGCCTTCAAAATGCAATTGTTGTTCTCTTTCAGTTTCTGGAAGACAGAGTTGTATCTCCCGTAATTCAGACTAGCATTGTCAGCGGAATACGCAGATATCATGTCTAGTCCCAGTCCGTTTTCCTCCAGCTTGGTGACTATCTGGTTGTGGATCGCGGCAGATGTTTCATCACTGTCATCATAGAAATCAAGGACCTTCGTCTGTACTCCCAAGTCTGGCGTCCAGTAACGCACTGACAGTGGGAAGAGCTTGGTGGTCCCACGATTGGAGGCATCTGAAGCCACAGATAACGAATAGTGAAATGTTGCTCACAATCTTGTAAGGATACACAGAGCCTGGTTTCACGAAGGCACGGATGAGCAGCATATGTTAGCTAACGTTAGCTACTGATGCAATTTCAGTGAACTGAAGGAAAAGTTGACTTTTAACATACCAGTAGAAGAAGATGATTAGCTAACATTAGCTAGCTAACGTTAGACAAATAGCTAACACACAACAATGTTACATCCATAAACATAACTATAACTTTACCTTTGGATGTTGCCTCTCGTTGCTCATTCAGTGGTCTTCTGAGCACTTTCAAGCAATCTTCGACGGAGGCAGGGGCAAGCACATCCGTGACAATGGCTTCTGCCTTCGTCCGACCACAGGCCATCCTCTTGGCAATGTCCGAGTCCGGATAAATCGTTGGGGCTAGCTTTGTGCCACAATCTCCTGCTCGATATGATGTAGCGTGTTGGACAGTGTGATACACACTCATCACCTCTGCAGCAGTCACTTTGTCAGCTAGAAAGTCGTTTTTAGGTCGGAGGAAAGCATCCATAGATTTGGATGTTTCTTTCTGTTGGACACGTTTCTTGTGAGTCTCCGTGAGTCTGTGTCGTTTGACATCTTATTCCCCTCCATGTCCGATTGAGAAGGACGTTTTGCAAAGGTCACAAAAAGCCCTCTCGGTATCCCCCTCAACACCTTCCAGCCACAAATATTCATTTTCCCAGTCTTCCTTGTACCCACACCTTCTCTTTTTAATTGATGATGGCGGTACCTCAGAGTCTCTTTCTCCATTTTTCGAATTGGAAAGCGCGCATCTAAAAGTTGCTTCCCAGTGTGTCTGGTATGCACGTGCGTGGCTGCGTGTGCTGTCATGACAACAATGAAAAAGTTGACAACAACCTAGTCAGCAGTTCAACTGAGGGGTGGGTGTGGCAACAGTAGTGTGCTGAACTGTCAATTAATGTTTGTTTGGCTGCCTGGGGCTCGAGGATATAGAGCGACCAACTTTTTTTTGAGCAAGCATTGATTATGCGTGACACGGTCTCAATTTGCGGGACGCATGAATTGGGCACTAAACGCTGTGCTAACGGAAGGCTGTATCATGTGGATGCGCCAACAGTGTTGTTGTCATTACTAAGAATTCATCATGGGGGCGGAAGAAACTACACACTATAGCTTTAACAGAATCTGAAATGTGCATAATTACATCTCTGTTTTTTCTTGGCATGTAATGACATTATCAAATATAATCATGCTTTACAGTGTAGGGGAGAGCCGGGACGATTGAAACATTCCAATTTTCTCTGAGTGCAATGATGATAGACAGACTTTCTTAGGTCAAAACATAGAGCATGTTAACCTCCTTCTATCAACCAAATATCTGTCTATTATTTCCTTTTATCACACAGTTACAGGCGATAAACGGGTTTTGATGGTCCAAAGTAAACTTCATTAGCGGTTAAATTTTTTCGATTATTAATGAGTGCTTTTCATTTAAAGGTTCGACTACATGCTTATTCAGTAGACCATTTAGTGTTCTCCACAATCCCAGACTTTCATATTGCATGCTTGTTTACATGGAAAGCAAAACAGGTTATAATGGCATATATCTATGTCGGGACGATTGAAACAGCTGTTTTAACCATCCTGACCTGGCTGTAACTCCATGTATTTTAAGTAAATGCACAAATGTCTGTGTTTATACAATAATTTATGGAGGTGAGACATGAAAAAGCAGTTTTAGAAAGGTGAAAATATATTTGAGCCCACCAGTTAGGGGGTCGAGTTTTCCCATGGTATCCTATGGAGACTGATGGGCTGTGGGTCGTTAAGGGCACTCATTTGGATGTGCAGTGGCCTAACCCACGTAAAAACCTAGTGAAATGACATTTTCCAAAATAGAAACATGATATAAATGGGAAAACTTACTGTTCTAGCTCTAAAAATGGCAGAATCATCCACAGTGCATGATATTTCAATAACCGCTTCATGATGACGGCGATTAATTGTTAACAGACATTCACAAAGATGTATAGCCCAGCAACAATCTATCTAAAATAACACCTTTTGGGAGTACCATTCATGATATGTAGTAAAATATTGATGTTGTGGGAAGTTTAAATGGCTTAAACTGTATGTTTCATCTGTCCCCCCCATGCTGTTTCAATTGTCCCGGCCAGTAGGGACGAATGAAACATTACACACGTCCCACTTTTGCTGTAATAATTCCTGAACGGTTTTGTTCAAAGCTGAAAATGAAACTGTATTTGACAGATGACAGGTGTAGGTTGCTAGTGACAAAATATTAGCTTTCAGTGCGATATGATCGCTTTGTAAATTCCGTTTAATTAAAAAGTGTTTCAACTGTCCCGGCTCTCCCCTACTCTTGACAGCTTTTATGATTTTCTTACAACTTTTAATTCACATTAGACTTTTACCATTTTGACTGTAAAATCTTTGCTATTCCTTGAAATTTGGCTGCCAATGTTAACAGTTTCATAAAGAAATGCACACTTCCAATTTTTAAACCATCCATTGCTTTCATTTAACAGGATTTCTGATTGAGACCTGCAAATGAAATGCATGCCATTATGCCCTAAAAGATTTTGGTTCTGTGTCAATCTTTCTCTTAACGATTTATCTCATACTTTTAAGCAAATATTGTGTTGTGTTGACATGCTGCCTTGTTTGAGCTTAATTAATGCAGTACATATCATAGATTCAGTGATATGTTCCATTTAGATGATAAGGTATCTCCTATAGCTGGGGTGTAATTATTGTGATATTCCATTGCATGAAGAAGCTGATAGCACTGAATTCCAATAGTACGTAACATGATGAGTGAATTTTACCACAACCATTTTAAGATATGGCTACAGGAGCTTTCCTCTGGCTGACACTAACATATGAGGTTAAATGATTCAAAGGCAAACAGACAGGCAACCTGATGGAAAGCCTGATTGGTACTTGGAAAGAACTGCTTTAAATAAAATGCATAATCAGATTGCAAACCGCAGGCAGCCAGCCATAGTACTCTGTGTAATTCTATGGATGGAAAAGAGCATCCAGAGGCTGAGATGCAGAGAGTCAGCTACCAGTCCTGGCAGCGTCGTGTGATTTGAATTTACTGTCAGGATTAATGCCATCCCTAGATTTCGATTCGGTCTGTGGCTTTTCAGTGTGTGATTATTCAGAGAGTGTTTTCCAATCTGTGTAGCTAGGGAGACTACTATGGGAGTTATCTCCAAGTGCCCTTTTATGCGGGGGGAAACCTCAAGAAAGGCATGTCTTGCTCTTGCACTACAAAGTACAGCCTTGTCGTGTGTGAATCTCAAAATGAAATTCTTTGTGATAACAAATGAAGAGGGAGAACAAACACCGGAAGTCAGCTCTGTTTTTTTTTTTATTCACTGCTTGAGGACGAGAGCTTTGTCTGAATATTCTTTCCACTTCATCAATTAGCAAACTTGCTCTTTTAGGAAATAATAAGAATTAGTTTAATTAGCGTTGTCCCATCTATAATCATTGTGTAAGATGCTGTGCAGATGCTGTACAAACCATTACTGCGTGAAGGGTCAGCTGTTCTGTGGTGCTGTTCATGTTTCTGAAGAGGAAATAAGGCAAGTTGACGGATACTGAAGAAAGAGAAAAATTCCAATTATCTTATGTTATATTTCTCTTTGGATAAAAGTATGGGGTGGCAGAGGGATTTCAGGGCAGAATGACAGGAACTCAAGGGGGTTACCACTAGCTCAGCCAATTACCCCACAATGGGTCAGAGAGAAAAGTATGGGTCAAACTAAAGGAGTCCATCAAAAATGCAGTTTTGGAGGACATGAAACAGCCAACAGATAAGCTTGTGTCCCAACAGTGAGATACTCCAACAGTACAATTGATACAGAACGGACAATGGTGGGGCCTCAACCCATCTGTATGTAATTTATACTAATGACAAATACATTGTGACATTTTGCTTAAAGGGGCATTCCACCGATTTTACAAATCAAGATCACTTTATCAGTCACAAGGAGTACAGCTAAGCAGGTGAATAACCGAAACAAGGTCTTATATGACTCTTCTGTCAAAATCTGATAAGGGCTGATAAATATAACACTGCAGGAAATTCTTAGATCTCAATCTTACAGGCGTGAAGGACAGTTAAGGAGGAAGGCTCACATACTAGTACTGTGCAGAGGGCAATGCATTATCAATAGCATCCCAAAGAGACATGTCATTCAGGTTAAAGGTAAAAAGCTATTTGATGTTTAAGGCATTCAATGATGATATAATGCACTACAGTCTAAAATAACTAGTGCTGAGGATTTCATTGAATCAGCAGCTAAAAGCAAAACATTTGTCAATTATATGGGGCTCTAATATCAGAGTGAAACTTCTCAAAAATACCATTCTCATTCATATAGGCAATCAGCTGGTCTGCAACTATATTTCCAAAACCTTGGCCAATAATAGAAGCTTCACTGATTTACAGATTGTTTATCATATCAGGTCTAATTTGGGTGGCTTCTTAAGTAACAGTTGTTAAAGGCCCTGCACACTCAAACAGGTGTTTTCAATTCCTCTTGCTGATCAGACCTCTAGTCAGGTAGATGTCAAGTGGTGCTATGCTGGGAATCAACAGTGTGCAGAGCGCACACATCCATCAAGTGCTGTATAAAAAACAACAGCGAAGTCAAAAGTCGGACAAAACATCCACAACTCAAGACTTAGTTTAGAGACCAAAATGCAAACCAGGAGTCAAAAGAGAGAATAAAAATTCCCTTTGAAACCGCTACTATTACATTATCAATATACATGACCCCTCATTCCACAGCTTCTTCCCTCAGACTCCTTAAATGTTTCAAAACCGGTCCCCTTGCCCTATCAAACACACTCTTCCTCCCTGCATCTGTTAATCTGAGCTTCTCCAGATGGAGGACTTCGCCCAGCTCTTTTAGCCACACAATGTGTCTGTTGGGAATAAAACCTGTTTGAGCAGGGTGCACACTTGTGTGGATATAAGTTTTTAATTGGTTGGCCAGAATATTGCTTATCAACATTGTTTCATTAGGAAGTAATCACTTTTTGTGGCCCTTTTTCAAAATTAAAGAAATGTTTGCCTTATAAAGCGTTTGAGGCAGTTGACTATTAGATGCTGCAACATCCGCAACAGTAGTGGAGACAGCTCCTTAGAGAAGCACTTAGAACTCTATAGTGTACCCGTCAAGGCCAGGTGCCTTGTTATTTGCGAATTCCGTAATTGCTTCTACTGTCTCTTCAATAGAGATGTCCTTGTCTAACTCCGCCAATGCTTCACTGCTAAGATGAGGGAGGTTCAGCTCTGAGAGAAATGACCTAATTACGTCTGTGTCATGATTACAGTTTGACTTGTACAGTTCTGAATAGAACTCCATAAAACGTGCGTTTATTTCTTTAGGGTCAGTAAGAACAGTCCCATTGTCTGATTTTATTCTCAGTATAGCCCGAGAGGCTTGGGTCTTTCTCAACTGCAGTGCCAACAATTTCTGAGGTTTATCTCCTATTTAAAATTGCATATGTTATGTTTATCTGCTTACAAACCTGACCAGAATAAAATGTATTGTACTCATCTCTATGGGAGATTATAGATTTTAATGTATCTGGATCGGCCGAGGCTTTGTAAGAATGCTCTAGTTGAGATACAGATTAATTTAACTCCACTAACCTCTTTTTTGTTTTCTCCTGCCTGCTACATAGAATATAAAGCTCCCTATAAGCACTGCTTTGATTGATTCACACAGTACTGAATCGGTCACATCCCCAGTGTCATTGATGGCAATTATGTCTGGCACATATAATCCAGAAAATTTTTGTTTTTCCAAATTGTGTTATCAATTTTCCAGGTGCGTTCACCTCTATGAATGTTAAATCTAATGTCAAGTAACACGGGAGCATGATCACTTCTCAAGATATTATGGTATTGTGTGGTCACAATACTGGAGATCAGTTTAGAGTCCAACAGCATGAAATCAATCCTAGTATAAGATTTATGAACTGGAGGAAAAAAAAGAGTAATCACTGGTGCTGGGGTTAAGTAGCCTCCAAATGTCAACTAAGTTTAGATTGTGCATAGCATTTTTTATCCAATCACTATATTTGCTATTAGTAGTAGACCTTGATGTTTGTTTATCCATTAAAGTGTCAAGAATACAATTAAAATCCCCTTTCATAATGATGTTTGTCTTACCAACCTCTGGAATTCTACTCAAAATCGTTTGGAAAAATGCAGGGTTGTCAAAGTTTGGACCATATACGTTTATCAGTGTGACGGGAACACAATTGAATGTCCCTGATACAATTAAAAACCTGCTATCTGGATCCCTGACTGTACACCCATGATCAAACAGCACATTCTTCTTAATAATATTGGCTACCCCATTGGCACCAAAGTTTGACTGATATATTTGTGATCCCCATCCCATGCTTAGTTTGTTTTCAGCTGTATTCCTGATGTGTGTCTCCTGGAGAAATATAACATCAGTTTTAAAGCTTTTTAAATGTGCCATCATTTTTCCTCTTTTAACTGGGTGATTTAATCCTCGCACATTCCAGCTCACTATCTTTGTGACATCACCCATACTCAATGGCATGATATATCCCGTGCTTATGTAACAGCCTAAAATTGTCCAAAGATGTATGTAAACAGTCCACCATGATGTCAAATTGTAAAAACATGTAAACAGCTGCACTGAACCTGTGTTTTCCTCCGGAGCCCACTACCTCCCTTCACTCAATCCCTTCTGAGAACCAACATCCCCCAAGTCCAAAGTCCCTTCCAAGCTCGTAACATACCGTCATAGTCCGCTTAGGCCTGTCACGATAACAAATTTTGCTGGACGATATTGTCCCAGAAATTATTGCGATAAACGATAATATTGTCGTTCTGAGACCATTTTCATCTAATATAATGATAATGGCATAATAATGCAGGTACACCTTTTCAAAGATCAATAAACTTTTATTTCTAAAGAATATTTAACACTGGAACTGGAAGACATTTTAAATATCCACAATAAATTAACAAAACAACCAAAAACAATAAATAAAATGGACTCTCAGTCTCTGTTGCACTGGAAAAAAATACACTGGAATAAAAACCACACACAACAAAAACAATAAATAAAAAGGATGTAAACAAAATTGCACTTCAAAAAATATTAAACATACATCAGACATTAAGAGTGATACATTCCATAACAGGCAAAACTGCCAGTTAGGACCTTTGTAAAGAAAAAGTGCAAAAGAGATGAAGCAGATGCCTCAACAGGCCATATGCAAAAAGATTTTTTTACATAATTTCTCCAGCATAAAGCTTTGATCAAATAAAGCGAAAGTGAATTGCAGTGTCCACAGCAGGGTGTGCACCAAGGACGAGAGAGAGAGAGAGAAAGAGAGAGAGAGAGAGAGAGAGAGAAAGAGAGAGAGAGAGAGAGAGAGAGAGAGAGAGAGAGAGAGAGAGAGAGAGAGAGAGAGAGAGAGAGAGAGAGAGAGAGAGAGAGAGAGAGAGAACAAGAGAGCGAGATGCGCTACGCTACTGTTTTACAACAAATGCGACATACCGACTCGCTCAGGTTAAGTGATTCACCACGGTCATTCGGTTTGAACACACTGCAGCTGTTGAAACCAATTCCACCTTTTTTTTTATTCCTCCAACTCTCAACTAGCGTTTTCTCTGACTATACTCCTCACGCGGGTCTTTTGCTGCCCTCTGTTGTAGGCTACCCCAGGAGTTCCGCCTCCCCGCACAGAGACCATGGGGCTGACAAGTGAGTGACATGAGGGTTCACTCCTCGTTACGCTAAGGAACCGAGAGGGGTCATCCAGTCTCTTTGGTAGAGAGAGAGAGAGAGAGAGAGAGAGAGAGAGAGAGAGAGAGAGAGAGAGAGAGAGAGAGAGAGAGAGAGACGAGGAAAACAAACAAGCATGCAAATGGAAATTATTGTGGGCGGAAAAATGATCAAGCTCATTTTTATTTATCATGCGATTAATTGATTTATTGCATATCGCGACAGGCCTAAGTCCGCTTCCTCCTGTCCTGTAGAGCGTGAGAAGCAAATAAAACAGGGAGGTTGAAACGTTGCAAGTGAGTCAATTCATGTTAGCCTGACATGAAAGTTGTCCTTTTTCTTGAACCATGGTTCGCTAGACTAGCGCGGCACGTTTTTGTTATCCAGAAACTTCTCAGCATCTTTCGAGTTGTTGATTGTGCGTTTGTCCGCTCCTACCGAGACAAGAAATGTCGCTGGATGCCGGAACCCGCATCTCACCTCCGCCGCCTTGCATCTGGTCCTGATGTTGAATCGCTGACGCTGTTTCATTACGGCTGGGCCCAGGTCCAGGAAAATAAAGATGCATGATCCCTCATGTTGTAAAGGGAACTTCTGTGAAGAAAGCGTCATATCAGTATTTGTTCCTTTATTGAGTCGTGATGAATCCTTGCAATAAGTTGACAAGAAGGGCCGTCTGTTGCCGCGGCCCTCACACGGACCCTGTGTGCACGATCCACTTCAACAGGCTTGTTGCCGAAGTTTTTTTCTCCCAGCAGCGTTGGAATAAGTTTCGAAACGAAATCTGTAGGGTTGCATTTTTCCATACCTCCTTTAACACTTATAATATAATTTTGCTGACTAGCTCTAGACACCAGGTCTTCCACTCTCTCGCTGAGCGACCTAGCCTCCTCTGTCTTGAACACTGATCCTCCAGCTTTTTAATTTGGGTCTCATGTTCGTTCAGACCTCCTTCGTTTGAGATAACTCTTTGCTCCATGGCGTCCAGTGACAGTTTCAGACCAGTGATGGATGCATTGAGTGACTCAAACTTAGAGTCGACATTCTGATTGCAGCCATGACATTCGTCATTGTTGGCGCCTTGTCTTTAGCCGTATCCTGAACGTTGCTAGCTGCTAACAAGTTAGCTTTCGTCTCATCACTCGTTTCTTCAGTTGTAGTTTGTTTTTCAGTGTTTTTGGCTTTATTCGGCTCCACTGCACACCGTCGAGTCTCACAACTATCTCACGGAAAATATATAATCTTAAATTGCCATTATTTGGTGGAGGAAGCAGAGCCTCTCAAAACTTGACTATTCCATCACACGCTTAGCCGGAAGTCCCATTAAATTAAATTTAACAGAGCAACATATCGATCTAACAAAGATCTTCACCTGGCATTGTCAAATTTTGTTTTTCATTTTGAAAATGCCTAAATTCAATCAACCCCACTTTGAGCCTGTCTGCAGTCTTGAAGAGGTCTATTCAGGGAACTTAAGATTTCAAAAATACACATTTTTCCTCTTACCTTGAGTGCTATTTATCAGTCTAGATTGTTTTAGTGTAAGTTGCCCAGTGTTGGAGATATCTAAAGATATGGTTTAAAGAAAATAGTTTCTACATGAAATGGCTCACAACTGTCTGTGGATTGTCTTGAGTCACCGGGTCAGGATTTCTGGAAATAGACATTGCTGCTGAGTTTTTCAAATGTATTTTTTTGAGCTTTGAGCACCACAAGCCAAGTGCAATGTAGTTCCATTACAGTGGAAAGAAAGCAGACATCTCCACGGCCGATATCTCCAACACTGGGCAATTTGCACCAAAACAATCTAGACTGGTGAATAGCACTACAGGTTAGTCAATGTTTTTTTGGTTTTGGGCTGTACTGTCCTTTAAGTTATACACCTGTATGGATGGAGCAAGGGTGTGTAGGGGTTTTAAGGATGATTAATCATATATGTGGATGTACTGTAAGATGTGGCCAAATAGAAGCCTATACTTGCCCATCATTAGAGAAACAACAGCAGTGGGCGTGTATTAAAAAATTAACCAACTAGTTGTATTTACATATATTTAACCATACATTAACGATAGGTGTGGCATATCATAAAACACAAATTAGCTTTTTAATGGCCTTATGGGAATACACATTTTGTTATTTGGGTATAAGTTATGAACCACCTTAAAAAATGTTGATTGTTGTTTTGAAGTGTCATTCAACACTTATTTTTCTGCATTGATAGGTGGGAGCAATGATCACATTGCATAGTCTTGTTTTTACGAATTACATCCTTTGAGATGAACAAAGACCTGTGACTGTGTGGGGAACAAGACAATTAATGAGAATCCCAGGAACCAAAGGCTTGACTTTAGCAGTGGTGTCATAGACCTTGGGGTTAGAAGTGGACCCATGGAGTAGTAGGTTTTGATTTAAGCATTTATGAAAACTAAATAAATACTACAGTAAGACTTGAGATCTGAAAAATGAAGCTGTTTCACTCACACATACTCTACTTGCTTCAACATATATCCAATAACATGTATTTAAGCGGTTCCTGTTCAATATGCCCATTATGCAGCTGCTTCACAGCTTATTTGCAAAGGCTTGTGTAATACTTCTGCTGTTCAGATAACATTTCAGCCCCAACTTACTCCAGCATTCTAATAACAGTAGAGTAGAACTTTGCATTCTGTGCGCCAGAAAATGTCCAGCGATGTTTAGATGTGTTGATTGTCGAGTTGAACTTTGTCTTGATGTTCATGAAACCAGTCCTGAATTTGTTCAGTGATGATCTTTAGTGATATACACATACACATTTCTGCCTTTTTGCATGCAAATTTATGTAGACAAAGTACTTTCTATTTCTATCATCGTCATTAACTACACCTTAACTTAATAGAGTTTGCACCATATGGTGGTCTCATATTGCTTGGTTGTTATACAACAGTACAGACAATGTAATTACTGTGGCTGCCCAGTAATGGCTGCCCACAACCCATTACAGATCCCCAACTATGGTTAACAGTTGGCAGCAGACCTTGTTTGTTGCACACATTCTTTGACTTTATAATAGCGAAAGCCACACAGATGTAGAAAATACGGAAAGGGGTGCCTCATCATACCACTTTACTTTTTCCATTGCTTTGGAGTGCTTCTTAGACCAGGATTGTCAGTTGTGTGGTCATTTTAATGCTGTAAATATGTGGTAAGTATGCTGTTAAGTGCCTAACATCCCTGTTATTGAGCTTTGACTTGTATCCACTTTTAATTTTTTCTGGTTTGGTGTTTATCCCTCCACGGTTGGCGTATGGTGTTATAATTTGAGTCTGTTTCACTTAACACATTAAATTATGGAGTGGTTTTTGAGACCCATGCACCTGCAATTTGGAAACCAATAGATTGATCTCCTCGGAGTGCTGATGTTTGATGTCTTTATAGTTGACTCTTACGGCTAAATGGCATTTCATTTGTCTTGCAGCTGCCCATCGCCTGCTAATACAAAGAGAGCCATATATTTTCTATTTTGAAAGAAAGAAGACAAAGAATAAGATTAGAAGAGAACAGTTATGGTTTTAGATATAAGTGTACTATGACACACCTACCTCAAGAAGGCGGTACGCGATCACGGAAGGCTTGTATCATGTGGATGCGCCGACAGTTTTGTTGTCATTACTTAGAATTCCTCATGGGGGCGGCAGAAACTATGCACTATAGCTTTAAATAATTTTTTTCCCAGATCTTCCAATAACAACTGCTTTGTGAGAAGGCGATAACAGCTACTGTATAATCACACTCATTTCTTTCAATGGCACTACTTGAACTTTAATTGCACTGATATACAGCATTCCATTAATTTTTTTTTACCTCCCACACATTTAAAATACTAAGACATGAAATGAAAAAAGTAGTTATTTGCTGGATGTAACCAATTAACCTTTATAGGTTAATTGCTTAAATCAAAATCAGCTTTACTTTGTCAAGATGTGTAATCTGGCCCAAACCTAATAAACACTCAAACTAGCAAGATGTGAAACTCTTACACATCGCTGGCACTTATGCATCTGCTGTAGGGAATTGGAAGCAATGAGTACTTTCATTTAAAAATTATTTAGTGTAATCATGGTCCTTATAGACCAAGAATGGGTCTGTCTATAATAGCTGAAGAATGACATACCTTTAAAGGTTACCTCTATATATTATATAGAAGATAAAAAGCCAACCATGGTTTTTCCATTTTTGAAAAGGATATTTCCACAATGGAAAGCCGAAACAATTTGGAATTGCAAGATAAAAACTCCAACAATCGTGAAAAATGACAATGCACATACAGGAAAGGACCTTGGAGAATAAAGAGAAGTGAAAGTGCTGGGGGGGGAGGATAAAAAGGGGAGAGAGAAGACAAAAAGGATGGCAAAGACAATCTTTGTAGGCTGTACGGTAAAAGAATATATGTGTGTGTGTGTGTGTGTGTGTGTGTGTGTGTGCGTGTGTGCGTGCGTGCGTGCGTGTGCATGCATCTGCGTATGCACGCATCTGCGTATGCATGTGCAGTGGGACAGAAAGAGGGGGTGTGTTCTCTTGGAGACAGCGGGGATGGCTTATTAGGAAATCATCCCTCTTAGCCAATGGTTTTTAAGAGAGAGGCAGATGTCATTTGACTGAGAAGTACCACCTCCCACAGCCAGCACATCTCCTTCAGTGTAATGCAGCGCTGTGTGAGAGCACCACTGTCACTGCTCTCTCCTCTCGGTCAGTGTTTCTCTCTCATTGTCCACAGACACTTTCTCGCCTTCTCTCTGATTTTTCTCTCTCTCTTTATCTGCGCTCGTGGTCCCTCTCCTTGCCCCTCCTCTCTCTCTCTTTGTGTTCTTCCCCTCTTTCTCTTTCTCTCTGACTCTGTCCCATAGGCAGAGATAGGATCTGTTACATACAGCAGCAGCCACACCAAGAGCCAGGTAAGCCTTTTATTTCGTGATTTATTAACTGATGGGTTATAATACTAAAACAGAAAACCTTTTGCTCACTGTCCTTTGTGCTTAAATTGATTTCTCTACATTTCGCTTTCATTTCTCCTTGCTCTGTTTTGTCGTAAGGAATTTGTAGTGAAGATCTGATTGTGTTAAGGGACAGTGGGAGCTAAGTTGTTAATACCTTTAGTGAAGCACTCACATATGGTTTTATAAGAACTTTCATCGCTGGTAAGCTGTGACAATGACAACTTCAGGAATCTGGCTTCAATCATAAGAGTGTCACTGAGAGGTGTGCAGAACTGTTAGGATAAAATCCCATAGACATTATACAGAAACAGATATAGGGAAAGATGCAGAGGGAAAGAGATACATACAGTAGCAGAACAAGACAGACAGGCAAATGGGCTTGACTGATCAAAGCTGGTAGTAGGAAGTGAGTTAAGAGTTGCAGGAAAATGAGTTCAGGTGTTCGTTCACAGATCAGCAGGTGACAAGTGCACTTTATTGATCTGGAGCTGGCATCCTCCCTGAAATAAGATCAGGCTAGATCCAGAGAAGCTGATGTGAGAGACTGTCTCTTTGGTACAATTATTGAGTGTTCTCAGTTGGGACTTCATTTACAGCAAAGAAATCCTGCTGGAGAGTCTGTCTGTGCAAGAATAAAGGATAAAGGACGGTTGCTCTCATCCACAGACCCTCTGTGTGTCTGAATGTGTGGATGTATGTTTGAATAGATTTTCTGCTCCTGACTAATTGGCACAAATTGTAAATCTGTGTGCATGGAACATTAACTCTTAATGTGCTGGAGAAAGAGGATAATTAGATTCAGTCTATTGCTGTGTGATACAGAAAAAAGGTTAGGTCATAGTGGAGGTTATATAGTAATTGCTATTCATTGATATGTATAACATTTGGAAAAGAGTTTCTTTTGAAATTAATATGTGAATTTGCATAAATGACCGAAGAGCCATTTCTTCTTGTCCTTGTCATTCAAGATATGTATAAATGTGTTTAAGATTGCCCATGAGCAATGTTCAGCCTTTGAAGTTTAAATTAACAATAGCACAATGCAATGTTACATCTGAAATTCAACAGTGAAGCACATTAGTGTCACTTGAATCATGTCTTGTGGAGGGCTTGGTCGCTGTTTGCACTGCCTTGGAATTACTTGTAGGAGCATTGCAAAAAGGCTTTTACTATAATGATTGATGTAGACATTAGTTGAAAGGTGGTCTTTGCTGATAAGTAATCTCTGAAGTTCATCTTTAGCTAATACTTTCTCACGGACTGATGCCCTATCGCCTGGTTCTGTGGTATAAGAATATTCATCAGACTGATGAATTTAAATGAAATCTGAAAATAGCTCAGAGCAAAGTTGCGTTAGGTCTCATAAGTAATACAGCGGTGTGCTTATATTTCATTCATGACAGTTTGCAGCTCAATCTTGGACTGTGGAGAGAAATGAGAGAAATAGCTTTGTAATGTGAAAAGACATTGGTTGTTGAGGTAAGAGAACATCCAAACATGCTGCAGTGGGAACATTAGTAGCAGAAATTGAAGCATCAGCTGCACTTTAATTGTAAGAACCTGCACTGAAACTTGTTCATTTGAACCATACTGGTCACAACCACAGAACCACAGTGTAGCAGTTTTGTAGTATTGGTGCCATTTGGTGGGCACTGCAACCCACACAGTACTGAGAAGGAATCCTTGGTATGGTTTTCTAGAAGGCACACAACTTTAGCAAAATTAATCACACATTCTTCAATTTCAGTTAGGCAGTCACCAGCCGAGAGACGTAATACTGTTGTGGTGTAGTGCAGTATATATTGGGCATCTGGTTTAACATATATAACAATGTGTTGATGTTATCTAGAGCTGCCTCAGCTCCTTGCCTGACACAGCTTCTGTCATTAACCCAGCACTCAGCCAGAGACCCAGAAAAATATCCACATTTTCAGGAAATTAGAGTCAGAGAAATGGGGGAAGCTGGTGCCTTTTTCAGTCCGCTGAGGGTTCTCCGCTGACAGCTACACTCTGTCTTTTTTCTGGTTGGTTGTGAGCTGCCCCAGGTGTGACAGGCAGCCGGAGTAATGGGGGACATTTGACAGATGCATATTTCCAGCCTTGAATGCTTCATATAAAGAAGATAGACGGCATGGATTCAGGCTGAGCGGGGGACAAACTGTTGGGCTGTGAATCACCCCAATGAGTGTGCCGCCTCTCTGCTCGATTGATCTGTCACGTGACTCTCACAACCCATCCAAGTTACTAATTGCATCCCACCATGATTATTGATTGAAATATAAGGGTGGTATATTGGACTCTTGGAGGCAGGCAGTGTGTTACACCCACTGCGGCTGGTGGTCAATTGACTACAAGTATCGATGATTTGGTTTCAGAAAACAAACATTTTGAATGCAAAGCCTGACTTCTACATGGATTTTGTGTGTGTGTGTGTGTTTTCATTTGATTCCTACAGCATCATAGGGGATTTGTACTAATGTTGGAGACTTTGTGATAATTAATCTTTCATAAGCCTATCAGGGCACATAACCAGGAGTCAAGGCCAAGAGATTACATTACAGTTTGTACAGTAGAGCAGAGTGTTTCTTGGCAAATAGACTAGCCAATCTGTTCAGAGAAAAGACAAACGCGGGGGAGGGGGGTGGGGGGGTGGGGGGGGGCTCCTATATAACTTGAAATTGCTGTACACTTTAAATTTACAGATCCATCTGGTGCTGCCATGCCCACTGGCTCATTTATTGAAATGGACATTTAAGTAATTTGAGCTTGTTGTCACTCTTTATTTTAATTAATGTTGTTGATGCAGTGTATCACATTAAGTACAGTATACAACAACATCATAGTATTGATCCTAATTAATATTAACAGACTCAAATTAAAATCAGTCAAATCAACTAACCAATTAATTAATCAATCAATATGCAAACAAGACTAATAGTTAGACTTGATTTTAAGCTAAATGCTAATGCCAGCGTTCTAACACATTCACAATGACAATGCTAACATGTTGATTTTAAACAAGTATAAAGTATTGGACAAATTATAACTTTGACCTGATGATGGTGTAGGAGGGACAGTTTGTGGAAGTCATTAAAGCCCCTTTTTAACCACAGGAACTTTAAAACAATAGGGTTTAAATTTAGTTCCAAGGACATTATTTCTCCCCTCAATAAGTCTTTGATGGGGGGGTAGTACTTTCTGAAAGTACAGGACTTTTCAGGGTGGGGTTTGCAGGGATGGCCTTCGCTGATTGGTCAAGAACACACAGCACTGCTGCTTCAACTCTGGTACCATTTAGGACGAGGGAAGAACATTTCTCTTGGTTTGATAACATTAACATTAAAGTTAGGCTTTGCTCTCGGCTTCCCGACTAATTTAAAAAAAAGACAGCGCTGCGGTGCTGTAAATGAGGGAACATTTTCTGTTTGTTTCACATGGATATGCTCTAAAGCACAAATAAATAACCATCAAACCCTCAACAGATGATTTACTGTGGAGACAGACACTTAATTTGAATGCATTTAATTCATTACATCTAACATGCTGATGCATGTTAATGTATTTATTGTAAATACTATGCAGCAGTAAATGTCGCTGCAGACTTATTTGCCTAATTTTCACAGGTATTTAGACCGCCTGGAAATTTAGATAGCAATGGGCTAAAGGAACCTTGTAGTTACTTTAAAAGTTGTCCCTGGGATTAAAAGTCCCAGGAACTTTGGGTCAAAACCTGGTTTAAGATGCATCGTCTGGTAACCACGAATCTCTGGACAAGATTTTGGACTGAAATTTACTGGACATTTTTCACTGGACAAAAAGTCAGAGGATAACTAAAATCGGATTGATAATCTGAGGGCCATGAATGTCTGTACAAAACTTAGTGGCAATTCATGCAGTGGATGTTGAAATATCTCAGCCTGGACCAAAGTGGTGGACCGACCGACTGACAGTCAGACATTTTCATAGAGCCACGGCGCTAGCATAGCTCAAACAAATAAACCAACGTTTATTATTTTGACTTTCACTTGGCTAATAATTGCCAAATGAGAAAGATGTGTGGTAAGATGAAATTCACATTTTATATTTATGTATGTAGATTATTGGTCTGACGATAACATTAGTTACAAACTAGACACTGTAGCAACAGCAGACAAAGAAATACCTAAAATAAATTCAGCCAAACAAAACCCTACAAAATGTTGATTATGAATAATCAAATTTGGAACAAAAAAACTACACAAACAAGTTTGAGACTATTCAAGTCCCACATTCCACTTAGAGAGACTGCTGTTCAGCACCTTTTTACTATTGATTTTACATTGTAACTTTAGAAATAAAGTTATTCCAAAAATAGGCAGTCCGAGCCACCCACCCTACAGTACTGTTAACACAACTTTCAGTGATAACAACTTGCCTAATATTTAGTGATTTAAAAATCCGATATTCCGGAAAAAAAAAATCCAGAAATGCGTAACAAAACATAAACAGATTTCCCTAATATTAGTTATTTGTAGTTATTTATGAGTCCTCACTAAAATAATATGATAATGCAGTTTAAAAAAAATTTATTGTCACAACAGAACAGAGGAACATCAAAATATATTAAAGTTCTGATAAATAAAATGTATAAAAATACAAACTTAAGATATGAAACTTAAAGTCCTTTGAACAAAAACACAATAACAAAAGAAATCAAAGAGTGTTGCCAACAGGGACATTGTAGAGTGCCCTCTGGTGGACAAACTATGCAACACTCATAACATGGTTGAAGGGTGTTTCGTCCGTTTTTATTTTATTTTTTAAATATTAATTTACCGGCCATTATAAATGCCGATACAGATAATTGGAAAATGCCTAATATCGGCCCGCCGATATATCGGTCGGGCTCTAACGCTGTTTCTTTGTCTTAAGCGCAACCTTGATTTGTAGCCATTTCAAAAGGCAAAATGATTCCAGTTCCACTAAGTTATGGACAATTAGTTATCTGTATACAGTACAATAAGTCATGGACCATGAGCAGGTGTTCTGTGTTGCAAATGAAACCTGGTTGAGAATAGAATAAAGAAAGCAGATGAATTTATGCTGTTCTTTTATGAGCGACAACTCTTTTATTTGCCACATCCATTGGCCCATGTGCTATAGAAATTCCAGTGGACATACTATTTTACCATATAGATTTTAATGAGTGAGGAGCTGAACAAACTGCTATGATGGTGTACACAGTAGCATGTTTGTATGGACTGGGATTTCTTATTTTCCTTATATGGAAACATTGAGTGTGTGTGCATATGTAAGTTTTTATGTGTATGCGTGTGCTCATCAAGTGATTAACAATGATAGGATTCCTTGGTCTCATTACCTGTGCTGACACAGGGCAGTAAAGCATCACATCGACCTCAGATGAAGGTCAAGTCACTCAAGGTGGACCTTTAGTGATGCTCACTATAGTGAAGTATGTCTTTTATATGGGTTCTGTGTGTTTCATTCATTCATTTGAATTTATTGGTTAGTCAAATTTAAAATCAGTAAATATTTCACTTATCAAACCTCTTTAAATTATGTATATTGTTCTGTCACTCATTGCTGACTGCTCCGTTTTTTCAAAAAAGTAATGCGGCTGAATTATGGAAGCTTGGTTATGGCAAACAATTGTGACCTTTTTTGGGCTTAAAAATATCAAAATCCACTTAAATAAAGAAATCCTCCTCAGAGGACACCTTTTAGCAAGTGTTACCCATGACATAGTTAGTGACAATTTTAAGCTCCCATCCCTTTTCACATCAATTTGATAGAAGGCAAAATCGGCAAGCTATTATTTGGGAAGAAGAATCCTTACGCTCAGCTCGGCTATTGCTACTTCACATTGCTACTTAGAACACAAACACTTTTTTTCCCCCCAAGTCTATTGGATTTGCTGACCCCCAACACCTAACAGTTTTCAATTACATTAGCCACCATCCCCCACCCCACTTGGAATACAAATGTAAGAGTGTGAGCATGCCTTATCTCATGGTTCTTTGTCAAGTAGCTGGCTTATTTGTCTGTAGCTCTTTCAGCTAACCACATAGGTTATTATTTGGGTGTTATGTGGTTGTCAGGCAGCTGAAGAAAGCTGTCACAAAACCTGGTCAGCTTCCTGTCGGCCCACTGGCCTTTAGCTTGGAACTCCATCACCCCTATTAACTATGGATCACTGGCTATATTCACTAAATCTTCCATTCACATAATCGAATTAGTGCAGCAATACGCTTCCTCCTCGATGGTCAAATGCGTCTTTTCCCCCTCCCGTACAGACCCTCTGTCTCAATTGACATCTTTTTTTTTTTTTTATTCTCCCGCTGTCTTTGAGGTGTCACAGTAATTACATCTAATGAAAGAGGAAAAGAGTTGTTCACCTGAAGAGAACACATGACCTCTGGTGAAAACATGCTGTTCCTGCTATTGCTAATGGAAATGTGCAGCTGCAGTCAGTTGGAGTTGATGTAATGCCACTTTGATATTCACGGGTTAGCACAGGTTTTTGAATCAAACACCCCTTTGTGTCCAATGGATTAAGGAAGAGAGTATACTCCTACATGAGAGGATGTCACAAGTAATGACTGGCAAGTGAAAGAAGTACACCTTACCACTCAGTAATGCAGACTTGAGAGGTGAGAACCCAGAGTGATCTCATTGCAGCTGCTTAAGAGGAAAGTATTTTTGATTCACAGAGTCTCTCTTTAACGCCACTGTTGCGTTCTGATTTGCCATCATAAGTAGCTACCTCCAAGTGGAAATTACAAATAAGACTGAAATATGTAATATGTGAATCTTGAAGGCTGCAGTATTGCACACCTGGTGGTACCAGGGCCTAAGATAATTCCCCTTGGAAGGCTTGTCACTATCTCATTTAATGTCTCAACATTTATACTAGGGCTGTCAAAAGATTACAATTTTTTAATCGCAATTAACCGCTGAAGTTCTATAGTTAATTGCGATCAATCGCATGCTTTATCACAATTAAAATTATATTGTTTTGCATTTCAGAACTGTTTTTAAGTACATAATAACAATGGAAAGCAATTCTTACCAGTGTACCTTGATTGGGAATCAAATGAATGCAAAGAAAGTTACTTTATAAACTTGACTAAACAAATGTGTGAATCTGTCATTATTGCACAATTCCTCCAAGTACCTAACTAAAACACCACAGCAATTGACTGAGATGTAACACTAACACTTTGCTTATACAGTACAAACAATGGTCCAAAAAACAGATGCCACAGCAGGACATTTAACCTTTACATTTTTCTAATAACAAGGAATGTAACAATTCTCCTGGACAGAAAAGGCAATGCCCCATGCCTCTGCCACTTCACTGAAGTGCTCGGCACATGTTTCAGCGTAGTGTTGTTCTTCTGTATGTCGAACCGTTAAGGCAAACGAGTGCAAAGTCCAGCCAGAGTCAATATAGTGTGCAGTAACTCCTAAATAATTTTGATTACTCGCTGACGTCCAGTGATCCCCGGTTAATGAGACAGCGTTTGCACTTTGCAGCAGTTCCAGTTGGGCTGCTTTCTCCGTGTCGTACAGGCTGTGTATGCGTGAAACTCCTGTCCCCCTCGATGGCAGTGTATAAGACGGGTCAGAACATGCCAACCGTAGCACTTCTTTAAGACCCGAGTCCTCTACGATGTTGACAGGTCTGCAGTTAGTTGCCACCCATTTTGCAAGAGCTGTAGTATTTTTTTGGTTTCATCCACAGGTCGGCAAGTAGCACTCTCCAAAATACTGCTTTGCCTGAGCCTGCTAGCATCAAACTGCGTCACGTTAATATGCTTAGCTCGTAGGTGGTAGCTCAAGCTTGACGTGCTTCGGTGATATTTTAATTCGGCTTTACACAATGTGCATATGGCTTTCGACTTGTTTACTGAGCCTGCCTGCATTCTGCAGCAGAAGATGTGTTATGAAGAAGTACGGCAGCGCCAAAAGGTCAAAATAGTAGCCGCTAGGCACGACGCAAAGCTGAGTGAAGTGTAAAATAAGTCAATCGCATGCCGGCATGCGATTAATGCGATTAAAAAATGTATCGCATCGCGTCAGCCCTTAATCGCATCGCGATTAACGCCTTAATGCTGACAGCCCTAATTTATACACATCCTTACTGCTAGTGAGTCAAAACAACATCTAACATAACATGGCAAGGCATGGAAGGGCTATTATAAATATTCTATATTTAAAGTTTTATGTTTTAAACTTTAAATATTTAAAGCAACATTGTGGAACATTGGTATGTTTTGTGATTTGGCGCACCTACAGTTTCAGTGTGTTTCAATTCACTTCTACACTCCTGTCGTTAATATATTTATATTTACATTTGTTATGATTAGATTACTTATGATCCAAAGCTAGCGAGTTGATAACTTTGCTAACACAACCAAACATTAAGCCAGTGCAACAACACAAGACTCAGCAAGCAAGCTAATTTTACTTACTAGTCCAACAGCAAGATGGCTAGCTCGCTGTCTGTCTTGTAGCCATTACATGAAGCTCTTGCCAACGCTAAAAGCCCATCTGAGATTTACTCTTCTTTGCTCGCTCTCAGCCGCCCAAGCCCACTCATCGCAGTAAATAGTACCCTTTTTTTTGCAGATTAATACATATCTGAGGGTGAAGCGTATAGAAAATAGAGTACATATTTGGTGCAGTAGTGTGTATTTATAGCACAGGACGATATATTGCATTGACTCAAACAGTGCTTCATGGTAATAAAGGAACATGCCTCCCAACGGTGTGGCTTATTTAATGTGTTAATGGGTTTTTAATTGTTCTTTGGACAACAATGGCATATGTTATATCAGGATTTGGCTGTAAAAGTGAGTGTTGCTGCAGTCTATTAATTATATATTATGTATAATATGCTGATGATCCTGGTCTTTCTTGATATGAGGTATTTTATATTTTGCCTGGTTTATACTGTAGCTATATGCCAATCCTTCATGCAAGCAGAGGTGTGCATGGCTATATTGCCCCACTTTGTGCAGTCCATATCATTGTAGTTATTAATTTACACTTAATTATCATCCACATTTCTGGCACTGTGTCATTATGTGTAAACAAACAAACACACCCACACACTCTCTTTTAACAAACCTCACATTTTCTGACTTTAGAAAATGATAATGCGTTAATTTTTTTTTTAATCGTATTGATCACATGCCGCCATTTATTAATTAATTTTCACTTCACTCGACTTTGCGTCGTTCCTAACGGCTACTATTTTGCCGTACTTCCTCGTAACACATCCCGCTGCTGCAGGAATAGCAACGCGGATTTCGGTGCCTCATTCTGGTGCCACTGATATGCCTGCACTTCTCTCTGATGCTCTGAAACAGACGTTACAGAAAACAGAAACATTGCTGCACATGACGCTAGTTAACACTATACTCGACAGCAGCTAACGTTAGCCTACCGCTAGCTAGCAGCTGGATTAAACACGGTTACAATGCTGACAGCTAACGCTAAACAGTGTAAAGTTTGTCTGTATTTCACTGTAGAGGATTCCGACACCGTTATGTAACAATCTGCAGCTGCTGTTGTTGAAAAACACAGACGGTGCGTTGAATGAAACTGGTAATTTACAGCCTTGTGGTGCATTCAAAGTTGTTGTTAAATTCAAATGTGTGACTAGATTAAATATATAATAAACAAATACAAATCTTAAAATCATGTTCATAAAGTCACTTTCTTTGCATTCATTTGATTCCCAATCAAGATACACTGGTAAGAATGGCTTTCCATTGTTATTATGTTCATTCATTCATTCATTCATTCATTCATTATACAGGAAAATTTAAAAGCAACAATTAAGTTACATTAAACGGGCCTGACTCAGTTTAAAAACAGCAGGTTCCTGTTCTGCAGCAACATAGAACAATGAACACAATTTCGGCACATTTATACAGGACATTATTACTGATTAGACAGATACTAATAAATAAAACATTAAATATGGGAAAACAAGACTAAAAACAATACATGAACAATCAGTGTGTGCAAGTATGACTGTGAAGAAACAGTTTATATGACTTTTTGAAATATGTGATGGATGATAATGTTTGAATGTGATTGGGAATGTCATTCCAAATTTTGGTGTAAATATAGAAAAAGGATTTCTGACCGAAGTTGTTTTTGTATGGGGGAACTTGAATGAGTGGCTGTGAGTGTGACTGACCTAGTGAAGCGTAGTGGTCTCATATTATGTGTCTGAAGAAGAACTGTAAGTGCTGGTAAAGAGCTATTTTGAATCTGAAAATAAAATGCAATAGCATGGCTGTTTACGTAGTTCTGGTTAAGTCAAAGCATTTGTGCGTATGAGCACACTGCAATGATGAGACCACTTTGGAAGATTACTGTGGATCTTAAGTGCTCAATAGTATAGTCATGCTATTGGTTCAGTAATGTCCTTAGTGGTAAGAGACCAGATTGGAAGACAGTAGGACATTGTTGAAAACACAATGGCACGTAGGTAGGTTTCAAAAACCGAAAAGTAAAGATATGATTTAATCTTGTTGTACATGATCTAATGTACTTAAAAACAGTTCTGAAATGCAAAATAATAGAATTTTAATCATGTGATAAAACATGCGATTAATCGCGATTAACTATAGAAATTCAACGATTAATCGCGATTAAGAAAATGTAATCGTTTGACAGCCCTAGTGTGTGTGTGTGTGTGTGTGTGTGTGTGTGTGTGTGTGTGTGTGTGCGTGTGTGTGTGTGTGTGTGTGCGATGGTATGGTAGCCCAGGGCCTTGGTTTTTAGAAGTTGGTAATCTACTGATGTTAGCTCTCTTTCTTTCTTTCTTTCTTTATTTCTTTCTTTCTATCTTTCTCTCTCTCTCTCTCTCTCTCTCTCTCTCTCTCTCTCTCTCTCCCCCCTCCCCTCCCCTGCTGTATTCTCCTGCACTCTCTTGCTCTGTAGGTTCTCTCTGTCTCTTGTCCTTCTGCATGTGGTAAACGACAGACAAGCATTAATTGTAAGAACATAAGAAACTCACACTCAAATACCATGGGAGAGGGTTTGTGGACCAGTGATAGATAGTATGTTAAGTCTTGTCCTCATAGTCATAGTCAGTCATCATGACTCTTTCTGGTTTACAAAACTTACTGTTCTGTAAAGATGAAAATGTGAGTACATTTAATCAGGCCATGAAACTCTTTAATCAGCTGTCCACTGTGACAAGTAGATGCAGATTTTATTTCATGATTTATATTTAGCAGCAAAACAAAAGATATTATGACAGTTTGAGCAAAGTCTTGGCTATCTGCCTAAATGGCAAGCAGAACCGATGGATGCAATCTAGTTACAATTTCAAGCTGTGCTTATCAAGTTTGAATGTGTTGTATGCAAACGAAACATTCTAGCATTCTTAGAAATGGATGCTAGATCAGTGATCATCGTATATTGTGGTACTGCATGCAGTCAAGGGACAAGAGGCATATAAAGCTGCAGCAAACACAATAAAAGTATGCCACCTGTAATGCCAAATCTTGTAAGTAATCCAGCCAACATCACATAAACTTCATTACTGTCTGTTAGAATAGCCTGATATTTTTTATTTACAGCTGTTTTATTGCTGTTTGGATCTTTTTACGATTTGTGGATGAGCTGCTGTGAGGATCAGCTTTTATCGATCACATTTCACCCTTGTGTCCTGACACCTGGTGTGCAAGGATCAGTGTTGCAGATCTTTTTCTGTGATGGCCCTTTGCTCTCTACAGCAGTTGGATGTTTCAAAAGGCCGCCTGTTGATTTGCTTTGCTCTCCATACCAGAAGATCCCATGGTAGTTCATTATTTCATTACACTCCAACCTGCAGCAGTAGGCTGTGTGGCATGTTTTTTTTTCCTATTCTCATTTGCAGCACCACTAGATAGAGTTTCTCTGCTCTTTTGCATCTAATTAGGACAGGCTGTGTGCCTCTAAACAATTGAATGACTGGCACTTGCTGGTTTCTTGTGCTGTTGCTGAGTGCCTCCTGGCAAAGAGCCAGAGCCTTGGCAGGGTTTTGTGCGATAGACTACAGACTCTGTACTACATTTAACAATTATTTATTAAACACTAAATATTAAATTTATATAATAATATATAATTAATAAATTATATCTATCAATATCTATGTGTATCTGCCACATGGCGAGTAAATGTTTGTACCAAAATAGTTCAGTTTTTTAGTCTTCATTTTGGCAAAGGTGCAGCTACTTTCTTCTGCTCCTCTGCTGTCTGCAGGTCGGAGCTTCGCGGGGGGCGGGCCGACACACGCACACACACAAACACTGGCGCACACACCATACGCCAGCCACCACGTCACTTCTGTTTACGGATAGCTATCGCTTACCTCAGGCTAATTAATTAGCTAGTAATTTGCGATTTTTGGCAGCCAGCCTTCCAAAAGATAGAACAATGAAATTAAATGTTAACCAATCATTAACCGTTGACCGACAAGCAACACGGAGTCTCAGTTCACCTGTCCGGGAGGCTCTGACACATTTTCCGCACTCTGTGTCTGCGGACAGCTGTAGGCTTGTACTGGTGTTAATGTTCTGTGCATTGTCGGACACATGCAGCCACTTTCCTGAAACCGCTTGCAAGACTGACAAGTCCACAGCAGCCCGTGGCGTTTATGTCCGAGCCTGTCTCCACCACCTCCACCTGCAGGTTGTCAGCTGTGTGGTTTGGAATGAAAGGGAGAAAACAGGATGCCGAGTAACACGGTGGATATCGCTCATGTACTTTTTTTTTTAAGGCGGCAGGCGTGTGTTGCTTAGGCGGCCGCCTTAGCTGCAAAGTGCTGCGGGAAACCCTGCTTGGAATGGGCAGTCACCCAACTTTTGTATTCATGAAAACAGCAAAATTTCAAAGTGGCTTGTTTGGTGCATATTTTTCCATGTAGCTCTCAGTCTTGGCCCCCCATCGCTAGCAGATGGGTCTGACTCAGACATGGGTAAACTACGGCCCACGGGCCATGTACGGCGTTAGGCTTTTTAATCTGGCCCACCTAACTTGTTCAAACTATATTATTAAATGTTATTATTATTAAGTCGCATTCATTTTGACTTCCCTGCAATTGCTGCGGAACTTGTTTCTCCAATGTTTCCAAACGCACGTGAATGCTGCATTACCCTCAACTTCACTTTTTCACATTGCACATTGAGCCCTTCTGTAAAAAGGAACGGACCAAAGAAAAGAAAAGTGGATAGTGAGTGCCGAGTGTCTAAGAAGGAGTGGACAGCAAAATATTCAACGGCTGTATGTCTGATATGCCAGGAAACTGTTGCAGTTTTTAAATAATGCAACATCATGCTAACTATGCTAGCAAGCAGTCAATGCAAGAACGGGTGGCAACTGCTGAGAAGTTGATGGCTGATTTACAGACTCAGCAACATTTTTTTCACCGACAAACTCAAGAGTCCAGTACCAAGGCAAGTTTTCTGCTAGCATTTAAATTAGCAACGACTAGCAAGCCTTTCTCAGAAGGCGAGTTTTTGAAGGACTGCATGATTGAGACAGCAGGTGTCTTATGTCCGGAAAGCAAAGGCAAGTTTGAAAAGATCAGTTTATCACGAAGGACAGTGACTCGCCGTGTGGAACTGATTGATGAAGATATTGCCAGCAAATTAAACAAAAAGGCAGAGTCCTTTACGTTATATTCATTAGCACTGAATGAAAGTAACGACATAAAAGACACTGCTCAGCTCCTCATTTTTATTTGAGGGATTAAAGGTTTCGAGATAACGGAGGAGCTTTTGACCATGGAGTCCCTGAAAGGAAAGACGCAGGGAGAGGACTTATATGACAGGGTGTCTGCTGTCATCGAGAGAATGAAGCTACCTTGGAGTAAACTTGCCAATGTCACCACGGATGGATCGCCAAATTTAACTGGAAAACACGTCGGGCTGCTGAAAAGAATCCAGAATAAAGTGAAATAACATCCTGATCAGGATGTTATTTCTGTGATGTTATTTCACTGCATCATTCATCAGGAATCTCTACGTAAGTTTGTATTGCAGCTAAATCATATGGTGAATCCAGTAATAGAATTTGTGAACTTTATATACATACATTGAGGACGTCAATACTAAAACGGTACAGTTTGGTTTTGAGCTACTATGCATGTGTTTTGTTGAGGTTTCTGGTGTAACGTTGACTGGAGCGCAGTATCACAGAGCAGAAGGCATCAATACATTGTTGGGGAGGGTCATGCCTCTTTTCCCAATCATTTTGGAGGGATCCGATACATCTGCAAATACATGGGCTACGATACATTTTAATATGAAATGATTCAGTGCGATTTGATGTTGAAACGATTCGGTGGGATACGATGAGATACGATTCAATCTGATTTTTAGTTCATATTTGTTTAATTTACACACATTCATTTCCCATTATAAATAAAAATAAGGCAATCCTATAAAAGAAGCATTGCCTACCTTCAAGTAAATATATATTTTGTAAAAGGGACCAGGGAAAAGCAAAGCTAGGACATGCTAATAGCATACACTGTAACTTCAATTTAATTAGCTAGCTAGTCACTTATTACCAAATCACATCATCTCCATGTTAAATGAAACTGCCTCCTTGCTGTTGTAGTCTGAGAAACAGTAACTCAAACAAGGTCCACGTTACACAACCATTGTAATAATAATAATAATCATATACAGTATTACGTGGGTATACATGTGAGCACAATAATACTGCTGTGAGCGGTAGCATGCGGCTAGCGGATTTTGCGCTAATGTAACTGAACATCTTAGAACATACAAATGTCAATATAAACTTAACACACGCAAATACACACACATATATATATATATATATATATATATATATATATATATATATATATATATACACCATTCTACTCACATGTTTATGAACACACACATGGATGGATGACTCACAGACTGCAGCTAGTAATTTACAATATCCACGATGTAATCCTCTCAGCCACTTTCACCGGTAACTCCAAAAACAAAACCTAGCAGTCTAGTCGGCACGTTTTTTCTGCACACACAAACAAAGGCACTGATTGGCTGATCCCTGCCATCACACAAATTGTGATTCTTTTGTCTCAGTCACACATAAACACACACCCTCTCTTTCAACAGCATCACAAGCATGATTGACAGTTACAAATGAATATCACACAGTGGCAAAATTGTCCTCAATTGATCTCATGTCACATAATTAGCTACAGTAATTTAGGCTAATCAAAGGTAATGATGACTTTTAAGAGCTATACTGTGCCATTCATTGACTTTCCACGTCTGTGAAGGTTTGTGTTGTGAATAATGTGGGTTTATTGGTGGATTGCTTTTTTTAATATAGCAAAAAGTATGCAAGGTTGCAGATGCAAAATCTGCAAACATTGCCATGGCCAACCTCGATAAATGATACGGGTATATAAGAATTAGACCCCTTTGGTCTGAAAACATCGTGATCAGGCCCTGATTTCCTGTTAAAACAGTTTTTTTGTGTTTTTAATGAAGCTAATCTTTTTGCAGGCTCATAAATTCTCTCTTTTTAATCAGATATTGAGCTTACTCTAAATGCATTAAAATATGAAACCTTGTGTATAATTTGAATGCATCCACATGCTGACGTTTGTGGATAATTAAAAAACAAATAACAAGTCAGACTGCAGCTACAGCTCTTTTTTCAGCTGGGTAACTCAAAGTAGTTGAGTTTCGGAAGTCATAATTCTGTCACAATAGTCTGCATGTACAGCAAAAGTTATACAAGCAGCATAAACTAACACTGCTAATGCTGCGTGTCAAGGGTTTTCTGGCAGGGTATTTATCCTATAATTTCTGGTTATCACTGCTTACTTTCCTCTCTTACAAATTCTAGATACCTCTTTGAACAGAAATCAATGAATGCAAAAATAAGATGCGAAATATTATGGTTTGTTTTTTAAAAAGGATGGTTTAAAAGGAGTTCTAATTGAAAGTAATAAAACATTTATCGCAAGCTTGCAAATACCGTGTTTTTTTTCTTTCTTCATGGATATTTCGATCATCTGCATACCATCAACTTATGGACATCCAGGGTCCGTGTAACGCTTATCAGTTCAATTTTCTAAGCACAAACGGACATTTGGAAAAAAAAAAATGGGACAAATTAAAAAATTGGATCGTTAAACTGTTTTTCCAATTTTCTGTTTTTTATTCAGAGCATCAGAAATTGAGAAAATTACAAAATTGCATCTGGGCTCCAATTATTCAATACTGCAATGGTATTCTCTCAAAAGTCTATCAGTTTTGGGTTTTTTTGGTCCATATGCAGTTAATGACTTGCATATTCCACAAAGTAGAGGGAGAAAATACCATTGCAGTATTGAATAATTGGAGCCCAGATGCAATTTTGTAATTTTCTAAATTTCTGATCCTCTGAATAAAAACAGAAAATTGGAAAAACAGATCCAATTTTTTAATTTGTCAAGGTGGAAAAAAATGAAAAATTGGATATTTGAACCCATTTTTCTGTTTTTCCAAATGTCCGTTTGTGCTTAGAAAATTGAACTGATAAGCATTACACTGACCATCCAGACCACCAATAACAAAAAAAATAAAAAGCATTCTGCATTCATTTCAAAGCTGTTAGACATCTTCAGCCCAAGGCTGGCACTGTAACCTTTGGTGAAGAACGCTCCCTCCAAGCTATGGTCACACAGCCCACATCCAAAACAAACACCTGCCTGCTGCTTTCATTAACAATAACAACATCTGCTGCTTAAGCTGTGAAATTTTGAAAAGATAACGAACAGCCCATTGCGCAGTTTAAGCACAGCTCGGGAATATTTAAACATAATCAAAGATAAAGTGGCTATGACCTCATGTCCTTGACTAGCAAATTAGCAATGCTGTCATGTCTTAAAGCATACTGTGCATCGATTCATACAAACAGCTTTGAGAATACAGTATTACAGTATTATGAGATGCATACAACGAGGGGTGAACCTATTAGGAAACCACAGACAAGGTTGTGTTTAAGGAAAATAATTTTCATCTACTACTGTAACCAAGGCAGATACAAGGGGTGTGTGTGTGTGTGTGTGTGTGTGTGTGTGTGTGTGTGTGTGTGTGTGTGCGTGTGTGTGTGCGTGTGTGTGTGTGTGTGTAAAAGCTCTCACACACACAGATACACACTGCGCCAGCTGTAACTTGTGATACGCTTCTAGCTTACATAATGCCTCGACAAACACTAAAGTATATTAATAGTTAACTGATACTACTGTAACTCCAAGCATTACATGTGAATCGTTACCATCGCAGTCATTGTACTACATTTTAATCACAATCCATTCATGAGGGAAAAATGATATTGTGATGTTACATATACAGGGGATCACAATGTAATGCATCGCAGCCCAAATCTTGATCAATTAAATCACACATGAAGTAAAACATGTAGAGTTCCTGCTGGTAAATGCATGATTGCTCTCTACTGACTACTAGGAAAAATGCCCCAAAATTATTAAAATGTTCTGCCAAATTCAATGCATGTTTGGCTATTACCACACAAATCATCCCATTTTTGCACAGAGCCTATTTCTACCTAAAATGTTTCACTGAAAAAAAGGCTAGCTGTAGTGTGGCTCTCTAGTTGGATAATGGAAACGGAAAAGTAATTCAACTATAAATCAACTACTATACAGACATTCAATTTAGAGATAGTTATTATTTATCAAAGGTAGAAAAAAATGAAATGAAATTGCTGCAACAAACTATATGTCCTCTAGACGGCTAATAAACCTTCACTTTACAACCAAATCAGGCCAGGTTTTGATGTCTTTTGACCTCCAAATTACCAACTGAATGCAAACCGGCATTTATTCTATATAAATGTGTTTTACTATTATTGTTTGGGATTCCTTTTTTTTGTATAGCCCATTTCAAACAACATTTAAAAGTGTTATACAACCAATTAAAACTAAACGAGCTAAGCACAGCTTTTCTAAGGTCGGTTATTGCACGTTGACTCGTTGACTGTTTACATCTCATCCCCAGAGCAGGAAACTCTGGGCTCTGTTATTGATCATTTCACTAAAGTAAAAGACCTCATTCCTTATTTTACCAACCCAAATTGCATAGTTCTTTCTAGATCTGACACATGCAACTTTGTACTTTATGTCTTTGTCTCCTAAAAAAATATGTTCCCGTACACTGTGACTGCATTTTCAATTATGTTTTAAGGGAAACTTATTTTCCAGCGGCCAGTGCGTGTTTGAAACGGTCACTAACGAGTGGTTAATGAACGAGTGGTTAATGTTGTGAATGGAAATAAAACTACTTGGTTAGGTTTTGGCAACCAAAGTGCTTGGTTAGGTTTAGAAAAGGATGGTGGTTTGGGTTGAAATAAGAATGTTTGTTACGTAAATTAAGTTATGTACATGATGTAGGTTAGGTACGTTAAGTAAAAGCAAGTTCTTTCACTTTTGGTTTCAGACGGGACACTAGTCCTGTTCGTTGACCCGTGTATCTACCTCGAACATATTTGTGATAAGACAAAGACAAACGTAATCCGGGACAAAGCATGTTTCCCTTGAAACATAATTGAGAACGCAGATTTGTTGTATGGGAACGTAATTTTATGAGACACTGTTGATCAAATAAGTTACATGTCAGTTTGAAAGTCTTTGCATTTTCTCACGCAGTGAATTATTTTGTTAGTTGTTTGAAGTTGTTGTCCTAAAATTGCAATCAGAGGTGGATGAAGCATAGCAAAAAAATCATTAGCATTCTTTGTGCTACTGTCTTTTGAGGATAGGCTGATTTTTATCACTGTCCTAGGCGAGCTGGGGAAAGCCACAGATGGTATGTGGATCTAGATTAGCATGTCTATTGATCGTGGTTTAGGTTTCTATAAATTGCAGATGGAGCATTAATCTGTTGAACAAATCAGGGTAATTTATTTCTTATTATTGATATAATCTATTATTCCTACATAATGTCTGATTATGCCTCTACTGTACTGAATGTAGTGTACTGTATATCATAAAAGAATAATTGCAAAAACATTAGGGTTGTTAGCCTTACTCACTGAGTGTTTATCACTATCCACACATTGACAGCTAACAAGCATGGTGTGATAAAGTATTTAAATAATGGAACTAGAAGGGCATCCAGAGAGTGCAGACCTCTGCCAAGGCATGCTCCATCTCACAATGTTAATGCAGTGGGAATTTTTCCAGTTGGGAAGTAATTTTACCAATTATTTTGACACCACATGAATATATATTATATATTATAGGAACGCCTCTCGCAATGTTAATGAAAGTGAAAAAATACTTTGTCGATCCGCCCCGTGACCAAAAGTTGTTGTGATTACACTTCAACTATACCTTAAGATGGTGGCGCGCACAGACGCAGTGACCTGGAGCACTCCCTGCAGCAGCTTTATTAGCGTTAAAACTAGTAGTGTTAAAACTTACACACAGACAGAAATATTGCGTCTACGGGACCTTTGTGTTGGACGTGCATCCAGCAACCCTGGCTCCATTCCGCTGGAGATTATATGCTCAGCGGCTCGCAAGAACACCAACAGACCCACCACGAGGAGACACAGGTGATGTGAGAGGAAGCAGAAGTGGGGTAAGAGAGCCAGTATCCGGGCGGGGCTACGATTAGTCCCGTACTATCCTGCCGTTCCGAGCATCTTCCTCACCAACGCCAGCTCCATTGTTAACAAGCTAGACGACATGAGATTGTGGGCCACCAGCAACCGCTTGGATAGCTGTATTGTGGCGTTTACTGAGACCTGGCTGCATTAAAAAACATCCCCGACCTAGCCGTTGAGCTAGCAGGCCGCTCCCGCTACCATGCAGACCACACAGCCAACTCCGGTAAGACAAGAGGAGGAGGTGTGTGTGTCTATATTCACCATAGCTGGTGCACTGACACGTCTGTTATTGAGAGACATTGTTGCCCAGATTTGGAATTTTTAACACTCAAATACAGACCATTTTACCTTCATACCCCAGGGAATTCTCAACTGTCTTCATCACTGCTGTTTATGTCCAGGAGCTAATGCTAAGCTAGCCATGGCAAAAGCTACATGTTCCTATCTGTAAGCAGCAAAACAAACACCCAGAGTGCATTTTCATTGTGGCAGCTGATTGCAATCACTCCTGTCTAAAGACTGTTCGGCCCAAATTTTACAAAAATGTGGACATGAACTTATGTGCTTATAAACCTCTGCTCACCTCATCTTGGACAGACGGACCACCTGTCCCTGTTCCTGACCCCAGCCTACAAGCCACTCTTCAGCAGAACAAACCACAAATCAAGACTGGCTGGAGGCATCCTTAACCTTGCAGGATTGTTGTGAGGACACCAGGTGGGAACTCTTTGATCAGCTAGACATAGAACGCTTAACCACCACAGTCCTGTCTTACATCATCTTCTGCACAGACATTGTAACCCTGAAAAAAACAAATATGTGTTCCCCAACAAAAAGCCTTGGTTCAACAACAGAGTCCGGGAGCCGATCAGATCACGGGACACAGCACTGAGATCAGGAGACAGGGAAGAGTACAGGAGGGCTCGGGCTAATCTACAAAGAGGCATCACATCAGCAAAGGGCTAGTACAAGCAACGCATTGAGGACAACTTCAATGAAAATAACCCACTGCGCCATATGGCAAGGTGTAGGGAACATCACCGACTACAAGCAGAACAACAGTCACCCCACCACCACTGACCGTTCCCTCTCTGATCAGCTAAACACAATCTTCACCCGCTTTGAGGACAGCTCCAGCTCCAACAGGGAACCAGACCCAGACACCAGTTTTCCAGAGAGCGAACAGCCACTCGCTCTCTAGAACTACCAGGTTAAGTGAGCACTACTCAGCATCAGCTGCAATTAAGCAACTGGGCCAGATGGCGTCTCAGGACGAGTACTGAAGGCATGTGCTGACCAGCTCACTGCCATATTCACACACATCTTCAACAAGTCCTTGACAGCAAGCCACTGTCCCCTCCTGTCTGAAACTATAATCCCCATACCCAAAACCTCAGCCATCACCAGCATGAATTATTACCGGCCAGTTACTCTCACCTCGGTAATTATGAAATGCTTAATGGATTTTGGACCAACAGATCCACAGACGGTATTTGCATCGCACTGCTTGCATCTCTCACACACTTGGAAAACCCCAACAGCTACGGTACTTCAGGATGCCGTTCGTGGATTGCAGTTCTACATTCAACACCATCAACCCAATCAAACTGGTCAACAAACTACAGAAACTGGGCCAGGGAGCCCTTCTCTTTCATTGGATTAATGACTTTCTCACTAAGAAACCCCAGCACACCAGGCTTGGCCATCACTGCTCCTCTACCATCACTCTCCAGGGTTCCCCAAGGCTGTGTTCTCAGCCCAACCCTGTACTCTCTGTTCACACATGTCTGCAACCCCTATCACAATTCCAACACATACATTAAATTTGCAGATGAACAATAGTGGGACTCATAACTGACAATGAAACTGCCTACAGAGAGGAGGTCCGGACTCTAACAACCCGGTGCAAAGACAACAACCTCATCCTCAACACAAAAAACAACAAAATAAATCATAATTGACTTCAGAAAAAGCAAAAAGACACCCCACAATGGTCTGTGCATAAATGGAGTGGAGGTGGAGAGGGTCCCAAGCTTCAAGTTCCTTGGAGTCTACACACGGGTTTTTAAAAACTTTGTATGAATGCAGACCTCAAGCTGCATTTATTGTAGCTCTCTAAAGATAAAATACCCACCTGCTGATCTGTACTGTATTTTGACATGGATTTGAAAGACAGGTTCAGTTCTACTGTGTATGTATGGTTCTCCTAAGGTGTTATTAATCAAAGACATTGATTGAAAGTCTGTAGGGGCTTAATCTGGCACAGTAGCAATACAGAGACTCTAAAAGACCCTCTATGAACTGCTTTAAATTGCTAGAAGGATATATTTCACAATATAAATCTGAAGTAATGGTCAGAAGATGCTATATACATGAAAACTGTATTATTATTATATTCATGCTTACTATAATGGTGTTGAAACAGCTTCCAAACTATACCTGCTGTGTTACAAGCAAATTCTCTTGTTGGAATGATGGAGCGGCACAATTTTTATGATGCAATAAAAAAAGGAAGCCATCAAGATAGTGGAAGAGCAAGAGAAACATTGTCTTTTCAGTTTCATCCTGTTCTACGTCTAGTAATTCTTTACCAACATTGTTTTGCTCCTACGTCTGTGAAAGTCTTAAACCAGAAGCTTTCCTCCTAAACTGAACCCGAGAGGTGAGCAGCAACCAGCTGCTGACTGATTGGACCTGTCAGCCCTCAAAACATTTGATTGGATTTGGCCACGGTGAGGTCTCTGCTTTCACAAAGTGAGCCAGCCCAGGGTTCTCCACAGAGACAGAATGTTCAATAAAGTCCCACTTTCAGCCTCCCTTTTCTCCTTCCTCTCTTATGCGGGAAGCACAATCAGATAAGTGCCTCACCCAACAAAGGGGATAGGGCACTCACACCATGAGCCCATTTGTCACGCAGCATCTTCCCACCCAGGAGTTGATAAAGCGACAATTAGAGCTCTAGTGTGGGAGGTCAAATATTATTTTAATCGTTATCAATGTGTAATATAGTCCTGGGGGATTTCTATCAAAGTGCCACATTTAATTGTGACACAGAATAGATGACCACTTGTGGCAATACATTCTCAGTAACGTTTCATCCCGCTGGCTAACACTTTATTAGTGTGCATTTGTTCAATGGAAGTGTATCTGTATTATCAGCAAATTTCTGAATATAAAAGGGATGGTTTGGATATTTTGAAGTGATGTCGTGTGAGGTACTTATCCATAGTTGGTGCACACTAGTCTGGAGAAGCAGAAGGGAGTGTGTACTGAGAAAGACTGAATGGGTGTAGGAATATGGAAGTTCTACGATTGAGAAAATGTAGTGGCAAAGAAAAGACTGTCTGACTGCAAGATAAAGTGGTTAAAATATTGTAAATATAGCGTATACCTAAACTGATATTGATTTTTTATATATTGGCATTATTTTTTAGTTAGTGTTAACAAATGATGATACAGTGGAATTGCATTTTTGAAAAATCTTTAATGTTGGCGTTTAAAATCCAATCAAAACCTTTCAAATGAGATGGGTGAGATGAATGATTTGGGGTGTAATTTCAGGCCATGCACTGTTGTTTTGTTGTAGTACTGGGCTGCACCACTAGGAGCTCTGTTCCATTTAATGAGAGATGATGACACTCACTGCAGGGGCAACTGTTCTGATTAACAATGACAAAAACACCTATGATGTTGTTTTTCGACTCATGCATTGATAGAGAATCTCATGCCGTAAATGGCTGGCATTGTGTGAGTACTGCACAACAAATGCATACAGTGGAAATCCCCACTGAGTTGTTTTCTGTCAAATATCCAAGTTAGCTAGTAAACCTGATGCTCATGCTAATGACAAACCAGATTAAACAGCTTAGATCAACTCACAATGTAGTCAAGGGTGCCTTGCATGCTTCAAACATTCTTCCAGCAAAGTTTAAACTGAAGTAAAAAACTTTAAGTGACACCCTTCACCTTAGGATCTAAATCAGATTTACAGGTAGAAAGGCAAATGTAAAAGAATCCTTGGTCTGGCATTTTAGCTCAATAGTATTTTTATCACGACTGACTTGTTTATGAGATTTTCTGTCAGTTGAGAGCCCCTCCTCTGCCAGAGCAACACGTTCTTATGGGATTCACCAGGGCTCTATTCTTCATTTTTATTTATGTATTTGTTTATTTAAAAGGGACAATGCATATCAATTGACACTTTTTTGTTTACACTCAAAATGTAAATGTGCCAGAGTTAGCAAAAAAGCTAATTTTCATCTGTAGTCCCTTGGCCGGTCAACACATCATCATATTACATTAATAAAAAGAATGCAAGAAAGATAAAAAGCAAATTAAGAAATAAAAAAGAGAGAAAAGAGAAAGGGACAAATAAAATAAATAAAAAATAAGTTCAATACATATAAGGGCAATACCTAGGATGAGGTAAACCAGCTATTGATGATTGCAGTTTTGATTGTTTTTAATCCATCTCTTGAGTGTAGTTTTAAATGATAGATAGCTGGTGCTTTCTCTGAGTTCAATAGGAAGGCAGTTCCAATAATTATGTTGTCATAACTTAACGTAACGGCCGCAGTTTTAAACACGTCATTAACGTTGTGAAACGGTGGGAATATGTGCAAAGCATGCTATAATCCCATTGGTTTTGTACAGGTAGCAAGAGGCTAGTAACTTTGGGGTGATCTTTGAACTTGATGTCCTTTTCACTAAACATAGCAACATAAAGTATCACAGAACCGTCACAAAGATAAGATAATTCTTTCATCCAACATACACAATCATGCCTTTGTCTCCACCCGATTAGATTACTGTAGCTCTATTTTCTTGCACCAGAGTCTGACTGCCTGCAGCTCATAGAGAACACAGCTGCAACTCACAAGATCAAGAAAATGTTAATACATCTGCCATTTATTTGGCTCGCCTTCACTGGTTTGCTTTTGCTTGTAGAATCAATTTTAAAGTGTTAAAGGCATAGGTCTGCCTGGCACCTTTTGTCCTTAGAATTCTGTTGTACACTAAAGTCTGCTCTCTTGTTCTTCTCTTGTTGACCATGCTGGAGACATGGGGCACTAGGGCATTTTGCTGACAGGGCTCCAAAGTTCTTAAATACTGTCTTGATCTGAAAATCAATTTGTCTTTTTTTCCTATTGAAGACTTATGTTGTAAAATCAGTACCTACTTTGCTGACATTTTAGTTTTAGTTTTATTCTTATGTTTAAAACTAAAGATATGTTATGTTTTCATGTTGAGTATGTCTTTCATCTGTTATATCAGTGAAGGTCTGATGGTTACAAAAAATGCTAGACTGTCTAAATAAAGGTATTATTAGTTGTATTAAAATACTTGTGAGACAATTGTCTAAATGGCTGCATGACCTATTTTTGTTGATTGTAAACAATCTACAATTTATGTATTTCTGAAGTGTTTCTGGGAGACTGAGAGCTGTGTTACTTGTCAAGTTTTCAATTTCCATCTAATTCACAGCAGGCAGTGCCCTCCTCCACTCTGTCTCACATATCTATGTTGTTCACTGTTGTTATGAAGAATGCATTATTTAGTACAGCAGTTTTTGGTTAGTGAGTGTTGATCCAAGACTCCATTTCCTGTTTCAGATTTGTTTATTCAAATGTGACAGTTGAGAAGGAGCTGTTGCAACGTTATGCTACCAAAGGTCTGAGTAGATTATGAGATTCAAAGAGACGAAGACAGTCCCATCCCTGCACTATTGACTGTAGTGAGACAGATGAGTCACATGCTGGTAATGTCCCCCAGAGAGCATTCACCTGTATCTTTCTAACAAGGGCTCATTTAATAACAGTGACAGGATGATGCTGTGTTCCTGAAATTAATTTGTTTGTTTCATACCGTCTTAGAAGTTACACACTGCTCACAGACAGTTGATTACACACATATTCACAGTAAACATGGCATGCTTTTTTTCAGTTGTGACTTCCTTCAAGCTCTCATAGATCACTGTCTCAATATATTCTTAGGGCCGTTAAATCCATAAGAAAATCACAACTATATATTGGTAAAAATGATGGCCCTATTTTTTAAACCAAACGTATTGCTTCTTATCAAACGGCAGCTCCGATGAAGCTCTGGGTGCTTGTAATTGGGATAATTGTGTGGATATTTTTTTTTTTATATACACTTCTAGTACTAGTAGGAGTACAAATAAGAACAATTAAGGTAGCTCAGGTTTCACTGTCTACATCTAGAAAATAATAGTCTGTCCATTTTATCTATAGAACTATGGTTTTCTCTGTTGACCTATAGGATAAGACTGATAAGATTAACAAAGTTTCATTTCTGCATCTGTCTGCCCTCTGAACACATTCTGCTGACTCTGCATTCACAAAAGTTGCTCATTAAGAACCGAGCACATAGTGAAGGATACTGGCCCTATATGATGCTACACTACATCCTTGACAACAGTAAAACTGCCAGCAGAGAGTGGATAGTTATTTCTTGCTCTAATGGGATCAGGACACTTTTATCTGGAGCTTTTATCAGTTGATTAACTAATGCATTGTTCCTTGTCGAGATGTAGAGAGTTGTTTCAGTCACCCCAGGTCGAAAAGGTCAGGCCAAGGAGAGATCCAATCAGGCCTACAGCACTGTCCCACGCTGCTGGGGCCCCGGTGTAATTACACTCTCCAAGACTCCTGGTGAAGTTACAGATTAGGAGTGGGCTTTGTTAGGGGACTTGGGGAAACCCTGTCTACACAAACACATTGTTTTACATTTTTCATGTTAATTGTATTGTCAGGATTTGGTGTTGCTTTACATCATAAGCACAAAGTTTCAAGGTGACTTTTTGTGCTACAGTACACGTTGATGGTGAAAATGTTTGTGTGGTAGATGCATGTCTTTTATGATGATTATCTAAAACAAATTCTTGCCTTCATTATTACAGTATTTCTTATTTCTCATTTGTCACTCTGTACAGTAGTACTGCTATTGCACATAATCTGTGATACCTCTAATCTCCCTCTCTGAATTCATAATCTGTGATACCTCTAATCTCCCTCTCTGAATTCTCCAAATGGCTTCTATTTTATTTAAACTTGGATGGCAATTGCTTATAGTTGTTACAAACTAATTTTGGTTACTAGATGTGAAATAAAATCTTCATTAGGCTATCCGGAGTGAATGTGTTTAGAGATTTACCTTTTTAATACCGACCCTAATGTGAGTTGGGTTGTGATATTACGGGGCTGATATCATAAAGTAGCTTAAGACATATCTAACAATCTAGGAACACTTACTAACCTGCATGTTTTCGCTGTGTAAACTTCAGAAGAATAGCATACCAGTCTAGTCCGCAGTTCAGTGTCTTGTACCAATTCTAGATCCTTGTGTTGTTAAGGAAGACATACTCAGTAAAGGAATGCATATTTTTCAACCAGTATGTCCAGTATGACCTGTCTGTCATTTTGCACAGCACATTCTTTAACATAGAGACTGTAGATGAAGGGCACATACAGTGGGGAAAAAAAGTATTTAGTCAGCCACCAATTGTGCAAGTTCTCCCACTTAAAAAGATGAGTGAGGCCTGTAATTTTCATCATAGGTACACTTCAACTATGAGAGACAAAATGAGAAAAAAAATCCAGAAAATCACATTGTAGGATTTTTAATGAATTTATTGGTAAATTCCTCGGTAAAATAAGTATTTGGTCACCTACAAACAAGCAAGATTTCTGGCTCAAACAGACCTTTAGCTTCTTTAAGAGGCTCCTCTGTCCTCTACTCGTTACCTGTATTAATGGTACCTGTTTGAACTTATTATCAGTATAAAAGACACCTGTCCACAACCTCAAACAGTCACACTCCAATCTCCACTATGGCCAAGACCAAAGAGCTGTCAAAGGACACCAGAAACAAAATTGTAGACCTGCAACAGGCTTGGAAGACTGAATCTGCAATAGGTAAGCAGCTTGGTGTGAAGAAATCAATTGTGGGAGCAATTATAAGAAAATGGAAGATATACAAGACCACTGATAATCTCCCTCAATCGGGGGCTCCACGCAAGATCTCACCCCGTGGGGTCAAAATGATCACAAGAACGGTGAGCAAAAATCCCAGTACCACAGGGGGGGACATAGTGAATGACCTGCAGAGAGCTGGGACCAAAGTAACAAAGGCTACCATCAGTAACACACTTCGCCGCCAGGGACTCAAATCCTGCAGTGCCAGACGTGTCCCCCTGCTTAAGCCAGTACATGTCCAGGCCCGTCTGAGGTTTGCGAGAGAGCATTTGGATGAACAAGAAGAGGATTGGGTGAATGGCATATGGTCAGATGAAACCAAAATAGAACTTTTTGATAAAAACTCAACTCGTCGTGTTTGGAGGAGAAAGAATGCTAAGTTGCATCCAACGAACACCATACCTACTGTGAAGCATGGGGGTGGAAACATCATGCTTTGGGGCTGTTTTTCTGCAAAGGGACCAGGACGACTGATCCGTGTAAAGGAAAAAATGAATGGGGCCATGTATCGTGAGATTTTGAGTGAAAACCTTCCATCAGCAAGGACATTGAAGATGAAACGTGGCTGGGTCTTTCAGCATGACAATGATCCCAAACACACCGCCCAGGCAACGAAGGAGTGGCTTCGTAAGAAGCATTTCAAGGTCCTGGAGTGGCCTAGCCAGTCTCCAGATCTCAATCCCATAGAAAATCTTTGGAGGGAGTTGAAAGTCTGTGTTGCCCAGCGACAGCCCCAAAACATGATTGCTCTAGAGGAGATCTGCATGGAGGAATGGGCCAAAATACCAGCAACAGTGTGTGAAAACCTTGTGAAGACTTACAGAAAACGTTTGACCTCTGTCATTGCCAACAAAGGGTATATAACAAAGTATTGAGATGAACTTTTGTTATTGACCAAATACTTATTTTCCACCATGATTTACCAATAAATTCATTAAAAATCCTACAATGTGATTTTCTGGATTTTTTTCTCATTTTGTCTCTCATAGTTGAAGTGTACCTATGATGAAAATTACAGGCCTCTCTCATCTTTTTAAGTGGGATAACTTGCACAATTGGTGGCTGACTAAATACTTTTTTGCCCCACTGTATTATCCCTACTGCTGTATGATAGAAACAAACTGTATAATCATACAAATGGATGGACGTTATTCTGTATATGTTCTGTTACATTATTGATTGATTGAGTATTAGTAGTAATCACAGTTAATCTAACCAAATACAGACTCTGCCTTAATTGCGTTATATGTGTTTAAAGTATCCTAGGATTAATGCATTTCTTCGGCAACCTTTATTATAATGTTAAAAGAAGACAATGCCCCATTTAGAAGATAAGACCATAATCACCCACTTAAATGATTATAAAACACAATTGAGAAGAATCTCTGCAGTGCTTTAACATGAACTTTGAGTATCCATTAGCTAAGAGCATAGCCACTAATCACATTTTTTGTTACACGCAAAATCGAATTAACCATATGGTGAAGCTCAGCAATATTTCCGACTAGCTCTCGCATACTGTGAGAGCCTCATGGCGTCGAGGTCACGGTTCTCGCTCCTCCGTCTCAAGGCTCAATACAGCAGAGTGAATTTGTATCCCCTTGTGCATAGGTGTGTCTGATTGGTGGATCAAGTTTCGTGTCCCCCTTTCTGGTACTCTCATTGAATTACCACCATGTGGGCCCAGCAGCTGTTCCTTCTGGTCGCAGCAGGCCACTGTCGTTAATTGAAGCGTAATGGGCTCAGCAGCAGGGAAGGTCAGACAGAGCTATCTGCTGATGCACAGGCCCTGTCAAAACCTATACACAACACACCTAGAAACTTTTCAACTCCTCTCTGGGGTCAGGCCAGGCTCTATCAAGTTTTAAAAAGCATGTCTAATTCATACCAGAATTTGCCTCAAGCCTCATTTGCTGCAACACATTGTAAATGTTGTTTTAGTGTACAGTTTACGTCGGTATGGCACTGCAGTTCAGTTGGTTTCTCTGCCACTGTTTTAACACTATGTTTCACTGACAGACCCCACATCAAACCAGGTAGTGATTCTTGCATAGGTGTAGATTTCAGGGTTAATGCAGGGGATATGTCCCCCCTCCCCTCCCCAATATTTAGAAGAGGTAGATTTTTCCCCCTCAAAAAAATATGAAAGATAACCCACCCCCCAAAAGAGGTAAAAATAACATGTTTAGGAGGCTCAAAAGAACACAACAGGAGCGTGAATATATATATATATATATATATATATATATATATATATATATATATATATATATATATATATATATATATATATATATATATATATATATATATATATATATCATGAAAAGCATTAATTCAGTCATGTAGTACTTCATGAACTATCAGTAATGTATAAGGATTATTGGTATCTCATGCATGACTTAATGCTTGAACAATATGTAAATTAATGCATCAATTAAGGCATTTCCATCATCATGATGTATTGATGTTTATTGATGACAGGCTAAAAAACTAAATTTTAGTGTTGTAATAATGATTAAGTAAACATTACTTTTTCATTACTTCATCATGTTTGTAGCCCTTCAAATAAAGTGCTGACCTCGTCCATCTTCAACATTGATTAATACGATATGATTAATGGTGGCATAAAATTAGGGCCACAAACATGATGAAGTTTTGAAGAAGTAATGTTTAGTTAATCATGATTACAACATTGCAATTCATCAGAATTGTGACAGGTCAGTTTTGTTTTGTTGGCCTGTCACTTTAATTACAGATTTATCTATGAAGAAGATAAGACCATCATTAATAAATCAGAAATCATGATGATTGAAATACCTTAATTGATGCATTAATTAATGTATTGTTCTTGCATTAAGTCACGCATGAGATGTTTTTAATCCTTGTACATTACTGATTGTTCATGAAGTACTACATGAATGAATTAATGCTTTTTCATGCATGAAGTCATGCACGAATTCATGATAATTGATGTACCCTTATTATAAAGTGTTACCAAAGGTTTTAATTTTTTAAGTCTTTGAGTAATCGTTTCAGTCCTAGCACATTCATCAAATTAACATTAAATAAGGAGTACATTTGGTAGATTGGATTTAAGTTGATGTAATGCGAGGGTTGATAAAAATGTAGTCCTGCAGGCATGTTTCCCCAACTACTAAATTAGTAATATGAAATAGTTGCATACAATGCAAGTCGCAATGAAATTACATTGTTTGCTATTTTTCCATGCTACAATATACACCTACACTTTTATAATCCATGACTGAAACGAGTTCCAGCGGTCTTTTTACTTCTGACTTCAGATTTCGATTTATGCTTTACGGTACACTTCCTCAGGCCACTTATACGTATATGTTACACAAATATGTTATTTTGCTGCTGCTTAGAGGTCTACCTGTCTTGTACTGACAAATTGTTCAAACCAGGACAAACCTAAATTTAACCTGACTAGAGCCTGAAGCTGCATGCAACAAAACAGCCCAAACCAGCTCCGCTCTGGTAGACAAACTTTTAACGGTGATAGTACTCAGTGCTACATGCACTGTAGGTACTGTATGTGATTTTGAGTTCTGTTTTTGCATGCTCCTCGTGCTGGGTGTTATACCTCTGAAGAAAATTAGCTTCAGCAATAGCATAGCCATTCATCTTCATGCTTACACCTCAAAGCACCAAATAATTATCCTCCAAGCTCCACTTGCATCGTTGGCATGAGATCAGAGAAACTGTTTTATCAGTCCGAGAAACACAATGCTATTGCACATGGTACAATTATTACAGGCATTGTTTAGCTAGCTGTAATAGATTTTGTCTTGTCTTACTGGCACTACAGTAACAGCCTCTCTGTTCATCCAGTAGCTTCCATGAAAGAGGCTTTGAATTGTGGGTTGTACTGTAAAGCAGGGACTGTGAAAGATTTATGCCATGGTGGGGCGCCCTGGTCAGAGTTGAATTGGAAATGTAGATTCTGTATGCATAGATTCAAGTCCCAGCTCTTGCTGTACTGTTGCATCTCCAGCTTGTTGTCACTTTTAAGTCTGAGTACTACTTTAACTTCTAGCCTGATTCCTATGAGAGATTCTTGATAAGCATGGCTCAGTTCACAAATGTATGTCAACATGAGTAACTTGTAAATTGTCTTTTGCCATTGACCTTTTGGCTTTCCACTTCAGTTGTATCTTGAAGATTGACATCATTGCCAGTTGGTACATTATCTCAGCTAAAAGCCCTTTGTTGCCTTTCTTGGCCTTAAAGTCATGTTGAAAACCTTTCTCTGCTGTTCGAATGCCATTTGCTATGAATAAGAAAGTATTTGCTCAGTCAATATATAGCCGACTAATTGCATTATGGTCATGGATTGTTCACCCAGAAAAACGACCACATGGGTCAATAGTGCAAGCAGCTCATAACGACCGATAATTACGTTTCTTGTTATCGCGTGAGCAAACAAGGAAGTGAGGTGACAAAATAAGAGACCCACATTCTGCTTTAGGAGGCAGGTTGGGGTCGTGGATGAACACAGGACTTTAACTCAGGAGACTGAGGTTCGTGTTCCATGGTAAACTTTATCATAGTTCATCATCATACGTTTATCATATTGAAATTAACAAAGTTTTAACTATGATTTTTACGGACCTTATTCCGTGACAATAATCTCTATGACGTCACGTTACGTCCTCCTTTTAGTAGTTTGACGTGACTCATTTTAAGCCAATCCCTGATGTTTTACTAACCCTAACTACGTTTTTTTTTTTTTGCCAAAACGTAACTAGTTCTGTTTCACAATGTTTACTACCTGTTATAACTGCGGCTGCTAAACAACGTTAAATACTACGGTCACATGATGAAACCACCACAACTGCAGCAGTAAATAGAACAGTTGTATTTGTCGTTTTGGGTGTCTTTGGAAATCCACCTATAATGTCGTTTAGGTATAAGCATGTGTTGAATTGTTCTGCATGTGACTTAAATTCTGCAATTGAAAATGTCTATATGCTAGAGCCCGACCGATGAAGGATTTTTAAGGCCGATATCGATACAAATATTAAAAAATCCGATATTCCGATATTTTTAATAATAATAATAGAATAAAAATAATCCAGAAACGCGTAACAAAACATAAACAGATTTCCCTAACATTAGTTATTTGTAGTTATTTATGAGACCTCGTTAAAATAATATGATAATGCAGTTTAAAAATAAACTTGTTTTATTGTCACAATAGAACAGAGGAACATCAAAATATATTAAAGTTCTGATAATAAAATTCATAAAAATACAAACTTAAGATATGAAACTTTAAGGGTTAAACACGAGTGTTGCCAACAGGGACGTTGTAGAGTTCCCTCTGGTGGACAAACTATGCAACGCAAACACTAACATGGTTGAAGGGTGTTTCGTCCGTTTTTATTTTATTTTTTAAATATTCATTTATTGGCCATTATAAATGCCGATACCGATAGTTTGGAAAATGCCTAATATCGGCCGATAATATCGGCCTGCCGATATATCTGTCGGGCTCTACTATATGCTCCAAAAGGTTGACTCTTTGAGTAAATCTAATTAGCTGAGATGGAATAAACTGACTGTGGTTTAATAGTCAACTCATTTACTAGGATTTACTGTAACTGTAATCAAAGTAATAGTGTGGGAACGTTATCCCCCTTTGTTCCAAACTTGCCATACAAAAAATTTAATTTCTTTAATTACTGATAATTTACATTTTAAAGTTTGTCTAAAATGTCTATCCTTTTTATCCTTTCGATCTGCATCAGAGCTATGGGATAAATCTGGTACAAATGATGTACAAATCCACTGGCTTTTTTTTTTTATAGATGTGATGCAATCATACAGTGCAGTGGCAGGCAGTGCTATTTGTTATTATTCTGCAAGTCAATGCATCTAATTTAAAGATAATGTGACTCAGTGATGCAGAATGTCTTATATAAAGTTAAACTGTTACCGATATGTAATCAAATCCTAAAATCCTTGTATAAGATAATGTATGCATCCAGAAGATGATATAAGTTTCCATCCCTTAAAAAAATTGTTAAATAATACTGACTTACTCATAAACCATTTTAAAGTTGCATTTCCAATCAAACGCTTAAAAACTGTTTAATTGTTTGCATTCTTCCAGCATGGTATCAAGATATAGCTGTATCGATGTGCCATTTTTGAACGTTATCCACACTGGGAATGCTTGATTTTCTGTGATAATCTATTTCTGTCTTTCATGCTCTGACTCTGAAACCTTTCTTTTGTGTCTTATTCGCTTTGCAAAAGTCTCTACAGCAAATAGAATAGGTGCTATTTTTGTAACATAAAGTGCAGACTGAGAAAGAAATGCTGGCCCTTTTTGGACCAACATTGGTGTACCCTTTTCTGAATCCTAATCTCTCACAGGTTGAGTGAAGTTGCTCTTTTTTTTCCTTGACAGGGATGTAGCCTACATACTTTTTTATATTTTATGTCTATATTATAAATACTTTGTGTGAAAATCATTCACTAACTATGAGTTTTTCTTTTGATTTTAATAATGGGATTGGGAATTATGTATGAAAAAAGAATCCCTTCATAGTTATAGTACATATATATACACATATACATTTACTCAGGTACTATACTACAGTTTGAGGTACTTGTACTTTACTTAAGTATTTCCATTTTATTCTACTATATACTTCTACTCATATACATCTGAAAGACAAATGTACTTTATTGTACATTTATTAATATTGTACAGCTTTAGTTCAGATTACAATTTCTCATACCCTTCCTCTCCTGTCCATATATCTCCATATTTAGTGAATTGTCATTTAATTTCTGATGATTTGAAGGCTGAGGTGTTCCTTTTATAGGTTGATAAAACCCTCCTACTTGCTAAGCTAATTAAACTATGTAAAACAGTCTTTGATCAGCTGGAAAATGCATCTTCACAAAGCTGAAAACAGTGCTGTTATTCTGAGCTCATGAGATGTTACATGGTTCTCACAGGACAGCAATGCTACAAACATATGATGATCATATATGATATTATGCTTTACTGTAGATTGAGAATGAGCACTTTTACTTTTGGATACTTTAAGTACATTTTGCTGATCATACTTAAAAACATTAGTCTGGGTCAACGGATGTACTTTGCCGGGATAAAGCCTGACATCCAGTGTGTGATCCATTCCCTCTCGCTATCTCCGCTATCGGGGCTTAGGACGGTTGTGATCGATTTAAAGAAATACAAACAAGCCAGAACGTTTTTTTCCCTATCCCAGAATCGATAGGCAGTGGAGCCATACTCCATCGCTGACACAGCAGTGTGGAACTAGGTGTGGTAATGCAAGACAATACATACTTTTACTTAAGTAAGGTTTTGAATGCAGGACTTTTACTTGTAGTGAAGTATTTCCATAGTGTGGTATTGCTAATTTTTATTTAAGTAAAAGATCTGATTACTTATTCCACCACTACACATAAAGATGTCGGTTTTTCTTTCCTGCCCATCAACGCACATGGGGGCTCTCTGTATTGTATAATTGTCTCAGATCTAGAGCTAAGCTAGATCTAAAGCTATCATTTCTTTGAGTCAAACCACTTTACAATGGAATTACATAAATACAATATCTGTTACAGAGTTTCAAACGCAAAAGAAAAGGCTGACAGCTGCCTGTCAAACCCTCGTACTTCGCAAATTGTGACTGGTACAAGATTGAACAGTTCTGGAATACAGAGACCCAAAAACCACATCCAAGTTCTGTTCCAAAATGTATTTTTCTATATAAGGTTTTTTTTTGTCATCAATCTTTCTGAAAAGCTGAGACATGATGCATGCCTGTGTCCTACTTGACCGCCTCTTTTTGTCAACACAGAACACCATTGTTATACTATTTGTGCTTGATGTGTTTCTAATGGCATAGTAGCTTCTAGTTGTCACGTTTGTCACTTGTTATTATCGAGACATAAGCTTCATTTGGACGGGCTTTGTTTCTTTATGGAAGATGGGGTGATTTTTACCTCCTACGCCAGTAATAATTACACTCACAATTACCTTGTGGGGTTTTTGGTGCACTTGTTGGTGCTTGCATAATTTAAGTCCCATCCACCTTGTATTTTAAAACCAAACAATTATTTTCTTGCAGCAGGTGTCTATTACAGAACTCCTATATTTTGGTAAATGCCGTCCTTTACAGAAGAGCTTGGCAAATTATTGTGGACCTCCCCCTGGAATATTAATTAAATAATTATTAAATCCGGTCCAATTAGGGCTTTAGTTATAAAAACAACCTAATAGTTCCTTAGGTTGAATAATAATAATAGGACATTCAAAATGTTTCCATCAACATAAGGGTCATCATTTCAAATGTTTGTAACTTTAATTCACAACAGATTCTAATAAGTATAATGTATATACAAGTATGATACAATATAATGTAAATCATAAGCCTGTATCTTAATGTGCTTATTACCGCCATCATAGTCAGTTGCTGGAGCCACAAAATCCAAATTTGTCCGAAAGAGAAGATGCCTGGGTAGATTATGAACACGAAACTAGAATACAGCAGGGCTCCCCCAACATTTGTGGCTTTAACACTCAAACTGTATAAGCATTCTCATCATAATAAATGGGTTTACAGAAAGGAGAAAAGGAGAAGAGAAGATGGAACAGACAGACAAGGCCACATAAAATCAGGGACACAAACTGTACAAATCACAAAAATAAAGCTTTGAGATCACGAAAAAGCCAAAGAAAACAAGCGAGTTAAAGATGCTTTTAAAAAATGTGCACTGGTTTTGCCTCTCTGAGACTTTGTAGGAGGTTATTCAAAAGTCATGAAGCAACAACAGCAAAAACATGATCACAATCACGATCCACTTATTCTTGCAAATGAGGTTCAGCCACAGCGTGTGCTAAAGTGTGAATATGGAACACTGCAGCCAATCATCTACCAGGAAGACATGAAATATGTTTCCATCAAGAGCGCCACCCTCTCCTGTCATCATTATGTTGCTATCATTCGCGGGCTAATCTTCACAAATGATTGTGTATTCTTTTAAAGCCTGCAAGGAGGGAAGACAATTCCTTTCAAATGTTCACACGCTCAGCGACAAGCCTAATTGCAGCTGCCAAAACATTGTCTGTTTACACGATACTGGAGTAGGCACTTATTCCCTTTCATGCTACACCCTACAGAAATATCCGTGGAGTGAGTGACAAATTACGTTCTATCATCTCCATTTCTAGCCTTGAGTAGCAGCAACACTTGTGAATGACATCAGTTACCTTCTTGGCGAGCTAACCGAGCTACCTTATTTGCAGTGCACATGGCAGCCTGTCAGATCTGGGTCAGACATTGTTTGTAAATTATATTTTGTTTTCCTTTTGCTTGAGTCTCTGACAGGTAGATTTCGCTATAGAGCCACAATTCACTCATTGAAGATTTCTTCTTCCTCATGTATAGTGTTTCATGCATACAAACAAAGGATAAATAGGCCCTTATGCAACAATTAAAATTAAGAAACCAGTGAGGGGAAATGTAACGGTTGTCTTGAGAGGCTCGATGGTGTTTTTTGCTTCCAACGTCGCCTTCCAGGCAGCTATCCCTAACCTTAACCCTAAATATAACCATTGCCGCGCTGCCTGGAAGGCAACATTGGGGGCTTACAACACCAAACACCTTGAGAGTGCCTTTCCCCTGTATCCACACTGACAATGTGAACTGGATCAATATAAGGTTGAGGTTTAATCCCTGGAACACATATCAATCAATAAAGGAAGTCACCCGTTTGAGTGCCTTTCCTCTACATGGAACCATAATTCCCAGTAACAGATGCCGGGCCAGCCTCCTCTTCTCTGCTCTCCTTTACGTCCACAGCTGCACTCTGATAATCCAGCCAGCTACAGACTCAGCATCCGGTCTTTCAGGCAGCCTTTCTCTATTGTCCTGAGCCCTTATCTCTCTGCACAATACTGGTGCCTCCTTAAAGCACAAAGCGCCGACTTGTTTCCCCTCACCCCTCAAAATGTGAACTTTGAGCTCTGACGCAGTGGAGCTTAGAATCTTCTCATTTTATGGAAGAGACTTCAAAAGTTGCTCTGTGTGGCTATTAGCTGTCTGAGCCTATAAGCAGACTTTGTGTCTTTTGTGTTGTTTCATCAATTGGAATTTGTGTTTGATGGCAGGGTAAATCTAGGTTTTTATTGCCCATGTGTAGGTTCTGTTAAACGTTATACAAAATAAAGTTTTGTAAATGTATGCACATAGCAGACCTCTGATAGTGTCTTTTTAATTAGGTGAAAAACAACTGTGCATCCCTGATGACACACACACACACACACACACACACACACATACATACGCACACACATGCCACACACATCTTTCAGCACATTAATAAACAATAGTTAATGGCATGGCATAGTAATTAGCTCATTGTTTTAAATATGTAGATAGCACAGTATGCGATAGAAACACAGCTGTGTGTGTCTGCTGGAGGCGTTGATGGGTTTGGAAAGGTCAGTTAACAAAGTGAGCATAATGTTCTGACATTTAGAAATGACAGTGTGTGTGAGATAATAATAATGTTTTTGATGATTCAAAATACAAAAATGGTGCCTTTATGCAACAAAGTCTTGTCTTAGAATCTCCAAAGTAATGTTTAAGCAATAACTTGTGGTTTCAAGTCCTAGTTTGTACACTTTCTGTGTAACCTTTTTTTGTGGTAGTTGACCTGTTAGCAATGTCTTGACTGTGCCTTGATGTAAAATATGCAATTCTGTTTTAAAGACTCAAATTTACACGTGTATTATGCAAAGCCTTCTTTGAAGTGGCACAGATGAATTAAGTCATTCAGTAGTTTTCTTTTACTATTGTCAGACTACAGAACATTGAGCAGTGAATAGGTCAGTGTATTGTAGTCTGAGCTATTTATAGAAAATAAAACCAGTGAAGGCCTGTTGTTAATTGTTAATATTGTGTTGGTTTTTTTTTACAAAGAAAACAACAGTAGCTACACAGTCTTGTGTCAAACTACAACACTACGTTTTCAGTACTATTTAACACACCATGCAACCACCTCTTTCTCCAACATGCTGGAACATTTTGACTTTTTCTTTTTTTACTGAAACTCCGATTACTACTTTTTTTGGTGAAGACTTCACATCGTCACCACTTATCACAAGAACCAGGCTTTTAATTTCACCCATGGTTCCCCTCTCCTCCACATTTTCCCCACTCTGTATAATTGACTTTTTGCAGGTTTTAGCCATCTCTGGACATCTTCTGCAGGCTAGGCAGGTATCAACCCCTCCCCCCCCCCAACACACACACACACACACACACAAATGCAGACATCTCTCAGTACATTTAACACTTATTTTACAGAGAGACACTCGTGGCTTCAGGGTCCAGGTGTCTCTGCAACTGGTGACCCATGTTATCAGCCATCCTCAGCAACCAGGCCTCCTCGAAATTAATCCTGACGCCGTCACGCCACCCCCCTCGTTCACACTGATGGCTCCCTCTTTGGGCGACAATCCCCTCTGGATTTTCAGCAGCCGGGACTCAGACACGCTCACCTGTGTACCACAGTCCCACGAGACACTCCTATCAATTGAAAAGGGACGACAGAGTGACCCGGATTACAGCCAGTGCTGCGTTAATTATAATGTTTTTTAATGAATGGGAGGTAGGGGCTGGGAGGCCAGGTCGAAACGCCACACAAGACAAATCCGATTATACAGGGACGGTTTGTTTCTCTTTCAAGCTCCCCATTTCCCTCGTTCTGTTTTTTTGTGGAATAATTTACCAGCTTGACAAAGCAGAGACATTTGTTTTTGGTATCTGTTTCTGCTCCAAATCCTTTTTTGCTCTATTTTGCACATATTGTTGCAGCTTCTCAAGGGGCTGTAGTTACATTATTTGCACTGAAGATGAACTACCTGAAACATAACCAATTAAAATTCTTTGTACGGAAGATGAGAGATGTCTTTTCACCTAAAGCAACTTTAGCCATTTCCACTTTTGTTTTTCCTGGGAGATGTGTCTTATCGAGCATGTTCACAGCAATACACAGAAAAAGCCTTATCATTTTACAGCTTTTGTTCTGCTATTGTTCTGCCCTAATTTGACATTCTTTTCATGTCTGATGAAATATTTAAATATGTGTAAAAAAAAATATTCAATAGGATTTATTTGGCTAACAACACAATGCTTTGTGGCTTTGTTTTAGACATCACATCAATTAACGGCATTTTACTCTAAAGGCTATTGATTTGCTTTGAACAGGGAAATGTGTGAGTGAGTAAATGGTGCAGGAATATCTAGTTATGAAATTAAACACCTTTTTATATCTTTGAAGCAGCTTTGATGCATGAGTGTAGTTTTTGTTAAACACCAGAGTCTGTTAACATTAAAATACATCAATTTATCTTTTTTAATGCTTGCCTGTCTCTGACATACTCTGGGTTGTTTTGATGAGGCTGAGCTGCAATAGATCCCACTGAGCACTGATTCTGGATCAGACATTTCATTTTCAGCAACACAGTGGAAGAGCTTGTAGGCCTATGTTAACACAGCTGTGGGGTTCAGCTTTATCGGGATTAATTTTTCCTTTCATCCAATGATAACTTACCAAGAAATGTTGTAATTGAGATGATTTAGGAATTTGCAGATTGTGAATCAAATTTAAAATACTTTAAAATACAAATTTAAAATATTTCCTCTCTGTAATAGTATTTGACGTAACTAATTTGATTAAGAGATTGGCTGCAGCTCGTCCATATTTAAACATCCTGGTGCCACATTTTTGCCTTTTTTCAAATTTACCCTGTCTGATCACATTTGCTTTGTAATTAATCACTGTAATTCGGCAATCTTCTAAAGAATCATGTGCTTCCAGGCCAGTTAATTCAATGATTCAATTTTCAATCTAATCCAAAGCTATTTGTTGTACATATATTCAGAAACGAAGGAACCACACTGCATCACAATATAGAGATTTAAAAGATTTAAAAGCAAAAAAAACAACTCCCCAATTTTGTGAGAAAAAGACACTCAGGAGTAGAAGGATGGTACCAGTTAGTTGATTTTTGTGCGGTGAGGCTGGGTGGCTCGGCTGAGTTCAAATTCTCTCCTGCCGTTATCAACGAGGTGACCCTGTCAGCTTGCTTAACTACTGCACTTATAGCACATAGAGAGGCAAGCAGAAAGAGCCATAGTATGTTTCATGCCACAAAGATAAACAAGCAGCTGATTGAGTTCACAACCCTGGCTTCAGGAGCAGCTGCTAGGACTGCCAGACTGTTTGAGGTGTTGGCAGAGTAGAGATACCTCCCTCTACCTATCTTTTTTTTTTAAGATTATTTTTTGGGCATTTTTAGGCCTTTATTGACAGGACAGCTGAAGACATGAAAGGGGAGAGAGAGTGGGAACGACATGCAGCAAAGGGCCACAGGTCGGAGTCAAAGTAAACCTCTATATACGCGTCAAGTAAACCTCTATATATGGGCGCCTGCTCTACCAACTGAGCTATCCGGGCACCCCCCACATACAACATCTTAACAGTCTGGGGAAATGGTTTTCAATTCCTGGGAGGATTGCATAATATATGGTGTGTTTTAATGATGTCATTATAGGCAAAGCACCATAGTTGAGCTTGATGTCCATCAGCTGATATACTGTACAGGGGTGGAAAGGGTGTTATGATGTATTAAAAGGTTTCAGTCTATGAATACTCCTAAGCCTGGTTTGTTTTGAGACATATTCAGATGATTTGAATGATAGTTTAAATTCCTATCAAGGTCTTGGGTAAATAAACAATGCATTGTAAGAGGAGGCAACTAGAAATCAGTTGACAGATGGTAATGTGCAAGAGATGGCAGAAGTTCAACATCCACCCACATGAGCAGAATATTTTCAAAATTGTATTACTTATATTTAATACTTATATACAGATATTATACAGTGCCTATAGCAAATAATCATACCCCTTTTGAAATACTTTTATGCTACTTTTTTGTCTTACATTCTAAAAAATAATAAATGGATCTTTTTCCAGCTTTATTTGAACTTACAATTTTCAACTAACAATATGTCTCTACCAGCTTTGCACACCTAGATTGGAAATAGTGAGCAGCGATGGACTGCTCTCCAAGTTCATCCACAGGTTTTCTATCGGATGTAGGTCAGGGCTCTGACTTGGCCACTCAAGGACTTTCGCCTTCCTATCCTTAACCCTCGTGTTGACTTCGGGTCACATTGGCCCGTTTTTAATTTTTGTTTTATATCAGAAAATATTGGACGTAGAAATAAGCGCTGAAAATATGTGGAAGAAAAATTAAAAAATTTTAAACGTTGGAAAAAGCAAAAACAAACTGTGAAAAAAGGCATCACAAATGTCAGAAAAAAAGTGTTTTTTTTAAGGTTGAAACGAAGACAACACAAGGGTTAAGCCACTGCATTCTGTGGTGTGTTTGGGGTTGTTGTCGTGCTGGAAGGTGATCCGCCTGCCCATCGTCAGCGGTCTAGCACAGGGCCGTGGGTCTTCATAAAAATGTTGGGTGTACTTGGCAGCATCCTGATCAATTGCCCAGTCCCTGCTGAAAAAACCCCACCCGCAACAGAATGTTGCCACCACCATGCTTTACAGTAGATACAGTATGATGTATTTTGGGTGGTGTGCTGTGTTTGGTTTTTAACACTCAGAGTTAAGTCTAAAAAATGTAATCTTAAATCTAACCTTAAAAACCAAACAAGACACTTTTCATACCACCCTGCTGGTTTGTAGGGACAACCCAACCTAGGCAAGGTGTTGGTGGTGCCATACATTCTCCACTTCTTAATAATGCTCTAAACAGAGGAATAGTTAAAGCCTTTGAAATATTTTTAATAATAATAATAATAATAATAATAATAATAATAATAATAATAATAATAATAATAAAAATTATATAGTGCTTTACATGATACTCAAAGACACTTTACAGTAAAACCAGCACATATAGCACATTAAAAACAGATAACCAATAAAACCAGCATGTAAAACAAGCATATTAAAAGCAATTAAAAACAATAAAACCAGTAACTATCAGGTGAGAAATGTAAGACTATTGTCTGTGAAAAGCTAATCTGAAGAGGTATGTTTTGATTAGTGTTTTGAATGTGTCCAGGTCAGTACCGTCACGGATGTGTATGGGTAGGGAGTTCCAGAGGGAGGAGGCTGCAATGGTGAAAGCTCTCTCTATCACCCCAGGTACGATGCTTGGTCCTGAGTGGTGGGGAGAGGAGGTTTGCGTCAGAGGAGCGGAGGTTGGGGGGGGGGGATTGGGGGTTGTGGCGGTGGAGCAGGTCTGTGAGGTAGGAAGGAGCCTGGTTATGGAGGTCTTTGTGGGTGAGGAGGACTTTAAACTGGATGCGTTGGGAAACAGGGAGCCAGTGGAGGTTCTGAATGACGAGAGTGATGTGATCTGCCTGAATGTGTGCTAATGTGTTTTTTGTTTGATATTGTATAGTGTCATATTCTTTTGTGTTGCATTATCTTGTATGTTGCTGTTTTCCTGCCTCGGGACTACAGGTGAAAATTAGCATTTATGCTATAACCTGGCTCATTTACAGTCTGTACAGAAATGTTAGATTGTTCATTAATGTGCACTGTCCCGAATAAATAAATAAATCACGGGGACGGGTGTGGGTGAAGAGACTGGCAGCAGAGTTTTGGATGTATTGGAGTTTATTTAAGGCTTTTGCAGGTGAACCATAGAGGATGCTGTTGCAGTAGTCAATTCTGGAAGTGATGAAGGCGTGTATCCTTCTCCTAACTTGTGCCTTTCCACAACTTTATCCCAAAGCCCTTTTGAAAGCACCTTTCCAAACATGAATTCATGGACAACATATTAGTGGAATTCTCAAGGACCACTACAACTGATGTCTGGTTTGGGCCAGTTGGCCTGATGTGTGATATGGAGTACCTGAGCCAGTTTTTGTACCTGAGTTTTTAATGGTAAATCTGAGGGGCTGATCACTTATCCAAAACCAGGTATTTTACTAATTACATTTTAATATTTTTTCCGAAGAAAAAAATTAAAATAATAATAATTTAACTTGGATGTTGAGAGTTGTAATGTGAATATTCAGCTGGAAAAATGTTAGATTTATTTTAATTTACATGGTGTAATGTGACAAAGGGTAGGTATGGTAGCAAGGTATGTAGGTCTTGATCTCCCAAAATGATGCAGGTGGCAGCCCTGGAGGAAATCTCTATTTTCACTATGGTGCAGTGTTTATGCATCTTGTCATATTATCATATATTTAAGATAAAAATCTGAGCTGGGCAATGTTAAGATTTTGTCAGGTTGATTTGTACCAACTTGCAGACTTCTACAATTTTTTAATGTAAAAAAGAAATGTCTCATAACTACAATACATGTGCAAGGTCACAGTGAAACACTGGCAGGCTAGACACACCACAGAGGCAGGATACATGGTTAAATGCACTCCCTGGGATAGATATTAAAGAAAAGCAATGCTGTAATGTGGAGCAAAAGCTCTGTAGTTGTGTCAAGACGGCTTTTGGCTATATGACTGGACGATAGTGCCAAGCTTGGTGAGGTACACAACTCCTGAAAGAGGGTGCGAAGCATGAGACAGGTGGAGGTTGGAGGTGATTGTTGTCACAACAGAGGACACTTCTGTCTTTGGGCTGAACTGTGTGGAGTGGAATGGAGCAGAGAAAGCTGTAGAGGACAAGCCTGTTGATGCTATGTTGTCCCAGTGTAAATTGTATATGGTAGAATAAGTTAACATAACACACTGTAGGCATACCAACTAATGTATTCTAATATAGCCCTCAAGTAAATCATACCTTCATGAAGGTAATGTTTAGTGTTTAGTGTTCAAAACGGTTTTAAAGAGGTGTCTCCAATTGATGGCCATTTGGAGGAAGTTTGTGGTGCTGTTGAATTGTATGTAGGTTTTTCTAATAATTTTAAAATATTTTATATATAATATTATATATTAACACTTGACTTTACCTACTGAAGTATCTGATGATTTACAACTTTTACTTAAGTTTACTGCAACAATATACAACACTACCTAAAAGTATGATTTATTGTAGGGCTGTTGTATTAGATATTAGTTTTAGCTAGGGTTGAATATCGTTTTTTTTTTGTTTTTTTTTTCGATACCGGTGCTAAAACAATACTTTTAAAATAGTACCTGTGTCTAAACTTTGAAAAAAAAAGAAAAGCACACGACAGTCTGCGACATTAAAGAACGGCTTGTTTATTGCTAAGGCCACATGGTCAAATTTAAAGAATTAATTTAAAATGTCATAACAATAATAACAAATCTAAGTTATTGTAATAACAATATAAGTTATTGTAATTACAATAACTTATTTTACCAGTTCTGCATTGTCATGCGGTCCGGTAGATTCTGGTTGTTTAGGTTTCAGAACCCAACCCTAGTTTTAGCTACGTGTACCTAATGAACAAAAGGTAGTCTCTGATAAATCCCGCCCTGTGGGGGCGAGTGTTGTCATCTTGGAGGATAGAGTTCAGTCCCAGACTGTGGAGATATGGTATTGCCACTGGTTGCAGAATCTCATCTCTATATCTCTCTGCATTGAGATTGCCTCCAACAATGACAAGCCTCGTTTTTCCAGTGAGGGAGATGCCGCCCCACACCATCACACTGCCTCCACCAAAAGGTGTTACTCTATCGCTGCAGCAATCAGCATAGCGTTCTCCGCGTCTTTTCCACACTTTGACCCTACAATCCAACTGCTGTAGGCAGAATCTGGACTCATCACTGAACATAATGTTCTTCCACATGTTCAGGTTCCAGTGCACATGTTGCCGACACCAGCGCAAACGGGGCATTTGGCAATTAACAATTACTGCAATACCAACTATAGCTAAATGCAGAAATCCACAAGAGGTGAGAATAAGAGGTAGCACAGCCACACACACTTTGAGTGTTATAGAAGTCTAAAGCTGAAATTGAATAACGATTAAATGAATTGCTTGTTCCTACTTGAAACTGCATGCTTGCAATTGATTTTACTCCATCCACCAGGAGCACCTTCCTTCCATCCTATTTGTTGGCTTTTATTTAGTTAGCCAGGGTAGGAGAAGGGCAGCTACAGAGACAAGCTCATTTGAGCCACAATGGAATGACCAGGCAAAGCACTTAAAAGCCCTGGGAAATAAGGTCTGGGTCATTGAATTTGGGATTTTTCAGGAGCGTGGCCAGGAAAGTCAATAAGGGAGCAAAGCTTAGAGGTGGGGCCAGTGGGGTAGGGGTTGGGGGTGGATGGGAGACCAGAACAGGAGGTGTTAATAGAATCCGAGTTTCCTGTGGATGACCTCTCAGAACAGGCTTGGCTGGAAGGCTGACATGTAATCATTAAATGTCATAGGAGAGAAAAAACCCAAGCTGCTACTCTTGGACTGCACTCTTGTCTCTAATATTACTGTGAGAATGTGACACAGGCAGTGACAAATCATGACCATAAGCCTCCCAGTTTACTGTAAATTTCACAAACAACAACCAACCCTGTGCTAAAACTTTGCATAAGTGACGCTGCCCTTCATCTCTATAACTGCAGCAAATCTAAATTAGGGGGAACTTGATAAGTCTTTTTTTATATGCACAGCAACTTTCTCTGAGATCTTTCTGCTAATTCTTGGTTCTCCCGAAACGATTTTAGCCCTGAGTTTCTACTCGCCGACTTTTTTGTAGCTCCCCGACAAAAGCCCCAGATCAGAGGCAAATTGGCACTGTCTTGGTGCTCACAAATTGGCGCTTGAGCGCTATGCGTGAACTGTTTAAAGGCGCGAACCATGAGGGTCGCTGGTGCCAAACACAAACATATTCTAGGTATCTAACAGACTAAAAATCTGGACCTGTCGGGACATCTATCGGGGACCTACAGCCAATGAGAGCGCATGACACAGGTTGAGGGAAAACCAAGGGGAGGGGTCGCCAGTATTATAGGATCTTTACCTTATGTGTTGTATTTGCAAGAAGTTGTTGCACCTAGAGAAAATTTACTATATACTATTACTATAATTAGTAAAAACGTGAGCTATTTTGTGAAAATGTGTCAACGATGACAATCCCTAACCCTATTCTATTCTATTCTAAGCTATTCTTCCTTTTTTTATTGCCGCAAATCAGCCACCAACAACTTAGAGTGCTTATTCCAGGCACACTTCCATTTTTTGAACAAAAAAACATTCTGTATCGCATCATGGCATTATTATGTTATTTCACATGTCACTTCTCGCGCGTCACTTCTTGTGTGTTTTCTGTGACAAACATAGTTTGGAGGCCGGACATATCAGGAATTCCTTCTGGTGAAATATCTTGTAGTGTGTTACCTGCTGTTGCCAGTCAGTCATGAAGTGTAAAGACCATAACGACTTCAAGACTCCCGATTACCATACAGCAAGCTTTGACTGTGAACAGTACAGTACAGTGAAAGTTGTGTAGTGTAACCTTAGCTTGAGATAAATAGTAGAATGAATAAGAACATGTCTGAATGTCTTGAATGGATTGTAAATAACAGCAAAGTCGTACTTCTGGACCAGTGTGTACGGATATGTATAAAATGAAAGGTCATGCATCTACACATTGTCATTCATTCCATTTTGCTGTTTGTATCTTTTGCACACCTATGTGATGCAAGATGGCTATCAACACTGCATCATGTGAAAGAAATATATTTTTGAGCATGTCATTGTTTGAAATGTCAGATTTTACTCTGCTGTGGTATCAGATGTTTATATCAGTATCTCTTTTTTTTCTTCTCTCTTTTTGTTTTCTTCTACCTCAGACCCTGTAAACCCCGCTGACTCTTTTGCCAACCCTGGTGGGAACATCAGTGGGTGGGTACTTGACAGAGCCAGCGCCAGGAAGATAAAACCACTCAGTGCTGCTGGAGGTGTAACACAGTCCCAGCCCTCTGCACATTGATTCACACAGGATTAAGCCACTGCATGATGCTTCAGGCGGAAGGCCTGGCATAGCTGAATTACCGTCCCTGTCAGACTTAACGTCTTTGGAAGCCTCCTCTGCCTTGCTCCTGTCCTCTGTGGAAGGAGTAGTAAAAATTATCTGCCACTGCACCAACCAGATCACCCAAAGGGATGACTGGCAGTCATCTGTCTCAGGTACCTGCAAATCATGCTGTGTCAGCTACTGTGTATTTACGTGTGCTTGCAGTGTGGGAGTTGATTTTGAGGGAATTTCTTAATTCTTAATTTCTGAGTTTTATTCTGGGGTGCAGCTACTTAGTTTTGTCATATCCGTCCTAACCAGTGTCAATTGCATCAACGAAAACTATGACAGAAAATATAGGTTGACAACATTTTTGTCATGACTGAAACAAGACCAAACTAAATAAAAAAACTGTGACACAATGTAAGACATTACGGTCAACAAATAAAAACAACATAATAAACAATAACAATAACAAATACAAACAATAATTAAAAACAAAAACAATATTGTGAAAGTTCTATTTTTTAATGCAAATTCTTATGCAACCACCTGAATCACTCTGTATTCTAAGGCTTCTGATTAGTAAATCACATTTCTCCACCACCCAAAATATCTCAGAAGTTAATTTAGCCTGCTTGATCATTAATAAGAAGCATTTCACATTCAGTAACATACTGTCTCTGTCAGTAATGTGACGTTACACATTTTCATGGACTAAAATGATCTACAGTCCACTGCAAATTAGATGAGGAGCAGCAACAAAACAGCAGTGGAAAAAAATACAAAAACATTCAGGCAGCACCAAAAGGGTAACCTAATGAAACATCAAGTAGTGTTGATGTAATGTTAATGTTACACATGAATGAATGAGTGAATTTTAGGATTAATGTTGACAGTCAACCATCTGAATCTTTCTTTAGATATTCGCTTAAGAAATATCACGTTTGAGCATCTCCTCTCATGCTAAACTCACACAATGAACAATGTTTTTACAGAGTGAATCCATTTCTGAATGATTCGCTGCTCTGCATTGGAGAGCACAGGGAGCTGTGATAAATGCTATGTGAGCAGTAATGACAGAGAGACAGTGGTCCTGTTCAAAACAGAGTTTTGAAATAATTACTGGGTTTACTGAGAAGAGTCAGTCTGCTGTATTAGTGCACAGCAGAGTGACATGGACTCTGTGTGGGAACACAGGACTTTTCTGCTAACCTGGCGATAGACAAGAACCACACCCGTAACCACTGTAACTGTACACAACAAAGATGGCGACAGCTGTAACCTTAAAATACATAGAATACATTTAAAATTAAAGAGATACAATATAAAAGACACAGAACCAAAAGAGCCGTTCATGGGGCTATTCACAGGTGAACAAAACAAACTGTTCTGTCCTCCCTGTTAAAAATAAGAAATCGCCTACTGGTTAAAGTTGATAAAAAGGCCAACGTTAATAGTTAAATTAATTGCCATCTATGATGGGCCAAAAACTCTTATTGCACTAATCATTGGCATTGGATTTAAATTGTGAGGTGCAGATTCATCCAGTATGGATGTAATTTCTAGGATACTAGGCTAATCTGTCCCTGTATGCTTTTTTTAAATTTCTCTTAAATCAGCAGTGCCCATTCGTTGTACAGTCACGACGAAACGTCCGAAGAGGCTAAACCTTTTTGGAAATGGCAAATACACAGCTCATGTCTCAGCTGTCATTCTCTGTTCAGCCAACAAAATTCGAAAGTCGTCTTTGTTACACTTCTGAATAGAATAACAGAAACTGTGTCAGAAGAATTCAGGAATAAATGGAGACGGACAGCAATATTCTCAAATATTAGTCCATACAGTGACCAAAGAATGCAGCTGCACCCACAAACCTGTGATCAAAGAAATACAAAAAACTGTGTTGCGCATTGCATTTCTGATTGTCTCAATGCTGTCATGGTCATTCCTGCCAATGAAAACATCTGCAAAAATCAGCTTCTTTGGGTGGGAATACATTTCTGTTTTTATATTGCCAAACACAATCAAAAACAATTACATGCACCACAACGTGGAGAAAATACGTGCAGCTGCGTTAACCTCAATATACTGCATGCAGTACACACAGAAGAGCACAAGGATATGGGCAGGAATTTAAGCCGAGAATGTGAATAGAGAATGAGCTGGTTGGCTACATAATTATGTGGAATTCCAGGGAGGAGGTTGGCATCTCTGGAACACGTACTGGGATCAAATGCTTTTGTTTCCACTCCAGACAGAACTAGCTGTTTGGCTTATTTAAAGAGAGGCTGGAGGATGGCATGGGGATTGTTCAGAGTCTTGGCATACCAAATTAGCTTTTGCCGCTCATTTAGAAAGATCTAATCAAACATAAATTATTGTGACCACCTGTGAAAGAGAAGGCTGTTGAGTGTTCATCTGTTCCCTTATGGTAAATGCAGGGTCCTTACTCTCTCAATCCAGTGAGTGATCCCCAAACAAGGACCACAGGAGACAGAGAAGCAGATTGCATTCCATCAGATCACGGAGTATCTAATAGGATGCACGACAGCATCTGAGCCACGCTGCTGTTTGCTAGGTTTTCTCTGACCACTGAGAGCCTGGCATGATTCCTTTGACCCAGATATTTAGCAGTTTAAGAGATTTTCTTTTTTAAGATTTTCAGGATAGCTTGCATTACCCCTCTACTGGCACAGTCCAAGCCTGAGCTGTAAGAACACAATTGCCACCAACCCTTGAAACCGATTGACAGGCTTTAAGAAAAGCAAACAGTCATCTGATTTTGCAAACCATATTTAACTCTATGGTAATCTCAAATGTCTGTCTTTGAAAAACAATACTGGGATGCCTTGGGGTCATGCTTGTTTTCATTGCATGTTTTTGTTCAAGACCATGTTTTCCAATCAGTTGTGACACGTTCTGTCAGGTTATGGAGAGCGCTGGTTTTCCCATGAATAGTCAAATTAGACTGGCTAGAGGGAGGATGTAATCGGGGTGCAGTCAGGTATGGCTTCCAGAGCAGCGCAGCCCGAGAGGTTGGCTAGTAATCAGCAACTAGAGGTGTCTAATTGGCATATGGTTCTGTAAGTGCCAGACTACTCTGCTCATTCATCCAAATAGAATACATTCTGTGGCCATCATAAAATGTATGACAAAGGCAGCTTTCATTAAACAAAACAAGAAAAGTGCATTCATTATATTCAGAGTGGATGAGTTCTTTAAATAAGAGAGAACAATTAACCCCATACTATTCTTTGGGTTGACAGAATTAAAATGCCATGCCACATATGTGTCTGTGAAGTGTTTGTGAAACCCATGCTGCAGTATTGAGGACAGATGCGAACACAGACTGTTTGTCGAAATGCCAAACCCTGAATTTGAGCTTAAAAGCCCCTCTGACACAAAGAGACCTATTTTGACTATAGAATAACATATAAAACCCAGAGGAAAATTGGACAGTCCATCAAAAACTGGGCATCTGGCATCCCACTTCTGGGCACCAAGCCAACTCCACCCTGCAACTCTTTCTCATTAAACATATTTTGCCCCCACCAAAAAACAGCTAAAGCAGAAAAGTCAAAATCTAATTTCATTGAATGAAATCGAGCAAAAATCATCAAGCACCCAGTGCTTTCAGAGCTTCACCATGTAAGAATAATCTCAAATCTTAAATGCCTGCTGCCTCTCAGTAGTTAATCTACCATCAAATACTCTATGATACTTAGTTATCAAGGCAAAATGTGAACCCAGTGTGTTGTGGTGATCCGCAACATTAAAAGAAAGATTAATTAAAGAACTCATTTTCATATTGTCATGATGTACTTTATTATTACGGTCAGTAGGTAAATGCACCAAAACAAACTAAATAAATGAACCTCCTGACATTTGTCGGTAAGTCAATTTGCATAAACTTCTTAACTTTTTCTACTACTTTTCTCGTATATGCAACGACTCTGTGTTGTTGTATTCAATTGTATGCCTAATTATGTGTTAAGTTTTTGTTTTTAAAGTTTTGCTGTGAATCACAAATGGTATTTTATGTTGAGTTTGTGATTGCAAGAATTGGCAGGGTGTGCTCTGTGGGATGATAAGCTAATAATAACAAATCTCACAATACCCAAGTGCTTTTTGGAAAATGAATCACCTCAGTCATTAACAACATAACATCAGTCTCTCAAAGCATCAGGTGTTACAGCTTTGATTCCACATTCATTATTTTTGCTGTTGGTGCAACACAATTAGATGCCTAGTGAATCCAGGACTAATCCCTAACACTCCTAGGACATGAACCACAGCTATAAGGAGATAGGAATAAATAAGCTGCAATAAAAAGGTACTAATACCCGTATTACTCCAAGCTTAAATTCTCCCTTTCCTTCAATACATGTGTCCACTTCTTCCTTGGGAGACTGAGATGCTCAAGCCTATCTGACTAATTATTTTTGGTCTATGTGGGAGTAGAAGCAGGCATGATATCAGGCTCGTACGCTGGATTTAGAAGAAGAAGAAGAAACACTATGATTCATGTGCGAGAGAGTGTTATGTACTTTGGAAGGTGACACTGAAAGTCATGTATCTGGGCTGGAGGTTTCAGTGGGACATTTTCTACACAGCAGCCTCAGAGTTTCTGACACCACCTCCACTTTCCCCACGTTTAAAGAGCTTACACACGGTCTCTTCTTCTGGTTTCACTCGCCCATGTCTCTCTCCATTTTTATGAGCGACTTACTGATGAATTTCATGTTCTTCCCACAGGAGTAAGAGAGGAAGCAACGGGCTGGACTATGACTCTAAAAGATGACTTTGGGATCATTGCCTGGACACGGCGAGCTGGGAACAACCTCTGCCTCTTCCTCCTCTTGTCCCTCTTTTCTGTTTCAGTCCAGTCAGACATTGTGTTTCCTAAGGACCATCATTTCTCATGGAAAGCAGGTAAAATGTTTAATTATTTGCTATAAATGTGTTAATCAATGCATCTTTTTTGACTTTTCAGATATTATCATCCAGGTCTTTTATCTCTGGAGCAAAAACACTAGATGTGGTCAATTATAATTCCACACATTGAGATATACAAACTAGCTGCTCGTCATTTGCCAAGGTGGCTTCAATGGCATTCTTTGAAATATTCTTTGAAAAAAATTATTTTTTCTTACCATTGAAGTTTAAAGATTTATCTCTCTCAACCTGTTATGGTTTATAAAGTACAGTTGGATATGCTGCATGTGTGAGCACACAGACACACAGACACACACACACACACACACACACACACACACACACACACACACACACACACACACACACACACACACACACACACACACACACACACACACTTCAGCATACATACTATATTTAAACACACCATAGTCAGACATTACTACTTCTCATTAAAGGAGAAAATAGTACAACTACATTTGTTTTCAGTGCAACCAGTTCAGGGGGAAAGTATTCCTCCTCTTTCTGTCACACATTGTTGCACACATTGTGATATTGGACATCACCAATTGTAAGGGCCCTTACACCTGGGCAGTTAGCATAATAATACCTTCTTTCTGACAGACTATCTATCCCCATCACCGTGGTGACAAGCGGGGGTTGGATTGTTACCATAATGATGTGTATGCTGTGGTAACATGACACGGTTAATGAGACACTGGTGCACTGTAAAACATCGTGTCCTAGTATGTGCTGCTGGTTTCAATGAAAGCATGCTGCATACAGTTCATGTATTTCTGTCAATTTCGGGTCTAAATATATTGATTTAAAGTGTTTTTTATGTTACAAATGCATTTGTGTGCATTATTGCAATATTTTATTTTATTTTATACACAACATTTATCATATTTGCGGGAGAATCACGTCTGGATAACTGTATTGAAAGCTGATATCATATGTCACTCCCTTTTATAAAGAGAATTTGAGGGAATCTCACGATTCATCCTTCACTCGCTGAGCAAATTCAATTGTAAATGCATTTCCAAAGCAGCTTGAGGAGGAAAACTTGGCCTTCCCACACAACCGCCCCACTTGCTGTGCGATTAGCACTTTCATTTCTCACTCTGTGGTTGGGTAATGACAATGCCCAAGTGATAAAGAGATTGATTAATTTCCCTTGAAAGAGCGGATGTTCAAAAGGGATGGAACCGTGACACAGAGAGTGAGGATTTGACATCCTTGCAGGGCTAAGATGGCTTATGAGTTGTTGCTTAACTGGAAATGAGAACCACTGTCGACACAAAAAAAGAAAATCTCAAATTTAACATGCCTCACCTCTGAATATATCCACCTCCTGATGTCTATTTGACTGAGGGACTGTAACAATCGGTATCACAGTGCTTTGAAGTGCAATCTTCAGTTGAAGAACAATCGGTTGTACAATAAAACGACGTATTTGATATAGTTTGGTTTAAATGAGCAAACATTCCTCGGGGCCACACATGTCTCACGTTCACTGTCTCTGCAGTAGCTCCAGATTTATTTCACACGTCTGGGTATTACTTTCATGTTGGCAAATGTTGATTTAACTTCTCCATCTCCACCATGGACATAATATATTTGAATACTTAATTTGGCTGACAAGCTCCCTTTTCATTTTGGACTTACCAACGTAGGAAAGATGTGCTCTAAATTATGCACAGCCACCCTATTGTGTGTTTGGTGTGTCTATCTAGGCCAGCAGCATTGTGGGGTAAATCTTTTGTGTGAGCCAGTTCCCAGAGCTGTGGCTAAGCTGGGAGTCTCTGGCTCAAACAGAGAGCTGGAGACATTTAAGCTTGACCTTCATCAGTGTCTTGGAGAGCAGAATGGAGCATTGAAACACTGCGGCTAATGGGACTATTATTTAACTGTTTAAAGTGACTGTTCAAAGACAAAACCCTATGAACAGCCATCGTTGCCCTTTTTAACAGCAAGGTATACATTTGTGTGCCAAAATAAACTAGAGTAAAAAACCACATATAAGCATGTACGGCTTTTTGCTGAACCACACAAGGTAGCAATCCCTTTTTTTTTACATTTCTGTGTGTGAGAAAAATGCTAAGGATGTAACACACGTGATAAGGACTGGATGTTCTCACTTCAAATACCTTCACAACACGTCAGTGCTGTCAACTGGTACAGCGCAGCGTGATTTGCATTGCTCTGTTTTATTTCATTACATCAGAGTTGTTGCACTGTGTATATTGCATTAAACTAGTTAATGTGTTGGGAAGTTTGCATACTGTAGCTTTTGCCTTTTAAGTTTTTTCTGTTTTTTTTAATTCAAGGGATCATATGCCGTCAATGTTAGCTTAAGAATACTGATATCCTCCTAAACAGGGCATTCAAATTGTATTCATTTTGACTTCCATACGCATTCACATTTAAACGCGACAGCAAGACATGGCGCTCATCCAGTGTAAGCTTTAATCTACTGAAGAAGTAAGATCCTGTCTCTTAGGTTGTCATTTGTCATCTGTGAAATGAGTGTAATTTTTCTGTAGAAGGCCTTTTGAAATGCTGGGATTCACCTATCAGAAGTTATTTCTGTTTTTTTAACAAAAAGGAAAAGAGCTGCTTTATTCTTAGATAAATCCCATAGGGTGATGTATTGTGCATCAAAGCTTCTTGCTCTGAAAGGAACAACACCTTTTATTAAGTTTTTATTATCCTTCTTTGACTAGGGAATCCAACTAGTTCAGGATAGTAAGTTATGTTTATCTCTGAGGAGAGCAATTTGATATTCCAACATCATTTGAACAATACATTTGAGACTATAGTATTAACCCTTGTTAGGACAACACAAGGGTTAACTATACGTTTATTTGACGTTTTGTATTGGCCTGGCATTGAGCTTCGGGGTCCACCCCCCCCCCCCCTCCTCCGGTTCATGTGAAATTACATCACGTAGTACGCAAGGGTCACCGGGTTGGGGGGGAGCCTGAAGCTCAACACCAGGCCAATACAAGCCGTCAAATAAACTGGACGGGTCCCGGTGACCCAAAGGACAACACAAGGGTTAAGACTGCAGTGAGAACTTTAATTCAAATAATGCATTTTTATTTGTGTGGCAACTAGTATTTCCTCATTTACTTACTTGTTTCATTCATATTTATTCCATTTATGGCTAAAAAATGTAACGGTACAAGTTGTTGTTGTTGTTGTTGTTGACGTGATAAATCCTGCCAGGGTCCACTGGAGGGTTGAATTATTAAACCATATTCTGTTCATCTAAGTTATGTGGGAACTTTCAGCTATAAGAATCAGCTAAGGGGAAATGATTTTTATAAGATTAATAAATAAATAAAGGTTTACCTTAATGAGAGGGATCTCTCTCAGTTTCTGCTGGATTATTTAAAGAGATTACAGGGCTGAAGCTCCAGGACCCTGGGCCTTGTGAATGTAAGAACATATGAACCCATATCTGGAGTGATACAGTCAGGCAACATTTAAATTTCATTTCAGGGTCTGAGTGTACTTATTTGCAATTTGACCACACTGTTGCACCATCAAAGCTGAATTCAAACATCACTGCTGCAGTCAGCTTCTGTTGTTTCTGAAAAATAAGCTCAAAAGAGGCAGTGTGCGGAGTCAAACCTTGTCCTAATGGACAATCCCTAGATCCAACATGTTACTTTCTCTTGGGAGCATGAATACACACAGCAATTGTTATGTACGGCACAGGCCAGGAGATGTGTTCATTTGAAATTTGAGTGTGAAGAATACACACAAATAATAAAGGGTGAGGCTATTTGCACCCCTGGTACAATTAGCAGTGTATGCTATTTGTACCCTGGTGCAATTAGAAGTGCTATTCGTACCCTGGTGCAATTAGAAATGAATGCTATTCGTACCCCACCGGTGCACACAGCAATGTGTTCTATTAATACCCCGTCTGGTACAAATATCAATGTATGCTATTTGCACCCCTGTGCATTTACAGTAGCTTGGCATATATTTACACACAGTTATCCATACTACTCATGTATTACACTTTTTTGGAATATTATAGTATATATATATATATATATATATATATATATATATATATATATATATATATATATATATATATATATATATATATATATGTAGGGGAAGATTGATGAATATTCATTAGGGAACTCATCACTGATTGGCTCGCCCTGACATTCTTACCCTAACCATAACCAATCCCACTCTTCTTGCCTAAACCTAACCAACCCAACCAGAGCAGGCAACGAGTACTAGCCATTCAGGGATGGGTCCCATAATGAATATTCTTGAGTCTTCCCCTACCACCCTGCAAAAAAAAATGTCGCGCTCGCGGGCCCTGACTTGCGCAATGGCATGCAAATGATCCAATCCAAAATGAAAAAAACAAGCCTCGGTTGCTAGGCAACCATACTGTATATAAAAATAGGTACTAACTAACAAACAAACGGTTGCATGCTTTCACTGAAGACAGAAAGCGCAACTGTAGTATCCATTTCCCGCAAGAAATTCAATTGTTATAAACTTTAGAGACAAAACTTTCCTAATACGCCTGTTTCCGCTGTCATGGAAGATGAATGTCCGCCATGATCTCGGTGCACGCGAGCAACGTGTTTTTGTTGTAACGTCACAGGGTGTGAATAGCTCAGCTGTGTGGCCGAGGCTATTCGTACCGGGGGTGCAAATAGACACTCCAAATAATAAATGATAAACTTAGGTCTCATGTGACCAGTGCTATAGGTACAAACACCATTCGCAAAGCTTATCAGCTGTAAATGACAAGTGACATGTTGAATAGAGAACAGGTTATTGTAGGAAATCTGAGAATCAGTCATAATCTCATTAGTCACGTGGAGTTGAAATGTAATTGAGTCTGGCTTATCCAAACCAAATCCACGGACACCGTTTTTCCTTACTGTGTGCATTAGTATGAATGTTACAAAGGACCTCTGAACTGTGAACAGCCACTTATTCAGATATATCAATTTACATTTCTGTTTTGTCTGATATTGGATTGAAAAGATCTTAATACAGCTATGACTCATGTTCTTTCGTATCATTTGACTGCACTACTGCCCTAACGATACTTTTCCTGTATTGATCTTTGTCATGGAAATGTGCCATTAAGGTCATGTGCACAGTATAAGTAGTCTTAATTTACAAATGCATCTTTCTATTTCTATTTGTCATTTTCCACACCGGAAAAAAAATGCTTTTCAAATATTTGCTCCAAACCTCATCTTAAAATGCCCTTCTCACATTTAAATGTGGATAGGGAAAGTAAACGATAACAATAATGTACTCCTGGACAGAAATGGGAGTAGAATTGGGAAGAAACAAACTTTCTGTTGCTCAAAGCCTTTTTTATCCCTCATGTTGAATGATCTATATAGCTCATCACACAATTAAGTTGTTGTCATTGACCTATTAAGTATTTGCTGTTGACACCTGAGTGTAATCCAACGAAATTCAAAGAAGGGCTGTGACCATGCAGTGTGTGCAGAGGCACACACACAAACACATATACAACATTTATTCCAGTTCCAATAGAAGACAAAGAACTATTTTGTAAATGTGATTAAGTCGAGCAACTATTAAAACCAGTAGATTAATAACAAAACTATTTATGTAAGAAAATTTACAAAGTATTACAAAATAACATTTTGACAGTAGTAAGAAATAATTTGAAATCTTGCACCATCTGCAGCCCTAAGTACAACATGAGCAAGGCTAATAATGAGTAGACAATGTCATCAGGCCCTTAACATCTGCTCCAATCCCAGAGAAGGGACGTCCCATCTGGCTATAAAAGATGCTTCTACCTGAGAAGCACTCTGAGTTTGCTTGTTTAACAGGCCGACAGTTCTCCATCAAAGTGAAGGCCATTTCCAAACCACGGTAAAACAATTTAAGCTGGTTCAATCAAAGACACAAGTTTTCCTGCTGCCCTTAAAACATTGAGATAACAAGTTCAATAAATGTTGAGGTTTTAAGTTGAAACAACAGCTGTTCTGTCACAGTGAAAAATATTGCAGTCAGATATGTGTTAAATGTTCTTAGTCTGAAGATTCAGTTCTTCATCTGACACAAAGAATTTACAGCTGCCTTTGCTGCTGATGGTGACGCTATGTACCAGAGTACAAAGACACGCAGGGACTGAATTTGATACTAACGTTCATTGTTTTCATTATTATGAAAAAAAAAACAGCAATCATTTACCTTAACTTGGCATATAGCATATATCTACAAATTACAAAACGGAGGGATCTTAAGAGAGTTTTAATTTTTAAACAATGCTGTACAGACCATGCTCCTTGACTTAATTTAGTGAGTTGAGTGAACCCTAGCTGTATTTATTTCAAGTTAATTCAACTTGAAATGTCTACTTTTATATGTAAGTAATGCTTATATTTATGTTAAGATAATGTTAAAAGATTAGCTGATTCTACTCAATTGCTGTATTTTTTTACGATGTAGCCGACACAGATCCCCCTCCTTCATCCAGCTGTTCCAGCTGACTTCATCCCCATATAAAGCCATCTATCCAGACAACATAGTCCAGGAAATGTGCATGTATCAACGATGCTGTTCTCTTTTCACTGACTGGACTAATCCACTCCATCCATGTTCATGCAGCATTTCTACGGCATTGCTAATCTGCTGTGATTCAGCTAATAATCACCTTGAACAACTCAGTTTCATCGGCAATGTCATCTACATATCCATCCTTTTTTTTTCATAAGGTCCATTTGCCCCCACCCAGTTGCTTGTTGTCTTTTTGTTGCAGTTAGTAGTAATGCATTTGTGTGGATGGATTTGTTGTGTTGCCAAGGATCTGTGGACTGCATACATAGTAATAAATTACAACAGAAATATATTTGAATATATTTATAAGTCGCTAAGTCTAGCGAGAAAGTCATCAAGTTGGCAACACTGTCCACAACATTACTGCTGCAGCTTCCTGATTTCCCAAACTACGGAGCGAAATCACAGAACATGCGTTAATTGCGCGTTAAAAATTAGTGGCGTTAAAAGGAATTTGCGTTATCTCTTTATTAACGCATTCATTTTGACAGCTCTTGTTTTTATGGAATTATTTCAGACACTCTGATGGAAAGTTACACAATATGTTGGAGATGGTATGTTTGTTAACTTTTTGAAAGATACATTCTCAGCACTCACTTTTTGACTTTAATGTAATCACAACGATGGCTGCCTCCTGGGGGCTCTGCATTCGTCAGTAGTTTGACAACAGCTGTGTATTAAAGTGGGATTTATTTGGCTGCATACTGTATAGAGAGCTTTTAAGGTAAATAAGCAATGATTCACACTGGGCAGAAAACTGCTGCTGCACTTCCCTCTATGCTCCAAAACTTCTGCAACACGCCGATCAGTAATGTCACAGCATCGCCTGACAGGCATTTGATGCACAACACACTAACAAAATATAAATGACAATAACATCAGCTACAGTTTCAAGTCGTAAGTTCCATTATCTGAGTGTTTTCATGGATATAGCAGATAAGTCACTGCAACCACATGTCACACAATTCCCTCTCATTAAGTCAGTCTTTCTCTAACTTAATACGGGGTTAGAATAGTATTGTTGTAAAGGCACTGGTCTGACATCTCACACACATTTGAAAAAATTAAAAACTGTACAAATTATAAATGTCACAGTAATGATAAAGGTTCCAGTGTTGTGAACATTTTTAGTGATAAGTGCAAAAATACCATCCAAACAATTTTGCAGCAGATAAGGACAGCAGCTACTTTTACTTCCTTTTAAATATGATAAGTCCAGATATGTTTAGACTATCTTGCCACAAAGACTGGGAGGAAACATTTAACATTTAACTTCTGTAAATACAAGAGAAGAAATTTAAAAAGAGTCACCTGCGGTTTCTTTAAAATTATGTCCAAAATGAACACCTTCAATCTGAACACAGGACCTCTGAGAAGGTTTCACAGAACACTTTCATCCATCTGAGCTTCTATTTCCCCGCACACAACCGTTTAAGATGACACACACTTGATTTAACTGTCCCCCCTGTAAAGCTTTCAATATTTTTCTCTTGTTCTATTCATATAGTATCAATTATGCAGTTGGGCATTACAATTCAGTAAATTCCTGCAAATGTGCTCAAATGCTGTCTCATTAAAACTTGAAATAAAAAATGTGGTTTGCAATCTGCCTCCATGCATATCTCCCTTGGGTAGGCTAAATCTAGTACACCAAGTAAGCCGGATTAGGATCAAGGTGAATACAATTCAAAGTTGACTATTGATCTGATCCTGAAAGATGCTGCTCCAATTAGATATTCCATATCTCAAGCTTTTTTAAAAAAAAATTTTTTTTACAAATAGTGCCTTGGACTTACCATTGACAGAACACACAAACAATAAAGTGAGCAACAAATACTCTGCTTTTGTTTAATTAAAATTTGATCAGCATTGAAAGCGCCATATTTATAAAAGGAGTATTCCAGCTATCAAAGAGACCTTGACAAAATTTGACGTGTCTCTTCAAAAGGCCTTTTCATTGATTATTCAATTGAGATCGCACTCATGTCACTCCTTCTGACTGACAGGGAGCTAATTGAGGCTCTCATAAAAAGCTGGTGGCATGTCTCATGAGAGCCACAAGGCAGGAGATTCCTAGCAGTCAGACCCTTAATCCCATGACAATATCCTCGCAGAAGAGTTAGTTTAGAGCGGCTCTCAAAAGTCTCTTTCAAGCAGCGCAGGGTTCTCACATCACCCTTATACAAAACGTTCCAATTCTGGCATCAAGGAGGAATAGGGAAAGACACACGGCTATGACTACAGTAGTTTGAAACTGGGGACAGAAGTAATTATAAATAGTCCTTGATACTAAGACTATCCAGCCTGAAGTGCCATTGCGTAAATGATGGCAATCAAAGAAAGGTCATCTCATTACTGAATGACTCCTGCAGGTTAAATTAATACTTGAAAATTGAAATACATAAAAGGCATCTCTTGAGCTTCTACATTTTTGTTTAATAAAGCCCCATGTGTGCAGAATAGCAGCCTCAATACATCACTCTCAAATAATTTGTCTGGAAACTCTTTCTGCATTTTTACATGAAGAAACAAATACACCGACACGTTCAGATGCTGTACAGTGGTGTCTAGCTTTGTGTGCAGCATTCAAAATATTCAGTCTCTGTAGTATAGCTGACTGCAGTAATGTAAGGACAGTAATTCTTGCAGATAGTTGAAGTAAAATCTCAACCAAACTAGATATTTCGAAGGATTTTAGGAATACCACTGAAGCAAAAAAAAAAGTCACAATGCTGAAATGTGATTAGTCAACAGCTTCAGCTCCTTTAATGCAAATGAGATAAACCTGCTGACAAGGGCTTCTCCTGTTCCGTTGCTGCAAACTGGCCCAAGTACAAACATTTCCGTAAATCAGCAGCACGGAGAGTCAGGCAGGAGCATGTCCTGTTCTTTGATGCCTTGTTAGAAGTTGGGAGTATTGAGGCCGACGTGAATGACCTTGTACTTTGTGGGTTATGCGTGTCTGTGTGAAGGTCAGGCACATAAAGAGGCCGTAAAAGTAATCCGTCATCGCATGGAATGAGAATGGACAAAGCATCTCACAGCCTCTGCTGCACACTACAAAATAAAATAAGCTTCAGTGTCACACAGCATTATTACTCAATCATTCTGGCCCTCATTTTTTGTCAGGGTTGTTAATATGCTCCATAAATGCTCTCTAGTGAGGGACTTTATTGTAATTCCAGTTCATAAAAAAAGGCTATTTGCTGCTTTAACAAAAACACGACATGCCTGTTGTAATTACAATAGTTTTAATGAGATAAACTTCTCTTTGCTTCACAAAAATAACTGTAAGCCTGAAGGTCTTAGCCAGACTGAGTCAGTGTGAGTCCAGGGAGAAGCTGCAGAATGTGCAGGGAGCGCTCAATCAATGCTAAACATGATTCAAAAAAAAAAAAATAACTCTTTTGTGTTCATCTTCATGGAGCAGTTTCCTTGACAAGCTGGTCTCCCTGCTGGAGTGCTCTGTCTTTGTCAGCACAACTGCTTACACCCCCTACTGCAGACAGAGCTGTAAGTAAATAGGTTACTAATAAGATTTCTCATTTCTTCTTGCAGATTTCACTATATTTCTGTAACTACAGTAGGTCCTCCTTTGATAATTAATGGCATGCTATTTGTTTCCTGGGGTGGAGGTTTAACTTCACTTGAAAGATCTCCTCAGAAAAATGAAGGATGGGGACTCTTTACTGATGCACTGGCCAAAATAAGAGAATGAAAGGAAGATGATAATGTTCTCTGTGTTTGAACAGCAGCTTCTGCAGAGACCTGTTAAAATAGTCTACTTTGTTTACTGTGCGTTTGACCCAGATGGGAACACACTTGAGAGACAGTGAGGTGAAACCAAATGGATTTCATTCTTACCTGAGAAAAACTCCCACATGAGTCATTTTCTGATTGCAGAGCACTGTGTATCAAGAGTGCTTGTTTTATTCTACCATTTGATCAACTGCTGTGCTGAAACAGACTATTCAGAGCAGAGGATGTAGGAGGGAAGAGTGGAAAAAAGAGAGAGGATGTGAGCAAAGGAATGCAGTGGGGTTATCCTACCAGTATTAATGCGGTAGCCATTGCAAAATATACGTTTTGAATTCATCTACCAGAAAATGTAGTATTAAAAACATGCAAATATGGGATCTGGGCTCTGTTCCATGAAGCAGGTGTATGGAGCTATCTGAATGACTTTACTGAGTAGCCCTGTGCCAATACAGTCTCCGAGAAATTCCGTTTTTATACTACTAATTTTCAACAGCAAGTTACTATGGCACAATTGCACATTGTCATGGTTATGTTTAGGTGCTCACAGCAGTTGGTTAAGGTTGGGGAAAGGTCTCTTAGTACACCCACCATCCACCCTGAATACTTCCCTATGACTTATGTGTGGTACAACAAGCTTCATCACTTGAGAAAACATTGCCTGTGAAAATAATCCAGGCAGCAATTACATGTTTTACCATGACATAATTGGGAAAAGAAATTGATAATTTATAAACATAATTTCTAGGAGACAGTGTTGGCAATGTTTTTTGGTAACTTAAAGGGCCGGTACACCCAAACGAGTGTTTTCACTTATAGTAGTACGTAGGCTCTATACACACAGCCTATGCTGTAGCCTACATAAGTGGCCTACGCCATTGTGAGTTTTATACTTGCTGCTGTGTCTGCGTCGTTCTAGTGTCGTTGGAGACAGAGAAACAAAGTGTGTCCTCTGTGTTTTCTGACAGTGGTCGGAAAGCTGTAACAGGAAGGGTTAACCCTCTCCTCCGCCGCAACGTGAAGTTACATTTGTGGGAAAGTGCATGTCAGGTGCACGTAGGATCTGTATCTGCACGTACCTACGTACCTACTAACGGCGTAGATTCAACGCAGAATTCATAATCAGTTAGGGCAGATTAAACCACTGCTCAGGTTGAAAATACACTGGAATTACACTATGGATTTTAACACTGTACTCTCATTTACTTATATCATTGTCCATGTTCAGCATCCCCCTTTGTCTGCTGCTTTTTTGTTTCACCATGCAGATCCATAACCAAGAATATAAACAATCAATATTTCCTAAATGAGATATCCTGAATGAGAGGCCAATCCATCAGACTGACTGAACATTCGAGAGCCTTGTGATAACGGTGCTAAAGCACAGTTGGATTGTGCAAAGCAAAGAGATCAGAACCAAAAATGAATATGTCTTGCCCTGTTCCTCATAAAAATCAATAGGGAAAGAAATCCAGTGTGTGCGTAAATAATTTGCCTCTCTCTACCATTAGTAATAAAGCTACAGCTAAGAGGCAGGTGGATGTCAAGCAGTCTTTACACACAGTCCTGAGAAGAGGTCTAATCAGCCAAAAATAATTAAAGAATAGGTATTTTAATAAACCTGACTCTTACAAGAGGGCCCTATACAAATGTAACTTTAATAACTTTAATAAACTTTTTTTTATAAACTTAGCACAAAAAGTAAGGGAATTTGTGTTTGGTAGATTATTTCTCTGTGGTAACAATGCTTTTTGGCAATAAATCTTATACCGTTGGAAAGCCTGTTTAGTTCCCTTTCAAATGGTGCCCCATTTGAAAGGAACATGCATTTGTGGGATGAGCAGCAGTGCTGAGTATGTGGGTTGCGCCCATGAAAAATTTGCCAAATCTTCTCTGCCAATGCCAAACAGTTTATTCTGCCATTGACTCGTTTGGTGTTTGGTGGATTGGATGATTTAAGTTTGAAGAAACAAGACATATTGGCAATTTAACAATTTATTCATTTCACAAACAGGAGCCTCAGTAGCCTGTGGAAGAACCATACACAACCACAACAGCCTGGGACCTCCTCCTCATGCTGGTCACCAGCCTGGTCACACACTGCTGTGGGATGGCATCCCATTCTTCAACCAGCATTTGTCGCAAGTCAGTCAACGTGGTTGTGTTGGTCACTCTGGCACGAACAGCACGCCCAAGCTGATCCCACAAGTGTTCAATGGGGTTGAGGTCTGGACTGCTGGCAGGCCATTCCATCCTCTCCACTCTCACATTCTGGAGGTAGTCTCTGATAAATCCCGCCCTGTGGGGGCGAGCGTTGTCATCTTGGAGGATAGAGTTCGGTCTCAGACTGTGGAGATATGGGATTGCCACTGGTTGCAAAATCTCATCTCTATATCTCTCTGCATTGAGATTGCCTCCAATGATGACAAGCCTCGTTTTTCCAGTGAGGAAGATGCCGCCCCACACCATCACACTGCCTCCACCAAAAGTGTTACTCTATCAGTGCAGCAATCAGCATAGCGTTCTCCGCGTCTTCTCCACACTTTGACCCTATGATCCAACTGCCGTAGGCAGAATCTTCCAATCCACCAAACACCAAACGAGTCAATAGCAGAATAAGCTGTTTGGCATTGGCAGAGAAGATTTGCAAATTTTGAATGGGCGCAACCCACATACTCAGCGCTGATGCTCATCCCACAAATGCATGTTCCTTACAAATGGGGCACCATTTGAAAGGGAACTAAACAGGCTTTCCAACGGTATAAGATTTATTGCCAAAAACCATTGAAACCACAGAGAAATAATCTTCCAAACACAAATTTCCTTACTTTTTGTGCTAAGTTAATTTAGAACATACAGAACATACAAATACAATTGAACAAGAACAAAAACCCTCTCCCACCCCCCACCCTCTGCGGTCTCGAGGAAAACAAAAACAAACAAATAAACTAAAACAGAAATCACACCTTGCCTAGTCACTCTCTCTAATTCTTGTGATGCTGAGGTCATTAGGACTAATACTTGTGCTGCTGCGTTTTTCCATAGGTCTATAGTCGATGATTTGGTTTTGTTAATCCTTGCTGTAGAGAGCTCAAGCATAACTATGTCTAGAAAATATGCCAACCACTGTTTTATACAAAGCGATTGGGGGGGGGGGGGGGGGGGGGGGTGGGGGCTAGCATACACTTTTTTTGGACACACACCTGCAAAGGCATGGTCTTGCAGTCTTAGACTTCCAGTGAGTTTAAATGTTTTACTTTTAATTTATTTATTTGTCTGTTTTGAATGTTGGGACCAGAGAGGGACCCTGAAATCCCGATATGAATCCATCAGATTCTAGCGTGGCTAATACAGAGTTTAGTAGCACATTGTTTAGCTATAATTTACATCATCCACTCAAAATGTCAGATTTTGATGCCCCCGAGATTAGTCAGGACTTCTCAATAGCTCACTGATTTATAACATTTGGGAGGGAGTCATAAAACCCCTGCATTGACAGTAGTTGCAATATGCCATGTTAAACACAATCCTGGAATGCACTGACATCCAATGATGAAATAGTAGTAAGTAACCGAGGCAATTATCCCAGATATGAGTTATACAGTAACTTATGTATGAGGTTTGGGGGTTTTATGCCACATAATTTCATTTGCATTAAGGGTTTGATTGGGTGTGGCCACTGTCCAATTATATCTCTGCAGCATATCATTTTTATTCATTCAGTCTTTCCACACATTTCATTTGTCCCGCCCTGGGATGAGCCGCTGAATAATTCTTTGCTGTTGAGAGTAGAGGGAGAGCTGAATCGACCTATTGGCTTCAATGGGCACAACAAACACTTTAATGAATTCTGCTAATGCTTCTCTTTTATCCTCTTTTTTGTTTAGCAAGGCGGCATAATGTTTTTTTGGTGACTTCTTAATCATAGTGTGGACTTCACAATTTGCAATTTTCTGCTTTACTTATGAGATGAGAGAGGGGCATTTCCTAAATGGGCTAAATGAATAAATGCCAAAGCTAAACAAGACATCTCTGCTATTCCAATCTAAACATATCCAGATAATTTTCAGGCAAAATAAACTCTAGCACTCATACAGTAATTATTTAGTAAGGACAGGATAATTATTAGATAAATATTGGTACACGTTGGCAGTTTAATCTCATATTAGCTTTGGCTGAACTACTGTATGCATGTGTTACACAGAACAAAGGCTGTGTTGTTTGTCCCCCATCTCTTACAGTTTTATACCATTCCTTTGGGCAATATGCATCTTTTTTGTGAAGTCACAAACACACGAACTGATTGCTTAAGTTTAGTAATTCTACTTTTATTAACTGAAAGACTGTTGCACTTTCTCCAGCTATGTTTAGTAGTTAAATTAACTAAATGCTAACGTCAGCATTCTTCTGTGCTGGTGATAAGCAGATATTATGCTTGCCATGTTTACCATTTGTGTCTAGCGCATTAGCATCATAACATTTGCTAATTGGCATTACACACAACGTACACTTGACTCTAATGGGAATGTCATTAGTTTAGCAGGCATTTGGTCATAAAGCAAAGTATTGGAATTTTGATCTGGTGCAAGATAAAACGTCAAGGGATAATTCAAGTTATTACAATTCATCCTGAGGGGGACATACATGCCTGACATATTTCATGGCAAATCATCCAGTTGTTGTTGAGACATTTATGCCAACCATAAATGTCAACCTCATGGTTGTGCAAGAGGAAAGGTCAGGGTATCACCAAAGTCAGAAGAATTTATCTTCTGGGAAGCATTGATGTATGTTCATAATCGTGGCAATCCATCCAGTACAGTGTTCTGAACCAAAGTGGTAGACTGACTAACTGACCGATGGACTGACACAGTCATTACCACCCATAGAGCCACACTGCTACCATAGCTAAAACAAAGCCTTTCTAACAATACTGTATCTGTTTTATTTACTATTAAAATAAGAGTATTTATGTTAGAATAAGAGTAATTCCAAAATATCCTTATCCAGAAATTGCAATTATGGTGAAATAATACCACGTTGCAGATCTTCAGAAGTCTCCTGATGTCTTCAGGGGGAGTTAGCACAAATGGTTTTATAATTATTCATCTCAGCAAAGTTACTTTACCTCAGGACTACATCTCCCCAGCCTTCAAACCCTGGATCCTGTTGAGAAAGAATTATTGAATTTCACAAACCTGAAGTTGTAGTGTTGAACTTATATGGAAGTCAAGTGGGAGTGCAGTTCACAGAGATTTAAATAAGGCACTCACAAAGTTGCATTTCAATAAGATGTAACTAGGGGAGAGAACACTATTGCAATAATAAACAGACAGCGATGGGAAAAGGGTGCTGATAGGTTTTGCTGTAGGGGGGCTTGGGGGCCTTTCCTTGATCAGGGATCATACTCTTAGACTGGCTGATTTGACAGCATGAGGCCTCCTCAGCCAAAGAATGGCAGAAGCAACTTAATGACAAAGTCGGAATATCCAAAGAAGCTACTCATCACAAATGAAGTGAGGCCTGAAAAGCGTGTAAAAGCAGAAACTACAAAGTTGTTAAAGCTATAAATCAGCCTCATGCATCAGCTGAGCTTGTCAACTGCCGTCACAAATAAGCCATCATAAAAGCCCCTACATATAGAATTTGAAATGTGTTAACTTCTGTGACTCCTTTAGTCCCTGAGGCAGTATTTTACAATAGGTGTTGAAAAACAATTCACCCCTCAATACTAATATATGGAGAAAAGGTGATGAAAAACTGCCAAAACTGGCATAACATGCATAACGGGATTTATTATGAGAACAATAAGATATTCTCTGTCATTGCTTTTTCCGTGGACAAAGGATTTATTTACACGATTACAGTATGTGTGCAATAGTGTTTGGCCAAAGGCTCTGCTTTTTGTTGATGTTAAATTACACCTTACAAATAACAATAACCAAAAACAGCCCTGAAACATAAACAATCTATTTTGACACATTAACAGGCTCATATTCAATACAGTAGTTGGTCTGACTGAACTAGGTAACCTTGTTAGAAAAATGGCTAATTTAACAACAGAAAGTCAGTTAAGCATTCTGTTATGTTCAGGATCATAACATGTCTATAATTACATTTACATTTGGAAGATGCTCGTATTCAGAGCGACATACAGCTCTGATCAGTATTCATGATTAAACCAGGACCACCGGACTGAGATATCTGGTGGCAATCAGATCATTGCTGACCTAGGTTAGCATGGGAGCTACAGGGATTGAAAGTTGAACTCATCATGGGAACAGAAATAGACTATAGCCTGTACATAGTGCTTTGGTTTTTCAAGGTGCTTGTCCTCTCCCATAGCTACTAGAGGACAAATAGTACAAATAATAATGTACTTCAAATTTTCTGTGTGTTTCCCCATAATGCTAACATCTTGTGTTTATCAGAATATCTAAAAAGGGCTCCAGCCCACCATCTCCCTGAGACAGTCATTTTCATTAATCCCTGAGAAAAAATGAGCACACATTCTTCGCCTCATCGTCTGAAATTATGTTTGGGGTGTTCTGTAATTGTGATACAGGGAAAGATGCTTAACTATGAGTTTGCAAGAAACTCATAGCACATACATTAATTAATATAACGCGGAATGTCCAAAGAGCATCTGTAGTTGAATACAAGAAAGACCCAGCAGCGCTTCCACTCCTTTGTCTGCAGTAATTAATATAAGTTTGATACGCCATACATCATTTTCCTACCCCAAACGCCCAGCACTTAATCATGAGGAAAGAAGCCAGGTGAACTTTTAATTAGGATTTGTGGAGTGATGTTTCATTACCTTTGCCGTGGTATGATGGCCTCTGCCTTTCTGTGCATATCAAACATTGGCTGGGAACATTGACGGTCCTAACAGGAAGACATTTTTTTAGGTTAATGACCATATCATTTTTTACCTGGTGGGTGCCACTAAGAGGCCCAAGTAATGACTGTATTATACATGTACTCATGAATTATTGTTATGCAGGTACAATATTTGCACAGACCGGCTGCTATGATGAAACAATATTAAGCCCATGACCTTTCTTATGCACTGAGTTGAGTGCTGTCTTGTTAACTTTGATCCAGAAACAGTCTTTGCTTTGTCTGCAGAAACTGATTAATCGCTGCGCTGTGGTTTTCAAGTACAACTTTTGGGTAATATTCTCGGTGTATTGGGAAGGAACTGAAAATACAGTGACAACTCCTGTTCTTTTAGGGAAAGCCACTGGTAAACAGCAGCTGCTACCTCCAAATCAGAAAGGACATATTTAAGACTTTTCATTATCCAATTGTCTTTAAATCCATGTGACTTATTATGACACAGTGGCTGCAGATTTCCAGCAGAGTACAGGTGGAATCTGTGGAAGGTAGAGCTCTCAAAAACATAATGGGCTCTACCACTCTCTGTTCAGCTGGGTTAGAAAATTGGTCAGGTTTTTTTTAGGGCTGTCAGCATTAACGCGTTAATCGCGATGCGATTAAGGGTCGAGCATAATGCGTTAATTTTTTTTTAATCGTACTAATCACATGCCGCCATTTATTAATTAATTTTCACTTCACTCTGCTTTGCATCGTTCCTAACGGCTACTATTTTGCCGTACTTCCTCGTAACACATCCTGCTGCTGCAGGAATAGCAACGCGGATTTCGGTGCCTCATTCTGGTGCCACTGATATGCCTGCACTTCTCTCTGATGCTCTGAAACAGACGTCACAGGCAACAGAAACATTGCTGCACGCTAGTTAGTTAAGCTAGTTAACATTACACTTGACAGCAGCTAACGTTAGCCGTAGCTGGATTAAACCATAGACAGTATAAGAAGGATTAAACACGGTTACAATGCTGACAGCTAATGCTAAACGGTGTTAAGTTTGTCTGTATTTCACTGTAGAGGATTCCGACACCGGGATGTAACAATCTGCAGCTGCTGTTGTTGGAAAAACACAGGTGGTGCGTTCAGTGAAACTGGTAATTTACAGGCTCGTGGTGCATTCAAAGTTGTTGTTAAATTCAAATGTGTGACTAGATTAAATATATAATAAACAAATACAAATCTTAAAATCATGTTCATAAAGTAACTTTCTTTGCATTCATTTGATTCCCAATCAAGATACACTGGTAAGAATGGCTTTCCATTGTTATTATGTACTTAAAAACAGTTCTGAAATGCAAAATAATAGAATTTTAATTATGTGATAAAACATGCAATTAATTGCGATTAACTATAGAAATTCAACGATTAATCGCAATTAAGAAAATGTAATTGTTTGACAGCCCTAGTTTTTTTTCTAATCTTTTACTCAGTAACTACCATAGAAATGTGTTTGATTAATGTCCCATGGAACTTAAAATGAGAGCAGAAATGTTATCCCCACTCTCTCTGTCTCTGATTCTTTTAAATGAGTGTTAACGTGTCAGGCTGTGATGTGAATGGCATTTCTCTTTGTGATCCAAAGAGCTAGCAATGCTGACTCAAAGGTAATCCTAAAATGTGTTTTTCGGTCTTAAACACTAACTCTAACACACTCAATTCTGCAACATGAATCATGTGGCTGGATCTGTGATTTGATTTATGTCTCTCATTTAATTATAAATAATCCTTGTGTAAAAAATGGTCAATGCCAGGACTGGACTAGGATAATAATGCAGGCCGGGAATCTAACGTCAGCCCAGGCCAATTTCAACACATTCACGACAGATCCCATAAACTGTCTGTTTTGTTGAAACATTTTTCCATGTACTGTTTGTGCCAGTAACATATCTTTTATTAGTATTGCCACAAAAAAAGTGCTGCAACAAAACAAAACAAAAAACATCCAAAATAGTTATAAATAGCCAAGTGTCTTCAGTTTCAAATAGTCAATGGACTTTTGAACACTCTTGGAGTGTTTGTTTTACACCAGATATTACCCCAGAGCTCTGATAGAACTTGTGTTGTGCATCATGAAGCTCTGGTAGATCTGTGTAGCTGGAGGCACTACATAGCTACATAGCACTACATAACTGTTGCACCAAATGCTTGCTCATGGGAAATTGCTGGGTCTGGGTCTTTGTAAATTATAAAGTGTGGTCTAGACCTACTCTATCAGTAAATTGTCTTGAGATAACTCTTGTTATGATTTGATACTATAAATAAATTGAATTGAATTGACATAACATTATTATTAGTAAAACACAGACTCAAATCTATATTCTGTTAATATTTATATTGTTCCGTCAATGTTCTTTTGTATATGCTATTGAATAAATTAACACATTAATGAAACTAAGGAATGGTAGATGGGATATTATGACGTGCTAAAGTAGCCCTGTTAGCATGCTTTGTTTTAAAAATAACACTAATCGTGTCCCTTGCTTGTGAACATATTTGTAATTTTGCAACATTTAGCCTCTGAGCTCCATCTTTTCTCCACATGCGAGTACCTGAAAAAGCAGGCTAACTGAACGCTGAACACTGTTCAGTCAGTTCCTGCTTTTAACCTGACAGCATGATCTCTGCCATCACACATGATTGGTCGCACGCACGTCCTGATGCTCCGGGCCAGTCGGCTGGCAAGGCCATCTGGTAGTCTCCCAGTGCTTCTGATAGCCAGTCCAGGGCCTGTTCCAATTAGGACTACATTGTAGCAGTTTCATTATGGAGCGGAACTGCATCATTTAGATTCCCATGGAGAGCAAAAAGGCCCCAATAGTTTTCTTCCGTATTGTTGTTATCTTCATAGTGTTTCCCTGATCTGTGCAGAGAACGGCATCAGAGCAAAATTGTTGTGTAAGAAAACCTCAGCGAGAGTCCAAGCAACCTTGATTTATCCCCCCTGTTCCTTCACCATGTACCATGCCAATGGGGCATGTGATAAGTGAATGTTGCTGCTGGCAGTATCATGGCTGTAGCCAGATTTATGTTCAAGCAGCTGAAATCGGATACCTTTGAAGATGTAGATTTTGTAACTTTACTTCAGTTAGACCAAGATGAGCCCTAAGATTGTTCATATCTGACAGATAACCTGCAAGGGTTGTGTTTATAAATGTAGGGTGTACTGCAGGGCTATTGCATTGCATTGTTTTACAGGTGTACCTACGTAATAATCTGGTTGCACAGTGCATAGTCGGGAATATTCAATTCATACTCAGAGCTGTGAATGCCTGGTCTCAAATTCTGCCTTGACTTATGAGCCACACAATGCAAGCCATACAGCTGATTTTCAGGGTAATTTAAATCCATGCATCGCACCCACGCTTCTAAATGATATGTGCCCACGCTTACATAACTGCCTTTCTTATTTTGTGTGTATTCAAGAATGAAGAAGACAATGCCAAGCTCTCTGACAGCAGATCGATACTTACGTATTGTAACTAGTATAGGCACAGCCCTCTTAGACATATCGCTAACGGGGTTTATCCCTTCGCGCATGCGCAGTCGTGAAGATTTTCTTTCTCGCCATGTGCCCCGCACGGGCCTTTCTTACGTCCGCAGATACTGTATATTACAGTGGCGCAACCAGAGATCTGCTCCCAACATCAGCATTTTTCTTCAGCCAATGTTGGTGAAGCAGGTGGCCTGAATCTTGGAGGGCTGTGCCTATACTCATAGAATCTGGAGTTACAATACGTAACTATCATTCTATTTCGTATAGGCTTCGCCCTCTAAGAGCTATTGCTATTGGGTTAAGGGCGAAGCTGACGTAGTCAACACCACCTGCGACACAAGGTCCACAAGCAGAACATAGACTAATTCAACTTCCTATTTCCACTGAACAAGGTTTAATGAATCAAAACACATTATTTTGATGAGAAAAACCCTGTCATCATGAGGAGGCCTATTGATCGTGAGGCCCATGTCATGTGGATTGTGAAAATGTTTTATGGTGACAAAAATTAACATCACAATTAATAGCTGCAAAAAACCCTGCATTCCTCCAAGCCACTCAAGTGCAGAAGGATGGAGCCAGCAGCAAAACCAAACCTGGCAGCGCATCATCTGCCGTCAAGTGCGGATAACACTGCATGAGTCATGGGGGACTCAGAAGCACCGTGCAGATGAAAACGGATGAACGGGCACGGGGACGCCCAGGAGGCTGCTGCGCAAACGTTGGCCACTGTAACGCTGCTGAGGGGGCCGCGGACGGTGGCAGCGCTCTCGCGGAGTGCGCCCAAATGCTCCTCCATGCTACAGGCGTGGGTCATAGCTTCACACAGTCAATGAGACAGACGCTGCTCCGAAAGAGCCGCACCTTGTTGGTTGTGGCCGAAGTGCCGCTCTCTAGGAGGGGTGTTACTGCATCCCCTCCACTACCTACAGCCCGTGGCTGTCCCAGCCTCAGCGGGGAACAACCAAGCTTAGCGGTCATGGCAAAGACAGCAGAGCTAGCGGTCATGGCGAAGATAGCAGATCTAGCGGTCATGCTAGCAAAAAACGGTATTGTTCAGCGTCGCAGCCACCTAGGCTGTACACTAGTACGCGCGGTCAGTGAAGCGGGGCATGGACCTGGTTTTGGGGAGACGACGGTGTGGGCTTCCGTCGGCCAAAATAGGGGGCCGTCGAAAGCGGGATGCAGGCCAGGCTCTGCCGCTGTGGTGGGACCGCCGTCCATTTCCCGGGTTAGGGGAATGCTACTCGGCATACGCACAGGTCAAGAACAAGAACCTAGCAGTGGGCAGGGAGCCTGCCCGCTGCGGAGGAGAGAAAAAGGAGAAATCTGCCGGTGTGGTGCTCCTTTCCTGGGACGGAGACAGTCACCGTAACGGGACTTGTAGTCCTCCGCCGTTACGAGCTTCAGTCCTCCCAATGGGGAGGAGGGAGAGCCGGCGAGGGAACCGTCTTCAGGGAATCGAGTCAGTAGACTCGTACCCACCAAAGAGGTCCCCTTCCCGGCTGTCTGGGTGCCGCTGCAGGCGGTAATCTTACCTTACTTGACTGTCCGGTCGGCTGCCATCATCTGCTGCTTTAGTTCCTCCGGTGGTAAGCAACCACAGAACTGCCAATGGCCGGCGGGCCGGCAGCAGGATGTAGACGGTCGGTGGTCGGTACACGGCGGACACCACTATTCTTTGAAGTCTTCAAACTGCTTGTCGCTGAAGAAAAAAATGGAAAAAACTGCGCATGCGCATGCGCGAAGGGATAAACCCAATAGTGATAGCTCTTAGAGGGCGAAGCCTATACAAAATAGAATAGTCAAGAATTCAATACACGTTAATTCACAGAGTGAGGGGGGGGCGGGTTTCACACTCATTTTTAAGTTGTCCCTCTCACGTGTCTGACAGAGAATATACAGTAAGCTGTTCTTGCTTAATCTGTTTTAACCAGGACAGCCATCTACGCAGCCTGTGCAACTGCTTGCATATAACTTGTTCTTTACGCATGTACTGTAGTTGCAACCTGAAGCATATTTTTACCTTTCAAGTTTATTTTATTCCATTTTACGTGCGCAACTATCATGAGCACTGTGACACCCAGCACTGTGCTTGAATGCATCCTGTGTACACTGCAATAAGATTTAAGCTGGTACTGCTGTTGCTGTGTTACTGACGTGCTGCTTTCATTTTGCAGCCTGTGTAGGCCTTGTGTAAGTTGGATACAAGTAGAGGTCTTAGGTTAGTTAGTCAATAAAGATGTCTCACTCAGGACAAATATGGTGGTCTGAGTGACTGAACTGAGCAACAGACTAGCCAACAATATTCATGCCATTCAAATCATTTTTCCCATATATTTGATTTTGGCTTATTTGCACACCACAGCCGCAGTGTCCTCCGTATTATCTGAGGGAGATGAAGGAAGGTACACATCCAACTATCAGAAGTCCCAAACCATCCATTCATTTTCTGTCCTTTCCTATAAGTCTCCCAAAGGAATGGAGTCGAAGCTGTCTGCACATCTCTAATGGACTCAGTGATAACAACTACCGTGGCTGCACAGTCGCTGATGGCTTTGTTTGAATCCCTGATAAAGACAGACCAGAGACTGTTGTGTTGTGTATTTTGGGCTGAGGTGATTGTGTGGTTATCAATGTACATCCGTATACAGCAGCCTTCCAGAGTATATTGAGCGATTTTTCAATTTCACATTCAAAAGCGTACTGTGTTATTTCTGTATTGTACTTTCACTATGAGATGCAAAAATCTTGGTAGCTAAACACTGAGCCTTTGCCTACTTTGGCATCAGGGAAGGAAAAGTCTCATGGTTTCTTCTATTGCCACGTCATTTAGGTGATAGGGATGCTGGCAAATGTAATTTTGTCCAGTCATTATTTATTTGACCTCCCAGAGATGACCATAAAAATTAGAGGAGAATATGATTAATTACTGAGGGACAAAGGGAAGACAAATGACAGATAGGTGAAGTATTTCGCCTCTGCAGGTTACACTCTGTAGGCTACCTGACTCGGGTAATCACGTCTTCTGTGAGAGAAACTCTCTTGACTCGGGGTCCTCATTGAATTGGTCCTCAACTCAGCTGCGTGGCCATATTGTGGTTGATTAAAGGAAAAAAAAATTGTTCTGTTTTAAGTCTAAACCATGGAATTACTCTGGAACATGAAAACCCAGTGGACAAAGATGCTTTCAGCAGTGTATTCATGAATTGCCATTAATTTTCAGTGACAGTGAGGCAGACTGTTTGTTGGTATGGGGATATCAATACTCAAGTTTTAATAAATCTGATCCTGATGTCTCCTTTTGAGAATTAAACCTGACAGACATTTTGTAAGGTTTACTGGAAATGTTGAATACTAATCATTGGTAGAACATTGTTGAACAAATAGATATATGAAGTAAAAGAAATATGTCAGATCTTCGGCAGTTTGTCTATACCAAACGCTTTGAAATATAATTCTCAAGAAATGTGCAGTAGTGAGATTGTGCTCTTTAAAAAGTACCAACTTGTAGGACATAGGGTGACATAGTAAGAATTGTTGGATTTCAGGATGGAAGTCCTTAACGGACATGAGCTTGAGTACTGTCTGCTATAACTAGGGTTGGGTACCGAACTCTGTACTTTTTTAGGTACCGACCGAATTACATCGGTACTACCGAGGACCGATTCACTTTAAATCAAACGGTGCCCGAGAGAGCGCATAAGCGCAAGCATATCTGTCCTCTCTGCATGTTGACAGCAAGCGGAGCTCCGACACATGCCACGTGGTTAATTAACAAACGGTTAACACAACCACCCTCCTCCCTCCGCGGACTTCCATTCGTTCATACTACTCGCTACGGCGATAATTCACACATAATGTAGGTCAGTGGAGGTCAATGGAGTCCAAACAGCGTTGCTAAAAAGCGATTATGTGTCTTGATAACAAGCCAAAATGGCATACGGATTGGCGTGTCATACATATGGAACTTTATGAGATCAGTCTGCAACTGAAATTATTTTTCTGTTATTAAAGAGGGAAAGTACCAAAAAAAGTTACCGTTGGGTACCGGAAGCAAATTCTAGGTACCGTAGCCTACTGGAAAAAAAGTGAACGGAACTCAACCCTAACTATAACAGTAAATGTTCCTTTCCCTTAATTATAATATTAATCTTTCCATACATTATTATTAATTATTACACTATTAAATGATTTCTTGACCACAGCACAACATACTGTAAACTCTAATTGACATATGTTCACCTTTATAAAGTTGTTACAGTATGGTGAATATGTTAACAAACAATTAAAATAGGTTTGGTTGACTAAACTCAGTGATTCTCAAAGCGGGGTCCATGGCACTCTTTTTTTTCATATATATCTGTAATAGTTCATAGATAACAAATATCTTTTGTTGTTGTTTCACATAACTGAGAATTTTATTATAGTGTAAAAAATAGGCTACAACAAATTATTCCAAGGGACATACATGAGGGGTCCCCTCCCCAGTAAATTCTCTTGTATCTCTTTTGCAAGAAGTCCTTCGCTGTAAAACGATTGAGAACCTATGGTCTAAACATAACTATGTAATAGATGCAACAGCTAAGAGCATGCTGATGTGACTCATTTTAAGCACAATTTGTGTTGTTTAGGTATGAATGAGCACTTGCTAGATTATATTGTTGTGGTAGAGGAAACCTGTCTGCCTCAGTATGAAGTGCTTTCACCTCACACTTGAGCAGAAATCGAGCAGCACGTCGGGAATCGCTGCTCAGTCTGAGAGCAGCTCAAGGAAAACCTCTGCGGTGCATCAGCAATCAGTGCTCTAATGAAATTTCAGCATGTTCAACCATGAACACTAGCTTCAAATCTCCCCTCAAACACATGTGAGTATTCCATTTCATTTCATTTAATTCCAAAACAGTCAATACATTTCTTTTGTTTTTGATTTCAAGTCAATCATTTCACCTCCACAAACTCACCTGCATCGTCATTCATAAATGTCACTTTAAGCGTTTAAATCATTGCAGAGTATAAAACTCTACTGCCCTCCTGTGCTGTGTTGACATGACATTACACATAATTGAATACCATTTGCCATTCTGTTACATTTTTTGGTAGCACTTTATAATACACATAATTCATCATTTATTAAGCATTAGTTACCTATTAGTTACTTTTTTGTTCATACATAATTCATCATCAGTAAAGAATTTGCTCACACAGTTATAGTTTGTTCATAGTAAATAAGCCTATCTAGAAAAATACGTTTGTAAGTACATGATTTATACTTAATAGGTAATGAAACAACCATTTATAAATGAAATCATTTTCCCATTATAAACCAGTTGCAAACTATTACTAAATGCTTTGTTCATCATTTGAAAATGCATTGCTCCTATGTTAATTCTCATAAATAAAGCATTTGTATACACTCATAAATGGTTTGTTCATAGTAAATAAGGCTCTCGAAAATGATGTTTATAAATAGAAGTTTGACACTTAATAAGTATTGCGAAAACCATTGGTAAATTTCATAATTTTCCCTTTATAAACTATTTACAAACTATTAGTAATTTCATTGTTTATCATTTGTAAAGCATAGTTCCTACATTCATTCTAATCAGTAAAGCGTTTGTAAATACAGTTAGCAAATGGCTGGTCCATAGTAAGTAACCCCATGTAAAACGTTTATGAGTTGATGTTTTTAATAATTCATAAATGATGCATTAACCATTTGTAAATTAAGTCATTTTACCATTATTAACTAGCTACTCAGGAATGTATAAGGTCGGTTAAAACTAGGAAGTTAATGATTAACAGACTATCTAGACCTACATTTGTTCATGCCTTAAATAAAATGTTATGATTTAGAAAAAGGCCTAAAGGCCTGCTGGTTAGTTAAGTATATTGTGTGAGCCCATCTAAAGTGAGCACTTTCTATGCTTTACAAAGCATTTATAAATGAGTTGCAAAGGCTAACAGAACCTGGACACACACATGTATTGTTCTATTTGGACATGCCTTCAGAAATATGCCTACGGATAGTTAGTGTGTTAATGCATCTTTAACAAGCACTTACCAACACATCAACTCATGAGTTACTACTCATTAGTTGACTACATGACGTGAGCCCATCTAAAGTGAGGACTTGCTATGCTTTACAAAGCATTTATAAATGAGTTGCAAAGGCTAGCAGATACAAAAAGAGACAAGTAAAACAAGTATTTGTAACCCTTATTACAATGTAGTAAGAATGTACATTTATGAAATAGGTCATAGTAGTGTTATGTAGTTGATATCAGTGTGAATTTGGACCAGAACCAGAAGAAAACTAGAATGTTAAGAGCCAGATAATTGAACATCAATAAAGAGACTAGGAAACCAGGATACAGTTTGAGAAGTGTATTAATATACACAGAAACATGGCATACATACAGATAAACACAGGTATGAAAAATAACAACTAAAATAATAAAGTGCGCACATAACAGAAACCCTTTTCAGTTGTATGAGCTCAATTGTTCCTTGATGACAAGAGTTCAGAGATGTTAAACGTTGGGGCCCATATGAGTTTGGTTTCTGTTTGCCCTACCACCATGAAAAAGGAATCCAGGGCAATCCGTCTAAGTTCAGAGTCTCGATCCTGTAGCTCGCCACCCAGCCAACTGAACTGGGAATCCCTAAACCCTGGAAGTCTCTGGGAAGAGTCTATGTGATCCAATATCCCCCTGTGGACTGGACCTCCCCTGCGTAGCGTTTCTCAAATCTCCACCTCCTCCACCTGTAGATAAGGCCAACTCATTTCTCTCAATTACTATTCAGTAATAAAATCAATTGCTTAGGCTACAATGAAAATACAATCAGGTAATATTTCAGTTAATCCATATTGAAATATCTAAATCTCTATTCAGTTGTAAAACCATTCTTAAATGTCTTCTCTTATGTATCAAAAGTATATAAATCCCTTTCAGGTATCAAAAGTACATAATTAACAGGCAACCTTTATACAAAAAAAGCCTTTCGAATTCAAGTTTTATGGAACCTACCTTAGTAACATTAACACTCTCCTAAATAAAATTGCATACATTGCATGTAAAAATCTCTCAAATTGTATTAGTTTCCCATAACTTAAGCTACAGTGTTGTAATCTAGATGCATTAAGACATGCATGCTTATTTATCCCTCCCTGTAGGCCTACTGGTAACAGTAGAAAGAATGCACTAAAAATGTGCCTCTTTAAGTTAGCTACTTCACCATAAACTCCAGTTAAACAATTAAACTCATAATTTGTACTAACATTCATTCAACAAAATACCCACAGCTAGCAATAGTGTTTAAAAGCAACATTACTTTCCATAACCAACAGATAGTCTCATTAGCCTTTTCACAGGCAATATGCAGTAGTCCGCTAGCCTTTTGTTGCTAATTACCCTATTAGCATATGAATACAGCACCTTAGCTAACCCGTTAGCTTTGCACTATTAGCACCGATTAGCATGGATGCTAGCAAACTCAAGGCCAAGTGCCAAGGAATGACTCACCTAATGGAATTCACTGCCTTTAACTACATGACGACAGTGGATTCAGGCACAGCTCTCTGTCGCTCTATTCACAACAAGGCATAGCCAGTATTAGATAATACTTAGTATGTAGAATTGATTTAATTCACTAAATGTTGTTCTTTTTCTCTTACTGAGTGAATAACAGCAGCCCATACAACGTTCCGATGCAGGCGCCTAAAGGGACGTGAGGGGACGTAAATCAAGTGATCTAACGTAGCCTAGTTGAAAGCTGATTGGTTGATTATTTTATTAGAAACTATTTTTAGTAGTAAAGCTGTCTAGCAGTGTCACCCTGCTGAAATTATATTTGAAAGAAAAAAAATATTATTTTTTCAGAATTGACAGTGACATCTACAAAAATAACATCCCATTCCCCACTAAAACTTAAAACCTAGCTCATTCACTTAATTCAGTAAATAGGTTACTTGTAATGAATTAGTCCAGGGCCTTTATCATGAAGACATGGACACCCAGGAAAATGATGTTTGTGTAAGCTGTTTAATTGAGTTTTTGAATTATGTATCCACCCACCTTTGCTCGTTTTGTCTTGACTAAACAGAAAGGAGCCTGTGTTTTCAACAGCACCCATTTGAAACTCCCTGACAGCCCACTTCTGTGGGCAGGTTAGCATATACAGGGGAGAAACAAAGACAAATGTGACACAAGCAATGATCCGGAAAAAATATATATCAGGCAGAGCGGAAAATAAGATTTTTTTTTCACGATTATTCTTCATCTGTACATATGCAGTCATATATACAGATTAAGCTTTTCGAGCTACCAGTGAGCCAAAGTTTCACCTCAGTTAAAAGGTGTACACTCACAACTATGGCTCAAGCACAAATGTATATTCATTTCACATTATGTGTGCTTAGTTTTACATACACATGTTTACAGAAACATTGCTAAATGTGTCTTTGGGTATAAATTGATGATGGGACATAAAAAGTAGCCTGGAACTTCTTTTGAGCAATAAATCAACTTAGCATGTTGTATCTCTTTTTACTGTCATGCATTCATCATATTGTATTTTGTGGTGATGCCCAGGTTTGCAGTTATGCTTTATTGAGGTGCTGCTACTGTAACACAACTTAGGCTGCATTTACACCAAGGAAGGTAAGGCTGCGGTGGTGGGACCGCAGGGGATGCCGGGGAGAAACAGCAGCAGCTTTCGGCAAAAAGTTAAAACAGTTAAAACAGAAGAAACGCAACCCCACGTGACGCTGCGATTGTCACGTAACTGGCAGTCAGACAAAACACAATGGGGTGTAACAATACATATGTTTCATGTGTAGTCATTTAATTTGGCCTTGTGCACCAGTTTAAAACTGTAATGATAGGCCTTGCATCCAGTTGTTGAAAGTAAATGTGTTTTTTTAATTTGTCAATGCAGACAGACAATACCTCGTAGGACCGGACATAACAGAAGCATGGCTAAATGCTACCACCAAGGGGAACACAATGGAGACAAATGAGCCATTTAAGTGACATCCCCACATTGCTGCACAACCCTGTGCCTTAGTGCCTATCAGTATCGGGAATCAGAAGAAGTTCTCTGCTGTAGTTGATTTTTGGAGGCTATGTTATATCACTATTGGTGTGTTTGCACAAAGTGGCACAGGAACCATAATATACCAAAGCATTATTTTAATTGCATGTAAATACGGATCAAAATGATTTCATGGCTGCATGATTTCATTGACATAATCATGCAGCCGGTCACAGCACTGTGTTGATTGTTTTAGCCAGAGCTGAAAAGGGAAATATTCCAAGAAAGTGAAAATATCATTCAGGGCCTCATGACCTCTGTTATTTCTTGTGGGTCCACCTTACTGAGTGGTCTGACTTCTGTGCATTTTACAATAGTTCCTTATCTCACACAGTGATAACTCTCTAAAGTATTCATGCTAATACTGACTAAAGGCAATTGATTATTCACTTAGAAGTCTTCATACTGGTATTAAAATGATCCTCTTCATGATTTACTGCATTATGGATTTGAGGTCAATCAGAGCGGAGGAACTTGTAGGTCCTTCATTATTCTTTATAGAGTGTGAGACTGGCTCTTTGAACCGTCACACCTGGAATTAGGCTACAGACTGTGGATCAGTCCGAGTATGTGTGTTTATTTATCCGTCTGTTGATCGAGCATACTATCTTGGACACCACTAATCAGATTCTCATTGATGGAAGGAAATGAGTCTCATAGCTGCATTTTAAAATAATGCTATACAGCCAAAGAGTGGGGTTACATTACAGTTTTCATTTGGTTAGTTACTGATTGGCCCAAATGGGGATTACATCACTTAATGGGCACAACGTGTTAGTGTTGTCTTGTTTATACTGCTGGCCATTCAGTTAGCGATTAGGCATTCAAGTAGGTCTGGCACTGGCGCTGTAGGGCTGAATGCTAAATTAAAACAAAAGGCCTTTGGGGCCATGTGTATGGTATTGCAGCCCCAATGTACGTAATTCATTAGTGTGGGATATTGAAGCTGCTTTTGATGCTTTGCCTCGGGATAATGCAAGCTGCAATAAGTATCTCATTGTCAAGCCAAAACATAAATACTATAATGCATTCACTTATTGAGCATTTATGGAAATATGTGATTTATATTCAAGCAGGAAGGTCAAACTTCTCACAGTAGTTGTTTTTATCATCACACAAACTTTATTTTTAGCTGCAGGTGATAAATGTTTTTTTTTTCACTTGATCTGCTTGTGAATTGTCCCCTGGCGATCACTTTCAACTTTTTTTCTTAAATTTCACAAATTTCCTTCTAACCTGCTCTATAAACACAACTTGGTTAAAATGGGCTGATTCAGGCCTTCTGGAGATGGATTGACTGCCTGATGATAATCTGATGAATTTCTGCATATATGAATGTTGTAATTGAGGATGCAACTCGCTGCTCATAAATTACAACTAATGGACGTGTGGCATGGGGGACGGCTCTGTGCATAATAAGGCACAGTGGCATAGGTATCATTTAATTTAAAATGTGTTGTGACAAAGGACGCATGTATCCAAACAGTCAAACTTAACTCTGGCAGAGAAGTTGAAGATGGATGGTGAGTAAACTCTGCAGATGTATGTAAGGAAAATGCACAAAAAACTGCGGCGTAGAGAGAAAACCATGTTGTGCTCTCTGCATATGTCACTGTACTAAATCAGTATCTCACATCAATGAACATCTAATCAAAAGTGTGCTGCTGTTGTTCTGTTGAAGCTGCAGTATTGGACATTTTTAACTGAGAAGTCTCTACATAACCTGAGGTAGTTGAAGTGTTTCTTATACAAGCTAAATAAAGTGCTTGGAACAGTGAGACACGGATCAATATTGTCAATAAAAGTTCAGAAAAGCTTTGTGTCTCTTTTGTGACACGTTGAAGCACAATGCATGGCTTACAGAAGCACGTTTTTTGGCCGTGTAAAATCCAGCTGGTCTAATACTTTAAAGCATCACTGGTAAACATTGAACATTAAAAGCTCCAAAATGGTGGTATGAAGTTGAAAGCGCCAATAAATACTTTATAAAGACTTTACTGACCTGACTCAGTGTTGCTTTTACCAAATGTAATTAAAGAGACCAGAGAGGCAAAAGATTTAACAGCAGTTTTCTCTTGATGGAGCATTGCTGTTTAAGAAACAATTTACTGCTTTGCTGTTTGCTTCTTCTTTGTCTCCGTTTGTCTGGTTTCGGGGCACAGTGGAGATTGCTTTTGTTGTGTTACTTGTTATTGTCGTACAGCCTTGCTATCATTTGTCCAACTTAAGGGTTCAACTGAACACTGCTAAAAAAGAGAAGATATGTTCAGTCACGCTACACCAGCTCAGTTTAATTCAGGTATGTTCCTGTATTGTAGAGAAGTCTGCACAGCGTCTTGATGATTCCGTTTTTTCTTATATCCAGATGTAAATGGAATAGTAAATATAGCAGGGGACCCCTGGGGTACCGGAGCCCCCCGGAGGTGTAAGCAAGGCGACCAAGTGCGTCAGGATGAAGGAGCTGCGGGTGACTGGTTCCTCCTGAGGGCTTGACAGATGCTGATGCTGACAGATCGAGAGAGTGATTATTCAGAGCTTAGGAGATGAACTAGTGCTTGTGTTAGCAGGCTCCCCTGGCAGTGGTATCACTCCCAATCACACCTCCATAAATCAGGCACACATATCCTGGCACAGCGTGAAAACAGCAACATTGAGCACAGGTGGTCAAAGATTGGTTATCATGAAAGAGTGCCATCAGTGACCATGAGAGCAGTGCACTCATATGGTGCTAAAACAATCTCATAAGTATGTGTAACTTGTAAAACACAATTCACAAATGAATACAGAGTGATTTGTATTTGTAAATCTATGTTGTATCTGTGCCTCTACTTTGTGACTTGTGAACTACAATCCACAAATGAATGAAGAGTGGTTTGTATCTGCATGGTTTTATTTCAGTTAGCCTAATAGCTGGTTTGATTTGCATTGAGAGATGATTTTGTGGAAAGTATCCCATGCCAATCTCTAGGTATGGTGAAGGGTATGTGATGATGTGGGGCTATTTTAATTCCAAAGGCCAAGGGAACTTTATCAGGATGCATAGTATCCTGGATCCATGAAATAACTGGCCTTTAAAAATAAGAATCTGCCTGCCTCTATGGGAATTTAACATAGGGGTGTACTTACCTATGCCCCCTGTATTTTAAGGAAGAACATTTATTTATTTACGATACATTATTCATTCACAAAGAAAATTGGTGTCCTTAAAGATTGGATTTTCCTCATTTTTTTAATTAAGGCATTAAGATCAATTTCCAAAAGATTATGTTTTTATTCCTCTTTTTAGTCAACTTTAGCATGGGTGTCCTAATTTTTTCACATGACTGTACCTTCATACTGTGAGGAGAGTCTTGTGGGTCCAGATAAACATAGTCAAACAGGTGTTCAGGACAGCATCTGATCAATCAGATCTGTAAAACATGGCAGATTCAGTGATTAAACTATCATTTTTTTTATCAGGGTGTACATCTGCACATACATTTTGTCTTACAGGAGAAGCATGTATTTTACCTGGTGCATGGCAATTACTGTACTAATAAACATGGCTGCAATATGTCGAGCAAATGTTGAATTTTTATTCTTTGTAGTTTAACTTGCAACATCATCTGAAATATGTAGTTATGGCAACAGTTAGAGTGTAAAACATGATAAATTATTTGTATTCTGATTTCTTGAGGTGAGAGAGACTCCTTTGAAAATGGCTTAACTTTGGAACCTTATTTTATATATCCCTGTTATGGACAAGCATGACATGGTTGGTATCAATTTCTTAGATCGTCTAGTTTCAAATGATACCAAATATATTCCCTAGCTCGCCTACAGGTTTAAGGAGTGCTTAATAACATTTAAGACTGCCCATTCCATACAAAGACCAGGCAAAGCATGTTACAGGGCTGACTTTAATGAGCTAAGTTAGCATCGCTGTTCAAGCTGTAGGCTACAAGAACGTGAACGTTGGCACGCTCCAAAAAGTAGTGAACTGTCACTGCTGCCATAACAACACAAAGCAAATTGTAAATGCACTGCAACAATGATGCTGAAAACATAAATGTAATTTATTTGATGACAAAGTCCTAATAATATCAACTTACCCGGAGGAACGTCAAGTAGTTTCTGCCAACCATCTTTACAAGACTTCTTCATGAGCTTCTATGTAGTTTAACAGCGGTTGGCATCCATAAGTGTTGCATTACCGTCATCTACTGGAGAGTGCTGGGATCGTCACTGAAGTGGCAACAACGGCGCGGAAAAACAGTCTCAAAAGTAGAAGGAGATTTACACATATATTTACATTGAAAAATACTAAGTTCATTTACAAATGATGAAATACGAGTTACAAATTAGACACACGGACACAGATACGCATTTGCGGATACAAATCGCTCTGCATTCATTTGTGGATTGTGTTTGCAGATACAAATCGCTCTGCATTCATTTGTGGATTGTGTTTGCAGATACAAATCGCTCTGCATTCATTTGTGGATTGTGTTTGCAGATACAAATCGCTCTGCATTCATTTGTGGATTGTGTTTGCAGATACAAATCGCTCTGCATTCATTTGTGGATTGTAGTTCACAAGTCACAAAGTAGAGGCACAGATACAACACAGATTTGCGAATACAAATCACTCTGTATTCATTTGTGAATTGTGTTTTACAAGTTACAAATACTTATGAGACTGTTTTAGCACCATATCAGATGCTCGGTGTTGACACTAAAGGTCTTTAAGATCCGATTCTCATGTCTTATATTTATGAAGACTTTGTGTGTATTTTAGGGTGTAACCCATATAAGATTTGTTTGGTCTTTTCAGCTTTGACTGAATCGAGAACGTCTCTTTAAACACAGTGCAGAGCAGGGATGTTAGAAGTGGGGGCACGACTACACTTTTTGAAATTAAATTATACTGATATCTACTGTCTAATTAAAAGGTTTTCATATACGTAGATGTTTTTAATGACCGTGATTGATCTTGCATAGCCCCTTCTCTCTTCTGACAGAAACATGTCTCTCCTGTTCAAAGTGCTTGTCTTACAAATAGCCTGGCAGTTAACATCATCTTAAGCCGGAGCTCAAACTATCCATTCAAACTGAAACAAAATCATGTTAGCTCAGTTTAATACAACATGCTGCAGCCTAAATATGCAGTATAAAATACAAAATAATGAATGAAAATATGCAGGTTAGTCAATCCACATACTGTAGTGGGAAACAATTTAGCTGTTTTCAGTGCACATGTATTGGTGAAGGTCCACTTTTGGCAATGCATGAACATGAAAATATTTGGGCTGTGGCAATAAAAATGTTTCATACCCAAGCTGAGCCTCCCCCCCCCCCCCCCTCCCGTTACCTTGAATTCTATGCCTCCACGGTGAGCAGAAGATCCCAAAACGGAGAATAATAGAGTAATAGGGGCGTGGACGCTGTTGTTAAATACTTCCTCATCGTGGAGGCATGCGAGAAAAACACATTTTTCTTCAAGAATTCAAGGTAACACAGGGTGATTAATTAATATACAAATAATTTTGTATAAGTATTTCTTTAAGGAGGCTAATGTAACCAAATATTTTTTTTTGCCTTCAAGAGCCTACAATTTGACCTCTTGATACAGCTCTATTTACATAAGCTACGGGTCTAGCTCATTATTTATCAGTCTGCTGCATTTTTATTGACTGCTGCATTCAAGTGTGTCTCTCCATTGAAGTTGTTAATGAGAATGCTTTCTCTACATTAATGTGTGTTGTTGTCCTCCATCATGTCAATTCACGCAGGATCAGAAATTAGCACATCCTGTGAAAGCAAATAATATAATTGCTCACAGTCACGTCAACGCTGGTTCAATACAAATCACATGTTGGTTTGTACCAAGTATCCATGTCCATATGTTGTTTATGCCAATCAACAACCTTTGGCTGCGGTGTGAATGAAGACAAAAGGATGATAATATTTGTTGTGACAGTATTAATGCGTTTGTGCCACATACACATACATATGCATCTGCTGGAATACCCTCAATGTATCAGACAAAGATGGCTATGTTCTCGTTACAGCACCTCTACATGTTTATTTGCATGTCTTATCTAGTTTTTAAAATTAAACGTATAGCATGTAATTTTCTGCCGCTAGGGGTCTCTAAATCGAAACCACGGATTTAAACACAGACTTTAGAGGATGTCGTGAATTTGCGTTGGATCACGGGAGTCGTCTTTTTTGTTAACCACCATTGCCGATTAAAATGTATCTGTTTACAGACGAGTTAATAAATTCAAGTTTAGTTAGTAACGTTTATTCATGTCATTCTAATGAAATAGCCACAGTTTTTTCAACATAAATTACTTCGATTTTATTTGTGGTGGTAGCTGCTAACATTAGCAAGATTAAACCACTGTGTTTGTGTCAGTGTCCCCTCTCGGGTGTTTTCAGCACCGTGGGGAAAGGGGTTACTCCCCACCGCTGGAAGACTTATAGTACGTGTCCATTGTCAGCGTCATTTCCCTGCTTCCCATTCATTTCTATGAGAGCAGCTATGCAATGCATTCTGGTAGCGTCACGGGGGCTCATAACAGAGAATCCAGGCTACTTTATGCAAATGAGGAGCGGGCAGCTCGGCTCACCGCCTCTAAGCTCCAAGCTCTAAGCTGACAAAAGACTTTTAAACTGACCGTTGTCGATCTGAAATGAAGACAGATTCAGCAACTGCATAGCCTATTTCTCTCAATTTTTTTTTTCAGAAACCTATTTTCATTTCCAAACGAGCCGCCATTGTGGTCCGTTTTTGAAACTTGTAGCCCCACGTGAAGCGTTCTGGGTATAGCCTGTTTTCAGTGGTCAGTGAAGATAAACTGATAACTGCTAGTGACAAGCCCACTAGTGTGCAATGCTGTGAAGCGGAAACATGCCTATATGGACACATACCATTACGTTGCTGGTTGGGATGGCGTGCGGCATCTCCGGGGCGGACTGGAGAAACCCGGATGGCCGCTGTTTCCTGTCTGTTCCACGCCAAAACATTACACTTTCTGTTATTGCCATTGGCGTCGTTAGCACCTGATGCTGGGTTTGGGCTGCTGTAGTCGCTGACTGGGGACTAATGGCTGTTTCATGCTTCTTGGGTTCAGCGCGGTTGGTGCGGACAGCAGTATGACGTAAACGCGGCCTGGGCGCAGGGTCCGATTGCCGAGCTGCGCACCTCCATGATTGGCTGCAGGAGAGATGAAGTCGGTTCTTTGAGCCACTCTAATCGCAATCAGTATGAAAGACCAGACAGTTTGCGGGGACCATGTGCGCCGTCCACAGCGCCCTGACCTAGCTGACCGCAAGAAGCATGAAACCCATTTAACTGTGGCTGTGTCCCCGAGGCTGTTGTCCGCTCTGAGCCTGACTGAAGTCCCTTATGCCGAAAACACACTGGCCGCAAAGCGCCGTGAAGCAGAGACATTTTCATTTCAGTGCCCATGTTATCCAATCTGTGAGTTCACACCGGCTGCGATCAGGAGCAGAGTGGCCACGCCGGTGTTATGTCCCTACTGGTTTCTACACTAACTGGTTTCCGTATATTGTGTTTACCTAAGAGCAGCAGTTGTTGCTGCCTCAATCGCCAGATTTTTCACACAATCACAAACACATTACTGGCGATTTTATCTACTGCGGCGAATATGATGGAATAAGTGAGCACTACATCACAGCCACATACAAAAAAGAAATTTAAGAAAATATTCAATTTTCAATTTTTTCAATTCAATTTTATTTATAGTGTCAAATCATAACAGGAATTATCTCAGGACACTTTAGAGATAGAGTAGGTCTAGACCACAAGGACCCAACAATTCCAGTGATTCCCCCAAGAGCATGCATGAATGTCTACGTGCGACAGTGGCAAGGAAAAACTCCCTTTTAGGAAGAAACCTCGGACAGACCCAGGCTCTTGGTAGGCGGTGTCTGACGATGCCGGTTGGGGGTTTGATGAACAATGGCAGTAACAAAGTCACAATTAAGATAATGACTAGAGTAGTTGTAATAGTTCATGGTGTCGTAGAGCACAGCAGGGCGTAACAGGGCGTTGGCCGGACATAGCGAGTCGACGCCAGGCATTGCAGGGTGTAATGGGGCACAGCAGGTCGTAGGGCAGGACCACGGCGACAGCTGCCACCATGATGTAGGTGCCTTCATGATCCAAGATGATGGTGCTGGGGGGACAAAGAACATACGGACTCCGGGGAAGCTCCCCGGAGCTAGGTTAATAACAAGCATTTCTGGAACATGAATACACACAGATGGAAAGAGAGAGGAGAGAGGAGCTCAGTGTGTCAAAGGAGGTTTCCCGGTAGTCAAGAACTATAACCGCATAGGGAGGCTGTGTTGTGGCTACACACCTTCCCCCACTGGTCTAGGCTAGCGCTGCGACACCTTACTACCTAAGTATGCGTAAGCTTTCTATGGGGAGAAGCAGAGATAGGATGGGGGTGCGCCATGACTGTGGCTACACACCCACACCCGCCGGTCCAGGCGAATGCTGCAACTCCTAACTTCCTAACTATAAGCTTTATCGAAGAGGAGAGTTTTAAGTTTACTCTTAAAAGTGGTGACGGTGTCTGCCTCCCAAACCCAGACTGGGAGCTGGTTCCACAGGAGAGGAGCCTGATAGCTGAAGGCTCTGGCTCCCATCCTACTTTTAGAGACTCTGGGAATCACAAGTAACTCTGCAACTCTGCATTCAATATAATGATTGCAAGATTGTGCCGAGGTGGTTTCGCTCTCACAAGGGAAAAAACATATATCACCTGTTAACAGCAGCTCTACGCTGTGAGCTACGAAGCTCATGGATCTTCTGCTTTCCAGTCATGTATTAATTAACTACATCAGCACCCAGGTGACATGTTGTCTTGAGTTGATCTGAAACAACTGGTTACCTGGGTTTAGTTTAGAAAATACCCGAACGTATTTATCACGTTTCTTTCCTCGCGGCTACGGCTACATTGACCACTGTAGCTTACATTACAGCCCCCTACGACACTACACAGGTCTATGGTAAAAAATTTTTTTTAAAAAGTGACAATCTAACTCAGATAAAACTGTAAACATACAGTACGAGCCGAGCGAGCCACTGAGCCACGAAAAGTCAAATACAAGTGGTGATATTATACCCACAAGTTCTGAAGGCACGGACTTAATGATTTACAGTAAAGCTTCATTTTCTATAGGCCTATATTGAATAGTAAAACATACCTCTGTGTTTGCAAAATGTGCTTGCAATACAGTGTTATTTGAGCTTGTGTGTCTATCGAATGATTCTATCCAAAGCGATGTTCTAATCATAGACTGTTCATATTTACAGTCTATGGTTCAAATCAAACTCCAACACAGCATATAACATTATTTAAATGATGTAAGGAGCATTGAGCTCAGGCGAATGTTTCTCTCTGGGTTCAATAAGTGCGCCCCTCGTGGACACAATAAAACACTACCTAAGCCCAGGGTAACAAGTCGTTTTAGCTTTTCATGTGGCTCAGTGTTAGCTTGTCCGAGTTATATCATCACTGTTTAAAAGTATTTATAGTCATGTGTAATGTTGTAGGGGCTGTAATGTAATGGTAATATATCCGTAGCCACGAGAAAAGAATCATGATAAATACGATCGCGTATTTTCTAAGAGTAACGATTTTCTACAGTCTATGGGAGTAACCATTTGTTTCAGATAAAACCAAAACAAACTGTTACCTGGATGCTGACCTTTTGCTTTCGACAGTTCGAAACCAGCTCTACGCAAACTTGCAATTATTGTATTTTCTTAAATTTATTTTTTGTATGTGGCTGCAATGTAGTGCTCATTTATACAATCATGTTCGCAGCAATAGATATGAGATGCAACCTGAAAATCGCCAGTAATGTGTTTGTGATTGTGTGACGAATCTGGCGATAGGCAGCAACAACTGCTGCTGTTAGGTAAACACAATATACGGAAACCAGTTAGTGTGGAAACCAGTAGGGACATAACACCGGCCTGCGCACTGCAGCAATCGTTTCGGCGTCTCCTCTATTTCTCCCGCGAGCCTTGAGTGAATGTGTCAAGCCAGGTAGGTAATCAAATACAGGAAAGCCACAGCAAAGCCGGATACTTATATGAAACACCCAGGTTTATGTAGATTTTATAATCTTATAATTTTACTGTACAGGTTAGCCACCATGCATTTGCATGAGCCACACCTAGCACATTGTATAGTAAGCTGGATGAATATTTTAATATCAATCAATATCAATATCAATAAATTAGGTCTCTACTGTATTATGCAAAATGCCATGTAATTAATGCAAAGAATATGCTATGTGTCAGAAAAAAAAAATCCTGTTACTTAGTATAATTCTGTGACATTGTATGATTCACAAATACTCTCGAACGTATCATCTGGGTTCCCGTGTTTTGACGGGAGTTAGAGTAACTAGAGGGGTCAAAGTTTATATGACGCCATTGACAGGCAACTAAATGAAACATCCCGTGTCATTGATTAAAATTACAGATGTCCCTGGGTTTGAACATTGTTAGAAACATTTGGGATAATGTAAGTATAACTAAAACATGTATAGGTGTAGTCGTTTTAGACATAATGCAGAAATATTACATATTATATCTTTAAGCCAATAGACAAATAATTAAACTCTTTTCCGGTGTACAAAAATCTCTTTGTTATAATGTATAACATCATCAAAAAGTCATATTTTTTGTCATTGGTGTGTTCAGTTTGCGGTATTATACTCGCTTTAAAGTGTAAGACAAAATTATCATATTAACATAATGATGTAAGTGACACTGTAAGCCCACATTAGCATTGCAAAGCCACGACGAATAAACTCAATGATGTGCTTCGATGAACTATGAAACAATTTAGCAGTTTGAAATATTGCTCCCTTAAGCAAAAAGCTACAGCTTCAATGCAGTGTTGTTGTGTTGATAATTGAACAGGGAACAAAGTGTTAACAACAGATTTCACTGGCACCAAAAGGCAATAAACTGTTTCAGCAAGTTGTCATTCGAAAGCAATTTAGAAAGCAGTAGGATCTCATTATTACATCAATTTAATTCCAATTAAAAGAAATGAATCAAATTATCCCTTTCATAGCATGTGACACAATAACTGGATGAGAAGTGAAGGTGACTGACTTACATAACCACATCATATCAGCACATTGATTTCATTCATTTCTTTTTCTGATGTATGTCTACTTCTTTTGAAAATGAAGACAAAAGGTCAAAAACTAAATTAATAGGGCACAAATTAGTTTTTGGATTGGGTTTTATGAATTACAAATTGATGTTGCATTTTATGAAATTGCAATTTAATTAGCTTTTCTAATAAGCGTAATCTACACATTCTGCAGACATTAACACAACGTGGACCACTATATCATGGCACTTTTTGGTGATATATTTGAGAACATATTGAAATAAAGAAGGTAGATACAAGCCTTCAACTAAATAAGCATTATTATTCAACAGGTGATTCATGCACGATCAATGAGATAAATCCACTTCATAAGAGAATTACAGCAACCAAAAAGCTACTTGCCTACACAATACTGACAACTATTTTGATGAGACTTTTTGTTTGCTGGAACATCCTGATAGCAGCAACATTTAGTGCATGTCAAAGTTGGAGACAATCTAACTATATTTGTCATCTATCCATCCATTTTCTGCACTCATGAAAACTCCACACAGTCTGTTCATTTATACCCTCTGCTGTGAGTCGACGGTGCTAACCACTGCAGCATTATGATTCAAATCAACAGTTTTTGCCCCTTATGAATAAATAAAACAGAGCTTTCATTTCTTTTCAGATGGGTGAACTTTATATCCAAAATCTTGCTTTTTTTGTTTCATATCCTCACTGTCTGCAGACTTGATGGTGGCTGTGAAAAGTTTGTTGTTCCCTCCTCCACAGAAATAGAGGTGTGTGGTCAGCCTTGATCCCATATAAGTATTACATTTTAAGCTACAATTTGACGCTGATGCAAGTTTTTATAGCGAAAAAAAAAGAAACAATATCAGCTATTTTGTTCTCTCTCTGACCACAGAGTACTTCTACTTTTCGCTATTTGTCAGAGGAGGAAAATGACTGTGCTTTTGTCACACACTTTGATGTTACCAAGCAGTGAGTGTGAGTGCGTTTCTGTTTCACACTGCAGAAATCAACCACATCATCACACCGATAGGATGGTGAATACCCGAAAAGGGAAGTTGCCGCTCTCTTTCAAAACTTCACCGTTTGTGAAATGTTTTGGACTGAGCATTTTCATGAAAAAACAGGATTTTGCCCCTTTTGTGAGCGTAGCTTAACCTGGCCGCTTAGTTAGTTTTAGTTGCCTAACACTAACGCTCTAAGCTTAATGTCAGTATGACTGATCATAATGTTGTTGTGTAATTTGTGTCCACAATAACTATGTTTCTGAGTTAGTTATGTCAAATCTAGCCACAGCAGAGATCAGTTATAATTCAGAATACTTAATTAATTCAAGTGGAACATGTTTTTTTGAATTCTCTATTTGCAAAAAGACCTTTTGGGTATCGACTGAATCAATTGTCAGAACAGAGTAGTAATAAAAGCACTTTTGCTTTTATTACTACTTTTAAAACTGTGATGTTTTTAGCAGTTCCTCAAGCTATCAACATACAAAAAGAAAATTGTGTTTGTCTTTGTGCTTTTGTTCTATACACTAAGAATTACTCAATAAGGGCAGTTAGACGTTATTATAACTCTTCTCTTTTGCAGACAGACATTATTTTATTGGTGATATTTATTTTGAGACAGGTTAAGGTTCTGATTGTATTCTTAAATTTAATTAGGATAACTCAAATCATCTGTTAGCAAAGAGTCAGACCACAGCAACATGTCATACATGTCTTTGGTTGGTTTGGGTTATTTTGAATGGAAATCAATAGTCCATGTTCAAAAGAGCTATTGAAAACCTTCCATGTGCAGCGCCTCATCTTTGTGGACACGATGCTTTCACTGTTGAAGAGGACGATGTATTGAGATGAAATTAAAAATAATTAATTCAACTTAAAAACAAGGTATTGCCTTTAAGATTTAAAGAGTTCACAACATTTTGTAGCTCAGCGAAGTAATAGCATATCTTACAATAATACCGAACAGCAACTGTCTTACATAGCCTAAGATACTGATCAGTTTGGGACCAAGAATCTAAGTGAATCGAGTCCTTTGTGACAAAGAAACTAACCTTGTATTTTTTATATTGATGTCCCCCAGTGGTTTAAGTACTTTTGTTTCTTTCTTCCTTAGTTCATGAATAAAGCAATCATGGAGGTTAAGTGAATGGCCTTGAATTGTGCTTGATTACAAGCTGCCAGATAGCTGTAATTCAATCATTTTTTCTAAAGCTCCAGGTTTTAATGAAAATGCCCTCTCCATGTGTCTTTTCTTGGTTGCAGGCCAATGGGGTCAATGTATCGGTGAGGAGTGTGGTTCTGGCGGGGTTCAGACAAGGACAATATGGTGTGTCCACATGGAGGGCTGGACTACCCACCATTCCCACTGCCACCACATGGACAAGCCGGAAAGCCAGCGTCACTGCTTTAAGGTCTGCGACTGGCACCAGAACCTCTTTGAGTGGGAGGTGTCAGACTGGGGGGGCTGTGTTCTTGTCCCTTTCTTTTCCAACGAGCTCAAGCTTAGGACGACTGAGTGCATTACAGCACAGCATGGCATCCAGAGGCGCAAAGTAAATTGTGTCCGCACATCAAACCATACTACAGTCACCTTGAGGATATGTGAGTTCTTTTCCCAGAAACCACCTGTGGAGCAGGCATGCCTCATTCCCTGCCCCCAGGACTGTGTAGTTTCAGACTTCAACTCCTGGTCCAGTTGCAGCAAAACCTGCGGCGCTGGCCTGCAGCATCGGACTCGACATGTCCTGGCCACACCAATGTACGGAGGCGCAAGCTGCCCCAACTTAACTGAGACCAGGACTTGTTCTAGCTCTGTTGACTGCCCTGCTGGGGAGGGTGAGTACCAGTACAGCCTTAAAGTAGGGGCCTGGAGCGAGTGCCGACTACCCCATCACAAGGATGCCCTTCTAAGTGGTAGGACCACAGTGGACTTCAGCGCCAGCTCCAATGAGAACAACACAGTCACATTGCACACGCAGGCTTCTCACCACCACCCTCATGCGCACAAGTACCCCATGTCATGGGAACTGGAGGTGGGATACAAGTCACGACAAGTCCGCTGCACACGGAGTGACGGCAGGAATGCTATGCTGAGGTAAGCCAATCACAAGTGCTGTAAGGTGCTGCACCTTTCATACAGTGAGAATGAAAAAAGGTGAACACGAGATGAATACATGGGAAATAAACACAGTGAAAAATAGGGCATTTCTTAAGGTCCAAGATAAATCCAAGATTATAATAAAAGCAAGGTGGCTGTGTGAATAGAGCTGGTTTGTATTTAGTCTGGGGAACAGACCTGTACAGATAACTGGATTCTCCTCACCTTAATCTCTTTTTCCACTGATGTAGAATATAAGGTGAGTTGTAAAATGTGCTCTGTAGCTGAATGTGGGTGTGTGTCCGGTGGAATAGTCATAATGGAGATGATTGTTTTTATGGTTCTTCCACACTCGTATTGTTTGTAACATGAGCGAGACATGATCGATGGTCACCCCCCCCTCATGATCCCAGTTGGTCATTTATCTCAAGCGGAGGTGTATTCAGTGAAACTAAAAGTATTTATTGATGGTGGTTATTTATTCAATTATAACTGGATTATGTGAGAGCTGGTGTTTCAGCAGTGTATTAGCATGGTGGTGAGGCACTATTATGGTAAATGTCAAGTGCTGCTCCTCTCCTGTCCCTGCTGTTTGAGCAAACCCTGGTATTTGGATTTGATAAGAATGGATTTTATTGCACATGCCCACACACAGAGCAAGCACACACACACACACACACACACACACACACACACACACACACACACACACACACACACACACACACACACACACACACACACACACACACACACACATGCAGAAATGTCATGTCAATTATATTAACTAAACAGGCTACTATACCATCTACTTGGTGTAGAGTGACACTATTAGCTGGCTGTTGAAATCATTGTTGAATGCCATTCATGAAAGCCGTGGTATCAGCAACCACTTATCAATAACATCCGGAAGAATGCGTTTTGTATTGTTTGACATTGCTTTTATTGCAGTCATGGGCAGTACATTGCAGTTGCTAAATAGAAGCTAAGCATGGCTTTAGGGATATTTGTGATTTGTTTGATATGTGCATGTTATTATCCCCGACAAGGCAGGTTCACTGGCTTCATGACATATGAGTGTGAAGGGACCATTTACAGCACAGTGCCTGATTAGCATGGTATTTGCTAAGAAGTGGGATTGGAGCTTTTGAAAATGGATTTCCCACCTGAGTTCTGCCTCATTCTACTTTTCTAATTACAGCCTAATTACAAAGTATAATTCTTAAATGAGCATTTTCCTCACATCTTAATAACCTACCTAATTAAATTGTCCAAATTAAACAATTGAATTGTAATTACATGACTAATGCAATAGTTTAAATTTTTTAAGTGAGCACATCAGCTCTTTTAGCTTCTATTCTACTATTTTTGTAAAGGCTGACTGTATGCCTGAGACCTGTGTTGTTATTAGTGTGCTGTATAATAGCTTCCAATATTATATTATTATTGAATATGTAGAAGAGAAAGCTACAAAGGCCATCTGTTTAACAGGAAATCAAGACATCTACTAGTCAAGCAGATGGTATTTCTTACAATTGTTGTCATTATTACTTCATACCCTCCAATCTATTTAAATCCCAAACCACACCTAACATCTGTCATGCTCTATCTATATAGCTCTATAATAATAACCTCTATTCTCAAACACAGATGTTATGTTGTGAAATAAAGTTTCTTTGATGTTTCTCAATTGTAGTATTTTCTTCTTCTCAATCCACAGTCTCTGTACCAAGGACAACTCCCCTCTCACCTTCCAGGCGTGTGTGATGCCCAAGGACTGTCAGACATCTGATTGGTCCTCATGGAGTGCCTGCTCTAAGACTTGCCGGTCCACCGACCTGTCCCCTGGTTACAGACTCCGGTCAAGGATCATGACGCACATCCCTGTCGGAGGAGGGAAACAATGTCCTGCCCTTGAGGAAAAAGAAGCTTGCCACATCATAGGAGATTTACTTCCAAACTGCCCCAGGTAATTCTTAAGTGTGTCCATTATCGTCGTATTACCTCATTTTGAGCTCTCAAATCACAATCCTCAGAAACAAAAGCTTTGTTCACAGGTAATCTCCTGATGCAGATGTTTCTGCATAAAATGTCAAAGTCTAAAAACAAATAATGATTTTTAATTTTGCTACTCTGAGCTTTTTCACCTGAATGATTAGGAGATAAAGCCTCAAGGCTACAAATATATCACTATTAAATTACTTTGTGCATATTTGTTTTGGCATAACCTCAATTACCTTGTGATACCTAGAATAACCTAATGTACTGTTGGGAGTTTCTGACCAAATGGACATGCCATGGATGACAAACAGTGTTTGACACAACCTCATTGTTTTAGGAGTGATTGAGTTGATATGGGCTTTGGCTAATATTGCATTCAGTAAACAAAGTAGTCAATAGAGAATTATTTCCCCTGCTGGTAGATTTTGTTTTATTTGCTAAATCTACATGGAGTGCCTGAGAGCAGAGGATTTACATGATTAGGGAAAACTCATTACAGAAATTAAGCGTTTGATAGATTACTACAGGCTGTTGTTCTGGTAAACTGCTCCAATATTATTGCTTTCTGCATCACTGCATTTTTTATAGTTGAAAGAAAAGTTTTGAAATCAAAATAATCATGCCTCCCTCCTCCTGACATACTGTGCGAGAGGCTCTTGTCAGACTGCTCTTGATAATTTGTCTTTTGCTTTTCGGAAACAACTGCCACATACTGTGTGTATGCTGACACTTTATCCTTTGATAAATGCATTCATTTATGGATTGTTTCTGAATGGATTGTAGCTTTGTTTCTGAAAATGCACAAACATGATGCTCCTTTGTACTTCCTAAGACATATCAAACAGTAACTCCAGCAGTGACTCAATTTAACTGCTCTTTGCTTGTTCAAATTGCAAATGTGTGTTTTGTGTCTGTGTGCGCTCTGTCAGCTATGTGTGGAGGACCACTGACTGGGGCGAATGTCGCATCCTCCCCTTACTGAGCCAGCAGGACCGGCGGCTGGCTAACATCAGTATTCTGTGTGGAAGTGGGATCCAGACCAGAAAGACCTACTGTGTTCAAGTCCCTGATGACTCAGCACCACATCACAGGAAGGAGGGTAAGAAAAAAGCGTTTGACCCAGGGCTCACTGTGCTCACTCAGTGACTCAAGAAATATACCATAACTACATTTCAAGTAAACTCAGTGGTGTGTTTTGATACAAGCATAACTAATTGAAGTGAAAGTTAGCAGCAAAGCATTATGTTGGTTATGCAGGCCATAACAAATAATAAGCACGCTAAAGCATATTCACATTACAAGTAGACAAGAAGATTCATTAATTTATTAAAGTTTACACTTTATACAACAGGGAACTACTACTCTGCATGTGAATTAGCACATTTTACATCTAATTATATAACTTTTGTTTAATCCGTACGAAGCCGGAATGTAAAATCGACACACTGTGGTTGTACGGGAGGTTGTGTGCTGGACTACTTTTTGTAATTCCTGGAGTCTTGACACTAGGTTGCCAGGGAACCAGCGAAGACACCAGAAAGTGACTGCGCCGGGCCAAGAAATCTATAGCCATAGTGGCAACCTTGTGAGACAGTAATGTTCACACCAGAAAATAATTGAGAAAGACACTGAGGACCAAATTACTCCCGATGAGCACAGCAGCATCGCTGCCATCGATGTGTGCGTGGGTGAATAAGAGGCACTGTGAATGCCTTTGTTTTGTTCAGGTTATAAAGTGCTATATTAGGAAACACACCGTTGATTTCTTAGATCCTTATCCTAAGAATAAGAATATAACCAAAAGTAGTGCTTGTTGGAGGATGATGATATATCACAGAGAAGGGGATTAACATCTTACCTTTTATACAACAGTAATATTTATTACATCAGATCCCTAATTTCCTCTTTAGATAACAAGCAAATCTCTATTTGGCATCTTTGTGAAAATACCCTTCTTTGAGTGCACTGTAGAAGATATTTGGGACAAAACAATGAGTATGGCTATTAGCACTTCTAGGCAAGGCCATAATTATTGTCTGCCACGGGTTATTTGCTCCAAGACCAGACAAAGCATCTGCACGTCAGCATGTGCAGGAAGGGGACCAACAGCCCATCAGGAAGGGGACCAAATTCTGCCACTGTTGTCGCGCATGAATTATCTCAAAATGTACACAAAAACATAATTTTTACAGCCAAAGTTTAAAAGTGGTATCTACATTAGTGTTTTCAGTCTTACTTCCTTTTCCCATTAATGTTAGTGCAGGAAACTAACTGACTAAATCACTTTAACATGTGGGGTGGACATAATGGCATGAACAAAGGTGATAAGGCCTATTCCATTGTAATGTATACGTGTTTATGAGGTTAGGAAATATGGCTGATACAGACTTGCAGTGTGTTTTCACGTTGGATTAAATATGGCACATCAGCTAGAGGAAGAATTGATTTACTTTAAACATTGAGCAGAACTTGATCGTCCCTCCCTCTGTGAATTATGTTTGTTATTATGCAATATGCTAGTATCATGCAGATACAACCAGCTGTAATGACATGTAGACATGTGGCAAAAGACAGGCTGCATAAGATAATGAAGTCAGTCAATGTAGAGAGTCTAAGTTTGGAAATAAGACAGTTACTGAAGTTAGTTAGAGAGAAACACAGCTCATGTTATGGTTTTGGCAGTTCTGCCGGTCTAAGCTCGGCTGAAATGTGTCCGTAGCACCGAGTATCAAAAATCCATGTACCAAAAACAAGGGGTAAATGTCTTGTCAGGTTCATAATCTTGTTAGTTATTTTTATTTATCAAATACTTCCTGATTTACATCAAAATGGGTCCAGACTATTTTATTAAGGCAACATTCCTGTACAGCTGTCTGCACAGCAGTTGAATTGTAAGATGTATACATGCATTTCCAGTGATCACCCCCGTGGTGGACATGGTAAAAAATATATGATTCATTTATAGTATATATGTCTTTAAATGTAAAATAATTAATTGATGATTATACATTTGTTGGTTAAATTGATCTAAATCTTGTATTTATTGTAATGTCCCTGGGAGCTTCCCCTGAACCAAATCAGTTTAACTGGTTGCGAAGCCTTTATTATTATTTTTTGCTGCTCCCTTCTATGCATAAGGGAAAGCAGTTGCTGCAGCATTTTTGTTGTTCTGCACTTGGCTTTGCCCATTTTAAACTTGGTGCAAATACTAGAAACAAAGAAAATAAACAGCCTTTTTTCTTCAGAGGTTACACTCATTAGAACTTAAGAATACAATATAAAACCTAAACGTGGTCATGAGCACTCTCAATCTCTAGATTGAATCACAATTGTAGGTATCACTCAGTGATGATGAGAAACATCATCATGTCAAATATGTTCTATCATTAGCTGTGTTAACAACCCAGAGACACCACAGGTTAACCAGGTTTTACGTGCAGCCAAAGTAAATTACTTTTGATAATTGCATTAATATGAATAGAAATGAAAAAGGCAGAATCACCAAGGCAACCAGTGTTACTGAGTGTTTATGAACTTCAAAATGCTGTGCTAAAAAGTGATACTCGTTTACAGAATTTCAATTAAACAAAAGGAAACGTTTAGGCTTATAAAATCAATCATTAGAAGAAAAAACTAGGAGCATGCATACCAAGTATTTCATTTATCTTTTTAATTAGGCACAGTGGGAAGTTTGTAATGCCTTTTAACTATAAGCTGCTCTTTTGTAAATCACAGTCTTTCTTGCCTAATAAACATAACCATTTATTTAATAATAATAATAATAATAATAATAATAATAATAATAATAATAATAATAATAATAATAATAATAATATATTAATTTTGCCCCATCCATATTTTTCTTATACTTGATGAGTCCACATGCCATAGCTGAGGGGTTTTGGCAGTTGCTGTGGGATGCCCCTTTTACTCAGCAGCTATGTTCACAGAAGTGCTAGATCAGAGGTGTATTTGGACAGTGAATATGTTAGCTGAAAATAGAATATCAAGAAGGGCAGCTCTTTGAACCAATGGATGTGAGGGACAAAGATCAATACGTCAACTGTAGCGTTTACCTTTACCTAATGCTAACAGATGTGGCTGTGTGGCTGCAATATGGAGAGCCACTTGCTCTGATAATGTGGAAAAATAAATCCCTGTGTTGTGAAAAGGCAAAGAAATGTGATCTCATTCTGTGTGAGAGACTAATGTCAGAGCCCATAACAGTCAGAGCAATAACAATTGCTGAGGTTTCTGTGAACTCCAAATGATACCAGCCATGCTTAGTGGTGAATTGGTTATGTTGTCTTGCCTTAATATCTTCGTGTTCAGCTCCTGTGTACTCCCTTAGCCGGCCGCTGTCCTCTATTTAATATTCTCCTGAGCCAGACGTGAGATGAGACGAGCTATTTTCCTTCTGTTCTTTATCTTTTCTTCCTTTATTGGTCCTCCACAATAAGCTTCACTAAATCTACGCTGTTTCTCACCACAGTGTACAACATTTGAAACTGTAGCCTTTACTAATACGATAAATACACTCCCGTCTTCACAATCAGAACTAAATTACATCCATGCTTTTCCATCCGATGCTTCTTCATCTTCTTCAGTTTCTTCACATCTAGCACATACTTCTATTTGCATTCCATTTACAAACATATTGCAGTACATGACAGCAATAACTCACACACACACACACACACACACACACACACACACACACACACACACACACACACACACACACACACACATGTCTGAGCTTAACCCGCTATATCCTTGCCTGTGATCCTTGTGTTTGGTTAGTGTCCAGGCCTGTGAATGCCAGGCTGTGCTCTGGTGAAGAGCCCCCCTTGGCCGTCCAGCACTGCTCCATCCCTTGCCAGCACTACTGCCTGCTCTCCCAGTGGTCACCCTGGGGTGCCTGCTTACATGACAACTGCAAAGAACCACAGGGGAAGAAAGGTATGATGGAGTAAATTGGATGCAGAGCCACATATAAATTTGATTGACAGTGATTTATGTCATTGGAGACAGTAGTCATAATGCAATAATGTGTAGAACATGTTTTCAAAACTAAGAATAATTATCCTATTGTAAGATATTGATAATACATTTTTCACATGTCACCTCCCAGCAACAATGCCTGATGCCATAACTAAGGTGTAAGATAACTGCCGACCACTGCTAGCACAAGTTATAATCAGCTAGTTCATGTGCAAATTGGATTACACATGATAGCTGCTGTAACAAGATGTAACGATCCTATAAAAAGATCAGGGAATTATTTGAAATGCCAAAAAGAAATGTTCCAAGATGCATCATCCTTCCAACTGTCTTCAGTAGCAGACTACTGTCCTCTCAGAATCATGTTTCACAGATGGACGGACAGAGGGATGGACACAGTCCATCCAAAGGATACTACGGATTGCTAGCTAACAAGCTGATATGATTTCAAATTGAAACTGATAATTGCACAGATGGGCCAGTGGTAAAATCATAAGCATTCAGTCAAAAAATAATTAACTGTTGAGCTCCATTGCAGACACTGTAGCCATGTAGTACATTTACAATCAGCTGTTCACAGCAGTTATTGTTGCCTAGGGTCTAAGTACCTTCAATATGTTCAACAAGGGGCTTTACACTAACCTTGTTTAATATATTTAGCTTTGCACCGCATTTTCAATATCCAAACAATAGATTGCGTCGTGCTTTGGCAACACTGAAACTGACAGAGAGAGAGAGAGAGAGAGAGAGAGAGAGAGAGAGAGAGAGAGAGAGAGAGAGAGAGAGAGAGAGAAAGAGAGAGAGAGATTGTGGCTGGTGGAGGCTAAGAGAGAGAATGACAATGCAAGAGAGCGATGTTGTCAGAACAGGAGAGCTGCAGTATATGTTTGGATTGCAAATTGTTTGTTGATAAGCACTCTGGAAGAAGTTTTGCTCTGAAAGAAGACATTACGTGTATAAACCACAGCAAACGAAAGACAGAAAGAGAGCACACCTGTAGTTTAGCTCTCAATCCCTGGGTCGGTGAAAGGAGTGACAGCAGATAAGATGCTTCCTGTGTGTGTGTGCGTGTGTGTATGTGTGTGTGTGTGTGTGAGTGTGTGTGTGTGTGTGTGAGTGTGTGTGTGTGTGTGTGTGTGTGTGTGTGTGTGTGTGTGTGTGTGTGTGCACGCGCGCGCAAGGTGTGCTCAAGTATCTGCCGCGCTCGTGCTGTCTGAATGTTCTTGTCTTTTTTCACAGGTGAATGCGTATCATATCTGACTGCTTTAGATGGGCTACACATTGTGTGTGCAGTGTAGTGTGTGTGTGTTCAGTCAGTGGAGGAGCTGTTGAGTGTGTTAGTAATGTGCTAAAAGGGCATCGTGACCCCATCTCTGCTATGAGTAAATGTGCATGAAAGCCCCCCAGGGAGCGACTGAAGTGTAGATTGTTCAGGTCAGTGCCCACACTCCAACACTGGATCTCTATGGGATGAGCCAGCTCCTCTCACAGTCAGTGTCATTAATATATTTCAAGAAGTGAAAAACACAGCATCTGCTGTTTCACACAGGGCTCTCTTGTGGCACCGCGTCTGTTGATGGCATTCATAAAGATCCAGAGCCCACAACTGATAAGAGCATGAAACCAATAGCTCTGTGGCCTGTCGAAGCAGTGAACAGTTATTGAGTAGCAGAGCATTGTTATGATCCTAGTCGTTCGCCCGTGGTCCTTGAGCTGCAGAGAATTTCTTGCTCCTATTGGATGTACACTTTGCCTTTATGTTTCACAACATCAGAATAAACTGTGATCTGTCTCTAACTGACAGGCCCGCGGGACCCCAGTGTTCAGGTAGAAGAGCCAACCAGCCAAGATGCTTATGCCGTCCCCAGCTTTGCTCTCCGGAAAATTACAAATTTAAATTGCCTTGCAGTAGCTTTATGTGCTTTTCACATTTGTTCATGTTATCTTGGCCTATCACATTTTGCAGCTATGTGGGAAAATGAATTGAACACGGGAGGTTAGTGGATAGAATTTTAGTAATGCCTTTACTTGAAGTCTTCAAGCTGGAGGGAGGGGTATTTCTGGACAACAGTGTGCTAAAATCACTGGATGGCCCTTTTTTCCCTGAAATAAACCTGGTATGACCAAGAAACCTTTCAATTATTAATATCCATGGGGGCATGCCCACGCCAAATAGTTTTTTTGTGGTTTGGATGTGAGTAGCACTAAGTGCTCTGGGCAATACTGCAATCGATCCAAAGTGTCTTTGCTCTGTGAGAGCACTCTCGGGCAGCACCGCTCAGATCAGGCTCGTGAACTGGCGTCTCACACCAGTAGATGGTCGGGGTATGTAATTTGTCCAGTGGGAAGACAGTTCCACCTGTAGAGGGAAAAAAATACTTTGGGACCTTTCTACTAAGTCAGAGCTGTGGTAAAATGAGCACGGCTCAAAAAGTAAAGCTGCTGCTGCTCAAGTGTCGTCAACAATTACTCGGGGGCGTTCTGGAAGCTGGAAAAAGCATTTTTATTCTACCATTTTTCATCTACAAGAACATTTTTCTGTGTCATCAGAGAATTGAAAGAACTCAGTGGTTGATAGAGACTGTAGATTTAGAGCCTGAGGTGTCACTCAGTAGGAACCTTTCATGAAGAAATATTTTTTGGGGCATTTTTAGGCTTTTATTGACAGGACAGCTGAAGAAATGAAAGGTGAGGGAGAGGGGGAATGACATGCAGCAAAGGGCCGCAGGTCAGAGTCGAACCCTGGCCCACTGCGTCGAGGCGTAAATCTCTATATATGGGCGCCCGCTTTACCAACTGAGCTATCCGGGAACCCAAAGAGATAGATATTTAATGAAAGATCCAGCTTTGAGAGAATCAATGTTTTAGAGCAGGGAATATGAAAGAAAATATGAGCTAATTAAGCAATTGATTGGGTAATTGGCTCAATGATAATTAATGATGATGTGCCAAAAATGTTGATCATGTTATTGGACAATTTGCTAAACACATATTCAAACCATATTTAGAGCCATTTATTGTTCTCGTCATGTTGTATCTCCTTTGTCCTCCTGCCATTGTCATTTTTTTCTTCTTAAAAAATAGAACATATCATCCAACATTGTGTCTATGGACAGATGATTGAATGTAAAAGCAGTCTAGCCACTGCATTAGCTACACCTAAGATGTATTAAGGTAAACCAAGCAGAAAGTACTGTACATCGTTAAAAGCTGGGAAATTGTAATCCAGTGGTCTATGCCACTCCATGGGGAATTATATTTCTCTCTACACTTTCTATTTCTATTCTCTTTTTCCATATTCACTAAAGGCCCACAGTGACGTTTTGCGCAGGTGAACTTGAAGAACATTGGCACAGCTTAAAATTGAATATGTACATAAATAAGTACTTTAGGCACAAACTACACCTGGTTTTTCCATTGCCAACTGCCCCAGATGAAAATCTGCCTTTGATGTGTAGAATCAGGGCCACTTTTTTATTAAACACACACAGCGGGGGAAAGACCCCAGGTCCAATCCTGGCTTTTCTTAGTTGTAGTTCAATTCAATTTTATTTATAATATCAAATCATAACAAGCATTATCTCAGGACACTTTACAGATAGAGTAGGTCTAGACCACACTTTAATTTACAAAGACCCAACAATTCCAGTAATTCCCCCAAGAGCAAGCATTAAGTGGCGAGGAAAAACTCCCTTTTAGGCAGAAACCTCGGACAGACCCAGGCTCTTGGTAGGCGGTGTCTGACGGTGCCGGTTGGGGGTGTGATGAACAGTGGCAATTATACAGTAGTAACAATAAAGTTAATGCAACTATGACTAGAAATAGTAGTTGTAGTTCAGGGCGTAGCAGCGCACTGCAGGAAGTAGCATGGCGTAGCAGGGCGCCGAGCAGGACCATGGCGGCAGCTGCAACCATGATTTAGGTGCCACCCTAATCCAAGGAAAACTGCGGGGCAAGAAAACATAAGGACTCCGGGGAATAAGCTGCTAATTTCTAGCCTACTGCTTAAATGTGTATTTTTCCTGACTATTAATGGCTCACAGCTGGTCCATTGTGATATGATTGAATTAGCCAATTAAATACTTATTAAAAAGGCCTATCAGATTGTTTTATTTGTTTACAGCAATAATCCAATCAAAGGACGCTTTTAGAACTACCAAAGGTCTCCCACATTGAGTTTTCCTAACTCCTTTTTATTTCTACAACATCAAGCCGTTTTCAACTAATATTTCCTCACACATGGTTGGAAAAAGGTGTAATTGCAGTTCTAAAAAGTGTCTTCTCTTCAACCAGTATTCATTACTGCTTATTACTCAGTCTCTGATCTTTGCAATCACTGCTTTTTTTCTCATTCAGCACAAAGCTAGCATACTATTCAATCATGATTTCTTTTCACTTAGATGATCGGAGTAAAGGACTTTTCTGGTTCACACTAAACCATCAGATAAGAATAGCATCTCAGCCTTGAGGCTTATTTCAGTCATATTAGATCTAAATTACTTACTTATCTTTGGAGAAATCAAATGTGTATATCTTCTTCTTAACTATTACTGGAGGCTACTATATATTTTAGTTCATGATTTTCCCATACCCACAAATGCACATTTTTAGTGAATAAGGAAATAGTGGCATGATTTAACACCTTGAAACAATACAATGTTGGTCTTAATTTACTATGCACTGGTTTTTCACTTTCTTGTGAAATAAATATAACAATTCAAGGTTGAATTTGAGCTGAAATGAGCCGTTTTGATGGATTTCATTTCTACTACTACAGAGATCTTCAGTATATGCTAGTGTGGAGCTAGTGCACACCTCAGCTGGCAGACCCCAATTTAGTAACGGAAACGGCGGCAGCAGTAGCGAAAAGACAGTGAGACTCAGTAATTGGAGAGGCAGGTGTCATTGTGGAAGGCTCCAACTTTTTTAAAGCACCATCTCCTTTGCCGTGCCATTCGGCTCATTATTTCCCTCACCTCCCCTTGTATCTCTTCTCACTTGGAAAATGGGATCCAGTTGAAGATCTTTTTTAATGTTTTTTTATTTAGTTGATCAATTAGTCCCACCACCCCATAATATGTGGGCTCATACATTTATCTCAGAAAAGAAAGAGAATGTATTTGTTTGTAATGTTAAAAATGGGATGGAAATTGTTTGTTAAAATCTTGTTCCTCCTAATTTGTAATGTTAGTGCTTTCTATGTTAACCTTTTTTTGATTTAGTTTCCTAGTTTAGTTACTGAGACACACTTCCCAAGTTCAGCAGCATTTTGGCATCTTACGCTTCTTTTATTTTTATGTGTGCTCATTGCACGTGTGTCTTTTAATGTAAACTACAGTGAACAATATCGCCTTGCAGAAAGAACATTTGAATGCATGAGTACATGAAAATAGGAAATATATTGGTAGTCTTTTTAAAACCAAGTGATCATACTCTTTTACACTGTGTGCCTTGTCTTCCTTGTTAAATATAAAGATTTTCTAATTGTGAATTTTAAGTAATAATAAAATGTGACTAATGATAATAAAATCATTGCACAAATATAGACCCTAACAACTGGACAATCTAACAATGAGTCTCACAATACCAAGGAAGCCTAAATAGAAGCTAAAACTGAAATGTAAAAGAATGTGAGTTGAATTTTCAAACCTCTGATTGTATCACTGACAAGTTTAAATGAAGTTTGTAGGAAATATGACAATGCCAGGAGTCTTGTGGTGGATAAAGAACCAGATGAAGATCTACATTTTGAATCGCCAGAGTCACAAATTGGCATCAACCAGCTTTTAGGTTAAATCTGGATATTTACCAGTCCAAAATTCTCTCTTTGGGTATATCAACACTTTTACAGCAGTTTCATAAATCTACTATACATTTAACTTCATTAATACAAAGCTAAAATCCCATTTACTTAATACCTGTGGAGAAAGTAGAAACAGATTTTGGGTCTCACTCAGCACCAAGCTATAGATCATACTGTGGACAGCGCCTGGTGCTAAAATTGAGTCTAATAAGTAGATGTAGCACTTGTCTCTCCATTACTATATTTGTATATATACAGTGAGGAAAATAAGTATTTGAACACCCTGCTATTTTGCAGGTTGTCCCACTTGGAAATCATGGAGGGGTCTGAAATTGTCATCGTAGGTGCATGTCCACTGTGAGAGACATAATCTAAAAAAAAAAATCCAGAAATCACAATGTATGATTTTTTAACTATTTATTTGTATGATACAGCTGCAAATAAGTATTTAAACACCTGTCTATCAGCTAGAATTCTGACCCTCAAAGACCTGTTAGTCTGCCTTTAAAATGTCCACCTCCACTCCATTTATTATCCTAAATTAGATGTACCTGTTTGAGGTTGTTAGCTGCATAAAGACACCTGTCCACCCCATACAATCAGTAAGAATCCAACTACTAACATGGCCAAGACCAAAGAGCTGTCCAAAGACACTAGAGACAAAATTGTACACCTCCACAAGGCTGGAAAGGGCTACGGGGAAATTGCCAAGCAGCTTGGTGAAAAAAGGTCCACTGTTGGAGCAATCATTAGAAAATGGAAGAAGCTAAACATGACTGTCAATCTCCCTCGGACTGGGGCTCCATGCAAGATCTCACCTCGTGGGGTCTCAATGATCCTAAGAAAGGTGAGAAGTCAGCCCAGGACTACACGGGAGGAGCTGGTCAATGACCTGAAAAGAGCTGGGACCACCGTTTCCAAGGTTACTGTTGGTAATACACTAAGACGTCACGGTTTGAAATCATGCATGGCACGGAAGGTTCCCCTGCTTAAACCAGCACATGTCAAGGCCCGTCTTAAGTTTGCCAATGACCATTTGGATGATCCAGAGGAGTCATGGGAGAAAGTCATGTGGTCAGATGAGACCAAAATAGAACTTTGTGGTCATAATTCCACTAACCGTGTTTGGAGGAAGAAGAATGAAGAGTACCATCCCAAGAACACCATCCCTACTGTGAAGCATGGGGGTGGTAGCATCATGCTTTGGGGGTGTTTTTCTGCACATGGGACAGGGCGACTGCACTGTATTAAGGAGAGGATGACCGGGGCCATGTATTGCGAGATTTTGGGGAACAACCTCATTCCCTCAGTTAGAACATTGAAGATGGGTCGAGGCTGGGTCTTCCAACATGACAATGACCCGAAGCACACAGCCAGGATAACCAAGGAGTGGCTCTGTAAGAAGCATATCAAGGTTCTGGCGTGGCCTAGCCAGTCTCCAGACCTAAACCCAATAGAGAATCTTTGGAGGGAGCTCAAACTCCGTGTTTCTCAGCGACAGCCCAGAAACCTGACTGATCTAGAGAAGATCTGTGTGGAGGAGTGGGCCAAACTCCCTCCTGCAGTGTGTGCAAACCTGGTGAAAAACTACAGGAAACGTTTGACCTCTGTAATTGCAAACAAAGGCTACTGTACCAAATATTAACATTGATTTTCTCAGGTGTTCAAATACTTATATGCAGCTGTATCATACAAATAAATAGTTAAAAAATCATACATTGTGATTTCTGGATTTTTGTTTTTAGATTATGTCTCTCACAGTGGACATGCACCTACGATGACAATTTCAGACCCCTCCATGATTTCCAAGTGGGAGAACTTGCAAAATAGCAAGGTGTTCAAATACTTATTTTCCTCACTGTATATATATATATATATATATATATATATATATATATATATATATATATATATATATATATATATATATATATATATATATATAAATAATTCCTATATGCAGCATAATTTCAGGGTAAAGATAATTGCAACAAAATTATTTTTGCTGTAAAAGGAAAAAAAGCCATGATGCAATGGCTAAGGCGCTATGGTGCCTGACATGGCCAAACAAAAGTAAAATAGACACAGACTCCTCCACCTTTCTTCTTTCACACGGTTTTCATGATGCCCCTTTAACTTCTATGGTTATCAGAGATGCATGGGAGCTTTTATTAGGAGGTGCTGCTTCTGACTATAGCATAGTTGATGAAAAACATGAATAACTGATCACAGAGATAATATCCAGTAAAATCCACATCATAATACTGCATTTTATGGATTGGCTGAGAGGGGTTCTGTATACTTTGTGTGTGACAACATGCTCACTATTGTACAGGAATATCAATTGCTTCTCTGACAACCTTTTCCTGTTCCCTCCCACCCCCCTCCTCTTCTCTGTCAGGTTTCAGACAGAGGAGTAGAGAGGCGCTGTGGCAGTCCAGCAGTCCTCCGGAGACCTGCCCTCATCTAGTGGAGTCCATCCCCTGTGAGGATCCTGCCTGCTACCTGTGGCAGGTCCAACAGGAAGAAAGATGCATTCCCACTAAAGGCTCCTGTGGTCCTGGAGCTGCAGCACAGAATGTGACCTGTGTCAGCGCTGAAGGTACACTCCTCCATTTGCATCCTTAGGGAATAGGTTGCATCAAAATGAAAACCCTCACTGACACCGTGGAGATTTTCTTGGTAGTTCAGTTTGGCCTTCTTCCAGTTAAGGAAGGTTTTTGACATGTTTTTGACACAAATATGCTTACTTGCTGTCTTGCCGTCAGTTAGATGAGACGATTGATACCTTAAGAGGTGCTGGTAGACACCTTTTGTTACTTTTGCTCAGAGCCAGGCTAGCTCTTTCCCTCTGTTTATAGTCTTTCTGCAAAGCTAACCTAACTTAACCGCCTCATGGGTGTAAGTTTTTTTAAATTAAAGTGGAAATTAAAATAGTATTGATTTTCTCATGCAAGTCTTGGCGGTACAGGGAATAAAGAGATTTTTTCAACATCTTAAACTATTCCTTTCAAAATTTGTGAATGTCATAAAATGACAGAGGTAAAAAATCACAGTTTGCTGACAACTCTCAGTCAGTCATGTGTTTAGTAGTCAAATTATTACAGAAAGTTAGAGTAGAAATAAAGTAATTGATTTACATTTATATGCATCTGTTCTGATTTAAATGACAGTTATGAAGATTTGCCATTGCTTAGTATAGGCTCAAAAGGTGGTAACCCTAGACTGCAACATGAATTAGACTTGATCTACAATTAGCAGAATATTCATCAAGGCCATAGTAGAGCTGTGTAATCAGTGTAATCAGTGCTGTGGTGCGGACACATAATGTTATTAGTAACAATGTGATCAGTACCAATGTGATGCATGAACTATCAGGTATGAATGTGATCCATTGTGCTCAGACATATCCACACGTTGGGTGATAGGAACATCAGTGTTAACGAAGCATGCATTATTCATGAGGATCCATCACCGAGTTTATGGGCACAGAAAACATTGGACTGATTAAAAGTCAGAATCACAGCTTCCTACGAGCCATTAATTGCTCATCTCCATAGATTATAAACCTAATTGCACCCTTTTTTTGCCTGTGTTTTATTATTCTGTCACAATGGATCATGTGTATGTTTATCAGGAAGGCAGTGGAGGGTCCAAATGTATTAGCCAACAGGAGCGTCTAATGAGTTTGGACAGGACAACTAAGAATGCAAGCTTTGGCGGGTTTGAGGCAAAAGGCTTATGAAATCATCTGCGGCGGATTTATTGTTGGAGAAAGTTGACAAGTTGTTAACTATTGCTTCCTTAATTGGCTCATTGGACTTACCATTCAAACACTGTGAGTTATTTTCACACAGAGTCAGAGCAGTGTCAGGGCCAGGTTGTTAAGTGATCCAAAATCCTTTTAAGAAGCTTGTTTTTTTTTATACAGTGGGACTGTATAGCAGCGATATACTGTAGGTAAGGACTAAAAGCATTACGAAGCAAGGAAGTATAATTCACAGTCTCACAGCTAGTACTGTCTGTATGAAAACCCATGACAAGATAATCATTTCCATTTTAGATACATACAGTTTTTGCTATGAATGGTAGATTTTGGATAAACTGTCAAACTGTCATCACAAATGAGGTCTACTAAAACATCTAGCTTTTATACCTACACAAAGCAAATGCTGAATTATTTTAAAATGTTGAAATGTTGTAAGACATTAAGCATTTTCTATTTTGATTTTAGATGTTTGTTATGAATAGTTCTGATATGACTCCAATGAGAAAAGATGTTTGGCAGTCTGGCAATCCTCGTTTCAAGGAATTGACACTGCTAATGATGTCAATTGTTTTTTATTCCAATAAAATGCACCATCTACATGCTCATTACACCTAATACAACCAACACCACAAGTATTGTTCTTTTCACCAGCATTGCTGTTTTTCTTTTAATGAATTGAATGGTGGACATATGGAAAAATGATTAAATGGACAGAATAAGTTCCTGTTATTGTTATTATTATTATTATTATTATTATTATTATTATTATTATTATTATTATTATTATTATTATTATTCTCAGTGACCCCCTTTGATCATGGTCAAGTTTTTCTCCAGATAGAATTTGCTTTTATTTACTTTTCTGTTATTCTTGACATACATTCTGTAGACCTTGGAGAAAGCAGCTGCTAATTGCTAGTCTGTCTGCACGTTCAGACTCAACACGTTCAAGCTTTCCTTCTCAGCTCTTACACAACTAGAAATGATGGACATTTTGTCTTTGCAATTCGGAAATGTTGAAAGAAGGCAGACATGCTTCTCTCCTGGGAAGAAGTCCAGTGTTTTTGCCAGTCTAAAAAAAAGACTTTGAAGTCTTTTCTTCTACTCTTCTACTCACAAAAGATTCCCTATCAAACAAAAAACAACTCTTAAGCTGAAGTAAAATATCACAGTGAATTACCTGCACGGTGACCAGGCCTCCTACTCTGATCTAATCCGCTCATCCGTCCCTCAGGCTAAATGAGGAATATAATTAGCCAAATAAAGACCATCATGGCAAATAAATAAGTCTAACTCACTGTGAATACCACTTCACAATATTACTGGCACACTCAAAATTTTTACAGATACAACAACAACAACAACAACAACAACAACAACCTGAAGGCCAACTCCATTTACTCAACTAAGCTCTTTGTACCGTAGTGGATGAATTGTTGAAGATAAGTAACAGTCCTCTCCAGAAACAAATGCAGCAATGGTCATCTGTTCAAACACTGATTTAATTTGGACCAGTCTGTTTTGAGATAAGAACAAAACAAACTTTCTACTATAAAAAAGATGAATTCTTCACAAAATCTCAACTGATTAGAAAACAAATGGCTTTCTATTTCCATTTTAATACCAGAATTTGAAGGGGTCATTTTCCTCAGATAATCTCACACATTACCTTTGTCACACCAATTTAGGAAAGTATTACATAAGATTTTAAGAAAATGTTCTAAGGACAGTTTGGTATATAATGTACCAAAATGTCCTCTGAACATTTTCATACATGTTTAATTACATAGATAATAATTTTAGTTGAAAAAGGTGTTGTAAGTTGACCGTTACAATTATAGTTTTATAGCTGATGAAATAATTGATTAGAGCTGGACTTAGTAATTCAGTACTTAGGTTAAAGACTGAACTCAATGCACAGTTTTAAATTAAATTGTATATTTTTAAACAAATAATGACTGTTATGGACCACCACTCATCCCTGACATTTTTTACTGTTTCTGTAAATAGTTTTCAATAATATTTTACAGTTCTGTGAAAAGTGCAATAGGAGTCTGGAGCTGCTGTGGCATGAATGTTTAGACTGAATGTGGAGAGTATACTACCTGCATACATAGCCACTATTCACATGGGTTCAACCATTTTCACTTTTAAGTGCTGAAAATATTTGACAATGTGAGACAGGCGGAGTGGAGCGGGAGGTAGGAGTTAAGGCTGCACAATATGTCGTTTTTTTATCGTCATCGCAATATCAACTGCCGCAATATACATATAGCGAAAGGTTGCGACACTATGAGATTTTTTATGTTAGTTGAACGAAAATATGAGTAGAAATCTGCACTTTAAAGTGTAAATTGTTATTGTCAATTCAGTGTTCAATTTGTTCAATAAAAGAATGTTAGAAATTATTTCCTTTCATTTGTTTTAAATTAGGGCTGTCAAACGATACATTTTTTTAATCGCGATTAATCGCTGAATTTCTATAATTAATCGCGATTAATCACATTTTATCACATGAATAAAATTCTATTATTTTGCATTACACTGGTAAGCAATTCTTACCAGTGTATCTTGATTGGGAATCACATGAATGCAAAGAAAGTTACTTTATGAACTTTACTTTAAGATTTGTATTTGTTATACAACAAACTTATTTATTTACTGTAAACAAAAGAAAAATGTGTGAACCTGTTGTTATTGCACAATTCCTCGAAGTCCCTAACTAAAAAACTAAAAATCCCTATCCTTACCAGAGTCAATATAGTGTTTAGTAACTCCTAAATAATTTTGATAACTCACAGACGTCCAGTGATCACCGGTTAATGAGACAGCGTTTGCAGCACCTTGCAGCAGTTCCAGTTGGGCTGCTTTCTCAATTCAATTCAAAACTTTATTGCCATGTCAACATAGTTGATTGGAATTTATCTCTGTGTTGTACAGGCTGTGTATGCGTGAAACTACTGTCCCCCTTGACAGCAATGAGACGGGTCAGAACATGGCAACCGTAGTACGTCTTTAAGACCCGAGTCCTCTACGATGCTGACAGGTCTGCAGTTAGTTGCCACCCGTTTCGCAAGAGCTGTAGTCATTTTTTTCGGATTTGGTTTCATCCACAGGTCGGCAAGTAGCACTCTCCAAAATACTGCTTTGCCTGAGTGGGTAGCATGCTAGTGGGTAGCATCAACCTGAGTCACGTTAATTAGCTCGTAGGTGGTAGCTCAAGCTTGACGTGCTTCGGTGATCTTTTATTTCGGCTTTACACAATGTGCATATGGCTTTCGACTTGTCTACTGAGTCGTCCGGGAGTTTTGGAAAATAAAAAGCGCCATTCAGAACTGTGTTGCTGCTGTCTTTCTTCATCATGCCTGCAGCCTGCAGCAGCAGGATGTGTTACGAGGAAGTGGCAGCTTGATGATAAGTAACGGTGCGGCAAAGGGTCAAAATAGTAGCCTGTTAGGCACGACGCAAAGCAGAGTGAAGTGTAAAATAAATTAATAAATGCCGGCATGCGATTAATGCTATTAGAAAAAAAAAAATGTACGCGTTATGCTCGGCCCTTAATCGCACCGCATTGTTAATGCTGACAGCCCTATTTTAAATTCAACCAGCAATTTTTATTTTAGAAGAATAAGAACTAAGTACATTTTAATATCTGCTAATTTATTGCAAGTAAAATCATTATCGCGATATTCAACGTTATCGCGTATCACATATTTTCCTCATATCGTGCAGCCCTAGTAGGAGTGACATACCTGCAAAGATGAAAGGATTGTTTACAAGGGCGTAAATCCCAGGGGGGGTCGGTGGGGGTCAAGACCTACAGAAGATCTACAGCTGTGTTTGAAGTGGCTGATCAGTGGGTTTGCTGCAGTTAAATATATATCCTCTGTCCCAGACCAAACCTAATATTTATGCGGAGGACGCAAGATCATTTTATAATTATAATATGACCACGTGGTGAACCTATGAACCTAATTCATATTTGATGAGCTTTACTAGTGGCTCACTAATTATATCATTATGATCAGCTAATTTAACAAGTGTACAAAAGTTTTTTATTTCTTTTATATGGGGACACTTTTTTTAAAATAAGTCATTATGTTTTAAGGTATTTTTGTGGCTTGTGTACACATGTCCTCTACGAGTATAATTGTGGCTGTATTATTTGTGTCCCCTTCAAAAATTGCTCTTCAGAAAATTTATATTTATTGTCCCCCCCCTACTGTTAGATCAGATTTACGCCCATGATTGTTTACAATAATCTGATATGTTGCCATAAACAGTAAGCATTTGCACATGTCTTTCAATAATAGCAGCTTGCCTTCTAATCATTTAAATAAATAAAATATAAAAAAATGGATTTGTTTTGTGTTTGCTGGGTTCCTCAAATATGTTGAGCTGGAGTTCTATTCTGTTTATGGAACAAAAGTGAAAGGTTTCTGGGGAAAAAACAAACAAGCCCTGTCTGCAATCCAGCTCATCTTGGTCTGTATGTTTGAGTAAAGACATCTTCGATTGGAAGGAACTCCCTAAGTAAGTCAGTCTCTTCACTTAAAACCTGCCTTAACCCTGCGCCCAGTCAAAAGAACATTCATACAGTATTTGGAGCTTTGGATTATTGGGTCAGTTACCTCACTGAATCTTAAATTGATTTCAAATTAAAGTTAAAATGTACCTTTTATTACCTGGCTTGTTTTAGTGTATGCTGTTGTAGCCAGGATCCAGAGTGATCTACCCCTGTGAAAAAACCAACCCCGTCTCACGCCAGTTTGTGAAATGGTCACGTTTTGTGTACAGGTCACGAATTTCATTTCGTGTACTGCCACGGGGAAATTAAACGCCACACGCCGGCAACAACAACGGACGTACCGCCACATGGGGATGCGTTCCCCGGGCGCACAGACACGATCCGCGGTCTCTGTGGCACGTAACAACGGGGACATGAAACGCCACAACAACGGGACGGTTGAGGTTAGGAAAAAAAGAACTGGGAAAGGAACCGTCACACGCCGGACACGCTGACAACAACGGGACAGTTGTGGTTAATAACGCGGAAAGGAACTGCAACACGCGGGACGCCATCCCCGCTCTCCGGGGTGAAAGTCCTGCAACACGCGGGACGCCATCCCCGCTCTCCGGGGTGAAAGTCCTGTGTTGAACCATCCACCCCCCCCGACCAACCTCCCTACGCGGATCTTTGGCTTTTAATACTACTCCCTACCGTTGTCGTGCTGTGATCACGAAATATGCTTACCATTTAAATACATTAAATTAAAATTCGTAATCACTACATGAAAAAAATGACATATTCATGTCCTGTTCACGAATCAATAGATTCAATAACGTGACCATTTCACGAACTGCCATGAGACTGGGCTGGAAAAAACATACTTTTCTTACGAAAGTGCATCAATCTGGTGCGTCACACACTCTGGACACACGTTTAGCTGTCTTATATTTATTCTTCTCCTCACCTATTTCCTGCTATCTTCGGTTCTACTTTAGGTTGTGTGGATAAGAGACACAGTCCTCAAAGAGTACAGGACAGCATTAGTGGATGTGTCACTCCGACTTAAGCAGGGTTTCAGAAAATGATGACTGTAGGACTTTTACCTGTTAATACATGTGTGAGACTTATATGAGCGGATTAGCTGACAACTCTGGCATTAGTGTGAGATTTAGCATTTTCTATAGCACAAAAGCATTGCATAATTGATTTTCAGATTGTTTGACCCTCTGTGTGATATGTTCATTACCATGGGTAATTGCATTTTCCTATTATCAGTCCTGTTGAATCTCTTTTATCTTTCTATTGTTGCGTGTTCTATTTCACTGCAATTGTATTTATTCTGATTCTTTGAATTTGCTTACTGTTTTAGAACAATATAATATTGCTCCTTACTCTATATTGTCAATTTTTCCTTCACATCGGTTAATTATTCAAAATGTTTTGTGAAACTTTAAACCTTTCGATGTTTAAGTGAAGAAGGAATTGTATTAGTCTAAAACATATTTGTATTTGCCATAAAACGTTCTGAGTATATGCATTTTTATTTGCCTGTTAACTTGACTGAGTTATGACTGACAAGAGGCAGATCTTATGGTGACAACAGAGAGCGTTATGTCGTTGTATCCAATTAGGAAGACCCCTCTTGTCTCATCATGTGGCATTCATGCAGAGACTATGGTATTTGCATCTTTGAAAAACACAATTTTCATTCTCAAATCATTCTCATATGTGTGTTAGCTATGTGGATAAGGAGTTGCCTTACATGCACTTTTGAGCTGGAATGAAATTAAAATAATATGGCATCTTACACAGGGAGGCTAATGGGTGCTTATTGAATTCCACTATTACTTTATTGGGCTTTAAACTATGGAACGGTAAAAAAGTGCTGTGTTAGCCTTACCCACTTGCCATTCGCCCCAGGCTTAGTAAAGTTGTTTTGATAGCTCCCACTCTCTGCACAGCGTCCATTCACACCAGAGTAGTCTGTCCCATTTCCAGATCTAACTACCAACCACAGGGCACACTGACTCAAACATACTGGCTGCACCTGTGACTGACAGCTGGCGTGACCGATTTAACCTCTTATAGATGCATGTTGGCGGACCTTCCCAAACCAACTGAGGCTCTGACATTTCTGAACCCAACAACAATATCTCAGCAGCATGGTTACCATCAGCCTGAATGATCTCTCCTCGACTGGTCAACAATATTCAGGCGATGATGAACTCAGAAAAGCAGCCCTTAACTTGGCTGTGAGACTGTTACGGATAATGAAATTCTAAAGTTACATGATTGACAGGTGGATACAGCAAAAACATTAATTAGTGACCCAATTTGTCAGAGGCCACTTTGATGTTCAAAGTGTTTTTTTTTTCAATTTGCCTTTTTGCTTTGCCTGCCAGCTTTGTTTCAAAAGCTGCCCGCGCAGAGTGGATGTGATTATTAACTTTTAAGCAAAGGCGAGGACTTCTCTTTTTTTTTTCTACATGTACCTGAATAATAACAATGAAGACGATTAATTGGTGGGTGGGCGAGCAGAATCGAAATCATGTTGAAATTGCATGCAGGAGGCAGTGGTATTATATCTGAGTAAGAGCCCCAGCTACAGATCCCTGTATTAATAATGCAAAAGGACCCCTAGGGCAGCTATCTATTTGCACCACCATCCCCCCACATAGTCTCACATATACACACTCACACTTATACACGCATACCCAAGTTGAGTATTTGGATTCATGTTATCATACCAATTTTCTTTAGGCATTGTTTCCAGGCAAAGCTTTGTGAGTCTTTTGTTAGTTTAGTTTGCAAACATATTAATTAGGCCTCAAGTAGAACAGTTTCATAATTACTGATTTTCTACTGTTGGCAATAATACGTCTAAACAAATCTTTAAATATGCCTAGAGCACAAGGAAACCTGCTATGTTTGGCATGACATTGCATACTTGCATATTCATTTATTGTTTAATGTAAAAGTGAAGGTTGTAATTGTAAACGTGTTAAACTAGCCCCATATATATTTTTGCTTTATTACGGATTACTAGGGTTAACTAAACATAGAGGATGTTTGTGTTCTGACAGCCTGGCACCAGTTTGTGCACCATTACTGTATGTGAGGTTTTGGCTTGCGTCGTTGCTTCTTCTGGCATTCTTGATGAAACTATAAAGCCTTATAACAGTATGCAGTAGGTAATGACTTACCATGTGTTCCCAACAACAACAACTAACCAGCCATGGTATTGTTTTTAACTGTAAGCACAGTATAATTTAAAAACTATTGAATTAAAAATTTAATTTGCACCTCATTTAGTGAATATTTGGTGGAAATAGCAATATGAATATTGTATTTAATGTCATAGAAATATTAGGTGTTGATGTTTCCTGAAGGATTATATAGATAACATACAGTAGCCATGGGTTGCAAAGCACACATTTGCATAGCACTGGATATGTGATTGTCCGATGTACTGAATGTCACTTGGTTCGGTTTATTGCCTGCTTACTTTTCGTGGTTGATAAAGTTCTTACAATAAATCCAAATTTCAGGCTTTGTTACATTCTTATGTGACAGCTCTGATTAAAGAGAAACCATCGGCTCTGTTTCACTACAGGGCGTGCAGTACATGCTTTCAATTTCATTAAGATTTACAATTAACGTATCATCTGGTGTTTCTGGGCGTTTCCTGGGTTGTTGTCGGAAGTTAGAGAAACTAGAGGGGTCAAACTTTATATGACACCATTGATAGGCGACCAAAACAACACGCTCCGTTTCCTTGATCAAATGTTTTTTAATATTGTTGGAAACATTTGGGATAATGTAAGTACAAAACAAAAGAAAAATCATTATATAACATAGGTACAGTAGTTTTTTATACATTTTAATGCAGACATATTACATATATATTTACAGTGTTTAAACATTGTCTTGCCGTATCTCATTGTCCATTTTTACACTCCAAGTGAAAAATATGTCTCTTCTCTCAGCAACAGATACTCTGAAACTACATAGATGGTAAAGATTCAGTACTCCATGTCCGTCCCTCTGAATGTGGGTCAGAGGTTGATTTACAATATCTATGGTGCGTCCGTGTTTCATTTTATGATCACTTTGTGTAAAGCACGGACACCTGAAATAATTACCTGGGTGGGAGCCATGGTGAGCCAGAACAATATATTTCCCACCGCTTAAAATCTCACTGCCAGTTTACAATTATGTAAAGTATCAGCATACTTCCTCTTCAAGCGCTGCCGCCTCCAGATCTATCTAGAGTTGGTGTAGTTGCAGATGTGTAATTATAAAGACAGATATATATATATATATATATATATATATATATATATATATATATATATATATATATATATATATATATATTAGAACTGTCAAACAACAAGCAGCACGATGTGTTAGGAGGAAGTATGGCAGCTTGATGATAAGTAACGGTGCTGCAAAGGGTCAAAATAGTAGCCTGTTAGGCACGACGCAAAGCCGAGTGAAGTGTAAAATAAATTAATAAATGCCGGCATGAGATTAATGCGATTAAAAAAAATGAACGCATTATGCTCGGCCCTTAATCGCATCGCGATTAACGCGTTGATGCTGACAGCCCTAATATATATAAAGAAATAAATAAATTAGGGCTATTAATCGATTTAAGTATTTAATTGTGATTAATCACATGATTGTCCATAGTTAAAAATAAGAACTGTATTTGTATAGCACCTTTCACACAAATGAATGCAGCTCAAAGTGCTTTACAGTGTGGTATTAAAACAAAACGCATTAAAGAAAAAACAACATACATAGAAATGGCAACATACACAAGATAAATAAAATCATAAGCATAGAATAAAAACAATACAAATAAAAAGGCACAGAGCTATAAGTAATAAAAGAGTCAGTAGAAAAAAAGCTAAAAGCGAACTACATTACCTAAAAGCCAGCCTGAATAGTTAGGAATTCAGTTGAATTTTAAAAGAGTCTACAGAGCTTGCATTTCTGATATAGCTGGTCAGGGTGTTCCATAGACTTGGAGCGTAGTAGCTGAAAGATTCTCCCTTTGCTTTGTGGGCTACTTTGGGAACAGTTAAAATACCAGTATCAGAGGATCTGAGGGCTCTTGTTGACTTATAAGGAGTTAAAAGGCCTGACATGTATGAAGAGAGTATTAAAAGTCTTGCGGCAGCATTCTGAACCAGCTGAAGTATTTCTAGCAGCTTGTTTGGTAGGCCAGTGAAGAGTGCATTGCAATAGTCCAACCTGCTAGTAATAAAAGCAGTTTTTCCGCTTCCTGGTTTGTCAAGAATGGTCTCCACATTTCTTAAGTGAAAGAATGTTGTCCTGGTCACTTTTTTAATGTGTGCTTTGAAGCTTAAATCAGAGTCTAAGATGACACCAAGACTTTTCTCTTCCGATTTGCTCTGATGAGCCATGTCCCAAAGCTTATCTCTCTCTTAAATTCAGGACCTAACAGCTGTATCTCTGTTTTGTCTTCGTTGATTTTTAAAACATTGTCATTCATCCATTGTTTTATTGAGGCCAAACAGGCAGTCAAAGATGATAGGCCATTTGGGTTGTTAGGCTTGTGAATAATTGCAAATTAATCACACATCTTTATCTGTTCTAAATGTACTTTAAAAGGGATTTTTCTTCAAGTTTTTAATGGTCTTCTCAACATGGGACAAATGTGCTTTCTTTATGCAAATGTTTATTATTATTAGGGCTGTCAATCGATTAAAAAATGTAATCAAATTAATTACATACTCTGTGATTAATTAATTGAAATTAATCGTATACATAATTAACCGTGCCTGAACTGATACTTTTTAAGAAAGTAAAAAAAGAAAAGAAAAAAAAAAGGGTACTAAACAAAAGTTTGTAACATTAAAGAACAGCTTGTTTATTGCTAAGGCCATATGGTCAAAATTAAATCATTTAATAATAATGTATAACAATAACAATAACTTATTTCACTAGTAAATTGCTGTTGAACGACAAAAACAACCACCAGATGGGAAATGGACATTTACAATAACTTCAAATGCACCACGAGGCTGTAGTTTACCAGTTTCATTCAACGCACCGTCTGTGTTTTTTTTTTAGGACGGCAGCTGCAGATTGTTACATAGCGGTGTTGAATCCTCTACAGTAAAACACAGTCAAACTTTACACCGTTTAGCGTTAGCTGTCAGCATTTTAACCGTGTTTAATCCAGCTACTAGCTAGCGGTAGGCTAACGTTAGCTGCTGTCGAGTATAGTATTAACTAGCTAGCGGTAGGCTAACGTTAGCTGCTGTCGAGTATAGTATTAACTAGCTAGCGGTAGGCTAACGTTAGCTGCTGTCGAGTATAGTGTTAACTAGCTAGCGGTAGGCTAACGTTAGCTGCTGTCGAGTATAGCGTTAACTAGCGTCACGTGCAGCGGTGTGTGTGTTGCCTGTATCGTCTGTTTCAGAGCATCAGAGAGAAGCGCAGACATATCAGTGGCTCCAGATTTCGGTAGCCAAGGTTGGCAGGAAGAAGATTTTTACAAGTAAATGTTCCAATTAATGATCCAGGCAGCACATTCTCGTCTCCCTCCTTCATTTTACAGTCGAATGGTGGCTAGAACGGCTCTGGGTCAAACGTCAATATGGAATGGATTAATCGGCGTTATATTTTTTAACGCGTTATTTTTTCTCAGATTAATTTATTTATTATTTATATTAATTTATTGATTGTTATTTTGACAGCCCTAATTATTATTGCAACAATCTGAAACAATGACAAGGTTAAATGTAACGCCATCATCAACCCACCCATGAGCTTCCTTGCTAAGAGTGAAAGTGTCACTTCCACCGAGTGCTTGAGAATTATTTTGTGTTTGTTAACTTCAACTGCAGAACCCCTCAGCTTATGTCCATGCATCCCATACAGTACCCTGTGGGACTGAAGACCTTTCTTTTTGATGTTGCCTTTCTTTAAATAATTGTTAATTTCTTATACTGAAGTTGCATTGTTGAAACTGTATGACAATCTATATAAGCATATAAAGAGAGTAAGACTGGTGGGACCTGCCTGTTCTGGGAACGGCAAGAATTGCGGGTGGATTACGTGTATAGAGCAACGGCTTATACATTGTCCCATACTAGCAGCCTAAAAACTCGTATTATATCTGCTTTTATATTTTTAATTGTTGTTAACTGCTCTTTAATGTTTAATTTCTTATACTGCACTGTAACTTCTATTCTCGTATTTTATCATTTAAAAAAAATTTTTTTAATCATTTTTAATTTCTCTTTAATGTTTTATGTAAAGCACTTTGAATTGCCCTGTTGCTGAAATGTGCTATACAAATAAAGCTGCCTTGCCCTAAGCATCTCTTCAAGCAGACTAACATCTCCTCTTGCATACACACCAGTTACTTTGATAGCTGGAGATCTCGACCCTTTAACTTAATGGCCGAAATGTTTTCAAACTCCCCCGAGTCTTTCACATCTATCTGATGAGGTGATACCTACGTTTGCTCTCTCCACTGCCCTCCTATGCATCAAGGGTATTCCTCAGAGAAGAAAAAAAAGACAAATTGATGACAAATCTGCCCTGAGGTTGTTATTGTTCAACCATTTTCCATGATATAGTGGCAGAGTTCAACCAAGTTAATGATACTGCTGTGTGTGAGCGTATATCCAAAAACAATGCTTTGGCTGCTGCTGGCATTGTTTTGACATCAGGATGGCATCCCTGTTTCTCCAATTGATCTCTCTCTCTTGGACAGAGAGACCTTTGAGAAATCTGTGACATTCTGCTAACTCTGGGCAGGGCCCATAAAAAAATACAAGGGATGTTTTTTTTTTTTTTTTATGAACATATCAACAAAAGGTAACAACAATAACATTCATTGCTAGAACATTTTTCTGTAATTTCAGTGTTTAATCACACACTAAGAGAGTCATTATCATGGAAGTGCAGTAAAGAGAAAAGTCTTTCCTGTAGCTCTTTCACTCCTAAAAGAAGAGTTAACTGGGAGCTGTGATAAATATTTCATAACGTGACTGCAATATGAAGGCTGAAGAATAGCTTTTAAAACTAGCTCTGAATACCAATTGGATGGCCTTATAATTTTCCTTAGATGAAATGAAATTCTATTGGAGTTTGACGGAATTTTTGTCTGTCTTAGGTGCATTCACATGTACAGTTTGTGTGCCCTGCAAGTTTGAATCAGATCAACCCACATGCATAGTAATGCCTGTTATAATTGTATACGTTCTCTGTGCTTTTCACATAAACTTGTGATTCCATGCATCCCTTACCTGGATTAGGATTTGAAGCCCTATCTGATTGCTGTCTGGTCAAGTCAAGATATATGAATTGTAAAAGTGTAAAAGTGTAATCAGTGTCATCATGATTTATATTGAACCCTTGATGCTAATGTCTCCATTTCAATATTCTTATCTTAACCTGCCTTTCTCAGGGTCCTCCCCTGTGCCGATTGCCCTCTGTTTAGACGACCATCCACCCACAGAAGTGGCCTGCGAGGTGGCCTGTCCTTCAGACTGTGTGGTTGGCTCCTGGTCTCCCTGGTCACCCTGCTCACACAGCTGTACCACCAAGACTGCAGAGGGTCAACAGAGCCGCACACGCACTGTGTTGGCCATTCCAGGGAAAGGTATTGCAGCGTCCCCTCTGACTTCTTTGAATATTTTTGCCACGTGGTGTTTATGAATCTGATTTATTTGCTGTGTTTATTGTCGTGGTGTTTTAGTGCAGAACATTCCAGACATCAACAAAATGTCACAACTGGGACATTTTATTTTCCTTAGATTGTCAGATTTTGGCGGGAGTGCAGTGCTGAATCGGTTGAGTACTAATTGTAATTACATGTATTACAGAAAAACTATTACAGTAAATACATTGCATGGTATATGATATTAATATTGTCACTGGGAATCAAAACTGAGAAACTCATAGACCAACACAAAAAAATAAATGTTGATTAAGCCAAAGTCAAAGGCAAAAAGAGTCTTATTTAGACATTTTTCTTCTCAAAAACATTTGAAGTTTCAGTTGACCATCCATCATCAAGGGCTCTTTCTCTTGCAAGTATTTTATCTGTGTACTCCAAGTGTGTTTTCAAGTCAGACAGCGGAGTCTTGGCAGCCGGCTACTACCCATTAATCCCTGTAACCAAACACATATCTGCAACAGCTGATGAAAGAATCTCACACAGGTTTCATACTGTGTTGTTTATTGCTGGCTATCTGCTTGCTGGCAAAAGTATGTGTGTGTGTGTGTGTGTGTGTGTGTGTGTGTGTGTGGGGGGGGGGGGGGGGGGGGGGGGGGGGTTATTGGGTTTTTCTGAAGAATATAGCTTTATTTGATTTGATCATGAAACAATATAAACTTAACATTCTTACATTCAAACATATACACAATACATGAAGACACAGATCTAAAATGACAAAGCAGGATTAAAAATGCACAGACAAAACAGAAAATGGAAAAAAAAAAGCCAAACACAATCAGTTTTTGCATGAAATTTAAAAAGATAGCACTCTATAAATACAATTAAAATTACATAAAATGATAATATGTTCATTTATATTTTTCACATATTTGCTACTTATATGCACTCTATGTGAATGTTTGCCTCAGCATGATCACATTTAACTGACGGTGTCAGCTGTTTGCAAATACAGTAGAAAGTCACTTAAAAAAGTAATATTAATTCTGCATGTGGTAGCCTCCTGCACAGCTACAGTATACACTCCATCTTGGTGAATACGTGGACATTCTACAGATTTCTTGCTTTCAGTGTGTCATCAAGGTTGAATATAGAACTGTACTGGATGTGTCCAAGTAATGACTCGATGTACGACAGCCAGGATACAGGGAGCAGGGACTGGAAAGATCGTTGTGGTGTGGCTGTGGGCAGTGTTTGTATTTGCCCGTAAATTCTGTCACAAGTGACCTTACTGTGACTTTTCACTGGGAACTCCAACTTCTACAAGCTGTAACTTGTAAAGTGTCTGCTCAGCTAACCCGGGCCAACATTTGTTTTGTCGTCAAGCAGCCAGTGGTCAATGATAATATTAGCATTTGACTTCCAGCCGCTAACTACAGCTTGTTACTTTAGGTAAAATGTATTTTTATATATTCTGTGAAAATCACATGCACTGTGCATAATAATGATGGTTTGTTGGACTAGCACTATTGAGTCACACAGCAGTCTTAATTTCTTTGACTCTGCGGTTCTTTCCTGTGTGTTGGTGGCCAGAAGGGAAGGAGTGTCCGGCAGCTCCAGCCCTGGAGGAGTGGAGAGTCTGCAATGACCACCCTTGTATGGTATTCTACTGGGAGGCCTCAGCCTGGGGTCCCTGTATTGAGGATGCCTTCATGGATCTCAATGGAACCAGCTCCTGGAATGGGACCCCTACCTGTGCCATGGGTGTTCAGATCCGCAAAGTCAGCTGCACGAAGATGAACGTTGGACCTGTCATAAGTAAAAGGTATCAGTATTGACTGTGTATATACCAAAGTGGCTATGCAATATGTACTTCAATTTTATAATATTGTAACTCAGTGTTGGGATTTTGCGCATTTTGTACATGTTAAGACTTTCAATAATTTTCTGTATTATAAGTGAGATGTTTTTTAAAACTGTTTCTTTACAGTTTAATGTGCCGGGCATGTAGTTGCAAGTATGCTTTGCAAAGTCTGTTGGGAGGTGATCAATAAGTTGCCTCCTTCCTTTCTCCTGTTTACCTTTGGATGGTGTTGAGCCAAATGTGCTCACACATTGGTTGCATAACTGTAACACCTCCTTGCCTGCTATGTGTTGTCTTTTCACTTGAGAACCAGACCTCGTATACATTGAGCAGATGTTTTCCACTGGTCTATGAGGTTTGTTTTCACTCATGTAAAATATTTGGTCATGAAGAAAATAAGTGATTATGTTCTTTCAGCCTACCGACAATTTGTGTTTTACCTATTCTGATTATAGTTAATAACAAGAATAATATGTCTCACCTATAATGTCTATTCTTGAGTCATTATGCCAGTATAAGAATGGCACTTTGGAACAGATTTTTTTTCTTCTGTCCCTATCTGACACTGCTACTTTGCTTAGTTTTAGATACTAGAAAGTGGGTCCTGGGAGAAACAAATGGTAAATTATAAGTGAGGAGTAAAAGAGCTTCGTAAAATCTGAGTAAGGAGTTGAGAGGTGATCATGTTTCTCCTGCAGAAAAATCACCTAAGAATAAAGATTCCAAAAGTGTTTTACTTGAAGATAAATTGTGTATGCTTTTACTTACTGACAAATGACCCAGAGGATGTGATGCACTGTGAAATGATATCCCCAGAGCTTTGCACATTGAGCTCTTCTTTTGTGCATTCTGCCTGGGTTTAGGATTTGTTTTTTGTTTTTTTGAGATTCATTTTGCTTTTGCTCCACCATTATCTACTCCTCTTTCAGCAATACAATATCAAACACTGCTAAGGGCTTTTGTGCTGTCACTGTAATGATGTTAAAGCCCACACTAGGAAGACAGATTAATAAATAATTCACAAAGTTTGCCCTTCTTTAGCTGGATATATTATTGACAGGGCCATGAAGTGGATTATGGCGAGGCTTTCTTCTTATGAACGTCCTATCTCCCTCCACAGACGCTTTATGAAAGCTGTCATTTCTGCTCCACCAACAGATCTCGCCTGTACAGTATGCGGTGAAGTCAATCACTTCTTTGCTATTCAGATATAACTGCAGTGTTCATTTAATGGAACATCAGCTAACACATAGCCCTGCATGTTGCTATTCAGGTAGCTAGTCAGTAAGTCATTTTTGCTGTCTTTCCATGATATGTAATGTGTAAGACATAATCATGTGTAAGACATAATCAGGGTTAGACATAATCATATATATATATATATATATATATATATATATAAAACTAAGTAACAGTGTCAGCTATGGACAGCAGAAAAAAAATCTGTTCCAAAGTGCCATTCTTATACTGGCATAAGGACTCAAGAATAGACATATTCACTTATTTTCCTCATGACCAAATATTTGACATGAGTGAAAATTTTCACAACATGTATAATAACATAATATGTGTGTGTGTGTGTGTGTGTGTGTGTGTGTGTGTGTGTGTGTGTGTGTGTGTGTGTGTGTGTGTGTGTGTGTGTGTGTGTGTGTGTGTGTGTGTGCTCGAGGCATTTCCACAGACAGTGCGGGCTCTAGGACACCTGTTCCGAGTTGGCCAATTTACAGGGCTGAAAGTTGCCTGAAAACGTACAAACTGCCACTTCTCTCACTATGCATTTGATTAGTAAAGTTACATAAACCAGGACTACCTACCTAGGGTAATACTTTAACACTTTAACAGACTTAAACATGTTTCATAAATGTCATTCACTATTGATTTTTTTAGCAATGTAAATTGCTTGAAACAAAACTGTTTCAAGCATTCCTCCTTTGGTCAAAAAGTATGCTGTTCTGTATGGACACAGTCCATATAACATCTCAAGCCTCATAAGATATTGCTATTCAGAAGACAAATACACTGTGTGCTAGCATGTTTCCCAGACTAAAAAAGGGACAGCATATTGCTAGATAGGAGAGTTCAGACTCCATGTCCATTGCTTCCACCTTAGAAATGTGTTTAGAGTACAGGAATGTCCCTAATATTTTCTAAATCGTTCCAATCTGAAGGAGTAGATGCTCCCCTAATATATTTGATGTCGTGCTACTTGAGAACCGTCACTCCAGTCAGCAAATATCTAAGCATTTCATGCTTAGCAATAATCCCTGTGGTGCCCAATGGCTCAATAAAAGGTTAGTGGGTCTGTCTTGGTATAAGTACAGAGCCCTCAGCCCTCACATCAGATTGATTTTGAGTTTAATTTCTAAACTAAAGCAGTGTTGATATGTGTAACCTATAACCTTTTCTATTATACATGGATAAATAAATGATAATGCATACTGCACTGCAATGATAACTGTAAATGATTACAACCTCTGTTAAATTGACAGTAAAAAGCAAAAAAAAAGAAGGTATTTAATATTTAGTTTTGAATTAATTATTGATTCATAATATATTTTTAATTCATTTTAATTTAGGATACGTGTTGTTATTAACAATAAACTATATTGTTATACTAGAGACAAAGCAAACCAGTTTGTGCTGGGGTGTAACAACACATCCAAATATATACTCCATATAACATAATAAATAAACATAATAATAAAATTAAGTATGAAGTATTTAGTATTTAACTAAGTTGGTATTATATGTAAATGACGAATTAGGTATTTCATTGCAATGATAATAATAAATAATGTGTAAGAGAAATTTAATGTTTCCAAGCATTTTTACACCATGGCCTTGACTGTAAGTCTGATTCCCTCATTCTGGGCGTACTACACAATATTCCCCCAGCTGCTCCATCGCGTTGCCATGCCCCCTGGCATGCATCACTGCAAAAAGGGAGAGAGAAGAGGAGGGATAAAGCTGGAAGGATTGGGTTTTATGTATCTTGCCTCCTTATGCTTTGGCATATACTTTGATCTCATTCCTGTGCATGCTGGCTTTCTGCAGTCAGTAGGATGTGACTCCATGCTGGGTCTCTAGTGAGACCTGGATACTGTTGTCGGGCAAAGGAAGTCACTAACTCTGAAATTAAATTGTGATGTCTCTCTGTGTGTGTCTGTATGTTGGGGATGGGGGTTTGGCTGCTTGTTAATGAAGACATCAAAGCTTATGACTTATTTGATTTGACATATTTGCATTAATCCTGCACCACTTCAAGATTGCATGCAGCATTGCATGGTACACAAGATGTACAGCAGCATTAGTACAGAAAAAATAAGTGAATATTTTCTATCTTAAGACAAAGAAATTGGTAAAAGTCTTTAAAATGCTCTTTAAACCCTGGTAATGGTGTCCTTGGCATGGCAGGAATGATTCATTGGTAAACAGTTTGCATATCCTCACTTTTCTCAGATTTAATTAGCAGCCATGCTGTGGACTTTGATTGATTTTTTCTCCTAGAACACTCTGTCTCCTTGGTGGCAACAAGAGACTTCTGTGGCTGCTCATGTATATGGGGAGATAAATGCACCTGGTTTCCCCTACTTTTAGCTACACAGTCCTGGTAACACATTTTGTAGTTGTAATCTATTCAATGCATTGCATATCATTCCACAAATACAAGTACTGTGAGTATTTATTTATGTATTGACTATTGTTATTGATTAGTAATGCATATAAGTCATTCTTAAATTTTCCATTCATTTGTAATTTTGTTGGCAACCTGAGGGCAGTGGAACGAGCTAAAATATACATTTACATATCACCCTATGAAGTTGATATATGTTAGCAAATGAAGTATTTATGTGTGAATGTAGCAGACATATTAATTGGTATAGAGTCCAATTAATACCTGTTGTTCAAAACGCTTGGGATTTTTCCTACTCCAAATTCACTAAGGTTAACAAAAGTTAAGTGCAGACATTTACCTCAAATTAACTCTGAACTCAAATCTCCTTTCAGGAAAAGAGATAAAGCATGGGACAATTTTCATCTGACAAGGAACATGCTGATTGGGATACATATAGACAATTTAGAAATATCAGCAAGATAAGTGTTTGTTTTGGGACCGCCTTAAAAAACGGGATGAAACATCTTATGGTGTTTATCCTGATATAATTCATTTGACTACATGGAGCAACTTTAACATACATTTGGATTCATTTTGATGTTTTGGTCTCCACCAACTCATGAAAATACCTGTCTCTTCATCTTTTTACATGCTCCCCTTTTTTCACCATCAACATGTCACGTTGTCTCTCTGCTGGTTGGTGATTGGCTCGTAGTATACAGTGGGTTTGTCAGAGATGTTTAGCTGAAAAGAGATTACTTTTGTGGCTGATGAGGTTGATGAAAATTGAGTTGCGGAATGGAAATCCAAAATAATTTTCTCCGTAGCACGTATTTGTGAATACATTCCACCCCTTTCACATTACTCATTTTTGATCCATGTTAATATAACACATTTTTATTTGTGCAGCTTTAACAATAAAATACAGACACATTGTGTGCTTGAATAGCAGGCACATTTTTACTTTTCATATAATATTTGTACCCTGGGAAACAACTGAATGTGTGATAAAACTGTATTTTTTCTTCTATTTGTCCACCTTCATCCTGAGCAAGCAGGACATGTAATCAATCATGTTTTCTGTGGGGAGATGTGTGATGTCAAGGACAGGGCAGTTGTTTCACTGCCCTGTCCTGTTAACAGCAAGACTAAGAACGTTTATCATTCATCGCCTTGGGGATGAAGAGAATTTAAGACCCCTGTTTGTCTGTATGTTTAGGTGTTCAGATTCTGCTCGTCCAGAATCGGTCCGACCCTGTTTGCTTCCCTGCGAGAAAGACTGCATAGTGACACCCTTCAGTGAATGGACAGCCTGTCCATCAACCTGTATGCCAGGTAGCTCTTCTTGTTAATTTCAATTAACTCTATTTAGTAATGCCTGTCTAAAATCTCCACAACCTTTTAGAAAACCTCCTCTAACTAGTGCTAACTGATGGCAGGAGTTATAAAATGGCAACATTTTTGTAAAGGTGAATTAGTAATGTATAGTTGTAGAGAGTGATTCAAAACCCTAATCGTAAAATATATGTTTTTGATTCATTGCAACTTTAGTTTAGGTGTGATTTCCCTCTTTAACTACGTACCTGTATGGAACTTATTAGAGCTGAAATGATTTGTTAGTAAATTAATTAGTCAATTTTGATATCTTATTAAATGTCTGAAAACACATTTTTCAAGCATACATGACAAATGTACTGTTTTTCTCTTGTAGTGAACTGAAAATAAATCTTTGGGTTTGGGACTGTTGGTCAGACAAACGAAAGCCATTTCAATATGTCAACTTACATTTTGGGAAAACTCTCTAATAAGTTAAAGATTAAACGATGGATTGAGAAAATAATTAGCAGCTTAATTCAAAATGAAAACAATAGTTAGTTGCATTTGAATTGTTGCATATAGTTACAGTATCAAGACATAGAAGGAGGAACGCCTCATGAGGTATGAGCCACACATGCTAATGTTATTACAATGCCACCAAAGACGTTTAAAAATGTGAAATGTTGCCATACAATTATGCTCTCCCTTGATATCTCTAGTGTATTCAATGATTACACTTAAGAGTAAATGACAGTGTTAACTGTTCATTACATTAAGCTGACACATCGAGAGGAAAATGGAATTTTAATGGGTTTCAATATGTGTACTGTAAGTATCTTGGAAATCCAAAAAGTGTGTAATTGTTTTTAAAAGAATCGGGCAAGCATCTCGTCTCTGTAAATATGCTGTAGTCCATTGGGTCCGCTGATGATGTAATCACTTTCTTAATTGCACTATTTTCAATGTTTAGTAATTAGTGTTGTGTAATGAGCCTTGGAGCATGAGCCAAATGAAGCCATTACATTGTGGTGTGTCCGAAAACAGACTGCAGTGAAATGGAGAACATCACAGCCACAAGGGCAAGCTAAGCAGGAGCAGATCAACTTTGAGATATTAGATTACACTGGCGATATTGTGTCGCCATTTCTTTGGTGTCCCAGACATTATGTGTCAGCCATTTGTCTGGGAATTATTTTACTTTGTTTTCTTCCTGTAAAACATTCACTTGAATACAACTGTGCAACTAATCTGCCACTGAATGCAGCCTTTTTGTGAAGATTGTATTTCATGTTCAACAGAAAATGCGACTGCCGCCACGCAGTCTCGATACAGAACAATCATTCAGAGGTCTGCTAATGGAGGTCAAGAGTGCCCTGACACACTGTATGAAGAGAGAGACTGTGAATCACTTCCTGTGTGTCCGGTGTATAGGTAAAAACACAATTTATAACCAACTATTTTCCTTTTCTATCCAAGGATAAGGGTGTCTGCAGTATATTAGCACAGGGTGAGAAGAATGTGAGTGCATTATTAGTGAAATACTTGAGAGGTCTGCATGTGCTTCACATCACTTCGTATTTCCAGCAGTGCAATCAAATACCAATTGAGTTAGAAATGTTGCTTACATAAATTGCACAAGTTGAATTACATCAAGTTTTGATTGCAGCAGTGATGACAAATTGTAGTTTCCCCTGCCTTTATAGAGGTTGTATGTTGAGATCACCAATTACCTACCAAACTGAACAAAATTGGACTGTTCCAATAACACACTGCCATCCTAAAGTCTGTCTTTGTGTTTCCATGTAGTTGGAGGACACACAAGTGGCACAGCTGTAGCTTGGTTCCAGATTCTGTTCGACGTGGATTATCTGGACCAGGAGAGGCCTGTGGAAATGGTTTAGAAACGAGAGGCAAGTGTGTTCTTTCTTTGTTGACCTATGCTGCGATATCACCATTTTAAGCTTTGCTCCTCCAACTATTAACTATCCTTATTTAATGAGATCTAATAGCCCTTTCAGAACTGCTCCTTTAACAAGCAAGTGATGGAAACATAAAAGACGGAGGCAATTTGTCCAGAGAGTGTAACGAGATGAACCTTTCCTTCTGTTGTCTTGATGATCTCATCACAGCATTGGTTTCTTATTAATGAATGCAGTAAGTCAGATGGCCACAAGCACATCTTAGCAGCAGGTTGAAGAAACAATGAGCCTTGTTACATACAACACACACACAATACATGCAGACATGTGTGGATGGGCTCACACAATTAAGTTTACAAAATTGTTTGGCTCATACAACAGTGCCCTTCCAATATAGGCTGTTGATGAATTGATGAATACGTACTTCATGGCTTGAGATTCTGGTGTCATAAGGTCTGACTTTAAGATAGTTCTGCAATGTATAGTCCACAAATTAACAATGAAAATAAACTCTCAGAGAACACAATCCATTAATAATGTAATATGATCAAAGAACAAAGCCATAAACAGAAAGGATTCCTAATTAACAGAAATAAACGTTGTCACTTGAGACTTGTGTGACTTAAGTGACTTAAATGAACCTTGGTTCCCCCAAAAGGAGACAAATATTGAGACACATTTTTATAAAATCACCCACTGTAAAATCTTTTAGTGACGTGTTTTCCTAGCAAAATGTCGGCACATGCAGTATGGCGCACTGGAGGTGCATTTGTGAATTGACACTTATTTTTTGTGCATTTATTCTTCAGATATTTTTGTAAATTTTCTAGGTGAATGTGGATTGCTGGGACAACAGTCCACAGACACAGTCACAAAACTTGCTTAGGATATAAATGCTGTGGCGTGGCATCAGTCAGTGCTTTGTATACAACAAAAATACATACAATATATTTGCAATATGTATAAATATATGATATGATATTGATATACTGGTACACCTATCACAGTTTGTGATTTTGATACTTGTTCGTGGTAAATCAGCACTTTTACTAAATAATGTATCCGAAAATGTTATTGATATACTGGCTAATATTGCTATTATTTAAATATAATTAGCTATTCTTGAGTTAATTAGCTATTTTGAATTTCCTGTAAAACACATTTAATAATTAATTGAGAGACATTTGAACTCGGGAACAGTTTCTTCTTGTCTGTAAAACTGTGAGTGAAACTGATGCCACTCCACACTGCTGTGCAAGACATGAGTCCTACTTAATGAAAATACTTTTTATTTTCTTTAGTTATACAACTTATTATGATGTGTTGTTGTTTGTCTGCAGTATTGCCTGTATCTTGATATAATCATTACTGTTTTCAGCATATCCTAAGTACTGTATCCCTGCGATTACCACCCCAGTGATTATGCTCTGTAAGTGTGTGAATGTGTTGTGTTTTTTGCACTGTGCAGATTTCTGTTTACTGTCCTTCATGAAGAACTGTGTTTCTCCGAGTGGAGACATGAAAACAACTGCCACTGGCCCAAATCATTAAAGAGCCAGAGTGTTAATTGGATTCATTCTAGACTCATTTAGAGAAGAGCAAATGTCCCAATACATCCCAAACTGGCTGTTCTATCTAATTTTCTGATGTGATTCAAGTGAAGTTTTCAGTGGCATACTGTGCCGTCTTGACAACTTTCCAGCATTTTGCCCTCACCGTTGTTAATGTTGCAGTATAATTATGACATTTCTCAAGTGAATTTCTATGACATGGAAAAAGAGTCTGTACTGTTCCCAGGTTAAGAGCAACCCTCATTGACCTTTAGAGCTTCCTATTTGAATATGGTTAGAAAATGTTGTAAGAAGTTAAATACCTGTGACATTTGAAACTTTAGTATGAGTTTGGAATTTGCAGTCTGTAGAAATAGCGAATTTAAATATAAATATGAAGCACCAAAGAATGTATCCAGGATTTAGTCAGTGGGTGGCTGAACCAATTCATTGGAAAAGGCCATATAAATGTCACATTGGGGCATAATTAGACACAATAGTTATATAATATGGCCATATTAGGGGCATGGGGCCACTGGATCAGGGCATATCAAAGATTGACTAACAGCAAGTTATAGCAGGAATTCTCAGTTATGTTATTCAGGTACCTTTTAAAGATGTCACATTGCCCTGAGAGAGTTCTTTATATACTATAATCCACCCACTTTCAGAAAGTATAATACAATCTGGTTTAGATAATATTAATACTGATGATGATATAAAGTGTGTGGCTTTATTTCCTTTTATTGTGTTCATGGAATTACGTGTGCAATTTCCATGTAATGATGTTTTCAACAAACATTTAAGTCCAGTTACATATTATGCTTTTTTTTCATTTTCTGTTTTCCCTTTTGGAACACCTCTTGCTTTTTTGTTTTGCTGTTTGAAATTCAGATTTCCTTCACATAGATTTCAGTATCGCTCATAATATTCAACAGTTATTTTTCAAGCACTCCATATTCACTGCAGTTAATGTACAGTATTCACATCCTGTGGGAAGGTTGTGCGAGATGGTATCTACTTCAAATATCTCTGAATATGAACAAGTCGGTTGTGCAGCATTATCATGTCACACATTCATCTGTTCCAGTGCAATATATAGGTCACCTTCTCCTCTGCAGTTTTCTTCAGTAGCATCTTGTGGTGACTAATGTCTAAGTTTATAAACTTAACAATGTTATTTTTAATATTTTTAAAGCCATATATGACAAACCTTTGCTGTATTTTCATTAAGAAACCATTATAATAAAATATTAATACATCAATTATAATTAATTAAATAATTGAAGTTGTCCGTAAGATTTGAGTTAGGTTGTTTCTAGCGGCAGCTTTGGCGCTAAGATGTAATTGCAGGCAGGTGGCGACTGTGTGATGTCTGTTGGTACACAATCTGTGCTGCCTGCACGATCCATCCTGCGCATGCGCAAGATGTTCGCGCATGCGCAGATGATAATCATTTTTTACCGAGGATACTAAACTGCACGATCTGTTCCACACTAGCCTCCACCGGGAAGCTAACGTTAGTTTAGCTAATAGTTAATTTGGCTAACCGCTAGCTGAGACTGCATGTAATAACTTTAAAAGACCCTCAAAATAAAACCTGAAAATAATCGTTAATATATATAACAGCTGTTAACAGCACAAGTAAAGTTCTACTTTACTTGTGCTCAATTAAAATACAATCAATCAATACGTATCTTTATTGTTATTACTGTAAAGTTAATTTACCTGTAGCCTGCTTTTCCCAGTGTTTAGTTTGAGTTAACGTTATTTTAGACTGAATCGAGCTGTCAGCTAGCAATTGAGAAATTTCTCTTTCACTTATGTTGTTATAATAAAATATATATATATATAAATGTGCCAAGAATATATACAATCAGATATATAAAAAATGGAACAAGAGCAGAGAGCAACAATAATATAAAATATTAAGAATAATATATAAATAAAATATAGAATAAATAGGCATATTCTAAATAGCACAAATCACACAAATGTGAAAACACAATAAAGATAATCTAATTATTACACTATAGCACTAAGAACAGAAAACACAAACTAAAACTAAAACCTGACCTCTCTGGCCTTCCTTGATACAAAATCATCAATGATGTTATCGTATGAAATCTGCTCCCCTACTGAATGATTGATATTGATGACGACAAGGCAAGTAATCTGTTCCTGGGATCAACTATAGTTTTGAAAAGCTCCTCTCTGCTTGAGCCACAGTGACTGGCAGAGTAAGTGCAATCCTCAGAGCATTCCAAAAGTTGGGGTAGATCTCCGATAGATCCTTATCATGCATAAAAGTGATGAGCTCAAGGAAGCTCGTGGTCCCCCGTTCCCCCCCTTGTCCTGACCGTTCCATTTGCGAGACCCAGAGGTGAACTGTCCACCGCGCCCCCCTCCCCATTTCCGTTCTCACACGGCTTCTGTGCACAAGTAGGCTACGTCTCGCTGCAGCCCTTGGGAAGGTGGGGCTTGACATCCGCCTTCCCGCGGGCTGCAGCGAGATGCTCTTTTCTCAGCAAGCAGGGCGCCTGCAGCTGCAGGGGACGCCGATTTGCCAATTCCCCACCATACAGTGAAATGATAGATAACAGAAAACCGCTTCACGGCCCAAAGGATATATTTTTTTTTAAGTTCTTGTGTCATGAAAATATGCCGCCCCGGGTGCTGCCCGGTTCGCCTGTGCCAAAAACCGCTACTGAGGCACCCGATTAACGTACCGTTTCTTTGCATCTTTCCCATCGGAAGTTCTCAATTTCTGGGTACAATGGAACGCAACATAAGGGCAGATACCATACCATCCATACCAAGCCCCATACCATGGGGCAGACGGGGGAAACGAACCGCTTCTGACTGACGTAAATAGCGTCACAAATTTGGGGCGGGAAAGTCGCCACAGACACTCAGATTGTATTACTTGACAAAGCAGCAAATACAAGCGCTTTCATCACTGGGTCATATGCTCAATCACCATTATTTTTAACTCACTTTTTGATAGATAGGTACTTTCTAGACAATTAACTACATGAAAATCTTACGGACAATAACGTTAAGCGTGTATTACATAATAATTTACGCCACCTCTCACCCAATGTCAGCCTTAATCGGCTGTTATCCGGCTTATCCTATCCTAGTGTTGCATGGTAAAACATGATAACGTAGTCCTATAGTAGCACTGTTGTGGAATTATCTGTCTGATGGGTGGGCGTTAACACACAGGACTTTAAAGCCAGGGAGCGGAGTTTGCTTCCTGGGAAAACAAAAGACTTTCACCCAGGAAATGCGTGTTCCTTGGGAGTGTTTTAAAACAACCACAAACTTTTTGCTAAACTTAACTAGTCGTTGCGATGCCTAATCTTAACTTCCGTCGCCGTGTAACGCTCACTTTTTCTTGCTTAAACTTAACTGTAATCTCTGCCGAGCTCGCGGTGCTCTTTACCCGACTCACAGTCACCTATTCTCGAGTAACTGAACCACCAACTACCGCTGACCTGATGGAGCACCATGTGGAGCACCATAGCCGGTGTCGAAGAGCTCTGTAGTGGCTAAACACATCTACTAATTGCCGCTGATACGACGAGCTGTTACGGAGGTCTGTAGCATGCATCACGAAGCTCTGTAGTGGCTTAAACAGCTAGCAACTGCCGCTCTGTAGCACAGAGCTCTGTAGTTTTGTTAGGTTTTGGCAACAAAACTTGATTACGTTTAGAAAAAGATGGCAGTTTGAGTTAAAATGTGTAAATTTGTTACGTTACTTCACTTGCAGTTGCACGTGATGCAGAACATGACATTGTTCCATTTGTTCCGTTAAGTTGAAAAAACTTGCCGTTTGCCTTCATTTTCAAACAGGACATGAACCCAGATATTCTGGGTGAAAGTCCTGTTTGTTTGACCCATCCACCCCAATCCCAAAGTTTGTATACTTCCTGCTTTGATCCCATCATAATTACTACAGCCACCTGAGTTCGGCGCCACCTAATAATAAAACGTAATTATGGGTCATAAAAGTTTTTTCGGGGAAACACAGTCTCCACCAGGTACACAGCCACTAGGGTAAGCATAATTCTGGTTGCCAGGTTAGCTTTCCTGGGAGAATTTCTGTACAGAAGGGTTGGTTGGAAATTGGAAGACTGGTAGATGGCTAGTGATGATGAAGCATTTAAATAGCAGTCACAGAACAGTTCAAATAGCAACCAGGGATGTTCAGCCAAGTCAGGACCAGTCAGTTTGTTGGACACACTGGTTCAGGCATGTGCTGTAAGGTTAGAATCATGGCCAGGTTTCAGACACAAGCATATGTTTGGGTTTGTGGTTTACAAAGCCAACATGCCCTTGGCTTGAGTGAATGCAAATGTCTGACCAAGTGAGGTGAGGATTGTGGTGCATGCTGTATGCTGTCCTGACAAACCGGAGTTCACGGGTAAGAGGCGTTACTAAAAAAGACAAGATTTGAGAAGATGAATCCTAACTTTGCCAAAATAATAGAAAACGCAACTCTGAAAAGCCTGTGAAAGTTGTAGCTGATAACTTGGAGTGAGCAATGAGCCAATGGATTTCACACTAAAGAGACTGGGTCAGATGTACGCGTATTTGTTTCGTAACGTGCCCGTAAAAGCATGGCAAGGTACAAACAGAGCGCACTGAGGTAAAAGCGTAGACACAGGAACAGAAAATGGCAAATTGCACTTTTCCGTGGCATGCATATGCATTCACAGGAGGGTCAAGGGGAAAGTGGGAGTTTCCCATAAAGAGATGGGAGGGGAAGCGTAAAGTGCGCCTAATTATGTATTCCGCGATATGTACAAAAACCGCCCGTGAAAGCGCGTCTCTATTTTGCTGTGAAAATTCTCCACCTCTTAAAAGCAGGTGTAAACCATATGCGAGGTTTCCTCGCATATGCCTCCTGGTGAAATGGCAGCAGCAATCCGAGCAAGACGACGACATAGGCCAAGGAGACAAGCTGAAAAGATTTTTGCCACAAGGATCACACTTTTTCAGTTGAACACGAAATCGTTAAGTGTTACAGATTAAGCAGCCATGCAATATTACAGTTACTGGAAGAAATCAAAGATGACATCGACTCTCCGACTCAGCGTTCACATTCCATTCCAGCAGTTGTTAAACTCCTCGCTACATTACAAATATTGGCATCAGGATCATTTCAAACAGTCATAGCATCAGCAGTGGGAATATCACAGTCTGCACTCAGCCGTATCATAGCACCAGTACTTAACGCTTTGCTACAGCGCAATTTACGGTATAGTGGGTGGAGAAAGGCGCCAATTACCCGATGAACTGCAGGTTTGGTAAATACAACGTAAACTGAAGTATCACAGCGTGCGCTTTCTGCGGGTTGGCCATGGCGCTGATAACGCTACATTCACAAATTTACGTACATCTGGACTGTGTCTAAATTCAACGAACTTGTGGTTCATAACCAGCTGGATGTTACATTCCTCCCTGAATAGAACTGGAACTGTTTTGAGAAATTATTCAATAAAAAATGAGTCATGTTGAAGATCTTTTGCTGCAAGAAAAATGTGATTCAATGATAAATCCAATCCACACTACTCTTCACAAGGCATCACATAGGAGAACGTTATAAAAACATTATGACTGAATAACCAATCAGATTCTATTTGATGGGAGGGTTTTTAAAGTGGATACAAAAAAACCTTGTATTAAAAGTAATGATAGACAATGCAACATGTTCTGAGTCGGATTGATAAAAGCTATCAATTGACAGGGGACTTGATGTTTTTTTTTAAAGCATGGCCTTAAAAGTCTACAACATTGCAACAGAAAAGATTCTTAAAAATCTGGAGAGTAACGGGCCTTTTGAAAGCGTGTCCTTTTAACTGCTCTTCAAAAGTGTTCACCTTTCTAAGGAACTGTATAATTAAAGATGTTCCCTGTCAGTGGCGGAGATACTGTGACAAAAACTGTTTTGTGAGAGGAGATGATGTGAAAGGCCACACAAATGAGCTTGGACAACCAGAAGCTGAAATTAATATGTTAAAAATGGATGGCTCCCAGTTCAAAATCAGAATGTCAGTATACTGTACCTGCAATGCTGGGCATGTAGAATAAAAGATAGTGGGGATGACAGAAGGGGTTGTAGGTTCAGTAAGAGAGGACACTATTCCAGATAATGGACATAATTAAATGCAAACAGGGACATATAATTATTCCCACAGTGGTGCAAATTAGGCTAATACTGTAGCAGATGTTAATGGTTAGTTGTTTATCAAACAGGTTTGTTAAAGGGAAAATAAAATTCACCTTCTGAAGGGTCATCATAATAACATCACTCTTTAACCTAAACACTTACATTGCAAAATGAAAGTTGTTGTTTTTTATTATTGTGAATGTTGCATAAACACACTTTAATAATAGCTATCATCCATCTCCCTTGTGATGCCTTTGTAGAGGCCTTGTATGTAAATGACCATCCCACACATTCTCAGCAGACATGTATACAGCCAACAGATTTTGTCAGAGGGCAACATTTAAAAGTCAAACAGAAATCAATAAAATGGATTAAAGGCATGTTTGTATATAAGTGAATCTTCAAAGACCTTAAGGTGTTGGGGGGGTGGTCACTGGTGACATTGCTTTCCTAAATCCAGGAGTGTCCGTGAGACATGCATGCATGTGAACATTGTAATGTACTGTGTAGTGTGTCTTTTTGCTCTAATTTCTTTTTAATGAAGCTTCAGTCCAATCACCTGCTTCTGTCTAATCAGTAGCACCTCTCAAAGCTATACAAATCCCTTCCTCCACCTCCCTCTCTCTCCTCAGCCAGCAGACTCTGCAGGAGCATCCACACACCTACTCATTTGTTCTTTGTTTTTCTTCTTTTTTAATTCATGTAATTAACTCATATTAGGTTTATCTGTAATTTTGATGTTCCTCATTCATGTTGCTTTCCTCTATGATAGGGCTGAGCCACTGTTTCACTGTTTTCATTCACTGAATGATTATCCCTGCAAACATGTATGCCAAGCACCATGCAGATTAAAATGTCAGTTTTAGGGAAGTTATTCCTTTCCCACCTTGTGGCAAGGCTTGTTTTTAGCCTAGCCAATTGCTGGAAATGCCTTTTGGTACTGAAGCAGTTGTCAATCACTTGTGGCCCCTACCAGCCGGTTAAGAGGAGTGAGCAGTCAGAAGTCAATGATGGTATAAAACAGAGCAGTCAATAAAATAGGTTTTTAAAAAATGATGAATTACCTCAACCACGAGACGTCCTTGAGCATACAGTCATATATGTGCACAAAAAATGTTGGGCTGATGGGTCCAGTAATATGTAAGCTGCGGACAGACAGTTACAAGCATGCAGGCCTGCACGCACGCACGCACGCACACACAGGACCAAACACATGATCCCCTCCAGGCTTACGTCTGGCGGAGATAAACTGTGCTGCTTGGTCTAATGAATGCACCATAAGGCTCAAGATGCAAGTTGCAGATATAAACAATCTAAATTTCCATCTCTAAAAGGAAATTTAACCAAGTTAATTTCAACAAAATGTAAAGCGATGAAGCATCTTGCTACCAATTAGATCATTATTGTGGGGTTACATGCTTACTTGTTTTTGTAAGATAGGAGGCGCACAGTAAAGGGGTTTTAGTTTTTTTTTAGTTAAAAAAAAGAACAATTTTTACGTTTTCAAGGCAAGCTTTTGCTTTATTATGTAGTGATGTACCTCTCATATGGATCCTGCCTCCTGTTCTCAATTTGTATTGAAGTGTATACTTTTTTTCTTAACCACAAGTAGCTCTGTCTTTTCTGACAAAGAGTGGCCTTACTTCTTGGACAGTTTTCATTTTGATGTAAAAAAATAAATAAAATTATTGCCAAAAACGTGTTCAGGGGTATTTTATCAGGTAAGTTATCAAAAGCAGCCAAAATGGACTTACAGTCTGCTTTTAGTTAATTGAGTTCTACATCAGGTGTTTAATAACAGAAATAACCCATCTGGCCTTGCTGTGTGTTCTAAGTTATTATTCTTCATGATGTCTGTATCCCTCTTTGATCAAATACGTCTGATTAGATAGTGTATATATCATTCTGTCAAAAGTATTTAGCTTTTATGTTAATCTGCTATTATGAATGTCTTGTTTTTATGCAATAAATCATAGATGTCTAAAAAAGTCAGATAAATTGTTGTGCTTGAAGGTTGAATTAGCATTTCACTAGATTTTAACATGAAAGCCGCACAGGGATATTCTTTACAGCTATGACTTGCGCAATGACAATTCTGTAGCTACCTTTTCTTTGTGAGACCATTCGACCAAACATAAATTAAATGAATAGACCTGTCCCTTCCTGTTGCTGCTCAATCAAAATGTGGCGCAGCTAACCATAAACCACTATATAAGGATATTTAAAACAATACCAACAACTGAAAGTCAACTTGTTGGGATGAGATCTTGTCACGTGTGCATTGTCTGTATAATTGGAATGACATCTTTGCCTCCCCGTGATTACAGGAGTCAGTTGTGTTGGGGAGATGGGTGAGTCGGCCAATATGACTGAGTGCCTGCGATGGGCTGGCCCTTTGCCCCCTCAGATCAGAGAGTGTCGGGGGGCTTGTAAGGATGACTGCACTCTAACTTCTTGGTCCAAGTTCTCTGAATGCGCTGGATGTGGCAGCTCCCGCAGTCATAAGCGCTCGCTGACAGGTAAAGACTTTTCTTCACAGATTGTGGAGTTTCATCTTCACTAGTGGAATGATGGGATTTTTAGGTCAAGCATTCTCACATTAGAAAATCTCAATTCACATATCTTAACGCTGCACATTGGTTGCTGTTTATCTTGCTCTCAATCAGCCAGTGTCAATGCTTACCTAGAACCTTGTAGTGTGGACAATTGGAAACATAAAGTAGACACCTTGTACACTCATTCCAAGAGTAACTACTTCCTTGATATTCAGGGTTGTTGTCATGGCAGCATATTCCTTCATATGTTGAAAAGCCCCCGTGGCTTTGACACACATACTGCAATCCAGTCCAAGCTCTTTTCTCGTTCTGGTTCTGTTACTGTAACTTTCTACTGTCCCTTTTGTATTATGTTAAGTTTAAATTAGGTCTCTCACAGCTTGTAATCCCTTATTTCAGTGCAGATGGCAAAATCAGAATTACATGCTGTGGTTGCAGACCAGGCTGGATACTATTTGTCTTCATGAATATTTGATCCAATGCCAGAGGGGTTGTAGTAAACATACCCTGTCTCCTTCTATACTGCTCCTAGAATCCAACACGTGAAATCAGCTCGAGCTCTGTGGTGGGTTTATTTGGGAAGAGTGTGCGTTCATGTTCAGTGGGTCGTAATGGACAATATAACTCTTTTATGCCAACTTTAACACTTTCAGAAATGTCTCTGTCAGGTATATTGATGGAAAATAAATCCACTGTAAGGTTTACGCTCTAGTATGTGGTTAATGAAGTTGGCAGCTTACCAGGACATCTGCTTAGATAATACAGCTGTTGAAAAGCCTCCTTGAGCCATATTGCAGTATATTCTGAGTGTCTAAACCAAAAGTAATTTTGACCAAACCACACCTTTTTCTAAACCTAACAAAGTGGTTTGGTTTCAATTCACAGTGTTAACCATGTATTTAAAACAGCAACCCTTTCGCAATGTGCTCTGGTTGCTGAAAAAAGTTTCCTTCCATACATGACTGAGAATGCAGTTTCATTGTGTGGGAACATAATTTATAGGAGACAGGGTTAAAAATACACACCATCTGTGCAGCTGTACTGCCTCTTGCCCAATATATGTTTGGAGACTGTGTAGTAGGCTCACATTATAACTTTTCTTCTTTCTTTCTTGGCTGGCTACATGTACGTGCTACATGTAACATTATGAAATCATATATATTCTTGAACTGATACTCATATATCAACACAGTCTCACTCCCTACTCGTCAAATGTATGACGCATGGCCCCCTGACGTTAAGTTTCAACAAAATAGGGGTACCCGTTGCGTTATTTTTCGACGGGGGGGGGGGGGGGGGGGGTCCGTCAGATAGACATTCATGTGAATCCCTCACCGTCAGATATCGACAAAAGAAAAAAACACGCCCCCTTAACTCGAAATCTGTGACAGTTTTATTATTGGTATTTTTATCCCAATAACCGCTATTATTCACAAGATATTGTCATGGTTTATTTGTATTTCTTTTAATGTTATTATTTCGGTCTATTTCGGCCAGGGAAGCTGGGTTGCTTTTTTGTTTATTTATATTTTTAAAACTATAACGCTACATCTATCAACATTTATTTACATGTTATCATGGTATTTATTTCTTCATTTTAATAATATTATTTTGGTCTTATTACCGGTGAAATATTACAGTATATGCTGTAATACAGAACATTACGATACGATCCGAGCTAGACGCATTCAAAGCTGATATCCCACAATGCAATGCGGCCATTCGTTCACAGAATCGGACAGCGATCAGCGGGTCTTTAACGCCAGTATCGCTTCAATGTACATATATACAGTCAGTGGTTTAGTCACCAGCAACAACACGTTGCTCAGCTTTGTTCCAGTAAGTTATGGACCGTAAATACGTTTAAATGAATCCGCAGAATACTCCGGAAGTGACGCAGTACGTCCTGCTCAGCGGATAAGAAGATAAAAATACGAAATATTCCAATATTACGAAATATTCGTAATATTGATGTTTTTGTCTAACGTTGTATTTGAAGATTTAAACAATGAAGATATTAATAATAATAAAATACAAAATGTATTTGTCTCATGTATTGTGTGTTCGGTCGGCCGGCGGCAATCTGAAATGGAATGGAGCCTTTTCATGACAGACAGCAGAAACACAGGAGTCGAACATGTCCCCCCACCCACCCCGGAAGAACTACAAATACACAAGCTTGTAACAGCTTCTGTGGCATCTTATGGGAGTTTAAATATATTGGTATATTTCTCATAATTAGAAGTTGGTAGTGTATAATTTTGGATACACCCTGGGTTTCTTTGGGATGGGGAACACACTGGTGTCATCAGATTTTAAAAATATAATCGTTAGATATGTGAAAATAGCTTATTACCATATTTGACAGTGCTTACAGTGGGGAAACTTTGAAAACCATATCTACATGAGAGCGGAGGTCCAGAGCTTTCTAGAACTGCTGGTCCTATGTGTGTAGCACCTTCTGTTGCTAAATGACAAGCCTTCAAAGATGTAATGGGTTTAAGGTTCAGAGGTCAATATTTCAAAGCAGGAGTAATGTATCCTCTTCAGCCTGACATATGTTACTGTCCAGGTTGAGACCTTTCCAACGATGTGTTTGTTTTTAGTCCTATGACAACGTTTTCATTTTTACACATCATGGAGACCACTTTGCAGGAGATACTTTGTTCCCAGAGGGATATCTGCCTTGAGTTCAAATTCTTCACACATAACACTTGACATATTGTTTTATCATACAGCTGACATAAAAAACAACATAAACAAAGTGATATGTAGCCAGACTGAAGCACATCACACAGCAACAATCTATTGCTTATCTTTCACAAACAGTGACAAGAGCAACACACAACCCTATACGTAGTATATCATGAAGCTATTGCACAACACCCGCAGCCTCAAGCAACATTATATAAAGTTTTAATTGAGATAGGTCCAAATAGGAATATAGCTTAGAAATGTTAAGTTTACCCATATCCTCTGCCAGAGGATAAGAGCTCATACTTGGCATGGGGAATAAAGATAGATCAGACCATAGTCTCTGTGCTTGTCTGGAGAGACTGGTTTCTATTCCTCTTCACAACATTCATGACAGTCATATTAATATGCTATGTAATGCAGCCTTGTATAACATAAACCATCTGATTCACCGTCGGTGTCTGCTCTAAATGATAACACACACTTTGAACACGGGCCTTCCAGCCAGGTGTCGTCCATATGAACACCAAGGTGCCTATAGGAGCAGAGCTGATTGATTGGTTCATCATTTATGACCTCTGATACCCTCTGACCCATGTCACGACCCTTTCCTCAGCTTGTGAAATGGTTGAATGAGATGTGTGAGTTTTGTCTGTGTGCAGTATATAGGCTGAGTTAGAAGTGTGCCAAAAATGCCAAAACACATGTTGTATATGTACACATACCCATACAAAGCTATATACATCTTACTCTGTGAACAAAAACCTCGGCAACAATCTGCTTATCTTTTAATTCCTGAAAATGCTTCCTAAAACTAGTCCCTTCTTAATTTTGAAAAGGTAGTCTCAGTAAAGGCTACAAAGGTTAGGATGGCTACAAGCTGTAACCACGGTGATTGATATGAGGATCATCTTCTGAATATAACAATTAATATGTTAAGCCTACCATAATTGATATTTCAAAAAAAGTCATTTATTTAAAACAACTAATAACGCAGTGTGATGTTAAATCAAATTAAGTCCCACACATCCTCATGTTTTTTCCCTTTAGTCTTTGCTATTAATATTCATCAACTGCAAAATTAGTAAATTGCATTTTTAAATAAATATGCATAAAAAATAAAATAAAAAATGCTTCTGTTTGTATATAGTTTAGTGTTTTTCACAACAGTACAAGTCAAAACAAATGCAAATTAGTCAAACAAGCCATTAGGCTGTATTTGTAAACACTCAGCTGTGTTGCAAAGGCAAATCAAAGTGCTTAGCATAAAACACTATTTTTTCATTATTAGTATTTTATTGTGTAAATTCTCACGTACAACGTGCAACATTCTTTCACAGACGAGGAGGGGTAATTACTAGATCACTTCCGCGGATGGTACATAACTTACTGGAACAAAGCTGAGCAACGTGTTGTTGCTGGTGACTAAACCACTGACTGTATATATGTACATTGAAGCGATACTGGCGTTAAAGACCCGCTGATCGCTGTCCGATTCTTTGAAATGAATGGCCGCATTGCATTGGGGGATATCAGCTTTGAATGCGTCTAGCTCGGATCATATCGTAATGTTCTGTATTACAGCATATACTGTAATATTTTATCCGTAATAAGACCAAAGTAATATTATTAAAATAAAGAAATGAATACCATGATAACATGTAAATAAATGTTGATAGATGTAGCGTTATAGTTTTAAAAATATAAAGAAACAAAAAAGCAACCCAGCTTCCCTGGCCGAAATAGACCGAAATAATAACATTAAAAGAAATACAAATAAACCATGACAATATCTTGTGAATAATGTTGATTAAAACAGCGGTTATTGGGCTAAAAATACCAATAATAAAACTTTCACAGATTTCGAGTTAAGGGGGCGTGTTTTTTTCTTTTGTCGATATCTGACGGTGAGGGATTCACATGAATGTCTATCTGACGGACCCCCCCCCCCCCATCGAAAAATAACGCAACGGGTACCCCTATTTTGTTGAAACTTACCGTCAGGGGTCCTTGACCATGCGTCATACATTTGACGAGTAGGGAGTGAGACTGTGTTGCATATATACTTACAATGAATAGGCTAAATGACATCATGGTAGAGGCCTCTCTCTACCATATATCAGCAAAACACAAAATTAAAAACTAATTCTTAGTAAACACTATTGGTCTTTGTCAACAGCTTTGAAAACGTTAGCTCTGTTTACTCTGAAAAAAACAGCATAAAGGATTCCAGCCTTCTAGTTTGTTTATATTAATTACACTGATGTCTTCACATTAATAGGATAATGATTTGTTGATGTTTAAATGATACACATTTATGCAGATGCTGCTGTAGTCTGAATCTGAGTCTCCTGTCAGAATAAAGGACGACTTGACTTGGGTGGAATAATGTTTAGAAAATTATACACGCATAAATGGGTTTTTCCTGTCGCTTTATTGCCAAATATTGAGTTGTAGCTAATTTCTTCTTCTCAATCAGCATGTTGAATTTTGTTTGGGCATTCAAATGTTAAGTTCTGTGAATTATTTCTGCCACAAATCAGGGAGCAGCGTTTATGTGTGTATCTGTAAGAGCTTAACTGCAGACAAATGGTTTAGCTACACTAGCCAGCTTTGTTACTGAGCCATTCAAAATTCCTCTGACTCTCTTCTTTGTCAGAATAAGCCTTTAAGTACCTCCTGTGTATCATTTTAGCCTGGCCTTTCATGGCAATACTTCTAGTTATAATGGTCAATTTGCTATAAGGGAACTGAATGTATTTTATTTTATAGCTCAGTTTTATCTTTGCTCTTGTGTATTCTTTACTTTGTGTTTTCTTTCTCCTCTTAAAATGGCTTATAGTATGCTGCTGGTATTAAATCGTTTTATTTCATCTAATTGATTAATTGTAATTTCATAAACTTTTATTAAACATTCCATATACATAAAGATCGATTGAGTAATTAATTGGTGGGGAAAATGGTGGAAAATAAGTGGGGAAAATAGTTCAGTTCTAACAACTGAAGGTAAAGCACTAGGCTGGAGTGCAGGGAGAAGATTTGTCTGTGATTTATTATGCACCTACTGTCTCTCAAAGTATATGGATTTTACTACCAGGCATTATGTTACAGTAGAGCTGGGCTACAACAGAATAGAGAGACTTGTTTTTTTATGACATAACTGTTCTGGGACTGGATTGTGAGCCATGAATATTTAAATTTGTGGATTTAGAAAATGTATGTAGCAATGTAAAGTCTAATAATATGTTCAGTTATGCAGTGTTATAGCAGCACCATAGACTATATCAAATATGGACATAGTCTCAGTGACATCACCCATAGGTTTCTAAAGAGACAAATTGAAGCTCAAATTGGGCAGCTCGCGGTGGCAAATTAGCATTTCCTAGGATGGCGTAGGCATGACCAGCCCTACTCTGCCTCTGCTTGGCTAGTACTCGTTGCCTCCTATGGTTGGATTGGTTAGGTTTAGGCATGAGAGGTGAGATTGGTTAGGGTTGGGGCAAGAAAAGAAACTTCTCAGGTAGCTTTCATCCTGGCGGTGCCTGATAGAAAAGAAAAGAAAAAACCTCTCCAACCACAGGTCCTTTTGGCTCCGGTTACTTGGTGTTTTCGTTACCCATTAAAAGATTGCAGTAGTTCTACTTTTCACTACGATGTAGCCGTCGCTACAAAGCTTAGTTTAATATCGGTAAACCTTGCTAAATCCGGGACAGTTCACAGTCTGTCTATTGATAAATTCACAGAAATGTCTGACAAGTTCACATACGTTGTCTTTCTTATTGACCTAGTTCACAGACTAAATCTGACCAGTTCACAGACGTGGTCCTTGTATGGATAATTTATCGTCACACCCGTATTTTTTGAGTTCTAATCTATGTCACACCCGCGTTGGAGAAATTCTCAGAAATATGTCCATTATCTGTTCAAAAATACCACTAGATAAAAGACAAGAATAAAATTGACAGTGCAGTATAAGAAATTAAAAAACTGAGAGATAAAATACGTGAATAAAAGTTACAGTGCAGTCTAAGAAATTAAACATTAAAAAGCAATTATAGAATGTCATACAGTGTCATCAATGCAACTTCAGTATAACAAATGAGCAGTTATTTAAAGAAAGGCAACATCGAAAAGATAGGTCTTTAGCTTTGATTTAAAAGAATTAAGAGTTGCTGAGGATCTTCAGTTTTCTGGGAGTTTGTTCCAGACATGTGGAGCGTAAAAACTGAAAGCTGCTTCCCCCTGTTTAGTTCTGACTCTGGGGACAACAAGCAGACCTGTCCCAGACGACCTGAGAGGTCTGGGTGGTTCATAGTGTAGCAGCAGATCAGAAATATATTTTGGCCCTAAACCATTTAGTGATTTATAAACCAGCAAAAGTATTTTGAAGTCAATTATTTGAGGCACTGGAAGCCAATGTAGAGACTTCAGTACTGGAGTGATATGATCCACTTTATTGGTCTTAGTGAGGACTCGAGCAGCAGCGTTCTGAATCAGCTGCACCTGTCTGATTGATTTTTTTAGGGAGACCTGTGAAGACACCGTTACAGTAGTCAAGTCTACTGAAGATAAAAGCATGGACAAGTTTTTCCAAATCCTGCTGAGACATAAGTCCTTTAACCTTTGATATATTTTTAAGGTGGTAATAGGCTGACTTTGTAATTGTGTTAATGTGGCTGTTAAAATTCAAGTCTGAGTCCATGACTACACCCAGATTTCTTGCTTTGTAGGTTGTTTTTAACCTTATCGTTTGAAGCTGAGTGCTGACTTTTAATCGTTCCACTTTTGCTCCAAAAACAACCACCTCCGTTTTTTCGTCATTTAATTTAAGAAAGTTCTTGCACATCCAGCCGTTAATTTGTTCATTGCACTTAGTCAGTTGTTGTATTGGACTATTGTCCCCTGGCGATAAGGTTATATAAATTTGTGTGTCATCCGCATAACTATGGTAACTTATTTTATTGTTTTCCATAATTTGAGCCAGTGGGAGCATGTAGATGTTAAACAGGAGAGGCCCCAGAACTGAGCCTTGGGGAACTCCGCACGTCATATTTGTATGCTCAGATGTGTAATTCCCTATAGACACAAAGTAGTCCCTTTTCTTTAAATAAGACTCAAACCAGTTTAGTACTGAGCCAGAAATGCCAACCCAGTTTTCCAATCGGTCTAGTAATATGTCATGGCCGACCGTATCAAATGCAGCAGTGAGATCAAGTAATACTAAGACTGAAATTTTGCCACTATCTGTGTTTAAGTGGATGTCATTAAAGACTTTAACAAGTGCTGTGGTGTGGTTGAAAACCCGACTGGAAGGCATCAAAACTGTTGTTTAGTGACAAGAAAAGGTTGAGTTCTTGAGAAACGGTTTTTAAATTATTTTACTTAAAAACGAAAGGTTTGATATCGGCCTATAATTGCTCATTAGTGACGTGTCTAGAGTGTTCTTTTTTAAGAGTGGCTTAATGACTGCAGTTTTCAGGGCCTGTGGGAAGATACCTGAGAGAAGAGACGTGTTTACAATCTGTAGAAAATCTGTAGCCAAACAATTCGAAACATTTTTTAAAAGGCCCGTTGGTAGAATATCAAGGCAGCAGGAGGAGGTTTTCAGATGTTGTATAATGTCCTCCAGGTTTTTAAGGTTGACCATATGAAATTGGGTCATATTGGAGTTTGTTTTGCTTGGACACTGTGACAGCATGTACCCTGTACTCGATATGGAAGCACTGACTGTTTGTCTAATTTTCTGAATTTTGTCTTTTAAGTTAAGTTGCACTGGCGCTCTACAATCAACCACCAACAGTGGTGTAGATTGAACAGATTCTTGGTGAATTGCTGTGTGATGGCAGTAAGTTCACACTCTGTGAGGAATGTTTGCAACTAAAGAAACAGATGGGCTGCTCACTGGGCACACAGGAGCCTGGGGACACCCAGGATCCATGAAATAAATAGGGGTGCACAAATATAGCAGGATTAGCAAAACTGCAGTGCAACTTCACCAGGCTTTGTGTGTGTGTCTTTCTCTCTCTCCATATGGCTCAGGAATTCTGTTAGCACTTTTATTTCCAACCTCAGATTGTAGGAAGAGGTACAACAAAGATGCTACGGCAAGAGGGAACCAGGACGCAAGGTCAGCAGGGGGATGTCATCTTTGTTGTACCTCATCGATCTCTAGTTGTGATATTAGTCTGCGACTGTGGATATTATATATTTGTTTCTTGGTTAGCTTAGATGTTGGGTTTCAAAGTATCCATTGGGCCCACATTCTCTTCATTTAACCCCTTTCCTTGGAAACTAGTGTAGTAGCATTCCAGTAGTTCCATATTATCCCCTCTAGTCCACGAATGTCTTGTTCTTGTTCCAGTAGCCCATTTCTCATCAGGTTGCCCTGATTCTCTAACACCTGACTCGCACCTTGTTGACACGGGCAACGTCGGAGCTGCTATGACTCTCATGTGGTTTCGCTTATACTCGAGGTAGGCAGATAGCATCAAGGGTCTTGCCGAAGGACCCACACTGGGTTCAGTCCAGCCAGTTCTCCATTCACTTGGATTGTCTCTACTACATACTATGAACTCAATGCAAAGTCCCTGCATGGGGACTGATGCTTTTATCAAATGCTCTTATCAAATTATTTGGTTTTGGTTAGTGTTGGGATGTAGGAGAGAGGTGTTGACAGTAGTGATTCTTTCTTTGTCTTTTTTGAACAATGTACTATAAGCAACACTTAACATGTTGATGACAGCAGCATAATGATAGCTGTTTAGAACAGAACCCCATAGCTCTCTTATGTAATACTAGTCAATGATGTGAAACAGACAATCAATCATGTGAAAGATTGTATAGCAGCATGACAGCTTGACAGTTCTGATCTGTTACTTGTCCAAATATTCAAAGTGACAGTGTGCGGCGTGTAAGAGGAACACATGCCTTTCAGCTGCTACAGAATGTTACTTTTCTGCTCATGATTATCTATAAATACTGTAGTCCTCAGATATAATGGACAGGACTAATTATTTGAAGTCTGAAGTGAACTGTATTGAGAGGTTAGCTCTAATAGTCATAATAGAGGTCTTAATGGAGGTCTTTATCTTGAAAATGAAAAATTCATTTTCACCCTCATTAGACAAAAGAGTTAGAGCTGGTGTTTTGGGGGTGTGCGTTCAATTTCAAAGAAAGAAATCACTGCTGAAACAATTGCTGCCAATCCATGGTGCATCTCTCCGTCCATTTTCTAATATTCATTGATGACATGTTTCGAGTGTAGCTGCAATCAAGTTTGATTTCACATAAACATTTTGGCACCACTTTCTTCATTAAAAGAAGCATTAGTAGATTACATGACACCCTTACAAGACATGTTGTGGGTTGTAAGGATGAGTACTGCAAAAAAACAACCTTTTGCTCTGTTCTAGTGAAGTTACTAGGGGTTGCCATAAGCAGCATAGTAAATATATGAAATTACAAAGTTATATAAAACAAGGCAGACTGAGGGAAAGTAGGTACACCAAAAACAGTATTAAAGCACTTTAATCACAAAAAATAACTCCAGAACCTAACATTACTGACTAATAATATACTTTGTAACAGTGTGTGGATATCAAACCTCCATGGGCTGCGATTTCTCCACTATTGTCAGCCACTTGAATCAAAAGCTCTCTCTGCACCGTTAATCATTAATAATGAAAAGCAACAATGTGCTGGTGAGGAGTCATGGATGAAGAATGAGAGGGAATAAATGTGCATCATGAGATAAAAGGCAAGAGCTTCTTGAGGGAAATTGTGTGTCTTTCAGTATTTCCTCCTCAGTTGGAGCTCAGCTGCAGCAGTTTTCACTCTTTTGGGTTTTCATGGTAGCAATGTAAGTACAAATGTAAAGTACAATGTCTGTACTGTACGTGTTATGCCTAAATATGGTGCATTTGCATACAAATGACATACTAAAGGTGAGGAATATAGACATTGTGTTTCAGTTGAATAAAACCACAATCGTGTTTGTATTCTACTTACACAGAGTGTGTTGTTTCGATATTATGTAGAAAATCAATTACCCTGGTCTTACCTTCAGAGAGTTTAGCTGAAGTGACGAAACACACATTACAGCATGTGTGCACCTTTCCCTTAAGGGGGAAGAGAAAAATTAAAGTTGAATATGCTTTCAAATAGTACTAATCATTCTCTGGGGTTATTTAGAGTGTCTGAATATGCATTACATTGAGAAGGGCTTCCTTGCCACTGGTCATAGAGCACTTTTGACTGATCGGCTGTTCAATTATTATGATAGTTTCCTATAAATTAAATCTAGTAAAATAACACAACACCCATATCTTGGCAATAATTTGTGTTATGTAACCAGAAATTTAGAAAGAGATGTCTATTTGACTATGCCTGTGATTGAACCAGATGTAAAAAGTAGTAAACACATTTACAGATGTTCAACTGCCTGTTTTTAGGAACAAAAAGGTTAAAATTATGTTATGACTTTTTTCTCAGTGCAAATTTAACTTAATTTAAATGCATCATATTTGGGCCATGTGTGCCTTTAAGAAATAAGACAGTGATGTCAACACAATGTCTTTTTTTCTCCATTTAAAGAGTTTGTGTTGCTGTTGTTACTTAAATGTCACATTTGCCATTTAAATGAAAACATTTTTTTACTTTTTTGAAAAACACGCTAGACCTCTTTTCACTTTTGTGTTTCACATACAGTAGTTCTTGAAAGTGACAGATTTGTCTGAAAATAATGTGTCAGCTTGAGGCACCCTGGTAGCTCACCTGGTAGAGCGTGCGCCCCATGTAGCAAGGCTCAGTCCTTACTGCAGCGGCCCAGGGTTAATTCTGCGGCATTTTGCTGCATGTCTTCCCCCTCTCTCTCCCCCTTTCCTGTCTACAACTGTCCTATCAACTAAAGGCCAAAAAAAGCCCTAAAAATGATCTTGTAAAAAATGTGTCAGCTTACCTTGCTTTACTTTATTTGACAATCACAATGATACCAATGAACGATTTGCACTCAGTTTATAGTTTACTTTACTGACGTGCTGACATTGTAAGATTATGAATGCATTATAAATGATCATAAATAAATGAACAAAAGAAGTCATTGTGCTTTTTAGTTTTATTTATATTTTGATTAGAATTCCTTCTTTGTCATTCCAGTTTGCTGAACAGTTGTTTTTTTGCTCTCTATGAACTGATGTTTAAATGAAACAATACATCTATGTATGCATTCGGTTGCTCATACTCTATTCCAACATGGGAAAAGTTAGCTTTACACCCTATTCATACAGCGTGCATCATCCACCCAGTGCACAGTAACTCTCCATTGTTTTGTTCATCTTTTTTCAGGTCGCAGTAAAAAGAAGGAGCATTGCCTGGATGAGAAGTTACACCCCCTAGAGGAGACAGAGACTTGTCCATGTGATGAGTTTTTGTCCCAACCCTATGGGAACTGGTCTGCATGCATCCTCCCTGATCCTTCAGCTCCGGGGTCCCTGCAGGGCTGGATGAGCCACCGGGAGGTGAAGGAGTGTGGCCAAGGTCTGCGCTACAGAGCTGTGGCCTGCATAGACCAGCAGGGACACCTGGTCAATCCCACACATTGTACAGACTCAGGTAGGACTCACAGAAATATATTTTGCAGGTACTAGGACATTTCACTAGTTTAACATATTGACCCTTTACAAGCCAACAAAATTGTAGCCTGATAATTAGACTGAATCAGTATTTTATTTCACAGCATTCTTTCAGCCTGACATTGTGTTCATGTTAGGGTGAGGTTATTTACATTACAGTACAGTCCCCATTTTAATCACTTCCAAGCCTAAAAGCAAAATATTCAGTACTTGCCAGTATATAGGCAAAACATTAGTATTGTGATATCGGTGACACCCTTATTATGTAATCAATACATAACAATGCCATTACATTGTAATGCTTGAAGATTGTGGTCACTTAAAATGTTTAGTTTCTACATCGTTGTCATTTTTTTCAGTGTAAAAGACACTTGGGTGAATAATGCAAATAAAGTTATCCAGAGGCAGTAAACAAACAAAAGGCATTATACAGTGTGAAAACTCTTAAGCAGTTTCACTATGCTGTGTTGGCACTGTGTAGGAATGAGACACTCATTAGGCAGATAATTAGCTCTTGGTATCACGGTGAGCAAGTCCAAGGTCTGGTGGAGCGTAAGCCAGTGGCATGTCTGTCTGACATCATTAATGTGATCCTCACTGCAGCCGCTGAGCAAGTCTAACTCAAGCCTCCCCCCTTCTGTCTGCCAATGTTAAATTGCAGGCTACATGGTGGAGGTTTGCCACATCCCTTGCCCACTAGACTGTAAGCTCAGTGACTGGTCAGCCTGGTCAGCCTGCAGTGCATCCTGTGGCAACGGGTTGAAGATCAGATCCAAGTGGCTCAGGGAGAAAGCTTTCAACGGGGGTCGTCCATGCCCCAAGCTGGATTTCAAAAATCAGGTAAGGTGTGCACCAGTGCTTGTACTGTATGTACAGGACAATAGGGAAACAACATGTGGAAGGTGACTTATTGTGACATCATGCTGATGAATGAATACTCATACTGGTATTCTTAAGAACTGTCTTGAGCCATTTATGACTGTATTTTTGTGCAACACTTGCTCATGTACAGTTTATGGACATTAGAATAATGCATTTTATTTTGCATAATAAGACACAGCAAAAAAACGGTCGAGCAAGGTTGACCTCATCATACATCTACATTGTTGTCAAGTCACTTTTCCCCGGACTTGATTGTTTCCAGGGGCACATATAATAGAATGCAGATGAGGGCAATCTATATTCTAAGTCCACTCATGTCCACCGCTAAAGTACATGTAAAATGGAGGCCACTCTAAATGTAGACAAATTAGTTTGCATAATTCTAATAGTAACCACACTACTCCATGTTTTAGAAAGACGCACCACATTCTCTCACTGGGAACATTAGTATGGTGCATGCTGTACTTAGTATTTTCAGTTTTTACACATCTCCAGTTTGCATTTGGATAAAATGTTTTCCTCCATCCCTGGTCGTGTTGCAGCCCAATGCTGTCACATAAATACACAGTGGAGATGTTGCATTCTGCTCACATTTCAATGATATGGCTTAATACCCATCTGCCAGTGGGACTCCAGGGTGACCTGTTCATTTTCTAAAGTTTTCAGTCAGACCACATCATTGGCCTTGCAAGACATGCCCTTTCCTTGACATAAAAACAGGGTGGTGTCAAGTAACAAAAAGGAAAGGGGTAGAGCGGGAGAAGTGGACAGATGGGAGCTTTTGTCATTCCATAGTCAGGTTTCATCCAAGTATTTTGTGACAGCGCACCTCTCATGGGGTCATGGTTTAAAGAGGGGAAGTGTTTTATGAATGCTGCCTGTATGCTTGAATGGGCTTGAAAGGACACTTTAGTTTGTAGAGGGCAGTATGGAGATGAGGCACGGCTGTGTGAAAAATATTCCAGTGTGTGTTCTAGTGGAGAGATTTGTGTACAGATGGTTAAGTGCCCACTAACAAGGTCTATATGGCCCTGTAGTAATGCCCTGTAATAACCTTTCGCCAATAAAATTGGAGCTTACTGTTGCCAATGCCCTCATGGATTTATCCTGAGGGTGGACAAGGCCTCATTGTTAACATTATCAAATTGGCCATTTAAAGTGAAGTACATCTGTCCAAGGTGTGGGTGGAAAGATTCTATAACCTCTACTCCCGTTCAATAGGCAATGCTGTTGTGTTAAACAAGGAAACTTCTGGATGCTCACAAGTGACTTCTTGTCAGGGTCTCAAAAAAACTGCTTTCTCCTTGAGCCAGTGCACTTCACCGCTCAGCCCTCATATTTGGTCCTTAGTACTTTATTTAATCTCTGTTAGGGTGCAGCGTGACAAAGAATATTCACATTCCTAATGTCTCTCGTCCTCTCCTCACAAACACTTGCTCTCTTATCGGCCACTGTGAACTACTCTCCGAGCTCGCTCCCACAAGCAGACGTTTCCCCTCAAGCCACAGCCAGAAGTGACTGGCTTGACAGAGCTGAATTTACAGTGCACCACAACTCATCCTCTCATCACATGGCTGAGTGAGCAAGTAAGATAGGGAGAGAGATAGAGAGAAAGAAAAAGTGCCAAGCAGAAATGGCCACAGTGTCGAACAGACAGTGTGGGAGTTGGGCTGTAAAGTAAACTGTAAGCGTGCTGTTAATAAGCCTGTAAGATTTCCCTGCATTGGTAAAAGACGATCAAGAGCAAGTGTAATAGTTCATGTCAAGATGAATAATTCATGCATCACCTCACTGAAAACCTGTCATTATTGATCGTGTGGCTCCCTCAGAATCAAGTGTTCAAGTAGGAAAAGAATAAAGAACTAACTTTTAATGGAATTTTACTAATTGTACTGTAGGTGTGTTGACAATAAACCGTGAACCCTTCCCCAGCACGGCAATTGTCTAATCATAGCTTATCAATCATAATCAACAAAGTCGATCTGTCGAGTTTGATTTCTTTGCATGTTGAAGAGGTGTGCATGGGGCTGTAATAAGGCCTGTCCTGCTCTTTATTAGATTAGGTGATGTTCACAGTTCACAAGCTGTTAAATACCGCTTGTCTTTTTAATTCTAGACATATAACAGCTGCATATTCTGAAAATACAGTAGAAGTAAAGAATAATTAGACATGTAACAAATGTTTTAATAGTCACAATAGGGCATCCTGCAACTTATTTCTTATGAATGTGTGTATGAGTGACTGAGGGTGTTCGGGATGTTTGGTTTCTTCAGATTAAACACATCTTTTTGCATTTTTTTTTAAATAAATAAATAAAAAATGTTTTTTAATAAATAAAAACATAGTAATAAAATTTACTTAGAATTATATATCACTGCTTTTTTTAAATTAGATAAAAAATAGCTGCAAATATCCATATGCTGATGAAGTGATGGATCTTCACAGATTGATTTTACAGTACAGCTATTTGTAGCCCATATTTGAATACAAGATTCCCTGAGAGACTGCCACAGGGAGCTTACAGATGTCAAGGCAGAGCGCACAAATCGGATCTATAATTACAGGAGACATTTGAATTTCATCAAAACTCCCATAAGTGTTTGCCGCCAAATGCTGAGATATCAAGTAGTATATGCACTATTTCCATATCATTTAACAGAACTATCTTGAATGGCTGCCAGCCACTGTGCCAGTCACATAGTTCATTTTTCATTGTATTAACGCCTGGAGCCACACACTTAGAGAAAGATCCTTCCTGTCCAACTCCGAGGCTCCTCCATTATATATGTCGTGTGTGGTGGGAGGATGGTATTTTTGTTTGTGAGAGCAATCTATAAGGTTAAAAGACAGGTGCCTTTGTGTGTGCCTTTGAGTGTGTGTGTGTGTGTGTGTGTGTGTGTGTGTGTGTGTGTGTTTGTGCTATATTGTCTTTCTTTTTCTAGAAAGAAGACAATCAGAGTTGTATGGGGTCTCAGAATATTACTTCCTGCTGTCACAGAATCATCCTCCTATGGAATTCAACAAATTCAATAGGCCTATGTCGGTTCTATCGATGTGTTGATCTGCTTGTTGCAACTGCAGGTCAGGGTGGAAGTGGAAAGATTGGTTAAATAAGATGTTCTGCTTTAATGCTTTCTGTTCCTCTGACGGATTTTGTTGAATGCCACATACCGTATAGACGGAGAGAATGTGCTTTAATTTGAGAAAGAATGACTCTTTAATAGGCAGCATGGCTATTTGTGCCTTGATTCAAGCCCTCATTTGTGAATGTATTTCTGGTAAGTAGTTTGGTTACATTTTGTGTCCCTCCTTTTAACAATAATCAGCTAGAGTAGAGTTCAGAGGAACACAATTAATACTTAGATAATTTTATATATATGTATATATATATATATATATATATATATATATATATATATAGTTCACTGCTCAGGATTTGGCAAACATTGTAATATTAAGATAACATAACTGTGAATCATAGAACAGAAATATGCATCAGCTGCTTCATGGCAAGCCTGCAAGCTTCAGGCAGACAACTCAAGTGATGCTCAAACCTGATGTACAGTATGCCATTATGTACATGCACTATGTGCATATGCAATGCACTCTTCTGTCTCGCTCTTCTTGCTCTTTTTATCCACCTATCTGCTAATTCTCTAAATAGCTTTTAATCAGCAAGCCTGCATGCCTCCAGTTTGATCATGCCACTTCAGAACAGATTTATCAAGGACATAATCATGTGTGTGCTCCTCTCATTCAGTGCGGCTGACAGCATTCTGCGACTCCAAGAAATGACTCATTTGATATTAGCCCAGAATCGCACACTTCAAGGCAGAAGTCAATGTTTTCCTGCTGTTGGAGGCTTGGAATCATTACAAGTCTTACAAATGGTTTCATTCACTGTATGTATCACCGTTGTCAACGTTGAGTTCCATAACTCACTGTTTTACTTTACCAAATTAAGCATTTGTTGCATGTGTAGTGCTTACTTCATCATATTTAGATGTCTTGGCTTAGTTCAGCTGGGTGTTTGTGTACTTGGCAAATGTCAGTAAGTTATGAGACTGCTGATCTTCTTTTGAGATGCTTCATGCTATTGGTTACAACAGCAATACATTTTGACTTCTCATGTGAGCATGTGGTTAGTTTGGAGGTGTTCATGTTTGTTGGCATTGTTTTGGTGAGCTTCCTCTTGGCCTGTTAAACTGAGGTTACTAGTAGAAGCGAATACTTGTATATTGGCTTTAAATCCTTTGATATATCCCTTAAAGGGTTGAAATTCAGATTTTCTCCACACAAATCAGCACAAGAGAGCTGCTGCTGTACTATGATCACATTTAATGAACTCATGACCATCTGCTGTTTATAAATGCTGCTTTACATAGAGGAGATGTTGTCTGCTCCAAGCCAAGACTCAAGTGTGTAATTTGATTAAGTTAATACATGTTCTGCTGCAAAGCTGATGTGTCTTAGCATAATGCTTATCGGGTGGGTTCTGTTCTCTTCAGTTCACTAGATGGTATATTTCCCTTCATGGTTGGTGGTACATTGCTAAGGAATGGCCACAGGGTGGTCAGTTCTGCACTCCAAGCATATGAAGAGTCTAGAAAGGCTCTTCCTTGCCTACCTTAGTCCCCTGCATGGTGTGGTCAGCTATCTGCTGCTGTTTTCATACCAGCCATGTCTCAGGGTGAATGAAGTGGTCATTATCCTGAGGATTGTGTGGAGTCCTGTGTCCTTTCATCATCTGGAACATTACATCTGCAAAAGCTTTCAAACAACTCAGTCAAAGTTGTGTCTGCTGTATCACTGATGCACAAGAATACAGAACATGTAGGATTTTGTGGATATGTGGTGGACCTCCCTTCAGCTAAATTTTAAAGCCAAGGTGCTATTGGTGGTCAACACACTCTCTTAACACACCAGTTACAATACTGAAAAGCACTGGCCTAACCAGTTTAGCATTCTGTGTCTTGCACAAGGACATTTTGACATGTTGGCTAGACTACTCTAGTCTCTTGTGAGACTATTCAAACTAATGAGGGAGTTTGGCTCTGTCCTGTGGTTACCCTAGAGTATGCAGGGTTGAAAGAGTGATGACTAAACTATCTAGTAAGTGCAACACCTGCCACCCACTGCATAGAACAATAAGTGCTTATGGCAGTTCCTTCGGTGCCAGGATGCTCCACATACAGTGTGTGAAAGAGAAACCTCCTTCCTGCTGTTTTGAGGCTCTACAACCACTGCTACCCTCAGTAGACCACAAAAACACATGCATTATCAGACAACTATAACATCCAGGCGTTTTTAAATGCATTTAACATTTTGCTCCCAGTTTGTCTTTAGACATCTGGCATTGGTATCTGCCTCACTAACCATTATCATTATCTGCTGTTAACTGTACACAGGACAGCTGCTTTTCAACAATATAAGCTGCTGTGCTAATTACCTTATTCAAGTGCAATTGTGAGTTTTTTTCACTAAACAAGTACAACTCTGTTGAATCCCTTTGTCCCTTTAATTTTTTACTTATATTATGTTCTAATTTTGTATTTATAACTGCCTAATGCTTCTGTATGTTACTCCCAACTACTGTGTTTTGAACAGTGTTTACAGTGGTTGCTAGTTAATTTTTCCTTAGCTTAGTTTAGCTTGTTTTAGCAAGGCTTGGCTTTTGGTCCTCTGTCTTCACCACTGTGGATTATTCATCAAGGTTTTGCAGTAAATTCACAAATTAATTATTTTTGTCAACTGGTTTGGTATTAGAGGAATAAAATATGAATCAGAGGATGGAGCCTGGGTGAAAGTGAGGTAGGGTGAGGCATTTAGAACAACATTTTAACACTGTTTTATTTCAATGACTTTGTATTATGAGAGAGACGTTGGATGTTTTCTCAATGAAGATAATGCAGTTCCCAATGAAATTGAGATTCTATAGATGCTATAGATGGTCCACAGCAGATGTCATGACAATCAAATATTTCTTCATTCTGCATGCTGTCCATCCATTAATTCCCCCAAAACAGCCCAGAGCAAGTCTAAAGAATGGCTGAATCCCAAATATAAGAAGATAAATAAAGAACAAATGTTCTTGTTTTTATCTAAGTGCAAGTGCTAAACTCATCTCTCTCCTTGATTAAGATTTTAGGAGCCAACTGCTGATGGAGCTACCTAAGGCCAATGATGTGTAATTAACGTCAAGCACTGCTTGGGCATGTGTAATTCTCCCCCTGTAGGCCCAGCTCAAAATGTGAGGTGTCTCCTTGCATTACAATCAATGCATATTGTTAAGGCAGACTGAAGCGCTGCCAACCAGGAAGGCTACATTTTGAAGCCTCTCTATCTTTGCCTAAAGCCTCTAGCAACCCAGATAGTCCACATAATTTACTTCAGATACAAAGGTTAATCTATCTGCTGATTAGAAAAACAAATTGTATTAAGTGTCTGGGAAAATATTTAATACATGCTCATTTTTCAAAGGACACAATTGATGCACATTTTGCCAGTTTTTTTACTTTACACTAGTTCAATAAAGTGTATTATTTGTATTTATCTAAATGTGACTGTATAGTAGTTCTTTTTAACAGTGTATCAACACTAACATCTAGCAATTCCTACTGTCTTTCCATGTCCATCTGGTACCAAATGGCTGTTTAAAAACATGTTTCTTGTGCCAACCACAAAATATCCAATTATAACAATACTAGACAAAGAGATAGACAGTAGTATAGACAGTAGAATTAACACTTAACAGAAATAAATCTAAGACAAAAGGGCACAGATCATATACAGTACAAATTTGAACTGTGAAATAGAGGTGTTGGCTTTGATATAAGAGGGGAGGGACAAAGATCTTTGACCATGGCTGTTATTAAAAGTGGATGTGAGGTTAAGTGCTTGCAAAATGGCTCATGCACACATGTCTTGTTGAGCTGTGTCGTGGTTATAGATTACAAAGCAAGTGAGCAAAGGAAATTATGTCAGAGCTGAAAATAGAGCTTGATGGCCAAATCATTTGTGTAATTATGGAGAGTCACGCCATTGTCCTGCAGTCTAAGAAGTATGTCAGATATAAATCTAGTAAGGCCTTTGGTTCATTGACGTCCTTGGTGGTAAGAGACCTAGTTGGAAGTTGGAAGTTCCTGCAGAATAACATCTTTATGTATTTCAAGTTGCATGTAGAATACCATGAGTGGTTTGATCCTATTTTTTTCTCATGGCAGAATCGTGCTCGCCTCAGGAGATCATCTGTGTTATCCCCCCCAGTCTTAAATCATCAACCTGTGTCAGCAGGGCTTAAGAGCAGATCACAAACTCAGACTTCTAATTGCCTTGGTACAGAGTCTCTTGTTGCTCAAACCGTTGGTTATTGCAGATTTTGTTGTTGTGATTTAGGTTTTTTCAATGTTGTAGGCCTTGTGGCTGCATTTCATCTTATCGTCTCTCATCTACATCATTTACAGTAGTTTAGATTTAAATTTTATAGCAAAAACAAGGGTTCTTTGCGTAGCATCATGTCTTTTCTGATCATAAACAGGCATCTAACTCACACAGGCAGTCATCCTAATGGCTGCATTATATGAGTATATTTGAGAAGTCATCATCACATGGGAAAGGAACCCACTGTGTTTCTCAGAGGAGCCATTGTTTTCTAACTCATCCAGGGGCCTTCTGACAGTTAGCGCTGTCTATTTAAAGTTGTAGTCACACTATAACAGCGATTATAGATGAAAGTGCTCCTCTTTAAGGCTTCCTGTGCCATTTTCTCTCTGCCTGTTGGCACTTAATGTGTCATTTTGTATATGTGTTTATTTGTGTATGTGTGTGTGTGTGTGTGTGTGTGTGTGTGTATATTATCTTCATATGTATGCACATGCATCACTGTGTAGGCCCCCAGTGTGTGTATTTATGTATGTCTGTGTGCATGGCATTTTCTTCAAGTTGTAGCAGGTGTGTTTGTTTTGGATGGAAGCACAAACCATAATCTCATACAGCAATTGAGAGAGTTTGACAATACTGCAATTTACTTTACTTTGGCAGTTTCAATGAACAGATACTGTTTTATATAAACGTGGGTCTTTAAATTTAGTGACCATTAGCTATTTCCTCTAGACCAGAAATAAAGATAAGTTGAACCTGGTCCTGAGCTTGTCTCGTTCAGATGTGCAGATATAAATGAATAGATGAAGATGGAAAAAGTGTACTGCTTTGGCATCCAGGGTGCTTTGCAGCATATACATGGATGCATGCTCTTGCTATGACAATTTGTCACTGCATGAAGCATACTGTATTTGGCTCAAACAAGCATTCTGAGTCCAGTAAATGTCTACAGCACATTTTAGTTCTGTCTTGGGTCAGAGGATTTTATTTGAATGTCCCTTTTACTGTGAAAAAATAAATCAGGACAGCCTGAACGGTTTCTTGTCAACAACATAACAGTTACTTTTAGTAACTTTGTTTAGATACAGAGCACACAGCCTCTGTGAGCATATGCTCATTCACGCCAACTTCCCTCTCACCATCTCCAGACAAATTAATTTCTCGGAGTTGCCTTCAGCTGCAGGTCTGGCTATTGCACAGCTGTTGCAACCAACTGCAGCACTTTAAAACTCTCTCAACACTATGAATCATTCAGTTTGGCAAATTGTCCGGGACCACTAGATTCACTGCAGATGATGAAGTATTTAATCATCCTTTACCCTGATTAATGAAACACAGAGCAGAATGCAGTATTTTCAACAAAAAGAAAAATCGAATTTAAGCAAAACTATACATTTCTGTCACTGCAGGCAAAATCTAAACTAATGATCATATCATTGTTCTTCTCTCCCCTGCCCAACTTCTGGCTTGTCTTGCACTGCTAATATGGACATCCACGCAGGCTCAGGTCAGTGCCGTTCATTCTGTACATATACTCTGCTATTAGCTAATGAAGACAAAATGCATGCCAGATCTGTCCAAGTCACATATACTCCTGTGACCCTTTTCGTAGAGAGAAAGAACAATAGTTTGATTGGAGATAGTGCTACATGTATGGAAATCATTTATGTAAAGTGCATTTTAATGATATTCCATCTGCTTTTTAACTACGAGGACTCAGATTGACTTTTCCGAATGGATGACTTCATTAAATTATATTATATCATCGTAAGTGAATAGTCGATAAAGCTTTTAAGAGTGTCCTCAAAGATATTGAGCCTGGTAAGATCCTTCTTGTATTGCTTATTCAAAAATTTCATTTCAGGGAACAAAAGAGCAAAAGATAGAGATTGATTGAGATTGCTCATATAGCGTATAACCAACGAGGGAATCTGGTCTCTACCAGCTGATTCTAACTGATAGCCTATTCCTCTATCCTCTGCGATGACAGCTCGTTGTACATGTGTGTGACTTAAGATGTATTTGGGAGCAAATCCAGTATTATTCTGCTCTGTGTGTCGTAGTGCACAATCTTTAACCTGCCAACAAATGATTAAATATCTATCTGGCACCTTATGTGTTGTGACACTATAACCCTTTTGGTAAGTGCTGTGATCCCATAATTTCTCACTAAACAAATGGTGTCAATGCTCAATAAATAGATTATATATTGCGGAATTTTTTTTTTCTTTGTGGTAATGAAAATTAGCTGTTAAGCCGAAATTGTGTTTCTACAGTAGGAGTGGATAAAGTGGGAGCAGAGCAGTTGCCAGTTTACCCTGCAAGGGCATCTGCAGGGACAGATGGGAGATGATGAGGGTGTGTAATAGGCATCTGTGTGGCCCGTAGGGGAGGGAATACTCAACACTCATTCTCTCTGAGTAGTCTGCAGACAGACACACACACACACACACACACACACACACACACAAACACACACACACACACACACACACACACACACACACACACACACACACCTAGACACACACATTTACAGGCACCCATTACAGCTTGTCATCGCTTTTTCCACAAATTGTCCTCTAGAGTATACCTTTTACTGTGGCAGACTGTTACATAGATTGAGAGTAAACATGTGTTTACAGGAGCACTGCGCTGGCTGTTTCCTTTGTTATACAGACATGCCAGAGTTACTGGTTGAGTGGGAAGAAGTGAATTGGCTCAATATCCAGCCAATTACATTCTCAGCTGAAGGGCCTATGCCATGGTTATTGTTGTTTTTCACACCGCATGCTGTTCTCTCCATATCATGCATGGGTTTTATTTCAGTATGAATAATCATAATAATACATTCTTGTACTTTTCTGCAGTGGTAACATTAACAATGTTAAGTGCCCATCAGTTAGTTCAGAGTCCCGCTGTGGTGAAAGCTGCACTATTTCTAGTTTGAGGGTTGAACATTTCTTTTATTTCTGATACAGTGTAATCCTGTGCTTATACTCACATGATCCTGCTATCAAACTCCAGCATCTTTGGCAGCACCTTAATGATTCTTATTTAATTGGGTGTAGTGTCGACTTCAAAATGTCCCAGGGAAGCAATACGCATATACAGTACATAACTGCACAAGTGCTTAATGTTAAAACTACATGCAATAAGAGAATACTATGTTGTGTTCTTAAACAGCATGTTGACATGTATAGCTCCTATACCAAGGCAATAAATTATACCTTCTTATATATATATATCTTTTATTGTTAGATGTACCAAATGAAAACACAAATGAATACTGGTTTTACCATAGAGACACCGCTTTAGTGTGTGTGTGTGTGTGTGTGTGTGTGTGTGTGTGTGTGTGTGTGTGTGTGTGTGTGTGTGTGTGTGCGTGTGTGCACACGTGTAACTGATTTGGATGCATGTCCACTTTCTGCTTTTTTTCTATAATCCCCGTGTGTGACCCTTTCCTTGTGTGTATGTATGTGTCTGTCGTGTGTGTCTGCACATGCACACATGCAGGTGTATGAGGCAGCACCTTGCCACATTGAATGCAGCCAATACGAGTGGAGGATCGAGCCCTGGTCCATTTGTACCATCAACACTGTGGACGACCTGCCAGCCTGCGGGGAAGGAGTCCAAAGCCGCAAGATCAGGTCAGTGAGCGGCTTCCGCTTGGCAGACGGCAAGCCTGGCACTGCAACACAAAGCGGGAGGGGTAGGCTGGCAACGTTCCTGTAGCTGGCACTCGCATTGGTCCTGACACTTGCGATGCCAGACAAACAAACAGTCAAAACAAACTACTGCTTCCTAATGAGAGGAAGCTGACTCTTGACTGATGGCTGTGTCAACCAATCACATGAAGTCGCAGAGCCATACCATACAGAGTACCTAAGAGAAGCCAATGTTGACTGTTGCTTGGTATATCCAAAAAGGTTGCTCTCCAAAAAGCATGGGTATTTGAAGTCATTGGAACAAAACAACCAATGCTGTCATTTATGTAGTAAAAACAGTTAATACACTTTTTGAACCCACGTTTCCGTTTTTATACAGCTAAATGTTCAGAGAAGCCAGACACATTGTAGAGCCCCTTTATAAATAAATGAGTTGCAAAATCTCACCTGGGAGAGGAGTGGAATCTATTTTAAGTCAGAAACCTAGAAATGTGTTTGGAAACTCAAAAAAGGACCCAGTTAGGCGTGCTCCAGAGACTAGTTATATAGCTGCATCTGTTCCTCTGCTAGGTGTGTGAAGCAGGAAACAGCGAGTGGGGAGAACAGCACGTTGGGAGACAGTCTGTGTGATCCGGAGGAAATGCCACCCAGAGCCCAGGTCTGCTTTCTGGCCTGCCCCAACGACTGTGTTGTGGCACCCTGGGGACCTTGGAGCAACTGCCCCCTGGTAAGAAGCAATAATCTAGTGACCATTTTCTTGGTTGGTTGACAGGTCGTGTGCCAAGTCAGATTATTTATGTGTCCATAATGAACAGCATATATGCAAACATTTGTGTGAAATGGCTAGATAGACCATTGGCAATGAGAGATATTGAATAGAGGCTTTTCAGTTTTTTTAATAACAGCACAGTATGAACCCACTGTGTTTTCAAACAGAAAGCCCAGTCACTGAATCAGTCTTGATATTGTCTTATTTTCATTCTTCTCCAAGACAATTATGTCTCACCCTCACCTGTCTTGACATCTGACTGACACTGATGAAAGATGGAGATCTTAAAAAGACACATCTTACTTCCTGATGTCCTGGAAGGAGAAATTGTCTTTGCAAATGGATAGTGTTAGTGTAAAACAGGGGTACTTAGTGTAAAATATGTTAGTCCACTGTAATTGGAGATAGTTGTATAGCCCTGGGCCATTCCTGTACTCAGTTGGAATGAGGATGGTGTGCAGTGTGTTCAGGATTGTGATGAGATCAGCGGTGTTGTGGGGTCCGAGGGTGGCACAGTGATGAAGGAAAGCATCCTGGTTAATAACCCTGTGACAGTCCCCCACACTGTCCACATACATTCACAATGGCATAATGGCCAGTGATGTTCCTTACCCATAGCCTTGTTTTAGTTGAAGCCAACTCTGTCAATAAAAATGCAATTATGGGGGATTATGTTTAGCTCCAAGACCCTCTAAAACAGAATAAAATCACATAGTATCGGGAATAAACCCAGAGCAGTCTTTATGGCAAAGCACAAACTGCATTCAAGTTTTGTGTTAACATCATGCTTATAGGATACACTTTGAGTACACAGTTTATCGACTCTTTTAGGTACATTGCAATTAGACTTTTGTAATGTTATTCCCCAACCTGGCTGCCAAAAGTGGATGGTTGTGTTTTTTCACATATTCTACGATTTTCATGGAGTTGATTTTAGGAAACAGTCCATTTGTGAACAACTCAGTCGCTTCAGGATTACGTCATAGATTTCAAACGGAACTGAAATAAACAGGAAACAAATGGCCCACCCTGACCTGTAAGGCAGGAAAACACATTCAGCATTTACCAACACCACTATGTGTTTTGGAAAATATTAGGCAATATAGTAACTAGTGCTTAAATTGTAGGGCTAAAAATGGTAAAATACTGGTTTGTGTACCTGGGTTTTTTCCTCATAGGTTTCCGAGTTAAAAAATATCGCTCTTTACTTTACCGCTCATAATATTTCAATCAGGAGGGACTTCATTTAGAGTGAACAATCCATTTTTTATTCAAGTGCATGATAAAAAAGAAGAAGTCTTTGGCGATTAGATCCCATCGTGACATGGCATATTTGAAGAGTAGTGATGCCGTGATTAGTTAAGGATATTTCCCCCTGGGGTTTAGACACTGGTGGTGGTGGTGAAGAGAGTTGCTAAAGAAGGCAAGATCTGGTTGGACTAGTTAGAGTGAACGCCTACAGAATAACAGCCGGAGAGCGATGAGAATGAATGAGTTCTTCATGATTGAACTTTGGCTAAGCTTTATATTCATATTCAAGAACACATATTCATAAACTATTTCCTCAACCTCAGCTTAGGGCAGTTTTTCGCTGAGTATGAAATGGTCAGGATGAGAATCAATACTTTCAAGTCCAGAGGCCATACTGTAGCTCCCTATGGGGGCGGGAGGGATTTTAATTGTCAACTCTAGGTTGGGTTTTGCTGAAGGAGAGGGTGGAGCACAGGACAAACAAGCAAAGTGGTGCAGCCACTAAACTATCCAATGTATCTGAAGATCTACTCCATTTGTATTGCCCAGATTCTTTGGGTTTAGTATTGCCAACTTCCCATTTGGCTCATTTTACTCAGTGTTTTTTACTAGTCTATAAACACAAATTTATTTTAACTGAGGTCAGGATTGCAGGATCGGTTCCCCATTGGCAAAGAATCCCCAATCCCCTGTATGGGTGTGTGACAGAGACAGAGTGAAAATGTGAGGGAGTATGTTCAATAGTTATACATAAAAAAAAAAATTCTGAGCCTGTTTCTAATCTGTCAACAGCTAAAGGCGCAGTTGAGCATGCAGATGAAATGATCTGCATGTGCATGGTTGTGTGGAAACATTAGGGGCAAAATGACTGCAGTTGATTCATGAGCCTCACTCAAAGGTCCCTCATTAGGAGCTGACAGTGATTGAGGTGCATGGCGTGATACGTCAAGTGCAGATGGACAAATGCAGCTCAACGCAAAGACCTTTATCAGTAGAATCTTTCCTTTTCCCTCAGAGATGACAGTTCCTCCACATACCACATTTTCCTTTGCTTCTCTGTTCATGGATGTCCATTCCCATGTAGTGGGACTTGAGTGATTTGCATGCTACCAATGTGTTAAATGTGGCACTCTTAGAGTTCTCATAATCGATCACTCAATTAATATCACACTTGTCTTCATCTGCCTTCAACTGCCCCACCTAAAAGTCAATAGTAATTCAAACTAGTTCTTTCCAATACCTCAAGTGGGGATATAAGAGGATGTTTATACAGATTTGTGTCACTAAATGTGCATTGCCTTTACTGGAAAAGCTCAGCCTGTTAACACCAAAGTTTTAACACCTTGTCTAAAAACAAAAAAACACCGTACTCTGACATTAAAAATGTTGACTGGTAGCCTGACAAGCCAGACCCACAAGATGTTGGGTCTGGGAACTCACCATTGGCAGGGCTCAATCCGACGGGCGGGATAAACGGTTGTCTTTCAAATTCCCTCTGCACACAATAGGATAGCGCTACAACCAACCAGAGCAACGCTAGTTGATAGACTAAACTTTTGCTGTATCCGGTCAGCAAAACTCCGAACACATCTTCCTCTTTTAAGAATGACTTCAGTGCTTAACTCCAAGTCTTCCAGAGTCACGGCCAAAGCCGATTCAAAAGACCGCTGTTCGCCAGCAGCAGCAGCCATCTTCTTTGTTTTCAAGTAGCAGGGAATTCACGCGGAACCGTCGCAACTCTGCCGTCCTTATGTTAAGCCCGCCCACCAACTCTATATACGATGTGATTGGCCTGACCAGAATTTGGTTTTTCCAGCTCGCAAGCCAACGGAGAGTTGCTAGACTGACCCTGGCTACAAATTACATTTGCTGCCGCTAGGGTGCGTCTAGATTTCTAGGTTAGTTGACTGGAGCTTTAGTACATACATCTAGGATACTTTGTCATAATTATTATACAGTATAATACAGTACAGCTATATCATAAGTATAAGATAATACATCATAGTTGTATAGATAATGTGTAATTTTAAAAGAAATTATTATTATTATTATTGTTAATTATTAATTATTATTACATGTCATTTAGCTGATGCTTTTATCCAAAGCCTTTTTGTATTTTCAAGAGCAGAAATGGGTTGATAAAGGTGGAAAAACATTATTGATGAGTAAGTTATTTAAAATAATTCTAGAGAGGTAGATTACTTAATTTATCGTTCCATGCCCACCATGACACACAGTAAGACTGGATTTAAAACACCACTTCCGGGTTGTTGGCCAATTACACCAGGTTATCACAGTGAAACTTGCCGCCAGAGACTAATTTTACATTGCATGTAAAACATAATTATGTAAAAAGGGTTAGGGTGATGAGGTTTCACTGGCAAAAGAGGTATAATGAGTCTTGGGTCTTCATATTTATTTTTAAAGTTGGATTTAGCATAAATGCTGCTGTACAGATTTTAGGTGGCTTGTAATTGCCTTTAGTTCGTTCCTGCCAGAAGAGGCTTAAAGTGTGCTTGGACAGGGTGGAAAGTAAAGGCCTAATTTACAAATTGCAATGGTTTTCCTAAATATGTAACATTCAAGTTTTGATGTCACTTAATTGATATTTTTTATTTATGTGTGGTAATTTAAATGGTTCAAGTGGGTCATGAAGATACAATGATAATAGTACGTTTATATCATAAATAGACCTTTTTCAAAAACAAAAAATTGATTTTGTAAGAGCAACAACTGCAGCTCGAATTTTAATTTCAGTTTCTTTGGCTAGCTTCGAATCCAATTTGCTACATCCCATCCCCCTCATCTCTGAAAATAAACCTGCATGCTTGACAATGACATGTTTTTTGTTGATGCTGTCATTGTTGTGCAGCAATGTGACCAAGGAACAGCAAGGAACAGAAGCAGACACATCCTCCGCCTCCCAGCCTCAGAAAACTCAGCCTGCCCAGAGCTAGTCCAGTCAGAGCCCTGCGTCCTCAACAGCACCTGCTTTTCCTACCAGTACACTGTGTCAGGTAGGACGATCTGCACATCAGGTCCGAGCTAGAATAAATGAGCTGAGACAAACTAGTGAGACTAATGTAGGGGTATCCCGGATATCCCGTCCACTTCGCTCTGCATCGGCCAATCTGCTTGCTGCTCCCTCACTGCAAGGGACACCTAATCACTCAACCAAATCCCAACTGTTTTCTGTGCTGGCGCCTAAATGGTGGAGCGAGCTCCCCATTGACGTCAGGATAGCTGAAAGACTACACATCTTCCTAAAAACACGTCTCTTCTGACTACACCTTGGCTAAGAGAGGAGACACATCAGCCCGATAATCGGCCGTCGGACCATCTGGCGAGGTCGGTGACCCGAGTCTGTTCGGTGTGTCCCGTGCTGTCGTCCGTCCGAGGAGCCGTCGGCCTTCATTTGGGCCGACCCGACATGTTCAGTCGGAGACAGGGCAGTCGGGACTCGCCCGGAAATGGGGAGCGGATGAGCCTCTCAAAATCTGATGAAAATCTTTTAAACTGACCTTTGTCAATCTGAAATGAAGACAGATTCAGAAACTGCATGGCCTATTTCTCACTTAAAATGTATTCAGAAACACGTTTCGGTGAACTATTTTAGTACAATATGAGATCGTATTCTGAACAAGCCGCCATGACAGTCTGGCTGTGAATTTCCGGGAAAAAAAGAACCACGTGACGCGTTCGTCCAATCAGCTGCCAGTTTTCATTTTCTGGGAAATAATCAGACTGTTAATGGAAACAGTACAGAGCAGCGCCGCCTGCTGCTATGGAGACGTATTACGTTTCGCGCACGCGCAGGGCGTACGCTCAAGTGGGCGTCCCCTCAGTGTGTTCTGAGGCATTTTTTGGACCTCGGGGACCCGACTGATCAGTCCGACTGCCTTTTCTGCCGACGGTCGGCCCGTCTGGTTGGTGTGTCAGGGCCTTAAGAAGATGATGGTTATAAAAAAGAAAATTGCACTTACATGTTGCACTTACATATGGCACTTTGTATTTTGGCTTATTTTAAGCTACTGTACTTCTTCTGTTCTATGTGATTCTTGCTGTTCTGAGTTTGGAACTTCATGGTTGAATGCACTTATTGGAAGGCGCTTTGGATAAAAGCGTCATCTAAATACAATGTAATGTAATGTAATGTGTGTGTGTGTGTGTGTGTGTGTGTGTGTGTGTGTGTGTGTGTGTGTGTGTGTGTGTGTGTGTGTGTGTGTGTGTGTGTGTGTCTGTCTGTCTGTATTGCAGACTGGAGTACATGCCAGCTGAGTGAAAATGCCATCTGTGGTCACGGTTCACGGCTGCGTCTCGTGGACTGTATTCGCAGTGATGGCAAGATTGTGGAGTTGCAGAAGTGCAAGCAGGTAATTACAGCATAGTCAGACCATAAGTTCATAATGGCACACCGCAGTTTAAAATTATGACTATACAGTTATAGTTAAAAAAAAATCATGTTTGACAGCCATACAGTTATTGTGTAAATATTTTGTCACTATGCATAGGGAGATATGAGCAGGCATTTTAGAAGTCTAATGTTTATTTGTTTCATATACCATTTATTTGGAAATTTTAACCAATGCAGATGGGGATGAGCGAACAGGAAGTGAAGTGTGCCACATTACAGAGAACGTTGGAATATTGTGCTTCAAAATTGTTAAGGGAGTATGAAGTATTGATTAATGCTGCATCACTCCACTTCCTCTTCTGTTCCCACTGGCTTATACATTATTGAAAGCCCAGTTGTCCTATTTGTTTTAGTGAAAAGGTTGTGTCTAATCTCCTAACTCCTTTATGTCTCACTCAGCAGTTTGTCACCAAGCCAAATACAACTTCATTTCATTGCTTTGACTGAATTGTGCAAAGATAGATAGTGGTGTTGAAGATGCTGCAAGTTACTGTAAATTCAATAACAGTGGTGGGTTGCAAACTGGATATCAGTCTTGTTGCACAACCTGCAGTTAACGCCTGGTATATCCAGAATCATATTACACTATTGAGTGAAGGGAGTTTTATGGGGAAGATGGCTGTGATGCTGTTGCGTCTGTGTTAAGTATAACAGTTCGTGAAATGGTCACATTATTTAATCTACTGATTCGTGTAAACGGATACGTTTGTTGTTTTTTTCGTGGTGGTGAGCACGAATTTTAAAGTAATGTATTTCAATGGGATGCATCTTTCATGATCACAGCACGACTACAGTAGCGAGTAGTATGAAAAGCCGAAAATCCGCGCAGGGAGGTTGGTTGGGGTGGTAGATGGGTCAAACAACACAGGACTTTCACCCCAGAGACCAGGGATTGTGTCCCGCGTGTGACGATTAATTTCCCCGTTGTTCTGTTCCTAAACACATCCGTCCCGTTGTAGTTGTGCGTCCCCCAGAGACCGCGGCCGTCTCCCGCGTGTGACGTTTCCTTTCCCTTTCTTGATGCTTTCCATTTCGTGCTGACCACCACGAAAAAAACTAGATAAACGTATCCGTGTACACGAATCAATAGATTAAAAATAACGTGACAATTTCACGAACTGCCGTGAGACTGTGTTAAGTATAATGTACATTAACAATGTGATTCCCTCAATAAAACTTTAAGGAATGTACCTCAATAACATTTGAAGCAGGACATCTCTACTGTCCTGAAATGAACTGCAGCCTATTTACAATATGGAAATTTGGGCGCTTACTTTTTCTGGTTAGTGGAAATAATTTGCTAGCCCTCCTCACAGCTCTGCTCTTGTTTTCTACAGTTTGGGCTGATCAACAAGTACAGGCTGTCAGAGAGCTGCATGGTTGACTGTCCTGTCAGCTGTATGCTCTCTGAATGGTCGCCGTGGGCGGAATGTTCGCACACCTGTGGTAACCAAGGTAAACAAATGTGCAAACAAACTTAACTCAAACCAATGGGAACAGCAACCTGATAAACAGACAGAGTCAGCCACATGTGCAGCGCCTCATTATTTCTTCTACTCAGGGATTCACCAAGATGTTGAATTGTGCATGAATACATTTAAAAGTTTTAAAATAGTTAAGAGTATGTGTAATTCAAAGCCTTATTATACAGAGAAACAGTGTGCTGAGATATTTTTTTTTTCAATAATGTATACATTAATATTCCCACTTATCATTCTGTATGAAGCCCATTTTTCTTAATTAACACGGGCAACTTTGCTTTATGAGGTCAGATTATAAGAACAGCAAGTTCATTTAAACTAAATTTTATACAGCTCACCTTTATGGACGTCATAAATGATTCAGTGTTCCTAAATAAAATATATACCCTTCGTCTGCATGATTTCAAAAATGCAATTAGTAATCACAAACCTGTGGCATGCTCGTTATCACTTTGAGAAAGCCATGTTATAACCTTGTGCAATATACAAAAGTTAATGATTTAACCTGGATGCATTACATTGTTTCTTGGGCCCCTAGAGAGAAAACTTGTTATTCTCTTAATTAGGCAGACACAACAGTATCTTTTCATTTTAAGTTGTCGTTTTCATTCCAATAAGCTCACACTTACACAAGCCTTTAACTGGGGATTTCAACTCAAGACTCTCTGTCTCTCTCTGCTCTGTCAATGTTGCTGTTACTCTGTTCCTGCCACTTTCTGTTCATTCACCACACATTGGGAAACACATCTGTCAGCCTTGATGAGGGTTTTGCATCGTATCTGTGTCAGACGACGCAAGGATCTTGTTCTGTCAGGATGCCATGGGAGCGCTAATGTTTTGGTTTGATTTTTGAGATGGCGGAGCTGAACATCCTTTTGCTGTGTCTGCCCGGGGCACACAGAGCTCAGCATCTCCCCTGGCATAACACAAACACACAGCTTCTGTCTGGATGGCTGATGGAGGCCATGCCATTACCAAACCTCACAGGACCCAGACACTGAGCTGTTACAGCATAGCAAGCCCTCTCTGTGGCCAATCCTTTTTTTACTGTTGCCATTTCCCAAACTTTCCCTTCCAGCCATTCTTAATGGCTCACTTGAACAAAACACTTGAGTAGGAAAGTATTAGATCTGATTATAAAGTGGCACAGGGACACAGCTGTATGGTGCTTATTCCTCTCTGTCACGATGAAAAAAATTCTAAAGACAAGGCGCAGGATCATCATTCATATCATCATTCATTTCATCTCGTTTTTTAACTGTAGTTTAAGTGTGCCTTAGGTTGCATTTATTTATCTCACCCTGACTCACATGAAGCTGTATCCCATGAATCCTATAGTGTTTTTGTTCTTTATTCACAGAGTTTTTCATTTGTGTTGGCCCTGAATGTCACTATGCATGAGATTCATACATAAAAGCCAAAAAGACCATTCAGCTGGAACATGAGAGCTCTATACAGTTGTCAAATGTACTTGGGCCTTCTCTGCTCTATTTGTTCTTCTCAACGGCGTGTCGGCCTTGATGTTCTGCAGGTCAGTTTCTGCGCACCCGGAGAATTCTGCAGGAGGCTAATGAGGAAGGTCGGCCCTGTCCCAACCAGCTCACCCAGATCAAGCCATGTCCTATAAGGCCTTGCTATACGTGGATGCTGAGTGACTGGTCCCCATGCACTGTTGAGGTATGGCATGCACTGTAAATGGTTGTTTGGAGGTTACAATGTTCTTCCTCCATATAAAGCATATAAAGTCATCATGTACTTACCAAGGGTGCCCAGTGCTCACTGTAAAAAATAAACAAAAAAGTTTCAGGTTTTGTTAATCGTCAGTTTTGCTCAAATCAGTTGTTTTAAATATTTGCAGTTTGGAATGTCATCACACTGAACTGCCACATTTCGTAAAGGTACCCTGTGGAGTTTTTGACCACTAGTAGCACTATGGAGTAATGTTTTGGATGGTACCTTGTACGCATTTCAGCCAATTGTTTTACACTATTTTACTGACTTACAGGTGGTGGTAACACAAATAAATTCGGGGGTAAAAAGAAGACTGCGGTCACATAAACATGAATGTAAACAATGCTAGTTTTAAACATTTTCAAAGAAGGAAATGCATTCAACACATTGTTAGACTTAATCAAAAATACACACAATGTGTCTTGGTAAGTACCACTGAATGTAAGCACAAACTTTGTTGAAGTGAAATTCCCGAGGGCACCTTAAACCTCTTAAAATGTGAAAGTTAAGTTAAGCAGACAAGTGTTACAACCAAGGGGGTAAGCTTCGCTTCAGAGCTCAAACCTCCTATGGCGCCATTTTGATGCTACAAAACGATCACCCGACGTTAGCGTTCCATTGACTGTCATTCATTTTGACGTCACTTTGACAGCGAATAACTTTACATCTGAAGAGTTTAAAGACTTTATTTGTCCATTGTTTATTTCTAAAGAAACACGACAATATATAAAAGGCTCCATTACCTTGTATCTCACGTTATGGCTCCGTAGCAGACGTTTTTGTAAAAATAGGCTAACGATTGATCATAACCACGCGACTTGCTGTCGCATAGTAGAGGAATTACCGTATAGTACAGGAGAAGCTTGCAGGCAGTTTCGACTTACATTAGCTGTTTAAGTTTAATTACTAATGTTAACTAGCATTTTAGTTAGCAATAATTAGCCTGTGTCCATGTTATCTCCTTACATATACCTATGCTCTCCATCTCTGCAAGATTTGGAATGATTGAGATTTCTCTTGGCACAGCTACCAGAAGACTTACAACTTTCAGACAGGTTGATCACGTCACATTTACGTCGTCTCTCTCAGTTGGAGGCTGTGCAGTAACGCTCAGCGCTCACCGGAAAAGTGCTTCTAATGTCCTTCACTGGTCTCCATCCATAGCAACAGGATCTATTGGTCCATTCTTATATTCTATGGTTACAACCCATTAAATTGTATGTTCTCCTCAACATCCCAAGGATGGTAGACAAAATATGTGTGGTATTTTCACAAAGATTGAAAAAAAAAAAATAGCTCCATTAAGTTATATAGTAGATATTCCATGGAGTCCAGTGTGAACCAGTTATTAGTATTTCTGAAGTTACAGAGGAGCAACACACAACTCTCTTTCTCATTATTTTGAGTCACCAGTCCATATTGTTGGACTCAACTGCATGAAAACATTAAGGCAGTGGGTGCAGTGGCGGTTTTTTGCACGTGCGAACGGGCGGCATTTTTTCATATCACATGGGGGCCGGCACGAGAACTTAAAAAAATAAATAAAAAAATCCTCTGGAAATGGCAAATAGGCGCCCCCCCCCCTGCAGGCGCCCTGCTGGCACCCCCTACTTTCACAATGAGATGGACTAGTCCGTAGCGGTGCGGGGCGGGCGCGAAAGATTCAATTCAATTTTATTTATAGTGTCAAATCATAACAAGAATTATCTCAGGACACTGTACAGATAGAGTGTAGGTCTAGACCACACTCTGTAATTTTCAAGGACCCAACAATTCCAGTGATTCCCCCAAGAGCATGCATGAATGTGTAAGTGCGACAGTGGCAAGGAAAAACTCCCTTTTAGGAAGAAACCTCGGACAGACCCAGGCTCTTGGTAGGCGGTGTCTGACGATGCCGGTTGGGGGTTTGATGAACAATGGCAATAAAAAGTCACAATTAAGATAATGACTAGAGTAATTGTAATAGTTCATGGTGTCGTAGAGCACATCATGGCGTAACAGGGCGTTGGCCGGACATAGCGAGTCGACGGCGGGCATTACAGGGTGTAATGGGGCACAGCAGGTCGTAGGGCAGGACCACGGCGACAGCTACCACCATGATGTAGGTGCCTTCATGATCCAAGATGATGGTGCTGGGGGGACAAAGAACATACGGACTCCGGGGAAGCTCCCCGGAGCTAGGTTAATAACAAGCATTTCTGGAACATGAATACACACAGATGGAAAGAGAGAGGAGAGTGGAGCTATAGCTATAGAGCTCAAGAACTATAACCGCATAGGGAGGCTGTGTTGTGGCTACACACCTTCCCCCACTGGTCTAGGTTAACGCTGCGACACCTTACTCCCTAAGTATGCGTAAGCTTTCTTTGGGGAGAAGCAGTGATAGGATGGGTGTGCGCCATGACTGAGGCTACACACCCACCCCCCCCCCGGTCTAGGCGCACGCTGCAACTCCTCATACCCTAAATATAGTAAGCTTTCTATGAAGAGAAGCAGAGATATGAAGTAGGTGCGTCATGACTATGGCTACACACCTTCCCCCGCCGGTCCAGGCGAATGCTGCAACTCCTAACTTCTTAACTATAAGCTTTATCGAAGAGGACAGTTTTAAGTTTACTCTTAAAAATGGTGACGTGTCTGCCTCCCGAACCCAGACTGGGAGCTGGTTCCACAGGAGAGGAGCCTGATAGTTGAAGGCTCTGGCTACTTTTAGAGACTCTGGGAACCACAAGTAACTCTGCATTTCGGGAGCGCAGTGCTCTAGTCGGACAATAAGGTACTAAGAGCTCTTCAAGATATGTAGGTGCTTGACCATTTAGAGCTTTGTAGGTCAGGAGAAGGATTTTAAATTCAATCCTGGATTTTACAGGAAGCCAATGCAAAGAAGCTAATACAGGAGAAATATGATCTCTTTTCTTAGTTCTTGTCAGAATACGCGCTGCAGCATTCTGGATCAGCTGGAGAGTCTTGAGGGATTTATTTGAGCATCCTGATAGTAGCGAATTACAGTAGTCCAGCCTAGAAGTAACAAATGCGTGGACAAGTTTTTCAGCATCGTTTTGAGACAGGATGTTCCTAATTTTGGCAATATTACGAAGGTGGAAAAAAGCTGTTCTTGAGGTTTGTTTTAAATGGGCGTTAAAGGATAAGTCCTGATCAAAAATAACTCCTAGATTTCTGACAGTAGTGCTGGAAGCCATGACAATGCCGTCCAGAGTAATTATATCTTTGGATAATGAAGTTCGGAGGTGTTTAGCGCCCAGCACAATAACCTCAGTTTTGTTCGAGTTCAACTTCAGGAAATTTTTGGTCATCCATGATTTTATATCTTTAATGCACACTTACAGTTTAGCTAACTGACTGGTTTCGTCTGGCTTGATTGATAAGTATAATTGGGTGTCATCCGCATAACAGTGAAAGTTAATTGAGTGTTTCCTAATAATATTGCCTAGAGGAAGCATATACAAGGAGAATAGAATTGGTCCAAGCACTGAGCCTTGAGGAACCCCATGGCTAACTTTGGCATACCTGGAGGATTTATCGTTGATATTAACAAATTGAGATCGATCAGAGAAATAGGACTTAAACCAGCTTAGTGCGATTCCTTTAATGCCAACTAAGCATTCCAGTCTCTGTAAAAGGATTGTATGATCAATAGTGTCAAATGCAGCACTAAGATCTAATAACACAAGTATGGAGACAAGTCCTTTGTCAGCAGCAGTTAGAAAGTCGTTAGTAATTTTCACCAGTGCCGTCTCTGTGCTATGATGCTTTCTAAATCCTGACTGAAAGTCCTCAAATAGACTATTCCTATGTAAAAAGTCACATAACTGATTAGCGACTACCTTTTCAAGGATCTTGGAGAGAAAAGGAAGGTTCGATATAGGTCTATAGTTGGCTAAGACCTCAGGATCGAGGGTAGGTTTTTTCAGAAGAGGTTTTATCACAGCTCCTTTAAATGACTGCGGTACATAACCTGTTAATAGAGACATATTGATAATATCTAGTAATGAAGTGTTAACCACGGGTAACCCTTCTTTAAGTAGCCTCGTTGGGATGGGGTCTAAGAGACAGGTAGAAGGCTTTGCTGAAGAGACCTTTAGCATTAATTGTTGAAGGTCTATAGGAAAAAAGGAGTCAAAGTATATGTCAGGTCTTGTCGTTCTTTCTAGCACTCCTGTATCAAAAGGTGAACCGTTAGAAGTTGAGGGCAAAAGGTGATGAATTCCATCCCTAATTGTTATGATTTTATCATTAAAGAAACTCATGAAGTCGTCACTACTAAGAGCTAGGGGAATAGATGGCTCAGTAGAGCTGTGACTACCTGTCAGCCTGGCTACAGTGCTGAAAAGAAACCTTGGGTTGTTCTTGTTTTCTTCTATTAATGACGAGTAATAGTCTGATCTGGCATTTCTGAGGGCCCTCCTGTAGGTTTTTAAACTATCTTGCCAATCTAAACGAGATTCTTCCATTTTGGAGGAACGCCATTTACTTTCAAGTTTCCGTGAGATTTGTTTTAATTTGCGAGTTTGGGCGTTATACCAAGGTGCTAGTTTCCTTTGCTTCATCATCTTCTTTTTGAGAGGAGCAACAGAGTCTAAAGTCGTCCGTAGGCAGGTCGTAGTACTGTCTACAAAATTATCAATTTGGGAAGGACTAAAATTAGCATAAAGGTCCTCTGTTATATTAAGGCACGACATTGAGTTAATTGCTGTTGGAATATCTTCCTTACATTTAGTTATAGCACTGTCAGATAGGCATCTAGCGTAGAAGGTTTTATTAAATTTCATATAGTCTGGTAGTAAGAATTCGAAAGTTATTAAAAAATGGTCTGATAATAAAGAATTCTGTGGAAATACTATTAAATCTTCAATTTTGATGCCATATGACAGCACAAGGTCGAGGGTGTGGTTAAAACAGTGCGTGGCCTTATGCACACTGACTGAAACCAATTGAATCCAGTAGTGAGTTGAAGGCAGTACTAAGGCTATTACTGTCAACGTCCACATGGATATTAAAATCACCTACAATAATTATTTTATCTGATTTTAGCACAATACATGACAAAAACTCTGAGAATTCAGATAAAAATTCAGAATATGGGCCTGGCGCTCGGTAAACAACAACAAATATGATTGGCTGTAATGATTTCCACGTTGGATGTTGAAAATTAAGAACAAGACTTTCAAACGAGTTATAATTTAGTTTAGGTTTAGGATTAATTAACAGATTTGAGTCAAATATGGCTGCAACTCCTCCTCGGCCTAAGCCTCTAGGAATTTGAGTATTAATATGACTGGGAGGAGTGGCTTCATTTAGACTAACATGTTCTTCATGGCCCAGCCATGTTTCAGTAAGACAGAATAAATCAATTTGATTATCTGATATCAAATCGTTTACCAGTAATGCTTTAGAAGACAGAGATCTGATATTTAATAGTCCACATTTGATTCTCCTATTCTGTTCTGTCGTTGCAGTGGTTGTTTTAATTCCAATTAGGTTGTTAAGTATTGCACCTCGTTGGTGCACAGAGGAGCGTGTAGCGCTGTACCTTTGAGTAGTGTTATTACTGACTCTTACTGGAATGATGTAGCTGGTCTGTGGGTTAGCAGAGTTATTTGTAAAGGACTGAGAGCTTATGGGAGAGTGTGATTGGGAGGTGCGCCTGTGCGTGTCTTTACTGGGTGTAAACAGTCAATCTAAGGTCTGAGTCTGCACCCAGGTCTGGGTCTGCACGGCGTGACGCAAGTTGTCACATAGCACCTGGCTGCCGCGTCTATTGGGATGAATCCCATCCCTGCTGAACATGGAGTCACTTTTCCAAAACAGATTAAAAGTGTCAATAAAACCTATCTTGTGCATGCTGGAGCCAGGTGTTGAGGATGAGTAGTCTGCTAAAAAGGCCTACTCCGCGACCTCGAGATGGAAGTGGGCCCGAAATAAAAACTGACTTCCCAGTGCTTATTAAAGCTTCAATGAGGGTGCCAAAGTCTTTCTTTGTGCGCTCACTCTGCTGATAGGACATGTCGTTATGTCCGCAATGGACCACGATGCGTTTAATAGAGGTCGGGAGTGACGGTATCAGGTCCACAGCTTTGGCCAGGATGTCTGCAACTTTGGCTCCAGGAAAGCAGTGTGTGACCGCATTAAAAAACCGTATATCCCGGGTGATGGAGTCGCTGATAATTATTGTGGTTTGGGGGGAAGAGCGGACGAGGAGTGGGGGGGCGTGAATGGCCGGTGGTAGGAACAAAACAGCCAGTATTGGATTCAGATGGACAAGGAAAAGAAGCGGAATATTGCTTACCTTCATTCGGTGTGGGAGATTGTTTTTGAGGAACGTTGTCATTTGGCTGGTTCAGGCAAGGGAGGCCACCAGAAATTGTCGTCGCGAGGCAGCGGTGCTCCTCGTTGACGCCTGCAGGTCCGTCGGCTTTGAAGCGGGGCGAGCCACGTCGGCCGTTACCGGGGGAACATTCGGCTTCGACAGGGCATCGAAGCGACTGGAGAGGCTGAGGGCAGGAGGCGATGGAGCCCTACCCGAGGCTCTCTTTCGGCCACAGACCACTTCAGCCCAGGATGCCCTGGTGGTCGGTGTCGAACTAGAAGATGGGTGTGGACAGGCGGATGTGTCCCAAATTACAGTATCCTGGAGTGCCGCCGAGAGAGTTGTGATGCGAAGCGACTGGTTTTGAGCAACGTCCAGGTAGGAGGTCAACAGGGCATCTTTGGTTTTCAAGTCCTCGGAGAGCCGGCGAACTTCTTCCCTAAGGTCATCGATTTCTTTGTTTGCATTTTCAAGCAACGAAGGTGTGGAGGTAGCCATGGGGCTGGTGTTAGCCTGAAGCTAATGTTTAGCTAGCTACTACTCGTAGAACAAGTGCGGTCCTCCACGCACAGGTGCGTAGCTAGATGCTGGCTCTTTCTAGAGACTAAGGGCTACCAGGGGGCTAAAAGAAGCAAAACAAAAAACTAAGCAAATAGTACAACATTTATCTCGAAATAACACTATTTTCTTCCGTCAGTCTTTTCTCCCCTCCACACTCTCACACGGCGTTTTATGACAGTTGTTGAGATAATTAGAAAAGGCTGATACCATTTCAAATGTGTTTTAAATGAAGTCTGTTACTAAAGGGCAATATATATGTCATGGGCTATGTTCCATTCAGCTTAAACACTCCCAAGAAACTCCAGGACACAGCCGATTCATTTCCACGAAGTTCACTGGGAATTTTGTGAAACACTGGCGTCTTTGGACTGAACCTAGGAGTCAACTTGGAGTTTCTTCTCTCTGAAGATTGTTTGTCTGAATGACTGAGCCACAGACCACAAGATAAACACAAGGAGAACTGTGAGTACACACTGTGAGAGCAAGATGAGTCTAAACCTTTCTTTTATAGCAATGGTCTAAACGCGAAAATGAAACAAAGTTACCCAAGCGGCTCAAATAAAAGAAAAAAGCGAAAAGACATGTTTTCGGCAGTAGCAGGACCTTCATCAGCTCCCGTGGCTGATGATAGTGGTGTCGGTGTCGGCGGCAGTGGCAAGCAGCAGTGAGGAGGAGACTCAGGAGGAGAGAGACATAGATGAGGGAGTGAGGGTAGAACCTGTGGTAAGCACAACTCCCCTTAAACACTTTGCCCCTTGATAAAACTGAGCCAAAAACTGAGTGGTGGACAAAACACTACAACAATAAAAGACGTAGGCATGCTTCACTGTATGATTGCATTAGTAGCCTAAACATCATGCTAACGTTCTTAACAAGAATTGTAGCTTTTCTATCTGCATTGGCAGACAAAAATTCATGATAGACCTCTTCAAATTAAAGCACAGGGCCTCTTGAAATTATATATATATATATACAGTGAGGAAAATAAGTATTTGAACACCCTGCTATTTTGCAGGTTGTCCTACTTGGAAATCATGGAGGGGTCTGAAATTGTCATCGTAGGTGCATGTCCACTGTGAGAGACATAATCTAAAAACAAAAATCCAGAAATCACAATGTATGATTTTTTAACTATTTATTTGTATGATACAGCTGCAAATAAGTATTTGAACACCTGTCTATCAGCTAGAATTCTGACCCTCAAAGACCTGTTAGTCTGCCTTTAAAATGTCCACCTCCACTCCATTTATTATCCTAAATTAGATGTACCTGTTTGAGGTCGTTAGCTGCATAAAGACACCTGTCCACCCCATACAATCAGTAAGAATCCAACTACTAACATGGCCAAGACCAAAGAGCTGTCCAAAGACACTAGAGTCAAAATTGTACACCTCCACAAGGCTGGAAAGGGCTACGGGGAAATTGCCAAGCAGCTTGGTGAAAAAAGGTCCACTGTTGGAGCAATCATTAGAAAATGGAAGAAGCTAAACATGACTCTCAATCTCCCTCGGACTGGGGCTCCATGCAAGATCTCACCTCGTGGGGTCTCAATGATCCTAAGAAAGGTGAGAAATCAGCCCAGGACTACACGGGAGGAGCTGGTCAATGACCTGAAAATAGCTGGGACCACCATTTCCAAGGTTACTGTTGGTAATACACTAAGACGTCATGGTTTGAAATCATGCATGGCACGGAAGGTTCCCCTGCTTAAACCAGCACATGTCAAGGCCCGTCTTAAGTTTGCCAATGACCATTTGGATGATCCAGAGGAGTCATGGGAGAAAGTCATGTGGTCAGATGAGACCAAAATAGAACTTTTTGGTCATAATTCCACTAACCGTGTTTGGAGGAAGAAGAATGAAGAGTACCATCCCAAGAACACCATCCCTACTGTGAAGCATGGGGGTGGTAGCATCATGCTTTGGGGGTGTTTTTCTGCACATGGGACAGGGCAACTGCACTGTATTAAGGAGAGGATGACCGGGGCCATGTATTGCGAGATTTTGGGAGATTTTTCCCTCAGTTACAGCATTGAAGATGGGTCGAGGCTGGGTCTTCCAACATGACAATGACCCGAAGCACACAGCCAGGATAACCAAGGAGTGGCTCTGTAAGAAGCATATCAAGGTTCTGGCGTGGCCTAGCCAGTCTCCAGACCTAAACCCAATAGAGAATCTTTGGAGGGAGCTCAAACTCCGTGTTTCTAGAGAAGATCTGTGTGGAGGAGTGGGCCAAACTCCCTCCTGCAGTGTGTGCAAACCTGGTGAAAAACTACAGGAAACGTTTGACCTCTGTAATTGCAAACAAAGGCTACTGTACCAAATATTAACATTGATTTTCTCAGGTGTTCAAATACTTATTTGCAGCTGTATCATACAAATAAATAGTTAAAAAAATCATACATTGTGATTTCTGTTTTTTTTTTTTTTTTTAGATTGTCTCTCACAGTGGACATGCACCTACGATGAAAATTTCAGACCCCTCCATGATTTCCAAGTGGGAGAACCTGCAAAATAGCAGGGTGTTCAAATACTTATTTTCCTCACTGTATGTGTGTGTGTGTGTGTGTGTATATATATATATATATATATATATATATATATATATATATATATATATATATATATATATATATATATATAGATAGATAGATAGATAGATAGATAGATAGATAGATAGATAGAGAGCTTGTTTTATGATTCATGAGGAGTATACTGTTTTATTGTATTAATAAGTGGAACTTTTTGAAGTATTTAATGTGTCAACTCTCACTGATTTCTTGCTTACTCATTACATGGCGTTAGTAGTTTTAAGGAGTAGGAGTTGCTATACATATTCAGGGGAGCACAAGGACGGGTGGTATTTGTGATGTGATTGTTATGTGGTGGGCCGGTCTGGGCCAAAATGCCAGGTCTGATTTTTGGTCCCAGACAGTCCGTCCCTGTAGATGACATCATTCTTGATTTTGCTTCAAGGAAGGCCAGAGAGGTCAGGTTTTAGTTTGTGTTTTCTGTTCATAGTGCTATAGTGTAATTAGATTTTCTTTAGTGTGTTCTCACATTTGTGTGATGAAGGATTTGTGCTATTTCTCTCTTTCTTCTCTGTGCTGGTTCTCAGCAGGAAACCGATGGAGTGCCTTCTCTGGGTAGGGAATGAGTCCTTACTCCAAGTGAAGGAGTTCAAGTACCTTGGGGTCTTGTTCGCGAGTGAGGGGACAATGGAGCGGGAGATTGGCCGGAGAATCGGCGCAGCGGGTGCGGTATTACAGTCAATTTATCGCACCGTTGTGACGAAAAGAGAGCTGAGCCAGAAGGCAAAGCTCTCAATCTACCGGTCAGTTTTCTTTCCTACCCTCACCTATGGTCATGAAGGCTGGGTCATGACCGAAAGAACAAGATCCAGGGTACAAGCGGCCGAAATGGGTTTCCTCAGGAGGGTGGCTGGCGTCTCCCTTAGAGATAGGGTGAGAAGCTCAGTCATCCGTGAGAAGCTCAGAGTAGAGCCGCTGCTCCTTCGCGTTGAAAGGAGCCAGTTGAGGTGGTTCGGGCATCTGGCAAGGATGCCCCCTGGGCGCCTCCCTAGAGAGGTGTTCCAGGCACGTCCAGCTGGGAGGAGGCCTCGGGGAAGACCCAGGACAAGGTGGAGGGATTATATCTCTAACCTGGCCTGGGAACACCTCGGGATCCCCCAGTCGGAGCTGGTTAATGTTGCTCGGGAAAGGGAAGTTTGGGGTCCCCTCCTGGAGCTGCTACCCCCGCAACCCGATACCGGATAAGCGGACGAAGATGGATGGAACTTCTGTAGAAAAATGATGGTGAGGAAACATTTGTTGGTAAATCTTACAAAGATCACATTTGTATGTGCAGGGTGCAGAGTGTGGTGAGGGGCTTCGGAAAAGGAGCCTGTCATGTGTCGTCAATATGGGCAACTGGCCTGAGTCTCCTCCGCAGCCAGTGGATGAGGAACTTTGTGGAGACAAACTGAGGCAGCATATCCAACAGGAGATGGAGCAACCCTGCTTCGTCCCCTGCCCAGGTAAAGCGGCATTTAAATATACTGGACTAACATCAAATGTATCGATGTATGTGTTGTTATTATTGATGTAATTGCATGAAAAATACAGTACATTATTATTTCCTAATCAGCTTAAATAGAGCAAAACTACACAATAGCATGCATTATTTATTACTGTCATCATTTTGGATTCATAACGCCATTAATCATTTGACCTGGGTCACTTCATAATCAATAATCTTGTTTTTGAATTTGCGTGAATCTGCCAATACACTGTCCCCTCTCCCAATTGGTTGACATAATTGTTGCAAAATCAATAAAAGTTATACATTAACTAATGACCCTTTTAGCCCTACTGGTCAAACACTTGCAATAACAACGTGTGTGTGTGTGTGTGTGTGTGTGAGGGGGGGGGGGAACCACAGTGTCGACTTGGATAGAAGAAAGATCATGTTTTGTTAATACAGTTCATAAGAGCGTCAATGCTACAAAAGTCAATACTGAGTAACTAAAAGTGAGACAGGTTTTATAATGAAGTACTTAACGCTAATGATTTCTCACACCACATAATGTAACAACCCAGAAATACATAAAGAGTGAAAAATCATCCTGTGCTAACTGGTGGGGCAACATGAAAATGATGGACTGTATGTTGTCCCTCTATTTTACACTACTTTATTTGACACCTGTAAAAGGAACTAAGATCCAACAGGCTCCAGAAAAGCAAATCATGTTTACTTTGAGTTCCTGAATCAAAATCTAAAGGGAAACAATTGGCCCATCATCTTAAAAATAAGAAGATTTGTCTCATATGCCATCAAATAAATATAGGTACAGGAGATGTGATTTAGCAAAACGGCATGAAAACATTAAGGCAGTGTGTGGGTGGAAAACACTAAGAAGTACTGACACAGAATTTAAAGTACTTCAGTAGATCACTTATTTTAGCATTATGCCCTGTATAATATTCCAATGTCAGCTCAACATACATACATATACATACATACATACATACATACATACATACATACATACATACATACATACTAGGGATGCATGATTCAGAAAATGTCACGATTCGATTCAATATCGATTTTTAGGCTCAAGATTCGATTCAAAATCAATTTTTGATTCAAAAATGATTCTCAATTAAAAACACGATTCAGAATATGTAAATGTAGTTACTTTTCCCATGTGAATGCAGTAGACATACAATTTAAAAAAATATATATATGTATATCATTTTGAATACATTTTTGGAATTCTATGAATCGATTTTCAATCGGTAGAGCTTGAATCGCAATACAAATGTGAATCGATTATTTTGCACACCCCTAATACATACATACATACATGTCTTTATGTAATTTCTAACATCACTATAATTTCGTAAAATATCCCTGCAGCAACTTATGACATTTCTCTGCCATCAACTTTGTATTTGTGCCTCGAGGCTTTATTCAGCTTTATGTTAGTGCCTCAAATTTTATAGTAACATATGTTGAATAATGGGAACTTGGTTTGCCTGTCACAGGTGTTTCGATCTTAGACAAATTACACCACTAAACTGCATAATTTCCTAGGATCCTCTGTCCTGGTCAATAATTGCTAAGTAAATCAGCTGCTAATTACACAGAGATTGCACATAAAATGTGAATGAATGGTCCTGCATGTCCGTGTGCTTAAATCTATCTAGCAGTACAGCACTGTGCAGCCGCAGCCACAGTCTCCTCCATTGTTTAAGTAGACAATGAACCATGTAAAGCCTAATTCAGGCTTGATGAGGATCTTCCACTTTACTGGCTCCAGCATATCAAAATTAAGAACGTATAGACAAAAAGAAAATGTAACCTAAAATCACAGTCTTCTGTCACACAGTGCTTTTAATTAATAATTTTGACAAGGAAATTAGAGACCCATAGCATTGCCATGGTTTTACCATTATAAAAATCACCACAGCAATATGAAGACAGCAGATCGTAGTTGACATCCCATGATGCCGACTGGTGTTTTTTTTATTATTATCCATTTCTGGGCCTCAGTGTGAATGTAGCGTTTTCCATAAGCAAGGGAGCTGCTGGCCAGCTGGCAGCGATGACCTGCTTCACTTGTCACTTGTCTGGCTTTCCACACTAAAAAAATCTATAATGAAGCTTTATGGCTCTTCGGCACATTAAGTTGGCGTTCAAGCCAGCTACATAAATAACATATTGTAGCAGATTTTTTTGTCCTTTTTCAAAGAGAAACACAATTATTATCTGATCAAAAAGACATCTCTGATCTCCTTTGTCATGGCTCTGACCAGGCAAGGCTCTTGGAAGCTTTTGCTATGAAGAGACACCGTCTTGCAGTGCTTGCTTTTGCTCATCTATCTCTCGCTCTCCTCTGATCCTCACCCTGATTCATCACTCATCCCGCCTTTGCTGTGAGCCTTGGCTCAGGATCAGAAGTGTTTAATGGCTGGAGCAGATGTGTGTGTGTGTAATTGTGTCTGTGTGTCTGTTGGTGTGAAGGTGGCAGGCGCAGTGTGGGGGCCAGGGGAGGGGTTATCAACATGTATGTGATGTACAGTATGTGTGTATGTGTGTTGCTGCATCCTGCAGCTTTAGCCGCAGCATGTTTCCACAGGCATAGCAGCATGAGAGAAGGGCTGATGGAGTGGATCTCTATAAAGATGAAAGATAATGAATGCGTCAATCCACACAGACATTCACTAATTGGTGTTCAGGGCAGAGAATCAGAGGGTTCTTCTGGCTAAAGAGCTGTGGCAGAGGGTGATATTATCACTACAAGCTGACCCTATCAAAGTTAAGATTACATTGAAATGAATGCTTGATCTTCAAGGAAGCAAGTGTTGGCGTATTATTTGTAAATTCACACAATACATCAACCATTATCCACTTAAACATTTCCCAAATCAAATATGTTTTGCTTCTCCTCAGAGACACGTTTCAGTATTGGTTGTTGCCTATACAGTTGGACTCACAGTTATAGCTTGTATTGTATAATTTATAACTCTGGTTGGTCTATTACTTCTGAATACCCATTGGGCTGTCTGAGTAATTTGTTTTTATGCATTTGGTGCATTATCAGCTGCAGATGTGTGCTGAAGTTGTTTCCAATTTCTTTTAAATGTTCATGGAGCTAGCAGGGCCAATAAAATGTTCCCTGAAATAGTGTTGGCAAGCTGAATATAAACCACCCTCAAGTATCAGAAAGGAAAGTCTGACAGTGTTATTGATGACGTTGGGCCTATCAGTGATGTTTTTCTGACTTTTTCTGCCCTCAGGAGACTGCCATTTGACTGTGTGGTCGTCTTGGAGCTCTTGCCAGCTGACCTGCCTGGAGGGGCGGAGTTTTGAAACCACCGGTCGCCAAGCTCGCTCTCGAGCTGTGATCATTCAGGTCATGGAGAACCAGGGCAGCTGCCCACATCAAGTCTTTGAAACCCAGCCTTGTAAAGGTACTGAGGAAACCATGTATATACATACTGTATGTCGGAAAACCTTATATATTGTAATATATTGTGATGAGAGTCATCTTAACACAACTTTATTTGAAAGCTCTTAAGAACCCACTATACGCTACTTGCTCAGCACCAAACAGCAGACATACAAAGCGAATGACTACCTGCTGAATGTAGTGGAGCATTTATCTGCTAAAGAGCCAAATATTTCCCTCAGGAGTTTGGGGTGTCCAAAAACGGCTAAAAGGTGAGTGGACAGAAACTACAAATTAATGTTAATGCGGCTTTGTGTGTGCTTGATGTGTAAATTAGAAATTGTTTCCAAACATGTTAGTTAACTGACCCTAAGTATACATAAAAATCTATCTGTTAATAAGGTTCAAAAGGTAACTCAACACCAAGGTGAAACGCATTGTTTCACCAACCCTTTTCTGGTTGAACGTTCAAGGCTTTTACACCTGTTACCACACCCAGCTGTGGATACCAGTGTTTTTAGCAGTGGGGGCAGATCTGTCGGAGGTGGCCCATTAATGCTGAGTAGCATACATGCTGTAGCTGGTCCCCCTGTGCCCTGTTCCTTAACACTAGAATGGCCAGGACGGTCATTTTGACCGTTTGTGTGTAATAACTTTGCTGAATAAAAAAATACAATCCTGCTGGTACCTGACTTTTCCTAAAAGAGTCTGTATTTAAATTTGTTTGTATATACATTACACAAAAGTCAAAGAAAATACAATCACTTTTCCCTATTTTGGCCATACACGGTCATATTGACCGCTTGGATTTTCGCGGTTTTGTTTTTAATCTTTTGCGTGGTTGAAGATGCATCTTGTTTGCTTAGTAATAATCATAGTCTCTGTCAGAGAAACGTAACTAGCGGTCTCGAGTGACAAGTGTGGGCATCACCGATGGGCCGAAGGCTACGGCGTGGATGGACTCTGTTCTGAATCAGAAGAAAAGCACCGGGAGCTCGCTCTGTGAAAGACGCGGTACACGTAGATTGCCGGTAGCTGTCTACGTGTTCATATAACTTTATACATGCTACAACTGGCTGGAATCATTGCACACATCCTATCCAAGGAGTGCACCAGCTGTAAAATGTCCCGGAGGGAGTTTATACCGTCTGAATATTTTTCGGGATATGAATGTATGAAATAATCATGGTTTACTATGCCATGATATGAATTATTGAAACACGTATTAGGCTACTACTCAAAAGTATAATTAAACTCGTTAAAATGTACATGTCGGTGTTATTACGTTGTTCTAAAGATATCCTAAGACAATACCGTATTTTCCGGACTATAAGTCGCTCCGGAGTATAAGTCGCATCAGTCAAAAAATGCGTCATGAAGAGGAAAAAAACATATATAAGTCGCACTGGACTATAAGTCGCATTTATTTAGAAATTTATTTCACAAAATCCAAGACTAAGAGCAGACATTTAATCTCGAAAGGCAAGTTATTCAACTACACAACAGCACACTCCACTGCACCGTTGACAGGCCTCTCCCGGCAGCACGTTGTCTGTGGACTCGTTCCTCCAGCTCTGGCCATCTTGCTTTCAGCCTGCGATTAGCCGATTAGCTTTCTTTGTTTTCTTCGTTGCAGTGAGAGTCACCTTTTCGCCAGTCCCTCACAAGTTTCTCTCTCACTCCAAACTTTCTTTCTGCTGCTCGATTACCGTTTTCGGCTGCATATTTAACTACCTGCAGTTTGAAATCTGCAGAATAGGATTTTCATTTCTTTCTCAGTTGTCTTTAGGAGCAGCATATAGCTGTCACAAGCCTAGAGCGCCCTCTCTCGGCTTTAGACGGTAATGTCTTCAGTATGAATTAACATTTAAAAACATGTTAAATTATATATATGTGTTGATATATAAGTCGCACCTGACTATAAGTCGCAGGACCAGCCAAACTATGAAAAAAAGTGCGACTTATAGTCCGGAAAATATGCATTAATATCGCAATTGGGTATTTATCATGAGAGATTATAGAGTTTGAAATCTGGCAGTTATTTATGGGATTCCGGCACTTCCAGTATCTTAATACAGTGTAACTACTTAAGCATGTAAATAATGCGCCTAAAATACAAACGTGAGCAAGGGCGTTGAGTAATCGCTATTATATTGAATCAGAATATTGAAACAGCCACGTGCAATTTAGCTAGCAGGTAAAGGTGAAACCACGAAAATCACCAGTTAAGTTAATTTAAATGTGCAAGAACTATAGACTAATACAGGCTTAAATGAACTGTCAACATAAGTTATACAACTTACAGTTCTCAAGGATGCACACATGCCATCTCAACTGGGTCCTCTGGACAGCCTGTCTCTTTTTTCTCTTTCTCCCTTTTCTCCAAGTGGCACGCGTGTGCACTCGCGTTGTGAAGCGCGTGTCCGTGCTGTTTTCTGACGTGCTCTCTAACAAACAATCACTGCTGATAGCTGATAGCTTTTTGTACATTTGATACCGTGGCGGGAGAAATCTAACCGTGGCGGACCGCCACTTGCCAATCAACATAGAGGAAACACTGTGGACACGCCCCGAGTACACTTCTACATCACTGCAGCTATGGGGGAGAACCCCAACCACCGGAGGTCAGCAAAAACTAGGTTTTAATTGGTTTTAAGTTGGCCTTTATTCTCTCTATAAATGGACAACCAATTAGGGGAGAAGCTTTGGATATTTAAATACGAAAGCCTCAGATCCCTTAGATGGATCAATGAAGTGGAAATTGTCTCCTAATAAGCGTTCACTATACTTGAATTCTACTAATGAGGGCCACAGAAGAATTTCTATTCCATCCCATTGACTTTTCTCTATATCGATGATGTTTAATTTCCGGGATTGTTCAGGTGCCGCCGAATGTCCCTAATTTTCAGAAAAATAATGGACGGAGCCTCTGGGTCCGAAAAGTGAAGTCAATACAGAAGTGCCTAATTTCCAGCAGGGGGCTACTCCACTGGTTGCAAAAAGAAGCCGGCATGTATAGAAGTCTATGGGTATATGACCCTACTTCTCAATTAATTTATTACCTCAATAAACATTTTCCTAATGGGTTTGTGGTCTCAATCGCTAGTTTCAAGTCTTCTTCAATACAGCATGATGTTCATTTTTTTTCTAAATTATGCTCCCATTTATTTGAAAATAGACGATAAAGCAGGGATGCTTTAGGGCATGGCCGATCTGTCAATTATGGTAGAGGCTTAGCAATGCTAACCATGGCCCTGTGTACATTAAAATAGCTGTGAATTTGTTATGGGGTGCTGTCCGTGTTTTTGTCTTAAACTTTGACCCTCTCACTGTGTTTTTACTTCATCAGAGTTAATTGGAACATTTTGGTCGCCTAAAAATGACTTGTTCTGCTTTCGGTACCACCCTGCCAACCAAGTTAGCTAGCTAGCGTTAGCTGGTAACTTAAGGGTAAGTTTGCCAGTTTTCTGTGTACTGTTGTACATGCAGATAAAAGGCGCCAGTACCCAGAGGTCCTTGTTTACTTGGACCTCCTTGCAAAACTCCGCCCAGTGACTTGCATCCGCCGATAGAAAAATCTGTAGCTTTCACTCTTTAGTCATCGTCACCAGCTCAACCCTCTCGTCCAAAAATCGTCATGTCCGGCTTAAAAACCAACGGTCCACAAACCAATGGTTAACGTCACCTCTGTTACTTCCATTATTTTTACAATCAATAGTAATAGGGCATTATTACCTTGGAAATTCATAAGGGGAGTATTTGCACCTTGACATAACACTCATCAACCCACACGCTGCCACAGCTCTTAACAGATTTTATGGATTTGACCCTTCTTTTGGTTTCAATAACTATACACCTGTCTGTACTGAGGTAAAAGGTGATACTACAAGTGTTTTTTAAATAGCCAGCCCTGCTGTAAATGGCAGTGATTGTAATGGCAAAGTCATCATTGAAGCTGTGTCACAGGTTAGCACTTAAAAATTATAAATACGGTTAAAAGGCTACCAGTATTTGAACATACAGTAGAAAGGTCATGGGTGCTAGACCATTTATCCAATTTTGATGAAAGATAGTCATCTAATAACTAACTGACCCAAGAGGGATGAGTGTATTACGCAGGGAAGTACTGTATGTATTTGTTTTTGAATCTCTACTGCAGTTTTAATTTTTAACATCCATTTTGTGTCTATATCTCTTTGATTTGGTTTGCTTCATTCATTGTACTATTTTTGATTGCTGCACCTATTTAGGCCAACACTCTTTTTCCCTCAATTAGATTCTTGTAAAGATGTATAATGGTAATTGTCATGTTGGCATTCATTATAATACTGCACACCTGTGTAGCTAAATGTATGACTTTCATCTAAAAGATACTGTGTTTAAAGGCCTTTCCTGCTGTGTTTGTTCTATTTGTAATCTTGCCATAAAATTCAACACTGCATGTGTGGCTATATTTTTTTTTAATACATAAAATCAGGCTCAAGTGTCTTTGGCTGTTCTTCTCTTCCAATCAGTCTCCCCCCAAGGTAAATAAAAGCATTTCTTTTAGAAGATAAGCGGTGTTTTTCATTTCCAACCGATTTCTACCATCTCATTTCCTCCAAATATGCCTCTGTCTTGTAGCTCACTGCTTCAGAGGAAATTGTGCCCTTTTCCTTTCACTACAAACATAATACATAAATATCTTACTTTATAATATGAAGTGGTGGTTAGTAATGTCCATGGGAGCCTGACGACAGGGCTGGATGCCCAATACAAACTGCTAATGAGCACCGTCTCTTCCTCTCTGCCATTGCTACAGGGGGGAAATGCCACAGTTACCAGTGGAGGACTGGAGGATGGAGCAACAATGAGAGAGCAGTGTGGTGTCAGCGCTCAGATGGTGTCAATGTCACAGGTGAGTGTAGTTGCCGCGTCTTTTGGCGTTGTGCAGAAGCTCGTAAGAACACACATTCTTATAGAAATATGAATATCTATGTACTGTATATCTGGCAGTTCTGTGTTTGTCCCCCTGCACTGAACTGAATCTGTTCATGCAGCAAAAAGCTGCATGGGGTCTCATTTTTTTAAATTCTGTCTGGATCACATGAATATGTTCTACAAAATCAGATTGTTTGATTGCTCAAAAAGGAATGTGTAAGCATTGCCATGACAGTAAGTGAATTTTCTTTAATTCATTTGAGAAAGCTGTCAAACTGGTAATTTTGGCAGAGATGGTTGTAGCAGGTGGTTCAGAATGGATTTCCTTGTTGGTTCAGGGGATAATTGAAACGTTTGAAAACAAGTGAGATGGTAGGATACAAAAACAGATGTGATGTAGTCGCAATAGTTAATCTCAGTTTACAATAGCATTACACTTTATATGGGTTATGCACTCTGTACTTTCTATCTCTAACACACCCGCGCACGCACACACACACACACACACACACACACACACACACACACACACACACACACACACACACACACACACACACACAACGAATAATTTTAGCATAGTTGAATTTAACACCTTATTTGATCTGCCTATACTCAGTGCAGCCACCATTGATTTCTCCTCTCCCTCTTAACATAAGTAATCAATAAGCCAGACTCTGAGCTGGGAGGCTTTCAATCCATATAAATATAATCATGCATTTGTGTTTGTGGGAAGAAAAGCAGGCGTAGAGAAAGAGAACAAAGGTAATAGCGTTGTGGGAACGAAAGCTTTCGGCGAGCTTGATGTGCCGTAAATAGTGGGTGAATGTGATCTTATCGCTGTAAGGAAGTGTTTCTGGCAAATATGAGCCCAGGAGGAATAACCTCCTTCTGCAGAGAAGGCAAGAGCCCAAGGCATTACTCTTTGATATTTTGACATTCAATTTTCCATGTTGGAATTAAAATGTTCAAAGATTGATCAAGGACCTTGATAGGCAACTGAGCCCATTAATCAGGTGTGACAGTACATTAATTTAGTGATCAATGGCTGAAGGAACAGAAATAAGAACCTGTTGTCTCTTCCTCCAGGGGGGTGTTTTCCGCAGAAAAGGCCGACCACAGTCAGACACTGCCATCCCGCGTGCACTAAACCCTTCTCTCACTGCACACCGGTAAGATCATTGTACTTTGATCAGGCAGCTGTGATCTGTGTAATTCTCACTGTGTTTTCCGTTGCTTCCACCTGCTACCAGGTTCTAGGTAATGAGTTAAATGGATTTTGACAGATGTCATTTCTAATTGTCAAGAACAGGCTTTTAAAGCATAATTACATTAATACCAATGAGTGTGGGCTCAGTCTTAGTTAGACTACACATAGATTGGGGGGAAATTGTACACAAGCAGCTATGAAAATGATATAAAATAGCCTAAACTTGACATTTTACTGCCCCTTAGAGTACCCTTCACGTAACTGCACTTAATAAATGCAAAACAGTGTAACTGATGCATTTAGGAAGCATTTGATATGTGATTTTATTTAATAGAATTTTAAATGTTTAACGCAGATGAAATATCTTAACAATGTGTCAAAAGTCCACAATGCGGTGATCTGGTGTATCGCAGTGTGTGTGTGTGTGTGTGTGTGTGTGTGTGTGTGTGTGTGTGTGTGTGTGTGTGTGTGTGTGTGTGTGTGTGTGTGTGTGTGTGTGTGTGTGTGTGTGTGTGTGTGTGTGTTCTTGTTTAACTATGTTCGTTGGGTCCAAAAACTGGGAATACAGTATACTTGTGCGGTCCGGACAGCTTTGTGGGGCCAAAATGCTGGACCCCACAAGGTTAAAGGCTGTTTGAGGGTTAAGACTTGGTTTTAGGATTAGGGTTAGAATTAGGTTATGGTTAGGGTGAGGGTAAGGGTTAAGGTTAGGCATTTAGTTGTGATGGTTAAGGTTAGGGTAAGGGGTTAGGGAATGCATTATGTCAATGACGGGTCCCCACAAAGAAATTGAAACAAACGTGTGTGTGTGTGTGTGTGTGTGTGTGTGTGTGTGTGTGTGTGTGTGTGTGTGTGTGTGTGTGTGTGTGTGTGTGTGTGTGTGTGTGTGTGTGTGTGTGTGTGTGTGTGTGTGTGTGTGTGTGTGTGTGTGTGTGTTTTTTTTTGCCTGGCTGGAGCTTAATTTCATCAGTGTTTAAATCTTGAAAGTGCTGGTGTAATCTACCCCCTGCGGAGCACAGTTTAATGTCGGGATTTGGATAAATCAACCTGCGTTATAGCAGAAATTGTTTGAAGAGAGTCGAGTAAAGCAGAGTAGTCCCTATACATGGCAGAGTGGTTTGTCAGCAGTGTTTTGCATCAATGGGAAAGTAACGATCGCAGTCGTCTTGTGTTTACTGTAAATGATGTTCTCCGTCCAATGCAGAGCGGAGTGTGTGGGTGTGAGAAGGGTTACACTGAGGTGATGACCACACATGGCTTCTTGGACTACTGCACCAGAACCCCGGGGGTGGATAACAACAAGAAAGCTGATGTGAAAACCAATTCTGGAAGATTAAAACCAGGGCCGTCTCAGGCCCAGGACCTCTTCAGTGAGTGGACATTACGACCTGTTGGCCCAGGTACTGAAATGGAAATAATCTTTACAGCTCGACCAATGTGCCTGAGATCATTCCTGTTTTTGAACTTGCCTATGTAGCTCTAGAATCACTGGGCTGGGGGTGGAATCCATTGTAGATCAATGCCTCATCATTAAATGCTGTAAAAAATAAATAAAAAAAGCTTAGTGGACCATAACAATGTCAAGAAATTCTAGTTGCTCCTCTGCAGTATGTTGGAAAAATACACCCAATTCTTTATTCTAAAATGTGAGAAAAAAGTTCTAAAGATCACCAGACAAAAGATGTAGACGTAAATATATTCAAAACTTTGTATTAAAACTCCTTTTTGATTGCACAGATGGAAGAGTAAAGCTGTGGGTGTACGCCGTGACTGCCGTTGGATTCATCTTAATACTCTTCGTTATTGCATTATCATTCCTGGTCTGGTATGTACTATATTGCTTTCTTAACAGATTCCTCACATTTTTAAGAACAAAAGCGCTATTGTAGGCCACACACATTGTAGGTGAGAACAGACGGAACACACGGAGAAGCAAAGTTAAAAAAAAACCTGTCAAGAGTTATATTCCTGACAGTATTTTGTCTGCTGTGTGCAGCTGCTTTCACATAATGGAATTATTTGTTATGAATGAAAACAAGTTGGGTTGCTGTTAAATCAGATACACTTTTTTTTGTCTATTTATTTCAGTAAGCCATCCAAAACCACTAAGACGTCTCCTCCACCGCAGAAGCCCTTGACCCTGGCCTACGATGGTGACATGGACATGTAACCAGGCTGCTATACCTCGAAAGGATGCGCTCGGCCTCGGACAGACTCCTGACTGCGTTCAGATTGTTAGCAAGCACGTCCATCACATACCACTGATTGCTGGCCAGTTTGAGCTTGGGTGACTATTTGCTGTAGTGCCAATTGTATTGCAAAAATACAGCGGACAGATAGCGACGATCGCACCTGATTTGCTGCTGAAGGGCAATGTAGCCCATAATTATGGCTTCAGTCAACTTTCCTCCCCTAGGAAGAGGAACAAAAGCCAAATATGGTGGGAATGAGATAAAAGGTCTCTAGACATAGGAAAGAAATGGACCTCTAGTTTTTTTTTTGCTTGCAATGTGAACGCACAGTTGAAGCACTGTTTGCAACCCACAAGTCACGAGGACTCCTAAAAGGCAAAGACTAAATGGATGTTTGAGTTTTATTGTGTTAAGAATCAGAGGGACCACCTGATTATTTGTCTCGTATTTGTGTGGTGAGGGAGACAAAACATCTTGAGTCAGCAGTCACTCATACCATTAAAAAAACGGAACAACAGAACATTTGGCATTTGACTTTGTCTTTCCAGTGCTGGATCTTTGTAAAAAGAAAATGTCACATGCCTTTTGGCTTAACAGCCTTTTTTTGAATTTCTGAGAATAAACAAGATGCTCTATGCACTACATTAGTGCTGATTCACTTTTGTTTGTTTTTCCTTTCAGATGACTTTTCTAGTGTTTTAATTGTAATGCAAGTTGTTGCTGTCAGATTGTGTTTTGTTGATGATGCCATATGTTGTGTATATGTGGAGACCAAAAGCAGGCTTGCCTTGAATTTAACAAAACAATGATGCAGTAATTTTTCTCCTCCCTGATTCTCATAAGACGTCTCCAAATTGTGGATTTCTTTTGTTCCTGACACATGGCAGACTGTGTTGTTGGTCAACATGGTCAAGAATTAACAGCAAACAACACACACAGACCTTTTAATGCTAATTATCAAATGCCAGCATGATGAAGATCATACATCACACACACTTGTTCATCAAATCATGCAAGCAAGAATGCACTGATCACCAAAACAAATACAAGAATGGAGATGGTGAATTATCAACAGTGTATTTTTAGAGCAAAAATGCTTTACTTTTCACAAGGATGTCATACATTTTTTTTACACCATTTATTTCAATGTATTACATCCATTTACAAAGTCATTTGACAGAGCAAGATGAGATGCATGTTTTTGACAGCATTGTGTTCTTTGCTTGTTTTTGGACCACAAACACAGGGCTCAAAACATGACAGCAAATACCAAATATGTGTGAGCACAAATTAATTAGGTCATCTCTCATTTCTATTTCTCTAGCTCATGCACAAAAACAATGACTTTTCGGTAACATTTTCTATGAAGACCACATCTATAGTGTGTCATGGGGGCATAGGGAATTATAATGCATTTACATTTTTTTAAATAATCTATGCTGCATCATAAGTCATTATGTAAGTCGCCAAAATGCAGAGAATCACAAATAACGTGTCTGCTTTGGGAAGGGAACCTTAAGTTGTAAAACCTACATGATATATTGAAAGTAAGAAAAAGATTACATTTACATTTTGTCAAGCTTTATTTTCACTATGGATGAAAACAGTGAGTTGGGGTGTTCTAACAAACAATCAACATCAACAAAAATTGACAAAATGTATTTTGTGTTTTTCTTACTTTGAATATATCATATAGGTTTTATAACTTAATGTTGCATTCCTAACAAAGGCACATTTTACTTGAAATTTCCCTGCATGGTTTATTAACATTTTGGTGTCTTACATAATAACCACTGCATGCAAATGCATTCCACTTTACTTACCAACAACAATGAAATGTTATGATGAAGCATGCATTACTATAGATGCATCAATATGAACTTTACTTAACACATACAATGATAACTTATGACACTGCATGGACTATTATAGCACACTATGAGTCCTACATTTGATAGTTGGTATGTATAGGTGATAATAGTCATAATGTATTTTAAGCCCCATCAGTCTAGAGCATTGATAAGACACTTGTACTTATAATTCATTATAAATCACATCTATAATGTTTTATGACTGTTGATATAGTGCATAAGAAAGCATTATGTGTAGTAATGAAGCATTTGAAATGCTTTATAGTTCCCTATGAATGCCCTCATAGAAAGTGTCACTGACTTTTCTTTTATTTGGCCCTGGAATGGTTTCAGATTTCCACTTACAGTATAAGGCATCCACAATCTTATTAAAACATCTTCATTTTTTTTCATTTTTTTCCATTTAATCCTATGGTCCCCTTGGGAGCATAGGGTGTCCACCATGGATCTCCACCTCACTCTCCTCTGCGCTAAGGTCTTTACTTCTTGCCAATAGGTCCCCATCTTGGTCAGTTCATCAAGCGTGGACCGCCTTCGGTTGGATTTAGGTCTTCCTAGCTTCCTCTTGCCTTGGGGATAATAGTCCAGAGCTTGTCTTGCTATGTTCCTCGGATCCTTCCTAAGTGTATGCCCGATTCATTCCCACTTTCTGGATTTGATTTCAGTGTGGATTTGCTCCTGGTTCATGCGTCTCCACAGGTCTACATTTGTAAAGCATCTTGGACCATAAACGCTTACATTTAGTATCATTTAGTTACGGATTCTTCAGTGGACCATAAACGCTTACATTTAGTATCATTTAGTTACGGATTCTTCAGTGGACCATAAACGCTTACATTTAGTATCATTTAGTCACGGATCCTTCAGTGCATTATTCATACGACCCAGTGGAGAATTAAGTTCCTTAAACTTGGTGGTTTTGGCACTGACCAGAGTTTACGCTGTTTCTCTTTCTGCCTCCACAAACTGAAGACACACAAGACTTGGTCTTGTATTATCTGACCTCCTTCTGAATGTATTTTACCAGTAACTCTATAATCGTAGTGGTTGTACAAATACAGTTGTTACATGTTGTAACAATTGTATTTCCACAGCTGATTGTATGCATGCTTGATCCATTTTGGCAGAAAGTGCTCCGAGTGGCCTTGCAGAGATTCTGTTTTAAAAGTTGCCAACATTTTAGAGTTGTTTCTTTCAGGCAGTGTTTCTACACTAATATTTGGCCAACAAAGGGACATTTGGTAAATGTTAGGTCAATGTGAAATCCAGTTGTGAGATATTGATAATCTCTAGATAACAGAATCAACTAAATTAGCTGGGCACATTTCCATTATAAAACAAAGCACAGCCAACTTCTGACATATTGGGTTTTATCCGAGAAAATCTAAAAGTATGTTCACTCATTGTTTACAGTGCCATGCAATTTGTGTTACTATTGTGTGTACATGGAGAGCTGGACAAAAATGCAAATAAATTGTGGAACCATGTGGAAAATAAAACATTCTTTCCTTTTTGTTGCACATTTCAGAGTTTAAACTGAGTGGAATCTTTTAGAGAGAGATGCTCTAGTCCTACTTTGATTTCCATCGGCTCCTTGATGCTCAAATTTTGATAAATTGTAATTACTGATAAAGGCTTTGAGGCAGAGCCCAGAATATGTAAGCAGCTGATAAGATTCATCTTTCCCTCCAGTCAGATTCCCATTCTGTTAGTCCCAGGATGCTCACAGGTTGTGAGAGAAACAGTGTTTAAATATTTTGTCTAATCCAATTTATTTATTTAAGACTGTCACTTTTGTTTAAGAGAGGGTTGAATTCAAATGCTTGTGCCACGGCCATCTGATCAGTGGCAAAGACGTGGGCTGATCTTGTCCTGTCCAATTAATGTCATTTTAGTAGCTTTCAAGACATATTTGCATGGTTTCAGTGCACACGTGAGCAGTTTGACAATGGCATTGTCTAGCTTTATTCAGAATCAACTATTTCTGCAAGCTGGATCATTCTAATAAACGTTTTCAGCAGAGATAGAGCTTAATGAATGTCTAGCAGGAACAATGCATCATTTCCTAAAATAATGAATGTTTATTATAATTTATTTTCGAGTTACTATGTGCTTGTTTTCACCCCAGCAGAGTCAAAACTTTGCTGGTGATGTTTTGTCTTTCCAAACTGAATCTTTTACTGCATTTTTTGGAGAAGCAAAAATATATATAATGCTATTCATGGAATTTAGCCTGTATTGAAGATCATTTTTTGATAGTAGAGAACAGCAGAAAGACAGAATAGGACGCCATGCGACAGAAGTCACCAGCTGGAATTGAACCAGGAATCACAGTTGCATGTTGCTTGTCCATCACAGACATCTGGACCAACATGAGCCTCCATATCTTTAACACATCGACGTGTTATGGTCAAAGAGGTGTAAATGCCTGGGACTCCCCTGCAGTCAGTCTTAATCAATAGATGAAATGTGTGCAATATCAAACAGCAAGTGCAGTTGCCATTGACTTTAGTAAATTACTACTGCTGAACAAGATGTTTAGGTTTTAGGGATTTGGGAATTTTATAAGTCCAGGATTGCCTGATTGTTTCCACTGTTTTACACTGCTATAAAACTAAAAAAAAGGACAGCAATGTCGGTTGTATCACTTTGATGCAGAATGAAATCTCCACAACTAATTGGATGGATTGTTATAATATTTAGGACAGACATTCATGGTCCCCAGAGGATGAAGACCCCTGACATCGGTGATTCCTTCTTTTTGCAACTATTGGATACATTGCCATACCATTTGGTACAGACATTCATGTTCCCTTCTGGATGAATTGTAGTCATGATTTTTATCTAGCGCCATCATCAGGTCAAAAGTTAAATTATCTAACACTTAGGCTTGTAAGTATTTGGTTTATGACCAAATACTTGCTGTGCCTAAGTACAGCCTCACAGAGCTGCAAGCCTAGCTGTCGACATTAAATATGACCATTGTGTAGAGTATTACATAGTGTGTGTGTGTGTGTGTGTGTGTGTGTGTGTGTGTGTGTGTGTGTGTGTGTGTGTGTGTGTGTGTGTGTGTGTGTGTGTTCGTGTGTGAAAGAGAGAAACAGACAGAGACAGACAGTTGTTTACTTTGATATCCTAATGAGTATGTGGTACAGAGTTGGTCAGACTGAGTTTCTGCTTCATCAGTAGCAAGCAGGCGTTCAATCCAAAGATGTGAAGCTTGGCAGAAAAATACTTTTTGTCTTCTCGGTTTTAGGTACAATTGTCCTTATTATACGAAGATCAGCACCTTGCAATCTGAGAGCGCGGAGGTGGCACATTAGGAGAACAATGATAAGATGTTGCATAGATAAGATGGTGCAAGCTCATGTAATTATTAGGGACTTTGAAGTTTAGCCTGGCTTGAACTCTGAGCTATTGAGGGGAGGACAAATCAATGTAATATGGTCAAGTTTCTGAGTTTTAGTTCATGCTCTGGCAGCAGTATTTTTTATAAGCGGAATGTTTCATTCACAAAAGTAAATAGGATGTTGCAATAAAAACAATAGTTTTCTTCAAGATGAAGAAATCATGATGTATTGATTCATGTTAACATTTGTCAGTTTTTAGGGGTTAAAAACAAACAACACAAGAACAAATACAAATGAACTTGTCCCAAGAAAAGCTGTAAATGATGATAATGGTCATTCTATCATTTGAGGATTGCACAAATTCAATAATCTTTAATGTACTTGAATAGAAGTCTGCAAATAACGCAGAAAACATGTGACTAGTTTCTACACCATAGGTGGTGGGGTCATCAATTAGAGGCAGTGAATGTCCCGAGGATTCACTTACTGACATCTTTGAGAAATATTCACCACAGGGGCACATGTCTAAAAATGAAAATTGTTATTGTCTTTTACAGTATCTTAACAACTACATGATGAACCCCTGGCTACTAAACGGACTAAAATCTCCTTCCAGGTTTCATTCCCGGGATTAAAATTTTAGCAGGATGGGGTCTGTGGTCTAATTACAATCTAATTTGGGATCTTGGCCTAATTCTTGTCTGACATTATAACAACTGGGAAATCTGGGAGACATCGACAAGCCAGGATACATTTCCTTGATTATCTCCCCTTTAAATGAAAGCATTTAGTCTTGTTTTTATCCCAAACTGACCATCCTCTGTTGTAAAAGTATGGCATAGTCTATCTGTATTTATAGATGTCTTTTAGAGCATATTACAATATCATAGTTCACATTTCTGCTGACCTTATCAAAGCATGCTACATTTTCTTCCACTTTAAAAATATATTTCCAGGCATTCTCCATGCATTGATGCATGCAGCTTGCTGAGGTTTGAAATAAATCACAATGGATATAGTCTGCTTTTATTCTTGTCAAAGTTACATTTTCTTTGTGAAGTGATGCAGAAGTGTTGGGTTGCCATGTGTTTGATATGCAACTTTGACCTTTGACAATGTAAAACTGACATGATGGATTGCTTAAGTCGAGCTGATTTCCTACTTGCGATCTGACTGGAGACGAACAGCCAATCAGAATTGACCTTTAATTATCTGATTGGTTGGTTTTGTGGCACACTTGTAATGCTGTGAAAATGTGAGCGAGTGTCTAGAGTTGAGCGCACAGAGTGACGAGGTTGAGAGCGAGGGAGACATGACCTGAGCGCAGCAGCGCCTACCTGCGAGAAAGACATGCAAATACATTTATTGTGCACGGAATAGGTTTTTGTTTACTCAAACTAAATTATTTTTTGCGAGTGTTCATTTCTGTTCAAAATGCAATGTAATGTGCTTGCAAAATATAGTTATCTGTGCTCAAAACATACAATTACTCGCTCAGGAATGAGGCACATATAACGCCATATAGTATTCCCTATGATGTAAGCACAGCTATAATCCAGATATAAACTGGCTCTCCCAAAATTGTAAACGCAGTGTCTGAACGCTGTTCTTAGCCCCATATTGATTGTCAAGTTATTTACACACATAGCCTACATTAGAATAGTGACTTAATCACCCTGGTTATTGCTTTTAATGCTATGTTTGTTTAGGCTACTGTAGAAATATCCAAATGCAGCAGAGTTTCAAGTCAAATGTTTTATTTGTGAATATGCAGTAGTGTGTGTGGCTACTCATAGCTGACTTCGGGTCACATTGACCCGTTTTAAATTTTGGTTTTATATCAGAAAATATGGGACGTAGAAATAAGCGCTGAAAATGTGTAGAAGAAAAAAATTAAAATTTAAAACGTTTGAAAAAGCAAAAACAAACTGTGAAAAAAAGGCGTCAAAAACGTCGAAGTGTTTTTTTCAAGGTTGAAAGGAAGACAACACAAGGGTTAAGGATTTACGTTCCACTTATCTATTAATCATTGGATTTTCTTTGCAACCTTTGGCCCTCCTAAAAGGGAAGCTGTAACTCTAGTGGGAGGGTTTAATTCCAGCCTGCAGATCTCTCCGCACTCACTCCAGCAAGACATGTAAGTGGAAAATGTCGCGTTTTGTCTCGATCTGTACAGCTACAAACACCACATGCACAATGAATATGATTCAAACCAGACATTAACTGAGCGAGCAAATTGCTTGCACGTAGGCTATTCCAGTCAGCTGTACACATAGGCTACAGTATTAAGGGACGCGATAGTCTGTATCTCTCTGTATGGGGCGGATTTTTTTGTGCTGTTGGAAACATTTCTCCAAAACACACGGGGTAGCAGTCTCATGATAGTAAAGATATGCCGTGCAGCGGCTGGACACATGCTCAGGTTCACCGATCCTATAGCCATGAATACTGAGCCGCCAGAGTGAAGTCCGTTTCTTATTGGGAGTCCGCCCTTCAATTCGCAACAGGTTCAAACACTGAGGGAAGATAGTGTGCCTGAAAAATGGTAAAAACAAATATGCAATGGCTCAATTGTTTTGAGAAAGTAGGCTAAATATTCATTAAAATAATACATATTTTTAAGTAAGTGAGTATAGTAGGCCTATAATGTAGATACAATCGGAAAATGAAACACTCTAAAATTACAAGCTATTATAACTTGAATCGAATATAGCTTAGTTATTATGCACTGAATGTTAAGATGACAAATACGGGGGAGCTAGGGGGAGCTCGGCTCCCAATGGGCTTCCCTGAAAACATGATTTGTGAAAAAATCGTTGAGGGGATCTCAAAAAATATTGACAGCCTGTCATTTTGACATGCAAGTTCAGTTTTCTGTAATGTGATCATCGTGGATTCATTTTTATGTAAAATTGCAAAAATACCATTCATTCATGCATGACGGTGATTTAAACCTAATTCACTCATTAAAGCCTCTCCCTGGAATGCGTAGCTACTATGGCGCCATTTTGATGCTACCAAGCCATCACCTCCCGTTAGCATCCCATTGACTGCCATTCATTTTGGCGTCACTTTGACAGCGAATAACTTTACATCTGAAGCGTTTAAAGACTCTTTTTGAGCGTTACTGCGCAGCTGCAAACTGAGCTTGCCAACGTAGAAGTGACGTGAGCAACCTGTCTGAAAGTTGTAAGTCTTCTGGTAGCTGTGCCAAGAGAAATCTCAATCATTCCCAATCTTGCAGAGACGGAGATAACATAGGCACAAGCTAATTATTGCTAACTAAAATGCTAGTTAACATTAGTAATTAAACTTAAACAGCTAATGTAAGTCGAAACTGCCTGCAAGCTTCTCCTGTACTGTACGGTAATTTCTCTAGGCCTACTATGCGACAGAAAGTCGCGTGGTTATGACACAATTGTTAGCCTATTTTTACAAAAACGGCTGCTACAGAGCCATAATGTGAGATACAAAGTAATGGAGCCTTTTATACACTGTCGTGTTTCTTTAGAAATAAACAATGGACAAATAGAGTCTTTAAACGCTTCAGATGTAAAGTTATTCGCTGTCAAAGTGGCGCCAAAATGAATGGCAGTCAATGGAATGCTAACGGGGGGTGAGTGCTTATTAGCATCAAAATGGCGCCATAGGAGCTACACTTTGTGGACGCTCACTTACTCCCTTGCGATGGAGGCCATTAATCGGCGCGCCTTGAAATCCATTCTGCAGTTAGCATCATATAGCCATGGCAAAAACAAGGCTGCTTAATTAATTTTGGTTTTGCTAAGAAATTGTGTAGCGATGACTTTAATAGCACGGCCGATTCACCTGCTGCAAGCCCTGTTGGCACACCTCCCGCCATTAACCATTGAGTCGTCTTTAACCATTGAAAGAGCTTATCTATTGATTGATGGAATAGCTGACAGCATATATAGTATAACACCTTTGCATCTTGAGCAAAGTCACACTTGGCCATTGGCTGCATCCTTTGGTGTTCTTGTTGTTTATTTTCAGGCTATAGGCAATTCCAGGTGCAACTCCAAATACAATTTAGTTTGCAGAGTAAAGCTCAAACGGAACATGTTAGAGACCGCAAACTTAAACCTAAGTGTTGCTCCTCCAAAAGGCCTCAGCTAGTACTGTAACTACAGTCTGCACACACTTTGGACACACAGCACTTTGTTCAAATGCTAACACGGTGCTGGCAAAATGAATGGAAGCTTGGGGTGCGTCGCTTAGGCCTAATTATGGTAGCCTATTCTTCGGTAGCCTGAGTAACTTTAACCGTTGTTCATGTGAAATCTCAAAGACAGCCTGATGCTTTGTTTATAGACTATTTGTGGGTGGCTGTTTGCTCTTTGACCTATCAATTCCTGGCGATAAAGTATAATAGGGTAAATCCTGTATAATGCATACACTTGTAGCTGTTATGTATCTTTGTAAGTCATTGTAAGTCCCCCCCGAAAAACAAAGTGGGCTCCCTCAGAGGCCACGGTATAGTTCGAACACTGTCTACTCCTTATACAGATGTCACAGTACCACCCACGCTGTTTGACTGGCAGGTGAGGGATGGAAGTGTTCACCTGCAACAGCAACTGTTAAAGCTAAAGGAAAAGAAAAAAACTGAAAAGAAAAATGCATATTTTAGAGATTTCCCTTCTGCTGACCCTCTTATCTGTTGATAGAAATATTTTCTGTTTTTTTATGCCAGATTTTTTGCCATGGCATCTTCACTGAAGTGTCTGGTTGATGATGATAGCAGGTACCAGAAATCCTTCCAGCTTTTTCTGGAGCGCTCCTCTGAGCATCAGTGTATGCGGGACTTTATCCACAATATGCTGCCAGATATACTGGCAAGGTAATCCACACACACACACACACACACACACTTTTATAAGTGAGGCCACATGACCACACAATTGACAATATAATAAAAAACATCAGTGTATATTTGAATATTATATATTAGAATAGTTAATGGCTTTTACTGTACAGTAGTGTTATAGTAAACTGGTTGACCAGTACGGCCAGTACAGAAAAAAAAACACAATTTAAAGGTCTAAAGTGAAATGAATGAAGAGGGCATCAGAGCTAGGCAGATATAATGGCTACTATTAGTTAAGTGATGATATATATTGCTATATTGGCATATATGGCGGCTGATAAGTAGACAAGTAGACATTGCAGTACAAAAATACCAAAGATATGTTTGAGATCATAAGAAACATTGTCACCCTTGCATAGTCTGTGAACAAATTAAAGGGATCCTTATCAACAATGTTTGATTATGTTATGTGTGTTTATTTTGTATGAAATGCCAGTATATGCCAGTATATCATTACTAGATTACTAGAACTGTCAAACATTTGTATTGAACATAAGCCAAAATATGTTCATAATCTTTAAGCAGTCGAGTGAGGAAACAAAGAACAGATTTCAGTACAGTATACAGGACGTTAACGAGGGAGGCAAATTAGAAAAAATAAATGAATCACCAATGAACACCTGGAACGTATTATACAGGACTGATGGAGAGAGATTGATTAACACTAAGGGCGATCATCCTCCACCTCTCATTATTTAAAAAACAGAACTCTTGGAAACTTGCATTGTTAAACAGTGTTTCTTGGCTGACAAGTAAGTGTGCTCATTAGCAGTAAGCAAAACATTACATTTATTTTTACCGATTGTATCAGAAAAAGTAGTATGTACACCTCAATCTATAACACTGTCAGAAATGTGATAAAAGAAAAGTGATAAAATAAAGTGTGAAGACTTTTGTAGCACACAAGCAATTACACAACTTAACCTGTGCAAATCAATCAACATGCACGGTGTCTTAATCATTACTGCTGAAAACAGTCAGCAGCGTTAGTTGGTTACTCGAAACACCCCAAACATAATATGTGAATGTTATATATGGGTTTGATCATTCTGTTTGTTACTGTTATGCCCACAAAACCAAATAATTGACTACACAAATGTATATAGATTAACCATCTGAAACAAGGTGTGCATATGTGAATGACAATGAGTGAGTGTTTATGGAAATGTAAACCCTGTGACTGTCTAAGAAGCACACCAGGGAAGAATCTGGAGAGATATGACTCGCAAGTAAATTAAAAAAAGTGTAATAGTGTTATTAAAATTCAGGCGGTGAGTGACAGAAACATGCCATAGCAAGAATCAAAGCCTCGGTATTGCTCAAGACGCTATGTCAGAACATCTCACGTGTCACAAATTGACAGGTAAAAGCCCAAAAATGTGACCCACATCCGGCAGGTTAGAGGATGTGAATTTCCAAACTTGACTGTTCTAAAGACTTAAAGTGCTTTTTTGGCTCTCCCCTCAGCATTGGAGATGGAAAGTCCCATCTAAATGTCATTGGAGTTGGAAGTGGAGCTGGTAAGAAGAACACACAGTGTAGGACACTTTCACTGCTGAACTTATGTTATGTTCTTCTATGTGACACAGTAAATAGCTGAGCGACCTCTGCGGCAGACAGCGAAGGTGAGGAGGCGTTGTTGAATCAGCCTGCTGTAACGGTTTCTATTGCTCTGCTGTCATTTATGGCTGCAGCAGTAAAAAACCTTTAGCCTTATTATCACTGCCAAGAGTTTGTATGCAGCTGTCCAGTTGTCAGATTAATCTTTAACCTTAGTCGCAGACGGTGTCCTCACTAGCCTGTGGTTTTACTGCACATTGTTTCCAGTGCTCATGATACAATGATACAAGGTTAATTTGTTCCTGAGCAAACCCACTATATGTGCCCATGAGTGCTATTACCTTTCACTTATGTCAAAGCCAATTCTTTTAATTTACCTGAACTGTCATGTGAGTGTCATAATGGAGCGATGGTACAGATTCTCTAATGGACTGTGCAATCCATTAAAATGACGACAAACTCCCCCGCAAGGTATTATTCAATCTAATCAGAAAGATTCAGCGCCTGTCCAGATCAGCTTCTTTGCTTGGATTTACTTCTGTACTTGGCAACTTGTCAGCTTCAATAAGAACTAGAACAAAATCACCTGCCTGTGGCTATATGATATTGAAAGGAATATCACAGTGATAACTCTGTGGCTTTGAGCTTTGAATCAAGGTTTTTTCAGAGATTATTGCAACATAAAATGTATAATTTCCTGCTAAACTGACATGGGCTGTTAGCCATTTCCTGCTTAAATCTGCAGCACTAGGTATTGTTGGAAGAGTATAGGTCAAATGTTATTACAAATAATAGGTGGTTTTAAAATTAAAACTGTATTTGTACCTGTAGGTGAGATTGACCTCGAGATGCTCGCCAAGCTCCGTCTGAAGCACCCAGGGGTGACGGTGGATAACGAGGTGGTGGAGCCTAGCAGCACTCAGCTTCATAACTACAAAGGTACAATCTTGATAGGCACACACGTATCTCACATACCACAAATTTGAACTGTATCTGTATATTCACGTGCCCCAAAATAGGCTTAAATATTTAATTGAACAGCAAATAAGGAATATACTTACTTTTTATTTTATTTTTAATTCAGATAATACAATTTAAAGCAGCCCTAGGCTTTAACACTAACATATTAGTAATACAGTTATTCATGTATTACAGTAGTAGGGAGTTGGTCCTTTAACCACCAGCCCTAGATCCAAGCCCTCATGTCAGCAAGTATACACCTTGAACACACTGAATCCCCACAGCTCATGGTCTGCTGCTCTCTGACCAGTAGTTTCACATACTTTGTAGTACTGCTACTAATTATTCACACATCCAAATATATTCGAAGAACTATCATAATGAAAGTTGTAGGTAAAGTGGTGATCCTGAGGTTCCTCATTTTTATCTTTAATGCCCATCTGTTATGCACTGTGTGCTTATTACAGTATGTGCTCACACCACACTGTTTTTGCAGTTTGAGTTTTTGAATTATTTCCAAAAATGTGTTGATAGTTAGTGTAGACACTACAACATCATGTTCATGTCAGTGTTAAAATTACTGTATAATACAGTGAATTTTAAGTACAGTAATAATGAGTGCTTTCTGAGTTAAATTAGTTATTTTATACTTACCCTGTTATATATTTATCTTCACACAAAGCAAAATGGAGTAACAATACAATTGAGATTTTTGACATTGTAATGTAGCAATTACATTCCATAACTCTGTTTTGTGTCTGTTGATGCAGTTTTGGTGTCACAGAAACCAGGTTTAGATTACATCAAATTCACCTGGAACAAGATGACTGCCACTGATTTTCAGGAGCACTGGAGAGTGAAAAAGATGACTAAGAAGGCTGACTTCATTCACATGATACAGGTTGGTTGTTGCCGACGTAGTGCTTCTGGCCCAAAGACTGTATTTTTTACACATCTAGGCCATATTCATTCGGTGGCGCTCCATGGCAATTAATCCCATTAGAACATCTGTCTAGCATGGCATTATAATTAGGTGCTCCATGAATCCGGTTACCAGCTCATTATCTGCGGTGAAATCGACAGATGCTGTACTATGTGAAGGATCCTGGAGCTACCATCAGCTTCTTCCAAAGTCTCCTAGACAAGAATGGGAAGCTTCTCATCCTTCTAGTGTCTGGTAAGTGGATGGAACTAATCTTAAATTATCGAGACTTTTTTCTTTTCTTTTCTCTGATTGCTGGGCTTTGTTATGCTCTATACAGTCAAGTATACCCTGCTTCAGTACATCTAGGGATGAAAACCAGTTTAACAATGTACATATCTAAAAAAATACTATTACTGTGGTTATCAGAGGTAGTGGGAAAAAAACAAGAGAAAACTCCCTCTGGCATTCTGGTATATATTGTACAAATGTTTAATGGAGTTGGGGGGATAGCAATTACACTGCTATTTACTAAACATATTTTTGTCTGTTTTTACTAAGTTCATTAAAAAGTTGTATATTTATGATTGAAAAATAGTGCAACTACAAACAACGCATTAATCAGTCATCATATTTCAATATTATAACGTCGGTCTGTCAGTCAGTTGGTCCAGCACTTTGGTTAAGACTGACATATATATCAACAGTTATTAGAGGAATTTCCATGACATTTTGATACGGACATTCATGGTTTATATGGGAAGAATCCTACTGACTTTCCAAATGTCTGCCTTTTTCTCTGGCACCTCTAATAGGGCAACGTTTTTACTTAACTAGGATAATATCCCAACATCCAGATGATGGAATGGATTGCATGTCCGAGGATGTATGTTAATGATGACTTGGAGTGGTCGTCAAATGTGTTATGTTATGTTATGTATTAATTTGGTTTTCACTTCTCCTCTAGTGCCATCAAGAGGTTCACATGTCAAAGACTTAAGTTCATGACCTACCTACAATAATAATTACATTCCCATCGGTCTCAGCTGTACTTTTGTGTTTAGTGCTAATTAGCGAATGTTAGCATGCTAACACGCTTAACTAAAATGATGAACATGGTAAACATTATACCTGCCAAGGGGGAAAAAAGTACATGTTCTGCATGTAAAAAGTGTAATTAATTGAAGGATACATGTAAATTCATTCAGATCAAAAGGCTTGCGTATGAATCTAATATGCCTCGGCAGAGCAGTGAGTTGACCATGTCACCACCTAGAGGGTGAGATTTTCTCTATCCCCCAGAACTTTAATGAATCTGCAGCAGAGCCACGGATAGCCTTAGCATAATGTGGAGCAATAGAATTGTCCATGGTTTGTGTGTGTTTTTTTGTAGTTTGGTGTTCAAATATGAAATCTGACAAGCTGTTTTAGTTTGCCCAACATACACCAGACAACAGGGACATTTCAGCATGTAGACAACATGTGTGCCACTGAAGTGTAGGAAACCCTTTTTCATCCAAACATTATCTGTGTGTTAGCACTGCCTTTCTGAGTATGTAAGCACACTGATGTTAGCATTTAGCTCAAAGCACCCCTCTGCCAAAGTACAGCCTCACAGAGCTGCTAGCATGCCTGTAGACTCTTAGTCTTGTTTTCTTGTCATCTATTGCAGGTGAGAGTGGTTGGGGAAGGCTGTGGCAGACCTACAGGAACCAGCTCAGTAACACAGAAATAAGTCAGTGTGTGACCACTGGAGACATCAAAAGCTTCCTGGACTCCAAAGGGGTGAGCTACCAGAGCTATGAGCTGCCATCTGAAATGGATATCTCTGAGTGTTTCACTGAGGGGGATGAGAAGGGAGAGCTGTTGCTTGATTTTCTCACTGAGGTGCTGGACTTCAGTAAGACCGCCTCACCTGAGCTGAAAGCTGGTGTCTTGGAGTTACTCCGGCACCCGGACTGTAGTGTGGAGTCCAACGGCAAAGTTATCTTTAACAACAACCTCGGAGTGATCGTCATAGATCAGCTTACTTGAAAACAAGTGGTTAATGCAGTGAATGTGACATTTGCAGCACATTAATAACATACTGGAATTAGTTTTAAACGTGGTGATTGTTTCAAATTGTACACTTTATAATGACCTCTATGTAATTAAAAAGTGTTAAGCCTATGTGGGAAATGCTTTGTTTTTCATGATCAGTTCTGTTTTCTAAGAACAGTTTTTTTGTATTGATACCAGTATTATTTCTTAATTATATGTTAAAGTTTTAATCAACTTCAGGCATCAGCCTCTGATTCCTCATGATAGCATGTTTTATGTGCTACAGCTGGCAGTCTGCTTCCAACCCCATTACACTGCTGCTCCCATTGGATCATATTACTTTAGGACTATAAAAATAAATGGAAAATTAAACATTTAATTTTCCATGAAGATTGAGCTGTTAAGTTTAGATGGACACTCCTGTGGGAGTGTCTGGACTTTTGAATGTTATATATTGAAATGGTTGCAGATTATATTTACATCAATGAGAGAACAGAGTACACAAATTAAAAAACATGACCTGTTTCTGCTGGCTTTTCTATTTTGCATATAAACTGTTGTAGAATTAACATGAGACAAAGAAATATTTGTATAATTATTTAAAAGTCCCATATTCATATTTATCATTGGTAAACTTTGACTTGTTAAAATACAAACAATTTATTGTTATACAGATACATTTTTTTCAGTCCCATGACAATGACTTATATATATATATAGGAATATAAATATGGTGTAAACTGTACTGGACAAATTGACTGGAAGATCAAGAAATGTAACCAACTAAACAATGAAGTTTATGTAATTGATATGCTTTATTAATCAATTACTTTAGCCTACTTTTCATTGATTTTGGATATGTGGCTTATATGCAACTATGATAACTCTACATAACTTAAATGTAGTTAGACCATCAGGAACAATGTTTCTTCAGCTTTCCAACCTGTACCAATGGTATGTACATACTGATCCATAGGTAAACACAGGCACAATGGTAGCTGTTGGCCTCACTATTCAGACAAAATAATTATCACTGATATATGAAGTATTGCCACCATCTTGAGGGCAGCTTCAGTAACTGTCTGTAAAATACAATGATGGGCAAATGAAATAAATAACTTACAATAACAATCTGAGCCTGTCAGTGGCAAAAACAGCACTTTTAAGTGGACGTACATTGGCAGTTGCTATTGCCCCATTGGGTTACATTGCAGTCCAGTTTGTGGCTGCTGGCTCCCAAGGGCGTAAATCCCAGGGGGGTCGGGGGGGGTCAGGACCCCCCCCCCCCCCCCCCCCCCCCCCTTCTCAGGGTTGTCCCCCCCTAGAAATATCATTAAAACAATGCTGTGTATTGTAAATAACATAATGATGTATACTTACAATATCTGTGTAAGTAGTAAAACAATACAAACCCCAAAAAATGCTTTTTAAGTTTAGAAACATTTTGAGTCCCCCCTCCCTTGCCTCACAGTGGTTTGGTCCACTGCAGGCTGTACGTTAGGCTCTGCACTCGACTCACAGTCACATCGGTAGTGACAGGAATGTAGCTTGTAAGTAGGCGGTTCAAGGCTGTTTTATTCACATTAAACATCGGATGAAGTTGTTCTTTTCTCAAATAGAAATGATACAGAGTAATTAATGAATTAGTTATGAAAAAAAGTTATCTATGTTAGTGTAATATAATATAACGTTAGCTAGCTTGTTTAATAGCTTGTTGGACAGAAATGCACCCACTACAACTAACGTTACCACGGCGATAAGCCTAACGTTATGTGTGTGTACTGACATTAGGGTTAATATAGAAGATCTACAGTTGTGTTTGAAGTGGCTGATCAGTGGGTTTGCTGCAGTTAAATATATATCCTCTGTCCCAGACCAAACCTAATATTTATGCGGAGGACGCAAGTATTTTTGTGGCTTGTGTACACATGTCCTCTACGAGTATAATTGTGGCTGTATTATTTGTGTCCCCTTCAAAAATTGCTCTTCAGAAATTTTAAGTTTATTGCCCCCCCCTACTGTTAGATCAGATTTACACCCATGCTGGCTCCCTTAATGCTGGACCAATTTCAAAGATATTGTTCACATTAGTCACTTAAACACAAATGCGTGGGGTAATATTACCCCAGGGAATTTCTGTATTTTTAAAAATATAGAAATTCCCTTTTGAAGTCTTAACTTCCAAATGATTTTAGTAAGCTCCAGAGGTCTCCTAAATCAGTTGGAAGTGTATGACGATAAGATGATAAAAGATACAAGGTTTTTCCACTCTCCTGAACAACATGAAAAGGTTCATGACATGATGCAGTCATCATGAAAACAACCAAATAAACATTAAGAGGTTTCAAAATGTTCACAAAAATTATAAAATATACAGTGCAAATTATATTAGCTTACCTGTGGAGTACAATAATTCTGGTGGGTTTGATAGACAATGAATAACAAAACAATCCAATTAAAATGATTCAAAATATTCAAATTTACCTTTAATTTTTTAAATTAAAACATTTCATTTTTTATGTTGAATTTATACAAAGCTTCTAAGTGATGGAGGTGTGTAAATTATAGCACAACATACTGCAGGTTTTACTGTTTGACTTTATGAAATAATATAACCTGATTTCAAATTACCACTGGAATATGTCCATGAATCTGACAGCATCTGCTCTGATGTACAGTTCATGTATGAACAAGATGTACAGATTCATCTTTCAGGATTTACTCAACAAAAGCTAATGTGAGGACAGCCAGCCAGCCTGTAGGAGGGGAGCGATACTGTAACCTAAGAGTGGGAGAACAATCCACTCTGTCCTTACTCTCCACATATTCAAGGTATTTGTTGAATACTTACAATGTATGATTGACGCTTCCATAGTGATTTAGAAATACTTTTTTAATGGTTGTTGGTTTTGCATGCATAAATAATAATTTCCAACAGGTATGTGGAATGCATTGCAGGAATCAGTCATCGCTGCAGAAAAAAAGCAAACTGTTGATCGTTTTGGTCATAAATGAATAAGCGTCGTCATAAAACCTGTTATCTTTAATGCGGGTGTCGGAAACTGTCAAAGGTCTGCAGGATCCATGTTGGCTTGATCCACTGAATCGCCAATTGTTGCTATATTTTCTTGTAGGTTCTGTTGGGTTGGCTGGATAGGTGTAATTGTTTGATTTTTTCCCCCCTCCAATTCGTTTTGTACTTCTTATTTTCATTTATTTTTATATGGTGAGTATGAGATGAGCTTTCCCTTCAGAACTGTCAGAACTGCTATAGCTGCTTCTGAGAGTATTGTTGCTGAGATACACACACAGACAAACACATTCACACTAAGCTGTGTGAATGTGTTTGGACTGTGGGAGGACCTCAAAAGGCTCCACCTAGCCAGTGGAATTAAACAGCATTGGAGAATTTTATTTTGTCTGGTTGTTGTATTTTTTTTTTAAATAACACATTCAGAAGAGTATGTAGCCTTGGTAAAGTTATATGGCTTTTTAGTGATTTGTGGTTTGCAGGATGAAATAATGTTTTTACTAGTTCAACAAGGCTAACATTTGACTGAAACTGGGTAAATAGATTATGATTTTTGTGTTACATTGGTATGCATACTTGTCACCACTAGAATACTCCCATGTACGTCGTGACAAGGGTTAAGCAACACAAGTTCATGTAAGGACAGCCAGCCAGCCTGTGGGAGGAGTGGGAGAAAAATCTGACTCTCGTTCCTTACTCTCCACATATTCAAGGTAATTGTTGAATACGTATGCTTTATGCTAACCAGAGTCATTTAAAGTTTAACCCTTGTGTTGTCCTTCGGGGTCCCAGAGACCCCACGCTGCAGTCGAACGGGTTTCCCACTACACTCGCCTAGGCCTTCGGGGTCCAAGAGATCCCGCGCTGCAGTCGAACGGGTTTCCGAATACACTCGCTTAGGCCTTCGGGGTCCTCATCGCCGTGGCACGGCACGAGAACAAGAACGAGAACAGGACCGACAACAAGACCAGAGATGCGCCACTCCTCCTCCACAGAGCCCGGGACCCACGGAGTACGCTGCCACGCACGTCGACGACATAGTGTCCGCATTCGACCTGTTTGTCACGCGGCGCATAGAAGAGATTGTGGTGACCGCCACGAACCTCGAGGGCCTAAGGAAATGCGGCAACGACTGGAAAACGATGGACGCCATGGACCTGCGCGGCTACCTCGGGCTGCTGATCCTCGCCGGCGTGTACCGGTCCCGAAACGAGGCCGTGGGGAGCCTGTGGCACGAGGAGAGCGGCAGGGCCATTTTCCGCGCCACGATGGCGCTGAAAGGGTTCCACGCGTTCTCGAGACTGCTGCGATTCGACGGCCGCTAGACGAGAGCCGCCAGACGAGCCTCGGACAACTGCCGGCCGTGTGAGACGTGTGGGACGCCTGGGTGCGGCGGCTGCCTCGCCTCTACAACCCGGGCCCCGACGTGACCGTGGACGAGCAGCTGGTTCCCTTTCGGTGTGTGTGTGTGTTTTTAAAAATGTTCATCTCGGCTTTTCCCCATTCTCATTCTTCTCTGTCGACACGACCAAGGTCGATGCTCCTTCCGCCAGTACATGCCCAGCAAGCCCGCCAGGTATGGACTCAAGGCGTGGGTGGCCTGCGACGCCGGGTCCAGCTACGCGTGGAACATGCAGATGTACACGGGCAAGTCCGAGAGCGGCGTGGTGCTGGACCTGACCGAGGGGCTGGCAGGCTCCCGCAACGTGACGTGCGACAACTTTTTCACCTCCTACGATCTGGCCCAGCTCGACACCAAGGGCCGAGCCGTCTTCTCGTCCCGGTTCGCCTTCACGCCCACCACCGCTCTGGTGTCCTACGTGCCCAAGAGGCACAGGAACGTGCTGCTGCTGAGCACGCTGCACACGGGGACGCGCGGGTCAGTGCGCACGGCAGGCACGCCAAACCCGACATCATCCTGCACTACAACAGCACCAGGGGCGGCGTGGACAACCTGGACAAGCTCGTCGGCACGTACAGCTGCCGCAGGAAGACGGCGCGCTGGCCCCTCGCCGTGTTCCACAACATCCTCGACGTGTCCGCCTACAACGCCTTTGTGCTCTGGCGAGAGCTCAGGCCCGAGTGGCTGCGCGGCAAGCTCAACAGGCGCAGGGCCTTCCTCGAGCAGCTGGGCAGGGCGCTCGTGACTCCGCTCATCGAGAGACGCTCGCGTCTCCCTCGCGCGCCAGCGTCCGCCGCGCTCGTCAACGCCTTGGCGCGGGACGCTGGCGTCGACCGAGCCCGAAAGGCCCGAGAGGACGACGATGACAGAACAGACTGCTGCACCGAGAGTGCCCAGCAAGCGAAAGAGGTGTCAGCTCTGTCCACAGAAAAGGGACCGCAAGACACACACCGTGTCCGGTGGCTGCGGGAGCTGCACGCGGCCCTACTGCGCGGTCTGCACAAGCCAGGTTTGAGCTTCGACTTTACGCTGCGCAAAATATTATAAAAATTACAACAACAAAAAAAAAAAAACAGCAGCGACGTCGACTTTCAACTGCAACGAGGGGTCCCCGGGGACCCGAGGGACGAGGCCGCCCCGAGGGCAGTAGCGAGACGAAAGTGGAAAAAAATTTAATAAAAATAAAATATAAATAAGCGAGGGTCAACGGGACCCCGAAGGACGAGGCGATTGTGTGTGACGTGGAATAACACGAGCGAGGGTCCCGGGGACCCCAAAGGGACGAGGCGAGCGTGTGACGTGGAATAACATAAGCGAGGATCCTCGGGACCCCGAAGGACGAGGCGAGCGTGTGACGTGGAATCAAAATAAGCCAGGGTCCCCGGGACCCCGAAGGACGAGGCGAGCGTGTGACGTGGAATAACATGAGCGAGGGTCCCCGGGACCCCGAAGGACGAGGCGAGCGTGTGACGTCGAATAACATAAGCAGGGTCCCTGGGACCCCGAAAGGACGAGCCCGCCGCGAGGCTGGTAGAAAGTGCGTGGAATCAAAATAAGCCAGGGTCCCGGGGACCCGAAGGACGAGGCCGCCACGAGGCTGGTAGAAAGTCCCTGTGACACGAAGGACAACACAAGGGTTAATTTAGTTGTTTTTGCATGCATAAATCATTGCTATTTGTTTGATTTCCAACTGCTATGTGTAATGCATTGCAGGAATCAGTCATGGCTGCAGAAGCAAACCAGACTTGTTTCGAGGGCAGGACTCTCCAAAACTTTCAGGTCTACCTAGAACAGTCGGGAGACCACAATACCAGTCTCTGGTGTGTTCACAACATCCTGCCAGGTGAATTCAAAAGGTACAGAAAGAAAGGCTGTCTTCATATTTTAACTCAGTAGGGGTTGTGGATGTCTTCTTAAAGTCTTTTTGTGCAGTTTGAAGACATACAGATCATTTAGCTCATTGACTAAGCTCTTACTTCACTTCTAAAGTAAACTGACATGAAACTGCCAAATTATTGGTATTAATCAACTTCATAATGAAACATTTGAGTATGCATTGGATCAGACAAATGTATTCATTTGTTTATTTTTTACCATTTCAAAGTTTTATTTGTTTACAGTCCCTTGTCCATCTCTCATGTGTTGATGCAGAATTGGAGCAGGTAAAAGCAGTCTGGATGTTCTTGGTGTTGGAAGTGGTGGAGGTATGTGATGAGATACAGCAACTGCACTGCTGTTTGAACACAACATGTGGTTTGCTGAAGTAGCTTGAGCTCAGTTACTAACTGAAGTGTAATTTGCATTATTGTGCCTGTGTTTTTAAAAACCAGAGGGAAATACACTGTTCCATGTTTTATCAGGTTTAATATTTCCTCGACAGACAGCAACAGTACTCAGTTGGCAAAGGCGGTCAGCTCCAGGACTCACTGCTGTAAAATAAATATCACTTTTTCAAAAATAATGCCATTGAATTTGAACTTTGAATTTCGCCCAAAGTTGTTTTTCTGTAATCATGAAATATGCAAATCTACGTACATTAAAGTAGGGTGTACCCAAAGTGTTCAAAGATGATCAAAGTTACCATGGTCCGGGTGACTACTTGATTCTAAATTGGCTGCAGGATGTCTAGTAAAACATGATATAGAACACCTACTAAGTAGTTCCAGAAAGTGCCTTTGCAATAGCAACACATTAACAATCTCTCATTGCCAAGTCATATCTAAGGTTGGTCCTATTTAATGGAGTAGTGAACACTAAAATAGATTTTTATTTAAGACATGCTTGCATTATTTCAAACAAATACAAATTTAGGTGCAAAGGTTTTCACATTGAAGCAGCACAACATACAAAGTCTTAAGACTTCCTGTTTTATTCCAGGGGAAATGGATGCCCAGATGCTCACTCTACTGCAGTCTACATTTCCTGCTGTCCCGATCACTGCTGACATTGTGGAGGGCAGCGCTCAGCTCACAGACAACTTCAAAGGTATCAACAATTCAGAACGCCACACAGTGAATTTTTTTATCACTTTTAGATTTGTATTTTGCCTTTGTCTTCTTCACCTGATCATAATCTGCAATTAGGTCATTAGGTTTGTTATATAAAATGTTGTCATGAACTGTTTTGTGTTTATTTATCTTTCTCTGTTTCTTTATGTCCAACTTATAGCTTTGGTAGCAAAGACCACCAACCTTCAGAAGATCCCATTTGCTTGGTATATCATGCAGAGTGAGGACTATGAGAGGCAAGTAAAAGAAAAAGGAGACATGAAGACTTTTGACTTCATACACATGATTCAGGTATTATGAGTTTGTAACCCGGGAACCAGACAAACTCATGTTTTAAATGCATTTGTGAATAAGTGATAGGCTAATTACTTTTTACTTAATAACTTTTTTGAACATTCAATTTAAAAATTATGATTTTGGGTTCACTTTCTGGCCTCTGAGCTTAAATCCAAAAGGTTAAATTACAGGTTCCCCACAACTCTCTCCTTAACAGATGATCTACTTTGTGGATAACCTTGCTGACACCATTAAGTTCTACCATAGCCTTCTGAAGAACAATGGCAGGCTTATGATCATCGTTGAAGCAGGTAAGTAGAACTAAGTTTTGCATACTGCTTTCTGTCCTTCTTCCTCCTAACCTGTGTCTTAATCTTTACTGAAACGCCAGAAGATATATTGGTCTGAATTTTGCTTCATTTACCCAAGATGATACATATTTTTGTTTGTGCTGGAAAAACAGTGCGCTCTTGGGTTTTTGTGTTCAGGCACACAAAGAAAAATGCTGTGTTGAGGACTGTTGAGGCTACAGCTAAAAGCCCTCTTGACTCTATATACAATTATAAGATGACCAAGAGTCTCTCTTAACTGTAACAACATTATAAATAGTAATTATTATTACCAATATGTTATTCTGGAATCAATGTATTTCTTCAATCTCATGTTATCCAGATAAAAGTGGCTGGGACATCCTGTGGAAGACTTACACAAAGGAGCTCTGCGTTGGTGCCATCACAGAGTGCCGCTCATCGGGAGAGGTAATTTCCTGCCTGAAGAGCCAGGGTCTGAAATATGAGGAGCACGTGATTCCCAACACCTTTGACATCACTGAGTGCTTCAATCCAAGCAGCCAGACTGGACAATGTCTGCTGAATTTCTTTACAGTCAAAGATAACTTCTATCAGTCGTTCAGCCTAGAGATCAGAGCAGGCATGTTAGACCTTCTCAGGAACGAGTGCAGCACTGAAAAAGATGGCAGGGTGTTCTTCAACAATAATGTGAGCTGCATACTTGTATATGCTTGAGTATGTTTTATGGGATCTTCTTGCCTTCACTTTATACGCTGCCATTTGATCAAAAGTACAGCATATTTGTCTGTTGCTAAAATGAAGTTCACCATGGGGTGTAGTTTTCAGTCTCTTTAAACCATATTCTCTGTATGTGTACCAAAATGATAAAAACAAAACTTGTAGTTGCTATTTGGTGATTAAAATCACTAAAATTGACTGTGTGCCTTACAAAACTTTATAGATTTTGAAAAACAATGGTATCCAAAGATTTTACTGACTTTTCTAGCTATGTGGTGAGTCTTGAATTGATTTTGTCAACCCAAATGTAGCAGTAGAGTAGTTAATGCCAAATAAATTGGCATTAAAGGTGAAGGAGAGTAATAGGGTTTAACTTTGACTATCAGGAACAATGAGTGGTATACAAATTAACAGAATTCATGACCTGGAAGCAGCACCTATCAAAATAAGAATTTGATAGCCATAATTAATTAATCATAGCATCATAATTTGATGGCTGCTACTGGAGTTTTACTAGATATTTCATACACACAAACCATGGAACCAAGTTCTTTATAAATGAAGATTTATTTAATTAATAACTACAGACTAAACTAATAAACAAACAAATGAAAAACAAAAATAAGAAATGAATGGTTAAATGATGGCAACTTTCTCTCTTTAGCATTTAGCCTAGCGCAGCACCATTGCGACCATAAACAATTCTGGTTTGGCTGGGTCATCCTCCCTTTTGCCAAACTCAAGGCTACAAAACTGTAGTCCACAAACCAATGGCTGACATCACTGCTGCTACGTGCACTATTTTTACAGTCTATGTTTTGCACTACCTGTAGGTCAGGGTTGTATTATCACATAATTATAATATTTAGTCATACTTTACATACCTTGTTGTTGTTGTTTGGTGATTAAAGCTAGCTATTTTTAGCCGTCTACTTCGATATTGCTAGCAAAGTGTTCAAAGACAATTGGGCCCAAGAGACAACCCTGACAGGACATTAATACACTGCATCAATAATACTGCTTTCCCCTGATTGGCCACTGGAAGTGAGAATGTCATTCTCTGCCACAATATTTTGATTAGTGTGGCCTTTATGCCAGAGGCCCTAAGATTAACTTTACGTCTCTGTAGTGCAACCAAACATCAAAACAAGTTTGGTATCAAACTAACTAATTTCAATGTATCGTTTAATGACTTTACACCCTAACCTAAGAGAGAACTTACACATAGCTGGTGCAACAGGCTGCAGATGTTTCACTAGCCTTGCCTATGAACCAGATTAATCTAAAAGCTCATCTTCTATTTGCTCTGATGCGTCTGGTCCCCCTTATTGTTCAAACTGATTTCCAGCAACTTCAGATTTGATGGGTCAATCACAATAATTTATGTGTGTGTTTGAAAAGAAGACTGTAAAGAAGAGCGCCATTGATGCATTTCAGAAAACAAGAAAGATGGTTGCAGCTTTCTGTTGAAACGTGTCAGTATTTAACAAACTTGTTGATACATTTTTGCAAAAACAATTAACTGCACTTAAAGCTTTTCTTGTTTTCCATAATTCTGACAGGATTTGGCAAAAGTATAATAAATAGCAATACTCATTCACAAACATAATGTCGCCATGGTTTCAAATTGCACCGACTGCTTGGATTCCTGTACTCCTGCTTTCTCTGTCTAGTTTTCAAGTGAAACTTTATATTCTAGGTGCTTTTAAAGATTACATCTTCAGTAGAAACCAATGATGCTGAGGGCATCATGAAGAGACTAACACATTGATGTTTTGGTCTTTTCATGTTGAGAGTAAGACCCTACATAATAATTACAGCCTTATTGTTTAAAGGAAAGAGATGATGGTGGGTTGTGTGTCAGAAATCCATCTGGATGTAGATGAGCTCCTTCCTAATTGGTCAGCTCTCCTTCAGCTGCAGAGACACCTAGGTTATAATAATCCAGCTCAATGTTCTCCTGCATGCTCGGCTTCTGTCCCCTGCTAGCCTGGAGAGACATGACAGAACACAGATGTGACTTCTTGTATCAACCTCTCTTCAGCTCAATAAACACAGACTGCGTGCTTCATTTCAGTCAGGGGTCCAAACAACAGACGTGTCAGTACCTTACAGTAAAGATAAAGGGCAGCATTCACCAACAGCAGAGTCAGCGGCAGGACGACCGGTCTGATGATAAAAGGTGTTGGATCTGATCAAACACATGGACATACCATCACATCACACAACATCATGAGTCCAGCACATAGGCAGTATAGATGAGTATAGATGTAATTGCCTGATTTACACCAGTTAGTTTTCTCTCATTTTAGATTTGTGGGTTATTGATAAGGTAACATATCCTTTGATGTAAATGTGCATTACATTTATTGAAATTGTTTGTGCATCTATAATTATCATTCAACTACTCTTTAGGCTACTTAATTGTTCATGATGTTTCAAGGCTTGTTCAGTAGCATATTTAAAAGATTATAATTCTTACTTTAGAGAATTAATGCAGTATGGGTGTTTTTATGTATTTTTTTACACCTGGAAAGTTTGATTTCCTGTTGACCTCTGGGTAATCACGCGAGAAAGGTGATGAGAAAACTAAAGTTGTAGAGCAGAGTTGAGCAGGGAGTTGTCAGAAACCATTTCGCCTAGCGTTTAATGTGTATTTGATATAGCTACATATGACGGTGAACTGTTTGCCTGATTATTACGCTCCGACGAGTGTGCCAAACTTACTGCTAATAACTTTACTTCCAAACAAGTGTGGTTTCTTTGGACTGTGAAGCCAGCTAACGTAGCTTGGCTAATGTGTCGCCATCGCTAGAGAGACAATGGTCGCATTCTTGTGTGGGAGATGGGTAAAACACAGGACTTTCACCCAGGAGAGTGGGGATCGCTTCCCGTGTGTGACTTTGTGTCCTGCGAGTGATGTTTCCTTTCCACGTTTGTTGTTTCCCTAACCCCATTCTTCTTTTCCTAAACACAACCCCGTTCTTCTTTTCTTAATCCCAACCTTTTATTCTTTTCCTGAACACAACCCCGTTCTTCTTTTCTTAATCCCAACCTTTTATTCTTTTCCTGAACACAACCCGCGTGTGACGTAGCCTCACGATAACGCGTAGCCTCGCGATAACATGCCACTTGGCTTTAGGAAAGCGGCACATGCCAGGACATGCCATTTCCGGCTGCCACATGCCACTTAAAAATCTAACTCATACTGCACACGGAGGTGCTGCTGTTTTATTTCTTCTTGAGTCCCAACGTTAAGCTAGGTTTCTGGCATAAAATGACGTCACGACGGCTGTCGTTTCCAGCGCGAAGGCCCCGCAAGCTGTCGCGGCGCGTGGTCAACAAAAATGAATGCAAGAGTGCACTCAGGTTAGCACAGACTAAAAACTAAATAGCACGGGTCTTTCTGTTTGTTTTTGTTTGCTTTTCATATTGGGATTTTTCTGTATCTTGATATGCATTCAGTTAATACAAAGTCGAAACTGAGATAGGCCTACTGAGTATGTGTTGTTGTTTCTCATTATATGCTGTCAAACTGAATAGGTTAATTCATAGTTTTCAGCAGTAACATTATGTTGGGTTATTAAAACCACAATTGTTCTTTAAGCCTGTCATTAGTATTCAAGAGAGGGTGAGTGTCATGTTTTGGCAGCCGTGGCAATGAGCAATTGTTATTATAGTTCAAAATGGTAAACAGTCAACAAGCTATCTTTATTGTGCTAGATACATCAAAACTGCAAAGCTGATGCACATCTGTCATTAACCACAATGACAGCAAGTGCACTTTAAAATAGTGATACTGAAATAATGAATGGATTAGCCATGCTGTTTTAATCAGCAAGAGAGAGATACTGTACCATAAATAACTTTCTAGGCAAGGAGGATGGATTATACAGGCACAGGAGAGAAGGCTACAACCTGTTTTTTGTTACATCCTTGGTGTGAAAATGCTTTTATCCTGGTAACCAAACATGCTCTGTCCTACAGTATATTGTTTGCTGTTGCCATTTATACACTTTGTATACGTTTAGTTACTAGTTGACATGTTTAACACAAAGTGTCATTCCAGAAACATGTCAGCTCATCATTTTCATTCACTTTGGACAAATCATGTTTTCCAAACCTGTAAACAGTCAACTTACCTATGATAGTGAGAGAGAGCAGATGGCTCTCAGAGGAGAAGTTATGAGATAAAACAAAGACGTGATAAACACAGCTGTATATTTCATGGTGGACGGGCTCTGCAGCAGGAAACGGGAAGTGGGCAGAGTGATTTACAGCTGGTTGGGTGTAGTTGTGTGCGGAGTTCGAGGAGGTAAAGGTGAGCTGAAAGGAGCCTCCTGGGTACTGTGGCTGAATGGAGCAGCTGATGTTGAAGGTGGAGCCTCTGAACACCTGAAAGCGTTGCTGCTGGGCCTCGGAGTCCCCGTCCAAGGACGAGGACACAGAGATGTTGGGCTGAAACAGATCTGTAAACACAGAGGATGTGTCCTAAATCATGCACTCACTACTAGTTGTTATAGTCCGCTATTGTTGTGCTGTCTGATTGTATAGTGAGAATTGTTATACCCTTTATAGTGGACTCAAAGCATCCCACAATGCATCACAAGGAAAATAACAGACGGATGAGAGGAGAGAGAGCAGCGTGGCTGCAAGCTATCGTAATAATGTAGGCCATAAGTAATTTTCGTTTCACTTGCGATGATATGTTTAAGTTTCTTGTACTAGTTTATGTAATAAATTACGGCACTATGGCAAAAATGCCATTGGCAGCACAAATAAGTTCAAACTAGATGTGGTACTTTTTTAAATTCATAAATATTTATAATGTAAAGGCCATCACTGATTTTGATAACGTCTTGCAAGAGCAGCATGTCTCAGTTTTTTTTAGCTTACCCTCCACATATCTCTGTATGAAGACTCCTCTTTCCCATCTACAGAAACAGCAGAGCCACAGTCCAGTTCTTTACAGGTGGCAGCTGCTGTCTCTGGGGTGATGTCATAGTTAATCTGTCTCCTCCCACCAACCTAACAGGCTCTGAAAAGAAACAAGAGTCTTGAGTAAAATAATGTCATTTTCAGGAGAACAGGAATTAACCAAATCAAAGCTGCAGCTCCTCTTCTACCTGAGCAGGTGAGTCCAACTACTTTGTCAGGTGAGCAGGTGACGTTTATATCTGAGCCTGAGCTTCTACAGTCCAGGAGAGCAGTCTCATGGCCTCCACACTGGAACTCTTTGGTCCACATTGGGGCTTCCACTTCTCCATAGTGCACCCCCTGAAGGACTGAAGGAGCCCCACAGCCAAGCTCCCTACAGACCACCTCTGCATCCTGCTGGTCAAAGTCAGCTTCACACACCGAGGACCACTGCTGGGGAGACTGGTTAGTCTTCACCTCCAGTCTTCCTGAGCACAGACTAGTCCCATTCACTAGCCTGACCGATTCTGGAGAGATGACAGAAGATAAAATAGAGATAAAAGACTTAAAAACATAAAAACCTGGGTGACCTTCAATTTCCTGATGTTCACCTTATAGACGGAACTGAACTTATTGTAATTTGCCTCAAACTCCCTGGGGCTGATCTTTCTCCTTTTAGGAAGTTGGGTGTGGATATACTGCACAGCTGAACTGAGCTTCTCAAAGTTGTGATCAGTAGGTCATTGGTGCCTGTCACGCTGGGAACCAAAGAACCTGCTGGTGGAAACCACAAAGCTGTCAAGCTGAAGGAGTTCTTTCAGGCTAGTTGGTGGTTGGCCCAGGGGACTCCTTATGACTCCTTCATATATATACACACATATATATATATATCTTAGTGCTTTCAGCACCTGAGTTACTGAGACTGCAGCTCATCAAAGTCTGTCATGGCTGCTGGAGATAGTCTGCTGCCATTCTAGCTGGTGCATGTGTGTGTCAACCTGAGAACATAACTGTCAGATTATGTCAAAGATGATGTCACTGATGGGCTTACCTGAACAGTTGAGATTCACAATGGTGGAAGAGGAATCTGATCTTGCACACTCCCTCAGAGCAGATCCAGACTGAACACAGTCGTATTTGATCTTCCACACAGATCTGTCTGAGGACTCTTCTCTCCATCCTACAGAAACAGCAGAGCCACAGTCCAACTCTTTACAGGCAACCACTGCTTTCTTCAGGTTCCAGTGAGTGTCACTCACTTGTTTCCAGTCTCCCTGATGTTTCAGCTCCAGTGATCCTGCACAGCGGATTTCTCCTCCCACCAACCTGACAGACTCTGAGCAGAAAGTTCAGGAGTGGAGAAGTTAATTAAATTAAGAAAAGATTAAACTAAAAGTTGACTGCTGATTCTGTTTTATTGATCCATGAAAAAGACCTTAACAGGCTGCAAAGCAGCCGGAACGGACTCTATCTCTCTTTTCTTTTTTTTATTTACCTGTTGAGTTGTGTTTTCCTTCAGTCAGGGCCCTGTTGCACAAAAGTAGAATGAAGAAATCCAGGATAACTGAAAAAGCACAGCTTGACTTAGTGTGGTCCACTCATCGCAGCTTAATCGGTTGCACGTTTGCCGAGCCAGGATGAGAAGGTGAAGCTATGTCAAGCCAGGTGTAGATAGCTGGGATTAGTGCACGTTCACGGCTTTCTTAAATAGACCACGGTATCGATCACAGATTTACTGATGCAGAAATGGAGAAGACACGTGCGGCATATCTTTAATCCGCTGAGCAGCAGCTGTTAATGGAAAATTACGAGGAGGTGAAACATATAATATGCAAAAAGGGAAATATGGCTGTTGTTATCAGACAGAGAAAAGAAGCCCAACAGACAATAGTGGACCGACTGAATGCATAAGGATTTAAAAAGATCTACTTAGGGCCTACTAGTCACTCCACATTTTTAAAAAGTTGTACACTATGTTTTATTGCTTTTAATATGCTTGTTGTATGTGTTGGTTTTATTGCTGTATCTGTTTTACCTACCTTGCCTTAAAAGTGAGCAGAGGGAATTCATGTTCCTCGGTCAATTTACTCTAAGGACTAGGCTTAATTTCAAACCCTTATTCATGTGAGAATATGTTTTACAACCATATGCACTAATCTCTATAAGCTATGTCTAATTCTAAATATCTTTCTACAATTAATGTTCATACAGAACAAACATGACTGGACAAAAACTAGAAAAATAAGTAAGTGACTTCAATACACTGTACACTGACTGTAAACAATATAGCCTATTATTATTCATGTTTTTTTTTCTCACTCCCAAGCTCCAAGATGCGTGACAGCACCACAATAAAAAGATTAAGAAGCTTTGTGGCATTCCAACACATTCTCACTCCCATCTCGTAAAATACCGACATTTGGTCAGGTGCCATTGTCGTCGTTATTGACGTTTAAAGTCTCCTTTAGAGTCCACTTCACGGTGTGGGAGGATCCTCCTGCCTCTCCATGTTGCACGGGGCAAATTCACGGGGAGAGCAGCGGAGGAAAAGCCCATTTCCTCCACATTGTCTCACTTTATCTCCGGTGCCAGTGCAACCATTTCTTACCATCCAAACAACTGCAATAGTAGGATTTAAATCAAACTTGTGACCGCAGTAGGGACAAGTAGGCTAATGCATGTTAATAAAAAATAAAGCAGAACACATTCAGAAGACAACGGAATAACTGTTAAACACGTTTATTTTGGATCAGACCGGCAGCTGATTTAACACATCAGACTCCAGGATTAATCTTAATCTCCAGGATTAAAACCTGCTCTGGAGCAGGTTAGCTGCAAAGAATAAATCTCCATGGTTACTTGGCTGGGTTTAATTCAACCTGCGTTTGTGCAACCAAATCAAAGCTAAATTCATCCAGGATAACTTGAATATCTCGGCTTAATCCTTTATCCTGGTTTTGTGCAGCAGGCCCCTGGAGTCCTGAAGAAGAAATCAGAAGATAAACATCAGTGTAAAGCAGCATGATTGGAGCACAGCCAGGTTTCTCTGGTCTCAGAACTTTGGGGCCATTATGGTACCAGAACTAGGGCTGCACGATATTTTGTTTCATCGTCCACATCGCAATGTGCAAATGTGCGATAGTCACATTGCAGGACGTGCGATGTTAACGCTAGAACTTTTTTGCTGCTTGATAGAGAAACGTTAATAAACACTCAGAGCACACACAGAGTGTGATATAAACCGGCGTTATCACATATTAACGGCGATTATTATGTATGTTAAATATATGTGATAACGCCGGACTTAGCTGATTAGCTAAGACTCTAACGAGTGTGCCACGGTTAAAGGAAAATAAGGCTTTCATGACAACTCCTGACTTCGACTAAATAGTTAAACTATACAGATTTATTTGTCCTGCATTGTGTCACACAACAAACTCCACATGTACAATACTCACGTTTTCCTCATGAACGCACAAACCAGACAGAATGAAGAAAAGGAATAAATAAAAAGTCCGCTGACTCTCTAAACAGACATCAAAGCGCAGTGCCGCTCACTAAACCGACGTCAGACTGCAGTATCGCCGTCCACCTGAGGGGGGCGTGGACAGGCTTTCCAACAAGCAAGATCATTTAAAAGGCAACTACGACTATGTGCGTCTGCCCTATTTCTGATACCGTGGCGGGCCCCCACTTCCAAACCAACATAGAGGAAACACTCTATTTTATGAATACAATGATGTCATGTGAATCAACTAGTGTATTTAGCTACCTAAGTGCTTACTTGCTTTGGTGTTTGTAAAGCATTAAAGTTCAACATAGAATGGTTCACATAAGAAAAGTCCCCTTTTATCGTCTTGTTTGCAGGAAAAAAACAAAACAAAACAATTATGTCAGTTTTTTCTAATATTGTGTAGCCCTAACCACAACTGTGACACATGCCACTATATCGATGAGGACTGGCAGGTTAAATCGGCCGTCCTACACACATCTAGGAGGGCACAAAATAAATATAGAGATACTATGTTGTTTGGATTAAGATTTATATAGAATGATGTTCTGGTTCAAATATATTATCTGTAACAATTGTCTCATAATATCTGCTACTCCTGACAATACATCAAACTGACAGCAAAATGGCATCATGTTTCCACATTTCTGTGTTGTATGACTTAAATTCGTTCTTCATAATGCTGCAGGATGTTTTTGCTTTGCTGCTTCCTTTATTCATAACAACTCATATTGTATTGGTTTTATTTTGAAATTGATCTGAAGCTGTGAATCACTTCCCCAGTTGATTACTTACATTAAGACAATCATTTTTTGTATTACAAGTTCTAAAATTGTATGTTTAAATAGGAAAATATCAATCAATAAATGACCTTTATTTCAACTCGTGAGACACTGAGGTTGCCCTCATTTACAGTGACGACGAGCAAGAGGAACACAATAAACACAAATAAGCATAATTAAAATGTATAGGGACAGAGATAAAAAAACAACAAATAGAAATGTGGTAGTTCACAGTATTGGTATTGGTACCGGTATCAAATATTTTTAAACGATACCCAGCCCTAGTCAGCCATGAAAAACAAATTTCCTCCATGTTTGAAATGAAGGAATGACATTTTGTATAAATCAGGCTATAACTGATTAGGCTGGGTATCGTTAAAAAAAAAAAGTGATACCAATACTGTGACTTTGATACCGAGTCCCAAATGATACTTTTACGTGAGTCCTGTCTCTGTGCCTAACGTAGAGTTTTTTCTGCGTGTCTCTTATGACGTGTAACGTTAGACGGCCAATCACAAACATTATTAGATCTTGGTAGAAGCATGCTGCATGCTGATGAGATTTACTCCTTAGGTATTGAAATTGGGTATTGAATGACGAGGCATTTTTCGATACTCAATACGTCAATGTATAGCTGCACAAGTTTTGGGTGGACTCCAGGAAGAATAATGGAGATCCCAATAAATAAAATAAAATGCTAAGGAGGCAATTCGGTCGGTGCCTAAACGGTTTTGAATTCGGTACCCAGCTCTATAAATGATATACGAACAAACCCTTCTGCAAAAACCTTCAGAATATAGGAATGAAACTGGAAACATTGGTGTATGTACTACTGAAGTGGCGATATCTGGTTTATAATATGAAAACAAAACATTTAAAGATTCGTTTTTTTCCATACATTTTGAAGATATTACAGCTGAATAGGGATTACAACTTTAACTAATGGATATCACCATGACATTACCCCCATTCATTATTTACACTAAGAAAATTGTTTGTTGTATTACACGGTCTCTGACATGTTGTTTAAATATACAAATGAGGCATTATGAAATGCTAACATTTGGTGAATTTAGGAAATACACATCAGAGAGACAAAGTGCAGTAAAATAACTATTTTCCCCTTGTCTGAAAGAAGACTCTGCTTAATAACCCAAAATCTCTAAACTGACCAGTGCATGAAAAAACTACGTTTTTGTCTGTAGTGTCTCGCCTTAAAGCAGAACCTTACCTAAGCTCAACAGCAACAGCACCAACAGGTGATCCATGTCCAGGTAGACCCTCTTTCTGCCTGTCTGTCTCCAATATGTGCTGCCCTTAGTGTATATCGGCACACAGGAAGAGGTGGAGCTTCACTGGAATATCCCTCCCTCAGGTACATTTCCACTTCTCAATTTATTTTGTTGTCGTTCTCCACTTGTCCACCAGTTTAATTAAAATACAAGTAATAAAAAATACAAAAATATATTCTACTCCTATTATCACATTTTTTCATTAGCCTCGATATGAGACTGATCTTAACCCCCGACATTGAAAAGATGAGCTCTACTAATTTTCCACATCATTAGATTTAAAGTGGCCAATCAGGACATATGATGACCATGGTGACCACTGACTGAGTGAACAGCCAACTGAAATGCATCTGGGGGAACAGTTAGGCCATGGTGGTGCACTAGTTCTTTCAGATGACAATAGCACTGGGCATTTGCAGTCGAGTTAATACATTTCTAAGATCTCCAACAAGCAACCAATTGAACGAGTGCAAAAGACACAAAACAGTCCCATTACAGCAGATGACTGGGAACTATATTCTCAGAAAGGTGAAGCACTGCTACTTCTGCTACTTGGGCGGAGTGATATGCTTGCACCTGAGAAGCACCGGACAGAGAGTAGAAATGCTTCGCTTTTCTGAGACTATAGTTCCCAGTTTATATACGGTTAGAACAAGGGCGTAAATCCCGGGGGGGTCGGGGGGGGGGGGGGTCAGGACACAATGCTGTGTATTGTAAATAACATAATGATGTATACTTACAATATCTGTGTAAGTAGTAAAACAATACAAACCCCAAAAAAATCTTTTTAAGTTTAGAAACATTTTGAGTCCCCCCTCCCTTGCCTCACAGTGGTTTGGTCCACTGCAGGCTGTACGTTTCCCATCTTCACTCGACTCACAGTCACATCGGTAGTGACAGGAATGTAGTAAGTAGGCGGTTCAAGGCTGTTTTCTTCACATTAAACATCGGATGAAGTTGTTCTTTTCTCAAGTAGAAATGATGCTGAGTAATTAATGAATTAGTTATGACAAAAAGTTAAAAATGTTAGTGTAATATAATGTAACGTTAGCTAGCTTGTTGGATAGAAATGCACCCACTACAACTAACGTTACCACGGCGATAAGCCTAACGCTATGTGTGTGTACTGACATTAGGGTTAATATAGAAGATCTACAGTTGTGTTTGAAGTGGCTGATCAGTGGGTTTGCTGCAGTTAAATATATATCCTCTGTCCCAGACCAAACCTAATATTTATGCGGAGTACCCAAGTATTTTTGTGGCTTGTGTACACATGTCCTCTACGAGTATAATTGTGGCTGTATTATTTGTGTCCCCTTCAAAAATTGCTCTTCAGAAATTTTATGTTTATTGTCCCCCCCTACTGTTAGATCAGATTTACGCCCATGGGTTAGAACATGGCTGTGTCTCATGTGACCTTGTTATTTGTACACGCTGTGACTCTACAAATCACAACATATAAATAGGAACATGTTGGCGTTATTTTGTCACTTATTCGGAGCAGTAGGCTAGTTGGAACCAATTACCTTCAGGATCTGTGCTAGGCTGAGCTACCGGTGGAGCCGTCGGAAAGTGCTACAACACACACGGAGATGAGAAGGGTATTTATGGACTTATCTAACTCTGGGGGTTAGGGTGAATAAGCTAAAGTCCCAATAAGTCGGCCTGTTCCTTTAATGTAAAGAATCAATTGGGGTTTCATGGTGGTATATTTTAGTTACCTATTCACCTGTAGTTTTATTTTAAAATCCACATCTTTAAAGGTTTTGTTCTCATACTCTAAACCATATATCTTCACTTCAGTAGCACATATGCAACAATATTTCCAGTGTCATTCCTATCTATATTCTGAAGGTTTTTGCAGAGGGGTTTTTAGGGTTGTGCAATTAATCAAAATGTAATCACGATTACAATTTTGGCTCCTAACGATCACAAAAGCAGAGTAATTGAGAAAAACGATTATTTTGTAATAAATGCAACATCTTTCCAAAAGTGAATGAGTAATTGTGTTAAATAATCATGATTTTAATATTGACCAAAATAATTGTGATAATGACACTATGTGCTTGTTCATATATCAACTATAGCCTGATTTATACAACACGTCATTCCTAAAAACATGGAGAAAATGTGTTTTGAAGAAGATTTGGCAGACATGATAGACAGATGGTCCATCCAATCAACTGCCAGGTATTTTTTTGAAAGTGCCTGCCCTTTCTTTAAACAGTTTCCAATGACAGCTTCTTGGATGCTGTGTTACAAACTATCTGGCTCGTCAGGTTAATCTGCTATCGTGTGGCCGTGAATCGAACGGTCATATGCGTCATTTTGTGAGTCTTTGGAAATCAAACTATAATGTCGTTTAGGTATGAGAATATGTTGCTAAAGCACAAATAAACACACCCACACCTCAGCGGGAAGCTGCCACAGTGTCATATTATGAGTGAATGCTTAGCTTCATCCTGTTTGTTTCTGTGTGTCTGTGGCAGTTAAATTTGTGCCTCAATATAAGACGCTGAAGGGAAAAGCAGCGGTTGGGAATGAGAATGGGCTGCACCGCACTGCACACCCTGCACGCTGTCATTGGCTGGGGGTTACACACCAATGTGGGGCCCAAAGGCTCTTTACTGTCGCCCATAAACATCTCTCACACAGAAAAAGAAAAGAGGGCAGGTCTATACATTGTTTTTAGGATAACACTGCATTTTATACTGTTAAAACTTAAAATAGCATTAGTGTTGAGATTGTTAGTTCTCAATAAGCCATCTCTTATACTTAAATGTATAATATGACTCTGATTGACAGTGGTACTGAATTCCACTGATGCTCTAAAGGCTAAATGCAGTTTTTCCCCCCTAGCTGCACTTTGAGTGGCTCTGTTTGCGGTAGATTTTAAGTTAATGAACCCAGACAGAGGAGGAGTTGGACCATGCATAACCTTATAAACTAGACAGACATTTATGTATCTGATGAGGTTTTCCTAGCTAAGCATATTATATTTGATCGACTTTATTGTCCACCTCAGTGGATTTTTTTTTTTTTGGCTTTTCCCCAAGTACATCAAAAATACATACAATGCACATAACACAACACACTATTTAAAAAAGTATACAATATACAGTACAATAGTGCAAATGTGCAGGTAGTAGCAAATTAGTTAATTAAAGAGAGCACATCTTATAAAAGTCTTCCATGATGCAGTCATTCTGTTTTCAATGCCTGTATAAGGAATAAAAGACTTCTCATGTTCCGACTGGCCCTTGGGATCAAATCAAAATTCACGTCCAGAAGGCAGTGATGAAAACTGGTTTTGAGACTCTTTGTCACTGCTTTCGTCTTTGTTAAACTGGTCCATTAAAGAAGATTAAGCTGCAGACCCCAGAGGTAAACCTTTTCTCACAGGTGCTTTATTCTATCATTCCAGTGTTTCATGACTATAAATCATTGTTTTCTGTTTTAATTAGTGCTTTTTGGGGTCCTGGGGTATCCCAGTCAAAAGCACCCAATTCCCAGTTGGGTGCAGTTTTAATATATGTAACTATTTACTTAGTTCATGTTTGCCATGGGAACACACTATCAGAGCGGGTCGGGCATTCTGTCAGTAATTTCGAAGGAGACAGACACACATGCAAATTGTAAAATCCAAATTAAAATACAATTATTCAACCTTTATTTTGACCAAGGTCTCTCTCTACTTTTGTATTGAAAGACAAAAAAAATTTTTTCTTGTAAATTATTTTATAGTAGTTGCTTTCACCATATTAATAGATCACAAATAATGTTCACTTGAAATGACTGAAAACGATGATACCAGAATCAAAGGATGGTAAATAAGCTTTTAAAGTGGATTGTATTTTGGGATAAAAGCTGAATTCTATATTAAAGAAAGGCATTTATTTTCATTTTAAACAATATGCAAATTAACCGTAACTTTCCTAAATTAATAAAATCTATTTTCACATGACTTGTATTATATAACTAATGTTCTGAGAAGAAATAACATTTTGCTCTGATGGTTGTTTCTTCCAGTACTTTATTATTGGTAGGATGAAGATTAAACACACAGCTTCTCTGAACTGCATTTCTGTGAAACTGATAAACCTTTCATTTCAACCAGGCAGGTTGAGCCATTATTAATGAGAGTGTGTTCACACTCAGAGAGCATGGGAACTAAAAACTGTTGTAAACAAACAGACAAAAATTTAAAAAACACTTAAACATTTGTAATTTTTTTTATGGTTTACGACATCACCAGGACATCACTTAGACAACCAGAGTTTAAAGGTTCGGTTGTAGAGGCTGGTGGCGATCAGTTTCCCGTCAGGTGACATGTTGACGCCCATCACCTGGAAATTAAAGTCATGCCATGTTATTAATGTACCTGAGGTGTCTCCACCAATCAAAAGGACAGTTTGTAGTACAGTGCTGTACAGTGGGTTTTCTGTAAATGGCCATCTGCTCCAGGCACGCTGCTGCAGTGTTTACATTACATACACTGTAGCTACATGCGAACGTCAGAGAAAGCTGTAATGTTGGGTGCAGATGTTGATTCTCCTTAATTTCAGATCACATTCCTGCTGGAACATGTTCGATGAATTTATAACTGGGATGAATGTAGAGGAAAACAGCAGTATGTTTATCAATGTAATTCAGGGCATAGCCCAAAAGTTTACAAGGATATTCCCAGGTAATAAGAATAACTAGAACTGCAAGCAGTTATGACGGGGTCCAAGCCTCCTGGCGCGAGTCTCCCCCGACGTGAGACGCCCCCGATAACCCAGGGAGCGCGCAAAAACGGAATCCAAAGCGTAACGTGGGGAGGCAAACGTCAGGAAATATTGAGAGGTGTGAGCCACAAGGTCTGAGGTACATTGCCGTTGCAAATATCCCATTAACATTGTTTGAGTATAAGGGCCAAAACTGGTAGTTGACTATAGCGCTTCTACCTCAAATTATAGCACCCCCTAAAGGCCGATCATCACCAAATCTAGTACAGAGTCGCAGAGTGGCATGTCGAACAATAATCTCAAGTTTTGTGATGATAGCATTTACTGCGGCAGAGCTATTGCCATTGCAAATTTCCCATTTAAATGCACTGAGTGCCCTCTAATGGCCGATCCTCACCGAATTTGGTACAGAGCCTTGGTGTGGGATGTCGAACAATAATACCCAAATACTTTTGCTCTGATACCTATTATTTTGGCCAAGATATGCTAAAGTTTGTGTTTTGTAGCTAGCTACGAAATTCAGTTTGGTCGTACATAACTTTTGGTCAGGTCAGTCTGAAGATGCTACGTACCAGGTTTTGTGCAGATCGGTCACACGGCCTAGGAGGAGTTTGAAAAAGTTGGTTTTGCGCATTGTGCAATATTGCGAAAAAACTTCTTAGCGGAAATGGGCATCACCTATATCATCAGATTCAGCTCGATTCAAGGAACATGTGGATGTAAGAGTTTGTAATGTGTAATGAGGGAGTTATAGGCAAAAACACATTTTACGTCATTATAGCGCCACCTAGTGGTCCATATGTGTAATCTTTGGTATGTTAGGTCCATGAGCCATTGTATATCTACACTGTAAATTTTAAGTTGCTCACATTAGTGTAAGTGGTGAATCCAAACCTGGGTCCCATAGACCACGCCCACTTTGACCAATCAGTACCCCACTGTAGGCGTGGCCTCAGGAGTGGCCCTAGATGGTACCCTCAAAATTTCGTAAAAATCGGATGAGCCGTTCATGAGATATAAACTTGTTGTACTTGTAGCGCCCCATAGTGGCCAATTTTCATAAAAATGTTTTGGAGGACCAGAGCTTCATGGCAAACAAGAATCTAAAGTTTGGCTTTGATTATTTTGGCCGAGATATGGTAAAGTTTGTGTTTTCGTATCTAGCTACACAAATTTGTTTGTGCGTCATTTTTTTGTCAGGTCAGTCTGTAGATTCTACGTACCAAGGTCCGTGCAGATCGGTCGCACGGTATAGGAGGAGTTAGAAAAAGTAGGTTTATGATAAATCACGATTTTTCGCGCATAAAAGTATAGGCAGAAATGGACGTGACCTATATCAGGAGATTCAGCTGAATTCAGGGAACGTGTGAATATGTGTATTTTTAATCTGCGATGTACGGTTTAGGAGTTATAAGGCCAAACACGTTTGTTCTGCTATAGCGCCACCTAGTGGTGGAAGTGGCTGAATTTGGTTTTCTGAAGTCCTTTCAGGGATCTGGACCAGTCCTGAAAATGGCACCCCCGCCACCATGCACGATTTAGGCTGTAGCATCAGTTTTAGGCGGAGAAGAATATTAAGAAGAAACCTTAGGAAAACAATAGGGTTCCACAGCTCTGCTGGGTCTGTGTACACAGCTGCACAAAGCTGCAGGCTGCTTCAGAGCTTGCAATGAACCATATTATTATAAGATGGCTTGACAAATCACGTCTTAAGTTAAATGTTAGTAAAACTGTTGGTATGTTATTTTCAAAGCGACCATGTAGCACTCCAGACCCAGATATAATTATATCATGCAGACTGATCTCAATGTATGACACGCCAATTCGTATGCCGTTTTTGCGTGTTATCAAGACGCATAATCGTTTTGTATTGTGTTTATCAACGCCATTTGGCCTCCATTGACCTATATTAAACATGAATTATTGCCGTAGCGAGTAGTACAAAAGGACGGAGGGCCGTGGAGCAAGGTTGGTTGGGGTGGCGGATGGGTAAAACACAGGACTTTAACCTGGGAGAGCAGGGATTGCGTCCTGCGTGTGCCGTTTATAAATTGTTTTATTTATTTTTTTCCAATAAAGCCTTCCCCTTATGTTCTTTTCCTAAACCCAACCGTTTATTGTTTTCCTAAGCGTGTGACGTTAGTCACCGTCGCGTTTTTTTTTTTTCGTTTTTGAGTGTTACTAAAGCCTTTCCCAATGTTCTTTCCCTAAACCCAACCTTTTATTTATTTATTTTTTTTTTTATACGCGTGTGACGTTGTTCTCACGATAGCACGCCACGTGTATGTATGTTTACATCAGCTGTATATAGCGTAGACATACACATGGATAGCTCAAAATGCATACAGATAACACACCATTTGGCTTTAGGAAATTGGCGTGTATGTTTACGCAAAGTCATGATGCCATGTTGTATCAGGGCAAAACTTGCAAGTTGTGAATAAATAGAAGTATCTGGGTGTCTGGATTGATTCAAATCTGTCATTCAAATCTCATGTGAAAGTATATGCAAAAGATATAGATTTATTTTGAGTAACTTTAGATCTGTCAGTCAATCACTCAGCTTTAAAACTGTTATGATAGATATGAATGCCATGATGATCTCACATTTTACCTATTGTTTGACTAGCTGGATTTAGGCTTACAAATTCACAAGGAAGCCACTAGAAACTCTATATAAACGTACTCTCAAAGTTCTAGATCAGAAACCCAACAGTTTTCACGGCTGTCAAATTTTAAATAGACAGGCTATTAAGTTAAGGGAAACCTGATTAAATATAGTAACCTTTGTATAATTTATAAGATATTACACTGCTCCGCCACCACTGAAGACAATAGTTGTTCAGAGAGCAGCTCTCAGATTACCAGAGGTACCACAAGAGGGGACTGCATCATTCCCACTCGAAGAAGTGCTTTTGGTCAGTCAGCATTCTCTATAACAGCATCTGAAAACTGGAATATGTTGCCTATGCAGATAAGAAAAGTAAATACTTATCGTTCTTTTTACTGGTCAGCTGAAAAACTGGCTTGATAATCAGATATGTGCACATTAGACTGCTGACTGCCTGTAGACTTTTGCCGCCAGGCTGCAGATTTGTCTTGTTTTGTTTGCTCTCTGATATGTTTTGTTCGTTACTTATTGTTGTGCATTGTGCCTGTTTGAATGTTGGTCTGTGTATGTTGCTTTTATGTGCTGACTGTATTAGGTTTTATGTTTTTAGGTTACCATTTTAAAACTGGCCAGGCACAACAGAGGAAAATTAGCCTTCTCTGCTAATTGTGGCTCATTTACAGTTACTTTGCTGTTGATTAATGAGCACTGTCCCTGTCAAATAAACAAATAAATAAAATGATTCCGTAGTTTTTGGTTTAGAAGCTTTGTTTATTTTTCACGGTGCTGCCATACTCTGTTACAGTCAGTTCACTGTTTGACTTGGAAGAGCTTTTTTGCAACATTAAAGGAACACGCCGACTTATTGGGACTTTGTCTTATTCACCGTAACCCCCAGAGTTAGATAAGTCTATACATACCCTTATCATCTCCATGCGTGTTGTAACTCTGTCCGACGGCTCCACCGGTAGCGTAGCCTAGCACAGAATGTGGAAGTGATATTAATAAGCGTTCCTGTTTTAGGAAGCAGCGACTGTATTGCGTTTTGCCTGTTAAACCGTGTCTGTGTTCTTCATATTTATGTAGAATTATAGTTTGCTCTTCTTATATAAAATATACGGCTCTGGTAGATGTTTGCGATTGGTCATGCTGTGCAAACACCGCCTCTTTTATATGAATGTGCGCGCCGCTGGATTGGGAAACCCTGGGTTGACTGAACTAGTTGCTGACCACCGTCGTGACACAGGTTATGCTCAGAAGTGAATTTAGTGGTGAAATAGCAGACAAAAATTGTAAAAAGTTTCCAGTTGTTAGCTGTTGCTGCTACAGCAAACTCCTGATCTAGATTATAAAATCAATAGCTTTTTTATAATTTCCATCTGCTATTTCACCACTAAATTCACTTCTGAGACTTTTTTATGCGAGAAATTAACTGTGTAGAGTTTGAATATGGGCAGTTTTACAAACGTTGATCGCCAACTGCACATTTTCTCCGATGCTGTCAAAAGCTTCAGTCTGACGGGACAGCCAGCTGGTGGTGGCCGGGATTGCCTCCCAGCAGGCCGGCCAGTGATGCTCACAGACACCGCTGTCAGCTGGAAGTCTCTCAATAGAATCATGGACAAGTTTATTTCCTGAAATATGGCTCGTTTTCCATTTGAACACATTGTCATCAATATTTACAAGGTTGAAAATGACCCATTTTTCAAATTTGGATATCAAATGAACGAAAAAGTACACGGGCTGTACAAAAGGCCGTCAATCAGGAGTGATTGTTGTGAGTACATGTTGGAGAATTGCGCAGGCACGCACCTCACACCGCGCGCACAACCCGGAGAAAAAATTGAGAGAAAGAAAAAGGAGAGGTCGCAGTTTGGACGATGACTACCTGGTTGAGATTGTGTGTGTGTGTGTGTGTGTGTGCGTCCTCGAGATCTGACCACACAAACACACGTAGCAGAGCTACCCACACCCATGTTTCTACTGTTGCTTAATTAAATAAAACATCAAAAGAGAGAAGTTGTCTCTGTCCGTGTTTTAAACAGACACACCTGGGGCGAAGTTGGAAACCAGAATCAGCTTTAAATACAGTCCTAATCTAGTCCTCACTAACACGGGCCCAATTTTAGTAACTACATGAAAACGTCACTGTTGTTGCATGAAATGTCGTTTGTGTTTAGCCTACATCATCAGTTTCTATCATGAGTAAACAAGAGGCCAAGTCAGCCTGGTGGTGAAGCTGCAGCCAGATGCTCCTCAACAGTGTGCTCCCCAGCAGTCAGCTCCCCCTGCTGTTCATAAGGTGCCTCTGCACCCCTTTCGTTTCAGACCCTCCCACCAGCCTTTGGGCCACGCCTCCTCATTTACATTGACATGTGTCAAGTCCAAATGAAAAGCCAATGTTAAATCGAAATTGAAAAGCCAAATGTTGAATTGAAATTGAAAACTCAAATATTAAATCCAAATGGAAAAGCCAAATGTTAAATTGAAATTGAAAAGCCAAATATTAAATCCAAATGGAAAAGCCAAATGTTAAATTGAAATTGAAAAGCCAAATATTAAATCCAAATGGAAAAGCCAAATGGAAAATTGAAATTGCAAAGCCAAATATTAAATCCAAATGGAAAAGCCAAATGGAAAATTGAAATTGAAAAGCCAAATATTAAATCCAAATGGAAAAGCCAAATGGAAAATTCAACTTCGCTTTTTCAGTTTCCTTTTTCTTTTTTCAATTTAATTATGGCATGATTTTTCCTAGTAGCGTAGTCAAATAATAATATTTTTAATTTGATCTCGCTTCGTTTTCTCTTTGGACTTTCAATTTGAATTATGAATAAATATTTCCTCCATACTTAGGACCTTAGCAAAAGTTTTAAGTTTAAGTTTTAATTAAACAAAGCACCATAGTAGATTAAACACCACAGACGGACTAACTACATTACTTAAACACATATAAAGGTGCTTCTGTGAATTGTTAACGTTCAAAAGCCGACTGGACTTGCAAATGGGGTGGGGCGTCCTCTGCTAGAAATCCATAGTATCATAGGCTAGCTAACGTTACTGTTAGGTGATGCTACACCGGTATTGTGAACGCGTTTGATGCATACAAATAATAGTGTGTCCAATCTCATTAAAAAATGCTCTAATACTTTAATTGCGGTTATACTAAATAGCCGTGATTATGTAGCCCTGGGTATCCTGCTCTGCCTTTGAGAAAATGAAAGCTCAGATGGGCCGATCTGGAATCTTGCTCCTTATGAACTCATAAGAGCAAAGTTACCTCCCCTTTCTCTGCTTTGCCCGCCCAGAGACGTTGGCCCACCCATGAGAGAGAGACATCATGGCTTTCAAACACAGACTGTTAATATTAATGGACAGAGCATGTGTGACGTCAACCATTGGTTTGTGGAGATCAGCTGTCCGTCGTCGAGTTTGCGTTTATGGGCGCAGCCATTATGGTTGCGGATGTGACGTTTTTAGACGAGAGGGAGGAGTGAGGGAGGAGCCATAGACTGTTGAGCGGTATCTGACTTTTTTTTTGAGTTTGCAACGCTGTTTACACTCTTCGTTACCTTACACACGTTCACTGGCAATCTGGATGAAACTTCTGCTGAAAGCTAGCATACATAATTCGAGGTAAGATATAGCTTCGCCAGGTTTTAAATATATCTTTGTCCAATAGTTATATTACATATAAGAGGAGTCACATTGTAAAGTAAATATATCTGAAGTTACCATGTAAATTGTCTGTAAAGTTAGCTAGCCACTTATGGTAAAACATGCTAACGTTAATTTTCTGCAAATCGAAGTTTACGTTTTCCTAATTTTAACATAATGTCAGCGAAATGCAAAACGGGGATTGTCAATGCTTATCATTATCTAACGCTAAGTATTAGCAAATGTATAACCAAGTTTCTTAGGATGTTTGGTTAACTGTAAAAACCATAATACACCGATAATGTCTTGCTACTGTTTGCGCCATCAGTCTATGGTTGGCACATTTAGCCTTTTCATGCTTTTAAGCGCTAACGTTAGCAGAAATAAGATCATTTAACTAAAGTTACACTAAAGAACAATAGACTGTTGTTGATTCAACTGTCTGTATCTGTCTGAGTGCAGAGAGCCAAGATGGCATGTGCACCCACCCAATGCCTCAGAAGTAAGTAATAGTTAGTAATAGTTACTTTTCTTTTGCTATTTATGGTACACAATTACACTTTTAGCAGACTTGTTTTGTACAACTAAGCTGAGGTAATAATGCATTTTCAAATAACAGTGTGTAATTAAGAGTGCTGTTCATTTATCCTTTTTCTCTATAGCCTAAATATGATACTTTTCTCACTATTACAATGTGTTTTTCCATCCAGCAACAGTCTGGATCATTGGAGACAGCTACGTCTGGCGTGGGGCCGAGAGAGGCAAAGAACACGGGGAACAACCTTGGCATTGAAGATGTCTACATCTATTGTTTCAGCTGGGGTGGTCTGCGGTGGAGGAGCTTTCTCCCTTTCTTTTTCCAGTCCCTACAAAGAAGAGCAGCCCCGGATGTCCTCCTTTTCACTGTGGTGGGAATGACCTGGGAGATGTCAAGGGCGTCAACCTCATTACAGGAATGAAGGAGGACCTGCAGCACCTCCACCTGCAGTATCCAGGCATGAAGTTCATCTTCTCTGGCATCACCCAGAGATGCAGGTGGAGGGCTGTTAACAATCCGGGGAAGATCGACAAGGCTTTTTTCTTTTTCCATTGTGCATTACAGACAACCAACTACTATACTATGCTCACTTTAATTGTAAAGGCAGCTTTTATTTATTTAGCCAGGCATTTGGACTTGACTGAACAGAGTGCTGCACAAGTGCTTTAAGCTTTATATGTTAAGCTATGTTTTTTTTGCTATTTTTGCTATGCTATTTTTTTTATTGTGGTTTGTAATGTCAACCATTTCTACTGTAATTAACAATGTGGCACTAGTGATTCAACTACCTCTTTTTATTATGCAGACATGTCTTGTGACAGTTAAGTTTGCCTTTACCTTGACCCACAGCAGTGTTTTATGTGTGGAATGTACACTGGATTGTAGAATGTGAACTATTATTTAATTAATCAATTTAACATAATCTTAAAAATATTGCCAGTGTTGTTTGTGGTTTATGTAGTTTTTGAAGTTAATGCCCATTTCAATGTGAAATAAAGGTCTTTCTAAAGCTACATTTGTTGTTTTTCTGAAGAAACTATAGGAGCATACACAGTATTGTAGTCATACAAGAATACATTGGTAATTTGATAGAATTTGTAATTGATTAAAAGTGTCTATTTTGGCTTTAATCAACATAAATATGATTTCTTAAATGTTACCATACTTGAATGTTGACAAGAAGGATCAGGAAAATGTAGCTTGTGCATTTCTTGTGTGCCTTTATGCACTTGTACTTTTAGATTAATTTATAGACATATTTTAATTTTTACATACATAGTCAAGTGTTTAGTAGGTAATTGAAAATGCACTAGGTGCTGTTTAATCTGTGTAGGGTTATTGTTAATTCATTATAACAAAAGTATTATCACAAATTGTTGGTCGATTGTGGTAGATGAGAGGCAGCTGGATCCCAGACTCCACTCCTGCAATAAGAGACAGACAGAGAGAGGGAGGGAGGAGAGACAGAGAAGCTACCTAGGAGCAGCAGGCCTAACAGTAACATAAGAGGACACGTCTATTACAGGACTCACATTTTGAACCTCTAAATACCAATGACTGCATGTGCTAAAAAGTCCTGGTCTGTCCTTTCAGCAGAAGAAGCTGAACCGAAAATGATTTTCTGGCATCGTTATAATCAGAACACCTTTGAGAACTTCGGATGGGGTCAATGCAATCTGTTTTCCACAACCAGATGAATGGCACTAAATACGCTGCTCTATACACCAGGTCTTCCTTCTGTAGGCTCTGGTCATTCCGTTTTCAGTGAGGATACCTTTGTAATTACAGTAAAAGACAAACATGTAGTTAAGGCATGGTAGATCACAATGAATTATATTAATATATGAGCTTGTACCTGAAGGTATCCTTCAGTTGAGGACATGCAGTATTAAGTAAACATACTCCTACATGTCAAATTTATCTTAGACAATGTGTATTGTATGCAACACTTTTTTAGTGATACGTACATTTTAGTAATAAACAGAATTTGTTAATATAGATTGTAACATGTATGTGACCTTAAAACAGATTAATGTGCTGACAGGTCTTCAAATAGATTAGCAGACACAACTACAATAAGTGGAAGAAAGACATCAGTGTAACAGCATCAGCAACAGTGGTTAATAACTCCTGCAACAGCAACTTGTTAGGTACGTTAACAGTCTGAAATAATGTATTTAGAATTTTTTGAGAAAAGATTTTTTGAGAAAAGAATATTGAACCTGGTGCTTTATACAATACATTTGGCTGCAGAACTGAAGCTTTTTCAAGATAGAACACTTATGTAACTTTACAATAATATATATATTTTTCATGTGCGACATTTTATCGCAAAAACGGATATTTTGCTATATCAGGCTTTGACTTTAAGATAACATTACCATTATATGCGCATCGATTAGCAATAACATCACATATGGTTAAAAACAGATCATCGGCGAGACCGTTGTGCATACCTACTGTATATGACTGTAACGTTAAATATATATATTTTAATCCGTTTATATGGTCTGGTCTGCATAACGTTATTAGTTAGCCCGCTAGCTTGGTTAGCAAGGTGCAATCTAGCTAGCTAACTGATATTAATTTGGATGCTAACGTTGGCTAACGAAAAACAGTATTAAAACAAAATGTAACGTTACTTACCGGAAAAACTGAACTGCCGACTCCTTTGAGTGTCTTGTCATACAAACGAACGTTGAACAACACATTATTAGGCGACCAAGTGTCACAGTCACGAAGACGAAAGCTGGTCAACCCCCAACATTAAGTTTACGTGCCATGGATAAGCTTTGCTAAACCTGCCATGATTGACGGGCCGCGAACTGTCAATCACATCGTAGCCACGCCCTAAAACACCCCCTGCTTTATCGCCGATTTTAAAATCAATGAGACCATAATTAAAAAAATTAATATCTGCGTTGCAGAAGACTTAAAACTAACGATTGAAAATATCAACTCTTAATTTAAATGTTTACTGAGGTAATAAATCAAGTGAGAAGTGGGTCATTTTGCCATAGACTTATATAGAAACCAACCTCCTTTTTGCAACCGCACGTGTTGCCCCCTGCTGGAATTCAGATAGAATGTAGGTTTAAGGCACTTCTGCATTTGCCACATTTTGGAGGAGCATCTCGCTGCAGCCTGCGGGAAGGCGGGGCTTGATGTCAAGCCCTGCCCACATCCAAGTCAGTCATTTCTTTTTCCCTTCGTCACTCCCCATACACTCAAACGGACCATGACGGTAGCAAAGCTGATATAGCCTCTTGTTTCATATTAGGTGACAGAAACTGATGTAGGCTAAACACAAACGAGATTTCATGCAACAACAATGAACTGTAATTGGGCCCGTGTACTTTTTCGATTATTTGATTTCCGATTTTGAAACGAAAAGAGTGGTTCGGAAATAACGTAAGACTGCTCCGATGAAAGCCCTGTTTTCATGAGCTTCTGGGGCTAGCTGCTAACTAGCTCGGAAGCTAACATCTAATGGCAGGCAGGTTGCTAATTAGCCAATGCTAAAAAGTATGGAAGTACTAGTTTCCCCTGCTTTCTATCAATGTTCCTCGGTATTTGTCTTTTGATGTAGTTTGCTAACATGCTCGTAGACATGTAAATGAACTGTTGCGTGCTAGCTAAGTCAACGGTCAACACCTTTTTATATTGTAACGTGAAAGCTCAGGCTGCGTTGGCTTCAGCTAAACCACAGCAGCAACTTGCACTGCCCCGTTACAATGCAACTTCAATCCTCGGATATAACGGTAATCACGTAGCGATTTTACTTTATCTAGACATCTGTATGTGTGTTCGACCTTTTGAAATACTTAGATTAGGTGTGTTACTGTACAGGTAATATCCAAGGAGCATCTCGCCTGATTGTGAATTCTAGTGAACCAGACGGAGAGACCATTTAAAGGCTCAGGAACCCCTCGCAGGTGTTTTGGATTAATTAGCTGATTAGAGTGGGACACTTTGAGCTGACAATATTCTGGACCTTTTCACAATATTCTAATTTTCTGAGGGAACTGTAAGCCATAGTCATCAAAATTATAACAAATACAGGCTTGAAATATCTCGCTTTGCATGTAATAAGTCTATATAATTAGTTTTACCTTTTAAGTTGAATTACTGAAATAAATGAACTTTTGCACAATATTTAAATTTTTCGAGTTTCACCTGTATGCTTCTGGTTCTCCTGTTAATTGTTAAAGCAAAATCGCCCCTTTGTACATTTGGTTGTAATGCCTGAATTCTTGCTGTTAATATGAAAGTCCATAACGAAACACACCATTCTACTTTTGAGGGCTAAATTAAATGAAATATAGCTCGTTTTCCGTTTGAACACATTGTCATCAATATTAACAAGGTTTAAAATTACCCATTTTTCAAATTTGGACATCATTTCAAAATCGGAAATCAGTAGTAACTACATGAAAACTTCACTGTTGCATGAAATGTCTACATCATCTGTTTCTATCTAATGTGAATCAAGGCTACATCAGCTTCGTTACCAGGCTGTCTTTTTTTTGTATTCAAAAAGCTTTATTATTCAAGTACAGATCCATAAACACATTGAAAACATTAAATGCATACATGCATACATGAAATGATGCACAGACTTGAAATTTACATTAAAGAGGTTGTAAGGCATTGTAAATGTTCAGAGTCCGAATGGCTTTCTTATTTGTCAGTCAGTAAGTTTCAAAATATAATTTCATGTCATTTTTAAATTGGTGAATATTCGGTTTTCTTTCAGATCATTTACATTTATAGAAATAAAATTTTCAAATAAAATTAAAAGATTCAAAATGAAAACATGGCATTTATCCAAATAATTTCCTTCATAGTAAAAAATGCTACCAGGCTGTCTTGGTCTGTTGGAGCGTATGGGGAGTGACGTAAGCAAAGAAAAATGGCTGACTTGGATGTGGGCGGGGCTTGATGTCAAGCCCCGCCTTCCCACAGGCTGCAGCGAGATACACTTGGCATTTTGCCGAACCGGATGTGCTGTCCACTAATATACAGTCTATGCTTTCAAACGAGCAAAGTGGCAGTTGGTCAAGGCCACACCCCCACCCTCCACCTCCCCCCCCCCCCCTCTCTCCTCCTCAATAGCTACAGACACAGAAATGGCACATCCTAAGTAAAGCTCATTGTGGGACTGGCTCTAGTGGCTGTAATTCTACACCAAGGCTGAATTTTGGGAAAGATACTTCAGATACAGTATTAGGGGACAACTAAGGTCTATATCAAAGCATCCAAAGAGCACCATGTCATGGGAACTTTAAATGCTTCTTACGGCTATCTATTTACTCCTACATTTACTAGTACATTGCTTTTTATTGTATTACAAAGTGCTTTACATAAACTAAATATACAAAAATAAGAAGCAGCAGTTAACTCAAATATAGTCTGGATTATTTTAAAACCAATCCTGTAATCCTGTATTTTTTAGTGTGACTTTTTCCTATAGGGCTAGCAATAGTAATATGGCATCAGTCTTGTAAATTATTTTCAAGCTAACTTTTTGAAATCTTATTTTTTCTTACTGTAACCCTGTTTTTTTTACAGTTACAGATAACTTTTAGTTTTGTTTTAAACCATTTTAATGGTCTTTATTATGACAAGGCATTCTCTGTTATGAGTTTAACGTTTATGCAAACAAAAACTTGTGGTGTAATAATTTTAGTGTATGTGTCAGTACCTTTTGAACATTTTGAGCATATTTTAACAATACTGCCATAATACTGATAACCGTGGTTATTTTGGTCACTATAATCGTGATATGAAATTTTCATACCTTTTCATCTTACACACACGGCAGGAATTTCCGAAAGGATAATACAGAAACTAACTAAGTTTAACTAAACTTTTTTTTTTTTTAAATCAGAGAATTACTAAGATTCCTGTAAACACTAATGATAGGGCTGATTTCATAATCACCAATGGAATACACCCAATAGGAATCTGACAGCAGAGTTGCAGTTGTCTCTGGCAGACAAATCCAAAGTTCATATTTTCAAGAGTTACTCAATAATAGCAAATATAAGAACAGCCAGCCAGCCTGTGTAAGGGGATAGTAACTCTGCAACTTAAGACTGGTAGAACAATCGGCTCTCTGTATTTACTCTCCACATATTCAAGGTAATTGTTGAATACTTATAACATTGCATGATTGATGCTTACCATGGGATTATTTTTTAGTTGTTTTCTGCAAGGATAAATCATTGCAATGTGATTCCTTTTCCAACTGCTATGTGTAATGCATTGCAGGAATCAGTCATGGCTGCAGAAGCAAAGCAGACTTGTTATGAGGGCAGTTCTGTCCAAAGCTTTCAGTTCTACCTGGAACATTCGGGAGAGCACGAGGCCATTCTCCGGTGTGTTCACAACATCCTGCCAGGAGAATTTAAAAGGTACAAGAAAAAAGGCTTAGAGTGCTACACTACACTTGTTTTTAATCTTAACTATTTCTACCACTCACACAGACTTAGTATAGGTTGTGGGTGCCTTTTTTGTCTTTTTGTGCAGTTTGAAGACATAGAAATCATTTAGCTCATTGACTTAGTTCTTACTTCATGACTTCTCTCAGAATTTGGAAAATGTTCTTTCAAAGGGAGATGATATTGCCTATAATTTCATTCAGGTACAAAGCTGGCAGTAGTGCTGCAGTAACAGAAACATTAAGGGCCCTTGTGTTGGTCAAAAGTCAATTTTCCAACTCTGATAACATTGAAGTTGGTGGGTGGCGTTCAATTTAATTTAACACTCTAGCATGATTTTTGTTGTTGTTGATTGCTTTTTGACTTTAATTAATTTTAATCTTTTACAGATTTTAGGGCACTGTACACTGTACAGAGTAATGACAGATTATTGACAGATTGTTTACTAATAATAAAAAGTGCTTGTAGGATGTACTGTACTTTCTCATTTGATGAATGTAAAGTGGGTTGATATGTGCTTTCCATATACAGTCTCTAACTCTAATTACTGAGTGGTGTGCATAAATACACATGAGTTTATTAGAAACGTCTGGTACTAGACTTAAGCGGTAAGATACTACATTTTTTAAAATGTTTTATATTGGTTTTCTTAAAGAGAATGGAGAATGTTTTAAAGTCAGAAATATCAGCAATCAGGCCAAGAAACTGCCAAATTATTGGTATTAATGAACATCATAATGAAACATATTTTAGTTATTACATTAAGTGCTAATTGGGTAATACATGACATTTATTTTTAATTTTTTTATTTTCCATCTCTCATGTGTTGATGCAGAATTGGAGCATGTAAAAGCAGTCTGGATGTTCTTGGTGTAGGAAGTGGTGGAGGTAGGTGATGAGAACTGGTGACTGTTTGAACACATGTTGTGGTTTGTAGAAGTAGTTTTGGCTCAGTTACTAACTGTAGTGCGTGAAGGCAAAGATCAAGAGCAAAAGATTGCATTATTGTGTGATCTATGTGTTAAAAGAAGCAGTTTTTTTAAAGACCAGAGGAAAATACACTGTTCCATGATTTTAAAAAATTAACCAGTGACTTTGACTTAATCGTCCACAAAAGTCACATTTACTGTAATCAAGAACTATGCAAATCTACATATAGTAAATGTCCTATTTATATACAGGATGTAAGGAGATTATCAATGTATCAAAGCTGCCCATATGAACATTGATTCAGTTTGTGGTTGCTGTAATCATTCCTTCTGTTCATACTGACTGAAGAGATGTGCTTTCAGTGTAAGTGATGGGGGACAAAATCCACAGACCCATTTTTCTGTGAAAAAATACATGCAAAGGAAGCTAATATGACTTATGCATCCAAACTTGCAGTCTTTCTTTTTTTTACAAAGTTCCCTCTTTGTGTTACTCTGTTACTGTAGTTCAGCAAGGAAACACTATCTGGGCAAACACAAGGAGGAATTGTGTCCTAAAAAGGCTGTAACTCTGATATGACTGAGTCAGACTGCTTAAGCCTCATACACACTTATTCCTAACAAATACATTTTGGTGCGTGAGGTTTTTACATTGAAACAGCATTACATTGAGGCAGTAGGATTTCAAAGTCTAAAGACTTCCTGTTTTATTCCAGGGGAAATGGATGCCCAGATGCTCACTCTACTGCAGTCTACATTTCCTGCTGTCCCGATCACTGCTGACATTGTGGAGGGCAGCGCTCAGCTCACAGACAACTTCAAAGGTATCAACAATTCAGAACGCCATACAGTGAATTTTTTTTTTTTTTATCACTTTTAGATTTGTATTTTTTCTTTGTCTTCTTCACCTGATCATAATCTGCAATTAGGTCATTAGGTTTGTTATATAAAATGTCTTCATTAACTGTTTTCTGTTTCTTTATGTCCAACTTATAGCTTTGGTAGCAAAGACCACCAACCTTCAGAAGATCCCATTTGCTTGGTATATCATGCACAGTGAGGACTATGAGAGGCAAGTCAAAGAAAAAGGAGACTTGAAGACTTTTGACTTCATACACATGATTCAGGTATTATAAGTTTGCTTTTTGGACATTCAATTTAAAAATGATGGCATGACAAGATGATTTTGGGTTCACTTTCTGGCCTCTGAGCTTTGCATGTTGCAAGTGAGGACTAAAGATTGCTGTGAACTGTTGGTAGAATGTCAGTCTTACTTTGTGTATGCAATGAAATGTATTTAGCTCCCAAATAAGTCCTCAACTGCTGCTTGAATTCACTGGGGAGCATATCAGCAGAACCTTTTCTGCCAAACAAAAGTGGACAAAGATCAGTGTTATAAATAATCGTATATACTGCATCCTCTGACATAGCCTAAATCTCCATGGCACAGCTACAGTGACTAGAAGACACTTCAAACGGTGGGTTTGAGTGAATGCAAGCTTAAATCCAAAAGGTTAAATTACAGGTTCCCCACAACTCTCTCCTTAACAGATGATCTACTATGTGGATAACCTCGCCGACACCATTAAGTTCTACCATAGCCTTCTGAAGAACAATGGCAGGCTTATGATCATCATTGAAGCAGGTAAGTAGAACTAAGTTTTCCATACTGCTTTCTGTCCTTCTTCCTCCTAACCTGTGTCTTAACTGAAGAGCAAAGACATGGATCACTCTGTTTGCCGATATATTTCTTCTGTAATTAATGTGTTTAATCTCACAATATGCAGCTAACGGTGGCTGGGACACCCTGTGGAAGACATACAAGAAGGATCTCTGTGTCGACGCCATCCAAGAATACCGCTCATCAGGAGAGGTAATTTCCTGCCTGAAGAGCCAGGGTCTGAAATATGAGGAGCACGTGATTCCCAACACCTTTGACATCACTGAGTGCTTCAATCCAAGCAGCCAGACTGGTAAACGTCTGCTGAATTACATGACAGCGAATGATAACTTCTACCAGTCTTTCTCTCCAGAGATCAGAGCAGGCATGTTAGAACTTCTCAGAAACAAGTGCAGCACTGAAAAAGATGGCAGGGTGTTATTTAACAGTAATATGAGCTGCATACTTGTTTATGCTTGAGTATGTACTGTACAGTCTTGCATTTACTTTACCTTGCCATATGCTGAAATGCAGCATATTTGCTTGTTGCTAAAATCAAGTTTACCATGTGCTGTTGCATTCACCTCATTTACTCAGTATGTTTACCAAAATACAGTTGCTGTTGACTGATTAAAATCACTTCCACATTACTTACATAGTAAATCTATTGTAAATTAAATCACATCACACAGCATCAGGAAGGGGACCAAATCCAGTAGCATTTGAGTAACCCTGGAAACATTTTCAGTTGATAACTAAAGAAATATTTCAAGTTTAATATCGTGAGTGAAATTAATTAAATCAAATGATATCACATGAAAAGATTTGCTTTGTATTATTTATTTTTTTCCATCCAAACTTGTCCAATACAACAATTGAGTTGCCAGTTGGTGGAAAAGTGTGTCATTTTGATGATGGATTGATTCCACTCTCTTGTCTTGTCTTGTCTTGTACAGTAAATATGAATCTTAAGCCAGCAGCTGGTTAGTTTAGCTCAGCATAAAGACTGGAAGCAGGGGAAGCCTGGCTCTTTCCAAAGGTAATCAAATCCACCTACCAGCATCTCCAAAGCTTACTTATTTACACTTTAATTTGTGTTAATTATTTGTTTGTCTGCAAAAAAAACAAAGCATGAAAACAGCATGTGTTTTATCAGGGTGTTATGTGCCAGACTATTTCTATCTTCATCTCTTCCAGTAAATTTACTACATCCACTGTTTAATATAGTCATAGTAGAATATAGTCAAGTAATTCATTCAAAATTAAAGACTGCTGTTTTTTGTTTGTTTGTTTACAAATATGCTTAAAGATGCCTAATATAATTAGAAAGAGCTAGATTATTCATAAAAATAACCTTTTTAAAACTTGAGCTTCCCCATAATGCTGTTCACCATAAGGCCAGCAGATGGTACTACATGTCTGAGAATACAGCTGATGCTGTATCTGTGCTCCATTGCAGTAAATCCAGTAGATGGCACACTGACTTTACATATAGCTATGGCATTACAGCCAAGGGTGACAACACTAACTTTAATCAAACGTAACCAAAAACAGTATGCCTAATGTGTGAAAAAAAGTAACACAGTTGGAGTCACTTGTTATTTGACTCCTGTACTTTCACTTCCCACTCAGCCGGCTAACACATAGACATTTCTAACAATGGCATAAACACAAAATCACGTCAGACCGCCGTGGTCTTGTCTCAAGCTGTCTTGCAAATGTATTCTGGCTGCTCATTTACCTCATTAGTGTTAATAGATCCGTAATTGAAATTCATCAGAAATTCTTGTCAGTGCACTCCCCCCTGATGTCAGTGGGCTTTCAGCACCTGCTCAGGCTCCATTACCAGGGGTCCTCGCTGGGCCCTCTCATACCACAGAGTGACAGAGCATTAGTCATTGAGATAATCAACCTCAAGACACTGTTTGCAGCTAATGCTCTTCAAGAACTATTTACTTCACATGCCAGTTGGTGTCTTATCATAGAAGAAGTTTTCTGCTAGATAAATGTAATGAAATGTTCACAGCTCACCTTGTTTTCGAGGTGATTGATTATACTTAGTCGTGCTGAACAGCTGGGTACTTTTATACTGTTAGCTGCATAATGTTTTTATTTACTGCTGCATGCTTATCTGATGGCATATGACAAGCATGTCTCTCCAGAGTTTCTGATGTTGAACATTTAGGTTACGTTTCTCTATGAACCTCGTCGGCTTTGTATTGTGCAGGCGATGCTGTAACAATAGTAAAATATGAATCCATAAATACTTTTTTGCTACTTTGTAAATGTCAGACATTGCAGCTGTGCCATATGTGGTCATGGTTATGAGAAGCATCCATGTAAAAACTTTCTCTTCAAAAAAGAGCAACTTTCTTCAGTCCATCTGGCTAGCTATCAGAGCTGAACCGCCAGCCTCTGGCTTTATGTTGCTCATCAGTGTACCTTTACACTTAGTGTAATGAGGAAACAGGCCATGTGTTCAAAATGTGAATAGTATTATTATTTTGTCTTGACCTGAGTTAACCTCAGTTATTTTTTTAAATTTCTGATGCAGTGACATGCATTGCATGTGCAATGTGCTCTGTGTGTGTATGCCTAAATAACAAGCTTGATTTAAAATGAGAAGCAGACTTTGCAGCATGTCTTGTTGCCTTTCAGTGCTTAGGGTTTGTGCAGACTTGACTTCAGGTGAGCCAAGGTTGACTTAAATCTCCAGCAATGAATTAAATACATGAATGATTTGTGAATGTTTGGTATCAAGGAAACAAAATGTACCCTAAAAAATCAACACATACACAATATCGACACAAGAATAAAGCAAGATATATTAATTAAAAGGTGCACAAAACATTTTTCTTGAAACACTTAATACACACTTGACCCTCCTAACATCAAAACACCAATTTACACCTGCAACAAAATCATTAACAATATAAAAGTGGACTGGACTGGAGCTGCTACCCCCGCGACCCGATACCGGATAAGCAGACGAAGATGGATGGATGGATGGATGGATGGATGGATATAAAAGTAAAGAATCTTGAAGGTAACTTCACAGCTAATGTTTTGACAAGATCAGATGTTTATACTGCAGGATGTACTCTGCTGATAACCTTTATAGAAATAACAAAATTAACACGTTTTCCAGCAACCTTCATCATTTGTGAAATTGCTTCCTTTTATTTCCAAATCTTATTAAAGATACAAATGTATAAGATCACTGCCTTATTTTTAAAGACAAAAACTGATGGCATTTTTCTAAGATAGATATTGGCTGCTTGGTCAGATTGACTGTCCTTTGCTCCCCTCTGTATGGAGAGTCAGTATCAGGCCAAAGGCGTCTTCTATATCAGCCATCATGTCAGTGTGCAGTCCTCTCTGAGACCAGAGCAGGACATCACACTGGCGCTAACATACATCACACACACTTTAATGGGCAGAGGCTGCGGCCGTCTCTTGAAATATAGCTTTGATACCAGTCCTGTAAATGGCTGGCCTCTGCGGCGTATTTCATTCTGGAGAATTAGTCCTGTTTAGCAGCTGGTGTTATATAGCAGCTGTCCTCCACAGCTCTGAGTCCGGCAAAATATGGCTATATATATTTGAATGTTGATTCCAAGGATTTTTTTTTTTCCTTTTGTAAATTCTGGCTTACATCAGTTAAATCACTATAAGGTGAAGGTGGAAATTCCAGTTGCAGCATTCCGTCTTTTTACTCTCAATGATGTTGAATTGTGTGGCAGAGAAGTGATCTTACAGCTTTACGCAGGTTTAAAACCTATCCAAGGTGATTCACCACAAATCAGAAAGGTTGGAATGGGTTTACCTTTGTCTGTCTCATTAATCTAGTGATTCAAGGCCTTATAGTCCAATTTGCAGGACTGTTCCTGTGGGTGTGAATATGGAGAACTGCCACAGATAAGCGATGGCAACATATTTATTTTGCAGGCCACATATTGCACCATTAGTGTGAGAGATAAACCAGGCCAAAAATGCCACTAATTGACCCCCTCTGTTCATATCGTGATCAATTACAGATAACACAACACATTTAGTGAATTCATTAATTATATATTCCAGTTTAGGCCTTTTGTTTTTGTGCTGCAACTGTGAAACTTCTCCTTGTCGAGAAGAAAAGTTTAAGTGAAAAATGGGCTACTTCAGAAGAATTCTCTGTGCCTGACAAACGGTGATAACAATTTTGAGAAACAACTTGATATTGACTCTAAGCCATGCTCTTTTAAACCCATATTTGCTCATTTGATATAGTGACAGAGACTCTCACTGTCACTTGTTCAATTTGTCAACTGACAGAATTCCTGAGGGTGAGATGCTCCTTAATTACACTTAGTGACGTTTACCCTCACTAAATGCCCCAATTCCCCTCACATGGTGCAGTGTTTGGGGCTGTGCTTTTCATTTACTGTTATGGGATGTGGAGACAAAAACAAGATAGCCTTTTGCAGTCTCAGTTGTTTTGCTCAAGTAGTTTTTGCTTGGATTACTGAGGTTAGATTGATATATTGGTTATCAGCAATGGAACAGTCCTTTTATTACAGATATCACTGTTACCGCTGATATGATTGACCACAGCTATATCTTTTTTTAGAATGAAAGTATATATTTTTTATTTTCCGTGCACATTTTATATGTTCATATATTTGCATAACAATGGGTTTTGTAAAGGAATTTTCCGTTTAACTTTCATGCATCCCACTGCATTGTCGATGTGTGTCAGTCTGCTTTAAAGAGCTGTTCCCCCTGCAGGAATTTAATAAGCCTGGAATTCAAATGGATTATATAAATTCATGTTTAGATGTTAAGTGACGCCGTTGCAGAGGATAAGCATAGAAGTCTTTGGTAAACACTATACTCTGGCATTAAAATGTCCATATTAAAGATACTGAATATTGCCATACTATCAGTGCCTTCAATGTATCGGCAGAAAGGCCTTTAAACCCTTATCAGTTGAACCCTACAGATCATATCTGCTGTGTTTTATTACTGTTATTACTGAGGATGATGTCTGTTACTTCTGCAGCTATGTTAGTGAACAGACACAGGACTTAAAAACTGATCATGACACAGAGCAATCCTGCCAGAAGTTAATACCGGTAGCAGGGATATTTGTACTTAATCCCTGTCAGGAAAAAAAGAAAATGAAACCTTACATTTCCCTGTAGATCTGCTATGGCTTTATTGTTCTTCAGTGCATTAATCAACTAGTATTTCGTCTTTTATTAAACGCCATTTCTGGCCCACATCCATTCATTGGATCTTAAATACCCTCCCTCTCATGGGCGCAAGCTTGATTGTGCATAGGAAATGAAGTTGGAAACTTTGGAGCTTTATTTAAAGTGCGGGTCCCTGGAGCGACCCCTCTGTCTTAATAACTTACGATCAGGATCCTCGGGTCCCTCCATTTCATTTCGCCTTGCTGGTGTTCCAGACTAAACCCATTCTAATGAAATGTTCTGCTAAACTGTGAAACGTTCTGTTTTCTATCCATAAAAAAAGTGTTTATGGCCGTGGTGAGGACCCAAACACAATAAAGATGGTTGTTTAACTTGATAAATCACAGTGCATGTGAATGGGGGAATATGCTATTTCATTTAGGAGCTGGGAGACACTATTAAGCTCACTTCAAATAGAGATAGGGGCAGTTTGAGGAGTTTCCCTGCAACGCTGCTGAGAATCTATGCAAAAATGTGGACCAGTATTTCTTATGCAGATTTGTTTGGAATTCCAAACCACAAATAGTGGCATTTTATTATGTTCTTTGTATGCTTTTATGTTTTTAATTGTTTGAAACGATTACAGCTTGAACAAATAAATTCCTGCATAGAAAACAGGCAGATGGTTTGCAGCACCTAAACGCCGGCAACTAAGTTATGAACATATGCACGTGTCTAATGTTATAAAAACATGATGAGGTTTAGGTTTTAAAATTCCAGGGCTTTGGTATTATTAAACATTCACAACACTTAGGTCGGGTTTCCCTGAATAAAATCATGATGGATGACCAGATATCAATCCACACCTACATGCAGCTCAGATATTTGTGTGTAGCATTTTTTCTGTCCTCACAAGGTTCGATTCTACTAGCAAATCAATACAGGTATTGATGGGAGTCAGATAAAAACCATTTTGGCTACCAGCTCTAATTCTTCAGCTGAATTGATTTCATTTTAAATGATCCATGTACATCCAGCGGAGCACGCCAGCACTGTGAGTGTGTTTTACCTTGACTTCATGCGAGAGAGACGTTATTCATCACCGAGAGAATGTCCCGTCTTCACACCCCAATAAAAAGCAGAGTAATGAAGCTTCTGTGGGTGCTGTCACCCCAACACTGCTTTATAAAGGATGACACAATTATATTTTACCAGCTCACCAAAAATGCTGACATGCCCTGGTTCAATAAAACGCAATCTGTACTGAGAGAATCACGCTGGTTTCTTCTCTCTCGAGTCATAGTTCATGAACTACAGGGTGCCGTTGGCTTAGGATACTCCTCAAAGCACATTTTCTCCTCACAATTAAGCCAGAAAAAAAGTGGTTGTGTTGATATTAAGAGTATGATATATCAGTTTTGTTTCAGAGCAGTTCAGTCTTGTCATGCTTACTTGTATCCTGTGCAACATATTCTTTCTGGCAGGGGAAATAGCTTCACAGGTCTTGAACTCCACATTTCCCCCTCTCAGAAATGCATATACAGGCATGACATTTGCCTCTGAGCAAACAGAGGCTAATGCTGCATTACCGTCAATCAGTCAACTTGGTAAATGTTTGTCCAAGTATGATGGATGATGTGTCAACAATATTAAAAGGCGGACGCTTCCTAAACCTGAAATCTTGCATATTCAGAGACAACCGGCGTGATGTTCCAGACAGCCGACCGCCGACGCCCTGCTGCTAGATGCTTACCAGTGGCAGGATATAGCTGCTTCTTAGCGGACGACATGTTTTTTTTTTTCCTTGGAGAGAGACACATCTGGCCTTGGATAATCTCTCCTTAGTTTTCTACTGTGTAATACATGCAAAGCTCTGCTCCATGTAATTCTGCAACTGCTCTTTTTTCCCCTCTGACAAGGGGGAAAAAGCCAGTAGTATGAAGTATATTGCATGTTTTTTAACCTACTCTCACAGTTGCCTGTGTGAGTAGTTTGTCTATACAAATGTGATTTAAACATAAATGTGGAACAGAACAAGAATTACAAAAGTACTAGTACTTAATAACTGATTTCTATTTTGTTTTAAAATGTATTTTTCATTCAATTTTCAGGCCAGGCCATATACAAACAAATGTGCCCTGGTGAGCAAAGTACAATAGTCAATGGCAGCTCAAAATGTGCTCCTACTGTATAGTTATTCATTAGCATTGTTGATAGGCATGCAAGCAATCCATAAAAATGTCACAATTATGCTTTGTGAAAGGAAATCAGGCCAAAATTGAGATTGAGCATCATGCCCTGTTAATGGTAATGAAATGTGCAGTGCGTAGCCCGATGCCTTGAGCTTAAGGAATATAATATGTACTAGCAGTGTCATACTTGTTTATTTATTAACAGAGAAATTGTCTGCTTCACTTGCTATCACTGAGGCTTGACAGCTGCAGAGTCCAGGTGATGCATGAGCCAATATGTGGACTAGAGAGGGCTCAACGTAGCACATCAATATGAAAATCAGTTTCTGGCAGAAAAAGCCCAAGGCAGTACATCCAGCTCCAAAAAGTGACTAATCTTAGGGTCATAAACCCTGCACAAGACGCCTACGGGCCTTTTTTTTAGAGAGACAGAATTCAGAAATGCCATAATTTCCCATTCCACAAGCCAAGGACCTTGCTCCTTGCATTAGCAGATTTCTTTTAATAGTGTGTGAAATAGTGGGGTTGCCAGAACTAAGCAAGAGCAAATAAAAGAGAGAAAGAGGGGGGGGGGCTAGTGAAAGGTGACCTTAGTCTCTGGAGCGTCAGATTAAAAACTTCAAATGCTCAGCCAGAAGCTCTCCTAAAGAAACAAAAAGACCACAGGCACAATGTTACAGTAGATGGAGGTGGCTGCCAAGTATCATCTTCTTACAGAGAGGGATTATGAATTTCACAAGGCAATTGTGGTTCCACTGGTGAGAATATTAGTTCACATATTGTTCTCTAGATCTGCATATATTTCTGTTTATTTTTTTCTTTTCCTGACTTTCAGAACTTCTCAGTAGTGGTTGGGTTCTGAAATAGACCACATTATGCAGACTATTTTGACAATTTTTATTCTTAAATAATACCTTTTATGACATGTTTAATATGACTTACATGAGGAACCAACATAACTAAGTCATTGATAGAATATATTGTGGCCATGTTTTCATGGTTGCAGACAAAACTGTATAAAAAGGACTATTGTGTCACGTTTCACACTTATATTGCAGCTACAGAAAATGTAACATATGTATGACTATGCCTTCTGCTTTTTGACAGTACTGATATATCTGCAAGTCACTAAATAAAACATCTGCTAATGAAACAATTGAATTGGCTTGATGCCCTTTATTTACATGTGGAAGGATACATTTAACAATGTGTTCTATAATGGCAATGTAGTGTTTGGGAAAAGAACTTTTCAAATTGTTTTCAAGCTGAAGTTATAGCATCCCATTGTTTAGCAATGACATTGTCCCCAACATCCTGCCGCTTATTTGAATGAGTGGACTTGCACATTATAGGTCAACAGGCAGCACTTCTCCAGTCCCTCCAGTGGCTTGACAATAACTCAGCTCGCTTAATTACAGACTCGGCTTCTCAGGAAAAAAAGAAGAAAAAAAATAGCAAGAAAATGATTTTACTCATGAGGAAAATGAAACAATGGCTCTCCAAATCCTTGAATGGATTTCTATCTCAAAGCTCATGGTGGAGACAGTTTGAACTGTAGCATCGTCGGGTACTTTAATTACTGTTCAATGACTTTACACTGAGTCCTTGACCTAGTTTAGCTACCTTATCAAAAAAACAGCCGTGCTCGGAGAAAATATTACTTTTTAAACTTTGGGCAGAGAGGAGGGCAGACAGAAAACAAGCTAATGGTATTGCACAAATACATGGAAGGGGACACAGCCCAAAGCCATTTGGAAAGCAATAGCCCATTCCAAGATGTGGCATCGGGCTGGCATCCACACAGCTCTTAAATTTCTTTTTTTGAGCCAGATGGCTATGGAATTACACATTTTTTAATCTAAAGCATGAACATCTCTAGGCTTGTGGAAATCTTCTTGGGATAGCCATTTTGGATTTATTTGCAGAGGATACAGTCTCTTGTCCTGGGGGCAACATTTGATGGTGAATATGAAGTTTGACACTGAATGTCCTGATTCCACTTGGTTATACTTTGAGAGATGAGACCATCTTTCACTGCACACTGTAAATGGGGTCTGGTGATTTAAACAAATAAACATGATATGTTTGGTTAGTTTGAAATAAACATAATAGCCTATATACAGTTTTAATATATAAAAACGAATAGGTACTTGAATACTAAAAGACAAAATTGACATTTTAGGAAATACACATTCGCTTTCTGCGGTGTAGTTGAGAAAATTGATACCACTCTCACATCTGTCCGTTAAATATAAGGCTACAGCTTGCAGTCAGTTAGCTTAGCATAAATACTAGAAACAGGGGGAAACCGCTAGCCTGGCTCAAAAATAGCTTGTTTCTTTAATTGCTAAAAACACACACAAGTATAAAAACAACCATTTGCAGTTTTACCAGGGGGTTATTTGCTGTCTGTTATTACTGTTACTTGGCTCAGAGCAGTTGCCAGGCAACCAAAGGAGAGCTAGGCTGCTTTTCCCTCTTTCCAGTCTTTTTGCTAAGCTAATTGGCTGCTGGCTGTAGCTTCATATTTAACGGTCAGCTATAAGAGTGGCTTCGATCTTCTCATCTCACAATTTCTATTCCTTTGAACTTATATTTTATATTTATATATATATATATATATATATATATATATATATATATATATATATATATATATATATATATATATATATATATATATATATATATATATATTAATCCCGGTTCATTTTATGCCTTGCAGATTTTGTCACCACACATGTGCCCACATTCTTTTACCAGTATGTACGGGAATGTGTCCTGGGACACTGTACACTTGTGATCGGATCACTCAGATCAGAGATCAACGACTAGTCTTCATAGACATTTCGAATTTTGTAAACATCCAGGACTAAAAGAAAAGTCTGGCAGGTGCTCAGTGCTTTCCACACTGTGAATGCAACATCAAGCAATGCATTTAAAGGTTAATTAGAAAAATTATCTGTTGAGTTGAAAACAAATGGTACCACGGAGTCCCCCTGCTGGCAGACGAGTTAATCAATGGCAGGTCTTCTTGCTGGTCCACCTGCGATCCGTCTCCGTCACTCTGCTGACAGTCCCTGCGGGCCGCTGAGAGGATACGCTCCATCGAACCGCTGTGACTAGCCTGCTAATGAATACAGAGAGGAGCCCAGGACGTCCAGACGCCCACAAAACGGCTGGGAAGACTCCTCTGGCTGCTCAGATCATTCTCTGGCCTGATGTCGGCTCAAATGAAGCGGAACATGGCTGCTAGACTGAGAGAGCAGAGAGAAATGCCACTCACCATGGGCAGTGATTGCGTTGATGTTTGAGATTCATTCAATGAACCCCAATAGATCCCTAAGGGTGAGCGAATAGATTGCCGTTTATGGTAGATCTGATAGACAGGGTTTAATATGTATGAAGATTATGCTGTAAGAAAGGTAATACAAAAAAACTACTTCTAATGGATGGATGGTAACGTGGCCGGGTTTAATGCCAATCCAAATGAACACATTTTGTATGGTACATTTAAAGTTCCTAGGGTTTAGAAACTGAAAAGGATATTAAGACAGATAGAAAGACATTTACAGTAGTGCTTGACTTCACAAAGTAAAACAGGTAGCATTTGAACATAGTCTCGGGCTATTGAGTCAGCCATGTTGGGTGCCTTTAGCAAAGCTTGCATGCGCACACAAACAAAAGCTGCTGATAATGGAATTTCTGTCAAACAGCTCCATGGAAGGTGAGTGTTTCTCAAGAGTACATAGTGATGAGTTTAGAGCAATAATGTTGAGAGCTGAATATAATATACCAAACATCAATGAGTAAATGTATCCACATTGCAATGATCCTGTTAGATGACTTACACTTGATTCAAAAGCATGCCTGTCTGGGTCAGAGTGCTATGTCACAGCTTAATTTATTGTCCCTGCTGACATTCACGGCAAGCCATTAGAGAGCGCGCTGTGCTCATCCTTTTATTAGCAAACTAAGTAATACCAGCTTCAAATATTAACTGTGCCATCGACACAGTAATAGGATGGAAAGTGAAGGGTGTTGGAAGCCTATAACTCAACACAACATAATTTAGTTGTCTGGTACTTTACAGCCTCCCACTACGTATTTCAAAACATGCAGTTCAGTTATTAATTTCCCTAACAATGCTGTAATTCTATATTCTAATAGCACAATATAAAATTATATAAAAAACTCAGCACATTAGCAATTTAGTCCCTGATCTTGGAGAGTTGTTCATGTAACCTCCAGGCCAGTACTTAATGCTCACACTGGTGCTGTATTTACATTGATTTTTAAAGGTCCCATATTATGCTCATTTTCAGGTTCATACTTGTATTTTGGGATTTTACTAGAACGTGTTTACATGCTCCGGGTCTTTTGCATCGTGCTCTCTGATGCTTTGGCTACATTGAACGCATAACGTATGTGGACCGTCGCATATTTGCTGCAGAATGTATCTTTTAACCTGCTACACATGCACACGGCGTAGAATTGTGTGAGTCACTGGCATATGCACCACTACCCACTGCTCTCATGTCCCCTTGTAGCCAGTTTCATTGATTATAGTGGAAGTGTAGTTTTGGAATGTCCGTTGTGCATAAGTTACGCATGCAATATAGCCAGTCCGTAAGTCTCTGCACCGTCATTGCAGCCAGGGAACGACTGGAGTGACTGTAACGGCACTGTAGCAGCACTTTCTACCTATATATAGTATTGTTATGACATCACAACCATACGGTACAAGTCCTGTTGGCTCGTTTAAAGGCCCAGTTTCTGAATTCAGGCCTTGCGCATTTCTCTATGGATTGAGCATTTTGATACTTTCACAGTATTTATAAAGCACCCTGACCTGCTTTATAATCAAAAAATAATCTCACTTCTCAAAATATAGGACCTTTAATGTTAGCACTGGCCATCTTCATTCAACCTCATCTACTCAACACCAAAATGTTAGTTGGACTCCTACAGTTTAGCACTAAACTAAAACCAGTTTTCACCAAAATTGAGGCTGATTTACACAAAATCTAAACTGCTGCAGTTAGTCAAGATTCATCAGCAGATCTCATCACGAATCCAAGTGAGACTTGAATCCCTGGGGATGAGGCCATATGTTAGCAGAGCCAGTCAGTGAAGTGACGGAGAGCCGGCCACGGGGAGCCTTTTCCTGCAGGTGCTACAGGTACACTGCTGGCTGTCACAGCACAGACACACACAAACACACACACACACACACACACACACACACACACACACACACACACACACACACACACACACACACACACACACACACACACACACACACACTCATGGCCAATACTTGCTTTTTATTAAATATAAAACAGTGTTATCTGGCTCTGATATGATGGATGTGACACACATTTGTTCGTTCAATTCTGTACCGGTTGTCTATGGAAAACCCTTCACCTGTTTTTTTCGATTCTGATCAACAGTACGCATACACTGTCTGTTTCTTATTATTTTTCTTGTTAACATCATCCAGATGCTCAAATGCTCTCTTTCAGATTTTAGTTTCCCAGACTACTTCATTCTGGAAGAAACACTGAATACTACTAATACATACTATTCATTTTCTCATATCAATGTGGTGTAGGTCAAATACACTGAATACTATCAGTTAAAAAATATGCTAGTGAAATTCTAGTAATGTGTGAATAGCTTCTTATAGTACATACATGCTTGCTGTATGCTGCTTTTTAGCATTATATTTTTCATTTGAGTCAAAGGGGCTTTAGAATTAGCCCAAATAATGAACAATTAGAAGCTGAAACTTTGTTAATAAATACAACACATAGGAGGATAGTGACACTCTGAAGTAACTTACATTTACAATGGCTGCTGCTAGGTAAGTCAAATAAGGTTGAATGACAGTTGGCAGCATTTGTCAGCTAGAAGAAAACAACAATTTCACATGAGTTTTTTAAAGCAATGGGAGACATATTAAAAGAGGCCAAATCATTGGTGCTCATACTGCTGCAACATCAGTCAGAAACACTGCACATTTATTTGAAGGGAACAGTCATCACATGCCATGCACAGACCAACTGCATTGGCAAAGGTTAACAGCAGTTACAAGTTGAAACTAAGGAACAGGGATATGACAAATATATCTGAAAAGTTTGTAATGGTCTAGAAGAATTCTTTATGTCCTTTAACAATATGTTTTTGTCGTTTTGTCTTTAAAAACTCGTTATGATACTACAACCTGTAACAAGTAGAACAATCTGTGTAAATATAAGTAAAACATAAATGTTGATAGACGGTCATTTCTTAAAATTAACTTTATTAGGAAATCAGTTTACAACAGCATTCCAAAGCTGTTTCGGCCTTCTTCTCTGATGCCTTCTGGGCTCTGAGCTGCAGTAAACAACTTAACAAAAAGCACAACCTACAAACTTTTCACAGTGCGTACAGTAAGTACATGTGTAATATTAGCAGGGTTGGCGTCATAAACTGCCCCTGGAAGACCATAATCATTGTCCTATGAGTGATAACAGCCACTTCATTTAGTTCTACATTGACTATGATAGGGCTCATTCACTGTGATCCTCAAACGACATTATATTATGAGGAACACGGGCATGTCTTTGGTGTGACGGCGCGGGGGTGTGAAATCATGTTCCCTTTCATCGAAAGAGTTACGATCAGTCAAGTTGGGCACATAACAAATAGCAGGCTTTGCGCTTTTATCAGCAATGCCGTGACCCTCAACACTGTGACCTCATCATTAATATGGGAAGGCCGGATGATAGATCAAAGCATGGTTCAGTGGAGCATCCCTGGGCCAGAGCTGGCCTTGAATCGTTCATCACATCATCCCTGTGGGGACTTTACGATGGTCCAGGGAGAAAGGATGCTCTTGAGGCTGTCACATTTGTTTTACCGCTTTTGATAATGGCTCCTTTTTAAAAGATGATACACGCAGACATTTCTCATTAACACATGGCTGTGATTTTAGCTGTGATGGCATCCTCTCATGTTAATACAACTGGACTGTAACAGAGTGGTTTCTACAATCTGTTTCATACTTTTGTTGGTTCAATGTGGTTCAAATAAAAAAAATGAAATAGAAAACATAGACTGCTTAGTTATATATAAATAGTGAATGAGCCAATAATGAGCTAATACAGGCTGATCCTGTTGTTTATTTCATAAAGACATGTCAATAGTAGGAGAATGCTGTGCACTCTCATATTCTGTTTTTAATGTCAATTAAATTGCATTTAATTGTAGGAAAATGGAGGGGTGTGCTGCCAAAGTATTTCTCTATTCAAAGTAATGTTAGTGTGAGCTTGAAAGCAAACCCAGCATATTTGAGTGTGTGTGTCCAGTCACTCCTGCTACGCAACAATTTTAGTCAGATTTGCCACTCCTGAATCCATACAGTTTTCCTTATCTACTAATTGTAGATACAAGTGTATGTTTGTGTGTGAGTGATAATACCACTAAGAGCAAAAACAGGCAGAGTGAGAAGGCTGTTAAGGTTTAACCATAGACAGAATATAAGAATGGACCAACAGATCCCGTTGCTCTGGACGGAGGCCAGTGAAGGATATTAGAAGCACTTTTCCGGTGATGGCTAAGCGTTACTGCGCAGCCTCCAACTGAGAGAGACGACGTAAATGTGCCGTGAGCAACCTGTCTGAAAGTTGTAAGTCTCCTGGTAGCTGTGCCAAGAGAAATCTCAATCATTCCGAATCTTGCAGAGACGGAGAGCGTAGGTATATGTAAGGAGATAACATAGGCACAGGCTAATTATTGCTAACTAAAATGCTAGTTAACATTAGTAATTAAACTTAAACAGCTAATGTAAGTCGAAACTGTCTGCGAGCTTCTCCTGTACTGTACGGTAATTCCTCTACTATGCGACAGTAAGTCTCGTGGTTATGACACAATCGTTAGCCTATTTTTTACAAAAACGTCTGCTACGGAGCCATAACGTGAGATACAAGGTAATGGAGCCTTTTATACATTGTCGTGTTTCTTTAGAAATAAACAATGGACAAATAAAGTCTTTAAACGCTTCAGATGTAAAGTTATTCCCTGTCAAAGTGATGTCAAAATGAATGACAGTCAATGGAATGCTAACGGGAGGTGAGTGCTTATTAGCATCATAATGGCGCCATAGGAGTTTCGGATTGTGAGGAAACGCTAACCCCCTTGGGTTTAACGGCACTTGTGTGTACTAAGAGGATTTGACAAACATTCTCCAGAAAATGTTGCCTCTTTAGTCATGGGAATCGATCAAATAGGCAACAGGCATGGGTCCAGTCACAACGGTTGTTATAGGTCATGCGTTGAAGCAGGAAAATCACCAATGAAACGAGCCCTCTATCTTAATCTGCATGTGGTCAGTTTGCCAAAATAAATGTCATCCTGAACCAGTTAGGGACTGAGTGGATTATCAAATCCTCCAAAACTGATAATAAACATGGCTTTTCCTGGTTATGACGGCAGGAGTAAGTGTTGTATGACTGAGAGAATAATTTGATTTTCCTTGTATTTGAGTCAATGTTGAATGACCTGATTTCAGTTTCAGTTTAGTTTTGCACAAAGGTTTCAGCTTTGTTTTTATGCTTAAAAAGGGACTTTTTTAAGGTTCTGTTTGTGGCACAGTGCATTACATTGAGTCACAAATGCACATGCCGGTAATCATTTTAACCAAAGTAGCTAAAGCTGGCATTAACAATTAGTCATTCATGCTACTTTATGTTGAACCAGGAGCTGCATATTTTTACATGAGTATAAATAGTTTATAAGGTTGGATCAGTTGTCTCAGTTTCATTGATATTGAAAAGATTGATTTTAGCCCAAGGCGTAAATTGATTTATCAATTGCTGAAGAGATTTAGTTTAGAATTTTTATTTTGAAAACCATAGTACACAACTGAAGAAAACGTGTTTCACTATTTTCATAATATACATTTTTTTGACAAGTAGCTATTATACAAAATATTGACAGGGATGACTTTGTGGCATACTGTAGCGTACCATTTCTTCATCTTAAAGACTGCATTATTATTCCGTGTTACATTTTCTGATCAAATTCAGCTGTTATAATTAAGTGAAAATGAACTGGGAATGCATTTACCAGCTTGTCTTATCTGATTACTTTTTCTCAGAGACCAACATCACTCACATCTGGACTGAATACTGTTTAAGAGCAACAATAGTCATATGCCAAATCTTGTCACATTATTGATCCTGAGGTTCTGAGTCTGCAGGGTCAGCTGCAACAACAATAGTTCCTCTCACAACCTTTTTAGTATCTCATTTTAGATTAGACTACCTGAGGCAAGTTTTGACACAGGTATCACTACTCAGTATGACCCTTGCAAGTGAAGACCTTATCTAACTTTAGTAATTGCTGTCTTCATATGTATTATTGTTATACTGCATTATATTGATTATTGCACTGACCTTTGTAACCACTACTAACCTTTTTTGCATTGTTATAAACTGTTACAGTTACAGTTTAACAATGTCATATCTATTATCTCTCTACATCTTTTTATCTTTTGACTCATATATGTGCAAGTAGTTTTAGTTTAGTATTTTAAATTGAACAATCTTGCAAAGCAGCGCAGTTTAGGCAAATATAGTACTAACATCCAAATATACATAACATATAACATATATAATATCATCACACTGTAAAAATACTCTGTTACAAGTAAAAGTCCTGCATTGAAAATGTTACTTAAGTAAAAGTATGTACGTTTCATCAGGAAAATGTACTTAAAGCATTAAAAGTTTTTAAAAAAATGCAGAAGAATCCTCACATTTTAGAAACTGGAAACGATCAAAAGAGTTCTGTCTTTGATCGGCTTATCATTTCAGCTTGACTTGTAGGCCGTTATATTGTTAGGTAGTTTAATTTCTAATGAAACATTGTATTTTATAAACTACATGGGTTTTATGTGCATCGATCTTAATTTGTAAAGTAACTAGTAACTAAAGCTGTCAGAATAATGTAGTGGAGTAAAACATACAATATTTCTCTCTGAAATGTAGTGGAGTAGAAGAAGAAAGTAGTATGAAAAGAAAAGTTTCAAGTACCTCAAATTTGTACTTAAGTACAGTACTTGAGTAAAGGTACTTTGTTATATTCCTCCACTCTGCTCTCAGCACATCACTGAATCTGTGTGATGCTTACACTGACTAAAACATTAGAACCTAAGATTCCACAGCGTTTAAGTAGTGGACATAGGGTGAATTTACATAGCCGGGTCTCAGTTTCAAGATTTATTGTTGTCTATATTGCTGCCATATATTGTATTATAATGCTAAGAAGTAATACAATTTTTTTTTACATAACAATTGCCCCATGGAGCATACATGGCACAAATGCTTCCCATAAAACAAGTTTAGAAATCTGTTATAAACTCACTCAACATTTTTTCTCATTGGCCTACATGACTTAATATTTTGTTAAAGTCCAGCCAGCCATATCCCTCAGGCTACTTTTCACCTACAATCAGAGGGAGAGTTTCTTTCACCACAGACAGACATAGCTCAACATCTACAGGTAGCAGCTGACATGACTATTAGTCTTTCTTCTGGTACTTGCAGGTGTCAGACTCGCCGGTGCTCACTTGTCAGAGCTGCTCTGTGTGCTGTCTGAGGTGATTCATCTTCTTGCCAGCATCATTAACTTCCTTGTGAAAGGACTGGTAGAAGGAGACTACAAGCAGTGCTCCAAAGAGTTTATGTGCCTTGTCAGGAGCTACTTTCCCTCCTCTGTAATCAGATCGAAACTTCTCCATCTGCTATCTACTTTTTTTTGCTTTTAATTGTTGTTCTCAGTCTTCTCTATCTCAGGATGAAATAAAGTGTCCTGAAAACCCTAGAAATGCAATATTTAGTTAATTGTTTAAAATGTTTCATGAGTGAATTAATCTTATCCAGACACCAGTCAATAATAGAACAAATGTTGTAATTATGATTACAGAGTTAAGGAACTTGCAAAAAAATACAAAGAAGACACATGGTCATGTTATTAATGCAGCCACGTTTATCATCAGTAAAAACAAATAAACGGACAACGGCATAAAAAAAAACACCCTAGGCACTACTCTATTTTGTAATTTCCCCATTAAATTAATGAGTTTCTGTCTTTCACCATTAATTGCTTCATTTCAGTTGCAGCTGCAGATGTTTCTTTCTGCAATAGTATATTCCCTGATTGTTTGCTTTATTTAGGCTCCTAAATGAAAGCACTTAATTAGTGATTGGAATGTAGAGACCTGTCAAATTAACCCTTTTTCCAGTACATTACATTTCTGCATTAGACCAAAATTAATTCTAACATTGGCACAACATATAGGTCACACTTGAAAGAAATGATAAATCTGGGCTTGATGAAACTCTGAATGTTCAAAGATGTCATTGTGTCCTCCTGTGCCTGAGACTAGGGCTGGGACGGTTACCGCATTACTGCAATACCGCGGTCACGTGACGCCTACTGCGGGTCTGAGCTTTCCACCGTCATCACCGCAAAAAAACATTGGCCTGCACATGTGTGCACGTTGTGTCTAATGACATGGATTTATTGATTCTAATGACATGGCTTGTGTCTGATGACATTGTGTCCTACATGGATTCAAGGTATTCTAAACAAAACTTATCATCAAAAGACGTGTATTACGGTAGGAAAGGCAAAGACATTTCTCCGTTCTCAGCTGAGGTGGACACATTAACGTTACAGTTGCAGTGTTTACCATTGTACATTAGCCTAGCAGCTAGCAGAGTTTCCTTCTGTTTATAGCTTTATCCCGATAAAATGGCACGTTTCGTAGCCTAAAACAGAGCGGCTTATATTGGTAGAGAGAGGAACAAGTTAGCGGACTGTTGAGTCGCCCTCTCTGCTCTCTATCTACTCAGCTGCTAGACGGGCTGCACTCGGGCTGCAACATGTTGTAAGGTTTAAACCAATGTTTTTACAGGGGTAACTCCATTCACTTTACCGGCAGTGACAATAGATAAAGCCACCATGTCTTGAGAAGCTCTAGCTTGTTGTTTTATTGTTATTTTTTAACTAGGGCTGTCAGTGTTAGCGTGTTAATCATGATGCGATTAAGGGCCGAGCATAATGTGTTAATTTTCTTTAATCGCATGCCGCTATTTATTAATTGGCGGAGAAAGACAGCAGCAACGCAATTCTGAATGGAGCTTTTTATTTTCCAAAACTCCAGGACGGCTTAGAAGTCGAAAGCCATATGCACATTGTGTAAAGCAACCAAAGCACGTCAAGCTTGAGCTACCATCTACGAGCTAAGCATAGTAGTACAGTTAATGTGACTGGAGAGTGCTAGTTGCCGACCTGAGGATGAAACCAAATCCCCAAATAATACTACAGCTCTTGCGAAATGGGTGGCAACTAACTGCAGACCTGTCAGCATCGTAGAGGACTCGGGTCTTAAAGACGTACTACGGTTGGCATGTTCTGACCTGTCTCATTGCCGTCGAGGGGGACAGGAGTTTCACGCATACACAGCCTGTACGACACGGAGAAAGCAGCCCAACTGGAACTGCTGCAAAGTGCAAATGCTGTCTCATTAACCGGGGATCACTGGACGTCAGTGAGTAATCAAAATTATTTTATTGACTCTATATTCAAATGTGTGACTAGATTCATACATCTTCTTTTATTTACAGTAAATAAATAAATAATAAACAAATACAAATCTTAAAGTCAACTTCATAAAGCAACTTTCTTTGCATATATTTGATTCCCAATCAAGATACACTGGTAAGAATTGCTTTCCATTGTTAATATGTACTTAAAAACAGTTCTGAAATGCAAAATAATAGAATTTTAATCATGTGATAAAACATGCGATTAATCGCGATTAACTATAGAAATTCAGCGATTAATCACGATTAAGAAAAAATGAATCGTTTGACAGCCCTACTTTTAACTCACTTTACATCATCTTTGCTATCTATTTTTCCTCTTTTCCTCACAGCGGCACTCTACTCTCCATTACCGCTCGCTCTCCTTGCGCGACCACACGGGCACTGACGTCACAACGTAAGGGGGTTGCGGTATACCGCTCTACCGCAGGAATTTCTTGCATTTCAACCACGGTAAGAAAAAATCCATACCGTCCCAGCCCTACCTGAGACTACAGCATAACAGTTCATGAAAATTACTGAACCCTGAATCTACTACGTATTATTGTTGCAAATGTTTTTTTTTTTTTTCATGGTTTTTAGAAATTCAGCGTCTCTTAAAACCTCTATTACATTTTTTTTTAATTATCAGCAAAATGAGATGTGTTAGATCTTCGAGACTGCTTTCTTCAGGAAGAAAATCAAAGGGAGCTCACCCCCTGACCTTTTTCTCCAAAAGATACCTCTTGTTCAGCTGCTTGATAACAAGTTATTATCCAATATGGCAGCCTTTTGAAAGCTAGTGAAAAGTGGCAGAGGGTCTGTGCCGGGGTGTTATTAAACTGGAGTATGGACTCTTAAGGACCGATATAGACTGTCCTTCAACCTCAAAGCATTTTATTATGAAACCACACAGCTTCAAATTCTTTTTGGGTCTTGTCTGTTTTACAGTAGGTTATTTTAGAGGGACTATTTTACCATGCTACTTCTTAAGCTTTCTGTCTGCAAGGAGATATAGATCAGAATTCTATGAATATATTACTGTCAGATATGTTCATTTCAGTTAGCCCATTATTGCCTATGGCTTTATTTATGTCATTAGAATTTAATAATACTTGAAAGTACATGCATTCTTTGAACTGATGCAACTGTGAATGTAACTACTGTTTGTTGCAGAACTAAATCCTGTTTTAATGAAGCTGTCACCAATGATAGCTAAAAGTACATTCTATGTAATACTATGCAGATAATACACGGTACTATGAACCTAGTGCAGAGGATGATGGTAAAATTGTTGTTCCCTATCGTTAAGCACTGCAGGGGTAGAACATTCCCAAGATGTTTCTCGCTCCTTGTTCAATAATGCAGCTCATAGCGAATACACGGCCAGTTGTTTAGGATGATTGTTTGCTCTAAATATGTTGCAGACAATTAAGCCAGCAAACCTCCTACTTGGATTTACAGTGTTTGTTAATAGGGTTATAGAAGGGAGCAGGAGGGAGAAGAGAGAGAGAGAGAGAGAGAGAGAGAGAGAGAGAGAGAGAGAGAGAGAGAGAGAGAGACAGAGAGAGAGAGAGAGAGAGAGAGAGAGAGAGAGAGAGGAGAGTGCTAATAGGAAAAAAAACACTGAATACAGGGGGAGTTTCATCTCTTGTGTCTCCACTTGATTAGTTTAACAGCTCCTTTGATCTTTTGCTGTGATTGAAGTGTTTAAGTGGAACATGAGGAGCAATGGCACAGCCAGAGAGCAGGCGCGGAGTAATGTGCCACCAAATGCCTATGAGGCACAACACCTTAATGTCAGGGGGAAATTAAAACACTTTTCCATTACCGAGGCTGTTGAATCTTAATTCATTTGTCCACACACAATACAAAGTAGGTGACAAGGTCAGTAAATACTCATTGAATAAGATGTGAATGTTGACCTTTGAGCGCAGGTAGAAATGAGAACAATTTCAAAATACATATATGAGAGGGAGTTCACATATTTCAGTTTTGGGAGTGAATGAAGCCTTTGCACTGAGGGGCACTTTCCATCGATTAAAGATACCCTCAGCAACTTTGTAAATTCACATCTACAAATGGCAGTGAGGGTTAACTTTCAAAATCTTTAAACCTTGGATTTTAGAAATCCACATGACGTCAGTAAACTGCAAAACATCTCACTCATGTTTACCAATCTAGGTGCTCAATGCTAAAGGAACAGCACATATTCTAGCACATCCTATATAGATTCCATCCAAACCTGTTTAGCTTGTGACTCCTTAAACAAAGTAATTTCTACTTGCCACCAGGGTTGCACGACATTGACAAAATGTGATATTGCGATATTGATTATGAATATTGCGATATCGATATTAATTTTGATATATTAAAACATGTACAGTTACAAAAGTTACGGGAAAACGCTTTCAAAATATATTCATAACAATATAGTGCACAGTGAGACTTATGTACGGCTCCGTAGTGTGGCTGGACCCCAGGTCGGTCGTAGATGAAAAATATTCAATCTTTCCAACTCCAAACTCTGCCTGCACTGCGTTTCTGCACTGTTCAAAAGTTGCAGGATAGCTACCTGTGAGAAATAATTGCGGGATGGGATTTGATACTGTTTGTCTAGCTCATTCAGAAGTGTCTTGAAGCCTTTTTGATCCACTGTGTGGATGGGCATCATATATTTGGCCAAATAGTACGTTACAGCATTGGTGATTTTGGTATGCCTCTTCGAATTCTTGTCGTACTTTGTGCCACTAGCAAAAACACTCGCTAGCAAGGCTTGTTTGGCTTGCTCTGGCATATCAACTGCAACAGGGTTTTTTTGCACTCATTGTAAAGTGGCTTGTGGTGGTTTTTAGGATGCGAAAATAGGTTTGTTGTATTGCCTCGTGCACGGTTTACCACCATTCGACACGTTTTGCATAGTGTATTAGCCTGTGCAACATCTGTTGGCTTAAAGCCAAAGTATTTCCAAGCTACAGAGGAGACATTACTTTTGGCCACTAAAGTTTCCTCTTCAATTTGTGTTATTTCGTCTTCTCCGTAAGCAACACTAAGTTTTTTACTTTTGTGTTCTTACTTTTGCTCCACTGACTCCCTTGCGCTCTCTCTTTAGGTCCGTTCTTTTCTTTCTCTTCTCATTTGTAATTGTAAGTAATGTTGTTAACGATGGCTCCTTGATTTCATAACCTGACTCCGCCAGATGGATTGCTTCGCATTTGCTCGGCATATCCATCTGGGAACTTTCCGTTGGAGAACTTTTGGGAAGGGGCGAAAATACTGGTTAGCTGATTGGATAAACCATTTGTCTATCACTACCTATGTTGGTGATAGATGGGCCAGATCAACCAATCAGATCAACGATATATCAAACTCTTGCCGAAGCCAGTCGGGAGAAGAGCAAAAACATCTTTTCCTCCAAGAAAAGCCTCCAATGCCGTTTTTTGCTCTTCTTTCAATGAAGGCCTAGTTTCTAATTCGCCTCAAAACCAACGCTGATTGGTCGGTCGTTTGGCGAACAGCTCCAAATTTTCTCTGTCTCAAGATGCCAGACTGATCTGTGAGTGGAAAACTGGAGCTCGCGAGCTCAGGACGGTCTCACGAGGCTATTGATTTCAGGCAAAGGTAGACAAAAGCAGGCTATCAATTCTAGCTGGTGATCATCAATTTTATCAGCTAAGGACAACTACCGTTGGCAAATTTGATCAGCTACAGCTAGCTATTGCCGACTTGCCGACCTTTGCCTAATGGTAAAGTCCGCCTCTGAGAGCAGATAAACACATCGTTTGGTTCACTCCTCACCCTTTTGCTCTTGCACACACACTCACACACACACACACACACACACACACACACACACACACACACACACACACACACACACACACACACACACACACACACACACACACACACTTGTATTCATCCAGATACACTACCAGTCAAAAGTTTGGGGTCACTTAGAAATTTCCATTCCACTCCATTCCAGTCAGAATACCAGCTGAGATCAGTTGCATTGTTTTTTTAATCTGGGCAGCAGTTTTCAGATTACATTATGTGTTTACATAATTGCAAAAGGGTTCTCAACTGTTGTAGACAGAAGTGGCTGAAGAAACGCTTGAAATCCATGCTTTTTGGTCTAAACGTCCAAATACCCAAATTAAAAGTGGTACAGCTCCCATATACTTTGACACTCTGGGGTGTGCCTGATATCATTTTGACCAGTAGTGTATATACTAAAATACAAATAAAATGTGCGGTTGTCTGCACATGTCCACTGTACGCCACTACATATTTGTCTGCCAGTCAACTATCAGCCATCAACTCTTGGAAACCCTGACACAGTCTGGAGCTTTAAGAGTCATAAGCTTGAGGTATCTTCAAGACACACTTCACAACACAAACAATTTGGTACCTGTAATGTTATGTCAATACCGCTGGACACAAGACAGATGTTGTTATTATTTTGTCATTTCAACATTTCGCAGCAGTTGGAGAACCTCAGAGATCCTTTTGCCCTGCACCAGAATGTCAACTAATGACCGGATAGACGGAAAAGAGCAGCAAATTTGTTACCACTGACAGAAAGCAGTGATGGATTCAAGAGCTGGTGAACATCCACAAAACAGCAGGCTGCGGACAGTCTTAAAGGTCTGGTGACAATCAATACACAAGGTGTTACTGCAGATGTGAATACATGCCCAATACATTAAAATAATAGAAATAAAAATTCACTTTTAAATCATAAATTAGTAAGTAATTAAAGGCATCATAAAGAAATAAAGAAACTATTTTCACAGAAATAATGATTGTTCCCCAGTACTGTTGTCACTGATTTTACTTGATGATAAATACACAGTATTGCAAGTCTGTTATACTCCTTTAGCATTTTGAATTAGAATTGTCCAGTTTGACAACCAACTTGTATTTTCACTTGTAATGTATTGGTCCTTACTGTAATATTGCATCCAGTAAATGTAAAATCCTCTAAAGTTGAATCGTAAAGTAATGACATGGTGTCAGTCTTTGATGTTCAAAAATAAATTACAAATAAAGAAAAAGGTTAAATTCTTTTTTAAACTAACACATTTGACATGTCTTACAAGAGCTTGTAGAATAAATTATAATAGCTAAAGTCTGAAATGGTGTGGATGCCATGGTCGTACCTTAGAGCTGTGGTACAAAAACATTGCATGATGGATGTTACCTTACACGACAGGATATTTAATTAAGTGCAAACTAATAAAACTCAACAGATTACGTTAGATTTCATGTCTTGTGGTCATTCTGATCTACTGTGACTGAGGAGAGGTTGCCATCCTTTCCTCTTATAATGTGTTTTTCCAGAGAACCACAGGAAAAGCACTCATTGTCATTCTGAGAGGCAGCCGATGAAGAAACATGTTTTATTACAGCTTAGTACACTATCTTTGTGTATCTTCGTATCTGTAAACCCCCTTAAACACTATAGATTTAGAAAACATGATTTTGATTTAATCAGAAAACAGTTTGATTTCTTCTGTCTCAGATGGTCCACCTTTATGTGTCCTGATATAGCATGTCACCTGCAAAATCTTGAATGTCTCCTTGACCCTATGAAGCAAAGGGTGTCCAACTCTGACTTGTGCAAAATTCTACAATAGTTCATGCTGTGCTGCGGCTTGTTGAGCTTGTTGTCTGCGTAAGCACAATCTTAAATCAGGAGAGATTATCCCATGATTCTTTTTAGAACTCCAATCACTCCAATTACATTTGCTCCAAAGTGAGTTTTCCCAGTCATCCGGCCAGGGATTTCTTTAGACATCAATTAGAAACGTCGCTTCTAATCTGAGCTGGCTTCCCAGACACTGGTCATTTCCCATTACAGTCATTTTCCCCTGGATCCCGTGGAGCGATAGACATCTCCGCGGCTCAATAGAGGAGACGTGGAGGAGACCATAATTAAAGAGGTGGCATTTACTTTCAGTCAGGCCCTCTCAGAGATCTAAATCTGCAATTACCTTCCAGAAAATAGCATTGTCAGGACAGGACCCACGTTAATAATGGCCCCCATCTCTGGAGCAGGGTACAGAATGCAATCATTTCCACTGAAGCCGCACTTTGATTGTTTATCGCTTTACCCAGGGTTATCAGCCACTATACTGTAGCGAATGTATACAGAAGGAAATAATCCTGTGGGCCACTAGCTGGGCTATTCAAGTATTTTGCTGAGTGGTAACAGAGCTCATAAAGGGTAACTTAAACACCATACTCATAAAGGTTGTAATATCATGGATAGGATTCACCAACCAGCCGCCCCTAAATCTCACTATCAATATACACATATCGCTCTCTCTCTTTCTCTCTCTCCCTCTCTCTCTCTCTCTCTCTCTCTCTCTCTCTCTCTCTCTCTCCCTCTCTCTCCCTCTCTCTCTCTCTCTCTCTCCCTCCCTCTCTCTCTCTCTCTCTCTCTCCCTCTCTCTCTCTCTCTCTCTCTCTCTCTCTCTCCCTCTCTCTCTCTCTCTCTCTTTCTCTCTCTCCCTCTCTCTCTCTCTCTCTCTCTCTCTCCCTCTCTCTCTCTCTCTCTCTCTCTCTCTCTCTCTCTCTCTCTCTCTCTCTCTCTCTCTCTCTCTCTATCTCTCACCCACACTTTCTATCTCGTTCACACGTACTGCAAGTGCACAGACTCCCCTGCGCCTCGACCAACCCGTGCCTGACTTTCCAGATACTTTATCAAGTGCATAAGGACCATTTGCACAGAAGGCAATTAAAAGCTTTAGTGGTTCCTGCAGGCAGAGGGGTAGTTTGGGGGCCCCAGTCGACACATGAGCCAGCACCTTATTGGAGAGGGCTGGCTTTGTGCAGCAAAATGGCTTCAGTAATTTATACCAAATAGACTGCAGGTAGGCTACGAGAGCCAAGAGAAACGCATCTGCATTAATCAATATGAAATTATCCTGGACGTAATTTGTGGAGGGCAGCCATGCACCTGCCTAGAAATATGATTGGGGGAAGCCTGCAGATAAATAAATGACTAAACACTGCTGAAAATCTGGTAGCTAGAACAAGAAAATAGATCCAAAACCACATCCAATTGTCTGTCAAATCACAAGGAAATGAGATGACAGAGAACTGAATGTAAAATCCTTTTGAAAACACACTGTGTGCTTCTGACAATAATTTGCACAAACAACACCCTAAGCATATTTCAGTAAAATAAACGTTTACGTGTGCTTCCCCAAACAAATGCAAATGTAAGGAAACTGATTGTCCAGGGTTGTGAGGAAATAAATCTATTAGCGTGATAAATTCTGGTGGCAGAGATAAGCGCCTCCTTAAAATGACCATATGCAAAGGTAGCGATAGTGAGGATGTCTAGCGGATTATCGCGTTTGCATATCTTTTAATCAATCCACTTTCAGCGTTGCATGTGTAAAGGCCAAGATCACTGTGTCGTGATGTTAAATCAGTCTTGTGTTTATGTAGATTCTGTTTTTGTGGTCTGTGCAAAAGTTTTCTTTGTCCCAAACATACTTTCTACTTTCTCCTGATATTCTCCTCCACCGCAGGTTCCCATTGTCGCAAGTGTCAGTAAATAGAGGAGAAGCTGAGGGCATTCTGGAGATGGTCTGGCCCTTCTCTGGCAGCTGGTGACCTTCCTGGTCTATATGCTCCATGGCTCTCTCCAGCCTCTTTTTTCAGGTTCCAGACAGCCTGGCTCTCTTTATCACTCCCCAAGATCAGCAATTGCTCACCGACAGTCTCTCAGTAATGCATCCATGCTGGCTATCTCTTCGAGCACGGCTATGTGCTTTGCAAATACAATATACAAGGAGGGAATACAAGAGGGAGAGTGGGCTAGAGGGAGTTCAGAGCATTTAAAGTAACATCCCGTAGAGGAATATTTTAAGCTTTAAAATTTTAGTCAAAGCAAGGTTATTTGTTTAAATGGCATTTCACCTTCATTAGATAGTTAAAGTATTAGTAGAAAGTAGCAGGAAAATACAAAGTGAGAGAGCTGGCTAAAAGTAAGGATGTGAGGTTAAACATGTATCCTATAGAAGGCTGGACCACCATGATGTTCCTGTTAGCAAGATTTGTATGCAATGATAAACATGTCAGCCTGATTAACAAAGTCAGGCAACTTCTTACAGGACAGTTTTTAGATTTCTCCTGTTTTCAAAAGTGACATGCTGGTGTGAACATTTAATTTTAACAGGGAGCAACCAATAAAGAATAAATAAATGATCTACTAAGCAGTAATGAGTGAGCTCTCCTATTAGACATGATAATACAGACTATAACAAGATTCACATTTATACCCAGTAAAACAACAGGTGGTATTCACTTATACTATATAAGTTTGTGGATGAGTCAAAGAAGGTTTGCCAATGTATGCAGAGTGACACACTGAAAAACATTTAGAGCCCTTCCTGTGATTCATAAGCATAGTACCACATGCTTAATTGGTTGAATTCCTCTCCTGGCAGACAAGGAACTGTACCCCCAGGCATAGATAAAAAGACTTCTAAACTCTCTTTTGTGAAGCGAGGAGATGAAAGGGCAGAGAAGACGGGAGCTTGTCAGGAAGAAACCGGTCCCAGCAGTCAGTTAGTGTGCAAGTGTAGCAGACCAGAAGAACGACAGGTTATCATCAGCTCCCTGCTTGAGAAATGAGACGCCTCGTCATCAAATCATCATGCTTTATTTCTCCCTCAACTCTCGCACCCAATCATCCTCACTTCCGACAGGCAGGTGGCATGTTGTTTTCAAATATGAGACGCTGACTGTACAGCATTGCATACTCAGATTTAACATCCTCATTTTGCCATGGCTACTGTAGCTGAAAATATTTAAAGAAAGCAGTGTGGATTTTTCACATTTTTTACAACCAACATCAAATTTGTGATCTTTTTTTAAATCAAGCATGTCTTCCAAAAAGAATTCATTATAATAACATGTGATGTAAATGCTACATCTAAATTATTTGAAATAGGCACATATGTAATGGATAGCTCTTTGGTTGATCAACTGAGTCCTTGAAGTAGCAGCACACATGCACACAATAAATCGTTTCATAATAATGTTTACTTATATTAAAATTGTTTACAATTTTTCAGGTGATTAAAACAATGCTCTAAGCTCAAGCTTCCAACCTATTTGTGCTCAAATGAAACACACCATTGATGGATAATTTAGAGTAATAACATAGTACTTTGTGGTCTCATCTATAATGGGGGAACAGTATTAGACTAATTACATTTTTAAGACGGTGATGATACACACACAAGGTAACCAAAGAGTTTTTATGGCCCCAAAAGTAAAATGTTCTGAATGATGAGTCTGTCACCTGCCTCAACCCAACTCAGCAGGTTGCTTGCTGAAGACCAGACTGAAAAGCCTCTAATACAAACAAGCAACAGGTGAAGATTGCTGCAGCACTAACTGTCTGCTGTCTAGTCTGTTCACTCATTAACAAGAAAATGATTTGCAACAAAATGTCTATTAAGATCATTTTCATTGGTCTTTTACATTTTAGTCACTTATAAGTAGGGGGGACACAAGGAGATACAGTTACTACACTGTTCATCTGATGTGGTTGTAAATAGCCTCAAATTGAGGCTGTGATTTGGCATTTTATTATGTCATTGTCACTAGAGAGCCAACACAACTAAACATGTGTCATTGTCCTAATACTGAATGAAGTGCACTGTAAAAACACATGCATAGTATGAAAGACATTATAAATGTTGTATTTGTAGGTGTGTCTGATGCTTACTGTTCAGGACTCAGGGTTGTGAGCTTAGTGTACATTGAATTTTTTCATCAGATTGTAGGCTATATTTATAAGATGTATAGTCTTGATTGAGTTTAGCACATTTTGATTTCAAACTTCAATATTTAGATTTAATATTGGCATTTACATTTAGCATTTATAATACTTGTAATTATCTTTTGCAAGAAACACTTAGTACACACAATTTAAAGTACACACAATTTACTGTAAATCTTGCAAAAAGGTTAGTTCAATAGTCAAACTGCTTTTTTGTGATTTAATTTGGAGCTAAAGCAAAACTGAGCTGTTCACACAATTTCAATAACCGTCCCGTATAAATATGACTAACAAAATGTAATTGTATTTTGCTGTTGGAGCTACATTGATAAACTGGTTTAATACAAGATGAGTTTGTTAAATGCACAAATAATCATGGGTAAATTATCACTTATTTGTTCTCTTTAATCAAGTAAAATATAAAAGAATGTGATTGAAATGTGTTCAACTTAAAACAAATTACTATAATACAATTTTTTGTAAGAATGTCATCGTTCATTTGATAATCAAACCAGAATAAAAACAGCGCTTTTTGATTAAATTAGTGTCTCATTTCCATACCAAGCGGTACTATTAATAACATGGAGCAATTTCTATCACTGCTCCATGGGAAATGATCTATGAAGAATAGCAATAATTGTCAATGGACATCTTGGCAACAGAGCATCTGCTTGATGCCACATAATCAGTCCTGTCAAAATCCTGAAAAGACTAGAAGATTGTTGGGAAGGAAAACATGAAAAGTACTTAATTAAGGAAAGGGAAAAAAGTGTGATTGAATCTCATTACTCCTCCTGCACTCCCCTCACAATTTATTCTCTGCCAACTCTGGTGTTAAACTCTGGTGTTATACTGTAACCCTAGAGATATTTGTTATGTCACAAACCTTGCAAACGAATGAATTGTCACATTTCTGAACAGGTTGAGAATCTGTCTCACGGGTTGTGAATGAGCACGCAGACAGTGTCATTTTACATGCTAAAAGGGAATTTGTTAGGCCTTTCACTTGTTTTTATTTCACAAAGGATAATACATAGCAGCATAGGAACCACGACTACCTGTATGACTGTCCGCTAAACAGCTCAGGTAGCAGAATTTCTATCCAACTCACTGAAGGAGGCCACATATCTTTTCATTAGAGGGAGGGTCTGGGTCATAAGAGCTTTTCGAAGCTTTTTTTTTTACTGATTACATCTTAGGAGTCCCGGTCCAGTGACCAGGCTCAATAGAGCTGCACATTTCAAATATGGGCACTGAGAGTGGTATTGTGAATTTCAGTTATGCAATGACCTTAATAAAGTTTAAACACAGACCTTCATCGATGACATGCAATAAGAAGGAATTGATTTCTCATGTTTGCTGAACAGAAGTGACCTGTCAGACACTGGAATTCTGCATTTATTTATAAACTTTACAATTTGTGTCTGAAAGGCTGGATTATAAAAAAGGTGACACCTCAATGTCTAAACTATCAGTGTCACATTGTACTACACATCCAAAAAAGTGTGTTACTGTATGCATGGTGCAGGGGAAATAGATTACACTGGATCAAACTCATTATGTGTGAAGTTATTCAGAAATCTGTCCATGGATTATGAACACTTCTGCTCTTGACTGGCAGCCCATGTGTAAAATTGACAGTATACTGTAAGACACAGAAGTGCTGCTTGACATGGAGTGCCACTGCTGCTCTACTTTTTCATGCATTAAAAAGATCCCCTGTTTTATGAAGATGATAGTAGAGACTGAGCTTCCCTGAGGCAACGTGATGTTTTCCAAATGTTTCTTTTTTTAAAGTGATACATAAAAGGAAAACTGAGTGTATGAATGAACAGCATTACACATAATATCGGAACAGACAAAATAAATTCCATCAAACACTGATCGGGAATTCACAGTGCAAAAACACCACACCAATGTGAAATAAAGATGTAGCTAAAATCATGACAGAACTGGCATCTCTCAAATGACAATGCTACAGTAAACCTTACAGCAATTTCTTCTAGCAATTTATAAAACCAAATCATAATGATAATAATGATAATATGCCACATGTATTTCAGTGTCATTAATACAGGCAAAAGATGAGGTGTGCATATTTCAAAACAGGTGTGTCAATTACACAAAATTCTGATGCACACTGAAATGAGATAAAGGACACTTTGATGTCACAGAGATAAAAAAAAAGATCTTCTTAGTGAAAGGAAAGACTCATTTCACCTTTGCATATTTTTCATGAAATATCCCATACCATACATTCTCTGTACACCAGTGTGATTAGTTTGGCAAGGGGATTCAAGGTGATACAGTAGACAATGCTAATGACAGCCTACAGAAGTATTGGTATTTCATGTCGTTGGGATTAGATTAATCATGTTTCAGGGCCATATTCAAATGACAAATCCACTGCTAAAAATGTTAAAGCTATACTTGCAGTGCATGCTGCATGTGTTTCAGGACTTATTTTGTTGTATTCTTTCTTATTTCCACAGATAAAACATATAGACAACAATAAGATTTCAAAATAATCTCAAAATAAAAATCACCAGATACATTTCTCTAATGACAGCTGACTCAATAGACAGGAATTGCCATGTATTCATGTTGTGTTTTGCATAATGTGTTAGTTATAATAGATTAATCTGTATCTCTTTAGAGACGGTTGAAAGCAGTCTTGGAAACTGACTGTAGATGTAGATAAGGCAACAAAAACTCCAATGTCATCACAAAATACTCATTTACTGCCTCAGAAGGAAAGATGTATTCATCTTTTATGTTTTTTTATAGGAAACTTGAATAAAGAACTTTCTTCAGTACTTCTGATCAACTAAGAGCAATTTTCCATATCCATCTACTTAACAATTGGGTATTACCATATATCTTATTGCTTAGACTTATTATTTAAATTAGATAAAATTGGAATCGTTGTACTTTTCTACCATCTCCTTTGTTCAGTATTATTACTTTATTCCCAAGACACTAGAAAAAAGTACGCGACTAATGTCACACTCAATTTTTCTTTCGACATCTGTATGATCGTGTTCTGATAAGGTCACTGGGGCTCGTCTTGTCACTGCAGCCTTTTTTTCCCCTGTGCATAAGTTCTGTCTGTATCAGTCTTCATCACTGAAGGCATTGAATAGTTGTCAGAAATAATATCAGTAGTATTGTGAGATCCTGCTAATTAGAACAGTATTGTAAATTGGAGGTAGGGGACTGTCATAGCCATTGTTTAAAGAGATATTCATGCAGAAGGATATTCATACTTGAAGAACATATCAAATAGGGCAAAGACACAAAACAGGTATTTAGTGTTATTCATTCTGAAGCCAAATATGCACCAAGAATAGAAATGTTACAATCAAACTGATATGAAATTTAAAAAGGCTTAGTATTTAGGTCACACTGTGCTCCACACTAATTCAATGTCAGCGCTTTTAAAAGAATAGTGGATAAATGCATCTAATGATTGTTTCTGAGTCTTCCTATTCTTGAATTGTTGGACTATGTTGTCTGTGGACACATTCAGTACAGCCTTTTTCCCTGCCCTTAAATTAAACAGATTTAAATTCCTGATAAGAATGTCTGTATCTCTTCAACTGTGATCTTATCCCCTATCTCTTCTACTTCAAGATGGGACAGAATATCATCAAAGACATTTGATGTGGGCTGTGACATTTTGCTGCTGTGTTTATAGTTTATTTGACCAAACCCAAACCCGGCTTACATAGGTATTTTGGTGTTTGTCGTCACTAAACAGCGCACAGACTGTACCGTACTTTGTCCATGAATGTAGACTGATTGGTGCAGAGGAGCCATTTATCGCTCATTCTGCAGAACAGTGTCCATCCATCTGAAAGTGAATTAGTTATCATAGGCCTACAGGGAGCCATTATAGACTATTGTTTCAGAGAATGGCTTAACCCAAGCTGCTTTGTGTTTGCTAGACGAGAAACATCAGAAGCAGACAGAAGAGACAGTGTGAAGGCAGAGTGAGAATGAGCTGCAGTTGGCTGTTGAGAGTTTCATCTATATGAGCTACATTTTATCAAGGCTATTTTTTTTTTTTTGTCTGTGTCTTCTATTACGGTACTATTATACACATATAGGCAGATGATGAGCACCCTCCCCTCCCACACACACAGACACACACACACACACACACACACACAGATTGTTTGCATTTCTTCCCATATGAGGAGCCTCATGTGACATGACACAAGGGTCTACTCTATTCCCTTATAATGCCCATATTTAATGCTTAATGCTTATAATGCCCATATTTAATGCTGTCTTTTTTAAGTTTATCCTTGCACTGCTATAGTTTTTATATTACTATGTTTACATTATTCTCTTATATTGTCCATATTTAATGCTGGTCTCTAGACTTTATCCTTGCACTATTGGACCTATTTGCACTACCACCATAACACACTCTCATACTGAATCACAGGGTCAGTTCCTGCCCTATCACTGCAAGTGTCTCATGCTTATACATTCCTTAGTACATTCATGTGGATTTTTTATTTTATTTTATTTAATATTTAGTATCTTTTATTTTATTGTCTATGCTATTCATGTGGATTTGCTTTTTTATCATCCTGTTTGTGATGCATGTGAATGTTGTGTGTGATGTCTTAAGCTACTGGGACCTTGAATTTCCCCTTGGGGATCAATAATGTATCTATCTATCTATCTATCTATCTATCTATCTATCTATCTATCTATCTATCTATCTATCTATCTATCTATCTATCTATCTATCTATCTACATGTGAATAACAACATTTATTCAAACTCTTAGACTATGTCTATATCAACCCTTTCCAAAAAACTGTAACCTATAACAGCAATTCTTAACCCCAAAAGCAACCCTTATTCCTAGAATATCTTTTTAAGGAAGGGACAACCTGCCAAAAAGACACCACTTCCCAAAATATCCTTATTTAAGGCTCAAAACTGAAATACTAAAAAATGTAGTAAACCCAACCTCGTCATCATCATCATCATCATCATCATCATTTATATACAGAGGAGGAAAGAGGGACATGACATCCCACATACACTAGGTCTGGCCGAGTGCCTAATGGAAAAAGTTTTCCTTCAAAACCAAAATATAACAATAGTTCAAAGTCTCGCTTTTTTTGTAAAAGTGTAGATGTAAGCAGTAAACTGTACTTAAACACACAAGTATTTTAAGGTCCATGTGGAACTAGTAAAAACTATTTGATATGTTGGTGTCTTAAAATAGCAATGCAGTGAAGTATTGTTTGCACCTGAGTATTTTCGCCTGGTTGTGCCCACACCTGGTCCCTTTTTTGAAATAGCAATGCGCCATGTTTAATTTTATTTTGCATCTTGCCTGAATTATCAGCATTTGGAGTCTCCAGGGTATGTACAGCCATCAGAAGAAATGTATTGGAGTACAATAACAAAAAATACCAGTACAGCTAAAAAGAAACAACAATTAATAGTATCAGTGTACTTCTGTATAGCACTTTAATCATTTATTATTATTATTATTATTATTATTATTATTATTTCGTTTTTATATATTATAGTTGTTTGTTGTTGTCTGGATCAGTGGATAAAATCATGGATCTATTATAAGAAGAATAAAATAGATGAAGCAGGATGTTATACAAATTTCGCGCATGCGCAGTATATATTTTTCCCCTAGCCTGTAAGCTACCAGCCAGCTAGACAGATGTAAGCTAGCACAGATATAAATTAGACAAAGAAACCTTGTGAAGAGACTGAGTGAAAAAGAGTGTAAAGTAACGGAGGGTGAAAGGAGCGACTGTGACACAAAGCTATATGCGTTGTCCGATATATATGGAAGTATGAAATTGAAAGGTACGCCGCCACCATGTCTTTTTAAACTTTTTGTGAGCAGTCAGTGCAGAGATTAGCTTTGGCTAGCTGCTAACGTTAGTTAGCCGCTGTTGTTTTCCCACCAGCGGATTGTACCAAAACGTGAAGGTTTACGTTAGCTTGGTTAGTTAGCATCCTGTCATAGGGATCAGTGCAGGCCCTTTGTTTTACACCGGGTAATGCGGGGTCTAAACATCACATTACCAGTTTAACTTGAGGTATCCTCAGCTAGTTTGTGTTGCAAAAATGAGTAACGTAACTAATGTAAGTCAGCCTGGTAATACGTGAACAGATTTATTGTTAACACGTTTTGTGCTAAGATAGCTGATCAGTGTTAGCTTTATTTGCGGTCTAACGTTAAGGCTAAAGTGAAGTTAACATTAATATCGCTAGTGAGAACATTAATGTTAGCTAAATACGTAATGCACATATCATCTAGCTACAGACTCGCGGAATCTAATTAGTCTCCTTTTTAAATGATTATTCTTGGGCACACTAGCTAAAATTGTTAAGGACCAGAAGTCCGATGAAGTGACATCGTGAAGCGATATTGATGATGGTTTGGAGATTAGTGTTGACGCTTCAGCTGATGTTACGCTAACGTTAATATTGAGCTGTTGCTTTCTAGTGATGTCGATGTTTTGTACTAAGTTAGTCACATCTCGACTAGCATACAGGCTAAAGTAAGCTGTGACGCTAATTAAATATATTATAATTTAACCTGCAACTTATGCGAGCCGGCTAGATGCCTCTTCGGATAGCATCGTTTCTGTTGTGTTAAAGGCGAGGTTGTACGATTCCAGCTAATGTGTTAGCCAAACAAAGTTGCAGGTGAATCTTGAGTTAGCTAATTCAACACACTGTCTTACAGGCCGAACAGTTGCATGCTAGGCTATACGATAAAGCATAACAAATGTAGTTAACCGCCTTAGGCCTACACTACCAATGTTGGCTATCAATCTACTATCTACACGTTAACCGTTTCCTTTTCATTTTAATTAACGTGGCATTCTTGACTGGTTTGAACGCTCTAATTTTGTAGTGGTGTCACTTGGATTCATGTATATCCCTAGGTAGATTAGGTAGTTCTGGTTTATTGTGTGAACTATGGCTTTATTACCAGATGCTTCAGGAACGTTAGCAACTAACTTTAATTACTTTTAGATAGCTTTATCAGGTCCATTTTACATGCCTAATGTATGTTTGTTTGTTTGTTTGTTTTCCCCCTTCCTAGAGTGGAACATGATAATGGGGCCATGAAGGATCCTGTGATAACTTAGAAAAATTGCATCTTTGTACATTTCAACTGTTCAAGAGGTGATGAGAAGGTTTAATTTCCTTGCTAATGCTGCATGATTCACTTGCCATATTTACCATTATAGCTAAAGGTGGTTCAGTTGCTGCAGTGTGCTGCAAAAAAGTTGTTACTCTTGTCATTGCAAACACATAACTGTACACTCACTATAGCTTGAGGTCTGTTCCTCCATTCCATCAATGATACTTAATGTGAACTATGGGGAAGAGTATCAGTGTAACAGCAGTACAGCCTGCTCTCTTCTCTGCCTTCATGTCCTTTTGCCATTGGGACACTGCTTTGTGATTCTTGCATCAAGCCATGTGTCTAAAGTATATATCAGAAGTAAAGATAGAATTGTCTTACATTTGTATATTTTGCTTCTATCCTCATTTGTTATTTATTTTATTTTTTTTTCAAAAAATGTTAAACATTCTGGACAAAGTTTATACCTTTTTAAAATAATTGGAAATACCTTACTCTGAGAGGACCTGATCAGAGAAATGGGGTTTAGAGGTTTGGATATGAACTTCACTTTGTGAGAAAGATTAAATGACAAAATGGATGTGTCCCCTAAAAGCCTTGCAAATGTGAATCTGCAATAGCAAACGTGTCTGTGTGAACATGGTAGTTTTTCAGCTTTGGTATGCTGCTGGCTTAACAGTTGTGCTGCTTAAGTGAAATGAAATTGGCACGTTTCCACATGAAAAGTGGCTGTTATATGACTAAAACAACATGTTGCATTTGCTTTAATCACCATTATCTGCACAGGCTTACCAGCCATAGCCTATCCATTAACAGACTGCTTGGCCTGTGCGGGCGTTACTGAACACCACTGCTGCCTAGATAGCAATCCATGAGTGACTTTTTTTTTTTTTTGCACATTAACTAAATGAATCGGAGACTATACCCAAATTGTGAGAAGATCTGTGCACATGACCACACAAGTGGAAACTAAAGAAAAAGTTTACCATGTGTCTCCTTGTGATTAACAGGTTTCTCCATGTGATACAATGCATCATTTGAAAATCACATTTCAAGCTTAAGTATACATGCATGTAGTGACACGACTGTGATCGACAGCAGTCCATATTTATGCCAAGTTGATTTTTTGTTTAGTATGCTACCATCACACTGTTACTTACTGTCTTTTGCCTATTTTTTTAATGCATATTAGGTATGCACTACTATGTATTATATACATTATTACCCTCCGTGTGGAATTTACTACAGGGCAAACAGCCTTCCAGTATACATGTATGTAAAGAAGAGTAGCTTATGTTGTACTATAAATTACATTGTTCCTGGATATTTGTTTTTCATGGAACATAAGATTTTGAGCCCCACTAGCTGTGGGACCTAAGGATGGTCTGTCGTTTCATCTAGCTAGCTTCACTTTGAGAAAGGGTTTCAGTCTCACTCTATTGTGAGTCATTTTTTATGGCCATTCAAAAGTTTCAAATATAAGAGAATACCTAATTAATTTGCATGGTTTATCTTCAACTCCCCTTAGTCTGAGGTGTTTGGAAAGTTATTTGAAATTCAAGGATAGGTTCACCAGTTTTCAAGACTACATTGAAACAATATCTATTTGCCCATATGGACATTCAAACAGGTTTAACTTGCTGTAATTATCCCTCCTTTTTATACTGGCCATGAAGAGACCCCTCCCTAAGTGTTTTCAATTTAAGTTATGGTGGTCAAAATCTACAGATCTGGTTCTGTGTAAAAATATATTCCAATTTAGCTGAAGCTAATATGAGGAGCTGTCTGAGATGGACAAATCAAGTGTGTAACTTCCAAAGTTGAAGTCTTTAGTACAAAATTGCCTGTTTTTATTACTATCCTTCCACTGCAGCTCAACTAGTGCACACGGTTTGACTGAAGGAATGACTGTAGATTGTCCCCCATCCCTTACACTGCAAGTGTGTTAGGAGGGGATCATCTAATCATTTAATGGCCAGGAAAAACTGGAGGAATGATTATAGCAAGAAAGACCTATTTCAATGTTTATATGAGCACCTGACTATTTTAAGACATACCTATCTTTTTAATACACCTTCGAGGACATGAAAATTGGCTGCAGCTATCAGTTGGTGGTTTCTTGTTGGCTCTTCTTTTTTTTTCAAATCCTGACTGCCCAAACTCACCCTTGTATATAATAGGTACACACTTTAATTTGATTGGTTGATTTGGTTGGTTAAGAATAGCTTTGCTTAAGATTCGAGGATGGGCATTTATATGGCCACCAAGTTTAAGTAGGCACTGGTTTTTACATGATGACAGAACATAAAGTTGACTTGTGGCATGAAAACATTAACAATACTAATTACTGCACATACTAAAACCTGCACTAGAAAGAATTGAAGTTGTTTGCTTCTATCCCGTAGTTAAACAAATATCCAAAATATGGTGTCATTGAAGTACAAGTCTTCAGGGTACAGTGAGAATGCAGACTATTTTTGCATCACATTTGGTAGCATTTAGAATAAACGCAGATTCAAATCACGTGAAGGATTTTTCCATCTTGATAAAACATTTTGTCAAGCTCATTCTGAGCAGGAAATTGAAATGGGGGATTTATTTCATATGTGTACATTATGCTGTTAATTTGTGCAAAAATTAATCGTACTAATTTTTATTTTTTTAATGATTAGCGCTTTCAGGACGAGAGTGAGTGGTACTCCGAAGCCAGTGATGTCACGGGTTCCCACCCCTCCTCCTCCTGGGGAGATGTCAAGTGGACCTGTGGCAGAGAGCTGGTGTTACACACAGGTATGGGCATAACTAAACTCATTGAATCTTGTTCAATACACAAAGCTGAGAGAATTGATCATGTTTTATATATAATAGTTTCTAATCCCATCAAGCTACTGATATTTCATTCCCTGTTTTTATTTTCTACGTTGTTAATTTGAATGTTAATAGGCCTTTTTGCCGCAGACAATTTGACTTGTCACAGTAGGAATGGCACAGGTGTTCATAATAACATTAACAATGGCTCAGTTGCATTCATTTCCAGCATGCACAATACCAGGGCCCGGAAACTAAAGCAGCTAAATGGAATTCAGCCATCATTAATTTTATTATTTACACATGTGATTTGCCTACTGTGACAATGTCAAAACAGGGTTTCAACAGGGTCTTAAAAAGTCTAAAATTTAAAAATCAAAATGTTAGACCTAAAACAAGTTAGTTTACACAAGTCTTAATTTACCTACGTCCATGTAACGCTACCTCTAATACTTATGGAAATGCTCCCGCAGGACTTTAGGATGTTTTTATTTTTTATTCCGTGGTTTTTGTAGTCCTTTCTTTTGCTATTCTAAATATAATTCCCTGTATTATGACTACATATGAGATCAACATGCAACTTATATTGCGGCCCATTAGCTTTCGTGTTATTGCCGCAAGTCTCTTTCGGGTTGTACCAGAGACATAAAACAGATTCTATTCTTCAGCTATGGGGAAGTACAAGTTTAGCGAGACTTGGCTTGGAAAAAACTGAATTTAGGGTGTGGTTAAAGCCATTTGCTAACAACGTATTTAAAGCCTACTGCTTCTTATGCAAGAAAGCAATTAAACTGGATGTTTCCTGAATCTCAATTTTTTTGTTTTGTTTGATGTTGTGATATAGGTCTTACATTTCATTCATAATGGTCTTAAAAAAAGTCTTTAAAAATCTTTAATTTGACTTGGGGAAACCTGCAGAAACCCTGCAAAACAGTCAAAACGTTGTACTCTAAAACAATGTTTTGATTTGAGGAGGTCAAATTGTCATGCCAAGCCATATAAATGCTCAATTCTTTTTTTTTTTTTTTTTTTTTTTTGGTCTGATGGTTTTGCATATTTCTTCTTTCAAGGTTAAAGTTGTCAAGTTCTCGTACATGTGGACCATAAACAACTTTAGTTTTTGCAGAGAAGAAATGGGGGAGGTGTTGAAGAGCTCAACCTTCTCCTCTGGCCCTAATGACAAGATGAAATGGTTAGTACTAAAGCTAAACCTCTCACTGCAATTCATTTGTTTGTAGGATGTGAAAATAGAATATGAATGATTGTAGGTCTTCAGAGTTTGGAAACTCGCATTCATGCTTTCAAATGTCATTAGCTTTTTATATATCTGTCTATAATCTCATCCAGTTCCATGTCCTTGTATTTCCCTGAGCACAAACATGAATGTCATTAAAAAGTCTGCATGTTTTATTTTACTGTGGGAACTCGGCACACAAGTGATAATTACAGTCTCTCAAAGCAATAGAGAATCACCCCTGAAGGCTCGTCATAGTCTTGTGTTCTCACAAAAGTGATAAAAGCCGTTAAGACGGTCTTCACACTAGTTGCTGATGTGCAGTGTTATCTGTTTTCTTGCCAGGTGTCTGCGAGTCAATCCAAAGGGACTTGATGATGAAAGCAAAGATTATCTGTCATTGTATTTACTTCTTGTTAGTTGTCCAAAAAGTGAAGTTAGAGCAAAGTTCAAGTTTTCTTTGTTGAACGCTAAAAGAGAAGAGACAAAAGCGATGGGTGAGTACAAGCAATCCGAAAGTCACATCTAGTTATTGTACTGTATATTTGGTGTTCCTTTTTTATACCTTCACTTTTTGTTTATTTCTCTAACCTGCAACCAAAAGACAGGCAATATTAAAACGTGGCATTATTTTCTTCTTGTTACAGAAAGCCAAAGAGCATATAGATTTGTCCAGGGCAAAGACTGGGGCTTCAAAAAATTTATAAGGAGAGATTTTCTCCTTGATGAAGCCAATGGACTCTTACCAGATGACAAGCTCACACTGTTCTGTGAGGTAATTGTTACATTATTCCTTTTATCCTTCATATTAATAAGGGGTGCAGTCTTTTTGTTTATGAATGCTGTGATTTTGCCCAAATTGCAAATGATTACACAGAGGCGCACTTTCCTCACTTGTACTGTCAATGAAGGAAGAATGCTATAACTATACCAACAACAACAACAAAAATGCGTTTTTGATGGGTGAATGGGAGACAATTTCTTGTTATTGACTTGGTGACTCATTTTGGAAGATTATTGATTGGGCTGACGCGTTTTCGTCTATACTCCTCATTTGTCCATAGAACACAGCAATCTCTCAGTTCTGTATAATTTTTTTTGGTTTGGGGAACAAAACCTACCATCTGGTACATATGGTTGGTCGATGTTATCTGTACTAGACATGGTTTTGAGTTTGGAGGTAAATTATTAGAAAACTAGTTGTAGTTTCAATGATATAGGTTTGCTAAGGAGTCATTAATTGCATATAACATGTGGATGCCATTGATTGGAAATGCTGCAAATTATCAAAATCTGTGTTTTTTTTTTTTCCATTGCAATTGGCCTACTTTGATGTTTTCTGTTTAGCTTCCTCATTTTCCATCATTGCATACCAGTGCCATGTTACCGAGCTGCAGTTTTGTTGTGTGAAATGACTAAATTGTTGTATTAATTCTTTGCTAAAACTATTACAGTCCCATCACTGTTAGATTGAAGCATGTATACCCCTAGTGTAACCTTAAGTGAATCAAGGCTAGAGTCTCTTAATTCTTGTTATGACTAGTTTACACCTGAGTGCCGTTTCACTAAAAACATGCTGTTGGCATTTGCTTCAAAAGACATTAAGCTCTTAGGAAGTGAAATGCTTCCTCCATCTGAAATCATTTACAATGATGCTTGTTTTTGAAATAATTGAATTCGGTGTGTCAAGAAGAATAAATGTCTCCTAAAATGTTCTTTCAAGGGACAAGTTAAATGAAGTGTCAGTGGATTGTGATGTAAATGCATTTGGCCAAATACTGCCATGGCCAGACAGTGTGCCAGACACCAGTTACAGAGATTTAACAATTTCAGGGAAATTGCCACTTTGATAAACAAATTGCGTTCAAATTAAATACAAAATGTCTTTCCTCATCAATTAGGTGTTTCAGCAAAGTTTATTAATTTTGGTTTCAAGTGGTGTTTTTGCAAGCAAGAGAACTACTAGGTTCCCCAGTCTTGGAAATATGCTTTAAAAAGAGCAAATTAAAAACAAATTAGACTGCAATGCAGTCAAACATATTTGCTGCTGGATTTGTTGAGATGTTTAGCCTTGATGAAACCGTTTCAGTGTCTCCCTGTGATGTTTCTCCTGTACAGGTAAGCGTGGTCCAGGACTCGGTTAACATTTCGGGGCAGTCCAACATGAACATGCTGAAGGTACCAGAGTGTCAGCTGTCTGATGACCTGGGGAACCTGTGGGAGTGTTCACGCTTCACAGACTGCAGCCTCTATGTGGGAGGGCAGGAGTTCAAAGCCCACAAATCCATCCTTGCAGGTAAGACTGTGCCCAGCTCCAGCACTTTAGCAAGCAGCAACCAGGAGAGAAGCCCCCCAAATGGCCCTAGCAAGACATGTCTATGCCTCTTCTTAATAGCCTCTCGTGGAGAGCTATAAGCACCTCAAAAGGCTACGGAGGGTCTGTATTCCTGGCTTGATTTGTAGTGGCCTAGTTCTGCAATGGGCGCTAATCCCCACTACCCCTGCTTGCCCCTGATGACTAGGATCCAGGAGATTGAGAGGCTGGCTCTCCTCTCCTGCTTGTCTCCATTAGACATGGTGGCAGCTGCAGTGATCAGGGGAAAATGCTGACAAAGTGGCAGCTATACGGATTAAGCTAGATTTTAAGGCTGCCATAGTTCAGAATACTGATGTTTTAAGCTTAATCCATTAGTTTTTGTTTTTTATATAAGACAACTGCACCCCATGCTATTTAATCAAAGCTCATTTGATGAATATTAACTGTTGATTTGGTGTGCTAACATGCTTAATAAGATGTTGACTGGTCATATTTTAAGTGTTCAATTTATTTCTTCGACAGCAAGGTCACCAGTCTTTAATGCTATGTTTGAACATGAAATGGAGGAGAGTAAAAAGGTAAGAATAGCCAGTTACAATGCTTCTTGTCATGGGTCATGTTACTCTTTCCTCAGTTTAGGACCACTATTGCACAATCCTGCACTTCTTATATATATACTGAAATTATTGCTCAAAATGCTCTGTTTAAAATGAACACTCGTAACACTGTGATAATGAGTCTTCTTTCGTGGGTGTTTAAAGTTCAAATGAGTCGTACAGTAGCATCTTGTCTTCCCTCGCAGAACCGCGTTGACATCAGTGACGTAGACCCAGATGTCTTTAAGGAAATGATGGGCTTCATCTATACAGGAAAAGCCCCGAACCTGGAGAAGATGGCAGACAATTTGCTGGCAGCTGCAGATAAAGTAAGTGCCCAAGTAACTGAAACTTTTGCTAATATTTTTTGCAAACATCTAGCTTCCACTTCTTTTTGATGGCAGAAGAAAAGGTTCTTTTTATTTATTTTTTGTTAGGCAATCTTTTGTATTCAATGTCATGCATTGCTTCCGTTTGTAAGTCAAATGCAATCCAAAAATGTTAACCTGATCAATGTTGTTTAGTTAAGCTCTAGCCAACCACCCCAACCTGAAATTATCTTGGGATACAACTCTGATTTTCACAAATAAAAAGCCGTCTCTCTTTAACCACTAGGCTTAACACTTGGTCCTATCAACTCTATCCAGAGTTGTGTATCACCACGATGTATTGTGTCAACTAGGGGTGTTAATCACTGCATTGATGCATCGCGATGCGGAACTAAATGATTCTGCATCGATGCAGTGACAGACCATAATCAGTTATTGCCTACTGATGTTACTTGTTGTTTTTCTGGTCGCTGCTTTTGTCTGTTGTGTTCAGACTCCACTACATTCAGGAAGGTTTTTTTTTAAGAGCAGATACAATAAAAAGTAGAGTTCATATATATCTGACTGCTTAACATTTTTGATGATAACCATGTGTAGTAATATATAATATTGAGGAGGTGACACATCGGGGTATCGATTTGAATCGTTGACAGGATAATCGTAATGGAATCGTGAAACCAGTGAAGAGTCACACCTCTGGTGTCAACCTAGTAATAACATCTAGTCAGTTAAACACTGAAACGGTAATTAGATTGAGATGGTCATGGAGAGTTGGTATATCCTATGTTCCGTTTTAGACTTGAGTGCTTGGAGCCTCTCCAATGAGAGAGGCCAGCACTGTATGTAAGTCAATGAGGCTGAAAGACTAATGTGGTCTAGGGCTGGGCGATAAGGAGAAAATCAGATATCACGTTATTCTTGACCAAATACCTTTTTATCTTCTCTATTGCGGCGATATTCTAGGGTTGACAATTGGTGCTTTAACAAAAATATCTTCACACTTCTTAGATAAATAATCAGCAGTAATGTGGACATAATCTATGAGTGGGGAAAAGGCAAATAATAGAACAGCTAGAACAGTCTGGTAAGTTCAGAGAAGTACATCACTTTACTGTAATGCAGCCTTTAAAACAAGGAAAAGACAACACTTATGTCATATCACCATATTACGATATCCAAAATCTAAGACTATATCTAGTCTCATATCACAATATCGATATTACCCAGCCCTAATATGGTCTGTTGGCTGCATCTTATGTGACATAATTTCAGAATTGATAAAAACGATAGTTTGATTTAGCCCCCATCCTCGCCCATCATTAGAACATGCTTATTAAAGGTCCAATGTGTAGGAATTTCTCCCATCTAGTGTTGAGATCGTATATCGCAATCAACTCTCTGGCACCATGCATTTCAAATGATGTATTACAGCTACGGTAGCCTTCATGCTTCAAAAAGCCAGTCTTTGGCTTTTTTCAGTATCTTTTTTTCTGGGCAAAGAAGAGGATTCCTGTTCCTGAAACTTGGATTTTGAATACGTGCATGAGGCGGAGTGGCAAACGGGAGAGTCGGGAATTTTCCCGGTGGGCCGGTAGTGTTTCGAGGCCGGTCTGATCGCACACTGCCCGCTAAAATTTAAAACCAAAAGAAATACTTGAATTGATGGTGGTGGTAAATATTCAGGGAAAATGACAAGTTTGTGAACGGGCAACACAGGTTTTGATAATGAACAACTAAACACGTTACACACTGGACCTTTTTAATGGTGTGAAACATGTAGAATTCAGTACAGCACAGTCACACTTCAACACACCAACTGTATGCTTGTGAAGGTTGTACTTCAACATATGTGGAGACTGTCAGATAAGTGCTGATTCAAGTTAACAGAAATGATAAAGGAAAATATTAGTGATGTAGTTTCAATGTAGGCGTGCATCAATAATGACATTTTTTGTCCATTATCTTTTTGTTTTGTTATAACTTTATGACATAAGAGACTACAGTACACCATCAAATAGCATGGGCAAAATTGAGAATTTAAAGGGAGACTTGATTTGTTGTTGACTCCCTATTTTAGATTTTCTTCCTCGTGTTATTAGATTGCCAGTGGATGTACACATTATGTAGCCCCATTTTGCAACTCATGTAAGGTTGCATTTCTACTTGATGTTGCTTTATATGTGTTAAGGAATACTTCTTGGGGAACTGTGATATGCAGCGTCCTATGATCTCCTAAATCCTTTCAAGAAACGACCATTTTCTTTCACCAGTTCAGACGAGATCCCCTCTTTAAGGGTAAGAGCCCTGTGTTATGAATAAAGTACTGATCGAGAATTTGATGGATGAGTCATTACTGAATAGTGAACCAGAATATTGAGCAACAACCTTACTTCCTCTCCCCCCCCCCCACCCCCCCCACCCCAATGAATGATGTTCGTAACCGATTGCAGCTGTAGCTTTTATTTGTATTCAGAGTAGTTGAGCCTCAAACCATGGGGATCCACTTTGCACCCAGGGTGTAACCACTGCTTTTTGTGTGTCTCTCCCCCCCCCCCCCCCCCACCTCTCCACCTCTCCACCCCAGTACGCTCTGGAGCGTTTAAAGGTCATGTGTGAAGAGGCCTTGTGCAACAGCCTTTCAGTGGAGAATGTGGCCGACACCCTCATCCTAGCAGACTTGCACAGTGCCGAGCAGCTCAAAGCACAAGCCATAGATTTTATCAACAGGCAAGTATCGTAAAAAAAAGAAGAAAAACCTCCAGTGATAAATTCCTGCTGCCATTTCTGTTTACCAGTCCTGAATGCTTACCTTTTTATCTCCTTGCCATAGGTGCAGTGTCCTGAGACAGCTGGGCTGTAAAGATGGAAAGAACTGGAATAGCAAGTATGTAATTAGCTGATATATGTGACACAAGATTAATAACACGCTCTTATCTCTCCCCCCAACCAGATGCATTAGAATTCATTGTTTAAGCCCAGGCAGACAGAGTGCTATTTGCCTTTTCAGTTTGAAGCTCTATATCTATGTATCCAAGTTATTAATAGACTCTTGCCTGGATAAAACCTGGAAATGGAATATTTGTAGAATTTTAAAAAAGAAACGAGGTGGTCGCTATGGATAGTCTTTCTTTCAGATGATGAAGTGTGTTGTCATAGGACACCTTGAAATGTTAAACTTATTTCCCTCTTTGTTGTATTCAACATGTGAAGACGTAATCCTACATTAATTTCTGCACATGCACAGAAAGCACTAATGACCCTTTTCAAGTTTACAATGGAACTCACAAATCAAGTGCCCCTTATTTGCTTTGTCATTACGATCTCATTTATGTTTATTGATTTTTAATGTGCACATTCTCATGTCTGAGTGTTAACTTCATTTTGCCTGTGCTTACAGTCATGCTACAGACATAATGGAGACTGCAGGCTGGAAGTCAATGATCCAATCCCATCCTCACTTGGTAGCCGAGGCCTTTCGTGCCCTGGCTTCAGCACAGTGCCCACCCTTTGGTCTTCCCAGGAAGCGTCTAAAACAGTCCTGACTGCCCGACTGTGCCCCAGGACTTTACTGGAGGTGTGAAGCATGGGTTTACAAAGAAAGGACTAGCGAGGGTACCACTCTTTATTCCACCAAAACTGAACACACTTGAATAAAGAAGAGTGGAGCTTTCTGCCCAGGGATTTGGGAAGGCTGGCACGTGGACGACTGACATCAATGGATTGGGGAAAAAATAGGTAAAATTGGTGTTGCTTGCTTGCTTTGCTGCCCCAACTGAATTCTGTTCAGCCCGGGTAGCAAGTCAAGCTGTCTGCTACTTTTTTTCCCCTGTAATTTTAAAAATGGCCTTAATATATCTGCCATTGCTCTGGAGCTGCTCCAGAGTACTTTGTCTATTTTACTCTGTGCCTGCCTTGTCACAAAGACCAGGCCTCCTCCAGGTTGCACTAGTTCCCATGAATAGTCATTTTGATATGGAGTTCTATAGGAACGTAACAAAGGTTTAACTAAATGGGAAATATTATATATTTGTAATGTTTAGCCCGTTTTGTGACTAGACATTAAAAAGCATGAACACTTTCAGTGCAAGGTCAGTCCTTTACACTTTTTAAAAGATGTGTATGCCCCATATTGATGGCACCATTTCTATGTAAATGACAGTTGCACCATCTTCAGAAGACCAGTGTACAAGAAAGTCTGTTCTATTGCGTATTTGTGGGAAAAATTGTAATCTGCCATTATGAAGACCCAGTGTCAATCCTAATACACGTAAGACGGAAAAGTGTCTATTCTTTGGCCCTAATATATTAAAACATTGGAAGTATTTACTCAGTCTCCCATTTGAATGACATATTCCAGATCATGGGTCTGTGAACTGTTATAGATTCAATTTTGAGAATTTCTGTCCTTAGTATTGCCAACTTGCAAATATTATATATTCTCAATATATTGTGGTTAACTAAAAGTGGAGAGACTAATGCATGGTCATGTTATTGTCAACAAAAGTGTCCAAGTATCAATTTTGTTTTAAACAATTTATTTTCTGCAAGTATCTGAAATATTTGTGGAGAATTAAATGAATTGAGTATGTGCAAAAAGTTCCTCTAACATGCTTGGATATTTGTAGGATGCTGAGCATCACTTCTACTGGCAATGTTATTCTGTGTTGATTGGGGGGGGTTGTCATGTTTATTCAGTCCGTCTTGTATGTAGTGGGGTGTGACCGACACTTCAGAGGATTTTGTAAATTAAAAGAGTAGCATCGTTTTTACATGATATTACTCCTCATTCAGAGTCATGTTGAGATGTTGAAACTTCTTTTGTTTGAAAGCAAAAAAGATGAAGTTGTTGTCTGCAAGAATGCCTGCATTAACCCATTAAACCATTTTCCAGCAGTCTGAAGAAGCCCAGGGTTTTTTTTTTTTTGTTGTTTAAATCAAAGCGATTTCAGTTTAAGAAAAGGGTGATTGTTACCACTACTGATTCTTTTTAATGGTCATGTTAATGGATGTGTGTCAGGCTGTCGGGATTCTTTTTTTTCTCTCTCTCTCTCCACTGGTTTTCTTTCAAATATAAGCTTAGAAAACAGCACTGTGATAATCAAAAGAAAATGTGCTTAAACTGGATTAGCATAGTAACATGTTTAATGTTGAACCTTTTTACAGCACATGAAAGGTTTTATTTATTTATTTTTTTTTAAGTGTGAATGCTTGGCACAAGCTCTAATTAAAGTGAACACGAGGCTGTTCTTTCCTGCTGGAACAGAGATGTCTTTTTCAGCAGCTTGCTGATTCTCGTCCGCCCCTCTCAGCACAGATCCTAGGAAAAGACTTAATACCATCGATGCTTTAGGACGCCTCTCCCAACATTTTTATCTTCTTCTTTCGCTTTCCTCCACTAACTGTTAGGCTTGAAAGAGAGGATGCCTGCAGTGGCATGATTACAATTGAACATTTGTTCTGTCATTTAGATTGTAGGAAATTAGACTGTTAAAGAGGTAGTGGACAATGACACTGGGCCAGAACTTCTTCAAGATTATTTAATATAAAGATGGGCAATTTTTATCTGTCATGAGTCCAAATAAAGTGAGGCTGCCGTAGTGTCCTGACACCACCATTTCCATCATAAAGAAGTGACAGATTGAGACAAAAACATTTTCTTAATCTACGGTGCTATTTTGTGATAAAACTCTAAGATGCTTTTAACTACTGTGCTTTCCTCAGACTGATCTGCCTAAGTACGTGGTTTCCAGCTGTTTCTTAGAATGTATTTTGACAAACCTGTTGAAGGGTCAGGAACTTGCCAAATCAAGCTGTGAAGTACGTGTGATATGTAGCTGGAGAAATAATTTATAGAGTGTGAGCTTTTGCAGAAAGAATTTATTAACATCTTCAAATGCAACATGTCTTGTTGCTGCAGACACTCTGAAATGGGAATATATTAAGCATTTTCCCCTTTATTTGTTTCCCTTAAAGATTGTAAACTGTCAATCCAGAGAGTTACAAAAAATGCAGCAAAACCTTACATTTACCGCTGATGAAGTTTTTACCCTGCTGCACTGAAATAAAAATGTCACTTGACTTACGTATTATTGGCTTGAACACTACTGATACTTTTAAATGCAAATTTTCCTCTCAGTAAATCTCATATAAGAATTAGAAATGCACCAATAGACCGGCCGGTGACCGGAATTGGCCGGTTTTCATGTGCTCGGCCATGACTGGTGACCGGCAGGTCAGTCTGACATATGCCGATTTCAATGCTCCAATTAACTGACAATATAAGTTATACGAGTTATAGTTCTCAAGGACGCAAGGCAGTCTCTTTTTTTTTCCTTTCGCTCAACTTTTCCGCCGTGTGTCGCGCGTACCCGCTCGCAGTGTGAAGCGCGTGTCCGCGCTATTCTTGAACATGGAGGGAACCTTGTGAATTAACCTGCAACATGTCAGCTGTTTGGAAATTCTTCAGCGTGTGTGCAGAAGATAACAAGTTTGCAATATGCAACACCTGCAAGGAAAAAGTAGGGCGTGGAGGGACCACACCAAAAACCAAAATACAATTTTTTTAGTTGGATATTGGATGTGAAAAGAAGGAAATGGTTCTAACATTGCACTTTAGTTGTGTGTGAATTTCCCACACCAGGAATAATTGATATAGTTCTATTTTATAGTGATCCATTATCTGTTCAAAGCATGTTCTGTGCAAAATATTATATTAAAGAAAAGTAGAAAATAAATATTTGTGTGCTGTAAAGTGGTTAGAAAAAATGAAATCGGAATCGGCTAAAATCGGTATCGGCTGGCCTAACTCAAAGAAAATCGGAATTGGCCTAGAAAGTTGCAATCAGTGCATCTCTAATAAGAATACACATACATTTGTAAATGATTGGTAATAATTGTCAGATCAGTGTATAACATGGGCAGTTAGCTAGCAAATCGAAAGTAATTGTGTGAATGCTGGTTCAGCATTATGCTTGTATTCACTTTTTTTTCTACTATTTATAGTTTTTAAAATATTTTTTTTTTCATTTTCTTTTACATTGAAAGTCAATGGAGCAATCTTAAAATCCTCTTTAGGCTTCTTCCACTTTGAAATTCTACTCATAAACTTTCACCTACAGACGTCATTCATTTAAACTGTTCAAAAACCCTTCAGCAGTATAATTGAGCTTGTTGATATCCTTTACAGTTTTGGTGTTATCACTGTTTAGGGTTAGTGCTTCTTTCAGGCTTTTTCTGCATTTATAATGGGTGTGTATTGCATGACTTAGACTTTTTGTGTGGAGTTTGCATGTCCTTCAAGACTTTCTTTGACATAATATACTATAACTTTTTTGGTCTTTTTTCAACATACTATACTATGACTTTTTTTACATACTATACTCACTTTTTTATCACTGTTTTCGACACTGACTTTTATCACTTTTTTCTACATCAATGACGTAACTATGACACACTATATTATGACATTACTTTTTTTCAAAAAAAATATACTATGACTTATTTTGGCATTTAAGTCATTTATTTGATAGGACAGTTTATACATGGAAGGGGAGAGAGAGTGGGACTGATATGCACAGGTTTGAATTGATCCGGCAGCCGAGTGTCTAGTACGTGGGGCGTACTCTCTTCCAGGTGATTTACTCAACATCCTTTGCTATGGCTTTTTTCGACATACCATTCTATGACTTTTTATCACTTTTTTCGACATCATGCACTATGACTTTTTTCGACATACTATGCTATGATTTTGTTATCACTTTTTTCAACATATTATACTATGATTTTTTAGGACTTTTTTCGACATACTGATGACTTTTTATGTTTTCAACATACCATACTATGACTTTTTTAACAATTGTTTTCACACACTATACTATGACTTTTAAATAACTTTTTCCAACATGCTATATGACTTTTTTTAATCACTTTTTTCACATACTATACTTTTTCCGACATGCTATAGTATGACTCTTTTTTTTTTTTTAAATCACTTTTTCCAACATACGTTACTATGACTTTTTTCGACATACCATGACTTTTTTATCACTTTCTTTGACATACCATCCTATTACTGTTTTCAACGTACATTATGTGGACGCACGGTGGCCAGAGATGGGGACTCGAGTCTGAGACTCGGACTTGAGTCGCACTTAAGTCACACAAACAGCTGACTTCAGACTTGACTTGCGACTCGACCCAAAAGACTTCAGACTTGACTCGGACTCGACCCAAAAGACTTCAGACTTGACTCGGACTCAACCCAAAAGACTTCAGACTTGACTCGGACTCGACCCAAAAGACTTCAGACTTGACTCGGACTCAACCCAAAAGACTTCAGACTTGACTCGGACTCGACCCAAAAGACTTCAGACTTGACTCGGACTCGACCCAAAAGACTTCAGACTTGACTCGGACTCGAGCTTCGAGACTCGTCAACAACCTATTTTCATGCAATTATTGCTTTTTAAATCTAAATTGATTTATGTATTTCTATTTTCTTTTATTGCCGCATATCCGTTGGGGAAACGCATGGCGAGCTGCGTGTCCCGTGGCCTTTGCCGTAATGTGCAATGTACGCATGCGCTATGCGGCGTGCGCACACATCAAAAAATGCAGCGACAATGGCGACACCGAGTCCTCCTGCAGTTGTGCCTTTTGTCATTAGTTTTGCTTACAATAACTTCATAAACAGTGGCAGTAAGCGAACAGCTACATGCAAGGAGTGTGGCACCAAGATACATGACGCTGGATCAACAACATCGAACTTCATCAGACATCTCAAAAAGCACCCAGATAGGTCAGTCACTCACGCTAATGTGAAAGAGACGTTACATTTAGCAGATATCGCCACAGGTAACAAGCTAACCATCGCAAAGTGTTGTGCTAATGCTGGGGACAGGCAAATTGTATTGTTATAGTTGTATCCATATGATGTGACAGACTTAGGTTAATATTTCACCAGTAGCAGAAGATTAGACTATACGATGTCCTAAGTTGGAGACCCAATGTAAGTTCTGGATGTAACAGAATTAAGCTTCACATCCACTCATGGCTGCAGTGCCCACATTTTATTTCAGAAAAAAAACATGATAGAAACGTTTAGTATTACTTAAGATCAAATGGTCTTCTTATTTCAGTTTAAGTGGCAATTGTTTAATTGAAATGTCTTCATTTTTTTCCAATTTATTTTCATTCCAATTTTTATTTTTCTTGTTGTTGAATAGCAATACGGAAAGTATCAGTTCTCACATGTTTGCACCATGGTTGGTGTATTAACTTTCAATACAGATGTTTTCCTCAAACTTTGAACACTGAAAAATGTAATGCATGATGAGGTTGGGCTTTACAGCCAGTTAGTAACACAGACAAACATGTATTATTTGGTGCAGATACCAAAATGTTGAAAAATACAGTTATGAAATTGAAACAGAGTCCTTAATTTGTGTTTCTTCAGATTGCATTGCAGTAGACCCCATAAAGTTCTCCTACAGCTGATTTTGATACTGTACTGTATGGATGGTAGCTACAGGACATGCTTTGAATTCATAAGATTTAACAATACAGGGTTAGGGACAGATCAGACTTGATACTTGACTTGGACTCATGGCAAAAGACTTGAGACTTGACTTGAACTTCCCCTCAAAGACTTGAGACTTGACTTGAACTTCCCCTCAAAGACTTGAGACTTGACTTGAACTTCCCCTCAAAGACTTGAGACTTGACTTGGACTCAAGCTCAAAGACTTGAGACTTGACTTGGACTTCCAAAAAATGACTTGTGAGCATCTCTGACGGTGGCTCAGGGGTTGTTTACTGCTACAGCAAGTTTTTCTGCAGACTGTGACCCTTGGTTCAATCCCCATTCTATGACTGTTTTAAAAATACATAATTTGTAAGCATGGTGGCTCATGGGTTTGCACTGCTCCAGTAAGTAGTCTCTGCAGACTCTGACCCCTGGTTCAATCCCCAGTCGTGGATGTGTAGGGTTTGCATATTCTTCAAAACTTACTTTACTATCACTTTTTTCAACATGCTATACCATGACTTTTTTTATCCCTTTTTCCAACATACTATATTATGACTGTTTTCAACATACTATATTAGACCTTTTGTGACATACTATCATATGAATGTTTGCAACACATATTAGCTGGAATCATGATGGCCAGTGGTTTGCACTGCACAGGCTGTGGAGAGTTTGCATATTCTTCCAGACTTTCTTTGACTTACTATACTGTGACTTTTTTATGACTTTTTTGCCATACTATACTATGACTTTTCATCACTATTTCTGACATACTATACTATTATGACATGTTTTCAACATGCATTATTTAGAAGCATGGTGTCTGAGGGGTTTGTACTACTCCAGCAAGTCGTCACTACAGATTGTAACCCTTGGTTCGATCCCCAGTCTGGGATGTGTATAGTTTGCATGTCCTTTCCGACTTACTGTACTATGACTTTTTGATATATTATAGTATGACTTTTTATCTCTTATTTCGTTGTAGTGCGCCAGACTTTTGTATGAGCTTTTTCAACATGCTATACTATGACTTTTTTTCATCACTTCTTTCGACATACTATACTTTGACTTTTTTTTATATACTATACTATGACTTTTTCCGACATACTACACAGACTTTTTTTATCGCTTTTTTCGACATACTCTACTATTACTTTTTTTTGACATACTATGACTTTTTTCGACATACTATACATCCTATACTATGCTATACTATGACTTTCTACATTCTATACTTTGACTCTTTTCAACGTACTATACAGACTATACTATACAATGACTTTTTTTTGATATACTATACAATGACTTTTTTTTTTCACTTTTTTCGACATACTACACTGACTTTTATCACTTTTTTGACTATCTGTAGTATTACTTTTTCATCACTTTTTTTCCACATGCTATACTATGACTTTTTTTTTAATCACTCTTTTTCACTTTTTTCCGACATACTATGCTATGACTTTTTTGGCATTTTGGACCTTTATTTGATAGGAGAGTCATACTCTACTATGACTTTTTCGACATATTATACTATGAATCTTTTTGATATACTATACTTTGACTTTTTTGACACACCATACTGTGACTTTTATTTCTTACACATAAACTTACAATCCGTCTGTATTTTCCATGCCTTAACTTATCTTATACACTTCTTTTTTTAATATGCTTGTAATGAATGTATTTTGTCTATCAGCTTTTTCCCTTCTTTACAGGCAATATATTTCACTTCTCAGCTCTTTAGGGTGATGCTTTTATTTTCAATGGATATGTCTGATAATAATACAAATTATTTCTTCTTTCAGCCTTTTCAGTCAGTTCCTTTAAACATCCACTTTTGACAGTATTACAGTTTAGCTTCCAGCTTTTCTAGCAATGTATTTCAGTTCTTAGCTTATTTAGTTATTGCAGTTCAGCTTTCAACTCTTCCAACTCTGGTTTTTCAGCAGTGCGTTGCAATGCATTAAGGTTTTTCAAACAATACGTTTCATATTTCTGCATTTTCATAATTGTTTCTCACAGCTCTCTCTTCTCTACTTATTTATACTTTCAGCTTGAAAAAAAATTAAAACCATACAATGTTCTACATCTTTTGTCATTATTGAACTTTTAAAGCCAATAATTCAGTTTAGCGTTAGCTTTTCAAAAATAAAAGATTCCACATATTTTTTACATTAGTGGTGTTATTCAACTTTTCAATGCATTTTATAGTTTATTATTTGAGTGTCTAATAATATCATTACTGGAAAACATGAGAAGTGAATTGCATGTTAACATTTACAAGGATTTGGATGTGTGCAGCAGGAAAGCCTGGTGTGACTTGATGCCTATAAGGAGTGGGTGCCTCACCCTGATCAGATAAGAGTAATGGAAGCGATGAAAAGACCCCTTTCCCTGATGGCCACAGCAAAATGGATGTGCTCCCTGAGGTGTACCTCTGGTATCGTCCACGCCTGTGGACACAGATTTATTGCCCATTAAAAAGCTACACTGAAATGTACCTCTTAAAATGCTGTGTTTATCCTGTTGCGAAGTCCTTGTAGGAATGAAATGAGACAACTGTGAGCACAGACAGACTAGAGCTGACTCAGTGTGGCAATATGCTGTGAGCCAAGTTCAAATAAGGTTTAATGCCATACAAACCTAAATTGATCTGTACAATTTCATTTGAACAACCCCCTATGAAATCAAATATTCAAAAATGAACATTTGTACTTACACTTCACACACAGCAGTGCTCTTTTTTCATATTTAGAGGAAACTGTTGTAACAAGATTAAGCAAGCAAGAAAATCAAAATAGGTACAATATGCGATGATTACAGAAATGGAAATCAAAGCAATCTATAAGCAATACATATGACATCTATCTACATGATATCGCTTAACACCAAAAATAAGTAGTAAACAGTATACTTATTGATACATATTTCTCTGGAAAAATTTGAATAAATAGACATTGTTTACTCTAAACCTGTAAACAGGGTTAGTTTAAGAGTTACACAATAATACACATCATTTGCACAAAGGAGTAGAACAAAAACATCAACATAGATCTACTCGGATTTAATAATTTCCTTATCATACACCTCTCCTCGTGTGTATAATGTGACAAGATCATTTACAGCTGCTGGGGAAAAACATGAGATACAGCAAATAAAGTAACATTAACAGAAAGAATTGCCATGTGATTAGTCAGTGGCACATGCCCTAGTCTAAAAAACCCTGGATAAACACAATCAACAACATTTATGACAATTCAAAAATTGTCAATCAAATTGATGGTTTTCAACAGAACCTTTTAAAACTGTTTAAGTGATCACTACATTAAAGCAAATTTCACCATTTACTACAAGACTGGATGTTACCCACTTTTACACAACAGTCAGTAAACTTAAGCCTGCTGTACAATTGGGGAATGTATGACATTTAAAAATGTAGGTCCCCCGTCTCATTAAAATTCCAGACGGATTTTGTACTTTTGCCTTTTTTCTTCTTTTTTTTTTGCTTTTGGTTTCTCCACTCTTGGTCTTAGGTAAATGAAATTTCCCAGGCTAATTAAAGCCTATTAAAGACAGGTAATGTCAGGACTGGTGGCAGGACCATGACAAAGTGCTGATAATTGTCTGCCAGACTCGCTAAATCCACCTGTCCTGCAATTAACGCTGCCCCCCCTCCCCCATCCCTCCCTTGACACATTAATCCACTGCGGAGCCCGCTCGGCAGGCTGATGCCTCAAAGTGCATCCTGCAAACACAGATGTTGGATTTCAGACTAGTTTAGCATACACATGCCTTATGATGATTGCAGCAGAAAACCAACACATTTTAAGGAGCACACAAGGCAGCAGCCAGGTTATACATGGATGGGTACCTACATACGTATGTGTTATGATTTATGATTATGCTCTCTGCTTGTTTTGGGGCTTAGATGTGTTTGATCAATTTATTTAGTCATGGACACATAATTTGCTATTCCAGTCTTTATAAGAGGAAGACAGCTAAAATATAGATTATACGGTCATATAAATTATTCAGAGCTGCTTGAGAAAATACCCATTGATCAAGAAAATCTGAAATAATAGACACTGTGTCCTGCCTGTGTTCTGTTAACAGGTACAAATGATCTTAGCTCAACTTCAAAGGCAATGGACAGATCATTTTGACTAATCAGTCAGCAAGGTTTCAAATGTGAAATATCAAATTGTATGCACCCATTGAATTCACACATCTTGGTATTGTAATTATTAACATGAATTAAAGTCTTGTCATATTTCATTCCAGAACTGTTTAAATGAGGTGAGAATGTTTTTTTGACAATGTTGGCATCAATGCAGCCCTGGCACAGAAGACAGCTATGTACTTCAAACTGGGAGGCTCTTTGCCTATGGTCTAGCCTTGAAGAAAACATCTGGACAACACGCTAATTATACCAGTGGTTTTATGGAGAACATGTGCTGTTGTGATGGGAAGGAGTCACCCAGGGTTGGTAGCTCTCTCTGAATCCCAAGTCAACCCCTAAAACCAAGTCCCCGGATACCTAACTTTCTCAAGTGTTAGATCTGTATAGACAAAAGTTTTTTTAAACAATGCATCTAGAGTGTGTCCCATTATAAGTTGCACTTCCTGCAATATGTTTCATGTATTTAGGTATTTCGGGACAAGGAGCTTAAAGGTTGACGTTTACATTGTTTGAGATCAGACAAAAGGATGATGCATACTAACAGCTAGATCATCCTGTGGAAGAGTAGGGCGTGTCACTATGGTAGTTGTAGTCAGGGCATACCTTCTGCACCAGTTTATAGTCAACACTGTAAAAGGCTATATAGATGCATATGACTTTGAAGGGTTTCGAGCACAGCCAGGACACATGGCTCTGTGTTTGCTCCTGATAGCACACCGTGGACGGGTCATAGTTGCACAGGGCAGTCTTCTTGTTGCGGTCAGTCTTCTCATACTCAATGCGACAGTTGAATGATTTGGTGTCTTTGGTCTCCAGCGTGGACTGCTGGGCGATTTCGAACTCCACTACCTTTGAGGGCGGCACCAGGCTGACCGACACGTTCCCCAGGCCCGTGGAGTTGTGGCGGAAGTAAACGCTAAAAGTGCCGTTCCCGTGGTCCACAATCTTCCCCGTGATCAGCAGATTGAGTTTCACAGTCTTGATGTTGGAGTGGAAGTCTCCCCACCCGAACATCTTTTTGAATTTGCCAGTCTTAACGATGGGCCTGCGTTTAGTTCTGGCCTGTGCGCCCTGAACATCTGTCTGGTTAGATAACCAGTCCCAGAAGTCCTCCATGTTCTGTAAATATGTAATTTCCCTCATGTTGCTCTTGAACCCGGGGGAGCCCCTGGCAAACAAACGCAGGGGGTTGAGGATCCGTGGACTGGCCCCCGTGGGAGAAATCTTCTGTTCGTTATCGCTGTCGCCCCACTCGATGAGCTCTGTGGCTCCTCCATGCACTTTCCTGCATGTGACCTTTAGAGAAAGCAGAGCAAAGGTAGACAGAAAAACGACATTAAGTGGCATAAAGTGACCTTTTTGTAATATAACTTTACAATACTGGTGCACAGACAATAATGCATTTAATGTTTCTAGTTTGTTCAAAGAAAGTACAAAAAAGCACAATGTAGTTCACTTGGGCAGCGATACCTTTCGTTAACCAGACATATAACAGAAAATCCAAGTAAATTCAACACGGATTGACTTATCTCTGGTGATTGCACTGTAAAAATGGCACAGCAGCAGTTCAACACAAAGGATAAAGAAAACAGCACTTCAGCACTAAACAGGAGAGGAAGCAAAATCCCACAATGAGCATGGAGCCACCCACTTGCAAGCCGGGCCGGCTACACACTGGCTGCGTCATGCGAGCGTGTCAGCTGCGTGGCGTGTCCGTTTTTATTTCGGCTCCCATGTTAACAGGTTAGAGCTTACACACTGCCTGTGTGACACGCACGTATCAGGCGCGGAAAACGCGTGCATGCTAGAAATAGAACCAACGCCTATTTTTCACGCGACACGCAAGCGTGTTGGAAGTGTTTCCAGGCAAAATAGATTAAGAAAAGATGTTTATATGTCATTTTGACACAAATACATATTAATAAATGACATGATGAATGTTGATGTTTGAAAGTCTCTAGGTTTTGACATAAATGCAGATATAAATGTAATTAAAAAAAAAATAATAATAATAACTATCGATTTTCAAATATTGCACCTGTCAATACAGAACGAAATATTCTGTAGCCTATTTTGCCGTCAATACTGCCAACGTCGTCTTTGCTGTAATTAAATCAGTATATATTTATGTTTAACATGAAGTATACTACTGCTTGAGTGCAGTAAATCAATGGGAAACATACATGTGTACAGACAAGGCTAGCAGCAGCAGTGCCACGTCAGACATGTTTCTGGTGTGTAAAGACAGAAAAATCCACAGAGCAGCCACACAGCTGACACACAACAGAAACACCACGCACACGCGACGCAGGCAGTGTGTAAGATTTACTTTAGGAAACACTGGAACAACTACAGCAAAGGTAGCCTTGGGAAACATTTTTTTTGGTAAACTAAAGCATTCCAACAATTATTTCAAACAAATGCTGGCACTTCAATCAAAAGGAGTGCTCAGTATTAGGGAAAGTGACATTTCATTGAAAATTTGCACAGCCACTTTACTATGATAAAAAACAATCTGCTGACCAGCAACTCTAAAGCTCACTAGTTTATAAGTTACGTTTGGACAGAGCCAGTCTAGGTGTGTCTGCCTCTGCTTCCAGTCTTTATGCTATGCTAAGCGAGGCCTGGTGGTAGCTTGCATACCATGCAATCTTCTCACCTAACTCTTAGCAAAAAAAACAAATTAGAGTATTTTCAAACTATTCCTTTAAACTCAAATCTAAATTTTGAAAAAACAAATGTACAACACAATTTAAACATTTTAAACTAGCAACGACATTATCTACTCAATGAGCCTCACTTGCCAGTTCTGTAACATCTGACATCTGAAATACATAATAACAATATATATATATATATATATATATATATATATATATATATATATATATATATATATATATATATATTTTTTTTTTTTTTTTTTTTTTTTTTTTTTCAAGCCAGTGGAGTGGCTACAACACTAACTGAAGCAAAGGATGATTTTATGTGTGTGGTGGCTGAGGATGCTGGCAGGCCTGTGCAGTACAGAGTGGACATTCCTTCACAGCAACCAGCAAGAAAGAGAAAGGGGTAAGGTTGGTCAAAGGACTTTCAATTAAAATAGAAGCATTAGTTAAAAAACACTGTTTGGCAAGTATGACCCGAAACTGTATGTAGTTGCCGTTCCAGTAGTTAAGCACACTAAAATGGCATGAATCACTCTGAAACTATTCACAGACACTAGTAGCACCAAATATATCAAGAAATATACTGAATAAGGGAATCATCTTGGATGCAGCGATAAACCTCAACTGTGCTCATATTTGCCTAAAGCTTATAATATTTTAGAACGACTTGTCAGATTACATGACAATGCAAATCCCCTGGACTTAACATGTGAGCTGGTCTCACATCAGCCGTGCTATTCTTAGATACCCCATGGATATGAACTTTAGCTTGTAATGGTTCCCAACAATAAAACAGGCTTCTCAGGCTGTAGTATGGTAAAGTAGGTGCTAATCCAGACGCAGCAATGAACTGTGATCCCTCCTTGTGTCTTAAAGCCTTTTAGCTTCAGGAGTGATTCCTGGTCCACTTCAGATAAAGCTTTAATAATTCACGGCAATAAGCTTTGCTAGTTTTATTAGTAATTAGTAGTGCCGGCTTTCCCCAGGCCCGGTTGTAGGGATCACTGAGAGAAGCAGATGTTGAAAGTACTGAGCAGCGGCTGTTTGAATTCTCACTGAGCTGCTGTGCACTACTTCCAGACTAATTATAATTTTGCTGTAAGCCTAACTGAGGCACATGTGTACAAAGCTAACAAACTAGGTCTGTCTGCTACAATTTGTTTTGCCACACTCACATTCCTATAAAGCTTTCCATTTTACATGTAAAATGGCTACGTACATCTTTTGTTGTGCAACTGCGTATCTTATAATTAGAGCTTTTCTTTACTAGGCTGCTGCTTATGTCCCAGACCGTATACCACCTTAATGTAGCAAGCAGAACGTATGGCTCGGCTATCTGCATATGTAATGTGAAATCAATGTGCCTCAAACGGACAGTGAGCCTGACCCATCTATCAGCCCTCACAATGCTTAATTAAGACAGTTGCTCCCTGAAAACATGGATGAATAAAGCAACACATTGCCCCTCTGTGTAGCTCATCACATCCACAGTCATGTATTAACCAATTCCAGTGGCAGTATTCCCACACTGATACTGTCACTTAGTAATACCTCGTGTGAGCTCAGCTTTTAATTTGATTTGACTTTTACAACATCACAACAACAGGCGATGCTGAGCATAAAATCAGCAGGACTGCAGGCTCCCAACAAGAACATTTCTTCACTGCTGCGAGCAAGAAAGACGCTAGTCTTCCCACCAGCCCGAGCTGTTATATCCGTTACACATTGGGTGTCATGCTGCGCAGCTTAATAGGTGAAACCAAATTTTGTCTTACAGTGTAAATCTCAGGTGAGCTTTGTATAGGATGATGATAATGGAAATGAGAGAGGAGTTTAAGTATGATGAGCAACTGGGGAAATTGCTGTGACAACAAGGGAATCAGCAGAGGGATATCTAATACTTATAGGCCCCGAGAGAGATGAAGCACTGGGAACTTGAAAGCTTGCACTGACACATAGGCTTTGGTTTAGTTTCTTTCTCTCTCGCAGTCTCGCTGCACACATGCAGGACCAACACACACACTATAACACCTCGTTCATTTAGGCGGAAGTGGTGTCTCTTAAAAACAGACTAAAGGAATCCGAGTTTTTGTACAACAGGACTCTGTGGAAAAAAAAGAGGCAAGGTCTGATGAAGGAGAATCTACAAAAGCCTAATTAAGATTTCTTAATCGGTGCTACTGTGCTAGAGGCGTTTCGGGGCGACTTGAAACAAGACATTATTATGATAATAACTGCAGACTTATGGAGCTGAAAACACCAGACCTCATTTCAACAGAACGAGGCAAAGTGACGAGTGTCAAACATTGCGGATATCTGTCTGCGTGGTTTAGCTTCTTCCTTTTCCTGTTCGTCCTAAAAAAAAACACAGAGTGGTGCATGAACCTTACACCCCCAAGCAGAAATATTACATCTATATATCACGGCAGTCAAAGGTATATATGGCTTATAAAGGAGTAGTGATATGGCAGTAAACATAAAGGTGGGTGAACTATACATGCTGTCAGTAATGTCATGTATGATCACAAATAGTGACATCTGACTGAAACAAGTTTGTTTTATTATTTTGTATACTGAAACTGCTTATGGCTAAAGTTTCCAGTCAATATTTATTTCTTACATTTATTAATCATCATTTTGCATCACATCTGACAGGGAGAGTGTTGCTGAAATTTACACTTTGTAATCTCAGGAGCAAAGGCTGCAAGCTAGAAAGTAATGTATGTTTCATAGACACCACATTTTTTTATTCTAATGTGGGAATTTTTGAGACCAATTTTTTTTTTTTTTTACACCTTCAGTTAAATTCAGATGCACAATCGGCTGGAAATAAATATAGTGGACTAATGAGCAATAAAGAGATCTTGGACACAAAATCGTCCAAAGTTCCAGCTGTCATAGTTATTTTTTAGTTAGCAGATGTTTAAGGCAGGCTGACCCACATAATGTTTTCAAATTAATTTCAAATATTTATAAATATAATAAAATGTGCAAAAAACACTTTAACTGATACTCAGCCTGATCCAGTATCAGTGATGCCAATATTATATCAGGCCACATACAGTGATATATATATGAGAGCAGGGCCGATATTATCCGTAAATTTCAGTTTATCACAGATTTATCAGTCTCAGCCTAACGTCTGATAAGTAACAAGAAATTGCATGAGGCAATGCCAAACATATGTTTGAAGTAATTTAAGATCAACATTGCATCAGCATTTTGAGCCCTTTCCAACTGTGAAATGTCTTTTTTTTTAATAACCAAATTTAAAGAATCCATATCGGAAATTATTGTTTTTTTTATGTATTTATATTGAAAAATTAGTATTTGGTCATTATATCATAATCAGATAATTTTTTTTTATTCTCAAATATCAATACTGGTTGACCTAAAAAAAAGTGCCTATATAATTTACTATGACTTTGCCTCATTAATACGTAAGTCAGCATACAAGTTGGGAAACTGAGTTTTGGATATCATCCTCAACAACATCCTCAAAGTACACCCGCTTAGTGTAGCTGTCAGTGGCAGGCTGTTACTTTTTATATCAGAGGAGAACAATGCATGTTGTGCATATTACCTATAAATCTCCAGCCTTTTATTTTACTTCACAAGCAATTATTGCACTAGACCTTTTTGACACATTATTTTACATGTGTCAAAAGTGCATTCATAGCTGCGTTAAACTCTCTGTCTATGCACCTTGGTTGTGGGATTAACTGCAAAGTAGAAGTGCTTCCTTTATTTTTAAAGTATTTTTACAAACTGCCTTGAATAAAACCTGTTACTGTAGCATGCAATCTGACTTCAACCTATGAAGTGAAGTATAGTAAATGGTATGGGTTGTATGTATCTCCTTTAAAATATTATCTTCTTGTTTTCATTAGCACGTTTCTGCATTTCTACATATGTATCTGTATGAAACAGAGTTTATTTGCAACTTTTTGATTGTATATGTTTTTATTGCTATTTTTGTATCTCAAGGACCTTTTTGGCTAAATAAAAGCTACATAAAACCTCCACAAATGTCACTAGTATTATATTATTTGTAAAGGCTCTGTCCTTACGCCACATGTACTGCATATGTGATTTAATGTTGTGTCAATCAATACCATCCAGAGGTATTAGTGGAACTTAAATACTGACAGAGGTCTGAGCAGCAGCGAGCCACACACTGAGTCAGGATGAATCAGCCTCGACATTCATCTGTAATGAGCATTATGGAGCTGGCTGCCTGCTTGTCCCGTGGGTAGACATATCTTTTAGAGGCCTGACATAAAGGTAATTGCCACAGTGACCAGCACTAGCCTCTAGACCGTTATTAAGAAGCCAGTGACATCTGGCTTCTGGATCATCTGAAGAGATGGCATTAAAATGCATTTGCAGTGAGCAGCCGGCGACATTGTGCACGGCTGTGATGGGTTCTGGGCCGCGGGGCAGGGCTACAGTGTTGTTTTGACGCCGACGACGGAATCTCTCAACCGGGCATAGTTGACAATTTGCCCCCAACTCATGATCTGAGATCTGCTTTTCTGTCTTTTTGGTTATGTGTGGGAGCCTCTGTGTCATCCTCATTACCAATTTCCTTGTATCAACCAGGTTTTTGGGTTTTCCATAGTTGATTCTTTTCCAGCACATAAGGCTGGGCTATGGATCTGGGGAAAATTGGTTTCAGGCATCTTCCTCACAATAAACAAAATGGGCAATTAACCTGCTCATCAGTGCAAGCAGAGCTGTTCCAATGATGCACTCCATTGTTCTTCATGGATTTATCTGTGCAAATTGACCTCACTTTGGTGGTGCAATTCATTTCTCTGCTAATTTTCTGTGTCTGAAGCTTCATTAACTTGATGCACTTCTACGTAGTAAAAATCTGGACATCCCACAGAAATTACACCGGCTTCACCACTGCCTACCGTAATACTTTCCTAGCTCTGTTGTAACACAACACCTGTCATTGTCGAGCTGCTTAGCCACTATTGCAAGACCCTGTATTGACTGCAGCTTCTTGCTTTCAAGCATCAAACATGCCATGCGGCTCCACTCACATTAAAACAATTCTCAACCTGCAATACCCTGCCCCACGTCCTTCCCCAGCCATCTTCCTCCTGATGTTACAGGGCATATCATTTGTAATGATTCACACCCAGAGCCAGTTCCAGGAGAGAAGGCCCTGGAGGCGCTTAGGCAGCCCAGACCTCAGAGTCTACACGCTGCTGAAGAATAGATTGGTGCTCTGATCGTGGAACAGCCTCACGTTCAAGAGCCATCACTTTTAATCAGAGGCTGTCCAGGGAAACACATGGCAGGTGCTTCAGCACTGTGGGGGATCGCAAAAGCAAATCCACACCGGGGGCACCTTACCAATCACAGAAGGCTATGGTTAGTGTGTGTGTGTGTGAGTGTGTGTGTGTGTGTGTGTGTGTGTGTGTGTGTGTGTGTGTGTGTGTGTGTGTGTGTGTGCATGTAGCGTATCTACTCCCCTCTAGTATAATCCTTTAGGCCATTACCACCTGACCTCTGTGAGAATGAGACAGACCATTGTCTCTAATATCTTAACACTACTGCTTAAGATTTTATAGATCCAATATTGAATTTGTGGCTGAATATTAAAAGCAGCCAGTAATGTATTATTACATTTGGAGCCAAAAAAGGGTGAGATTTATTACATTTTTAGATGCATTTATGTGGTTGTGTGATGGCAATGCAGACCTTTAATAAGCCTTAAAACTCTTCATGTCGACAGTTAGACACCTCTGCACATTTACACCAGACCAGCACATGTTAAGATGTGAGGAGAGGGAATGGCAAGCTCAAAGGAAAGTAAAGCTGATGTTTTCATAACTAGAATCACAGCGGCATTACCATTTCTGTATCTCGACAATACATCGATTTCACCTGTAACTGTTGACACGTGAAATGCCTAAAGAGCATGCATCACATCGTTGTCATTGAAGCAAAATATGTAGCAATTGCGCTAGCGCTATCAAGACACTCAGATAGAGATACAGGTAGAGAGGGTGAGGAGGCGACATGTTTGTCTCGTGATGAATACCAAAGAAAATCACTCGCTCCGATGTCATTCAGCCACACAGAGAAACATAAATGAAGCCTTAGGGCTTCGTAAGGTGTGCACTGATCGAATGCTGTGTAATGCAAGCCTAAACATTAAGCGGGCAAATGGAAATATTAGCAATTGCTTGTGTTAACTAAAATTAGACAATTTTCTACTCAGACACAGTATATATGCCAGCGCCACAGCTGTTGATCTGATGTTATCCATGCCCTCTGACCTTTCTTGTGGAGAAGTGAAAAGACAATTAAAGCCTTGATAGACAGCAAGAGCTCTTACTACTGCCCACTGCCTTCTTCAAGAAATTATAAATATGCAGACCACTTGTGTTCTCAATGGAGATTCTCTGTCCATGCATGCCTTTTTTATTCTGATACAAATAAAGCACACATTGAGCTCATAGAGTTATAATGCATGTGTTCCTTGTATATTCAACTCAAATGAACTATGTTTAAGAGCCTGTTTTTGCAAACATGTTGCCGCAAAATATTATCTGAAAGCTCATGATGTCACTCGGAGCTGCTCACGTCTTATGATTAGCATAAATGACAGCACGTAACAAAACCCTCCTGTGCCTAACATAAATCCTACGATGTGAGATATTAGTCATGTTTATAGTGTCACAATCTTCTCTTTTCCTCTCCTCCCAGCAGTCGACACTGACTCAAACCACACCACACCTCACCTTTTCTGGACATTGGTGGAATTCTATTTGTTTTGCTGTTTGCATGAGTCGTCTAAGTGAAGCATTCAGTATCATAGCATTTCCCTACTGGAAGCAGTACACTAAACTGCACAACTCACACACAATTACCTCTCCTGCAGTGTGGAAGCTGCCAACAAAGAATTATAAAAACATGTTTTCAGTGTTTCCAAATAAACGCGACAAATTACAGGAAATTATACCACATTTAGCTCCTATTATAGCATTCCTACCAATAGCTCTCAAAGTATTACATCAACTTAGTAGTCTGTCCTTTTATATGTGCAACAAAGCAACAAAGTCACATTCACAGATCCATGTCATCTGCATCATCTATTTTCTTTTGGGTAAAATAAATGTCAGTCATTTTGCCAAATCTATTTGCAACAAAAATGTGTTTCAGATTCGTCAGATGTGTTTCAAATGTGTCAGATTCAATCAGGTGTCAAAAATGCTATCTTACAATGAAGCCAGGACATCATTTGTGTAAACCAACCACAACTTACAGGCAGCTGTACTTGAAGCAAACCAGTGGCAATATCGCACACTGCACTGTTCTCGAAAATCTGAATTTTTATATTGGAGCAGTTGATAGCTGGTTCGCTGCATCTTCTAAATTAAATTTGAAATTTGCCCATGCTACTAACTGTAACTCAAACTCATGTCATTACTGAACATTGATGAAATTATTTTGCGATTCACATTCAGCGAGGAAAGTGGGGGATTAATTAAAAGTAGCAATACGACAAAAAATATTCCACGACAAGTAATCCTACATTTCAAATGTGGTTTCAGGTATTATCAGCAAAATGTATTTAACACATCTAAAGTAAAAGTACTTGCTGTGTAGCTGAATGGTCCATGTGGGTGTTTTATTGTTCCATATTATACTATGGGTTAAAATAACTGATGTATTAACATAAAGAGCGAAATTGTATTGTTGTACCTGGTCAAGAGAGCTAATTTTAGTGGGATGTTTCATTTGTAGCTGAGCATATCAAATAAACTGACTTGTATTCAAGGACTTTGATTTGTAAAGGAACTAGCAGTTAGAGCTGACCGATAAATGCAGTTGGTTAAAAAGAATAAGATTTGCCTATAAAACTAGAAACACTCAAGTAAAGAACAAATACTTTAAAATTGTACGTAAGCATAGTACCTGATTAGATGTACTTAATTACATTCCACAGCTGTTTGCAGCTGCTTAAAGCAAGAAATGTATTTAATGGTTGCAAAAAAACTAGGATGCAATAGATACAATTAATTATTTATTTATCAGTGACTCAGTAACTAAAAACTAAATAGTAAAAGATCAAGGAGGAAGCTTTATCATTTTGTTAATATTTACTGTGCAGCCAATGCTTTCCTTGAATGAAATTCAATAGAAATCAAATTTGCATTATTGGTCACAGTTTACACTGTACAATAAGGTGCCTCCTTTGTGAATTAGTTGCAGGGGATCATCATCATTTCATTTTCCACCTACAACACATTGGTGGCAAGGCCCGGCAGGTGAAAGTGAGATGTTAGTGAGAACGGATAGTTGTGGGACATTTAAATGCAGTGATGAGGTCAGGTGTTGAGTAAGTGTTCGCACAGAACCCACTGGAGAGAAGAAGGGAGCGAGGAGGGGCTCTGGGACGAGAGCCTCCAGGTAATCTGGATACTTGTGTTATCTCAGCACCTGCCACATGTGACAGCAGCAAAGCCCTGAACACTTCACTTTTAGGCAGGCGTTACCTTTTAACGCATCATCAGTTTCATAATCCCCTTACATGGTCAAAGCATCAACTCCTGTGCTGGCTCCTGACACCTGCAGCAAACCTCCATATGTCTGATAGCAGGGATTCGGCAGGATAATACCACAAAGCATGTTGGACTCAGTGTAATTGTCATTCTCTTGACCAATTCTTAACACCTACTACTTTGTACAACAATGGTAAACGTGCTTGTAAAACTCCTCAGCTAATACTTGAGGAAGGCATATTCTGACATGAATATTTCAAGCTTTTTTTTTAGTATTTCCACTTTCATCTCAGGAAGAGGTAATCTAAATGTTTTTTCCCCACTGAGCTTTTTTTTCTTCTCTTCAAATCCATGCTATAAATGATTCGGGTGTTTTATTCAAAAAAATGTTTCCTCTTGATTTGCTCAAACGTACGTCCACTAAAATTGACGGAGCAATTGTTTCTGTTCTCAAAGCAGATTGTGCCTCGGCTGATTTCAGAGAAACAGCTCCCTTTGAAGAAGAAACAAGAGCAGGAAAGACATTGCTTCCTTTCTCTGCGATTAGTTCAGAAGACAGGTACTTCACAAGAAATATACAAAGACGGAGGGTAGCTGACAGTGCTTTGTTAGGGCTGGAAATGACAGGCCTCAAAGCCCAGAGGCAGAGGAAATGCAAAAGTGAGAATACTCAGAAAGGAGATTTATTGTACTTATTCTAAAGCTGACACACCTTGCCTTTTTACAGGAAAACAACGCAGCTTTAATTAAAGAGGTCAATCATTTTCCCAAGCTCTGACATGTAATGTGATTGCCTTCTCCAAAGTACCAAACAAGGTGGTAATTAAGAACTTTACATGTCAAAGTGTTTGAGAAGTGGCAGAAACTTTGCTTCTGTGCCGACTAGAGCCATGTGATGTGATTAGCTGATCGTGAGTCTGGCATTTCAAACATAAATGGAGAGCTCACAGCTGTACAACAACATAACTACTGAAATATTTGATTTAATAGAAGAAAAAGTGACAGCCCGATTCCTCAGATGATAATCCATAATCTGCACACGATTCAGACAAAACACCTGCTGTATACAAACTGCATCTCCACATTTTGATAAGCTGCAGCACAGCAGTGGAAAGTGATGCAGACTGTAAAAAAGAGCTGCTAAACAGTGAGCTTGTGCTTTAGAGAGTGCTGGATGTTTCTGAACCTGCAGAGCGGTAATGACAATGCTATAAGGTAGCAGAGCCACCAGATCTAACAACACTGCCTCGGGCCGCATATCGCCCATAAAAATTCATAGCTGTGGAGCAAGATCAGGAAACTCAAAATCATATTAAGCATAATGTTTCCTGCACCAGAGCCGCCACAGTGGGTGTGACTTGCTCTAAGAGAGCTGCTCAGTACTTCACTTCATTGTAACAGTTCACATAATGAGAGAAGCTGGGTGGTGGGGGTTGAGAGGACGTAATCACGCTGCTCATAATTGTTTGAGTTAAGTCTTTAATGGTCCATCCAGCAGCCAGAGTATGATTATTGTCAATGCAAAGGGCAATTGCATCACACCTATCATTCATTTGGACCATCTTTCTTTTCATTTCAGGACCTTTATCATGGATTTGTTGCCAGTACACACACAATTATGATTGATGATTGGAAAAGGAATAGGTTGCGGGGTTCAATAGAGTCAATACAACCTGTAGTGTCTGCAAGATACATTTGAGGGATTTAACACACAGAAATGGCAACCTTTCCTTCAGAGGTCTGAGACAACATACAGGCTGAGGACTGCAAATGCCACAGACAGTATTGTTTATGAGGGATTATCTAGTCAAGCCTTCTGGCTAGAAAGATTGTAACCCCAATATGAGCAAAGATACACATCGGCACCATGTAAACCCTAAAATGATTCCTGGAAGGCACACATGCGTACAAGGCCCCTTCACTCTGTCAATCCATGTTTAATCACTTCTTCCAAAGAAATTTCGACTTGCCTGCCTGCCATTTTCTCTCATATTTTCTCTCTCCCCACCAAATTTCTCTGGTGGGTTTTTGAAGACTTAAGTTCCACTCTTTTTTTCTCTTTTTCTTACAAGGCGAATCCTGGGAGAGGTTGATGTGAGGACCAGGCAGAGCAGGGATGTGAAGAATATAAACACAATTTTTTTTTTATTGTCCAGAGGGAAAGGAGGGGTGCAGGGGGTTGGGCGCTGGGGTCTGTAAAAGAGACGAGGACCTTATCACAGCCCAGCAGCTCTGTAATTCGCCGCCATGATAAAGTGGCAGCACGGAAAACCTTACAAGGCTGGCACAATCCAAAGACGGATTAGGTTTTTCTGACATAAGCTTCCTGAAAAACTAATCAATCAGCCCATGCAGTATTATCAGAAGCGTGAGATTAAAGAGCTGCTCCTAATCCCCCCACTGTACATTTTATTACTCTCCCCAGTGTTAGTTGCCTTTAAATATACAATAAATAAATAATAAAACCAAACCTAATTGAGCATGAGGAAGGGGAAAAGGGTTAAAAAGCCCTTAGAGAGGGAATTTATGTAGAATTTGTGTTTTGTTATGAACACAGGGATAAAACTGTTGTCCTTGCCAGAGCCCTTTCTAACTTTGAATAGAGCCTGACTGTTTCGCTCCAGCACTTTATATTATATTAATAATTAATATATATTATATAATTAATATAATATATTTAATATATAAATATATTAATGCGCCACACCCTTCTATCAGGATGCTCGCTCCAAGCCTGCCCAGTGCGACCCTGGCCGGCATTTACTGTAACAGAGGAAGTACATGTACATTTAACACCACCGCTGATCCTCTTGGCATGGGTCACATAGATGCTTTGTCATGACATAACATTACCAAAGAGCTCTTACCCCGGCAATAAGATACAAAGGTGTAATAGACTTTGTCAACGTCTTCTCACACTTAATCTGGAGCAGCGTTTTAAAAACCCACTTTCCCTGCATGCAATCTGTAGGGCAGGACAGGCGGAGGGAGATGGCAGAGAGCAGGGCTCTCAAGCATGTTTTCATCTTCATTTACATTGTTCTACTGTCAATGCACACGGGATAACTGCAGCAGATGTCATGGGGAAGAATTGATTCTCCCAGGATGGCTTTGACCCTCTTATTTGTCCCTGGGGTATGGCACAGATGCTGGGACCGGGGTTACATTTTCACCATTTGATTCATGTTTTTTTTATTTTTTTTATTCATGAGTGTGTGTGAAGACACTAGAGAAAAAGTGTTTGTGTTTTGGTTTCTTGGTTTGGAGGATGCGGCCAAGTATGTGATGCTGCTACAGACACTGAATCTCTACTTAAAACAATGTAAATGTATCCTTCAATGGGGGTTCAAATGTCTGAGGTGCATCCTTACAGTCCTCATAGTAAACTATCCTACCAAGCAGACATACTAAGGAAAAAGTTGTTTGCAGCTGAAGAAGTTTGGTGCATATGTCATGCCTTCAGTTAACGTCAGCCTGGTATTTAATTATTTTCTACCCTATGGAAGGTGGGGGAATATTAATAAGGGCCAATATGTCCCGAGTCAGACAGTGGTAGGTCTGCTGGGAGGGGAGACACTGAGGCATATGAAGAGAGCCTCTCCAGGGAGGCAGCCTGTGTCTCTCTCTCTCTCTCTCTCGCTCTCACTCTGGAGGCAGAGCTCCCAATAGGCACAAAGCTGATAACAACAGCAGCCAGAGCAGACAGCACTTTGCCGCTGCATCTGCACAGTTCAAGGCTATCTTTAAAGAAGCCGTCTTTGAGGATAGCACAGATGTGAAGAACTTCTTCAATCACATGGCATTTTCTGTTCACGTCTGATCACATCAATAGTCCGTAAAGCAAGGATGATCACGGTAAAGCCCATACTTTATTGAACTGCCTATAGAGGACATCAGTAACCATTGAAATACAAATGATGGAAAATACCTTTATATTTCTCTAAAGCTTATGATCTTCCTTTGGAGAGCTTATTTCCTGCAATAACAACAGAATTAGACTACAGAAATATTCGGTCAAGAAGATTAAGGCAATCAAACTCTGCTAAATACTAATAATTTCACATGTATTCACAGGGACTTGGGATTTAATCACATTGTATAAGTCATAAAGGAGGATCAGCGCAGGCTTTGAAAACGTGGGTTCTGCAATTTTCACCTATTGTTCACAGTTGTCATATTATCGTTATATTATACTCTGCCCTCCATTTTACTACGGAAAAGACACCTCACGGCTGAAGAGGGTTCAACACAGAGGTCAAACCTTGTTCAAGCCTGGTAGCAAAATGAATGATAAATGATAAATGATTGCTAACCACAACTATTTATGGCCGAATAAATGAATAGGCAGTTGTTTTTTGAGCCATAAGTGACAGAGGCAGAATACCAACGCCATGATATAATAAATTAAAATTCACCACGATGGAAATAAACTATAATCTACGCAAGACATGGCACATCAATAATATTCAGTGAACAGTAAATCTATTTTTTTTTAAAGTACATTAACTCCACTTCTCAATTATGAATACTGCGGAACTGTTCATCATAATATAATGAGCATTATGCTCAAATTGACTTGGAATGTAATGTACATGTTCTGTATTATTGTACATGCACATGCACAAACATTATTTCTAAATCTAAATGTTTCCTAAGGAAGTTAATTCAGATGCTATTAGGGAAATTAACAGCATATAGTATATAGTATACAGTATGGCTATTGACAGCAGCAGTAGTAGTAGTAGTAGTAGTAAAGTAGTAGCAGTACTCTCTTCTGCAAAATTTAATCCGATAGATTTTGCTATTTATGTTTATGAAATATATTTTTATATAGGCTGCAGAAATTTAAAATATCAGCATATTTCTAGAGCTGATGAAAATCCTTAATCTTAACAAATGTTAGAAAATCATGTTCATAAAAAAAGGATATTTGGTATTTTATTAAATAATAACACAAAACAAGCTTATGTCCTGTAAGCCTTCATGAGAAGTTCAACACATTTGGTGCTGATGACTGTATCAAATACAATTTGAAGCCAAGAATGCAGACCTACAATAAAAAAAACTTTGACTGATAAACAAATATCTTGTAAGGGACCCGCAGCATAATAAAATAAAAACAGACAGCACATTAAAGCCACTTAGCCTACTGTCTCTAACTTTCTCTTAAAGCCTTCTTTGTGATCACAGACATATTATTTTCTCATTTACTCTCAGCTCACCTGGTGCAGGAGGAAAAGAAACAGGAATGTTTGCAGAGCTCTCATCTTCAATGACTTCTCGACTTATTCAAAATGAGCAGCGCTTAAATCCTCTCTGGAAGATTTGGAGAGGGACAGACGCACATGTCGTTGAAGCATTGCTGTGATCACCTGCGAGAAAAGTGGAAACATTGACGATGTGAAATCACCTACAAAAAACCTTTGTTAAATTTGGGTGGACCTCAAAGATTGTAGATTTGAATCTTATCTTTAGAAGAAAATAAAAACTTTTCCTTACCGTTTTTTTAATGTAATACCTCACTTAGTTGAGTAAGGCGGTTGCAATCGTCCTTGTTCAATCCACTCTTAGGTAACAGTCCTAAAATCCTCTCAAACGTCTCCGCCTCTCAGGATGTTGAGTGAATTTTCCCTGAGCAGCTGGGGCACTTGGATGTCTCTACAAACAATGTGAAACGGCTACAGTGGCTCAGTTGAAATAACAGTCCTCTAAGTTGCGAATCAAGCCAAACCGAAATAAACTTAAGACTATATATCCCCCTCCCTATACTTCCCGAGCAATGGTATCAATAGAATGACGATGCGCAGGGTTAATTATAGCCAAGTGAGCCCGGACCCCAGTGACAGGACTGCAGTAGTCAGTCACACAGCAGTCCGCTCGCTGTGAGCTCTCTTCGGCTCTAGCCTACTTTATTTCAGTGCGCAAAATCCTCCGCTGCGCATCTGGAGACTCCAAGCTCGGTGCGCATCCGTGCACAGAGTTAGACCAAAGATCTACCTTTGAAGTCTCACTCACTCCGTCGAGGAGAAAAGTAAGAGTCTTGATGTCACTGTTACCGGGTTTTGTCCGGCAACACGTCCACGTTTTTAACCCTTTAAACGTTACACTTGTAATCTCGCTTGTCTGGTAGTTTTATATTTGTTGGTGGTAAATGTGCAGTCAGATTAGAGTAACCGTAGCCATGACTAAGGTCTAAAATGCACACAAAACTTGTCTTATTTTAATTTACACAATAATGACTTCCAACTTGCAAAAACAATCATCTACAGGGCTGTTTGAATGATGCCAGCAAAAAAAAAACAACAACAAAAAAACCCTATGGCGAGTGATCTTTATTCATTTGAGAACTGGCTGACGAGGCAGTCCTGACCACACAGCGCAGAAAGCAAAAGGTCAAACGTTGTGCTGATGGCTGTACAAAGGCTATACCATTTTCTACTGTGGAATTTAGGAATCTGTGTGACTGTGGCGCCACCATGTGGTTACAGCCAAGCACCTCACTTTACAGAGAAGACTGCAGTTGCAGTTAGTTTGCAGTGTGCAGACAAAATGGTTAGTTCCTACTTAAATATTCAAGTTAGGCCTACATCCTGCAGTTTAAATAGTCTGATTCCTATCATCTGCTGAGTGTTTGTAATCAATATAAACTTTCTCTACATTTAAGTTTTAATGGCTGTGTGGCAGTGATTGAAGACTTGTGTTAGAGGTATTGAGGCAATACAGGCAATGTATAGGTGAGACAATGAAACACAAGCAGAGCAGTTCAGAACAAAATGTTGCTGATTGCAGCAATGAGGCAGTGTGAAGGTATCTCTTAGTATGTAGCACTTTTCTACTGAATGCAACAATGGACTTCTGATTTAATGCAGTGCTTGCCATCCTTTCTGTGGTAATAGTCGCTGAGTGCAATTAAAACATCACCCCATTTCAAATCTTGAATTTGAATTGCAGACTAATTGAGAGGTTTCAGTACCTAATCCATAGTAAAGTTGCCCTCTTCCTCATACATAATACATCCAGATCCGTTCATGTCTCCATCCATCTCTCATGTCTATCATCTGAGAGTTTTTGTAAAATTCTTTCGTTTGAATCCATTAATTTTTATGTCACAAGTATTAGTCATTTTTGAACATATAAAGTTGGGGTGTGTTTACATACATAAAGAAAGAAAGAGTTAAAGATTAAATATTCAGGACAAACGCAGGCACTTCGTAAAGTTATACTTGGTAGTATTAAAGGGACCTCTCATATGACAGTGTGTATTTTCATTAAAGGTAGAATTACATACAGGCAGACCAAAGCAGATCATTTTAGTAGAATGATCTGATACTGTTCCAAACTGAAATATCAACAATGCCTCCTCATTAGAGACTCTTCCAAACATTTGATCTGACATGTTTGAGTAAAAGCAGGAGGAGAAAGAAAGAGAGGGAGTGCACAGTGCTTGCTATGTACACAGTGCTTAACAGTTTCTTTTCTCCAAAGCATGACTGTAGACCGCACCATCTGTAAACTACAGTCTTCACAGTTGGCATGAATATGATATTTGCAAATACTTTTCATGGTGGTTTAGGTGCAAACAGCATCATTTGGAATATTTCTAACTGGCCTGAACTTTGAACACTGATATCGGACTGCTATTAACTTTTATGAACTACATTTCATCTCTGAAAAGATGAATATGATGCAGCTGTACTTGATAGGACTATGTAAGTGATTCACTCTCACAATGGTTGTCTACTGGAAACCTCTAATGTGTCCCGGTTGTGTGCAGTGTTTGGTGCTGAAATTAAACAGGGCCTGTACATGGTAATGCCCCATGGATTGATGATGAATGTTACAGTAAACCAACAGAAACAAATCCACTTGGTTGTTGTTTTTATGGCTTTAGCACCACCACCTGGTAGAACTGTGCAATCAGTTCATAGTTTGCAGCAACATCAAAACTGTAGTACATTAGTACAAGAGTTTCTCATTTCTCTTTTTTCTTTGTGTAAGTCTTCAAAGCGCTTAATAAGTCAGATGTTTCTCTTGTTTGAACATTTTAATTAAAATTATACTCTGAATAAAAATACGTCTGTCATAAAATGCTCAAAATATGAACATAACTGACACAAATTTAGCAAGTAAATAGACAAAGTTCCTAAAGGAGTTTGTATGGATCTGAAATTAATTATGTTTTTTATTTGTTTGTGCAGTCAGATATAACTGACAGGTATTACCTTGGCTGCAAACTGTCAATTAAGCCACAGTATCTTATTATTTTCCAAAGTGGCACATTTCATCAGGTTGTCCACATCGTGTCATACTTGTTTTGAGAATGTTAGAATTCCATTTAATTAAAGGTCCCATGGCATATAAATGTCACTTCATGAGTTTTTTTTTAACATTAATATGAGTTCCCCCAGCCTGCCTATGCTCCCCCAGTGGCTAGAAATGGTGATAGGTGTAAACCGAGCCCTGGGTATCCTGCTCTGCCTTTGAGAAAATGAAAGCTCAGATGGGCCGATCTGGAATCTTCCCTTTATGTCGTCATAAGGGGAAAGGTTACCTCCCTTTTCTCTGCTTTGCCCGCCCAGAGAATTTGGCCCGCCCATGAGAGAGAGAGAGACATCATGGCTTGCAAACAAGCGAAGCATGGAAGTTGGTCAAGGCCACACCCCCAACCTCCACCTTGCCCCCCCTCTCTCTTCCTCAATAGCATTTAACGCTACAGACACAGAAATGGCACATCCTAAGTAAAGCTCACTGTGGGACTGGCTCGTAGTGGCTGTAATTCTGCACCAAGGCTGAATTTCGGGAAAGAGACTTCAGATACAGTATTAGGGGACCACTAAGGCCTATATAAAAGAGACTTCAGATACAGTATTAGGGGACCACTAAGGCCTATATAAAAGAGACTTCAGATACAGTATTAGGGGACCACTAAGGCCTATATAAAAGCATCCAAAAAGCAGCATGTCATAGGACCTTTAAAGGAGACCTATTATATACTGTTTTCAGATTCATACTTTTGTGATTCAACTAGAACATATTCACATGCTTAAAAAAAACTTTATTTTTCTCATACTGCCCATGGCTGCTGCACCTGTATCCAACTTCAGTCTGAGACTGACTGCAACGGAGCAGCACTTTCTACTGTCAAAAAGATAAAAAGCTTCTGAACCAAATACTATTCAACCGGATGTTTCAGCAGTAATGTGACCCACAGCGATGGCACAGAACACACCGAACAGACTCGAGTCACTGACCTTGCCAGACTGTCCAACGGCCGATTATCGGCTCTGTGTGTCCGGGCTTTTATGGTCACAAAACTTCCAAGGATGGAGGACTGTACGATAGCTGCGGTTGAGCTGTTGCTTGCACTACATGTACATGAAGTCCTAGGCTTTAAGGACTGATGCCCAATGATGGCATCCCCTGCCATGACACCAACACAACATGAGAATGGACATGAACCTGTACATGCAAAAAGCTGGCCACTCTTCCTTCACCGCTCCAGGAATATAAAAAGCATTTCTCCAAAACTAGCTAACTGACCCTAGAGAGCATGCAACAACACTCCACTGCACCTCCCTGTAGTCAGCTGCAGTGTCATCAGAACAAAGTGGAGCATGGCTCAATCTAGAAAATTGGTCATAATAAGGAGGCTGTCCAGTTTAAGACTCCCAGACACTACAGGGGCTGAAACACCTCATCCGCACAGGTGGCTTCTTAACATTTCTGTGTTAGGAAGTTCCTATGTCTGGATGCCAGTGCAACATGAAAGTAGCATATTTTATTTTGTATATATAATTACATATCAACCCAAACACAACCCTGTTTCCTGTCACAGCCGTTACTCCTGGGGTTCTTTTGTAGAGATGGAACTGAGCGAAAGGGTGGAAGTGGGTGGGAGGGGCACATGAGAACTGGAGTCCAGCCATGTAGTCAGCATGCACCATTTCCACCATTTGTGAAAAAACTCTACCCACACTCACACACAATCAGCTTCTTCTGTTGACTGCTGAAACTTGCTTTTAAATAACCGAGAGTTACGGAACCAATCCGTATCTCTCCCTGATGAAGTTTTGCATTCCAGACAAAATGAAGGAGCCACAAAATGGTACCAGCATATTTCTAGTGAGTGCATGTGTGTAGGCCAGGAAGGAGCTGGCCAAGGAGCACTTAAAGCTTTAGTACTTTTTGATATTAATGAACATCCGGAACATTCAAGCCATTGCCAAATGAGTTGCTACAAAGCTAATTAAAGCTACATTGTGTAAGAATTACTCTCATCTAGCGTTAAGATTATATATCGCAATGAACTCTCTCTCGCCACGCAGTATTGCAGCTACGGTAGCCGCCACGCTTCAAAAAGTGAAGGCGTACAAAAGGCCGTCTATCAGCCATCGTTGATGCAGTTCATGAGTTCATGTCGGAGAGTGGCGTGGACGTGCGCTTTACACCACGAGCGGACACGCGCCCCACCCGACGGAAAGGAGAGAGAAAGAAAAGGAGACTGCAGCGGTGCAGGGGATAATTAACTAGTTGGGATTTGGTGTGTGCATCCAAAGCTGCTCAAATGTTCACTCTTTTTTCTGATGACGCCTACAGATTTAATCCGTAACGAAATTTGGTCTGTGCCATCTTAAGACGTTAAAGATGAGAAGTTATTAAAAGAAAAACATTTCGTCATAGGGCATGGCCGTGGCGGGGCGGCCATTTTGTGCGTTTTGCCTTCGAAACAGGAAGTGCGTGTAACTCGAGTGTACATTGTCCAATTGGCTCGAAACTTTTCATGATTCATAACACTCTAACTCTGAGGACATTTACAGGATAAAATTGACTCAAAGTTATGACTTTGAGTCAATTTTATCCTGTAACAGGAAGGCAACAGGAAGTAGGCATAAAAGTCAAGGTGCTATACTTTAACAAACTCCTCCTAGAGATTTCATCCGATGGTTCAAATTTTGTCTGTACCATCTCAACACATTAAAGATGAAAAGTTATTAAAAGAAAAACTTTTCGTCAAACGGTGTGGGCGTGGCATGGCGGCCATTTTCAGTGTTTAGCGATGAACAAAGAAGTTGTTGTAACTTGAGTGTACGTTGTCCGAAATTTCTCAGGATTGACAAGGGTCCAGGCCTGAGGACATCTACAGGCCAAAATAGATTTTTGGTCATAGCGCCCCCCGCTGGCAACAGGAAATGCGCCTTATATGACAAACATCATCCAATTTACATGAAACTTATAATGTGTGGTCTACATGTGATACTGAGCCGCCCCTATACTTTAACCACGCCCACTTACTCAGGCCACGCCCCCTTTCGTAACATTTGAACCGTTTAAGGTAGAGTCTTGTGTGAGGTGTCATTGAACTCAGCAGAGAGTTCCTTCTTCATTGGTGATGGTTTGGCCCGCCCCCTATGCTTTAGTCACAACCCCTTTTATAAATGGTGACCCGTTTGATGTAGACTATTGTGTGAGGTATCATTGAACTCAGCAAAGAGTTTCTTTTTAATTGGTGATGGTTTGCCCCGCCCCATATGATCAAGGCACACCCCCTTTAATAACTAATGACCTGTTTCTTGTACATTATCATTGATCTCAACAGAGAGGTCTGTTTTCATTGGTCATGGTTTGGCCCACCACCTATCCTTTAGCCACGGCCCCTTTCACAGCTAATGAACTGTATGACGTACAGTTTTGTGTGCGCAGCAGGGAGTTCCCTTTTCATTGGTGATGATTTGCAGAGTCTGAGTGCCACGCAAATGCACGGTCGCAAGGAGCAGCGTCCGCCAGTAACCCCGAGGCGCGTATCAATGCTAAGGTTGTTCCATAACTGCTGGATGTGTTAGCTAACAAGTTTGCCGTATCAAGCTGAAAAGTGAAGTGAGTCAGCGTTGTGCCCACATCTTGTTTCTGCTGCCCCAAAAGCCATTTCCCATCCGTTGTGGGGCGAAAGAAAAAAAACAACTTGGAAATCATCAGACCAGTAACTGCCTACATTTTCAACTTCCATTCATGTCAACTTCTCACGTCATGAATATCCAGGAAACTGCAAGGAATGTACAGGTTTAGATAGATAAAAACACAGCGCTAAACCACAGAGATATACTGCCATGTTATAGATTACATACTGTATTTGTATAGAAGAAAAGGAGTGCCAAAACCTAAGAAACAGAAAGAGAAGAAAGGTCAAGGATTGTGCATGGTAAGTGTGCTTACTAGCTCCACCTCCACATTGTGCAAGAGCCTCATTTCCCCTGCATTCCAGGTTGTCTCAGGGGTCTCAGTCTGAAACTGGGCACTGGGTCCAGGTACAACAGCCAGGTTCAGACTGGTGATGATTGGCAATGCAAATTCATGCAGTGGTGAAGCCTCTGGAGCCCTTTAAAAGTTGAAGCGTGACTTTGAAAATATCAGTAGGCTATGTTTAAAAAAAAAAAAAAAAAAAACTACCTTGCGCTGAAAGTTTTAAGGCAAGTGTAGTAGTATACAATCACTGCGTGAAGTGGTCGTGCTTGTGGGATTGTTGGTTTCAGAAAGTTAATTCTGACTTCAGAAAGGCTTTTAGACACTGTTCAGCCATCCAACATTTACTACAGTTGACACCTTTAGACTATATCTACACTAACCAAGTTAAATCTAAAATCTAAATAACAAAAAAACTGTTACATTCCTTATATTTCAGTCGGCAAGAAACAAAACTGTAAGAAGTGGGACAGACACAGCCTGGCTACTCCGTTCAGTTCTTTACTGCCTCTGAGCTTATGTCATCATTTTACAAAAGCTTAGTTTTTCCCATCCAGCGTTGGACTAGCTTTAGATTTAGCTTTTCTGGAGACTATTTTTGAAAATACTTTTTTTCAGTGTTAAAAACAGCATGCACGGAGGGCAAAAAACGGAGAAAAGAGGAAGTGTTTTCAAATATAGCCCATTTTGTGTGGATGTAGTCTTAAAAGTAACAGTGTCTACTATAAGAATAGGTGGTCATTCACCTAAATCTGTAAAATAATCTGTTTTGCCCTTCCAGGTAGGTAGTTTACATTGTGGAGAAATAAAAATTAAAGAAGGAACAGCACATTCTACTCTACAATAAGGGCATTTGGTGTTGTATCTGTCATGGATCCATGAGGATCAACTTACTTTACTCCTGATATTCTTCTAATAACTATATTATTGTTCTTCCTTAATTTGAATGAGCTAATAACATATTCAATTTCACAATCAGTGCAACAGTTACTCTCATAAAGAGTTTTTCCAAGACCATGCAAGTTGTAACCGAGGGTAAAATTCCACACATTACATTGTTGGTCTGATGTAATTCCTCCAAAGAGGAGGGTGTTGGTTTCCTATTACAACACACTACTACCATCTACGCTTTGCACGCAATCTGTGTTTTTACAATGGTTGTAGGTAGAGGTTTGCGTGCGACTGGAGCGAGTGAAAAAAAAAAAAAAAAAAAGAGGTTAAAAAGAGCACACGCAATGGCCCGCACGCATGTGTTTTTCCGGGTAAGAGAGACAGAGCAGCCTAAAGTAAACAAAGGACTTTGCACCAATCTGTAAGTAGTACAAGCTGCAAAAATTCATAGCTACCATGACTTGCAAGTCCAGTGCTGGAGAAAATAGATAAATAAGAAGTAGAAAAAATTGCAATTAACATGATGAATAACAGAATAAAGAAAAACATTTTCACAACTGCTATCCCAAAAGTCACTAAACTTATTTCTGTTAACATATTTAATTGGATAAACATACCATTTCTATAATGCTTAGTCTGCACTACCTCACATTCCATAATAACAAAACGGCATTGCAACTTACAATATAAAAAAGGTCAAAGTTGCATTATATCACTTGTAAATATGTTAAAAAGCAATCCACCAAGACATGACAGGAAAGACATGAAGTGAAAAGAAAATAAGCAAAGTCCCAAAAGAGAAGAGATAAGATTATCTGGAGCCTGAGTACTAGCCCAATCCCCCTCATTCAGACTCAGTCTTCCTGTGGTTATAGAATAGCCCCCTCCTCCTAACTTCCTGCAGATTCTAAACAAAAGCTTGCTCGCTCACTCACACACACAACACATAAAGCTACCTTTTAACAACTGCTACCACTAGCTCTTACAACGAGCCAGCTTGCAGTACAGAGAAGAGGCAATGAGCGGCGGGGTGTGGTTTCCTGCGCTGGGGCTGGTGGCCTGGCTGTGCTGCCTCAGGCTGGGGCCAGTTCAGGGGGAGAAGGTGCTGGTTGTGCCTATGGATGGAAGTCACTGGCTTAGCATGAAGATACTGGTGAAGGAGCTGAGCCACAGGGGCCATGAGGTTTTGGTGCTGGTGCCTGAATACAGCCTGTTGATGAATAGTTCAGACAGCTTCAAGACAGAGTTCTACCAAGTGTCTTTTACCAAAGCTGAACTGGATGGAAAACTAAACGAGCTTGCGGATGGAGTGTTCCTCAAGCCACCGGAATTCACAGATTTGTTTATCAATGTGCAGCGTCTGGTTAGCTTTACTTCATTGCAGGTCAAAGGCTGCGAGAGTTTGCTGAACAACCAGCCTCTTATGAGTCGACTGAAGGATGAGGGGTTCGATCTTGTACTCACAGACCCCTTCCTTCCCTGCGGCTCCATTCTGGCTCATGTCTTTTCTATTCCAGTGGTTTATTTCCTGAATGGACTTCCATGTGAGCTGCATGCAAAGGCTAGTCAGTGTCCCTCTCCTCCTTCCTACGTTCCTGTGGCCTATTCTGGTAATACAGACACCATGACCTTCCCACAGAGAGTCAAAAACATGTTGATGTATATTATGGAGTCCTACTTGTGCAGAATAATGTATGTCCACTTTGACGATCTGGTCAGCAATTATTTAGGAGACAACATGAACTACAAGGACCTTCTTAGTCAGGGCGCTATGTGGCTTCTCAGATATGACTTTGTTTTTCAAAGACCCAGACCTCTCATGCCAAACATGGTTTTAATTGGAGGTATCAACTGTGCAAAGAAAGCTCCTCTGCCAGCGGTGAGTATGTAAAGAATGTATGATCACATCTGGATTCAATTAAGGCAAATAGCATACACTGTCTTTGTGTTGAGACAGGCTGAAGACGGAGATGTTGATGAAACAAAAACTACACTGAAAAACAGAAAAATACACCAATCAATAGTTTTATATTGAATCATTGTATTGTATTGCAATGTATAATATGAGAGGGGTCGCTCATAGTGATGAACCAATGGAGAATTATTACTCAATACTGCAGCTCTTTTAGAAACATTTTCTCGGGTTTCACAACCCACAGATTCTGCTCTCATTGTTTTTAAGCTATTGGTAAACCTTTTCAGCAAAAACACTCTGACAAAGTTAGCAGCTATGTGATGAAAGTAGTAGAAAGCCTGATGTGTTAATAGGTAATTGTTTGCTTGTCCAAAATAACTTAATAAGGTGATCATATGTTAAATAAATGTGTTTTCAGCTAGTTGTAGATTTCTTGTGACATGGCCAGTTGGATATCTGTGTCCATGACTTAAGGACTGAAAACACTTGATTTGCTAAGCTTTTTTTCTTGTGCATTATGCATTTAACCAGTCAATGCACACTACAATTAGTTTTTTTTGTAAACTTACATAACATCATAAGTGGAAAAGATTCAGGGAATTTAGAATCTCTGCATTAGTGCTGTTTGCAAAAAAGGTTTCAGGAACCAGAACAGCTGTGTTACAGTGTAGACAAGCACCAATTTAATATTTCTATTACATATGTTATACATTTTGGGGACCTGCGGAATTTTTCAATATTATACAACAAATACTAACTTTCAGTCATTTTATGTGGTACAAGAAGGTACTTCTACTTATGAACTGGATATGGAGACAAACATGGGTGCTGAAAAGATTGTAAAGATTAACGGTTTATCATGATTTACCAACAATTGGCTAACAAACTTGTGAACGAACAGGTTTGTCTGCTGGAAGATTCAGTGTGTGAACTCTGAGCCAGGAAAAGCAGATTTGTGGACTATGGCCAGGATAGTATAAGTAAAGAAGTGAGGGGTCCTGTTGTGTTAACAGGAATCAAATAGATCAAATGGATTTCGGACATAAACACAAATAAGATTGTGCTTCTAACATTATTTAACTGGGTGGATCTCTGCTGAATGCAATGTTGATAAAATTAATTCCATCTAGCTAATGCACTTTGCTCATTGCACACTACATCTAACGTTTTATTATGAGCATACTACAACATTTTTTTTCAATTCATTTTTGTTTCTTTTCCAACCTCTCTGCAGGACTTGGAGGAGTTTGTGGATGGCTCAGGGGACGACGGCTTTATTGTCTTTACTCTGGGCTCAATGGTGTCCAGCATGCCTGAGGATAAGGCTAAACAGTTCTTTGATGCCTTTCGGCAAATTCCTCAAAGGGTAACAATAGCCATAACAGATTAAATGACTTCACTTAGATTCAATCCAATAACCTTTATCAGTTCATGCAACAACAAAAAAACTCTGAGTACTTGTTAGAATGTTATTTATCTCTTCAAACTAAACACACAAGTTCCTAACTACACAAGCACTGCAAACATGTACACATTAGGCAGATATTTTCACACTCACTTAGCATATACCTGCTAAAGCCCTAATCAGTTTGAACCATAGGACTTTGTGCCCCGTCTTGCCTGGTTGTAAACATGCCACACTCATTACATGAAGAGTTTGCACATCACATGTTAAAAATGAAAAGGTATTATTTCTGTTTCAGGTTCTGTGGAGATACACTGGAGCCCAACCTAAAGATGTACCCAAGAATGTGAGACTTTTGAAGTGGTTACCTCAGAATGATCTCTTAGGTGTGTATCGTTTTATCCAGACAGAGTCATGTAATGAATCATATCATTCAAACTAATCAAAGTATGTTTTTAAAACATTACCTGCAATTGGTTTGTGGTGGACAGGACCTATAATTGTGTATGTTTTTGTGTCTTTTACTCTTCAGCCCATCCCAAAGCTAAAGTCTTAATGACTCACGGAGGTTCCCATGGTATCTATGAGGGTATCTGTAATGCTGTACCCATGTTGATGTTTCCACTGTTTGGGGACCAAGGGGACAATGCACATCGCATGGTGTCCCGCGGTGTTGCAGAGAAATTCGGAATGTATGACGTGACGACTGAAAAACTATTGGCTGCACTTAATAAAATCATCCATGACAAAAGGTAAGACAGGGGGATTATGTTATTTAAAGAGTCACTCAGTTGTATGTGGAAAAGTATAAAGTCAGAAAAGAAATCAAGTGCATTTTCGCTCCTCAAAAAACATTAACAAAGCCAATTTTTAAAGTATTTTAAATCCTGCATTGTTTTTATTATAACTAGCATTACTAGCTTTCAGTCTTCTTCTTTCTTGTATTTGCTTGGCACATTACCACCACTTATAGATCAGTGCAAAACAGGGACCCACTGTTAGAAAAAACAACTCCATAACGCTTCAAGAGGTCTAAAACTCTAATCAGAAAACCCAAGGAACTGACAAAAATGGAAGAAAAAAAAATTGACAAACATACTTCATATTCTATGTAAAAGAATGTGTTTTATTTTCAGTATTTGTAAAGCACCTGCACACCCATAGTCCACCCACATATGCGTTTTCAATAATGTTGCCTGGGGCACGTTCAGCCCCGACAAAACGTAGCTAAACGATTATTTAAATGTAAACGGCGGTGCGTAATGCCTTTTTAGTGCCACAAGTTTATACAAACAAACAAAAGTCAGAAATCTACTTTTTAAATAACGGCATACTTTTTTCACTACTGAACTGGATTGTATTAATGTATGCATGCTACACTGAAAACGAGATAGTCTTTCCCCGAAAAGGGCTCCCATAAATCAAACAGCAATTACGACTCACATTTACGTTCGTAGTGTCGGCGCCCTCTAGTGGCATCTCATAATTATTACGGGAGCAAAAGAGGAAGTTAGGTGAAGAAGTATAAGATTATAAGACACATTCTATGTAAGGAGGAAGGTTGGGGTGATAGATTGAGCAAACAAACACAGGACTTAAACCAGTAGAATGGGGTTCATGTCCGGTTTGAAAATAAAAGTAAACGCAAGTTGTTGTTTTTTTCGTCACATACTTGCATAACTGGAAGGTAAGTAAGGTAACAGATGATTTTGACCAAAGCCCCAATCTTTTTTCTAAAAACTTAACTTAAGAGTGTTGTGCCTAAAAATAACCAAGTAGTGTTTCTTTCTAAACGTAACCAAACTGTGACCGTATCGCAACGTTAACGACGTGTTTATAACCACGACCGTTACGTTCTCTGGTTTAGTTGTGAGGATGGAAAACGCTCCTGTGGGTCGCATTTCCTGCCACTACTAGGGGCGCTAAGTTATGAAATGTTCCTGTGACTCTTATTCACCATATGGTGTGGAGGACTTGTTGCTGAAAACTAGGGTTGGGTATCGTTTGGGTTTTTTTTCCGATACCGGTGCTATATTGATACTTTTAAAATGGTGCTGGTGCCTTATAATGTATATAATATAAAATATAAAAAGCACAAAACGACAGTTGCCCACATTAAAGAACAGCTTATTTATTGCTAAGGCCATATGATCAAAATTAAATTTTTGATTAATAATGTAATAACAATAACTTATAACAATGTCTTATTTCACCAGTTAATTGCTGGTAAACGACAAAAACAAACACCAGATGGGAAAAGGGTATTTTTCAATAACTTAAAATGCACCACAAAGCTGGCGAGTTTCAAGTGAACTCTGTTGAAGTCTGTGTTGTTTTTCCGACAACGGCAGCTGCAGTCAGACTGTTACGTCCCGTTGTTGGAATCCTCTACAGGGAAATACAGTCACACTTAACACCGCTTAACGTAAGCTGTCAGAATTTTAACCGTTGTGTTTAATCCAGCTACTAGCTAACGGTAACGTAACGTCCCGTGCAGCGATGCTTCTGAGAAAAAAAAAAAAAAAAAAAGTCAAGCACCGAAATGAGGAACCAAAATTTTCGTTCTTATTTGGTCTCGTTACTACGGTTTACGTCGGAACCGGTGCCCTATTGGCACCGCGTTTCGCTACCCAACCCTACTAAAAACACATGGACATTTTTGTAAATGAATAACTATTTTTGCACAATTTGACTCACTTTCTGTGGTCAATGTCCCTCCACTCTATAGATAACAGAATCAGTGGAGACTGCTTTGTCATTGTCATGTGTGCAGAGGCTTTCTTCCTTTTTTACTAGTAGCTTCACAAATACTTCCCTAAATTAATGACTCCTAAAAATGTTTTTTTTTTTTTTATATATATATGTATCCTACTCTTTAAATATACTTGATATATGCTCGTAGCTAATGCTATAACATCTGCTGCATTTATATTATGAACATTTATTTGTCAGGGTGCATTCAATAAGCTGTACCAATTTGTTATTACTGATGCTGTTAAAAGGCAAGCTATCTTTATACTGACATTCATTTTTTGCATTTTATTTTATACATTATATAGTGTAAAACGTTGTACAAATGTAATACATGAGGATATATGATTAGACATTGTGATGATCGAAACTGAAGATCTTCCTATTAATTTTGTATTTTCAAAATATGACTCCTCCCCAGTTACAAAGAGAAGATGGTGATGCTGTCTCAGATTCACCTGGACCGTCCTGTTCAGCCTTTGGACCTGGCTGTTTTCTGGACCGAGTTCGTCATAAGACACAAAGGAGCCAAACACTTAAGGGTAGCTGCACATGACTTGAACTGGATTCAGTACCATAGTCTGGATGTCATCGGCTTTTTTGTCATCATTCTCCTAACTGTTGTGTGGGTGACACTCAAATGCTGCATGTTCTGCACCCGTAAGTGTTGCAGAAAGAGGACTTCAAAGAAAAAGCAACAGTAGTGTTTCTAATGCAACAGTCATAAGCTTTTATAAACTCTGTAATGAAGTAAATACTGGAGGTTGAAACACTGCAATGACAAGTCACCCTAGTGTTATGTGCGCGTGCGTGTGTGTGTGTGTGTGTGCGTGTGTGTGCGTGTGTGTGTGTGTGTGTCTCTCTCTCTCTCTCTCTCTCAATAATTGACTTTGAGCCATTCTCTGGAAAACAAACTGTAAAGCTAATAAAAACTTTTTTTTTTTTAAAAAAGGCTACAACAAATGTTTTAAATGTTTAAAAAAAAATATATTTTTTTTTCTTTTAGCTGCTCTCCCTCACTGGTAACACTTATCACATTCTCACATGCAGCTCCTCAGGGTAATGTCTAGATAAATGCAGGGTTGCAGTGCATGTGCGAAAGGGTCTGTAGACTGGCAGTGAGCAGTAGTATTCAGGAATGTATTAGAGAGCACTCAAAGGCTGTTATTAGGGAAACAGATGGCTGTTCACTGTTATTTAATAAGTGATGCTAAGGTTTGAACTTGTGACCTTTCAGTCAAAGTTGTATTTGGGACCCTCAGGCTGCTGTTAGTTTGCAGTCAACCAAAGCTATGTGGATGCACTATTTAACATTATCTTACCCAAGAAGAATGTCAACTAGTCTTTATTTTTCTCCCTCTGACTTTGCCTACTAGCAAAGAAAATAAAGCAGGGAAAGCTCTGTGGATATATCATAGCTTCAATTCAACCAGGAGCCCCTGTGGCCTGTCCAGAGAAGCCAAAAAATGTGTTCAATGTGAGCAGAATCTTCAGTTTGGTCTGAAGATAAATTATGTCATCTTGGGTTCTACCTGGGCCGCGTTGAGTTTTATTAAATTTACCAGCACTCAGAGTAAGATGTGTTTGTTGACCTTAACTAGAATAATCTCTTGGGTATACATGACACTATTGGAGCAAAATATGTACAAATCAAGACAGAAATGAGGAAATTTGGCCTGAGGGTGAAGCCAGAATACAGGACACAATTGTGTCATTTATGGAAAATCTCACTTTGCTCGAAAACTGAATAATTATCATCCTGTGTGATACCTTGTCTTCAAATCTGGGTATTTAGCTTTCTTTCATTGTGTCTAACCTGTGCAGACAAATCCACAGTTAGCTCAAAATGAAATATAAGTAATATAATAGTAGTAGTCGTACAAGTAATAAGTAGTATTCATTCATTCATTCTTTCTTTCTTTCTTTCTTTCTTTCTTCAGGTGCCACCTTAGAGCCCACTGTATGCACAACTTGTTTTTTCTTCTTTAATATGACAACTGCAAATTGAAATTTAAACACTATTTTGCCACTGAGCAGTCTGTCGATAGTACTTTATTCATGAAACAGTCCCAGACCCTAAAATATGAATCTGTGTCCTCTAACTGTTAGACTGTACACAAACTGCATCGGTGACATTTCATTACTGCCCTTTCACTATTGCAACATCTTCTTTAGTTATTCTTTATTATTGTGGAAAATGCACATTAAAAAAGCTAACTAATAATAGGCAACTCAAAGTGTTGCAGTAGTCTCAGTTTGACTATTGCTCCCTCCTTACTAACTACTGAAGTCATCCCCACCAGCAGACTGGCATTTTACAGTCTGTGCTATAACCACGATACACTGGCTGCAGCTTTTGTTGTGCTGTTTCTATCCCTCTCTGTCAGCCTTGTAGAGGTTGGGGTCATGCTGGTGGAAAACCCTGGCACGTCTTCTTGTTATTATGGGCGCTGTTTATAAGTGTAAACTTCTGTAAAGAATTTGCTTGTACAAACTGCACAAGTGGCCACTGAAAAGACTGTATCTGTATGCTAATTTTTTTCTTTTTATCATTTCACTTTCACAAATGCAGTCAATCAATTTATTAACTCAAAATAGAGCAGAGAAAGAGAAGTAACCTTTGCCCTTATTATGATGTCATAAAGGGAAGATTCCAGATCGGCCCATCTGAGCTTTCATTTTCTCAAAGGCAGAGCAGGATACCCAGGGCTCGGTTTACACCTATCGCCATTTCTAGCCACTGGGGGACCATAGGCAGGCTAGGGGAACTCATATTAATGTTAAAATACCTCATAAAGTGAAATTTTCTTTCTTTCTTTCTTTCTTTCTTTCAGGCCATCTGCCTTTTCAATATGGCCCCACAAAACCTTTTTTTCTGTGGCAACTGAGAAAGTGTAATTCTTCATAACCAGTCCCGGTCCAACATAATACTGGAAACATCAAACAGCTCCACCCAATTCAAAGGACTTGTGGGAGTATATTGTCTGTCTGACCCTGTGATTTCCTCTCCATAACTAAAAACGGCAAGATATCAGAGTACACAAAAGATGAGGATTGCTATCAACCCTGCCCAACTAGACAACCATCTGTTCCAGTATCACTTTTATATTGAGCCATTTAGGCCAGAACCTAGATTACCTAAAAACTACACAATCCACAAACTGTTGCATATCTGCTCATAACCCTATATGAGCATAATTTCCTCCATTGCAACCATAGTAATGTGCCATGCTGCTGTGCCACATCACATGTACTGTGAATGTCATCTCCACCTGTAAGATATTGTGTACAGTCTATTGCTCTGTCTGACTAAGGTCTTCTCCATAGGACCTAGCAGTAAGCAATAATGGCAAATGCCTACAACTTCACAACAAAAGTCAAGTGTATTTTGTGAACACTAAATGCTTATAGCTCCATCTAATGGTCAGCAGACATAATGACATATGCTGTATAAGGCTTACCAGCTCCTTTGAAAAAGCCATTGCTGCTCTTATTCCCCCCCCCCCCCCCCCCCGTGCATTTAAATTACTCAAGCCATGATAGTTTATCAAAAAGATACATGTGTCAAGGGTTAATCACACAGCATTCTTCCACATTCCCAGACCAAGTGTGTGGCTAAGTATATCATGTAACCCCCAATGGCATTTTCTGCAGTAGATGCTCATTTGTTGGTTGTTTAAGGTTTAAAAATTAAATAAAAACTCAAGAACTAATATCAATGGCTTAACTTGACTTCTAATATAGAAGTCATACCAGAAATCCACAAAGTATCAAAAAACAAAAACCTCCAGCAGGAAAGGGCTTAGCTTATCAGGTTCAGTACAGTGCTTCAAAAGAATCAATTTGTTCATAACCTCACTACATAAAAAAAAACTGCCAAAAAGAAGTATGTTATCAAGTAAAATGCCAACAAGCAAATCAGTTTTTTCAAAAACCATCAAATTAATTTTGGCCAGGAAAAAACACGAGGTAGAAGTCACACCATTATGTGAGTGTGTGCAGTGTAAGAGGTGAGCCTACCTTTGTTTGCATTGTGGTTACTGTGGCCTTTATACACAGTTTTCCACTCGACCAGTTACCTTTTATCCTTTAGAGTAAAGGTAGCCCGTGATGAAAACGAAACAATCAACCATGACTATTTGTGATTATATGGACCTTTCTAATTTTTAGGGCAAGAAATGTAGATGGTTTAAGTAGACAGGGCCTAAACTCTTGTTTAAAGCACAATAAAATACATTTTTTTAAAGATGTCTTTTCAAAATTCATTATCGTTTTGTAGAGGCACAAGGAGACTTAAAGAGTGTAATACAGTGTGGTGCTACACGTTCAGATTATTGATGACTGTTGTACTTGAGTCAAATGTGAACCGTTTTCAAAGTTTCTAGATCAGAAATTTGGGTTTCTTTCGAGCAAATTGCCCAAATATAACATGGGTTGTTCCATACAACACTCTTCTCAAGTAAAATCAAGGATCAGATCACTACTTTCATAGAATTTTGGGTGTTTTATTAAATTTGTATAGCACATGAAAAAAAACAATGAAATGGTTTCTAAACAGTATCCTGAATAAACTTTGAAAGTCTGTGATGTCTCAATTGTAACTATTTGTCGAAATAATTAATAATTTCAGTTTTTTTTAACTAAAAAATGAGGTATCATTTCATGTAAATGAGGTCTATTGACAATTAATTTAAAAACAATTGTAAAATTAAAGCTGCAAGCAGCGATGGACGGGCCCTCGCGCCTCTGCACGTGTCTGGGTTACTGGCGGATGCCGCTCCTTGCGATCGTGAATTTGCGCGGCACTCAGAGACACTGCAAATCGTCACCAATGAAAAGGGAACTCCCTGCTGAGTTCAACAATACCTCACACAAGACTACGTCGTACAGTTAATTAGCTGTGAAAATGGGCGTGGCTAAATTATAGGGGGTGGGTCAAACTATCACCAATTAAAAAGGAACTCTCTGCTGAGTTCAATGATACCTCACACAAGACTCTACCTTAGATGGGTCAGGATTTATGAAATGGGGCATGGCTTTAACATAGGGGGCGGGCCAAACTATCACCAATGAAGAAGGAAGTCTCTGCTGAGTTCAATGATACCTCACACAGGGGTCTAAACGGTTCAAATGTTATGAAAGGGGGCGTGGCCTGAGTAAGTGGGCGTGGTTAAAGTATAGGGGGCGGCTCAGTATCACATGTCGACCACACATTATAAGTTTCATGTAAATCAGATGATGTTTGTCATATAAGGCGCATTTCCTGTTGCCAGCGGGGGGCGCTATGACCAAAAGTAAATATTTTCCTGTAGATGTCCTCAGGCCTGGACCCTTGTCAATCGTGAGAAATTTCAGGCAGATACGACAACGTTCACTCAAGTTACAACAATTTCTTTGTTCATCGCTAAACACTCAAAATGGCCGCCACGCCACGCCCACACCGTTTGACGAAAATATTTTATTTTAATAACTTTTCATCTTTAAGGTGTTGAGATGGTACAGACAAAATTTGAAGTCCGCCGGATGAAATCTCTAGGAGGAGTTTGTTAAAGTATAGCACCTTGACTTTTCAGCCTACTTCCTGTTGCCACTAGGGGGCGCTATGACTATAAGTAAATATCGGCATTTATTGACCTCACGGTTGGACTCTTATGAATCCTGAAAAGTTTCGAGCTAATTGGACAATGTACACTCAAGTTACACCCACTTCCTGTTTTGATGGCGAAATGCACAAAATGGCCGCCCCACCACGACCATGCCCTATGACGAAAAGTTTTTCTTTTAACAACTTTTCATCTTTAACATCTTAAGATGGCACAGACCAAATTTGAAGTTGATCCGATGAAATCTCTAGGAGGAGTTTGTTAAAGTACGACATGTGGAAATGGCCAAAATCACACTAATTTCGAACTTTGAAATCAAAATGGCGGACTTCCTGTTAGGTATAGGGTATGGCTCTAATGACGCATTTTGTACATCTTGACATGTTACATATGTGTACCAACTTTCGTGAGTCTACGTTAAACGCACTGCAGGGGCTCAATTTTTTCAACTTTGTAGGGGGCGCTAGCGAGCCATTTTTGTGCGCCTATTCACGAAACCCTTAAAATACGTACATTTTCGCCAGACTTGATGCGACCGCCAATTTTGGTGAGTTTTTGAATATGTCAAGCCCCTCAAAAAGCCAATTCATTTGCCGTAATAATAATTCCTTCAGTTTCAATAGGGCCTTCGCTGCTGTCGGCACTCGGGCCCTAACTAGTGGTAATAAGTTGATGTGGGCAGTGGTGGCCTAGTGTTTAAAGAAGCGAGCTTGTGTCCGGGAGGTCAATCTGGAAAAAAATCTGGTCAGTCATTACCACCACTGAGGTTCCCTTGAGCAAGGACGTTAACCCCAACCACTCCAGTAGAGCTGCTCAGTGGCCAGCAGAAATGAGAAGTTGTTCTCAATTCAAATTAATTTTGACCAGGAGAAAGGTGGTAGTGAAACAAGCGACAGAAACCTCAAAAAAGCACCAAAAACCTTGAAAAAAAACAAAAAAAACTGCCAACTCAAAATGACAAGTTGGCAGTTTTATCTGCCTTTATAAAATGGTTTCACTCATGCTGCAGTAAGAAAGGTGTGATCTCATCTCTTTTTTTTTTAAAGAATTACACCTGCCCACAAATGTTCTGTTGTGAGAGTTAAAAGGTTGACTACAGAAGGTGGTAGGGGAAGCAGTGCAAGACACACTGTTCAGCTTTTACTTCTGCACGACCATGGCCAACGCATACTACATTATATTTTTCTTTCAGCTGCTCTCCCTCACTGGTAAGATGAGATAAAATTTCCTTCAAATGTATTTCCATTAGAGAAGTGACTTTATATAATCCTTATAATAATGGCAGTTTTTAAGAATTATAGCAGATTTTTTAAGAAGGTTTTTTAGTGACTGAAAGGTTGAAATAAAGTATATATATATTTTTTGTTTTATTCTGTAATTATAACAATCTTTTGGCTTTTGAGAAATTTGTATCTCGTAATCAGTGTATTAAATGACCATCTCTCCTCATGTAAGTGGCTTCTGAGAGTGGCATAGTGGGTGGGAAGGTGGCAAAGCCTCATTCCAAACCCTACATGGCATCACTCCAATTTCATGGACACCATTCATGTGGTGGGATACTTATTCGGGAGGACTTTGTTCTAACTGTAGCACATTGCAAAAGGTGAGTTTATTGTGCATCAATGCACAAAATGTTTGTGATGTTACAATCAATTAACAAGTTAATGGGTACTAATTATTTGCATTTAAATCAATGTTTTATTACCATATTTGTCATTTGCAAAGGATTTGTTGTTAGTCACTTTTAATAGCTTATATTTGAACAAGTCTGATGGGATATCGTATTGCATGAATGCATGTTTGTCATAGCCTGGGGTTAAGAGAAATACAGAATGAAAATTGCTATCAGGGGTGTATTTTCAAGTCATTATAGTTATATATTAGACTTAATAATCAATTGTTTTCTTTCCCTTTTAAAGTGTAAAGTGCTAAGTATAATAGTTTAGTATAATTAAATGTCTTTACATTATTTGTACCCTTGTTTGTCAGTTCTGAGCCCATGACGGTGGTACTTGGAGCACATGACATAAGCAAGAAAGAGAAAAGTCAGCAATGGATCAAAGTGGCTAAGTACCATCCACATCCAAAATTCACTGGAAAACACGATTATGATATCATGTTACTAAAGGTAAACTAAAATTGTGTAAAAGTTCACATTAAAACGTGGGTGTTTAAAAAAAAAAAAAACTAATTTTCTCTGTAAAGTTATTTGTGCATGTGAATGTAAATTGTGAATGTAGTGGATGCATTTTTTCATACTGTGTTGTGTAGAGTCAAAGCTGCACAAGGTGATTTCACACATTTGCACTGAAGGATGTGGGGGTGAAATGTTTCATCTTAACCCTTGTGTTGTCTTCCCTTCAAGCTTGAAAAACCTTGTTTTTGTTTTTTCCAACGTTTTAAATTTTTAAAATTTTTCTTCTACACATTTTCAGCGCTTATTTCTATGTCCCATATTTTCTGATATAAAACTTTTAAACGGGTCAATGTGACCCAAAGTCAACACAAGGGTTAAAACCTCAATGTTGCTTCTTTAAGAGAACATAAACACACATTGAAATGTCTGACAGACTGTTCAACTGTTTCACACTGTTTTCTTTCACAGTTAGAAAACAATGCCACACTGAATAACTATGTCAAGACCATTGGACTACCTACGAAAGATGGGAAAATCCCAGCCAACATTAACTGTGTCGTTGCTGGCTGGGGCCGAACTGGAGTCAACAAGCCTGCCTCAAAAGTACTCAAGGACACCACGGAGAAGATGCAATTCAGCTTTGAGTGCAAAAAAATATGGCAAGAATACTTCTATACTGACCACATGATATGCACCAAATTTGACAAAAATAAGGGAGGGGTTTGCCAGGTAATCTAACCCTATTTAAAGCAGACCAGTAATTAAGTTACCAACCATTTACAAAATACATCACTTATGCTGAAAAATTATTTGTTTTATTAATCAAAAACAAGTGCAATTGATTTTCTTTTTTTGCAGTCTACTCAATCAACTCTTTCTGCTGCCTTTTTCTTAGGGTGATTCCGGTGGACCACTTATCTGCAACAGCAAGCCTCAGGGTTTAACAGCTTATACCTATGATTGTGATTGCAATAATCCCAAGTATCCCCATGTCTTCACTAAAATCAGTTTCTTTCTCCCCTGGATTAATAAAGTGATGAAGGGATTGGGGAACGTTGCATGAGCCACTATTCAGAGGCCAAGAATGTTGTTCTTTCATCACTTGCTTATTAAATAACACAGAAAACATTTAGAGAATTTGTGGTTTTAGTTTTGAAAAACAAAATATATCAAAAAGTTGGTATATGTAATGTTTTTGCATGTGAAATAAAATACAACTGATTGTATAAAAAAAGAAAATGGAATTAAAAACTTGGTGATTTAACACAAAATCTCACTGTACATTTATAGGATGCGCCTATGTCCTATTACATCATCTTGCAAATGTGCTAAACTGAATGTACATATTTATCTTTATTATTCTATGAACTATTCTATTATTTTGTAATTCTATTTTTTGCAGTGGAAATGTAAGTCTTTACGCACAGCACATGAAAAAGTGTTGAGAAGGATTTGCATGAAGACGAAATGGCAGTGAAAAAACAGTAGGCGGGTGGGGGGGGAGGTACACAAAGTATGTCAGTGAGTGTGCTTTGTGGTGTAAAAGCCCAAAGGCATTACAGCCACACCACAGACCACTGCTGTTGCGTTCATGGCGTTTCAGTCATAGTGCAAACTTTTGAAGTTGAACCGTTTCCTGTCTGTGAAACCCGGCATCTGCAGAGAAAGTTAAAAGGGATGGGCTGTTTTAAAGAAACCGTTCACCTTAAAATTCTCCTCAGTCACAACTGAATTCAGTTTCATTAGGTGAAGATTTTCTTTTACCAAAACAAAAAACAAAGAACGGAGAACTCACCTGACTTGGATCTCTTGTGAAATATCTCTTCTCTATTACCTGTTAAGAGTTAGGTTACGATTAAGAGGCTGAAGTCTTTTTTTTTTTTTTTTTTTTTTTTTAAATACAACACTCACATACCCATATGTACATTGGCAATAGAGAACGTTGTACTGAAAAGACGAATGTTTGTAGTTACCCACTTGACTGTAATATTAATTCAATGTCAAGACACAAGTTACAAACTTTTCGTAACTTACTTCTGTTTAAAAAAGTATCCTTACATCATACATTGTGTCATAAAATAGTTATTGTGTAAGCATGTTAAAAAAAGAGTTAGTCTTCCGTTTCAATATAAAAGACTAACTAGGCCTACTTGACAAAGTCAAAGTTATTTGGAATGTTATATACTGTAATATTTAATTACCAACAACAAATAGTTACGCCACTTAGTTCACCGTAAAACTATAATTTGAGCATGGCATAAATATCAAATTATTGTAAATTAAATAATGAATGTCAAGGTTGGAAAGTCTTAAATATTTGATAGATTGAGGGAGGCTGAATGACATTTGTCCATATCGCCTTTAAGGTTATGAATAATAATCTCCTTTACATACTGTATTTATTGTAAAAACAATCTATAGAAACAGAAAATAATACATGTTGCATTACAGAAGTCTGGGTTCTCACCTTGTCAAAGAACCTGCTAAGCTTCACTGCGTTTGATGTGCCTGCAGCAAGGTATCTTGGGTTGGTGCAGTCCTGGGAAAACAAAACAGCACATCAGCTACAGTCTTTCCTTTCTCAGGTGAAATCCTACAACCGTGTGTGTATAATGTATTTCTTTTAAATTGTTCTGATGGCATGTGTTCTTATAAAAATAAATAACAATCCTAATAAAATGGTAAAATGGCTATAGGTTGCTACTGTATTGTACTGCTGATCTCTTTCATTTTCTTTTTTTGTGACAGTTTATAATGCTGAGATTTAATGTTACTGCTGGATGACCAACCCAAGAAGTAACTTGTTTTTATACATTAGCGAGCTGCCACATTACATGTATGTCACAAACAAGTTTATATTAGAAAATAACCACCATTGAAACTTCATCCTAAACAGAAAAAAATTACACAAACAATTTGAATGCAAATTTCAACATGCAAGTCCTCAGGTCTAATTACAAAATGAACTTTGTAGAATTTATATAGCTCAGTTAATTTTATTTAATATATTATGTGGCATTTTCATTTGCGGGGTGCAAATGATCCACCAAAACCAGTTCCTTGCAGAGACCATTTTGCAGATCCACTGCGTCCGGAGCTTAGCGCCGCCCAACACGATTGTGATTGGTTTTAAAAAATGCAAACAACCCAGGTCGTGTTTTTTTCCTATCCAGGAGTGTATGTGTGGAGGGGCCAGGCCTTATTCCACAGCGCTGTGGAGATGGGTCTGGCAAGTGAGACTATCTATAACCGATACAGCTTGTGAGAGAACTGAGAACTTCTTCTTTCATATCATTATTTTCCAACTATATGCTGTTCTCCAGCAGTGCTGCCACTGTGGTGAGAAGGGAAAGGAGCTATACGCTCTCTTTTGTGTACCAGATGCCAAATCAATCTATCAACATTTATTTATATAGCACTTTACAGTAAACAACAGGTATCCAAAGTGCTTAACATCAGAACCAAGACTAAAACACACATATCATACAATAAAAAGAACGACACATAGAAACAATAAAATCAGAAAAGGTTACATACAAATAGGAGAAGGAAATTGTCACACCACTACTATGTATTAAAAGCCTTTCTAAACAGATAGGTTTTGAGTTTAGATCTAAAAAGCGCTACATCTGTAGTCGTCCGAATTTCAGGGGCTGACTTGTTCCAGTCTCGGGGCAGCAACTGCAAAAGACTGATCACCCTACCGTTTGTACCTAGACCTTGGGACTTCTAAAACCAGCTGATTTGAGGACCGCAAGGACCGGTTGTGCTCACGCAGGGTTAAGATCTCGGACAAATACTCCGGGGCCAGGCCGTTTAAGGCCTTGAAAACAAAAATAAAATCGATTCTAAAACGCACAGGGAGCCAATGTAGGATGTAGAGAACAGGAGTGATGTGTTCGCGTCTAGATGTATTTGTTAAAAAGCGAGCAGCAGCATTTTGTACAAGTTGAAGTCGTGAGATGGAGGTCTGATTCAGACCAACATAGAGAGCATTACAGTAATCCAACCTTGTACTAATAAAAGCATGGATTGCCTTTTCTAGATCATGCCTGTTAAGGAAGGGTTTAACTTTAGCCAGTAGACGAAGCTGGAAAAAGCTCATTCTAACAACATTGCTGATTTGCTTATCAAATTTCATGTTGGAATCAAAAGTAACCCCCAGATTTTTGACAGCTGGCTTAAGGTATGAAGCCAGGGCTCCCAAACTCACAGCTGGACCGTTTGGCATACCTGAAGTACTAAAGACGATACACTCAGTTTTAGCTTTATTCAGATGAAGAAAGTTTTGAGAAAGCCACAACGTAATATCATTAACACAGCTAAGCAGGGAGTCTAGTGCGGCACTGTCATTCGGTTTCATAGGCAGATCAATTTGTAAATCATCTGCATAACAATGAAAAGACAGGTTATGTTTTCCTATAATAGCCCCTAAATGCAACATATATAAGGAAAACAGGATGGGGCCAAGAATAGAACCCTGGGGTACCCCACAAGAGAGAGGAGCAGTTGATGAGGATAAGTCACCAATCATGACAGAGAAGCATCTATTTGTCAAATAGGATCTAAACCATGTAAGCACTGAGCCTCGGATGCCTACACACTACCAATACAACTCAAGCATTGCAGCTTTATTTGTAACAGTCATGTTATAGTCAAACAATGTTTTTGTGGAACCTTTTTTTTAACAGAGACCTATGTTTTAATACCAAAAAGTTGCTTTTTCAACACAAAGATGAAGCCAGCAATGTTATAGATTGCATGTTTGAAATGGGCTTTAGGTCAGAGCTTGTAGAAAGGACAAAGTTGACCTACGAGATTGATCTCCTCTGCATTGAAGTCTTCAGACAGGAAGGCCGTCCGAGTGAGAACTTCATTGCGTTTATTCTCTGGGATCTGGTCAAACTTGGTGCCAATCAGCAGCAAAGGCACTGGGTTCTCAGCAAACTGCTCTCTATCATAGTCACTGCAGGGAGACAAGAATATGACTTAAAATCCCAGTATCCACCATTTTCAGTCACAACTTAATATCTAACTTTTACAACTGTATCAGTGTGTATACAGTATATTCGCCATACAAACAATACCATGACACACTACTTACCCGTTTGAGACAATAACGCCTGTTGGCGAGGAATCCTTGTTTAAAGCTTCTAGTGACCAGCGGTAGAGATTCTGAGAGGATTTCTTATTTGTTAAATCGTGTACCAACATAATTCCTGAATAGAGAAAAAAAAGAAGATAACACAACTAAATAATAGCAACGCTAATGATTTCCGATTAATAATCATATAAAATCATCTTTACCATTAACTGAATTGTAGAAGACGGCTCTGGTGCTTTTGATACTGCTGGCACTGCCAATAGATCCTCCGACATCCCAGAGTTCAATGTAGTAGGTTTTCTCCTCCGGGGTACCCTCTTTATAGTCTTGGACCTGTAATTGAATAGTTTTTTTTTTTTTTTTTAAATGGTTCCAACATTTCAGCCTTTGTGTTATTTAAAAAGGTTGTTGTATGAAGTATCTATTATAGTTTATCTGAGGCTTATTTAAAAAGGCCAGCACCATCATTTTAGACCTTTTCTTAATTACATTTTGTAAATTAGGTGTTCAACCTGCTTACCCGTACATCCACAGAGCAACCAACAGTCCATGACGGATTTCCTAACACCTGATTCTGACAGAGGAGATGGACCAAGGAAGACTTGCCCACCCCTGTAAAAGATAAGAAATGTGGGTGGATAAGTGACCATTTTGATGGGATCAGTACACTCATGCAATGTCATAATTTGTGGCTTTCAGTCTTGATGTAATGCTACAACGTTGCTACTACTGATTGCAAGACAATAGACCTTTTTCACCGCAGACATGTTGACATGTCATAGTAGGAAAAGCACAGGTGTATTCAAAACCATTAATGATAGCTGCATTCCACTTAGGAGAGGCCCTTGTATTCTGTATGCTGACTCACTGAAATAGCTTACTGGGACACTTGATAGAATTGAGCCATCGTTAAGGTTATCAATTCCAGCTGTGCTTTTCCTACTATGACAAGTCAGAAATGTCTGCTGTGAAAATGTAGGTCCATGGAGACGTGGTTCACTTTCATATGATGACAAGACAGTAAAAACAGGTCAGTGTAACATATCCTTCGTTTCCATCGAAGCATAGACCTTGTAGAACATCAGTAAATAGCTATATTTAACGAGCTGTTGGTGTCACTTTTTAATTCGTCAAACATGTTTCGATAGAATTTCAACTTTTGGTGATGGTTCGTCAACTATACTGAGCAATCTTCTTACACGCAAATGCTGCGTCGGTCGTTAGGTCGGCAGTGGTCCACCATTATTCCAAATTTACCAGTAGACACGATAATTATGTTGCGTCCGGTGTGCAGTCTTACAGTCACTAGCTAACGACAACAGACTTTCAGAGTTTAAGGTCCCCTAATTAAAGATTACAAAGGTTACAAGCCGCGTGATATTTACCCAGAACAAACACATGTATTTACAAATAAGCAGACAGGTTGAAATAATAGTCTACATTGCGAAAATTACTTAACTTACCGGAATCCCCTAAAACTAATACTTTTACCCTGTCAAGAGAAGCCATTTTTTTGGTGACAGCAACGTCCCGGAAGAAAACAATGGAAACCCCGCCTGCAAATGTTATTTATCTAATCTGATTGGTTAAAAAAAAAGTCTATGCCTGAAAGCAGAGCCATTCGTCAAAATGTATATCAATCAACAATCCTTTGCTACGATTGGCTATTGAGTGCAATCTTTGTTGCGGTGTTGGTTTTATTTCCGGGGTTGTCTTCTCAAAAAGTCAGGAAGCATGTTAGCTAACCCTGAGCTAACCTAGCAGTTCAAAAATTCAGAAATACAAATGTGTTTAATGAGCGTTAGCTGTGTTTGTTAGAGACAAAAGTCAACGTACACTGAAATGACCCAAGGAAGCGGTGGCACTGGCTTTGGTGTATTGGTGAAACAACGTTAACGTTTAAGTGTATCGGGTAAGGCTCGGATTTCTGCAAACTAGCTAATTTCATGTAGCTGCATCGTTAAGGTTTAGTTAACATCAGCATGCTAATGTAAACATAACGTAAGATGATGGCTTATTGGTAAAGGATCTTTAACTTCACTTGCTAGCTAACTGTAGTATCCTCACCAGCTAGCTAGCTAGTTAATGTAACAGCCAACTTGCTGCATTTGTCACTGTTAATTTGTCTTTGTTCGAATTAGCTAGCTAGCTAGCTAAGCTTAGTTAAGTTGACACTATCCAACAGCCAGTTTAGATGGCAGTGTGTTCAGGTCTGGCAGTAACCACCACTTCTTATGTGCTGTCACAATGCAACAGGGTATTAGACCTAGCACTTCAGCAGAGGAATTGCGTTTAAGCAATACCTCTTTCTAAGAGAAAGGATCAAGTAAAGAGGATGGAACGTTATTCTTAAAAAAAAAAAAAAAAAAAACTTGTCTCCCTTCAAATTGCCATCAGTGTATTTATGGTGCTCAATCTTTCATTTTCCTCTAAATGTAACCTACTTGCCCTCCCAAGCATTGAGTGATTAAGGTTACATACATAGCTAGTACTACTACTAAATTATACAGTCTCTGGCACTGTGCCCTGTTCCTGCCTACTGTCTCAGATCTTTACTCAAAAGGTCTTCTCTCTCCACAGCAGAAGATGATAGAACCAGAGCTACTGACCGAGGTCCCTGCAGCACTTAAGCGGCTAGCCAAGCAGGTCGTAAGGGGTTTCTATGGAGTTGAACATGCCTTGGCCCTGGATGTGCTCATTCGCAACCCATGTGTACGGGAGGAGGACATGCTGGAGCTGCTCAAGTTTGATCGTAAACAGCTGCGCTCAGTACTCAACACCCTGAAGGCAGACAAGTTTGTCAAGTGCCGCATGAGAGTGGAAACGGCCCCTGATGGCAAGACAACACGGCATAACTACTACTTCATCAACTACAGGTGGTTATTTTCTTTTTGGTTTGCATTGCAACACTGCAGATAATGCATAATAATAATAATAATAATAATAATAATGCTGCTGCAGCAGCGTTCAGTTTTTATGCTCCACATATCTGGAACAAACTCCGAGAAAACTACAGGTCTGCCGCAACTCTGTTTCCATTCTTTAAATAATTATTAATTTCTTATACTGCACTGTCAATTTTATTCTCGTCTTTTATCTAGCGGTATTTTTGAACAGATAACAGACATATTTCTGAGAATTTCTCCAACGTGGGTGTGACATAGATTTTATGATAAAATCTAAAGGAAATTTTGCAAAGTTTGCCTGATTAAACTAAGCTTTGTAGCGACCGCTATATTGTAGGTAAAGAGAAGTTATGGGTAACAAGTTATGGGTAACAAGAGGACAAAGTCACATGTTCCTGCGGGGCCGTGGTGGATGAGATGGTAAAGAAATATGGTCCTGCCTGTTTTGTTTTTTTGTTTGTTTTGTTTTTAAATCGTTTTTAACTGCTCTTAAATGTTTTATGTAAAGCACTTTGAATTGCCCCGTTGCTGAAATGTGCTATACAAATAAAGCTGCCTTGCCTAATGTAAGAATACGAGGGGGGGGGGGGTGGCAGATTCTGTCACAAATCAATCACTTCCTGACCTCACCCCTTTCGATTTGAACAAATATTTACCTACTTGTTAGGCAATATGAGAGAGTGTTAGAACGTGGTTTGATTTACCAGAATGACCAATCACTCAGGAGCCAGGGGCCCTCAACGTTGACCTGTATTGGACCACCACCTCAACTAGAGACGCATATCGTCTTCAAAGATAAACATGGCAGCGTGGTTCTCTAAACATTGGGACGCTTACAAAACAAGGTTATCCACAATTTCAATACTTTTGGTCCAAAATAACTAGATATGCAAAATAGGTGATTTTGTTTTCCTAAAACCTTATTTTATTGTTTTTATATGTTATACAGTTAACGCTTCTTTACATCTCCTGAGGTCTTCATGTTGTTCCCGCTATCGGTTGAGCAACAGCAGTCTGAGTATATGGTGGGTGGCTAGGTCAGTCTAACACATGAAGGTTCTATATACGACAATCGGAACCACTAGATGTCGCACTAGTGCACCAGCATCTCAGACCAAAACAAATACGTGCATCGGCCTAAAACCCCTTTTTCTTTTCTTCACATGCACGCATAACCAGACAGGCTATCAAAACAAAGAACAGAGATGCTCGGATTACGACGCACACAGTGGGAGTGTAACTTCATTCTCTGCTCAGGATGCCATTACTCCACTATACCTTTGCATAGAAAATGGATGATTGCTGCCTTTTATTAATGTTCTGAATGTCGTTTACAGCACTTTTTTTTTTTTTTTTTTTTTTAATGCTAAAACATGAAACTATCCTTAAAATTAATTACATAAAAATATATTATATAGAAGAGATGTATAGTTTTTATTTTTTTTTATTCTATTGTTATCCACATAAAAAAAAAAAAAAAAAAATCTATTTATCCTCCCATGTCAACATGTCTCATACTACAAAGCCTTACCAACCAGATTTTTTTAGGGTACTGGTCAACGTGGTCAAATATAAATTGGATCACATGCGACGGCGCATCGAGACGGATGAGCGAGACTCCACCAACCGTGCCTCCTTCCGTTGCCCCTGCTGCTTCTCCACCTTCACTGACCTAGAAGCCAACCAGCTGTTTGACCCCATGACAGGTAAACATTGAGTCAAAAACCAATTATCTACAGCTGTGTGGCACATTGGTGGTTTTGATCTGTAATATACTTGACTATGAAAAAGTATTTTGGCAGTTATGTGGAAATGTTAATTTACTATTTACAGTATAATATGACTGGAAGTACCTTTCCTAAGGGTGTCATGCATTTGCATATAAATGCAGTAAGCAAATGACTACACTAAATTATTTTTTCCCAAATGTTCTTAAAAACCTCACCTTTAACCATAAAGGTGTGAGGTTATTAGTTTTTATTTTTTTTTTTATTTTATTAACAACACTGTTCAATTTCAATGCTGACTGACAATGTGATTGTCTGGAAAAGACCGCTCTTCAGGAGACACAGTCAAATGGTTTCACCCTTGTGCAGTTGTCTGTGAGAAAAATTAACTCAGGGGAGTCAAAGAATATTGAAATGTGGTCTCAAGACCTGTCAAGTATTTTAACACTAACATCACTTGCACAAGTAAATGACACCTTAGTGTGTGTATGTATGTGTATATATATATATAAATAAATAAATAAATAATCAGAGGGGAAGGAGACCTAATGTGAGGTTATTTTTTTTTTTTTTTTCTCCCTTGTGATTAATCCCTTTGCAGGTTGTGGCTTCTTGCTACAAGCCAATATATAACCTAAAATGGAATCTGTAAGTAAGTCTCGTTACATTTGCGTACCAAAAAAGTATAATTTGTCTTTTATGTCAACAAGAAGAAACAGATTTAAGAAAAAGAATAAGCGACAAGGAACATCCCTCAAATTCTGTCTACCTATGACACTTATTCAATATGTGGTAAGTAAGCCAGTCCATATATTTGCTAGTGGGGCTATTTAGCTCAAATTAAACAGAGGAATTAAATACTGGGCAAACTTTTTGTTAGCTGAGTTTTGGATAGATGTACATTTCTTAGGTATTCTGTCGTCTTTAAGTGTCTAAGTGTATTTGAAATGACTTTCTATCACAACAAAAGGCCTGAAGTAAAATCTGATTCTCACCCTGCCTCAATATGGGCTGGCAGCTGTCCAAAACCTTGCTTCTAAATGGGCATCACATCACTTATCACTAGGAGCTATCCATTATGTTGCGTGTGCATGTGTTTGACATGTGAGTAACAGAAGCAACCAGCAAGTTGTAATCATCTTAGGCAGAGTGTGGGTGGAGATATGCAGAATTCAAAGGGAAGATAAAGCTAAAAGGCCATGACATTAGGGTAGACAAAGACTCGCACTGGGTTTTTTTAGTAAGTCGATCGACATAACAATGGCATGACAAGCATTTACAACTTAAGCACTTAGATACATGCGGTGTTCATGTTTATAAAAATGGTTTAAAGTCTTGTGGTTTAAGACCGGAAACAAGTATGTTTCAAATGGTGAGCTGCACTCTATACTAAAACCATTCAGCAAGACGTGAGGGAAGTTGATTATGTAAGAGGGTCTGGATATCAGACTGTGGCGTATCATGGAGTTTAATTTTCTGCAAGTCTTCTGCCCAGAATTTCTGGCTATCACGGTAATGATTAGGGCTGGGCGATATATCGATATTATTTTGATATCGGGATATGAGACTAGATATCGTCTTAGATTTTGGATATTGTAATATGGCATAAGTGGTGTCTTTTCCTGCTTTTAAAGGCTACAGCAAAGTGATGTACTTTTTCTGAACTTACCACACTGTTCTATCTGTTCTGTTATTTGGCTTTTCCCAACTTAGACATTATGTCCACATTACTGATGATTATTTATTTAAAATCTAAGTGTAAAGATATTTTGTTAAAGCACCAACTATCAACCCTAGAATATCGCCGCAATATCGATATTGAGGTATTTGGTCAAGAATATCGTGATATCTGATTTTCTCCATATCGCCCAGCCCTAGTAATGATAACTATTTACTTAATCTTGTTTGCTAAACATGCATGACAATGTGCATTTAACCCTTGTGTTGACCTTGGGTCACATTGACCCGTTTAAAATTTTTGTTTTATATCAGAAAATATAGGACGTAGAAATAAGCGCTGAAAATGTGTAGAAGAAAAATTTAAAACATTGGAAAAAGCAAAAACAAACTGTGGAGGAAAAAAAAAAAAAAAGGTGTCAAATGTCAGAAAAAGTGTCAGAAAGTGTTTTTTCAAGGTTGAAGGGAAGACAACACAAGGGTTAAATGGAATGATAATGCTACAGAAGAATATTGTGCTTGTGATGAGGATTGTGTATGTTTCATACTTTAAAGAGAGCCCTTCCTCTAAACTGTGTTCATTCATAAACTGCATTCGTTCTCGAGTCTGTCAGAACAAGGCACCGTGCTTACATTGTCTGCCAATCCAACGCTTGATTACCAGTCAACCAGTACTGTTGCTAGGAAACGCAGAGAGCTTGTGCTACGCAAGCGTTTAAAGCACGCCACCAGGCTGGAGAGCAGTGCTTTGCTGCCCCCTCTGGTTGAAAGTTTCACACCCGTTTAACCTCTGGAGTTCAGCAAAGACCAGATTTACAGGGGGTGTTAAATTACTCTTTAAATTTAAATCTGTTTTTAATGGGCTTATAATAGGTGTATGATAGTTGATTTGATAGCATTTGGGCCCACCAGATCTGTCGTGGTCATTTTTTATTTTTTATTTTTTTTTTCTTTCTTATCATTTGCTGGGACACTGAGCTGCAGCGGCAGTTACCACAGAAGCTGAAATAATTGTGATACTGTTGAAATACTGTAAAAAGGACTCTTCTTAAACTTTAAGCCAACTTCAACTAAATAAATCACGGCTTTCGCTGCAAAAACATGTCATTATAAATATACTAAACTAAAACCAATATATCTGTGATACTGATGACGTACTGCCAGTGTGCTAAGGCCTTGGTGTTTTTGGTCAGTGTGTTTATTTGACAGTGGAGTATAAAGCCCTATCTAATTTAGAAATAAAGCTTTTTAACACTGTTCCAACTTTATAATACAGAAAACATCCTGCATCTTCAGTGAGAAAGAAAATAAGTGAAATTAGAGCAGGTTTTAACGTATGAAAGCTGCACATTACCTACTTAAAAAAAAAAAAAAATAAATAAAGAGGGCACGATAACACTACACTGTATAAAACATTTGATAACCAGTGTAAAGTATTTGCTGGAAAAAGCCTGAGTTTCCTGGTATTGTTTTGATACCGTTAGCTCCTTACTGGTGACACATTTATACGCCTCTTGCCAATTCTTTTGTACTCGTCTCTTGTTTCAACATACCTCAAATCTTGCTGTGGAGGCAGTAACCCTGCACCCTGATAGGTGCTGACAAATAGAATACCTGGAGCTTACATAGTGCTAATCTGATGGACTGGTTGCTTCTTCGGGGCCAGCAACACTCACTTTGACCACAAATGGATGGGAAATGACATTTCTGGTCTTCCAGCTCATTCTGACCCACAAAGGAAAGCCAAAAAACCCTTCAGCTCTGAATTTTCATACTCTGTTGTGTAAATGTACTCTCCTCTCTTTGTTGGGCATGCATGTTTATTTATGCCTTCCACCTGCTCTGTAGGTCCACCCAGTGTTTGGCTGAAAAAATCTGTTTTTTAGTTGTGCATAATATGTTTCTTTTACCCTTTCTTTTTGTTATACATGTAGCACATGTATGCTGACCTCATTTTGTCACCCACACACACATTCTTCATCTATCTCAGACATGGGGTCTGTGTAATGTTGGAACAGTTCCTATTATTGAAACTAAAACCAGCCAGAGAAGCAGATGGCTGAACATGCCCTCCTCCTACTGGTAGGATACAGGTCCCAAAGCCCCTGCAAATACCATGCAATGCAAAATACCCCAGAAAAAGAGTGCCCTGCAGTGTCACTAACAACAAGGCATTGTTGTTTTTGGGTAGAAGTACACTTGGATGGATGTTGAATGGTAAGTGGAACTGAGGTATCACAGAATTTGTTACAAATCCACAATGTCAATCATAAAAGTGGACATGTATAGTAGCCTACATAAAACCTGAAAATGGTATAGCAATTTATTGTGGCACACCTTTTACCTCCTGTCATAGCCATTTTCATATAATGCGTGATATATACAGTACATGTAAAAATAAATGGCACACAGTGAATAAGTACTTATTACTATCAATTCATCAGTGGAGTCATGCCAGTGTGTTAATTCTGGTTTGATGAAAACTACAGCACATTCCCAATTATGTTAATTTCTGCACATACTTTTTCCAAAGTAAGTTTATAATCTGGGCTATGCCTATTAGGCATGTCCTAAGACTGTGGGTAACAAGATGTGTGCTTTGGCCAGGTAAGTTACCACAACATCAGCTCTTGCTTGTTTTAAACATTTGTTCTTTGTTTCTCGACCCACAGGTACATTTCACTGCACCTTCTGCCAGACGGAGGTAGAAGAGGACGCATCTGTGTGTCCTGACGGCAGGACACTAGTGGCGCGCTTCAATGAGCAGATCGAACCCATCTATGCGCTGCTACGTGAGACCGAAGATGTTAACTTGTCCCAAGACCTGCTGGAGCCTGAGCCTTCTGAGATTCCTGCTCTCAAACAGAGGTTAGCTTCATATTACTATTCTTATTACTTCTAAATACTTATTCCCCTCAGTCAGCACCGGTTCAGTCCTAAAGTCGCATCTTGAAGCAGTTTCACTGAGAACAAATATAATTTCACCTCTGCTAACTGCAGTGATGGCCTCAGTGGTATTGGCTCAACTTAGTAACTGTTTGTGCCACAGTTGAATTCTGTTCAGCCACGGTCATGAAACATTTTTAGCTTGAATACATTACACACACACAGATTTTTTTTTATGTTTACACATAGTAATGAAACTGCTGAAGATAATTGTTTAAAAGATATTTACTGATTTTATTTATTTTTTTCCTTCTTTCCCTCTAGCCGTGAACGTGCTGCTGCAGCAGCAGGAGCAAACTCAGGCCCACACCGTGAAGCCTGGTCTAACAAAGGCGCAACGTACGCTGACATGTACACCCAGAATGTTGTTATCAGCATGGAGGAACAGGAAGACCAGCAGAAACAGGCCAATGAAGGCAAGGCACCTAAGGAGAGGCCCGTCTGGTTGACCCAGAGCACCGTGCAGGGTGCTTACAGCGAGCCGGACGTCCTCAAGAACCGTAAGTCATCAAGCACTAACCAGTCAATATGTAGCTTTCACCCTATTTTGATGGCAAAAAAAAGAAAATGCTCCAGACACATTTCTTTTGGAGGACAATCAAATAACATGAATTGGAGTATGAAGAATTGTCTATTATTCACTAGGGCTGCAACTAACTATTATTTTAATAATCGATTAATCTGTCGATTTATTTTTTGATTACTCGATGAATTGGATAAAAAAAACAAAGCATTCATTTATATCAACTCAATACATACATACTTGTTGTTTTAGTTAATAGTTGTGTAAAGGTAAGTAACCCAAAGAGCACGCACGTTCACTTGAAGCTTATTCATTAAATTATTACCATCATTGTAGTAAGTGCAAGTTAAGTTCATTTGTACACCACATTTAAACACAGCTTAAGATGACCAAGTGCTATAAAAGAACTTTAAAATGAAATTAAAGTACAACACACACAAATATATTTGTCAACAATAACTGATATGGGACAAAGCACAGAATATATACACATGACAACAGATTGAAAAATGAATGGGCCAAAAAAGGCTGGTGAATAAAAACGTGTCTTTAGTCTTGCAAATTATACCACCCCTGCTTTACTACTGTTATTAACGAGCTAATGCTAGCTTGTCATGCTTGTCAAGCTGGATAACAAGTAAACACCACACCAGAAGAGCTACTGGAGAGACGTTACGTTGTAGTGACTTTACCCTGCTGTTGAACTCCCTTCCTCCTCATCAGGGACTCCAACATGTTTACGTTTTAGGTGCTGAATCATCACCGTAGTGCGCCCGTGCCATGCCATGTTGTTTTTGCTTATCTTGCAATTAACACGTTTTCGATTTATTTAGTGTGAAATGCTCCCACACCTTGGATGACTTAGGTCGTACTGATTTCTCAGTGTTTTTCAGAACAATGTTAAGGGTCTCTCCGGTCTCTCTCCGTGTTTCCTCTACTCCCGCTCTGCTCTCTTTTAAATCTCCGCGACTAAGTGGCATATAGATACAACAAATCGATAATGAAATTCGTTGCCAACTTTTTTAATAATCAAGATTCGTTGTTGCAGCCCTATTATTCACTCACACCTACCACCATCTTGGCTACCATAGTGGATAAAAACAAAAACTATTGCTATTTCTAGAATTAATTTAGACTTAATATACTAACATAAATATATATGTATATAGATGGCTCACAAAAAATGTAAATGTCCTTTTATACAACTGAATTATGCTGAACCCAAAGTAATGCCACATTGGTGCAGTTGGTTTTTTTTTTTTTTTTTTTTTCTCTTTCGAGCAAATTCTCTGCCATAATCTTGAGATATCCCACTCCATGAGTCAGAAAACCTTAAATTTAACCTTCAATTCCCTCCCACTCTCAGATGCTGTTTTCACTGTCATTAATTATGAATGCTCTTGCCTGTCCACGGTGGGGTTTGCTGAATGCACTGGGTTTTTCCAGTAGTAAGAAGATGATCAGGATGGACAGAGACGATCCCAATCCAGACCCACACCTTTTGACTGCTCTTCTATGACCTTAAATTCCACTCCCTGTTCTCATTGTAGTCAAAACATTCTATTACAGGTCACCCCAGGTTATTACAGGTCACCCCAGGTTATCTCCCTCTGTCAGAGTGGTTCTTCTCCAATCTATCGTATTCTGACATTGTTTCTTTACCCAAGGGCATGCCGCAATCAGGCCTGGCCAGACTCCCATTGAACCATAATTGCTTAATTGAAATAATCAGAGGCTTGATTAGTGTATGGCTGAGCAAGGATTGCTCATTAATAAAATCCATTCCTGGGGAAATTGCATGAATTATGCCTTCCAAACGTCCTGTCTCTGAGGTGTGTCTCTGTGCATCTGTCTGTAATGATCTTGTTGCCCTTTGGAGCCTGGAAACCGACATGACAACCAAAGCCGATGTGGTTTAAAAACAGTATTCAGATACTGCACTGCAATAAGTAATGAGGCTACAAGGTAGGAGCCTACAACATCATAAGATCTTGACTTCTCGTTCCAGGCACAATTTAAAAATACTGTGTATCGTTCGTAAAGTTTTCATACCAATACCGTGGCTTCGATACCAGTTCCTAAACAATAGAGGTGGGAAAAAGAATAGATTCTTAGATGCATCGCGATTCTCTCTAGAACGATTAGATTATCTATTCTGATAAGGTTTTTATTTATTTTTTTCCCCAAATGTGTTGATTTTTATTTAAAAGTCTCCAGACAAGTACAAATCAGAAAACGGAGTGACTGACTGAAAGAGGATGGGATAATGGACCACAACTAAGTTTAGGCAAGAGTGCAGAAAAAACAAAACAAAAAATGGCCAAAAGACATGATCTAATAAGACATACATAAAATTATTAGGAAAAACACATAGGCTGTTCATCTTCTTCATCACATTATATCTGACCACCTCATGTTTCATGTTCTAAGAAGCCAATTCTCCACCTTTAAACATGACTGAGCCTCTGACATGGAAGATTACTGGGAGAGAAGGTGACTTTCACAAGCACGTTTTAAGGCTTAAGCATGGAAGGACTACAAAACAAAAACCTAAAATTTGTCTAGCTGCTTTGTTAGGAAGTGATTAGCAAACTCTGAGTAGCAAACTCTGATTTATATGTATATTTATAAAAATCGCGCATGGAAATGTACATAAAAAAAAAAAAATGGAAGCATCGATAATCGGTTTAGAATGGCATCGTTAGCCTCTGAATCGAATCGTGAGGTGCCTTTCGATTCCCACCCCTACTAAACAATACTTTTTTCAATACCAATTTTATAAAACAAAAAGAAATTACTACATTACGGCACTAATCTTTTTAATTATTTTTCATCTCCTGCTATGTGGGCCCTGTCTCTGTGCGCAACGTTTTCCTGCTCTCTTCTATGATGTGTAACGTTAGACAGCCAATCGCCGGCATTATTAAATCCTGGTAGAAGCATGCTAGTGAGCCAATCTAGGTATTGAAATGTGTTATTGAATGATAAGGCTTTTTTCAATACTCGATACTAAGGAGGCAATTCTGTCGGTGCCTAAAAAGGTACTGAATTTGGTACCCACCCCTTCTTGGAAATGCTTCTAAATGTTCTAAAGGTCCAAAATAATTAAATAATAAATAAAAAATGTCAGGTTTCAGAAGTGAATACATTTCTAATTTGAATAAGTAATTGTTTTATTTTCACAGGTGGAGACGTTGTACCCGGAGCCCAGGATGTAGCAGCTGGTCATGGAATTGGTCAGGCAGATGAAAATGAGGAAGTGATGCGCGCCCTGCTCATCCATGAGAAGAGGGGTGCGGCAGGAGCAGGTGGAGGTGGAGCAAGCACTGCTACCAAGGGGCTTGTCTCCGCCACAGCTAACGCCAGCGACTCAGAGAGCGACACCAGCGAATCGGACGACGACTCTCCCTTGGGTCCTCCCCCTGCCACAGCTACTCAGCATCGGGCCGCCGAGGAGGAGGAAGAGGACGATGATGAGTTTGAGGAGGTCGGGGATGAGCCGATGGTGATGGTGGGAGGCCGGCAGTTCTCATACCGAGAGGTCAGCCAGAGGCCAGAGCTAGTGGAGCAGATGTCTGCACAGGAGAAGGAGGCCTACATTGAAATGGGACGAAACCTCTTCCAGGACATGTACTTCTGAGCACACACGTTGATATATGCATACATTAACACACACATTGGATTGGCTATGAGTTTACCGAAAGTATACTTCTGCTGTCTCACACTGTCAGTGGTAACATCTGAGGAAATGTTTGTGGACAACTTCTCAAGAGGAAATCAAGACGCTGCTCAAGAAGTATTTACAGTCAGCTTCTTGCTCTTGCATTATAAGAACCAGGGACATGCTCTGACAGTGTTGCCTAAGTCATCACACCTTTTAGTATTCTGTCCTAAGTATTTTATTTTTTTATTCAGTCACCAGACCAGAGTGCCAATTTGTTTGTTTTTTTCATTTCAGTTTACCAGGCCGTCTACACCAGTCATGTTTTAGCCTTGTTTTCAGTCATGCGTGTCTCTCATGCATCTGACGGGCCAGATACGCTTCAAATTTGATCAATACATCTCTCTACACAAGTGTATGTTTTATGCTTCAGGTCTTTTTTTCTTCAGACTTGTGTGTATAACTACATTGATTGTGCATTTGGCTGTGAGCACTCCCAAAAGACATCTGCATGCATAGCAGTGCTGTGGTTGAACGTAAGCAGTGTGACACTGAAAGAGCGATATTGACTGATATTGTTGTGCTGCTTTCACTACATTGCCTATGTAGTGTAGAGAAGGTGTTGGGTCAAATATTTTCTATTTTTCAAACAATATCAGACTAATTTTTAAAAGCTCATCTCAGGCAAATGTTGAATACAAGAGGATATGGGTGAACTGCTGTGGTTTACAGTAAAACATTTGTCTGTAATAAAGATACTGCAGTACAGCAATATGCATAGACATATACTTGATGTGTACATAGTAATGAATAACAATTGTGGTCCAGCATACACACTTACAAGCAATTGAGAATATAAAAGTAAGGAGCACTGTAACATTTGTCTTCTCAGATAGTATCTAAATTATACCCCAAAGCAGGTGGACCTGTCTGTTCCACACCATCCAGACCTTGTGTCTGGATTTTAATTCATGCTACAGGGACATTCTAAAACGCTTAACGTGAAAAAGCTTGATGTGGTTTAGTGTACCTAAACAATGATTCATATTGCTCCTCATAACTACTGAAAACTGTCAAAATCTAACCCAAAGTCCAATTATTATGGATGTTAGCTGACATTAAGCGTTTCTGCTCCATTAAGGGGAAAAAGCTTAATGTGAAAAAGCTTAACGTGGTTTAATGATTTCAACAAAACAACAGGGAAAGATTAACGGGCTTAGGGAAAAATAAAATGTATTTCATGCCATTCCACTCCATGGTCATATCTTCCAAGTGAGACCATTCCGTTTATCGGTGTTTTAAGCCCCCAACATCTCCGTCCAGGCCTGGAAGGCACTTGATTAGGCAATGGTTAGGGTTAGGTGCCTTGAAGTCAACGGTTGCAGCGCTGCCTGGAAGGAGACGTGGGGGGCTTAAAACACCATCGACCATTCCTGTTTTGTTGGGTCACATCCAGATTGACAATTATGTATTGAGGCAGTCCCTACTGGGCAAACACACTCCTGGTACTCTTACAGATGTGCTCCAGCAGGATGTAGGGTATTTTTTTATGTGCCTTTCAAAATAATGACTTGTTTGATGTAACCACAGTAACCCACGGCACTGGGTCGCCTACTCATAACGGGCAATTTCACCTCAAAGCCAAAGTCTGAATACAGACATGGGCCTGGCATTTACAGAAAACAGGCCTTTTTAAATCAAATTTTAAATGTTTCACCTGTAATATATGGAGGGAATATTTATTCATTATTCAAATTGAAAGTCCAAAGAGCAAACTAAGCAAGATCAAATTAAAAATAGTATTATTTTACTACGCTACTAGGAAAAATCATGCCATAATTAAATGTGAAATGTAAAAGCTTAAATGGAAATACTTCAATTAAAATCTCAAAAAGAAATTTTATTTTAGCCTTTCCCCTTTATAATTTTCAATTTGACATTTTATCTTTTGAATTTTACGTTTTACATTGACATTTTATGATTCACCTTTTACATTTCGATTTAACATTAAGCTTTTCATTTAGAAGTGACAGGTGTCAATTTAAATGAGGAGGCGTGGCCCAACGGCTGGTGGGAGGGTCTGAAACCACTTCCAGCTGACAGCGGCTGCTGTGAGTATTACTGACCGCTGGTAAGCAAGCGATCCCGGCCACCGCCAGCTGGCTGTCACCTAACACTGGAGCTTCCAAGTCCGACAACATATCAGAGCAAATGTGCAATTGGCCATCAGTTTTTGTAAAGCTTCCCATATTCAAACTGTACACAGTTAATTCCTAGCATAAAACCGTCTCAGAAATGAATTTAGTTGTGAAATATAGCAGACGAAAAAAACATTAAATTCTTGAATATCGCGGCTCAGCTGCAGCTCATCTAGAGATTCGGCATCATCGCCTCTACAGCGCGTAGCGATGTGCCCCGGTCCCGGGCAAGGGAAGGAGACAGGCTGCTACGCGCTGTAGCGGCTTCTCCAGCAGGCTGAACCGGCTTCCTCCCTCCCTTCCCCGAAAAAAAACAATCAATTCTTGAATATCGCGGCTCGGCTGCGGCTTATAGAGATCCGGGGTGTCCCCTTTTTTTTCGTCTAGCCATCAAACATCCAGGTAGGGATGTGGCCCGGGCAGGAGGAAGCCGGTTCAGCCTGCTGGAGAAGCCGCTACAGCGCCTGTCTCCTTCCCTTGCCCGGGGCCGGGGCACATCGCTACGCGCTGTAGAGGCGATGATGCCGAATCTCTAGATAAGCTGCAGCTGAGCTGCGATATTCAAGAATTTATCGTTTTTTTTGTCTGCTATATTTCACCACTGAATTCATTTCCGAGACTGTCGTATATTTAGTTGCAGTGCTGCGTTGCCGATGTGTGGAAAGGAACTCTGCTGACACTGATCCTTGATTATAAAAAGTTTTATTACAATTCAAGATTTTCAGCATCAATGACGAGTTCTGCAGAACCCGGAGAGTCACAGCCCAAAAATGCACTCTGTCTTGCTTCAGCAAGAACAGGGTTATAAGGGGTACGCTTAGGTAACATGTTAGATAAAGTAAACAGATGTGATTTGGCAAGTAAAGGTCTGAGTCCCTTTGAGGTCAGTCTCTTTTGGGGGCTCTAACACTACACATAAAATCATTGATCCCACTCAGCCCTCAATCACAGAATCACATAAAACATCCTCTTCAACACATCACTCCACTGAGAGGAAAATCATTAGACTTACATCACTAACACAATGCTCATAATGTCTCAACACATTTGAGATTTATACAGACTTTAACCTTATAGGCCCTTCAGATACCACAAGACTGTTTTATGCAAGAAATTAACTGTGTACAGTTTGAATATGGGCAGTTTTACAAAAATTGATGGCCAATTGCACATTTGCTCTGATATGTTGTCAGACTTGGAAGCTCCAGTCTTAGGTGACAGCCAGCTGGCGGTGGCCGGGATCGCTTGCTTACTGGTCGGCCAGTAGGTTAATGCTCAGAGACTCAGCTGGAAGTGGTTTCAGACCCCCCCACCAGCCGTTGGGCCACGCCTTCTCATTTAAATTGACACTTGTCACTTCTAAATGAAAAGCTTAATGTTAAATCGAAATGTAAAAGGTGAATCATAAAATGTCAAATGTAAAACGTAAAATTCTCTTTGGACTTTCAATTTGAATTATGAATAAATATATCCTCTATAATAATGGGTCCCACTGCAGTGAAATTACCCCTCTCTATCTGCTTTCTTTTTGAGCAATATTTAGCTGCTAGCTGACTATGTTGAGTTGCAGTGCTTTCTAGCTATAACAGTGCTGTAACTGTTCTAATACAGGGGTATCTAGAAATCAATAGTGTTAAAGAGAAATGTCAGCACAACTAGTGTGATTTTATTTGATTCTAGTTTTACATTGACACCCTATATACTTGCATACTGCAAACTGGATTTTCATCATTTTTTTTCCTGAGGGTGGAACTGGAGGGAAGTCCATTAAAACCAAAAGGGTTTATCCCCTCGGGAGCATGAATTAGGACAGCAATGTCAGAGAAAATCTGCTCAGTAGATACACAGTATCTCATTTGTAAAGTTCACATTTTGGCCTGTGGGTTGCACCAGAGGAAAGCTAATAGAATGTCCATAAAATGTCTTTTCCTGAACCTGAAAATCAGCCCTGCAGACTTGTGGAATTGGCGACATGAGTCATTGGAACTGTAATATGTAACAGGGCTGCGGAAAATGAAACAGGCTATCATATGGTACTTCAGACCTTTGTCGTAGCCATAGATATGACCAAAGCCTAGACTTTGACCTGTAATCATTCTCAATGAGGATTTTTCTGAACTGTATATCTGATCTAACAGTAGGGGGGTGACAATAAACATAAAATTTCGGAAGAGCAATTTTTCAAGGGGACACAAATAATACAGCCAATTATACTCGTAGAGGACGTGTACACAGAGGAAAGCCTTAATACTATCATTAGTGGAGCATGGAGACTGTACCAGTATCCTTCTTTTCAGCATTTCTCTTGATTCAATGAAAAAGCTGACTAAATTGACCAAAATATTCTTCTTTAAAACCATGTATTTTCATTTTTAAGTTGTTTACAATCAAGCCACAAAAATACCTTAAAACATAATGACTTATTTTAAAAAAGTGTCCCCATATAAAAGAAATACAATACTTTTGTACACTTGTTAAATTAGCTGATCATAATGTAAATTATTGAGCCACTGGTAAAGCTCATCTGCTCACCCTGACAGCACACACCTCCAAAAATATGAACTGAGCTCAACACACTTACCTGAGACTCTACACCTGACTGTCCCTGGTCTCCCTGTTCCTCAGTTCTTTCTGTCTCCTTTGCCAGTGACATAGTGACGTTATTATTTCCATAAGCACCCATTCTTATAAAGATGTTACCGAATTGTCTTGATATGAGGACTTAATGTACTTACTTGGCGTTTTGGTGTAAGCCTACTAAAAAAGGATCTTATGTCTGTTTTTCTTTGTCATTGTATCTGAGCAACAACAACACAAATATTTAACGTCAGATTTCTATATATGAGTTAGTTTCATAGGTTCACCACACGGTCATATTATAATTATGAAATGATCTTGCGTCCTCCACATAAATATTAGATTTCTTCTGGGACAGAGGATATATAGTTAACTGATCTGCCACTTAACTTGAGCAAACCACAACTGTAGATCTTCTATATTAACCCTAATGTCAGTTCACACACATAACATTAGGCTTATCGTTGTGGTAACGTTAGTTGTAGTGGGTGCATTTCTATCCAACAAGCTATTAAACAAGCTAGGCTACATTATATTACACTAAGATAGCAAACATTTTGTCATGACTAATTCATTAATTACTCAGCATAATTTCTATTTGAGAAAAGAACAACTTCATCCGATGTTTAATGTGAATAAAACAGCCTTGAACGCCTACTTACAAGCTACATTCCTGTCACTACCGATGTGACTGTGAGTCGAGTGCAGAGCCTAACGTACAGCCTGCAGTGGACCAAACCACTGTGAGGCAAGGGAGGGGGGACTCAAAATGTTTCTAAACTTAAAAAGCATTTTGGGGGGTTTGTATTGTTTTACTACCTACACAGATATTTTAAGTATACATCATTATGCTATTTACAATACACAGCATTGTTTTAATGATATTTCTATCATTAGAAATATCATTATCCCCCCCCCCCCCCCCCCCCCCCCCCAGGATTTACGCCCTTGCTGTAGGTCTATCCAGATTGGTAACGTAATTGGTAATGTAAAAAGTATTCTTTTTTTAGATGTACAATAGATGTTGATAATGCACACTAAAACTTTCCGTTACATTGAATACCTATATTAAAACTGCTATTATTATTCTACCATTAAATCCCTGAGCGGAAAAACCTCACAGTAGGTTGCCAGATGTAGTGCAATGGAAATGTTTGTCTTTCATGCCGATTATAATATAGAAATCTAATAAATTCAAATATAGGGTGAGCATTCATCAGTTTTCTTCTATCAGTTTTCTTTTTATTAAACCATTAGCAACATTTTACTTAAACACAGAAACCTTGTGGGCTCAAACACACAGGAATTCAGTGCCTCAAACGTCTGTGTGCGTTAGTGGGCTCTTGCTAATGGTTCAAACAGAAAAATTTAAGGATATGTGAGTTAATGCTTTTTTGACAAACTGTGATATGAAAGGTGTTTCTCAAAATCCAAAGCCATAGATAACACCCAACAGCTCCACTGAGCTGTTCTCTGGTTTTAGTTTTTTATTTACCGTATGGTCTCACACCAAACCCCTGTAGGCAGCCTGTTCTATAGCAGAAATGCTCTGATAAGCACTATGCTACAGTTCCAAACACTGACACGCAAAGTAATTAAGTAGGCGTTGATTGGTGATCATATTCCAGCTGCTTAATACTTAGATACTTATCTCAGTAGTTGGTTAAAAAAATATAGAAACAAACTGGTGAATATAGTAATTAATTTAAGCATTGCATTAGTTCATGCAGGACACGGATGTCATTTGCCCACTAATTGAATTATCATTCCCACCAGTCACAACCAATCACAGCCATTTTTCACATCAGGCGATCCATTTAAATGTCTCCCTATTCCTCACTGCTTCCTGCTACTCCAATGCTGCCTCACACCACTGCTGCTGGCTAAGTTTGCCTCCACCACCCCAGCCTCCACCTACTTTAAAGTGTCATCATAACTTAAGTCTGAAATTGTTTAAATGTCTTGGACTGGGCCCACTCTTGTGCACATGGGGGTCTCAGCAGCGTGCTCCCTGTTTCAGCTTAGAATGCTGCTTGGCTGATCCAGGGAGCATCATTACAACAGAGCCTTCATTGCCAAGTATAACTGTATTTCCATTTGTTGCAATAAATGGTTAACTCTAAGACAAGAGTGTTCCTCACTGAAGCATTGTCAGATGGCCTGAAACATGATTCCAAATGAATGCTAATATTTCTACATGTCGGTGTAAGTAGGCAATCCCTCCAGAGGCCAAAGAAAAGATTAAATAAAACCGGCTTCAATGACATTGGTACTATAGGAACACCTGCTGGCTGCTTTTTATCATTTTAAAAGCTGTTTTCTTCATTTTAAAGTCATGGTTTCCACTTTTCTGGGCAGTGACAAATAAGTACATGGAATACTGTGTTTGCACTTTGGCAAGCACATTCTTGCACTTATACAACACGACACAAATATGAGAATGCTTAATGGTGGACGGCAGACCTCCAAGCTTCGACAACAGTTAGTAAGTTGATTTAAAAAATTGCAGATAAGGTTGCTTAGCTAGCACTTGGTGGATGATGTGCTCCATATACATTATTTATACATGTGACCACAGAACATCCTGTTTATCTTGCTGGAGGATAGCATTGGTGATAGGTACACTAGGTCCTGTGTAATGGCTAAGAAAAAAAAAATCTACAGAGCGTATTAGATTCAGGTGAAAATGTCAAGCTCTGCAAAGGAGCTTGGTGAGGTCTGACACCTCTGGGGTAGCCCTACAAGCCCCTACATTCCTTTTCAAGTTAGAGGATGGACACCTGTAGGGCAGACTCTCAAAGGTCAGGATGAAAACAGGACCTGGCCTCATTAAAACATCCCCCACCCTTCAGGACAGCTCAATTAAAAAACTAACCTCATGCTGTGCCATTGATCTATGAAGGCTGACTGTGCAGAGATAGGCTGGGTTACAGGGAGGGCAAACAGAACTCAGTAGGGAATCCACAAAGCTGTAAAAAATGATGGGACATTGAAGATCAGGTATGGATACCGGGGTTTGAACACATTACCAGGCCCGGATTATCCATAAGGGCACTTGGGCCAGTGCCCAGGGGCACCAACCATTCACAACCAGTGGGGGTGCACCACATGACACAAGCTTTAACAATATTTTCCGTAAATGGTTATATTATTCACTTGAAATTGTTGAAAGACCATACATTACTCGTTTATGAACACTAATTTCACAATAATAATAATATATTATAAATAAATCAATATTACATGACCACTCTCACTCCCCTCACCAATCTGTCAGAGTTGAGTTGGTCCACAGGTATGCACAAATGTATAATTTAGGGGATGGGGGGGGGGGTTATAACAATAATCAAAAGTGGCCAGTTTATTCAGTATGCAGAGAAGTAAAAGACCGGTCCACAGTCTGCGCTTCTTTTCCTAGAACTCGTATTTCTTTCAGAGGACTTTGTGCAATAAATCCATATTCTTAGATCTAATATTGATAGTCTTTTGTAATGCATATTATTCATTTTAGGTCCTTTTATTGTCGTTAGCTGTGATGCTAAAGCAGTTTTAGCTTTCCCTTGATGCTTTTGAAAGTTTTTGACCAGAGGAGTTGCTTTCAGGGCCCGTGAAATAAAGTTGGAAAAATACATATTTAACCTACCCACAATGCTGCAATACATAGTATTTATTTTGGCTTTTTGAATTGAGAAAGTTTGAATATAGTGCTCACTGCTGATATGCCTACATTTATGTAGTTGGATAAGTTAGTAAATTACATTTGAGAAATCCCCTTGATTATGTCTGATATTTTTGGCAGGGGGAAAGCAAGTGTTGGTTTCTCTTTGCATAATGAACATGCTTTGTTTTTTGTTAGTTTTTTTGGCTTGTCTGCTGGGCTGATATACTGATGTGTATTGATTTTGACATTTTGAATTGAGTGCTGTGCTTTTTGAATTTGACATTTTGAATTGAGACATTTGAATATAGTGCTCACTGCTCATATGCCTACATGTATGTAGTTGGACAAGTTAGTAAATTACATTTGAGAAATCCCCTTGATTATGTTTGATATTTTTGCCAAGAGGACAGCACGGGTAAAGGGGGTGGTGTACGAGGGGGTGATGAGGTGGGGGGCCTTTGAGGTATAGTGCCCAGGGGCACCACTTTGTCTTAATACGGGCCTGCACATTACTGTCTGCTATCTCCTGTTGACCTCTTAATTGTTGTGTTTTTCCTCCCTGCATTAATGTATATTGCTTGGGACATAAATATTCATAAATGCATGTAAGCTCATTTGTTTGTGAAAGAAAGAGAATAATTTAACAGAGAGGAAATTAAGGTTGACAGCAGGGAGCGGGCGGAATTTCACTGAGACAGGATTTGGAAGGGTGTGGTGTGTATATCTGTTGTGTGTGTGTGTGTGTGTGTGTGTGTGTGTGTGTGTAGATGGAGACTCACAAACACAGTTTGTAATGACTGATGCTTGGAGAAGTTTGCCTGAGAAGAAGATTACACAAGGATTGACTGCTCGGAGGTGTCTCTGTCACTTATCATCCAATAAAGCCGAAGATTAACGACTCAATGATCGACCCTGTTTGTCCGTCTGTCATTCAGCCTGCAATTCTCTTTCATCATTTAATCCATCCATTTATCCATCCATTCATAGTGATGTGCATTGGGATGTGCGGGCGAAGAAATGTAAAGACTAAAGATGAAATAAGTGGTTTTTAGGTGCAAGCTGAAATTTCTCTTTAATACTATCAATTTTGAACAGTTACAGCCCTGTTATAGCTGGAACACACTGCACTGCTTTTTATTTTGTCTCTGTAGTGGAAAATGAGGGGTGAGCATCAGTGTCTGTATCTTTGGCTTGGTCATTAAGGACTTTTACATTCCTTTCCTTTCCTTTCCTTTCCTCCTTTCCTTGTTCTGCGACTGGGTCATGGCAGATTTTTTTTGTTTAATTGATTTAATTGATCATGCCTTTTTTTTTTCAAAACAAGAAAAACAAAACGGAGAGTCTACAGCCACGCTATAGCGTCTCTGTGACACTTTGCTTTTAGATAAATGCTATCACAGTGCCAATGCTAACACGCAGATGTTTAGCAGGTATAATGTTTACAATGTTCACCAGGAAAAGCTATGGGATCACTGAAGTTATTAGAATTCATCCTGAGGGGGAAATGAATGTCTGTACCAAATGTCATGGCAATCCATTTAAGAGATGCGTTTCAATTCCAACCAGGACTTTAGTGTGTTTTCCCCCCTCCTTCTGCCCTCATTTCATGACATCTTTTTACTGTCAACACAAAGGCATACAATGGCAATGGCATGTGTATGCAACATGTGAGACAGTGACACATAGTAATTTTGCTGAACAATTTACCACAAAAAAACATGACGCCTGCAGCTGCCTTTTTAGGGAAATACACATTTTGACATGAAAATTACTGATGTGGTGCCCTCAAAGTGTCAGCCTTTTATTTATTATTATTTCTGTTTTTCTATATCTTACCATGGAAGAAACAGAAAATGGCCAGTAAAGAACAATTTGCAAGAATAAGAAAAACAACATCCCTATAGCATTAAATGCAGACAGCAGGTTGTTGTGTACATTGAAAAGCAAGGCTGAACTTGAATGGTTGGTCTGCTGCTGTCGACCATGCTGAGCGCCTATCGCAACAACCATGACAAACATCTGTCTTTATTTAGAAGCTGTTAACCTTTTGTGCAAGCATTTCCCATCCATTTTCAAAAGAACCACCATTATTCTCCTTATTTATTCATGAGAGTCCCCGCACTCATCCACCAGCCAAGGACAGTAATGCATCTGAGGTCTGTCTATTTTGTCCTGACATACAGTACGGGCCTCCTCCTTACACCTGGTGTTAACATTCATCATGTATCTCTAATGCGACTAAATTATAGCTGCATTGTACCCTGTCTTATAGCAACAGCTCATTGTTTGAGGAATGATCCTTTTTATGCTTCTTATCCAGAGTCAGACTAAGGGCTGCCTTTTTATTTTGTCTCTCTTTTGTAGTGAAAAATGAGTCGTGAGCTTATTTTAGTAATAGGATACTGATTATATTTTTTCATTTATTAAAAGAGACATACAGTACATTGTAAAACAAAACATATAGACATAAAAGACACAAAACACACTCAGAAACATTAAAATATTTAACACAGACAGGACAAATTAATATCCACATCTTGGAATCTTCACAGAACTGACTGTGTAACTGTGTAACTACTTCTACTGTGGACGAGCATAATCAGTGAGCAGTGATGAAACTGCTGCTTTTATAGTCCTTCACGTGCTTTCGTTTGTCACGTTGTGTCACTGCTCCTGTACAGTACCTTAAACCAAGTGACCCCTGATAATTGATTTGGGTGGACTAGAAAGACTAGTTGACAGAAAGACCAATAGCGTGACCTTCCAGGACTTTTAGTCATTTCTTTCTCCATGGTGAACTACGACTATCACTCAGCCACGCTCATGGCTGATTATCTTTACAGGAATTTCCAGTCATGCGTTATTGTTCCATACATTGGAAATAATTATACACTTTTACTGTTTAGAATGACATGTCAATTCAATTCTGTTCCTACTCTTCCCAATTCTTTCATCAACCTCCTAGTATACAGTATATAGAGGTACACATTGTTGTTCTGTTATCTGTTTTCTCTGTTCTGACCATTCTGCCTAACCTGCTTTATCACCTGCCTATCCTGACACTTGGTCTTTGATTTAATAAACTGCCTGTATCCTAACTGCTGAGTCTCTGTGTCTGCTTTTACTCACAATTTTCCAACCAGAAGTGCTATGCTATGAAAATTGGAATCCCCTCATAAGCAGTGCCTTTAATGTGTTGATATGTTCAAACTGCTTTCAGGCCATCAAGGCAGAAAGCTAGGCTGAACAATGTTTTCCAATTAACGGCAGTGCAACATGTATTTCATCACAAGAAAACACCAATAGATCAATAAAATGATTACGGGACAACTGATTAGACCTTTATTGGATGATGATTGGGCAACAGCTGATTCTTGCTTGTTTTTCTGTGGCCATCACATGCAGAACATGTAGGAGCTATATTTTACCGGGAATAAGTATCTCTTTGATTTTATTATCTTGTTCTTTTTCATTTTATGTGCAACTCTGGCTTCACACCTCTTCCTCTGCCACCCACCTCCAGGCCCTACGGGAAAAGTCCCATGAGTCTGCGGTGATGACATCACCTCCTCATTATGCCAACTGTTGCCCAACAGAGGGACTTGTTTCTATGCCACCAAACAAAAGCCTTGTCTCTGTTTCCTGGCAAAATTAAACTTCCAAGCCCCTCAGGAGAGTTGGTATTCGTTAGTGTGTGACTCATCCATCTAAAGTGTGTTCACATGAACATTGGTTCCATTCTGTTTGTCTCAATCCATTTAAAATAGTAAAATTTGATACTGTCTTTACACGATGTCTTTGGCACAATGATTCACCAATCAAGTCAAAACATGTGCTCAGCAAATGGATGAATCATGATACAACTAATATTAGGAAATGGTTTTACTCTCAGTAGGTTAAACAACTTATTTTGATCTGTAATTGTTTGCTGCTTTTCTTTGAATCAAAATATTCTACTTTAATTAAGAGTATGGATGGTATGTTATTTTATATAATTATAAACTATATATATATATATATATATATATATATATATATATATATATATATATATATATATAGCAAAATAATACAGGTGACCGTGATTCAAGTGGCCACCGCTTCGTCTGCTGCCCAGATTTGGAGTCAACAGGGCACAATCTGCTGCCTGCCTTCATCTCATTGGGTTATATTTTTAATTGGCTGTAGCTCAAAGTAGAATAAAGGAAGTGCTTGAATTGGAATAAAAAAGTATCAGTTCTGAAAAGCAGCAGCATGCACATGCAGCTTTTCTGATCATTTTCAGACATGTTACATAAGAAATTGTTTAAGCTAATCATATGAAATATAAAACTAAAACTTGAAAGGCCATCCTTAAGGAGGGATAAGTCAGTAATGCCATCATTCAGCATTTCAGCAGTGTTCCTTCCTGCCTCGCTCTGGCCTAACAATACGTCATGTACTTGATTCTGTGTCGCGTAACATTATAATTATGATTAACTGATTTAAAAGGTATGTTTGAGGGTTGACAAGGAATGCTGTGATGGTGACACTGAATCAAGGTCACACCTGGATGTTGCTTCTCCACTGTGTCCCCTACCAACTCCTGCATCATGGGCACATTGTAATCCACAATATACCATATTGGATGCAATACATGCTTTGACAATACAAGTGAGAAGATGAAGATACAAATTAACTGTACATACTGCCCATGTATATTTCTATAAACCAGACTTGGTGTGTTCTATAACAAAAAAAAAAGATAAGGATTACATTTCCAATCACAGGAAGAAGTAAAGGAAAAAGATTTATGGAAGATTTGCTATCTGTGATGGCAATGTACACTGCCATAAAAAGCACCCCAAAAAAAAGAATGCCAGAAAAAAAGCATTAATCTGATCATTGTTCACATCATCTTCTGCAGACAGTGCCGCCCTGCAGGATCAGATGAGCACAGTGGGGATCTTCCTCAGCGGACAAAGAAGGAGCAGAAGAGGGATGGATCAATGGCTCTTGTCTCGCTTTTTTGTCCTTGCTGTCATGCTGTCTGGCTTTTGTTGCCTCATGCCAAGATATTATGTTTGCTAATAGTGAGAAAGGTGACATTTTCTGTTATTATTATTTCTAACACTGTTTAATAAGACTGTATTTATACATGTGAGATAAAGATGTTCACAATTAGAGGCATTGAAAAGGCTTTTATTAGCAGAATCATAAATACATCAGTCATTGCGATATCCCTGCATATAATATGAATTCACCAAAATACCTTGTAAACCCTTATATATTATGTATATCCATAAACAATGAAAAAAGGTGAAGCATTATTAGATTATTGTTACCAAACTAGCAGCTAAAAAAGAACAGTTGTCCATAATGGTCCTCTAATTTGATGTAATGTCTTTAAAATTGATGTATGTAATTGTTCCGTTTAAAGGTGCTCTAAGCAATGTTGGGTGACGTTACTTCTTGTTGACGTTCGAAGTATTTTCAAACAAAATGAGACTAGCTCGCCCCTCCCTCCTCTTCATCCCATCCCCTCCCCCTACCCTCCGTGCACTAACCCCCCTACCCCAACCCCCAACTCCTTCTTGTCGGTTATTGGCTGGAACGCTGGAACTCTGTTATGTTTCGTGGTGCAGGTTGGCACAAATTGTTGTTGCTGTTTGAGGACTCTGGGCTGTCTACAGTGTGTTCAGGGGACAGGCAGCTCGCGGGTAGTGAGGAGATGTTTGCTGTATGTGACAAAAAATGTTGTAGCCTAAAAAACGCCTGACATCGCTGTTCTGGCTTTCACACCAGTAAGCTATATAATGCTGTTTTCCATCACAGAAAATGTAGCTTTTTGAAAAACATTTTTCCATAGTGGATACATGTGAAAATGAAGTACTCATATTACAGTAGTTCAGATTGAGAGAATAGAGCATTTTAAAGACAAAACTCATTTTGTTTTTCATGAATTTCAATTCTCATCTATGAAATGAATTTAGTTTGATCATTTGGTAACACTTTACTTGAAGGTATCGACACATGAACCGTAACCCTAACTCTAACCCTAACCATAACCATAACTTGTCATGACAAAAACCGAATGACACTTACTAAAAGAAGCATTATGTCATAAATGTTTATGACTTGTTTATAATGTTTATGACACATTCATGACAGTGTCATGACATTCTTATGTAGAAAACTTCAAGTAAAGTGTAACCGATCATTTTATACACAGACCATGATTGTCAACTTTTTACAAACACAGTCGAACTACTTCAACACGGAGAAACCAACTTCCTCTTTTGTCGAAATCTGAGATTGCCAACATGACAGGCTACAGCCATTGTCCTTGGCAGGCTTGTATAAAGTACTCAAAAGCAATACTTGAGTAAAAGTACAGGTATCTTCCCATAAAATGACTTTGGTAGAAGTTAAAGTCTCCGTTTAGAATATTACTTGAGTAAAAGTCTTAAAGTATCTGATATTTACAGTACTTAAGTATTCATAGCAATTTTCTGATATTAAATGTACTTAAGTAGAAGTAAAAGTAAAAAAAAAAACTTTGATTATAAACTTTATGGCCAAAGGTGCGTAATGTTATCTTCATCACCACTGTCGTCGGGGTGATCGTCGTCTGTTACCATGGCGGCAGAGCCTGCAGCAGGTGCTTCCATGACACTATCAGTCATTATGCTTTCTCCTCTTCTTCTTTAGTTTTGGCCTATGTTTTTTTTTTTTTTTTTGCTGCTTGGCCACAAACAGGCATCACGTCACCAAGTGGAATAGAGTGTGCATTATCTTGGCAATTTAGGAGCAATGATTTGCCAAACTTCATTTTTTTTCAGTGTAATACATTTCTTCTGATTATATTTTGTAGTAATTAGTAGCTAAGATGCTTAGGGGAAATGTAGTGGAGTAAAAGTATACATTTTATTTAGGAAATTTAGTGGAGTAAAAGTAAAAGTTTCCGGAAATATAAATAACGAAGTAAAGTACAGATACGTGAAAATTCTACTTAAGTACAGTAGTGAAGTATTTGTACTTTGTTACATTACAACACTGGTCCTTGACATAGCTTTATGTTCATAGTGACAAAACATAGATTTGAACAATGGTCTTAACACTGCAGCCCAGGAATTCCAGTAATCGGGTGGCCTTGAAGACCTGCAGTCTATTTTAAATTAGTTTTAACAGCAACAGAAAAATGTCAATGGGACAATGATTGGCTGCACTCAAACACATGATAAGGCATCACATGGCAGTTGAAAGCAACAGAAGAAGCGATCCTTCAAAAGGATGCAGGTAGTTTTCATCACAAATTTTACCCAATTCATTTAAAACAAGTGATCATTGCCATAAGTGATCATTTCTAGAATCTTTAGATGGAATATTGAGCTGTCGCTTTGGTGGCTGTGATGGTGGTTTGTTGTCTTTGGAAACATGTACATGTGCTGTATTGATCCATCCAGTAAAGAATGAAGAATGGATCAACACCATCTGTGATTGAGTGTAATGCAGTTTCTTTCACAACACAATATTTGATTATTGAATATTTAATAATTGGATATTTAAACTATTCTTACTGGAGATCACACAAGCTGTCTGTTTGCTATTTGTTAATAAAAAATCCTGATGTAGGCACAGATGAGGAAATGAGAAAGTATTGACTCTCATTTCAGTGGATAGTTACCACGAGGAAAAGCTATTGGGATCATTGCGACTCTCCTTATCTCTTCCACTAAGGCTTTGCGTTTGCTTGGGGGTAGTACTGAAAGTCACTGCTCTGCACTCGCTTGTTAAAAGAAATATCTGCATTCCTGTCTAAGAGACCTATTAAACATGGTTTAATCAGCTTCAAAATTCTAAATGAATTTGGACTCTTAAGTAAAAAAGGAAAGTGGTCATTTGTTGTCTTCGCTTACTCAATAATGAATCCTGTAAATCAGGCGTGCATCTCCTAGCTCATTTATATGGAAATGAACGGTCCCTGAAGGATTAGCCCCACCTCTCTGGCCCTCACTTCCTACACTTTGACTCAATTACCAGTGGTCCCACAGACAGGAATGAATTCTTAATTGGAAATTGATTAAAAACAACTTTTTGTGGCTTCACTTTGCTTCTAAACTCTGCTCCTGTGCACTTTAATCAAATCACCCTGCAGGTATTAATTGGGCCAAAGTGACTTATCAGATTGGTGGGTGGTCTGAGTCTGTGTTAATCAGCTCAGTTGGGGGGGGGGGGGGGGGGGGGGGGGGGGGGGGGGGGGCACTGAGGAATGTCCATGGGCTATTAGTAAGTAATTATAAAAGTTAAAGCTGGAATGTGTCTGACAGAGTGTGTGTGTGTGTGTGTGTGTGTGTGTGTGTTTGTGTGTGTGTGTGTGTGTGTGTGTGTGTGTGTGTGTGTGTGTGTGTGTGTGTGTGTTCGTGTGGGTTCGTGGGGTCCAAAAACCGGGAGTCCAGTGTACTTGTGGGGTCCCGACAACTTTGTGGGGCCAAAATACTGGACCCCACAAGTGTAAAGGACTGTTTGAGGGTTAAGACTTGGTTTTAGGATTAGGGTTAGAATTAGGTTATGGTTAGGGTGAGGGTAAGGGTTAAGGTTAGGCATTTAGTAATGATGGTTAAGGTTAGGGTAAGGGGCTAGGGAATGCATTATGTCAATAACAGGTCCCCACAAAGATAGTGCCACAAACCTGTGTGCGTGTGTGTGCGTGTGTGTGTGTGTGTGTTTGTGTGTGTGTATTTTCATGTGCTTGTTTCCAACTACTCAATATGTTTCCTTTTTTACATGAAAATCCCTCATATTTTATTTACAAGGTAAACAACAAGCTGGAAGTAATTCATTTCCTAGGAATAACATCCACATCTAATGGGCTCTACAAACTTGTAGAGCCCATTTCCAAGAGATCAATTTCCAACTCTCTTCCTTTTCCTTCTTTAGTTTGTTTTTTGGTGGTGTCTCTTTTTTGACCCTTTCTTAATTAAGTGAGGATCCTTAAAAAAACATTCTCTTAATATCTTTCTTCCCTTTTTTTCTTTATTTGTCTTGTATTGCCCTTAAATTGTAAAACCACCAGTGCCACAAACCTTGTTTACAGTAGGTTAGCTTTTCTTTTCAGATATTTTGGAAAGAGTGAGATGAGTCCAAGTCCCCATGGCACAAAACCCACCCTCGGAAAATTCGGATCTATGAATCTGATCTTTAAAATGCATTCATTTTTGGATATTTCAGATTTAATTTATTCATAATTCTGGTGGGAAAAATCTGAATCCTGATTTTGTTGTTGATCTAAAAGTTATCAAATGTAAATATATTCAGTCTAGAAATACCAGAATTTGTTTTAAAGATTATTTCTGGGGCTTTTCTTGGCCTTTATTTGATAGGATAGCTGAAGACAGAGAAGTTGGGGGAGAGAGAGGAGGGAAGACATGGAGCAAAGGGCCGTGCGTCGGACTTGAACCTGGGCCACTGCGGAAAGGACTGAGCCTTAGTACATGGGGTGCACGCTCAACCAGGTGAGCTACCAGGGCGCCCCAAGTGCAGCTTTTGACAGAACATGCGATTGCCTCACATGCTCTGTGGAATGTTTCTAAACATACACACTTTATTGACACTAACACTTTGAGTTAACCTTGGTGTGTCAGGGCCCAGAGTTCTAGGCAGCCCTTGACATCTGTCATTTGCAATCACCCAAGATCTTGACCTTAATCAATAGTCATTTTACAACTGTACATGACCTTGGTGTGTGTGTGTGAGGAAGGGGGTTCACAAATTCCTTCTAAGCTTAAATCGTTTCAACAGGCTTTTAATTACATCTGTTCTTAAAAATGAATCACCATCTGCAAATCATCTCTGAGATGAAGCTGACTGAATACAGGGCCCATATTCCCATGATACAGAGGTCAATCGTTGACTCATTGTTCAAACTTGCCCTTCTTCCTCAATCAGTAGTGAGTTATAATTATCACAGTGGCCTTTAAAATATCCTAAGATTGTTCTTGATCGCCACACATCTTGTTGCAAAGAAAAAAACAAGGACCAGCATGGGAGACATTTCATAACTGATTATAATAATTAAATTATGACAATTGAAGTAACTGCACAGAGACTACACCAGCGACCTCGAATAATACCCATCATCTCCTTTTTAAAATACTAAATATTGTTATAAATATGTTTTTTTGTTTTTATATCTGTTCTTTTTTTGTTTCCTTCATTGAAAGCTGCAAATTAGCTACCAGTCTAATTACCATGTACTAATCCAAACAAAGCTCTTTGTGGGTGCATGTTTGCTCAGTTTGTGCTTTTTTTTTTCTATATTCCCCATCGCCTGAGGTGTTTTAAACAGTACACAAACATGGTGCAGGGCTTATTCACTTTAATCTTACACCTCTATATTTATTTAAATTAAACCTGGCTGGGAACAAACCAATTTCTGCTGTCCAATATAATGGATCAATAAGACATGTAACCTATCCATCTCTACTTGAACCCTGTCTGCATTAGGGAAAGCAATTGACAACATCTATGCTGCCTCTTCCCTCCCTCTCCCTCTGTGACTGTCTCTCACTCCCTTCCACACACACACACACACACACACACACACACACACACACACTACCTCTTTGTATCTCTGCAAGACAAAACATTAAACGGTAGTGATAGAATTGCTTTTGAGGGAAGCTTTGCGTAGCATTGAGTGGACAGCTCTGAACATCCTATGTGAAAAGCTCCCTGAGGTTGAGTCCTTGTGTATCGAGGAACAAGTAACCTATCCAATGGGCTGGTGTGTTTGTGTAGTCGTCCGAGTCCCTTTATAGACACTTTCTTGGTCATTTCAGCCGTTCCCCTGCCTTGCCACATGCAGAGAAAACTGTACCATATATCTAGACAGAATATATCAGACACAAACCTAACACGCAGTAAATTTGGATGTCTGCAGATCACAGGTTAAGGGCAATATTTTTTTCAAACACTCTCCCAGCTCTATTTTCCATGCTCATGACCTTGCATAATAATTGAATAATCATTATGTAGTGTTGCACTCATTTCATATCTATTCTTTGCTTCTATCTGCCCAGTATGTGTCTATCCATTAGTTTAGAGCTGAGCTAAGAGAATATGTAGAGTTTGATATTTGTGTTTGAAAGTTGTTTGTATGATTTTGTTTCAAATGTGCTTAAAAATGTGAAAGTAATCCAATATGCAGAAAGATTAAAGTCACCCCGCAACATGGCTTGCAGTTGCTGCATCATACAATACATGCTGTTTTCTACTGGTACTTCAAAGAAAATTATTATAGGGGATCACTTTGATGCATTTCATCAAATGCCTCTTATTAGAACTACTGGTAGGTTGTATTTTTTTAATCTTATTTTATTTTTTGAAAGAGTTTGGTAGGCAGAAAAACCAAACCAATGAAAGCCCAAATGCAGAGACTCAACACACTTCTTGGGTAGTGCTTGTATCACTCTAGACAGCATTAGTGACACAGAGCACATATTGTAGTCTTTTTATCTTATTATCTTAGATTGGAGAATAGGACAGACCGACCATGTGTGCTGTGCTCTGACTCCATAGTATTGCCAGGGGGCAGAGGCTGGTGATGTAAGTGCTTATGCAATATGACTGTTCCTGAACATTCAAATTAAGTAATAATGGTTTATGCTTTTTTTTTATTGTACTTAGAATATTTGTTCTTTCATGATTTTTTTTTTTTTTTTTTTTTTTTATAGTGATATGTTTTAGGATCCACCATAAGGTGTGGGCTAATTAATTGTAGTAATGACACAGTCTGGATCTTTTTCATCTGTATTGCAGCCTGCAGGCACTGGGTCTGGTAAGCCTTGGTGTTGGTAGATTCAGGGACTCTCTGACATCTGATACTTGAGTGGGTAGCACTAAAAAATGTGACAAATGGTCAAATAGACGTTATACCTTTTACAACATCTATGTTAGTTTAGGTTTCCCTGTTTTGATTTCCTGACATCAATCTCAACTGCCAAAATTGTATGTATATAATAATTCAACTTTGACACTAATTGCAGTAAGAAATTGGTGTTGAAGAGAACCTTTATTCTGACGGAGTAGCTGTCATGCTAATTTCAAGTCATCTATAATTTTCATAATGTTCAGAAATGAACAGAAACCAATAGCTGGTGTGCGGTAATGTAAAGGATATATTCTTGTTGGTTAATAGACTAAAACATGCCATGCCAACAAATCATGTTTTAGTCCATTAAAGTATTACCTACTCACAATGCATGAAATGCCTGAAACCAACAATATTAACAGGATATTTTCAGAACCAGTCTTTTTTTAGTCTCTTAATCGTTTATCAGCATTCTTTTTGGCACGGAAAATGTATACAGAAACATAACTTTAACCAAAGACAATTTCACCTAAATGAAACTTCTGTCAGTATTTACTCACACTGGTCTTTCAATACTTGCAGTCAAACCTGTCAATTGCGTTTCAGTATGTTTTTTTTTTTTATTTTCTTTTTATCACTCTAAACAAATATTTCCCACAACTGTCTCCAAACAACAAGTGTTAAGACAAGAAGATAGGAAAAAAAAAAAACAAGAACATCAGATGAGATCAAACCTTACAGCACAACATGCAAATATGAAATTGTTGTTGGAGTAAAATGCTGAAAAAAATGCGATGTTCTTTTAACATGCATGTGGCCTTCTGGGTGCTTTAAGAAGAGCTGTTTTTGGACTGGACCTTGAAACAGTCTAGAGCCACTTCTCTCACAGTGGTGTGAGGGGTTAATAACTGTGTGTGGATTAAGAGGGACAAAGCTTTGTAGGTTCAAATTAAAATATTAAAATCCAGGGAAGAGAAGCTAGAAACAGCACAATGTAGTATTCAGATAAAAAGGAAAGTTCTCTGCGCTTCTGCAGACCACAACAATCCGGTGCAACCAAGGCAGGACAAAAACGGTATAAAGTAACAAAAAATAGCCGGTGCAACACAGATGTCTTCTTACTTGATAGTTTTATTACTTAAGGTGCAGAACAGTGTCTAACATTTCGATGTAGAGTTGCATCTTCATCAGAGTATATGTAACTCTACATCGAAACGTTAGTCACTGTTTTGAACCTTAAGTAATAAAACTATTAAGTAAGAAGACATCTGTGTTGCACCGGCTATTTTTTGTTATTTCATTTAGAAGGAATAGTTCAGATTTTTGCTGGTTCTGTTAATATCGATGCACGGATAACATTATCTCACTCCCCAGATGGTGTTGATGGAAATTAACAGCTGCAAATGAAGGCATTTTCCAAAAAAAAAAAAAAAAACACAACGCTGCACTCATTAAGAGCTTTAGAACTCTACAACAGGATGCAACATATCCTCTATTTACCACGTTTGGGTGAACTATTCCTTTATTTCCGTTTCCTGGGTTGTTTTCCTCAATCATGATGTATCTTTGATTTAAAGCTGTCACCCAATCGCTAGTGAGGGAGGGAGGGGAGGAGAGAGAGGGCTAGAGAGAGCGGTGGTGGGAGGTGGTGCTGGCTGCTCATGGTTTTTCAGCACCGCGGACAGCTCCCGTCTCTTGTCTCTGGACTGCAGGGAAGCGAAGCTGAAACACAGCTGGGTGATAGGGGGAAAAAAAAGACTTACAACTATCCATAGATTGACCTCTAGTTCACTCCACCATCGCACAGCGTCTTAGTTGTTCTCCTTCTTCTTCTCCTGATGGCTCAGTTGTGTCTTTTTCCGGCCTGACTGTGGAGTCTAACCGCTTTTAACTGCATTGCCTCTGCGTCTTCAGCCTGTTTCGTCCTCCTCTTCCTGTTACGGGCAACCACAGCGCTGTGAAAGTGCTTTTTTTGGGGGGGTGAAGGGGTGGTGGTGGTGGTGGTGGGGTGGGGGGGAGGGGGGGGGGGGGGGGGGGCGGGGGAGTGTGTCGACCTGCTCGAAGTCCTTTTGATCTTTCTACTTCTCTTCTGTGTGAACATCGCTCTTCGGCTCCCTGATGTTGACGTGTGGGGTTTCTCTCTAAGACAGGGAGTGGACGTTACTTTTAGGATGCACAAAATGAAGCTGAAGTTGAGTAGTCTCACTTCCGTCGGTGCATGCTCAGATATGAGATATTGGCTATAATCCTCAGATCACAGTGGCTCAGACGCATTCATTTTTTGTGGACAACAGCCAGCGAGCAAAATGAGGTAGCCTACCTCTATGACTTTTTAAATTGCACGCAAGAGAGAGAAACTGAGAGTGGGTCTTTGTGCTGCAGGAAGCGACGTTTTCTTTCTCCAGCTGCCCAAACCAGTTGAGATCTTGCATCTGAGAGGGGACAGGGAACTCTGGGAAAACAAAAAACAAAAAGAAGAACGGTTCAGCCTATTTATCTCTATCATCAATATCACCGAGCACGGTAGAAAATGAAGAAGTTTCGAAAGGTGTTGGACGGCTTGACCACCTCCTCTCCGGGAGGAACTATCGGATCCCCATCGGGCAGCAGCGCGGCCGGGACTCCCACCGCGACACCAACTCCCAAGGAAATCGACATCCAGGAGACGCTCGTTTCGGAAAACTTTCAGCTGTGTAAGGTGAGTAATTAAAGAGGTGTAACACCTTGTAACACTTCGGATTCTGGTTTTCCCAAATCCACATTCAAATACTTAAAATGCATGTAATCAAACTGACTTTTAGTGTACATCATCTGATGTAGGCATTAATGAAGTGGAGATGGGACCGTAAAAGTTGGATCTGGAGTGAGTTCAGCTAGATTTGGTGGCCCGTTGTTCTCTGTTTGTGTTGAAAGTTCAGCACCACGGACACATCCTCGTTTCCAATTCTCCTGAGAATGGAGGCAATTTTACACAACAGTAGAAATAAGCCTCATCAGACAAAAGTTTTCTGGTGCTTTTCAACCCTAATGTCTTTTTGTTTTAGGCCAAAGAAATGCGGTTATTCCATAAATCACCCGTTGTTCATTTACATACGGCTCAGCCCCCGCAGACACGTGTGCACGGCGGGTGAAGCTGGCATGTGTGTGCAGTTTTGAGTACACTCCAGCTCCCACCAGTATGCGTGGTACAGCAGCAGTAGATGCGCCCCGCCATCAGCATGCTAAATAGGCTGCAGTAGCCCACAAACATGTGATATAAACAATCCGAAAGAAGTCAATGAAAGGCAGCCTCCCGGTTGCATCAGCAAGCAGGCACGAATGGTGTCGGAGCGATGACATAACTGGTGGCCCTCCCTGGCATAAAAAAGTGCACAGCAAGCCAGCGGAGGGACCCTGCAGTACTGTCTTGGCTGATATGGGGGGGGAGGGAATTTATAGCAGCCTTTGCCGCCTATTGCAGCCCTTTTTTTGGATGCTTTTTGGAGCTGACTGCAGCGAATATTCCCCAGCTCTAAAAAAAAATAGGGGTAATTTGTTGGATAAAACTGTGAATAATTCATTGAGAACCCAAGAGAAACCGGGTTGTTTATGGAGCTATATTATTATTGGGCAGAATGGCACTAGTGGAGGGGTTGGGGGGGGGGCTTTTAATTTCTGTATGGAGGAGCTAAAGGAGGAGGAGGGAGGTTGATTCACAAGCTGGAAAGGATGCTGCAGAGCCCACTCGGCAGGCAGGCAGACAGGGAGGAGAAAGTGCTGGAAAAGAACAGCATGATTGCCTGATCCCATGCAGGAAGCTGCTCCTCCTTCAGCGAGTGAAAGACACTGAATCAACTGAGGCACTGTGAAAAAGCCATGAGTGTACACATATGCCCATTCCCACCACCATCACATTTCTTCTTAGGGTTTTTATGTGAGTCTGTGCAGGTGCAGGTTGTATGTCTGCAATGTGTGTGTGTGTGTGTGTGTGTGTGTGTGTGTGTGTGTGTGTGTGTGTGTGTGTGTGTGTGTGTGTGTGTGTGTGTGGAAGGGAGTGAGAGACAGTCACAGAGGGAGAGGGAGGGAAGAGGCAGCATAGATGTTGTCAATTGCTTTCCCTAATGCAGACAGGGTTCAAGTAGAGATGGATAGGTTACATGTCTTATTGATCCATTATATTGGACAGCAGAAATTGGTTTGTTCCCAGCCAGGTTTAATTTAAATAAATATAGAGGTGTAAGATTAAAGTGAATAAGCCCTGCATGTAAATTAAACACACATTGCCCCAAAACTGGCCAGTAGTCACCAATAACACATAAATGCATTTTTTTATTTCATATGAACACAGTATAGAGAGAAACACCAGGCAATCAACCAACTTGTCAAATTCCATTCATTGCCCTATATATTTTTAGATCAGATCTTCACTTTCTAACAGGGGTATAAATCTGTGAGCTGGTGCAGTATGTGTGGGAGGGTTTGGCATCTTGGCAAACTTGTCAAAGTTAGCCATGACTTCTGTCCACTGTGCCGTGTGGGAAGATGCAACAACTCATTTTGTTTGTCTTCTACAGTATTTTTATGTGTTTATAGTGAGTGTAACACCCAATAGCAGAGTTGCTGAAACAAGGTTTTGGTGAAATCACACTCGGACTGAAGGAGTAAAGAAGGGAAACGGGAGGGACCCAGGTGGCATAGTCTCATTGAATCAGTTGTTTTCATTTCAGTTTACAGCAGGATGAGTTCATTTTGTTTTAGAGAGAAAAGGTTGTGGAAACACCATAGAGATGGAAAGAGAGAGATTGAACTGAATTGCATTGTGTTTGTTGTTAGTTGAATTAATGAACTGAATGATATAATAAGAAGGTAATTATTAGAATGAAAAATCACTTCAAAAGAATCCAGAAGAAACTTGTTAGTCTTGTGACCAAACATTGCCTACCTCACCAACCTTATTAGGTGTGTTATTTTGGACTATAAAAGAAAGGTTATCAATGTAATGTTGGTACAACTCTCTCCGTCAGTCGGTGCACTTCATCTGTTGTGTTGGTGTTATGATGTAATGGAGCTGAAGAGGACAGAAGGAAGGCAGGATGTTTTATGTATTTGCTGGCTTGCATTCTCCCAAAGCACACTGACACTTTTCAGACTTATTGAATAGACAGCACTTTTCTTTTAGGTTTCATTGAAAACCAAGATATTTTGTTACAGGCCATAATGGATGGATTTAGCTTATACATAAGGATACGCTTAAAAAATAAAGGGAACATTTTGTCTTTTCACATTCGTTCCAACACAAAACTCTTTAAACATTGATGTATGACAAAAGTAAAACTATATATCTAAAATATATAACTATCTAAATAAAAAAAATGATTATAAATCACACTTTCCCTCTGGCTACAGCTACCCAAACACGAGGAGCCCAAAAAGGAGAATATGCCCTCAGTCAATATTAGTTTAGCAAAGCTGCAGAGTAGAACCAAGCTTGTGAACTATGTTGAGGGTGTGTGGCTGCACTTTCTGTATATAAAGCTTGCAGACTCAAAAGGGCACAACGTGTTCTCACACCGTGTCAGGAGATTACAGAGAACGGACAAACAGAAAACTCCCAGTCAGTAGCAGCTTTGTAGGTGAAAGCACTCAGAGGTCAGATGGAATGACCAGACTTGCTCAAACTGACAGGAAGGCCACAAATAACAGCTTACAAAAAAAGTTTGATGCACAATGTTGTCTCTGAAAACTTGTCTTGCCATGCATCTTGCAATGTTAATTCAGTGAAGGCCATATTGGGTTGCCTTGCTGGTCTAACTTGCTGACCAACAGTATAAAACATTGCACAGTCTTGCTAATGACACAATCAGTATTTTGTGTAAACAGCTTGAATCATGGATCCGTTCTGTCCTGTGTGAGTGTCACAAGCTGTACGTGCATGCTTCATTCCAAAGGAGCCTCATTTGAGTGCTATGCATACTGTAGGCTATGTATTGTTGCTGACTTTGTTAATGACAAGGTGTATCCCTTTGTGCCACAATTCAAATGGATATTTCCAGCACTCATCATCTCAGCCTGGTCCTAGGAACATGACAGTTACTTTACTAAGTTGCTCTGCGTAATTGTCAGAGAACTTTTGAAGAGAGGTAGAACACAAAGCTTGTAGCATGCATGCCTTGCTAAACACTGCAAATATCTTTGGTTCAGCAGCTAGTTGAATCCATGCTTTGGATAATTTAGATTTTTCTGGAGGTTAAATCTGGAGAAGACAAAATAATATAACCCTTTCATTATACAACTAAGGCTCATCATTAATGTTCTTAGTCTGGTTTCATTATTTCATGCATTAACAACTTGCACATGTAACAGTCACTGGTAGCAATCGACTCTGCAGTTCCTCTTAGATTGACTTTTTAGTCAAGCTAAGGCCACTTTCTCTGTAAGGCTACTGTTTGCTAACAAGTTCACCATATCAACTTAAATCCTTGTAACAGTCACGTCGATTAGGGGTGGGAATCACCAGAGGCCTCACAATATGCTATATTCACGATACTTATGCCACGATACAATATTATTGCAATTTTAAACATATTGCAATATTCTGCGATATATTGCAATTAATTACCTTTTTCCAACTTCAAATTTTGTCAACATCTGTTTTATCTAAAAAGATAAATGTCTCTGTTTGTTCATCTCACTTTAATTTTATTGCTGCAAAATGGGATTGTCAAGCAGACCAACACATATATAATAATAGATCGATACTTAGTGTCTGTGTATCGATACAGCATTGCCACGGAAAATATCGCAATACTATGCTGTATTGATTTTTCCAAGGGGGTAAACGAGCATCTGAAAAGCGTACCTCCTATGGGCAGAGCTATCACCTCCCGTTAGTATTCCATTGACTCCCATTCATTTTGCCGTCACTTTGACAGTGAATAACTTTACATCTGAAGCATTTAAAGACTGTATTTGTCCATTGTTTATTTCTAAAGAAACACGACAATTTATAAAAGGCTCCATTACCTTGTATCTCACGTTATGGCTCCGTAGCAGACGTTTTTGTAAAAATAGGCTAACGATTGTGTCATAACCAGCGACTTTCTGTCACATGGTAGAGGAATTACCGTACAGTACAGGAGAAGCTTGCAGGCAGTTTCGACTTACATTAACTGTTTAAGTTTAATTACTAATGTTAACTAGCATTTTAGTTAGCAATAATTAGCTTGTGCCTATGTTATCTCCGTCTCTGCAAGATTCGGAATGATTGAGATTTCTCTTGGCACAGCTACCAGAAGACTTACAACTTTCAGACAGGTTGCTCACGTTACATATACATCGTCAAGCTCAGTTTGAGGCTCAGCCATCACCGGAAAAGCAACTTCACTGGTCTCCATCGAAATATACGGCGTTGCTGTGTCCTTTTACTGTCTATGGATTTCCCACCCCACCCCTAATCAATGTTGTGTTCAAAGGTTGTTTTTGCTGCCCACGAGTGGCCAATTATTAATGGTCCAATACAACAACACAAAAAAGAGCCTTAAAAATTACCACAGAATCCAAAAAAAATCCTCTGTGACAGTGTCGACAAAATAATAAGCTTTGCAAAGGTAGTAAGGCTATTGCACTGAATTACAAAAATGCTGTATACAGCCTGTTTATCTGAAAAAAGAAGCTCTTCAGAGTTGGAAAACCACTAATAGCCAGATGTTTAACGCTAATCATTGCCAGCACCTGCCTTAGTGACTGTTATTTGCAGTCTAGAAAGAATTTACCTTGGCTGACTTCATTCAAATTAAATGTGCCTCTTCTTTTTTTTACCCCATTACCGCTCTAAAGTGGAGTTCTGACTATAGAATTGTAATCGATGAGAAGTGCTGGTTTCCATATTCATTAAGTCTTAGTTGTCGCTTTGAAGGACATGATTTCAACCGTATTAATAGGAATGTCTGAATACACTTTTAGTTGTGGATGAATGTAAGCGTATGTGAAAAATATGATTTATAAATGTTGCCTTAGTCTGACAGATGAGCACATACATGAATGGATTTCTGCTTCATGACTGAAATTGACAATGAAGTAGTACTAACTATGCCAGGCAGGGATCCTTAAGGTGTGCGATAAATGACTGGATCTTTGTAGCATTGTGTTCAGACACTAGTAAACTTGGGACAGAAACAATTATACAGTGTGCAGCATGTATAAAAAAAAGTTATATGTCCACACTTGTTTCTGCATGGACAAAACAAATTTAAATACAAAGTCAAAGCTAATGGAACATAGTGCATGCATATTACAGTATTTCAGGAGAAAAGGCTCTTCAGTGTGGAAGTCAGTCACTTTGTACGTCTTAACATCCACAGAAAACTCTTCCCTCAGGTGTAAAAAAGTTATTTCCACCTTTGCTTCTCAAAGAGAACAATTATTATTTGCATGACCACAAGAGGTCACTTGTCAGGAATACACAAACATAAGTTATGTTTAGAGAAATGAAAGATGCTGTTTTACTGGTAGTCTCATGTCTCTGCAGTTTAAAATTCATGTCTGAACTCAATTAGGTTGTAAGTGTTTTTTAATATTTTTTGGATCGGCAGCTTGTTAAGCACACTATGGAGACATATTGACCCCATTCACATTCTAATCTCTTTTAATAAATTATTAAACTCAAAAGAGGATGTATGATTACCCATAACACCAACACAATCAGATTTCAAAATAGATTTCATTGTAACAAAACAAAAAAATCAATTTTTTTTTTCATTTGGGTAATCAGAATGATTAAGAATGATTCATTTTATAGAATAATTTAGTTGTTTTGTGCCTCATTTTGCAGCCAGGAACACACATTGATAGTTAAGGAGTACTTGTAAGACCCTGTAAGATGCATCTGTTTTGATTATTCTAAAACCAATGTCTATTATTTTGTGTTTAATGATGATGATGGCAGCGTGTTTCTGGGATGCAATGTCAGTTGGTTGGTTCAGACTGAAATATCTCAACAAGTTTTAAATGGATTGTAATAACACTTTGGTATAGACATTTATGTTCCCCAGAGGATGAAGCCCTCTGACTTTGGTTATCCCCTGACCTCGGCAGGTCAAAGTTTTCATGTATCCTGTTAAATACCTCCTTATCTTCTTGAGGAATTGGTACCAAATGTGTACAGACATTCATGGTTCCCACAGGACAAATCATAATTACAGCCTCAGCTGTACCTTGTTTAGCACTAAATGTTACGGTAACATGCTAAAGCGCAAAACTAAGCCGGTGAAGATGGTAAACAATTAGCATTGTCATTACGAACATTTAGCATGCTGATGTTGGCATTTAGCTAAAAGCACCACTGTGCCTTAGTATTGCCTCACAGAGCAGCTGGTGTAGCTGTACACTATTCCTGTAGTAGAAAAACAGAGAGACTGGGAACTGATTAATTTGACCAATTATAAATCTGATTTGATTTTTTCATAATGTTAGCTTGTTCCATAGTTTGTCTACTCCTCTGACTGTATGATACATGGGCTGTTGAAGATGACATCACCTCACTCCCTCAGAGGCGACACCCACGAGCTCTCATGGATGTGATGACTCTGTGGGTTGACTTCCAGCTAGTCTCGCATTACCATCTGTCAACTGCCTGTCAGAAGCCATGGTGTGGGATCAATTAAGAATGAGTTGATGTCAGACTCAAAAGAAAAGATCTCGGAAACAGCAATAAGAGAGGAAAAACGCTCGGTTAACTATATTGAAGTGAGACAGAGGAGAGAGGTTTTCAAGAAGTACAGTGTGTGTGTGTGTGTGTGTGTGTGTGTTCAGTATCCCGTATTTATTCCAACAAATCACTTAATAAAGCTTATTTTTCCTGCTTGAGGAGTCATCTGCCTTACTAACTATTTTCTAAAAATGATATGAATTATATGGAAGAAATTAAAATAACATGGAAACACCAGAAGAATATGTTTCTGGCTGTGTCGCATGATTAAATAAATAAAGCATTATTATAATACTGCAATAAAGTGTTCAAAAGAACAGCAGTAGAACCCACTGAACTGATATATGTGGTATAAAAACATGTCCTATTCTATTGTATCATATTCTACATGACTTCTTCTGTATGTGACGTGTGTGTGTGTGTTTGATAAAGAGAAATAGCCGCCTCTTGACATTGTGTGGGCTTTCAAACTGCTTTGTTTTTAGGTGACAGCAGACTGCCTGCCTGACCTCATGCTGTGCAAATATAATGGAGTGAGCTTTTCTAACAGCCCTTCATTTCATTCAATTTTCCATCACTTGCTCTCATGAAGTCTGGTTTCATTTTGCAGTGCTTAATAAACCACTGCAGTAATACCTCTTTTGTGTGATGTGGGGCTCCTAGTGAGAACAACATTCTAGTCAAATTTAGATTAACTTCTAACAGAAAACTATTTTCTTTTAATCTTTACCAGTCAAGTTATTACCATGAATGTGCAACTTTCAGGGCCCCACCCTTTTCTGAAAGGCCCCATCCACAATGCATTTTTTGTTTGTTATACATATCATCATTGCTTGTGTTTCTGTGGCTACATCATGTTCTAGGGAGAAAGAAGATTGTGGTTGTCGTGAATCAATGGTTTACTACATTGTCAATCATATTAAATCCACAGTTGACCCATTTACAGTATTGCCCTTTCTGTGCATTTTACTGTTGAAGAAGATATGGGCAAAAGCTAACACAATGTTTTAGTGCATGACTAGACTGCTAAGTTGAACATTTATTATGGAAAACAATCCACTTGGAACTGCAGTGCTAAAAAGCTTTAAACCAACATTCTCCCCTGCCTCTCTGAGTGGTTAGTGGATCCCTCTGCTTTTTAAAGTGCTACAGTACTCTCAAGCACTTGACAAACCTCATTTACTTGATGTCTCTCTAGAAGTATCTGAAGGGTGTATGTAGAAGCCGGAGTTGAGTTTTTTTGTTTTATAATAGAAACATAGCTCGTATTTTTGAAATTCAGGTATTCAATAAGTAAGAGACAGTGTATTCAGAATACATATCAAGCACAATCTAATGCATGTTTAGGGATTATTACTTTTTAAAAACACGTTTTTTCTTATTTTTTAGAAAATAAAAGTCAGTAGAACGTCATCATTTTAATAACAGCTGTACATGTCATGTCTAAAATTGAATCAATATATCTTTCTCAAAATATTGCACATTTGACCCTTGAAGAGTTTGTGATAAATGCTACCAGAAAAAAACGACTGCATAATGTACCTATCTGTACTTGTCTGTGCAGTATTTTCATAAGTCCGTGTGTGGTTATGTATACATATTCATCCTTCCAACAAAAGGAAACAATCATACAGTACTTTGATGCAATATAAATGACACATACAAGTGGCCCTACCCCACTCCCTCTGGCCACACACATAGCACTTTGTAGCCTGCAACTCTGATACAAGTGAGCCCACTACAGTGAGCAGGAAGGGAAGCTTATCCAGGCTCATTCATTCGTTTTCATATTTACGAGCTCTCACATTGCATTCTCACCCTGTTCGCATTCGTCTGCTGTTCTGTGTGTGTTCATGTGCCGTGCAGCAAGCACGTGGGGGTAGTGCTTATTATCAGCCCTCAGCCTCAGTGATCAATTATAGTCCTTCCCTTCATCCTTTGGCTTTCAGCGTGATAAAGAATCCCACCGTGCAACCTTGACTCGTTTTATTCATGGAAAAACACTGAGGATAAAAACTGTTTTTTCAGAGGACAGTTTTTAATCATCAAATTATCATATTTGCCTGCTACAGCATACCCTTGTACCCTTTGTTATGAAGTGTTTTGGGTTATTTCTCAATTTTTAGTGCACTAATTCCAGTGGTGGTTCAGATCACCTGTCAATGAAACAGTGCAAGTGTTTTTTTGTTGTATTTTCTGTCAATGAAGTGAGTTCCTGGATGCATTACTTCCTATGCCTGAGAAAAAGCTTAAAGCTGCTATAATTAATATTTTTTATATTGACAATGGGTCAGATGACTATGTGTAATGTGAAAGGTTTCACTCAAATAATGATCATGAATCAAGTATCTTTTTACAGATCACATTTTTAATGTTTTGGTCATCCACACAGCACTCATCAGCGTTGATTCCAGCAGTAGCAATTTTCAAGAAAGAAGAGCTCTGACAAAACTCTCGGTACATTACTTGCCCAGCAACAAACAAAAAAACTTAGTGATAGCTGGTGAACATAGTGGAGAGCCAGATATTTCCCTCAGGGGTAGGTGGAGACCAAAACACAGCTAAAAAGAGAGAGAGGCAATTATTTGCTAACATGTTAGCTATATCAACTTAATGAGGTGATAATATGTCAGTCAAAAACCTTGGTTAATGCAGGTTCAAATACATATGAATCTACCATTTAGCCCACATATGCTATGTAGATCTCCCAGTAAGCAGCTGTTTTGGTGATGTGGTAAAAATAAATACATTAATAGACTGTGAATGACTAAATCAGATGAAAAACTGCAGATTGACATCTAGATTAGGTATGACTGTTTCAACTTCATTTCAATAACTATATTTCAAGTTCCATTATAAACATATGTCAAGACAAAGACCTTTTACGAATCCCAGATGTTGAAAAGTGCGACCAAAAGACTGTTGTTGTCCTAAACTTTAGAAGACACTTCTTTTTTCTTTTTTTTTTACTCTTGCAGGTTTGGACATGTTAACTGTGTGCTGAACTTGCACAAATTGGACCCTGAGGTAGACCTGATGGGTATCTAAACAATAAACGATAGACCACTGGTTAGAAAATACAGACAAGAGTATCTGATAAGTCATGAATGGGATCCTGCTGTGTTAAGTAACCACTATGTGCTTCAACTTGTTTCACACATTATGAAACCCCTGATCTCCTCTTCCACTCCTCCCCCAAACGTCTTCTCTCCCCACGTTCTGATTTGCCTCTTTTTTATTTTGGGCTGCTCCCGATGAGATCAAAGGAATTTTAGAGCAACCTCAAAATATCTCCCTTCTAACACTGGTGGGGGAAGCCTCGTGTATCTTTGTTTGTATGATGGGCGGTCTGACTTTGTAAGTCTTTATAAATTGGAAAATTTGTATGTGACAGGAATACTCTACTTTTCTCTGCACAACTGTCTTTCATCCTGATGTTTAGCCTGAGGGGACAGATGCTGAAACACCTGATGCAGAGGCACAAAAACAACCTGCATGCATAATATTAAACACCTTAAACACACCGTAGTTCCACGCTCTTTACTTGATCCCCAGCTGGAGTCAAGTGTGCCATTTATGTTCCTGTGTTTCTCATTTCTAATGCAGTTAAAACACTGTAACCACCTGCATGTTTAACTGACCACATTCTTATTCCAAGATTATCACCACTGTCCACTAAAATGTAAGTGATATTGAAGCATTTTTGCCATTTAGGCTACCATTAAATAATGTTGATTACCTTTAATTGAGAAAAACAAAAGACCAGCCTTTGCTTTGGTGATGTTTATTGTGTATAATTATTTTACAAGTACTACTATTCATATTTTCCCCTGGCGACCTACAACCCTCTGACTTTTAACAACAGTTTCATTACTGATTTTTCCCTTTAAATGTCAAAATTGTTGCTTGGTCTGTGATCTAATAATTAATTTATACAACATGATTGCATCTATGGTGTAAATGTAATATCAATATAAATTACAGCAATGGGGTGACCTTTGCTGCATGTCATCCCCTCTTTTTATCTCTCTCTTTGCTGTCTATCCTCTGTCACTATCGAATAAAGGGAAAAGCCCCGAAAAATAATCTTTAAAAAAAAAAAATTATGGCAATTGATTAATCCGGTCCGCTCCTGCTCTGTCGTTCTTTTGAAAGACAGCAACTGTAAATAAACCTTTCCCTTTAAGAGAGCATTGCATTGTGGCACTTTATGGCTGTAGCTATGATCTTCTATACTAGCAAAGCTCGTTTGGTGTTCCCAAGGGGGTAAGCTTCTCCTCCCGCGAAGACCCTATGGCGCCATTTTTATGCTACAAAGCCATCACCTCCCGTTAGCATTCCATTGACTGTCATTCATTTTGGCGCCACTTTGACAGCGAATAACTTTACATCTGAAGCATTTAAAGACTCTATTTGTCCATTTTTTATTTCTAAAGAAACACGACAATGTATAAAAGGCTCCATTACCTTGTATCTCACATTATGGCTCCGTAGCAGACGTTTTTGTAAAAATAGGCTAACGATTGTGTCATAACCACGCGACTTACTGTCGCATAGTAGAGGAATTACCGTATAGTACAGGAGAAGCTTGCAGGCAGTTTCGTCTCACATTAGCTGTTTAAGTGTAATTACTAATGTTAACTAGCATTTTAGTTAGCAATAATTAGCCTGTGCCTATGTTATCTCCTTACATATACCTACGCTCTCCGTCTCTGCAATATTCAGAATGATTGAGATTTCTCTTGGCACGGCTACCAGAAGACTTACAACTTTCAGACAGGTTGATCACGGCACATTTACGTCGTCTCTCTCAGTTGGAGGCTGCGCAGTAACCCTAGCCATCACCGGAAAAGTGCTTCTAATGGCCTTCACTGGTGTCCGTCCAGAGCAACTGGATCTGTTGGTCCATTATATATATGTCAATGGGTGTTCCCTTAATCCATCCGTGGTCTGGCACGTGGATATGTATTGCAGTGGAGCGGACCCGCGCACCCACCCGAAAACTGCTGAGAGAGCTCAGAAAGACAGAAAGAGATGCATAACCTAAATTATCTACTGGCCATTGTGTTTATGTTTGGTGCCACCTTGGGAAAATAAGTAATTCTGTTGATAAACATAGCTAGCTAGGTCTCAACTTCTTCACCACAGTTACCGATAGCTAGCTAAATGTTTGTTAACAGCCGAGAGCTAATATATGTCAAAGTTAACTTAAAAATTAGAGGTGTCCCAAATGCTGTTTGAAGCCAAGCACCTAACGGAAACTAAAGCATGCTGCAAAATGTTTCAAAGGTTAGTGACGGCTCCTATTTTAACATCACTGAAAGATTAAAACAATATGCCCCGGTAAATTAAGTTTCCTTTTAGATGTGTGGTGGTGTTCAGCCAATAGCCATTTCTTGAAGCTAACCTGTAACGTTAGCTAACTTAATAAACGTCAACAACGTAACCTTAAGCACTTTTAACAGCTGAACACACCTGATGTTAATTTTTTAATTTAAAAGTGCGTTTTGGATAATAATTAGGCCTACATATCTTTTTTATTGATAGGGACCAGTACCATACGTGTGGCTGTGTGCTTTTTGTAACGTTAGTCCAGATTTGGTTTACAATATGATGACCTCATTAGCTATCTAAACCAATCTGCTAAATTAGATTCTGGCAATAATCTCTTGTCCAATAATCACAAAACACAAACACACTATGTTGAATTAAAAATTAAATTAGATTTGGATTTTTTAATTTTTACAAGAGACATACAACTAATTATGTGGCCTCCCACATAACGTTTCAGTAGCTACATTTCTCTCCATCATTTTCACTACTCTCACTATGCATTATTTACTAGGCTACTTGTCAGTGCTTTTGCTTCAGACCGCACATCACAAGTGGCCTCTTCATCCATTCATCCATTATTCTTGCTCTGTGTGCGAAATGCTTCACTTGTGATATGTAGATAAATGTGTCCAAGCAAGGTCAGGCTGTAGAGTTCGCTCACTGCATTACTCCTGTATCCCAGTTTAGCAGGATCTACTGAGGTCCTGCAGTGATGTTGCCATGTATATTGAAGGGCTGAAGCAGTGAGTCAATCATTAAGTTGGGCTAGTTTCAACTCACTGACTACCTGTCTCTGCATAGCTGTGAATAGCTACAGAGATGCAGTGGTAAGATAAGGAAATATCATGCATGTAATGCCTATACTGCCCCTACTCAGTTCTTGACATGCCTAAAAAGTAGTTGGTGTCTGCATACTACTTTAACTCAACATTAAAGGAACACGCCAACTTATTGGGACTTTAGCTTATTCACAGTAACCCCCAGAGTTAGATAAGTCCATACATACCCTTCTCATCTTCGTGTGTGTTGTAACTCTGTCCGACGCTTCCACCGGGAGCTTAGCCTAGCACAGATCCTGAAGGTAATCGGTTCCAACTAGCCTACTGCTCCGAATAAGTCAAAATAACGCCAACATGTTCCTATTTACATGTTGTGATTTGTATAGTCACAGCGTGTACAAATAACAAGGTCACATGAGACACAGCCATCTTCTAACCGTATACAAACTGGGAACTATATTCTCAGAAAGGAGAAGCAGTGCTACTTCTACTGCTTGGGCGGAGTGATATGCTTTGCAGCACCTGAGAAGCCCCGAGCAGATCAGCAGTGCTTCGTCTTTCTGAGAATATAGTTCCCAGTTTATATACAGTTAGAAGATGGCTGTGTCTCATGTGACCTTGTTATTTGTATTCGGCGTGTTCCTTTAAGCAACATCTGGATTTAGCTACCTGGTGAACGATCATCCTACATTGCCATAAATATAACAAGGGGCAGCTGTGGTACACCTCTTGTCCATATTCATATGTGCAAATTCAATTATATTTGTTTATATATGTTTATTATTGTGGTCATAGTTAGAGGTGGTATTGTACTGGACTACATTACATGGAGAGAAACATGTTTTTATCCTTTCCATTTACAGATACGAGGGGGACAGAATATAAAAAAAACCTTCTCAATATAATGAGGTCCAGTACAACAACACCACCACCACGAAATATGACCTCAATGCTAAAACCGAAACATATAACTATATATAATAAATTTAGGCTAAAACTATTCTGATGATGTCGCCTAAAATTGAACATTACAAACTTCATAATGATGGATGTTGCTGCAGGGCTGTTGTATTGGAGTGCATTAGATTGTACAGGTGTACCTAATGAAGTGAACGTTCAAGTTCAAGTTTCCTGTTTACATAACATAACTATGGTAAGCATTCCATCCGGTTGCATGGTTCATGTGACCTTAACATGGTTCAAGTGACAAAAACATGGGCCAAATGTGCTTTTTAGTACTGATATAGACCACCTTGTGGTTAATAAACTTTAAGTCGTTCTTATTAGTTTTACAGTAACTTAATGATTAGCCTGGTTCGTAGACTTGTTGTTTTGGACTGTTTTTTGGCTAAGTACAGCCACGGCTCTTAGAAAGCACATCAATAGGACTACAGCCAACTAGTTATGTTTGGGCTTTTTGTGAAGTTACTCACAAAATTATTGTTAATTAGCTTCAGCTGATATAATGGTACACTGACCACGTTTGTCATTTTTAATTGGCAAAAGCAATTTGCAATTTAAGCAGCAGTGCTGCCTAAAGACTTGGAGCCTGCTACCTTAACATATTACATACACATTAGTCTTTGCTAATAAGGAAGCATGAGGACAGATAGAATATTTAAAAAAAAAACAGATTTGTAAGCCTCCAAGCATATCTAGGTGTTTTGACAAAACTTGTAAGTAATTTTTCACATTCACTCACTCGCACACTATGCAAGAAAATTGCACACGCTGTAGATGGCTGGTACTTAATGCCATATGGTAACAGTAAATGACAACAATTCCATGATCTTGAATAAGCTGCACCACACTAGTGTTAAACAATAATTAGCTTTTGTACCTTTTATAACATGTTTATAAATGTTATAGACCATTAGTGTAATCCCATAAAGATATATTTGAGATTTAATGTCATATTTCACTGTGTTGATCCGTGTTTGGAGATATGGCTGCTCAATGCACAATATGCTGGAAGTGGTTGCTGGGTGCTTGCTATTAATAGAAGCAGGGGTCTAGACCAACTCTGCAGCTGAACGCTATGTGAAAAGAGAGGATAGTGGTGGCATGAGGTGGTATTAGTCTTTTTGGGGTGGGGGGAGCGGGGGGGGGGGGGGGGGGGGGTTGTCTGTATGGGGTTATCTGATTAAATACCAGGCTTGTGTGCATAAAGGTTGTTTATGTGTGGAGAGGAGAAAACAACACAACAGAGGGAGAGGAAAGGGGAGGAGGTGGATGAAGAGGGGAGTTGATGTAATGCAGCCTCTGGCAGCCATAATGCAGGTCCTTAGCAGCAGTTAACAGTTGCTGCACGGCTGACTGTGTTTTTCTAAATGTACATCTACACTGCTTCAACAGAATGAATAATCATTTGGTATTTTCCTTTGTCTTCATTTATATTTATAATTTTTCCTTGTTCATTTTTGGGCTGTTTTGACAAGGGACTGATAGCAAAAAAGTGTTGCTGACTAAATAAAACAGTCTGTATTAGGTACCTCCTATTTTACACAATGGGAAACCACAATTAGATAGATAGGTAGGTAGGTAGGTAGGTAGATAGGTAGATAGATAGGTAGGTAGGTACTGTAGGTAGGTAGGTAGGTAGATAGATATATAGATAGATAGATAGATAGACAGATAGACAGATAGAGAATGACAGTACAGGTGAACCTGGTCACACACATTTATAATACATGTACAAACACACACTGAAAGAGGGAGAAAGATGTCTTTGGTCTTGAAATATATATGAGCAGCTCTAAAATTCACATGTTTCTCATCCACTTCTTGGCTCTCTTGTATGTATATGTAGGGGTGGTTCTCTTGTATGTCAGCAACAGTGAACCAGAGTGGGGCTAGAGAACCTAAAGGGACCTGGAGGATGTGTGAATGTGTGTGTTTGGCCAGGTTCTGATAGAACCGTTATCTGTGTGTTTTCCAATGATATGTGTACATGGCCATTACCACTGAATGGTTTTGTGTATGAATGTGTATATGGGCGTCCCACTATTTTTTCTCTTTTCATAAAATGATTTGCTGAATCATTTGACTTGTTTAATAAAAAATCTTCTTCTGATCAAAGTCAAAGTCAGAGAAGTGTTTTTGAGCATCAGTTTGATCATTGCTAGCATTATCTCCAGCTCTTTTTTTACTGCTAAGTGCTCAAACATGTATTGCCTGATAACTAGGATAAACACTCAACCTTCCTTTTTGTCCTCTTCAATAGATGGTGAGTTATTCTTATTAATAGGTTGAAGGCGTGTGTCAGTGCCCATTCTGCAAACTTTGTCCCACCTACGTTTGAACCCCTTAAAATGTGGTCACTTCTGGCATAAAGTCCCACGTCAACATCCTATGTCATGCGAGAATATGATTGACTGCCTCTAGGTGGGCCATCCCACATGGAATTACATGACACCAATACAAAAGTAATTTCATCCACAGTTTTAGGTCCAATGTCCACACACAACATACTCTACTTTGCACAAAATAAAGAAAACATAGGATACATTAAATCATGGAAGAGAATTACAATGTCAAAGCCATGTCATGCCATGAAATACATGTGGATATGTGTGTGGCTCGTGGTGCATATCTTAATGTTACAGCCTAAAGCCTTTCAGATGCATTGGGTGCATTATGATGGAAGAGTTATATACATACGCAATACATTTATTCAGTGTTATTAAATTGCCACATAACCGAAATTATATTTAAAACAGTTGACATTATTTAAAATAAAAACTGACAGGAGAATGCCAGCAATTTCTGCATGATGCTGTGTGATCTAATTCTTGAACTGAGGAATTGGGTATGCATACTTTCAAAACATAATTCACAGGGAATAAAATGAAACAATGCAAATATATTGAGGCAAGGCTTTTAAAATCCATATTTATTCATTATAGATGTGCTCAATCAAAAAGTCTGATTCCTTGGACTATATGATCCTATGTGTATTAGGGGCGAGCAACGAAGCTGCGTCGACCCTATTGTATTTTCCTGTATTCTTCTTCTTTTTCTTCTTCCTAAGAAATCCATGTTCCCATGCACGGAAATTCACAAAAAATTGCACACAAGTCCAGTCCTATGCCAAACGCAATCAGTGTGATTTGTGTGCTAATTGTCCTGATGGTGGCGCTACAACAGCCAACAGCCAATTCTAAACTTTAAAAATTCACAACACATCAGCCGTACATGCTACAATGTTGCAACTTACGCCAAACTGTAGCCCCAATAGAGCCAAAACTATGCTCTGCTTATACCTTGTGGCAATTTTGAAGTCCATCACTCCCACATTTTTGGGTAACACTTTATAATAACCATCATTAATAGATGGTAAATTGATGGTTAATTAATCTTTAGTTAATTGTCATTTTACTGTCAGCAAACAGTCATTCTACTGTTAACAAACAATTCAATTATAATTAATACTGTTTACTAATTATTAGTAGGGCTGTTAATTAAGAGTTTATTTTTAGGTATCGGGTAATGATTAAAAATTTTTTTGTAAACCTTTAAGAAACCATTTTTAAACATTTATAAACCTTACATAGATAGATATAGACCAGATATTCCTAACACTTTGTTAAGGGCTACTAGTTGGTTTGTAAACCATCTATAAACAGTATCTGGATGGCTATTTTAATGTTGCAACAGATGACTATAATACCTTGTTTACTAGTTAAAAATACTTTGTTAACCATCTATAAACAATATTTAGATAGATAGTTAATACTTTGTCAGTGGATACTAGTTGTTTTTTATTAAATATTTAACAATGTATTATAGTCATCTGTTGCAACTTTATAATAACCATCCAGATAATGTTTATAGACAGTTTACAAACCAACTAGTAACCCTTAAAGTGTTAGCATATATCTGGTCTATATCTATATATGTAATATTTATAGACTTTTTAAAAATGGTTTCTTAAAGGTTTACAAACATGTTTTAATAATTACCCGATACCTAATGAGGGATATAATGTGTGTAACAATAAACTGTTAATTAACAGCACTACTAATAATTAGTAAACATTATTAATTATAATTTCATTGTTTGTTAACAGTAAAATGACTGTTTGCTGACAGTTAAATGACTATTACTAAAGATTAATTAACCAATAAATTTACCATCTATTAATGATGGTTATTATAAAGTGTTACCTTTAATTGTGTCCTCATCTACGCATTGCAGTCAATGCTAAATAGAGCATATCTAGTTTGGCATTTATGTCAAGTACACAAATATTCAGAATTTTCTAATGAGAAAATATTTTTTTTACAGCAGTTTAAAATTCAGCATTTTCATGCAAGCCTGCTCCTTGTCAACTAGGTGTTGCAATGCCACTTGTGACATCACCCAGATAATAGCTCCCTGACATCAGGAACTGCCAACGACCTCAATGGTTCTGAGTTTGAGCCCATGGTGTTGCAACATGGTCATACACATATCTAATCAGGCATTGTGCTGTGGACAACTCCCCTGCATATTTTTTTATGTGTGTCTGCATTAACACACCTGATTCTGATCAGTCCAGTTCCAGTTAAGGAAAGGCATGTTATTGAATCAACCCAGGCTGACTCAATAAAGTATAACCAAAATAGCTAAAGGAGTCATCACCTGTGGAAAAGCTCACTGAGATCAATGTTGAGTTCTTAGCTCATTGGTCACAATGTCACATCTTATAAAAAATCAGCCATTGTGCTTTGGACACCTTCCCCGCCAGCTTAAAATGCTCGGCCCGACCATGTAGGTTTATTAATCACCAATTAAATATCCATTCATGTGGTCGGGTTTGCTCAGTTGGTAGAGCAGGCGCACATATATAGAGGTGTATGCCTCGACGCAGAAGGTCCAGGATTCGAGTCCAACCTGGATGATTTTCCTGCATGTCTTCCCCCTCTCTCTCCCCCCTTTCATATCTTGCTGTGCTTTCCATCAAAGGCTGTAATGCCCCAAAAAAAAAACTTTAAAAAAATAAATAAATATCCGTTCATGATGGTTAATGGCCTTCTTTGACAACCAATGGGCATTTTTCTTTGCAGTACACAGTCGGTGCCACTAATGTTGACCAGATTTATTATTTCCATGAAAGGCCCCACACACCTTTAGAGGTGTGGCTGATCAGACCTCTGCTCAGTTTGAAGGTATGGGGATTACATGAGGTCACCAGACTTTTGGGTTGTGTCTGAAATCACTTCCTTGTTTACCCATTCACTATTTTCTTAAATTGAGATTTCAGGCATTAATGTATTACTCTCATTGTAAGATAGTTTGCAAAAATCGCCATTTTACATAGTGTATTATTTTTTATATAATGCATCGCAAAAGCAGGGCCTCTGTGACAGTGTTGCTGTAATGGGTAGTTTTAAAAAAATTAAAATGAAACTATAATTTGATATGTAGAATGTTTTTTTTTATTCTTACAGCATCTGTAGCATTGTTACAGTGCTTAAACTGTTGTCACACTGCAGTTTTAATATTATTGTTGTAACATTTCCATTCCACACTGGTGATGTCCATGTCTCTACATCTCTCCAGAGCAGATAACTAAGTGATGCACTGCTGGAAAATTTAACATGACTAATGGCAGACAGCTGCAGTGCATGCAATGCATCTCAGAGTGTAAGTGGGAGAGACAGTGTCCTTTTGCCTAGTCAGGCCTTGGCATGTGGATGCTGAACCTAGTTCACGCTCAGTTCATTCCAGATGCAACATTAACAGACGCTTACGTTTCTTTGCTAATTACACAGTGTGAAGTCTCCATGTTTTATCAATAGAAGAATGTTGACCTTTTTAAGGTTTTTAAGGTTTTGAATAGAGCTGGGCAATATATCGATATTATATCGATATTGTGATATGAGTCTAGATATTGTCTTAGATTTTGGATATCATAATATCGTAATATGGCATAAGTGGTGTCTTTTCCTGGTTTTAAAGGCTGCATTACAGTAAAGTGATGTCATTTTCTGAACTTACCAGACTGTAACTGTTCTATTATTTGCCTTTACCCACTTAGTCATTATATCCACATTACTGATGATTATTTATCAAAAAATCTCATTGTGTAAATATTTTGTGAAAGCACCAGTAGTCAACACTACAATATCGTTGTGGTAGCGATATCAAGGTATTTGGTCAAAAAATATCGTGATGTTTGATTTTCTCCATACCGCCCAGCCCTGTTTTTGAATTTCAATAAGCTTTTAGTTGACTGAAATTCTGATGCATCTTTAATGTGTTTTGTATATATTAATGATAAAATGATGTGCAAATACAAGTAATACAAGGAATGTGTGTTTACAACAATATGGATCGATGTATTTGTAGTTTAAAGTTTTGTCAGACACATGAAGATGTCACAGGAAAATGTTTTTCTATCCTCAGAAGCCTTTGTTTTTTGGCCGCCTCAGTTAATAAACAGCAAAGTGGCATTAGTTATCTTTAACCATTATATCCGAAAACAATTGCATTTTAGATGACCAAATTAAAGGTCACAGTTTTAGAAATGGATATTTAGCTTTTCAAAATGATAAAGCTTCAACTGGATTCACCACACTAGGGGCAGGCAAAACCATTAAATGATACCAATCATTTCATCATCCTAACTCTGATCCTAAAATGTTCTATTTTAATTAAAATCTTGTTCCGTGTTTTATTTTTGTTGCAGACGGTGCGTCATGGTTTCCCTTATCAGCCCACTGCTTTGGCCTTCGACCCTGTGCAGAAGATCCTGGCCATTGGCTCCAGGACAGGAGGTGTACGGATGTATCCTTTAACAGTCTACTGCTCACTTCCTCCCTTACTCTTGTCTGGAGACACACTAGAAAACTATACATACATGAATACATAGTTATGTATTTAGTAAATACATTACCTGCCTGGCTGTTGTATATTATTGTACATTATAAAAACTACTCCTACACAAACCTGTGGCACTGTGTCTCCAGGCAAGGGCCTTCCTTCCTCCACCCCTCCCCCTTTTATCCTCTATTTCTCAGCTCTTTCGTTTCGTGTTGCTCGGCTGTCATATCTCAGGCTCAGAACTGTCCATCCAACAGCCCATCCCCTGGGTCACCCGGTCACAGGGATTGGAGATGACATGTCAGTGCAACCCAGGTAGGAGATTACACCCTCATAAAAACGCAGGGTTCCCAGCATGCCTTTAGGGAAGCAAGCAGTTATCGATGCTGCAGCAGCCACACTGCTGGTCCTGCAGGGGTAATAGATGGACCATGGTGATTTCTCTGCTGAAAGAAACAGGGGAAAAAAAAGACAGTGAGAGAGGAAGACGTGACATTGTTTGAATATTTGAAAGAGAGGAAAAGAATAGGGGGCTGTCTTTAATGAACGCCTGACTGTGAAGCAAGGCTGCGATTTCAGCTTGATGGAAGCCCTTGAGTGAGTTAGCATTTGTATTGACATGCTGGACACACCTTCATCTGCTCCCACGTGGCCTGTTACTGACTCTCTCTCTCTTTCTCTCTCTCAGTTGCATGCTCTCACATACACACTCTATTTTACTTTTTGTCATTCTGCCTCGCCCTACATTACCTTCTGTCTAGAGGACCTTCCCCCCCTCTTATTTCTGCTTATTTATTCAATTCACCCTTCCTCTGTCCTTCACAGCCTGTCTGAATGTTCTTCCTTTTTCCCCCAGGGCTTTGAACGTCAACTTGCCATCTTCTGTCTGTCATGGTCTCTCTTTGTTTTCTTACCTCTATTGCTTTTCTAATGCATTTCCCCTCTCCATGTTCCTTCCTTTGTAGCTACATGTACTGTATATTAGGACTCTATACAGTGGTAGTCATTGCAGGAATTTATCATGCTCCATTTCTACTTCATAAATGGTACAATAATGAGTCCTGTAGTTTGCTTTTATTCTGCATCAACGCTATGTTAGTGTTGCACGCAGAACCCACAAAGGATTTTTCACCATTTCATTTCAGATTTTCATTTTTCTCACCCAGTCTCCCCAGGGTTTCAAGCTATATAGCAAACTGTCTCTTTCTCTTGTATTTGTCTGCTGTGACTGACCCGATACCATAGACGCTGCCTTCTACTGTAGCAATGCATCATTATTTGGCAAAAATCTGTATTTTGTTCCTGTTAAAGAATCTGTATTGATCTCCTGGGGCTCAAAGTTAAACATTCAGTTGACACTATTGATCGACTGTGTGGGACTGCGGTTATGTGGGCTCTCTGTAGGAGGTACCTTTTGCCAGTGTGTGGTGTGTAGGTATGCATGTCTCCCTGAGTGTCTGTGTGTATTGACGGTATGTGTGTTTGCGTGCGTCAGTATAGGCAGAGGAGTGATCAATATATCTTCGTGTCCATGAGTGAGGTTGCTTCGTCAGAAAAAAACATTTAGTCAATAACCTGTTAATAACCTGGATGCTGGCGCCAGTTGAGGTAGTGTTGTGATTTATAGTGAAGTGAGCTAGATCTGCTTTCCAAGCAGACAGAAGGAGTATTACCTTTCACCTCTCTTTCTTTCTCACTCCAAAGCCTCAAACGTGAGAGGATGTGGAGTTAAGCTTAGTGTTTTGTTTTAAGTAAGACTTAGTTGAAAAAACAAATACACATAAGTGGCATCGGCCATGCCAATTTGTCACCAAATACAGCTATGTTTCATTTTTAGATATTAACTTATTATGATGAAATCCTAATAATTACGTTTGAAAATGTAAATATTGCCACAAAGCCACCAAGGTGGGAACTGCTAATTCTCTCACATGTGTTTTGTCTTCACATGTGGCGCCTACCTCCTACACACTCTCTCCTGGTAAAAAATTGTAAGCGATCACTTAACCCTGTGTGGTAAACTACAGTAGTATTTTGTGTGATTTGCATTTCCTAAATGACAAATCACTTTTCCCCCCAATCATTTTATAATGGTTGAAACTTAAATCCTCAATAGTTATCCAGAAACACAAAAGCTACATGAGCACACTGACTGCTGCTACAATCTGTTGTATAGTGATTTGTTTTGGACAGTATTGTTATTGCCTGCAGTGTGACAAAATGTCATATATTTAATATGAACGACAGAGGCAATCACTGTAGGCCTGGTCCTGCCCCGGTGAGTGGTGCATAGTGACGATGTCATCAGGGTTGGCGCAGTGGGTTGGCAATGAGGCTCTCTGCAGTGGGCTCCTAGGACACTCCTCCCCCTGCCTGGGGCGAGATTATCAAAATATGCTGAGATTTGGTTTATTGAGAGCAAATATAACAGAGAAAGAGCGAGACAAGTGTATGTGTGTGTGTGTGTGTGTGTTCATGTGTTTCTTTCTCTATTGCTTGCTGAGTGTGCATTCATGTGCACCGTCTACCTGTGTCAATATTGTGTGCGTCTCTGTGGTTTGTGTGTCAGCGCAGTGAAAGTGGATGTAGTTTCAATAAAGGGCTCAGGTAATAGAATTGCCCAGAGTCTGATAGACAGTCAGTTCCCATAACAGTCAATCTGATCAGAGAAATGGAGAACAAGAATGAGGTAAGAGACAGAGAGAGAAATTTAAGAAAGAAAGAGAAAGATGGTTTGTATTGATATCAACAGCTTTTTTTTTAAAAAACACGTGACAATTAACATTGATCCATGTATCACTTAAACAGCAATACTGTAAATCATTGCCAGATTCTTTTTGAGACATTACCAGGACTGCATTCATTTTAGCTAGTGTATTTCTACCTAATAAACTGGATACAAAGTGTAAATAATACTGAAACATGATACTGCAAGCGTTGGTATATATCTTCGATACTGATTCGTAATGTTTCTGGATGTGATATCAACTCTGAGAATATCAATAGACTTGACTATAGCTGATATTGCATGTCCTCTTCTGTTAACTCAAGACGCTGCCAAGAAATCTGTTGACAGTGCTGAGTAATCAAGATAAGTTAGCCAGCATTGACACAATCCTTGTTGCTTGGTAGAAGGGCGACTGCAGTTTTACTTTTGAGGACAAGTTCTGTCCTCAGCAGCCACGTTCTTCAATGACCAGCAGCAAGCAATTAGTAAACCTAATTTGGCCAATAAAGAGTGAGCGGGCAATGGGAGGAGGTCACTCTGTGTAAACACGCAGCTACTGTACAGTCCATTTTTAATCACACAGGCTTACATTGTGTGTGTGTGACAGAACAGCTTTGCAGTGCCAGTTAGACAAACAATACCATCAAATAGTCACCATTAGGCATTTATCATTGTAACACTGTGTCATTGTCTTTGTTGACTGTGTGATCAGGCATGCAAACACAAGAACCATTTTGCAACCAGCGCAGTATCTCAGCTACTACAGAAAGTGTCTAGTGCCGTAATCACATGCTACCCATATCAAGAGTGTTAGCACACTCTGCTCTGTTTACATAATTCCTGTAATCACTGTTACCACAAACTCTGTTTCCAAACTTAAGCTCACACTTCCGTTTCCATAGATATGAGCACATGTACATAATCACAACGAGACATAAATCCTGCCTAGTGACTCACTTTGTCTTGATTGAATTACACGTAATAGGATTTGCAGCACTCTAATTGTAAACTAGACTAATGGCAGTTTTTACTGGTGGCAAAGGTGAGCTGGCAAAGGTGTTGCTTGTAAGCTGCTAATAACCGCACACTGCACTCTATCCTTACTTTAACCTGGTAGGGTGCTCGATAATAGAATGAATGGCTCTACCCTGCACTTTACCCCTGGATTAAAGGAAAAGTAATATGGTGGAGAAGGGCAGTTTATTTTGAACCAGAATGAAGTATATCAAAGTATATTTTCCTTTTAATCATAGAGTTAGCACTTTTTTATTTTAGAAACTATCTCTTAATGTTGTTAGTTATGTCTTTAGCCTGAACAACACCTTTTCAATGAGTGTTTCCCAAGTGAATATACAACGGCAGATGTTGACTGTTACAGTACTGTGGACATTTCTACATAATGGTGAGATCACATGCATATACAGATGCAAATGAATGAGGGGGCTGTGTTTTTCACATCGGTCTTAGTGTTCCGGTGTTCCCTGCTCAACTAAACAGATAATGTCCTTTATAATATTAATTTGTAATGGTACAGTTTGAAACCCGAATATGTAAGAATCTTCGTAATATGATCACATAATTGTCTTCCATCTTGTATCCTCTCTTCTACATCCTGTATTTATGCGACATTGTACATCCTACTGCCAACACTTCGTAATTTGTATCACTCATCTTTAAAACTCTTTTTACATCATATGCCCTTGATAAAATGCAGATAGTAGTAGAAAATATGCGAATGGTAACTGGAGTTTCACTGCTGTTTTGGTTTCATGTTGTCTTAACATGTATTTGCTAATGGGCTGAATCCGCGAGCTGGCAACTGTGATGTTTTGGTGGTCTCATTTCGTATTTTTCTCCCCCTTCTCTTAATTAGTCCTCACCCTGCTTCTGGGTTCCATTAACACTGGTATTTCTGGTTTAGTTGGAAGACCACTTGTTTCCTTCCTGCTATATAATGATCCCACCTACAGTACCATTCACAGGGGAAAAGAAAAGCATCCAAAGCCCCGTGTTGCTCTGCTGTTGCTCTGGTTTTCTAATAGCTTTGCCTTCACCTATTGCCTTCTACACCCTGTCTCTCTTCATCGTCTTCCTCTCTTTCTTCTCCCCTACACCCTTTTTCTTAAGGTCTTCCTTTCTATGATGCTGTATATCTCTGAACATGTGAATGCAGGATTTTTTCCTGCATAGAGGAATTTTTGGGGCCCCCCCAAAGAGATTTTAGCCAGTGCCATAGGAAAATCACCAGCGCCAAAACATCTTTGACTTCCAGCAGTCAACTCCCCTCTCATCCACAGCCACTTTGTTTTACACATGCGGCTGGTCATGATAAGCCAGCTAAACAGCATTGTTTTGATTGGACCTGAAAGCTCTGCTGTGAAGCTAGCGCTTATGGGATTTCAGCTGTACTGGACTCTCCCGGCGGTTTTAATGGTAGTATTTAATCTCAATTTTAACCTCCAGTGTTAGGCTGTTCTGCCGTACCGGACTCTCCCGATGGTTTTAACGGCAGTAGCCTATTTAATCTCAGTTATACCGCCCTGAGTCAGGCTGGACCGTATTCTTCCGGTGGTTTTAATTGTAGTATTTAATCACAGTTTTAACAACCGGCTGTCCAGCTCTTTAGGACTGTTAAACCGTAACTAGATAGGTTGCAGAACTTTATCAGAGGTGGTAAAGTTAACATATGTGTGGACAATAATCCATTACCATACTGGGATACTGCCATATGAACTGAGCAATTATATTTATAAATAAATAAAAAAAACATAAATATTTGAAAGCCATACAGAATGCCTGGGAGCCTTACTGCATTATATTCCCTTATTCTTTTTTATATTTTGAATTGTCGCTGCCATTGTCTGAATTTTCTGTAAATAAAGACATTGCAATTATAAATCGGTGCACACCAATTCACCAGAATGCAGAAAATGAAGTGTTTAGCGCTCCACATTTATGGAATGTGTGTGCAAGAGAGGGAGAGACTTGATAAAATGTTTTAGAATGAAAATGTGCCCAGAATACGTAGGAAAGTCTGTGAACACTGAGTTCATAACTGCTGGAGCTCTGACCTCTTCATATGAATCACATGATGATACAGCTTCATGCAGCAACCATAGACTGTTGTAGCAACATATATTAACAGTGTGTTACTAAAATAAATATGATTGATTGCTGTAGTTTAAGATAATTTTGCTAAAAACCATGAGAGCAGTGTGTGTCCACACTAGGGTTGTACAATACTCAAAATTTTATCAAAATCACAATAAAACAATTGCAGGAGGCGCAATGTTTGTTAAAAGCCAAATGTGTTTCAGTAAACCATTTTAAATGAAATATTGTCGTGCTGCAGAGATGCCCTGGCCTACACATCATATTTTACCAGACTTTGAAAAACATCTTTCCTTGGTACAGATCCCTACAAAATCATATGATTTTAATATGTTTTTCAATAAAAATAAGAATAATTATGTAAAAATGGTCATTCCCTCCAATATCATAAATCATATCACAATTGCAATATCAGTCAAAATATTTTTTCTAAATTGTTCAGCCCTAGTTCACAATGCATCCTGCGCCCAAGCCTCTCCCCTGGCATTTTGGATAAAGATACCATTTTCTTTCTAACAAACAGACTCAGCAAGTGTTTACTTTGTTTGTGCTTAAACAGGAGCACTTGCTATTTTATGCTGTAATGCAATGCTTCAAATTTACAACCAAATATGACCTAGTGGCACACAGTGTAAAATCCAGTGTCAGAGGTTGGTAGATCTTCTCCATGATGGTCACTTGTTTTCAGTACACCAAAATCTAACAATGATGTGGTTAATGTGTATTGATGTTGACATCTTACGCAATTATTAAGACAATTTAAAGAAGCTGTGGGAGGTAGGACTGTGGATTCTTTCTATGTATAACACAACTACAGTTCTGTAGTTAGTTTCAGCTTGATTGCATTTAATTCATCTTTAGCCACTGAAGTGTTAAATAGCAGCTGGAGAAGGGGAGAAGCCTTTTGTCCTGATGTCCATCCTACTGTCATTCATTATGGCATTTGCTGTCATTAAGGGTATGTTTGATGTTAGGTTTTGCTTTTGAACAATCGTCTATGCTCTCAATACATCCTCATCTTCATCCTTATTCTCCTTATGGCTGCCAGTCTTTGCTCTTTGGTTCTTTGTGCCCTCTGCTAGGGATGGCAAGGTAGTCAAGGATAGAAAGGTCATTTGACTATTAATAGCAGCACTGAGAATAGTCTAGGAAATGCCATTGGTGTAAATTCACAGTCCACCTTCTGCTAAATGATACATTTAAAAATGTAGACAATATGACAGGAGATGTTTTCAATTCAGCTAGAGCCAACAAAGATCATGGGCTTTTGAAACCATTTATGGAGTATATGCACTAACTTACCAATCATACATAAAGACAAGCATCATAATGAGCAAAACAATTAGACAGGCTTGTTGTGATGTAAATTCAGCAGCAGAATGAAACATTGTTTTATCAACTTAGCTACTTCTAATCTCATTCTGTGTACACAGCCAGCTATTTGTTTTAAAACTCACTAAGCAGCACAACAGGTTTTTACTACCATTGCATCATTATTAGTGTGTTCTATCTCGAGCAGCACCTTACAGGTTTATGGAAATGTATGTCAAAGCTGGTACAATAAAATTAGCAGATAACATTATTCTCCAAGAATCGAAACGTGGAGGCTAACCTTTGCTTATATGTGATGTATAAAGACTCGCTAACCTTTACTGCACAAAAGCCATTAAAAGCTTCTGTGATTACTGTACTGTGGAATTAGTGACAGTGAAATATAAGAAGAAAGAGTGGAAATAGGAAATGGCAGATAGGTTGGAGAATCACTGGCTTGCACCAAAATATAATTATAGTCTATCTCTTAGTTGAAACATCAACAAAAGTTCATTTTAACCATACCCACATGACCACTAACTTCCAGTTACCCGCTCCTATGACTCGTTTCTGTAACATGGGTCATTTTGCCAAACACTGGTTAGTAGCCTACTTTGACGTTTAGTTATGAGGATTCTTATGTAAATAAAATTGTATTTTGTTTTTGAGTAAAGTAACAGTGTTGCTCAGATCTGTAACGCATCGGCCCTCTGGCTCATGAGGCTGTGCACACTCGCATGTGCCCACACACACACAAACAAGCAAACAAACAAGCAAACAGTAAAAGTCTTCTCATGTTGGAGAGACATAGAGAGAGAATTTGTCCTCCGAATTCAGTTAACATCCTATCGACTGTACTGTACCCTCCAGCTGAGAGGGACTTGAAATGGAAGCAAATGTAAAAAGAGGCCTGTGTGGTTATATTTTACCATTGAATATCCTACCATACACCTGGGTACCTTTTAAGTGGGTAGAAAGAAGGGGCAGAGAGAGATAGAGACTGTGTTCTATCTGAATATTTAGACAAATTGTATGTTGATGCTTTTGCAACATTGTTATAGTATCTTTCTTGCCAAGCCCAAAAAATTTAATTGAGAGACAGATAATCTATTTTTTCTCTATTTTTGGGACAGCAAGCAGTGCAAACAGCTGCACAAGGTGCAACACAAGCACAGGCAAAGTGGCATTTTCACACCATGCTGTATGAATGCATTCTCCTTCCAGCTGATTAACTGCAGGTCTGTGATCCATCTGCAGTCTCTAATTGGAGTCAGGCGCATTGTCAAGCTGCAATTATGAATGTCAGATCCACTGGCTTAATTTGTGCAACCAGTACCAGACTGTTGCAAAATAACCACACATGCATCTGTGCTCTAGCCCACATCATTTTAGATAGTTTCCTATGCCGTGTAAATCAAATTAAGGGTTAAAGACACATTTTAAACATTCATGCATTTCCATGCACAATTATACGACAATGTTAAACTCCTTTTCACGAAATCCCTTAAGACTGTTTGTTTCTACTAATCCTCTCCTGGTGTTTTCATCCAAAAGCACTGGATTAACACGGTTATCACTGCTTGTATCACCCACACCTATAATGTATGATCATTTTTTTTTTTCTTATACCACTCTGTATCTAATCTATAATTGTTATATGGGGACAAGGCAGCACATTTATAGGCCGTCTCTCATGGAAGGCATTCATGGTGTTACGTTTTGTTTGTACAAATATTCCAAAGCTGTTCGTCCATCTGACAAGCACTTCTGTGAGTCTGCTGGCCTCGGTGCAATGTATACAGCGCTTTTGACTGCGCTTCATGTCCCATGCCTTGATTTATAAAAATGGAGGTTGACAACTAATGTCATCAGATGTTTCTTCTGCCTCTATAAAGTTTCTGTTTGATGAACCTCTCTTAATCCATTTAAAAATACACCCACGCAGTGAACCCTAAGGATGTCAATTTTTAAGATGCCTTAGTTGTAATTACACAGTGTATTCCATCTTCAATGTGGACTGTATTCATATTCTGGTATTTAGCCACGATGCCTTCTAATCATCTTCATCAGGATGGTGTCATGTTCATGCCGTTTGATTTCTCTTGCTGTCCTCGTTCTTTTTTAGTGGAAAGAATGCAAATGAAACCAGGGTCTAACTGAATGGCCGTTTTGTCGTTATCATCGCAAACGGCAAAGAAATTCTGGAAATGCAATTAGCTGCGCTGCCAATGCAATGGTACATGTAATCTTTAAGTCTTTAATTAGATCAGATTACACTTCCCTTTGAATTATGTGATTTGGCATGTTGGAACTTGATGTTTACTCCACGTGATGGCTAGGAGGTGTGTGTGTGTGTGTGTGTGTGTGTGTGTGTGTGTATGTATGCATGCATACTGAGCATCTTTTTTCTACTGTGTTGCCACATGTAAACACATTACGTAATGCATAGCTTCATCAGATGTAGAGAAAGAATAAGGAGAGAGTGACTGAAAAAAATGGAAGGGATGTTTTGGACAGATAAGCTGCTCTGCATTCTTATCTCAGTGCCCAGTGATGTCACATGGAAAACTGTGTGCCTTGCAACACAATGAAAGATAGGACCGTTAGGTCTGTGGTGCATTAAAGTGGAATTGATAAGTCAAGAATTAATAGAAACTGTAATGAGTGATAGCTTTTGAACAATTCCTCTCCTTTTTAAGCAGTCTAAAATGGTCGCGCTTAAGTGATGCAAATGTAGTCAATTATCTGTCTCCAACACACTTTATTTCTTGCTTAAACAAAATGTATACTTGTGACATTTCAAGGCTAAGCCAAAAAATATTGAGCCTTCAAATGTTTTGTTTCCTCTTACCTTTGTCAATCAGATTTCTCCAAGACCTTCAGTGTAAATATATGTAAAACTGATGTCCTACTGCACTGTTACACTGGAGTTTGCAATTTCACATACACATTGACATGTGCAGCTCCTGTTGTTTTGTTTATTTCATTAGACATGATTAACATTTTCTATTGTGATGACATTCATTAGTTTTTCCAACTTGCACACATGCCCCATGTGCCTGAAAGGGTGTTGTGCTTCTTCTGTAACACTTTATTATTTATCTCGAACAATCAACAATGTTGCAAAAGAAAACAAAACCACAAAATAAAACACAACAATCAGAATTTAACAAAAAAAAAAGGATTAATTCAAGAAGGAGCAGGCGGAAGCAAATAGCTTATTTGGTCCTGCCACTATATCACAAACTCATATTATTACAAAGCAAATAGATATGCAAATACAGCATACCATTTTTCAGGTCTTACAATAACTTAGAACAATATACAACAATACCTTTACATTACAATTCCATTTAACAACATATGTATGTACTCAAGATGCAAACAATTACACACAGTGCAGTTTTGTCAGGCCTCAATTAGTTATTGTACATCCTGCAGTGATGCATTTACAAATAACTTGTTTGTTCATCTAAACACAAACACCGGGAAAATGCAATGCATTCACGTGACAGTTCCGACTTTGTGTAGTTGAGGATCCTCAGCCACATTTGGAGGAGCCATTAAATGGGTAGGCCTTGTCGACCTGTTACAGTATAACATATTCAGTTTTAGACTTCAGATCCAGCCCATGAATTAGGACACATCCATACAATATATAAAGTTTGCCTCACATGCAATGTTTGTGTAGTTTCACAATTAGCTTAATGCTTATCTTAAAGCTCTGGGTCATTACTGTAAACTATGGGGTCTTTATTTCAATTTTTCTGAGATCCGATGGGTATTGCTGGTCTTGTATAACAGCTGAACTATCTTTATATGTATACAATATTTGTATAAAGTGTAAGGGGAAAACTGATTTGACATCTCAAGGTCCATGAGTTAATGTCCAAATTTTGAAGCATCTTTTTTAGTGTCACGTTACAGCTGATTTGTGTTTTTTTTCCCTTGATTGGAACAAATTGAATGTTTGGCTAACCAAATAGCAAATAAATAAAATGATTGTACTATAGTTACATTCTTTCTAATAGAATACCATTTTTTACTTCTGGGACAAAGTCTAATGGTAGCTCTTTCTGCCTGTGTTTCATTTGCTCTCCTACTGGAGCGAGAACGAGTGGCCAGTATGTGGACCTGTATTGGAACTGGAGCCATTAATCATGTCATCATATTGTAACATAGGAGGCCAAAGAGCAGTACATGCTTCTAGGCAGTTTCCTGTGTTGTATATGATGGCAGCCTCTGTGAAAGTGAAACACTGGATCGCACACACACACACACACACACACACACACACACACACACACACACACACACATAAATACAGTACATGTATGATAACATATAAGCATATACAGAACCCTGCTCACACACTGCTGTTTTTATGGGTGTCTGGAAGGTAATTATGGCAAATGATGGGCAGTGACCTCCGTTGTGAGTCACATAGCATCGCCTGAAGTAGCTAATGTGGAGAATATTAGAGATTTGTCTACCTAAGATTTAGCCATACAGTTAAATGTATCTATTACTGAAATATCATTGGTTATATAAGACCATTTGTGGGCACTGCTGCAAATCAGTGAGCAGGAATACTTTATGGAAATATTGAATTTGCAGGATTTTTGCATTGAACCTTTTTAGGGATTCACTTCAGTAGTATAGCCAAAAAAGACATTCCCATCTGATTATTTTCTATTTAATACATCACAATTTAATGTATATTGTTATGGACATATAAACTTACATATGTCATGATATAGCAAAATTGCACCGTTGTGACGAAAAGAGAGCTGAGCCAGAAGGCAAAGCTCTCAATCTACTGGTCGGTTTTCGTTCCTACCCTCACCTATGGTCATGAAGGCTGGGTCATGACCGAAAGAACAAGATCCAGGGTACAAGCGGCCGAAATGGGTTTCCTCAGGAGGGTGGCTGGCGTCTCCCTTAGAGATAGGGTGAGAAGCTCAGTCATCCGTGAGGAGCTCAGAGTAGAGCCGCTGCTCCTTCGCGTTGAAAGGAGCCAGTTGAGGTGGTTCGGGCATCTGGCAAGGATGCCCCCTGGGCGCCTCCCTAGAGAGGTGTTCCAGGCACGTCCAGCTGGGAGGAGGCCTCGGGGAGCTGGTTAATGTGGCTCGGGAAAGGGAAGTTTGGGGTCCCCTGCTGGAACTGCTACCCCCGCGACCCGTTACCGGATAAGCGGACGAAGATGGAAGATGGAATGATATAGCAAAATACCAAAACTAATTAGAGTTACAGTGAGTGTTTTTCACCGGGGCCAGCACCAAGCTCATTCTTTGCAGTATTGTTTTTATTGCAGGTTTGGTAAATGCATACCCATCTTGTGTTTTTCCACTTTACAAAACACGCTCAACCAAAAGAGAACTAGAGACTCTGTGAAGGTGCATAACTTTTTATTGTCATACAGAAGGCATGTGTTGGGCACATGAGAGGATGGTAGGGTTTGAAGTTGTACACAAAAAGAGAAATGGGTCTGGCTTTGTACTTGGCCATCTAATTCCTTAATCAGATAAAAAAGGAGGCACTGGAAATCACTATGCAAGTCATTTGTCTAATGTCACAACTAAATGTACCAATTTACAAAATTAGCAACCCCCACTACATGATAATATGCCCCCAAATCAACGGATTTTGTGCATCATGGTCTTAGGACCCAAAGATTGTATTCATCCCTATGATAATAGCCTCAAAGAAGACAAAAAAGAATAGACATGGATCAATGGGCAAAACCAGCAGGGGATCCTCTGGTTCATTTTCCAAGGACAGGCACGCCATACGTACAACACTGTTGCTTGTCAATGCTCTAAAGAAGATAATACAAAATATTTGTCCTTGGTGAGCAGCAAAGGTGCTGTGACCGTCTTTACAGTATCACACGATAAGACTGCAGTGTAGCACATCATATCTCTTTAATGTCTATCACCAAAACAACAGACCCTAGCCAAAGGGCTTTACCGATGCCAGCTGCCTCCCTTGTTAATTTGATTCCACACCTCATCGCCCTGGCCTGTAGCAGTCGGCCACTGAGCTGTCCAGGCATTTTGTCTAGAAATCTGTTTGTGAAGACAAAACGACTTTTGTTGTTCTTTCTTTTCCTCCTCTGTCACAAGGCTGTGTTTGTTGGATCTGGCCAAATGGACTGCAAGTGCTCAAGAACAATACAGTTTTCTCCCAATCACCTTTGTAACTGGGAGGACTGATCAGAGGAGATAGAGATGGAAAATATACAGTAGGGAATGAAGTGAAGGCTCATTGTTGGAGGAGGTAGTCCATTTGATATTAGGATAAAAAAAAACACAGATTCATTTGAAAAGTGGTTAGTGAGACAAATGGATGTATATGCCTCCAAGTGACACCTATAAGGTCAGTGAATGTGGTAAAACACTGAATTCTGAACAAGCGAGTTTACAAAGTGTACTGGTCAAGTGTACATACAACTATGGCTGGGCGATATGGAGAAAATCAGATATCACGATATTCTTGACCAAATACCTCGATATCGATATTGCAGCGATATTCTAGGGTTGACAATTGGTGCTTTAACAAAATATCTTCACACTTAGATTTTAGATAAATAATCATCAGTAATGTGGACATAATGTGTAAGTGGGGTAAAGGCAAATAATAGAACACCTAGAACAGTCTGGTAAGTTCAGAAAAGTACATCACTTTACTGTAATGCAGCCTTTAAAACCAGTGAAAGACAAAACTTATGTCATATCACGATATTACGATATCCAAAATCTAAGACGATATCTAGTCTCACATCACAATATCAATATAATATCGATATATTGCCCAGCCCTACTTACAACAAATACTAAGAAGATCAGCTAAGAATGCAAATTTAAAAAATCTTGAGTCGAAAATGCCATTGTTGACCACCTTTGTGGAGAGAAGTGGTTTTGAGTGAGTGACAGCAAAGATACTCACCTCACCCTCTTTATGCTGGTCATACCTCAGAGCAGAGTATAGATTGGCGAGAACACATGACAATTGCTGGCAATTCTCCTGGCTTCCTCATCTCATGCTCAAGCCGATAGGTGGCTATTTTATCTGCTCTTCTGGCCCCTGAAAGATGAGGAGGTGATGATAAAAAAGGGCAGATCAGGGAGAAAAATTCCCAGAGACAGATAAGAGAATACTGAAGGGTCAGTCTGGGGAAAAAGGGAGCTGTAGAAAGATAACCTAAAGAGGAGGACACAAAGGAGAGCGAAGCAGAGGTGGGGTTAATGTGGGCAGTGTGTGTTGAAGAGCATAGGAACTGTTTAAAGTGAATACCGTCTAAATGGTTATTTCTGTGGGCTGCAGTGTTGTTGACTGATTAGATTGGAGGTGATAATTGTGTGTGCCCATAGCACAGGAGCACAACGAGCATGCACACACATTCACCGTGCAAAATACTGATCCACTTGAGGAGAAAGAAATTAACTAACCTTGTTTCTTTCTCCAATCAACTTCCTGTTTCCTGAATAAAGTTACAGTGTGTTAATTATTGCAGTAATCTGACACAATCTGACTAATAGACAAGTAACAAGACAAGAAAATCTATTAAAACTGTGATAGAAATAAGTGGAACTGGAGCTTTTTTTTTTTTAAAGCCCTTACATGTGTGTAAAAAAAGAAATTGTTAGGAAGTTGGGAGCGCAAGTATAAAATTGACATCACTGCAAGTGATGGATTGGCTCTTAATCCATGCCTCTTATTGGCTCTTACACACAGAAATAGAAGTACCATTGAGTACCTAATGCTTGTCGCAGGAGAGGTACCCTTTTGAAAGACAATTGTGTACCCTTCTCTTTCATTTTGTACTCTCAAATTAGTCAAAAGGTACAGTTCTGACCTCTTAATAAACAATATTGTACTCTTAAGAGGACATGTCAAAAAGTGTACCTGTAAGTACAGAAATGTTCTTGTCTCGAACCTCCATTTTTGTGTGTGTATCCTTTGTGACTTTTTTCAATGTGTTTTATGTTTTGTGGACTTCCATTTAATGGAATACAAACTTCTATAGTGGTTTAAAAGCTTTGAAGGTCAGATTTGATTGACTTTGGGTATGGTGGGTCTAAGCAGCATGTTGCTTGTAAGGGAAAAGGACCAATGTCATGAGCTCCCCATGAAGGCCATCTGGATCATAATGAGCTAGTGCTACTGGACTTACTGTCATTACCATCATGGCTGATATTCATCACAATTACCATGCAAGATGTTGTCCTCCATCATCAACATCATATTGTTATCTTCCTTCTTCTCTTTTAAATGTTGAATATGAATATGCTTTAACAACATAGTGGGCATTGCATGCATGGTCTCCTTATTCCATGCTTCTTTGTTTGTTCTTTCTTGCCTTTATTCTTTCTTTTCTTTTGTTTATTCCCATAATTACATGTTTTTTTTTTTTTTAAATGTAAGCAAATTAATGGTGTTAGATTGCTGCTAGACGGCCCCGTTAATACAGGAGCGTGCCTCCCTTTGTGTGCAGCAAGCAGGAGAGCCAACAGTTTTTTGACTGCAGTGAAAATGTTGTTTTTGAGACTCACATTAATCATACATTACAGAAACGTGCGATGACTAATAAAAAAGCGCTGCCTACAGAGGCATAGTATTCTCCGCTTGACCGGTATGTGTGTAATATGTTCGGATTTTCAGGTAAATTTTATTAACCTAAATATATAAGGTTATTGTCTTACCCGCCTTTGCCAGACACGCAAACCTTCAGAGAGCCGGGGATAAGAGCAGGCGGGCAGCTGTCAGATCTGTGGAGAGCATCGGGAAAAAATCACAGAGCCATCACCGACAGTATGAACACAACATCCAAAACACAAGACTCACTCGCGGTGGTTTCTGTGACATGAGAAATACTCTCAAAATACTAATGTTTTAAAATACAATAACTGCCAAAATACACAGAGCTACCGATAGGACCGTAGCCTCACCTAGTGGTAAAGTCACGCCATGTCACCACTGCTTGGGTCACACGAGTTGGAAACATTCTACGCAGCCACCACTGAAATCTAATTAAACAGAATAGCCATGCAAAAAAAGCAAGGAAAAAATAGCTTTCCAGCATTCAAATGTTAATGTGTAATTTTAATGTCAATGTTATGAATGAAGATTCAAACTATTCGGTACAGCGCTTAATCAGTGTGATATTATTTGTTTTTAGAGTGTGAAGTGTGGAGTGCTTTTGTCCCATTTCTACTTCTTTCTGTATTCCTTCCAATGTTCCTTCCTTCCTTCATTTCTATTCCATTTAAATAGGATATTTGGTCTCTGGTTCTAAACGTGTAGCTTCTGGGGTGAATGAGTCATGCCTCAATACAGCAGCAGGCTAATCTCTTCTCTCTCTGCAGGCAATGTTACATGCTCGGTGTTGCATCTGTGTGTTAATGTGTAGCCATGCACACGTTACAAACATATTGCTTATTGTGTGTACCATTTAGTCTGCTTGCGAGCGAGAGAAAAAGTGAGAGAGTCGTTGGAAAATGTTTGAAAAGGATGCACGCCTCCAAGTGTAAACAAGCGATTGGTGTAGGTGTACGTGTGTGAACACAAGGGTGAATGCAACGATGCCTGCAAGGAGAGGAGGAGAGAAAGGGTGGAGAGAGAGCAGCGTTGCAGAGTTGGGCTGATTTATCTTCCCACATTGTGACTCACCGTTTGTCAACCATACAGTTTACATTTAAAAGCAGCTGCTAAAAGACCCAAAGAAAGAGATAGAAAGAGAATGGGAGGGGGGGGATAGGAGAGGAGACAGAAAGAAGAGGGAGTGAGAGCAAAGCACAGAAAAAGACAGTTTGGATTACAGAGGAGAATGTAAGTAAGGGCATCAACTTTTGTCCTGCTGTAGTCTGCTTAAAAACAAAGCCTACAAAAACAATGTATAATACTGTATAATAAGCACTGTAAAATAAAATTATAAAGCATGTTTTTTTAATTGCGTGTGAGGAGTATGTGGTAGTTTGTGTCTAATGCAGAACGTATTCAGTCTTTGGAATCCATAAGGTTGAATGTGCTGGCTTGATGGCTTGTTGGAGCATCCTGATTTCAGTGTGTGTAAATCCATTGTGTGAAGATGAACTAAATTCATTAATATAAAGTCTTTCCACATCAAGCTTTATGAGGTTGTGAAAATCCCTGATAGGCTGTCAATGTCACATGATGCTCTTTTGGATGTCATTTTTTGAAGAACATGTTCACACAGCATCAACATCAGATGTAGATCCAAGAGCAGTGTAAGGACTACACAGATAGCATAACATAACCTTATTAGACATGGTTGTTTGGCGATTGTGTGTGGGAGGACTGCAATGTTTGGGCGACTGCCTTAAGCAATCACCATTGCGTGAGCCAAGTAATAATGTGTCACTATTGGAAATGTGTACAGTAAATACCTGGCAAACATTACACTTGTGTTGTTGTAGTATGGTTTGTAAAATCTCAGTGCAAGGATGGTTTAAGCTGTATGTGTTTAACATGTATGTTTCTAGATGATTCCCTGTGTATCAATGTGTTTGTATGTGAGCAGTAATAGAGGAGTTGTGTGTGAGTGGTCATGGTTTTGAATAGTAAAATCATGTTTTTCTATGACTAGCTGCTGTGTATTCTATTCTATGTGTCAGTCACCACAGTACATTGACACAATTATGTACTTCTGTTCACACGTGCCTGATGACTCCTTCATTTCCCTCCACTCAGTGTCTCACATCTGACTCTTAAAAGCATTTGATGAGGACCACAGAACAATTAATGTCACCAAACAGAAATGCATTTTGGAGCATTTTCTCCGATGACAGGCCAATTATTACGGCTCTCAGGGTGTTCAATCCTACTGCCTTTTAGAGTCGATCCATTTACCTCACACTGACAGCGTTATTTAGCTTATTTAGGTATATAACGTGATTCTTTCTTTTGGCATGATTAAACTGAGGGCCACACAAAGGAAGCAGTCTGGCCACTAAGCTGAGAGATGAGAGCAGGTGTTGTGATACAGACCCAGGTACAGATTTAAAGATGAGTCAGAGGTTTATTAATAGACCTTCTTGAGATACACAAGACAACAACAAACCCTACAGTGGCTGATAGACTAAACCTAACCAAATACACAGTCACTAGCTGATAGACTAAACCTAACCAAATACATAGTCACTAGCTGATAGACTAAACCTAACCAAATACACAGTCACTAGCTGATAGACTAAACCTAACCAAATACATAGTCACTAGCTGATAGACTAAACCTAACCAAATACACAGTCACTAGATTTCCAGCACAGAAAAAAACCAGCTGTGAAGAAACTAGATTAACTCAATCAGGAGAGACTTCGTTTGCAGATATGCAAAATATTTATTGTACAACTGCATGATAAAATGTACAGTCTTTTGGAGATTAGACTCCATCAAAATAATAATATTTTTAAAGGGGTAGAAAATAGGAACATAACCCCCCGATGGAGTCTAGACACTGGTGACAGCGGAGAAGGAGACCGGAGACCAGACCGACGAGGCAACAGAGCGGTCAGCCGGAAGAATTCAATTAATTCAATTTATATTATCAAATCATAACAAGAGTTATATCGAGACACTTTACAGATAGAGTAGGTGTAGATCACGCTCTATAATTATAAAGTCCCAACAATTCTAGTAATCCCCCCAAGAGCAAGCATTTAGTGTGACAGTGGCGAGGAAAACTCCCTTTAAGGAAGAAACCTCGGCCAGACCCAGGCTCTTGGAAGGCGGTGTCTGACGGTTCCAGTTGGGGATGTGATGAACAGTGGCAAAAATAGTCACAATAAAGATAATGGAACAGTGACTAGGAAATGGTAGTCGTAGTAGTTCATATCATAGCAGGGCACTGCAGGCGTTACAGTAAGCAGCGTGGCACGGCAGGGCAAGGCTGGACGTAGCAGGGTCAGCAGGACGCAGCAGGGCACCGTAAAGCGTAGCAGGGTGCAGTGAAGCAGGACCACAGCGACGGCTGCAGCCAAGATCTTGGTGCCATCCTAACCCAACGAAATATACTGGGAAAAGAAACATAAGGACTCCGGGGAGTAAACTCCCCAGATCTAGGTTAGTAACAAGCATTTCTGGATCTCCTCACTCCCTAACTATACGCTTTGTCAAAGAGGAGGGTTTACAGTTTATTCTTAAATGTGGTGACAGTGTCTGCCCCCCCGAACCCAGACTGGGAGCTGGTTCCACGGGAGAGGAGCCTGGTACTGTAGCTGAAGGCTCTGGCTCCCATCCTACTTTAGAGACTCTAGGAACCACGAGTAACTCAGAATTTTGCGAGCGTAGTGCTCTAGCGGGACAATAGGTACAAAGAGCTCTTCTAGATATGATACGCTAGACCATATGGAGCGTTGTAGGTCAGGAGAAGGATTTTAAATTCAAAGAAACACGATGACCGGAGGCGGCAGGGGAGGTGGAGGGTTGAGCGCTTTGCCTGAAACGACAGCTGACAGCACGAGGAGAACAGATTTAAAGCAGAGCTGTAATGCTGTGATTGGCCCTTGAATTTCATGGCCATGTCTGATTGGTTTAACTGAAAGTATTGCTTCTAACAGCTGACTTGATTTAAGAAGAAAGAGTAGTGAATGGTTTAATGACGTCTTCCTGAAGGAATTTACGCTGAGCTTCATAACTGCTTTTATGCTCATAGACATTGCTCATGGTATGACTAAACTGTACACAAACAACAAGAGACAGGTGTGTGCGCAATTCAGGGAAACAAAGACAGTTTATATACATAATTTCACCGAAGAAAATGACATCTGATTGGACAAGCTCAGTCACTTGTTGGAAGAGCTCAGTTGGCTGAGCTCCTTCACCAGGCGACAAGCATTACTAACAGCATGAGCTGCGGTGAGTGCCACAGACAGCATTTCCACTGCTGTTAGCAATCCTGACAAGTGCAAAGACACTGCAGATTCTGAGCGATACTCAGCGCTGGAGCAAGACAGGAGTTTTGACACTTCAAGTAATTATCAATATGCATTGACATAGGCTTGGCTCATCAGTGAACCAATTACAGGGAGATTGAAACCCAGAGAGGACAAGCCATTTGGAAGGAATGGAGGAATACACTTGTGTATTCAGAGGCCATTATGCTTATCAAGATTTCATATTGTTACTCTAGGGTAGAAGCATAGTAGGTCCAATTTTGATGGAAGACACTTCTCTGGATATGGAAAAAAATCAAAAGATGTTGTGGACCATTTTCATGAAAAAGGGAAATCATAATAGGGTTGCATATTTTATGTTCCTAAATAAATTTGGTGACAGATTTTTGGTCAGTTTGGAGATACAAGTTGAGTATCTCAACATCAGCGAACCCTATCACTACGGTATGATATCCTCTCCACGTAATGGATTTGTAGAATTGGATTGCAGACATTCATGGTTTTAAGAGAATGGATCCTAATGACTTGTTGATCCCTGGACTTTTCATCTAGCGCCACCACAGGTCATTGTTTTCAAACCTCCATTGAAATATCTTACCATCTTCGAAATGGATTACTTATAATAAAAAAAAAAACAGGCTAGAACCGTCCGATGCACAGACCATGGTATAATGGCCCATGTTTGCACATTTCAGCTTTCTTTTTCTCTATACCCTTCTTATGATCTTCTACAGTATATCTTCATTTTCATCTATTTTTTTCACTCTCTTTTTTTTTTGCCACAACCTCTACCATTTCTTTCTTCTTCCCAACTACCTTCATTTAATTATTTTTTACGATAGCCCTCATTATCTTCCCCTCTCCTACTCCTTCTGTTACTGCTGTTTCTATTTCTCCACATAATGTCTCTGCCTAGACGAGGAGGCATTGGGGTAGGCAAAAGAGGCAGGCTGGGCTATGGGTCGTAATGATGGTGCTGGCTTCTATAAAAAGCCTGCAGGCAGCTGAATCGATATCTCCTGTTGTCAAATTGTACCTTACCCAGAAAGAGCGACTGAGGATCCTGAGTTTCTGCTGGCTACTGCTTCTGGGCTTTGCGTGTGTGTGTGTGTGTGTGTGTCTTGAATCTGTGTGATTTTTGAGTGCGAGTGCATGTACCCTGGCAGGCTTGGCCACAGCAGGACCTTGTATTAACTGCTATTACCACCACATTGTTCTTGGGGAGAGGGGAGTAACATAAAAATAGATGAAGAATATTAGGAGTCAATTTGTGAATTGAATCCTAGGATGGTGAAGGAATTACCCGCCCTACTCTGCCTCTGATTAGCTAGTACTTGTTGCCTTGATTGGTTGAATTGGTTAGGTTTAGGCATGAGAAGTTTAGTTTAGGGTAAGGATTGGATTTAGGCATTCAGTGTCTTCACAAATGTAGCCGAACCAACATATATTTGTGTTTGAGTAAGTGTTAGATACACAATATAGATAAAATCTACACAGAATTTCTCTTGGCTCATTTGCTGCTTCACAGTGATTGATGTGGACCGACATGTATCCAAAGTCAAACTGTGCTGAAACTCTGAAATCGTCTGAAGGCTTTTCATTTCATCACCTGTTGTGTTTGCGTTGCTCAGCAGGTGCAAACGTCTGCATCTGACCATTAATATTACATTAGCACACTGAATCCTCATTGGCTGTTCTCTCCTTTACTGGGCAAAATCACAGATGTGCAAATATTCATCTAATTAGAAGTCTTGACCCTAATTATGTTTTCACTAAAAAGTCAGTTGATTTTGCCTTTAAAGAATCATAGAGATGCTAGTTGCTATCTTTTTGAATGCAGGCTATTGGGTTGTAAAAAGCCATAACTGATGCTCTCTGAAAGAATAAATTGTTGGATTGTGTGACAATATGGAATAAGTGATTTGGTTAAACAATCATTAACTGTTGAGTCATTAGTGAAATGAGGACATATGGAAATCTGATGAACAGGAACAGCATACAACTGTACTTGTTTTTGTTATCAAAGCTGAATGTGCCTCAGTACAAGTACCTGGTTCTGTAGATCCTTCGTGGTTCCTGTACAGAAAACTATAAAACTTACCAAAATCTAGACTTGTCTACATGGGGCACACTGATGAGCTACACACCAATCACGTTTGAATTATTCATACATCCCAACTACTTATGGCATGTTGAAAGAAAATTACACTAACACAAACTTTATGGGATCTCACAAAATCATGTCACTTTTTATCCCGTCAAACACACCAGTGTGCATAGCCAAAGTGTTTCCTTTGTTACTTTTGGAGTTACCAAAGCCAAACATTCAAATTCCACTCATAGAGGCTTTAATCATTCTTAGTTCAAAAAGTGCCACTTTTTACACTGTTATTTTTAGGACCGATTTACCCCAGGCATATCTGGACTCTCTCTCTCTCTCTCTCTCTCTCTCTCTCTCTCTCTCTCTCTCTCTCTCTCTCTCTCTCTCTCTCCCCTCTCTCTCTCTCTCTCTCTCTCCCTCTCTCTCTCTCTCTCTCTTCTCTCTCTCTCTCTCTCTCTCTCTCTCTCTCTCTCTCTCTCTCTCTCTCTCTCTCTCTCTCTCTCTCTCAGTCTGGGGCATTTGCAGTCGTTTTCTGTGACCTGTAAGAGTTTCTATACCGCAGACATGTTTCCAGCTTCTGGAGGACCAATTTTATTTCCTCAAAGCAGGTTATCTGCAGGTTAATTACTGACTGAGCTGCTCTTTAAGATGCAGCCAAGAGTGTACAAATGGTGTGCAGCCCGTGTGTGTGTGTGTGTGTGTGTGTGTGTGTGTGTGTAATTGCTTATACACAGTATTGTTGGCAGTGTTGTTTAGCAGTGGCCCATGCATTGCCACACTACTGGCTTCTGATGTTGTTGTTTTTTTAATTTTACCATTTTAATGCTAAATACCATATGTCAGGTATTCAGGTAGTACCCAGATTGCTGTTCTTGTCAGAGTGAAATAATAATGATAGTAATAACAATATAGTTGAATGAAAGTAACTAGGACTACAGTTGAAAATTAGCTGACTGGCTAACGCTGGCGCTAAACTACTAAATTTGTCTTCTGGTTGTGGCAACAGCCACATGCCGAGAGTCAAAAACAAACACACCTTCGCCGTTCTGTGTGTGTGTCGTGTTAGGTCACGGTAGTTTCCTGCGGCGTCGCTATGACGCCACGCTCACCTCAGGCATGAGGCGGTACTAAATGTGCAATGGAAAATGGAGGACGGGGCACCGCGGCCGAGCCGAGTAGAGTAGAGCTGGTACTAGCAGTGGGGAAGCGCCACTAGAGTTGAATTTTGGGGAAAATACTCAATATTAATGATTAATAAATGAAATGTAGTAAATATACTTAAGCATTCAACTGCTTTTGAAAATATTAGACCAGTCAAGGTTCAAGGTCTAATTCAAGTTATGGTACAGTTAGTGAAATATTGAATAACCCCAAGTTTAATAAATGAAATAAAAGTAAATTATGGTTGGTTTATACCAAAGGCACATGAGAACAAGTAGTTTTCAATAATAACATTTAATTCAACATTCTTTTCTATTTTTATTTTATATAATCACCAAACAACAGGCTTGGGCGATGCAAATCAGCTAAAACCTTTAATTGAATGCAGATTGTGGCCTGTGTCTCCTTGGACTGGAAAATTGGGTAGGCAAAGAGCAGATGTGCTTCAGCATTGTAATCGCAATGATGTGAAACAGTCAAACAGCCAATTTAATGCACATATCTTTAAATTATGACAGCTGGAGCAAGACAGATGCCTTCTCTCTCTGCTCTGATTACATCAGAGGATTGCAGTGAGTGTGTCAGTCTGTGTGTGTTAAAAAACGTATTCACAGGGTGATCTTTGCACTAGGTGTTTTGCTGTGATATATTCATTTATTACATGACTTGGTTGAATACTTGGTTCTGATTGCCCAATCACAGCATTCTGCGGTCTGCTATTTCTGTATAACAGACCGTTAATAAGTATAACAGGCCGTTGCCATGGACAGAGTTGTGATCATAGACTCTGGCTGACCAGTTTTAAATCAATGAAATAGTTTTTAAATCAATACTTGTGTATTTAAACTACTTATATGAGCAGTCTGGATTGTTAATTTTGTAGACATTCAAACATTGTTTAAGGAAATCCTTTTTTTCCCCTTGTTTGGTACTTTATCGTCTTTATTCAGTTCTTATTTCAAATATTTTTCTTGCTGTATACTTTTGGATGTCACACTTTCCTATATGCCCTTTTATTGTGCTCTCTCTGTCACTGATGACTGGCAGTATGAATGTGTGTGTGTATAGTCTATGTGTCGATAGGGTTGGGTACCGAAACCCGGTTCCACTATTGAACCGGTTCCTACGCAAACGGTAGTATTCGGACCGGATTAGAACGCAAATTTCGGTTCCTCATTTCGGTTCCGACTGAAATATTTTCCCTCTGTCGCTCCGGACAGCGGCAGACTCTTTTTTTCTTTCTCCCTTTTCTGCCGAGTGCCGCACGTGCCCGCTCGCAGTGTTAAGCGCGTGTCCGCGCTATTCTCGGACATGCACTCTACAATCACTGCAGCTTTTTGTACACGCTCCGAAACGGACATAAAAATATCACACTTTCTCTGTAGTCTACCGTTAGCTAGCTACCGTTAATGTAGGCTACTTTTAAAATGGCATTTTTTCCCTCTGGGCTCACCAAAACGGACGTAAAGGCATATTAACCAGTCACTGCACGTGATCACTAGTAAACATATTACCCTTGCTCTGCTAGTCTATCGTTCAGGACAAGACCCTGGAGCCTGGTGGTTGGGGAGGCGGGACAGCCTCCCCAAATTGTCTGCCCTTTCAAACTCATACCTGTGTGTACAGGCCACTTGGACACCATCTGAGAGGTTTCCCCTGTGCAGGACATGCCATTAGTCAGGAGATAAGGCAAATATGGTCATTTTTCTGCAAAAGAACTGCTAAAGTTTGAAGCTGGTTGGCATACCAACTCAACAACATTTATTTTGTTGTTACTTGTTAATAGTGTAACTGTTATTTGCTAAATTATTGTAGCTATGTGTTAGGTGACTTAAGTTTACTTATTATATATTTAAGTACTTTAAAACGCTAATATATTGTTCATTTTAAATAATTTTCAATTTAAAAAAAACTCCATAAAAAAAGCCTTTCTTTTATGTCATTTTTCAGTTTTTCAAGAATCGGTTAGGAATCAGAATCGTTTTAAAAGTACTGGTTCGGCATCGGAATCGTAAAAATCCAAACGGTACCCAACCCTATGTGTCGGTGGACTGTAGAAACTAAATTGCCCTTCGGGGATAAATAATGCTATCTGTATCAGTAGGAAAAAAGCTTTTCTCAGTAGCGAGTACAGCTTGACACCCCAGCAGTCAAAACAAAAGTAAAAGACGCTTCCATGCTACAGTAAGCACTCTTTCCTACGACTCAAAAAGAAACGTTTGGGGGTTACCCGTATGTCAGTATGTGAGACTATGAGTCCAAAGTTGGCTGACTGACTGTTGCTAACCTTTGCTTGGCACCTTGTATTATCTTTGGACAAGCTACAATTTCTCACAATCATGGCCAGCTAAAAGTGAGAGAACTGTGCATGGCAGTTTGATGTAATAGTAGTACTAGTTACAGCTTATATTTTTATTATTTTAATACGTTACAAGGCTAGCTAACTCGTATTGTTTTGTTAAGGCAGTTAAAGCATGTTAAATGCTTACATTAGCTTGTTTTATTTTTTGGTTATTAAACTACAGTACCAGTCACAAGTATGGACACACTTTCTTATTCAAGTGAATGGGAAAGTGTGTCCAAACTAGGCCTGCACGATATTGGCAAAAACTGACATTGCGATATTTTTTGTCCTGCGATATGAAAAAAGACGATTTTGAGATGAAATAAATAGCTCTATTTGGAAATAATAAATCCTTCTTGACTAATGGGGTGATTTTGTAGGGGAGTGCATCTACATAGAAAATAAAAATGAAAAAGTAACTTTTCTTATGTGAACCATTCTTTGTTGAACTTGAAACTAATGCTTTACAAACACCAAAGCAAGTAAGCTCTTGGACTGCTCTTCTTAAGTGATTTTGAAAAGGGAAATTAGGTAGAAATACACTGATTGACTGATATGACACCATTGTATTCATATAATACTATCAATCCAGGCTAAAGTGAATGATATTAATAATGCATGCATGTTGCTTCCTCTATATTTTAGGTTGTGGTCGACTAGCGAGGCCTGCTTTGGTTGTTTGATAAATTGATCAACATTGATTGTGATTGGTGGTTGGCTGTGCATGCAGAGCTGCATGTCACGCACTATCAACAAACTGTGGTGTATCCAAGAACACAGTGTAAATTACGTTATATCAGACACAGACTTCCGTTGTAGATTAAGGTTATGTTTCCAGCGTCGTGGCTCTGAACCGTAACATTAGTTGGGACAGACGCCTTGTTTCTTTAGGCTAACTTTATTAGCTTTATCCTGGCGTGTAGCAGCTTTCTGCAGTGAAAAATGTGATTACGTTGCATTAATCAGGTGACTCTGGAAATTCAAATACAGACCGTCATGGCGGCTTGTTCGGAGTACGATCTCATATTGTACTAAAATAGTTCACTGAAACATGTTTCTGACATGAGAAATAGGAAACAACATGAGAAACATTTTAAGCGAGAAATAGGCCATGCAGTTGCTGAATCTGTCTTCATTTCAGATCAACAAAGGTCAGTTTAAAAGATTTTCGTCATTTTGAGAGACTCTAATCACGCTCATTCCGCTCCCCGTTTCCGGGTTAGCACTCTACCAATCAGATGGGTCATTTGAGTTCGACTGCCGGCAGTGCACGACCCACCGATTATACATGTCAAATCGACCAAAATGAAGGCCGACGGTCTCTAGGACGGACGACGGCACGGAACACACCGAACAGACTCGAGTCACTGACCTCACCAGACTGTCCAACGGCCGATTATCGGCTCGGTGTGTAGTAGGCTTAAAAGGAGAAAGATGAAAGTTTACTTTTCAATCAAGCAGCAAAAAAAGTTTTAGGGCTCTATTTTAACGATCTAAGCGCACGACGTGAAGCGCATGGTGGAGGCGTGTTTAGGGCGTGTCCAAATCCACTTTTGCTAGTTTTTTTTAAGATTATTACAGATGAAGACATGTAAGGGGAGAGAAAGGGGGAATGATGTGCAGCAAAGCGCCGCTGGTCGGAGTTTAACCCGCGGCCGCTGCGTCGAGGAGTAAACCTCTATACATGTGCGCCTGCTCTACAAACTGAGCTAAACCGGCCACCACTTTTGCTAGTTTGACAGCTGAAAAAAGGGTCCATGCCCCGGCGCATGGTTCAAAAGGGTTGTAGTTAGTGTCGTCATTAATTCATAGGTGTGTTTTGGGTGTCATCTCCCATTCCCTTTAAAAGCCAGGCACTTTTGGACCTTGGTGCATTGCTATTATGATGGCAGATTTTTACCATAATATTTTGTATTTGTAATCTTTTGCATGTTTGTGTGCTTCTGCACTTCCCTGTGCTGTGTATAAACCTCAGCACATTTTACTTATTTGCTGTTAAAATAACAATGAAATGCTGCGCTACTGACTTCATACCAGGTTTTTGTTGGTCAATGGCACGATCACTTCCCACTGCCTCAAGATAGCAATACGCCAAGAATTCACCTGAACACACCTCCCTGTAAGACCAGCACGCCCATGGGCGCGCAGATGGGCGCAGGTGCATTTGCTATTTATGAACCAAAATATTGTGCAGCCCTAGTCCAAACCATTAACTGGTACTGTATATTCTAATGAATATTTTGTTTTCATTAGGCTTCAGTAATAGGATTGTCAAACTGGCAGCGTTATCAAATTATATATCATGATAAATATTGATATTCATCAAAATGGAAAAACAATCGTCAGCATATTTTTTTCATCATCCTGCCCTAACATTCAGTGTGAGCAGGTAATTCTGTGTATTTAAAAAATATATATAGATTAGGTTAGTAAGCAGGTTAGTAAGTCATGTCAACAGCATCACCTGCATGTAAGAGATAAAGGCTCTTTCACTATGAGACTGGTGGATCTGTCAGACAACTCCGCTGGTAAGAAAACATTATATAGGGCAAATATACAGAGCTGTATACAGTATACGTACCAACACAATCAGCCAGCCACCCACACAAATACAAACATGCACACATGCACGTGTGCACGCACACACGCACACACTCACACACTCACACACACAAACCTTATTCTGTATCCACTCTGCTGTGAGATGTTTATACTCAAATCTAAAGTACCCAGCTGTGTTCCACCTGCTCCACCAGCATTATTAAACACGCACAAAACAGTTATTATACCCCCCTTCACACACGTACACACACAGACAGAGGGAGAGGAAAAAAACCCTCAATGGAGGCAGGAGGAGATTAATTGTGATTCATACAGGATGAAGGCGAGATCGTGAGTGTTGATGGGGCTGGGATAGAAAAGGGATAAATGGATAGCAGTTCAATTCGATTGAGAAGGGAAGGTCCACATTGGGATCAATTGAAAAGAAAACCACTGTGGTGTAATTTTGAAGAATTGCATAGCTTTAATCAAGATTAAATTTAAATGTCAGCATTTTGAACGACAACCCAACCAAGAATATTAAAACCACTGCTTGAAGAAAAACACGATAGCATCTGTAATGCCGTCCAGGGGTTTCTGTAGTGTTTTGAAGCCTGGATTTGGGTGTACCGCAAGCTTGGAGCCAGAATAAACTAATTTGGGATAATTTTAGGGCACCTAGCTGGGCTTAAACAGATATACAGAAAATACACACACACACACCACGAACACTGTTCACATGGTAGATGTTCATCACATGCTCCATGTGTTATTACACTAATCGAGGTGTTAAGCCCAGTTCAGACCAAAGATTTGCGACGGGACTATTTAAACCTTGAGGTTTAAGGCTTTTTTGTAGCTGGATATCATTTGTAGCATCTTAAAATATGAATGAGGATAGTGATAGTGAGATACTTGCTACAGTTGCATTTCTATTTCTGATTCACTGCTTTGTTCTAAAGCCACTCTCTCACTTCAGTGACTCTCTAGCTTGCTCGACCATATACCGCGCTCGCGGGCACTCGTTGAGCCTTTGTCCAAAACTGCCATTTCAACTAGTTGACAGTATGTAACTGACTGTTGAAACTGGTGACCTCGCTCACGTTTATGTTAATGTTAATGTTAACCAGCCACTGTCGACTTGACAAGCTGAGCCAAAGGCGCCACCACCAGCTGGCTTGAATCAAGCTGAGACGGGCCAGTTCAGACCACTGCAACTTTTCCCTGCAACGTTCTAAAACGGTTTTGTCTCGTTACAAATCTTTGGTCTGAACTGGGCTTTAAAGGCTGAACACACTTTGCTAGCCATTATATCACATCACATATCCATAAGGTGGTTTGACATAAAATATGAGATTTATTTACATACCCTACCCTATTCCAGTGTCTCTCCTCCATCCACTTTGTTTTTAAAACAACCTCCTGTTGTGTGGAGGTGACAGAACAGGACGGAAATACCAGGTGACTGCAGAGAAGTCTGGGATTCAGCTGTCAGTGATTGAAAGGAAACCAGACACTGCAGGTTTACACATGACTGTCTACATGGTTCAGCCACAAAGACAGGGCATTGTTGGTCATGTGTCTTTGGTAGTGTGATCTCATGTTATAACTGTCCCAAGCTTAACATCTATCTCTACTTGCCGTTTCTACCACTCTCTTTAATATGTCAAATGTGACCGGCATGTCGTTGACTCATTTAATCTGATCCAGTTAGTGCCACCACAGTAATTTTTTGTATTCACTTAGTCATAGTTATCAATGTCATCACATATTCTTAGCTTTTATATGCTTAAGGAATAAGTCCCATATGGTCTAAGCGCTCAGGATTCCTAGTTTTCACTCAGGCACCCTGGGTTCAACTCCCAGTATGGGAATCAACATTAAAATAAGATGAATTATAAGGATTGATTCAGGCTGGCAAAAGTTGTGAGAGGTTCCCCTGTCTGCTAGAGAATTATTAAAAATGGGAGATGCCGGAGTGGATATTTTTCAGGGGTCCCTGATTTCAGACAGAGGTAAACAAAAGCAGGCTTCTCATTTCTTTCTCTAAATTGACAGCTGTCCTGTTAGATATTATTAGCAACTAATGAAGCTAACCTTAGCTTGGTCTCCAGCTGACTTTTTATGTTTCAAGCTGAAAAAATGTTGAGAAACGAGAACTCCTTAAAGGGGGTCTTAAATAGGCACTTGTTGGCTACACACATTTTTTATTTTATTGTGCTAAAAGACTGAGCCTTATGCTACATGTCCGAGACAAAAAGTCAGCATCCTAACCAGTTGATGATCCATGTGGAAGATATGGAAATAGACAAACAGCATTGTTCATGAGCTGGTTAGTCTTAGTATTAGACGTACAGTGGGGCAAAAAAGTATTTAGTCAGCCACCAATTGTGCAAGTTCTCCCACTTAAAAAGATGAGAGAGGCCTGTAATTTCCATCATAGGTACACTTCAACTATGAGAGACAAAATGAGAAGAAAAAAAATCCAGAAAATCACATTGTAGGATTTTTAATGAATTTATTGGTAAATTCCTCGGTAAAATAAGTATTTGGTCTAACTTCTTCTTTAAGAGGCTCCTCTGTCCTCCACTCGTTACCTGTATTAATGGCACCTGTTTGAACTTGTTATCAGTATAAAAGACACCTGTCCACAACCTCAAACAGTCACACTCCAAACTCCACTATGGCCAAGACCAAAGAGCTGTCAAAGGACACCAGAAACAAAATTGTAGACCTGCACCAGGCTGGGAAGACTGAATCTGCAATAGGTAAGCAGCTTGGTGTGAAGAAGTCAACTGTGGGAGCAATTATAAGAAAATGGAAGACATACAAGATCACTGATAATCTCCCTCGATCCGGCGCTCCACACAAGATCTCACAACGTGGGGTCAAAATGATCACAAGAACGGTGAGCAAAAATCCCAGAACCACACGGGGGGACCTAGTGAATGACCTGCAGAGAGCTGGGACCAAAGTAACAAAGGCTACCATCATTAGCACACTACGCCACCAGGTACTCAAATCCTGCAGTGCCAGACGTGTCCCCCTGCTTAAGCCAGTACATGTCCAGGCCCGTCTGAGGTTTGCTAGAGAGCATTTGGATGATCCAGAAGAGGATTGGGAGAATGGCATATGGTCAGATGAAACCAAAATAGAACTTTTTGGTAAAAACTCAACTCGTCGTGTTTGGAGGAGAAAGAATGCTGAGTTGCATCCAAAGAACACTATACCTACTGTGAAGCATGGGGGTGGAACCATCATGCTTTGGGGCTCTTTTTCTGCAAAGGGACCAGGACGACTGATAAAGGAAAGAATGAATGTGGCCATGTATGGTGAGATTTTTAGTGAAAACCTCCTTCCATCAGCAAGGGCATTGAAGATGAAATGTGGCTGGGTCTTTCAGCATGACAATGATCCCAAACACACCGCCCAGGCAACGAAGGAGTGGCTTCGTAAGAAGCATTTCAAGGTCCTGGAGTGGCCTAGCCAGTCTCCAGATCTCAACCCCATAGAAAATCTTTGGAGGGAGTTGAAAGTCCGTGTTGCCCAGCGACAGCCCCAAAACATCACTGCTCTAGAGAAGATCTGCATGGAGGAATGGGCCAAAATACCAGCAACAGTGTGTGAAAACCTTGTGAAGACTTACAGAACACGTTTGACCTCTGTCATTGCCAACAAAGGGTATATCACAAAGTATTGAGATGAACTTTTATTATTGACCAAATACTTATTTTCCACCATAATTTACCAATAAATTAATTAAAAGTCCTACAATGTGATTTTATGGATTATGTTTCTCATTTTGTCTCTCATAGTTGAAATGTACCTATGATGAAAATTACAGGCCTCTCTCATCTTTTTAAGTGGGAGAACTTGCACAATTGGTGGCTGACTAAATACTTTTTTCCCACTGTATAATAAGGCCTGTTATTTTATTATATATATGCTTACATACTTAGACAAGCAAGACGTTACAAGAGTAAATGTCTTTTTCGGATAAGGATTTACCAGTGTGTTTGGCAAACGTGTGTTTGGCAAACGTATGTTTTCTGTGCTTGTTGCAGTTGCAAAACAAACAAAACACAGCCATTGTTTCTAGTACCAGACTTACTGTATGTTTGTCTTCCCTGCTAGGATAAATATATGCTCCTGATTGGAGCCTATTGTGTTAAGCTAATTTGGTTGCAGGGTAAGTTGGTGATACGTTGTAGTTGGTTTAGCCTTTTTAGCAGTGCAGCCATGCAGGTGTTATTATCTTAAAGCAGCAATTGCAAACAGACCCTCAAGCCTTATCACATAAAGCAGATGTGTGCCTCATGTTCTTGATCCCTCTTACTGGTATAAAGTGTTGTTAAATGTAAACCTATAGGAGTTTGACGATTTACTTAGGAAAATTTTTCAAAGCAGCACTTAATGTGACTATGATTTGGTTAAGTCCATCTTGAACCTAGCCAGACTAATTCACAAATACATATAAGTCTGGAACCTCTCCATTCATTTTTCATTTCCAGGGAGTGTTGTCAACGGTGCAGACAAAGTGTTTTTGGATGCAATTAGATAGATAGATAGACATACCTATAACACCTGTGCTGCCCAAAAGGTGGTGTCTGTCTGCCTGAATATGTTTAAATGCAGCATACAAATAGAATGGATAGAAAGTCCATTCCCATTCAAATTGCCATTTTTATGTGTACCGTTGCCATGGCAACATACATTTCTGTATAAACTGGCAAGTCGCGGAGGTAAGGTTTTGCAGTTTCGGACACACGACCAGTGGAGTAGTAACGTCACCATGACAACTAACAATAATTGCCATTTTGTTTTGTACTTACAGTTCAATGGACTTTCTATCCATTTTATTTATATTAGTTACACCAACACATCTGAATATAAATGTTATGGATGTTACAACCAACCCGTATTGGTTTTAAGATGTTTTGAGGAAATAAGGCCCTAGTTTGACTGCGTCAGCTGACAACTGTGCATGCCAAACAACGTGTATTTTAAATTTAAATTTATGACATTTATTGGCTGTCACTTATTGGTTTTCAGTGCAGAGATCACCAAATACAACAGGCTGGTCCAATAAGTTCTCATTTCTGCATTGTTTTCTGTCAGCTGGCAGCAATACAGTGTTTGTCTCCTGTTTGGATGTAGGCGACTTCACCTTCAGCTTTGTGCTTTTGACAGCGTCTGATGCGTTGTGATGCAGTCTCGAGTGTGAAGTGAATTTGAATGGGATGTGTACAAAGACTCGCCTGTCAGGGAGAGAATGATCCAGACTGACAGAGAGATGATTTGAGTCTTTCCCTTTCACGTCAGCCCTTGAATCATAGACACACACTTTAATTGATTCTTTCCCAAGTTCTCTGGCCACAGTGCTTATCTGCGGACCTTAGCCTTCTAGACTTAACCATTGTGCTTCCCTGAAAACAATTAGGCTAGAGCAAGACGTTACAGCATACTACACCCTATACATTTTCAGAAACAGATGAACAAACACACTGTATACATTACAAACACGTTAGGCTTTTCACACCAGGATACTTTTTTACAACAATACAACAAAACAAGTGTTTTAACAACTTTTAAACTGCTACGAGACTGAGTAGTTCTGTGTGACATTAACATTTTCAATATTTTACATTTCACGATGATTAAAATAGAGAAAAAAGTACAAAATCATTGTGTGTATGTAATATAGAGTGCAGAATCAACTGTAAACCAAAAAACTACATTAATAACACAGATCAACCTCTCAGCTCTGACGTAGCACTAATGAAATTAAAAAACAAGCGTTACAATTTGGCAAACTTTTTTCTGTTGGCAGCTGTCTGCCCTAATCCAGCCGGCATCTACCTTGATTAATAAATGAAAACTGGTGCAGTCTATGCAGACAATTACAGTAATAGGCTTGTGTACCTGCGACAAGCTTAACTTGCATTGTCAATGCTGATACTTTGTAACACAAAATAAGCCACGTCTGACTTGTTTTTATTCAAGTTCTTTACACTGGAAGTCACCCAGTGTGGGTATTTAAAGGAGAAATACATGTAGACTGCTTGACTAAGTGGACTGCTTGTCCTCAGTATATTGCCACTGGTCAAAAACCAATTTTTCTCTCAGTGTGGTGGCTCAATATGGGCGTATGAGCACAAAAGGTCTTTCTCCAAGTAAGATGAGATGTTTGGTGTTTGATTCTTTTCATTTTCTTTTTAACTCCCGTCACTGATATAGTTAAGTCGATTTGGATGGAAGTGAGAAAAAGAGACAGACGGAGAGCCAGGGCGGAAATCAATTGGAAAATTCGAGCAACAGTGGTGCTTTGTACATATGTCTTTGGCTGTTCTTGCACTTGTCTTTTCAATGTGACTTTTGTGATCAGATGCGCCAGATCGGAACTCAGCTGTTTCTGCATATGCGACCGGCCTGATCGGATAGTGATTAGATATATTTCCGTGCGGATATAACATTATTCCTGCGCAATAAGTGCATCTAAAATGGCACTTGGTGCAAGAGAAAGCCTTCTTGTTTTCTTCAATGTGAGCAAGATTCAATCTCGGAGCTTACAGACTTGACAGTTAATGAGTCCTGGCATGATCGGGTGACAAAAGTTGCTTTGAAAAGACACAAGTGTAACCACAGTCTTTGTGTGCAGAAGCATTCCAACTGCTATACAATACTTAGACTCATACCTTTTTAAAATGTTCTCATTTACATGGACTTAGGTCTTAGCCTGCATTCATTTGAAATTTCTTTACTGGAAATTGTGGTTTTCCAACAACTCAAAGTAAACATATTGATTAATCTCAAAATTAATAGAAACACCATTGGCTAAAATGTCAACAACAACAGTTAGTATTTCACTATAGCACATCTGATGCATGTAGGCGTTGCACTGTGAAGTATTTTAGTTTTTTTTTTACATGTCAGTTGGTGGACCAGACAAAATATTACACATTCACACACTTAACACATAATATGAACAGAAGAAATAAAAATCTGCAGAACATTTGTGTGTGTTTGTGTGTGTGTGTGTGTGTGTGTGTGTGTGTGTGTGTGTGTGTGTGTGTGTGTGTGTGTGTGTGTGTGTGTGTGTGTGTGCGTGTGTGTGTCCTGGCACAGCGCCCCTAATACAATAAATAGCGCCATGTATGAGAATAACGAGTTATAATTAATGTTGATGCATAAATGAATAATGTGGGATTACTATTCCCTATTTCATGGGTTATTCTGGATTTTTGAGGTAATGCATATATACTCATAATAATAAAAATAAAAAATAAGGGGAGGCCTCTAGTTTACCCAGTAGAGTGTGCGCCCCATGTAGGCTGAGTCCTTGGCAGCAGTCCGGGTTCGAATCTGAACCCGCGCACCTTTGCTGCATGTCGTCCCCCCTCTCTCCCCCCTTTCCTGTCTTCAAGCTATCCTGTCAATTAAAAAACAAAGCATTTGAATACGGATTTGTACATAGCAACGATCAAAGCTTTGAAGCTTCGAAGCCATAAAAAAACTATATCAACTTTTTATTTGGGCACAACATGTTTTTATTTTTATTTTTTACAAAAGTTATTTTGAAACAAGACTGAAACTGAACTTTTGCCTAGGGTCATGAGCTGTCTTGATTCTTTCCTTCCCAGTGCACCTGAGATCTGTACCCTGGTTCAGCAATTCTCCATATCAGAGTGCATGGCTGCTGCGGCTACCGTAGATATGATAAGCCAGTCTAGTAAGACTGGCTGGATGTTTCTGCCCCGCTGGTTTCAAAATACATTGTGAAACTGAAATGAGATGTGCTCACACTGCATAGCCTACTATCAATCTGTTGGATTTCGGATTGAGTTCTCTAGCATAGCTGCAATATGTAGAACATTACTGAACACAGCTGTATGTGTGGAATCCAAGCTTTATATGAGTTCATCATTTTGCAGTAGTGCAAACATTTGACATGTATGATCTTTACAGATTCGAAACAAATCTCCACCTTTGTTAACTCTGTCAGATGATTTGCAACTAGATATGCTGCCCACACTAACATCTCAACAATCTCAAACGCTATTGTGATATGTAAATGTAAAATATCTTGCTTCCACACATCAGTGTCCACACTATAACTCCAAAAAACAGGAGAGCAACTAACTAATTTTTTCCTCCTCCTCTCTCAGCCCGGTTACTCTGCAGCACGTTAAACATTTGTTCTGTAGCCGCCTACTCTCCATGATTACTCAAATTGTGTTTTGTTAAAACTGAAAGCACATTTTGTTTCTGCAGTGTCAGACAACTGCACTAAATATTTGATTGTGGCTGATAAATGTTACACAATCTCCTTGCCCTGAGCTGTTTGCAAGGTGTGGGTAGCCATTGATGCCAAGTGAGGTGGACAGAAATCCCTGGAGGGACAAGGGGAGGGCAAAATAGCAGCATCATAAGTTTTGTATTGGAACACTTTTACATTTAATGTGCACTCACAATCATAAGGCAGAGCATAAAAACTTGCACATTAATTGATAAGAAATTGAAGTAAAGGTTCTATGAGTAGAAGAAATTAAAAGCATGTCCCCTTGATTGTTGAAGACAAAAAAGGTAATTGCCAATGCAATTACGATCGCTCCTTTCAGGCAGTTGCTCCTAAATTGTGAAATGCCCTGCCCCTGTCGCTGCGTGTGGTCGATTCTATTGTTACTTTTAAAACACAGCTGAAGACACTGCTATTCAGACAAACTTTCAGTTGACTGAACTATCATGTTTTTATGTTTTGTATGATGTTTTTTAAATTGTTAAACTTGCTGCATGTAAAGCACTTTGTGATTCTATCTGTGATAGGTGCTATATGAATAAAGTTTACTTACTTATTTACTTACAATGTCATATGAGTACAACAGCTTGAATAACTAGAAAAGTAATAATTTAATAGCAAATTGAGAATAAAATATGTAAAATAATATGTAAACCTATATTTTCACTTTCAAACTCCATAAGGTGTAATGTGCTTTTTTAATTTTAAAAACAGTGACATCTATTTACCTGGTTTTAGCTTTTACTGACTGCAATAGCATCATGACTTAATGTCTAAATTGCGAGACATAACTGGGTCATTTTAATCATTGCAGGACTGGTCATATGTAATCCTGTGCTGTACGTCGAGCAATGTTGGCTACAACATGAATTCTGAACTTGTAGTGATTAAATAACTGTTCTTGTAATAGATCCAGCTGGCTGTTTTCATGTTGTGTCATATCCCCCTCCTGCTGATTTCCACCTGCTTTGGAGGATGTGCTTGGGGATTTTACTTCCTCTGGTAACCATACTTGTTTTCTAACCAAACTGCCTAATTCAGAAAATATGAGCTTGGATATAATGTCAGGATGTGTTGTTTATTACTCCTTGGGAAATTACTTACTAAGGAAGTACAACAACTGAAAGAAAAAAACACCGCAGGACATGATGCAATAACAAAATCATCCAACATTTGTATTGCCATCTATCAGATTTTGTGAACTTGCAGTATGATTATTATTCATATTGTTTATAATAATAGTGTGTATGGACAGAGTGGCGATTCAGTATTTTATTTTTCCTGGAAGCTTCCAGGCTAGGTTACTTTTCAAAAAAATCTTAATTTGTATTTGTTGGATAGCACAACCAAGGCAAAGTTATGGTCCTAGGGGAAAATCTTGCACAGACATGTCTTGTCTGATGTTGTCTGTACAGCATGTGTTGTACTGGTGTTATATTTTTTGGTCTTGTGCTCTGTTCCTTATTGACTTGTAAAGCACATCATGATGCTTGCTTAAGAAAGAAAATATAAATGAACTTTACTAACAGAACTTACTTTACTCTAGCAAGCCTGTTGGAGCCTCTCTACACTTGTCAACATGTGAGACCAGCTACTTCCATTCACAGATTTATAAATCTCTAAATCTCTCTCTCTCTCTCTCTCTCTCTCTCTCTCTATATATATATATATATATATATATATATATATATATATATATATATATATATATATATATATATATATTAGATTTGATCAATTTAGATTTTTCATTATTTATTTTGGTAACAGGATTTGTCCTGGTTTTCGAATAGTATCAGGTCTGTTACTATGTGATTTTTCTACATGAGTTTATTACCTAGCTAAAACGTATGCAGTAATACAACAGTCCTACAATTAATCCTACCTTTATAAATGTTAACATGTTCAGTTTTTGTTGAACCTGAAACAAATGAGAGAGGTGTTTACTCAACTAATGATCACTTTGGAGGTTGTTGTTTGTATTGCTGTTGTTTTGTATTGCGTTACACTGAGAGGTGTTCCTAATTTTTAGTAATTGCCATAAATAAGGTGGACAAAATAGAAACACATCTACAATCAGAGCTGTATACATTGAATGAAATTAAAATACTTGCAGTGGTTATTTGAAAAACAGGTGTTTCTGACAATTGGATAATATTAAACGCTGTATATTTCTGGATCCCTGGAAAACACAGAACTGCACTGGTGAAGTACAAAGTCAGACGCTCACAGGTTTTGACCCATACCTGTGCTTGCACAAATGTTTCGCTATGAATTTGACTTCCCCGAGGGTGGAGGAGAGGCATTGTAGGGGGTGTGTCAGCCATCATCAAGCATCACAACGGACCTTGTTTTAAAATCCAGTCATCCATCGGTTGTGACATTGCACCACCTGCCTGCTTATATCAGGCCAGTGGCACAAGTGTTCTGTGCAACCACAGTTGGTGCAGGTACATTCTCATAGAACCTACAAAATAATATATGAAGATTATTTTATTGATAAGTTAATAAAAGGAAAAGACTGGGGCAAATATTTAAAGGTAGGAACTATAGTAGGTGAACAAATGAATGATGTGCCCTTCACCCTTGACCATTGTCTGATGATAGTATTGTAAAAAAACTAACATTTTATGGAAATATTTGTGTATCCATTACAGTGTAGTGCACTTCGAGCACTTAAAGTGTTGATTGGATGTTGTCTTTTACACTTACGGTACACCACAATCATAACATAAATATGTACATATGTATTTATTATCTGCCTGTTTTTTGCCTTCCGCTTTTTTGTGCACTTTTGTACACTTCCTTGACTTTGTAATGTCATCAGACTGGGACGACCTGGGGTGGACTGCTACTGTCAACATGAGAGTGGAGCAGCGGTTCTTCAACTGCAGTTCCTCATCAATGAGGTAAGCCAGACTCCATTACAATGCTTTCGTAAAGCAGTGAGTTTTAAAGCTGCCCTCGTCACACTTTGGAGGCCTGAAGTCACTATCATAGCCGCATGTTACCAGCAACCTGTTCACTCCTTGGAACCAAATGTCTTCCCACTGTGGGCCCTAATGTCTTTGTCTTGAGACGCCCTGGTGGGGATTTTAAATGTAGCTACTTATTAGAAGGAAGAACTAAGTTGAATGGGACACATTGGCCAGAAATCAAGATTATTGAGAACAAAATTGTCTAACCACTAAGTTACTGTATATCAGTAGAAAATATCTCAGTTCACCTTTAGAAATCACTTTGTGTATGGGGGAAAAAAAAGAGATGAAGATCAGAAAACAATAATCTTGAAAACAGGAGCTTATTGGAGCACCTTGGGTCATGTGATTGCATGAATGATAAATTAAATTTCACACCATGACTGTTGGGTTTGTTTTGAAATTCAGTGGATTGTCTTTTCAATAGATGAGGAATTTGCCTATGGAGTCAATGTAATAGTTTGACAAAAATGTAAATGTTTTATATGTTCCATGTGGAGGTTCTGGTGTACCTGTGGTAGGGAGAACGGCATATAATAATTACCTATTTAGAGTAAAGGATCGTGACCATATTGAATATGATCATGAACATTGCAGGTTTTCCTCTTTGTCATTAAAACCCTTTCCCCTCACTGCTCCACTTACTACTAACAGACCAGTACTGTGTGGATTGACACATGGCAGTGCTGTGCGTCAGCTAGTTGATTTTATGACTTAAACAGCAGCAGTGTGCTGTGGTTTGATGCCATATTTTGTTTTACTAACAAAATACTGTAGATGTATTACAGAAAAAGGGCCCTCTTATAAGTTAAAGAGCAGGAACCAAGTCACACAGGTTTAGAGCACAAAGCTGTCTCTCTTTGTGTTTCTCTTTCTTGTTTGTCCTTTATTCTGTTGTAATCTGTGCACTTTTCCTGCCCCTTTGTTGTTTTTGCTTTGCTGTCTATATTTCTTTTCAAGCCCACTGGCTCTTTGAGTCCACTTCTCCATCACTCATACTTGTGATGTGTCTGAGACAAATGGCAGCTGATGGGCCTGAAGAGGAGTGTGAGTGTGCTTGTGTGACAGGTATTGACTTTGTATGTGTGTATGAGAGTATGTGTGTGGGTCTAAGTATGTGTGTAAGCACCCAGATGTTTGTGTAAGAGGATCTCAACATGTTGTGGGCAGGCATGCTACAACAGAATTTGGGACTCAAGTGTGTCTTGTTTAATTGGTGGGTTTGTTAAGTGTGTGTGTGTGTGTGTGTGTGTGTGTGTGTGTGTGTGTGTGTGTGTGTGTGTGTGTGTGTGTGTGTGTGTGTGTGTGTGTGTGTATTTGAGTGTTACATCTGTGAAACTCCCTAATGGGCTCTCTTATATTAACAGGCCGCAAATCACAGTGACTCCTGTAGGTCTTCTCATCTTTTGACAGACTGACTAATAGCAGTGCTGTATATCAATGCCCTCTCTTAGATTCAGGGTGTGGGTAGTCGGCCGCCCTGCTAATGGTTGAGGTGCATATTCAGACCGGCCTCTTGACTTTCACTTAGGTGTAATAGCTTATTCCTATTAGATGCATGAACCCCAAAAAGGGGCCACATCTTGCAGGTGCCTGTGAACGAAGAGCTTGTGCATCCATTAGGGATATATATCTTGTCTATGACAAACCGAAGTCACACAATGCAACACGTCTAGTTGTCTCATACTATGTCATTCTCGAAATCCTCTCCCTCTTGTTATTTTATGATGAGAACTATTATATTTTTCTGTCACTGTGTCGGTGGAAGGTATGAATAAGCTAATTAATGTTTTTGTTTGCCTATTCTGAATTAATTATTTTGCTTGATGAATAATACATCTAAAGAGGCTGAGGGTGCTGCTGAGGGTTGGTAGGGGGAAAGGAAAAGGTGAGAAGAGAGGATTGTTGTGCTGTTCTGAGGGCTGAATTGAAGGAGAGGTCCGCATTGTTTTTAGTGTTAAATGCATTTCCTTGAAACAAATGTAAGTGTCCAGAAAGGATGAGGTACATAGAAATAGAGACTGGTATTGGGAATTTATTTTAGGGACATTGCCATTCCTCTGAACTGGTATGTTGATTAATGTTTTTTAACAATGGCAGAGAAATAGGGTGCAGCAGAAACTTTGTTATTAAAGCTCCTTTTCCTCCTTAATCCTTTGTTAGGAATTTGTTAGGTCTAATATTTAGCATTACATCTTATTTCCTCTATGTGTCAAAGGACAAAGAGGAGTAGCAGGAGAAGGACAGATGGAACAGATGCTAACACATCCAGGCGGCCCGACACACACATGCACACCTCATTAACCTTTGACTTGACCCAAAATGACCTGAGATTGGGGAACTAAATTAGCTCACTGCAGCTGATGAACAAACACGAAGCAAAGTCATTTTAACTGCTGATGTTTGAATGTAAATGTAAATGTTCAGGTATGTTTTGTTTTAAGTGCTGTTATTTATATCAAATCTACAACACACAGTGTGGTATGTAACAATGTAATTTTAAAAGAATGAACTGGCTTGGTATCAGGCTACACACTGGCTGACGTATAATAGACCAATAATAGATCCTCTGATGCACATAGTGTGTAATGAGAACTATATACAGTGATTCCCATTGACTAAATCTATACAGAAGTACACAAATATAAAAATGTTCACTTTGTGGGGTTTAAGAACGTCCACTTTGTTACCAATATGAAATTCCTCTCTTTTTTTATAGGTATTAATAGTAGAGAATTATAAGGGAAACTATTAGTTAACTAGACTATTAATCCTCCATTATCTGAACATATATACACACAAACGCTCTTAAAGCCATCTTCTTGATTTTTTCGTCATGCAATTTTCCTTACTGATTGTCATTTAACTCATGCTGTGTACATGTGCCTGCTGGTCACCTTGCCTGTGTTGCCATCGAGACATCAAGATAATTATACCATAATGGAGTCGTGGACCTGGCTCTCACCTTGTCTGCCTTTCCTGTTCTCTTTTCTCCGCGTCTGGTATGATTTCTTAATTAGGTCCTTCTCCACCTCCTCTCACTTCCTTGGTTGAAAGAAAACAACTCCCTCAGCATAGGAAATAATCTTCAAAATGATCCTTCGATAACTGTAGAATGAAATTAAATATGAATTGTTCAAATTACCTTTATTTGAGGATGCTGGTTTAATGATCTGGGTAAAATGGAGCAGAAATGAATGAGATCATTCATCATTCCAGCAAAATAAAAGAGTTTTAAATGAATCAGGGTGCAATTATATTACATGACAAGATTGCAGTGATAGAAAAAATTTGACATGGCTAAAGAAAAGCACGTCCTTTTTTTATGCATGGAAAAGGGGGCGTGAAACAAGATAGAAGGCAGTAAGCAGAAAATGCTCAAATAATTATTTTGTTCATTTCTTTCTTGTTGAATTAATATAGGAAGATCAAGTATGTTTGTTTTAAGTGAGATGCAAGAGTCACAGGTGGCACTGAAAAGCAGAGGTCAATCATTAATAGAACTTGGATAGGGGTTAAGTAAAGGGAGGAATTAGATAGATAAATAGATAGATAGATAGATAGATAGATATAGATAGATAGATAGATAGATTGATTTTTATTGATCCCAAAAAAATGGGAAATTCCGGTGTTGCAGCAGCAAAAATATCAGACACACATCACACATACAGAATATACATGAAGTAAAAGGGTACAATATACATGAAATAACAATAGGATAGAATATAAGAACAAATAGTTTAAAATATCTATGAGTTGGGAATAAAAACTGTACGACTGTTTAAATAGTATTGATAAAGCTGTAGGTAAACAAACCTATTGTGCAAGTTGCAATTAGTGCAGTTGTGATGTCTATGAGTCTTATCAGTCACTCAGTGAAGAAGTGTTAAATAGTGTGATTGCCTGCGGCAGGAATGATTTATTGTATCGGAAATCATTCTTGCCGCAGGCAATCAATCTATCTTAAACTACATTATTTAGTCACAGATGAAGAGTTTTTACTAGACAATGCTAAATCCTTGTACTGTTTGACTGTGTGTGCTGGCTGCAGAAAAAAACAAACAGATGGGGATGTTGAAAATGCTTCCACACACGTACATACTGACAGAATGCCCAATTTATTGTACAGTAAAGTGTTCATTCAGTCTTATCTTTGCTCTTAACTTATTTTTATTGACCTTAAAATAAATGAAAGATTATGTAACACGCATCTTTGCTTCAGTGAGTGGGGGGAACACATTCGCCAATATGGAAATCATAGGGGAGAATGTTTTTATCCTAACTTGCACTGTACAGTCTTTAATCCCACGATTAAGTTTGTAAGCTAAAGCTAATTCTCCCTGGGCTCCACCCTGGGAGCAAAGCCCTACTGGGAATTTCACTGTAATTATAATCCTTAGAACTAGGATGTTCCGCTCACAGTTGACATCCATTTTTATCTGATGTCCATATGATTTTTCACCGAGGAGTGCATGCAATTATGTATTTCAACATACTGTATCTACAAGTAAAACAGTTGTCTTCAATAGTCTCTGATTAGAGTTAATAATAATGTCTATGTAAAAATGTCTGCCATACTATATTAGTTTGTTTGTTTAAATGTATACAATAATGCCATTTGTTGATCATGAAACCCTGTTTGTATGTTAGTTGTTTTCTTTTCATAATTTGGGTAAACTAACCCTTTAAATGTTAGGGCAAACATCATTTAATTTCTTTAAAGATGGATAGCTGGCTTGATAAAGTTGTATACATTTTACACATGCAAGGGTTGGTTTTAGCTGCATTATAAATACACTGGACACTTAACTGGATTATATGTATATTTTTTTCCTGCATACACATCGACATTGACTTTCTCTTAAACTTATGTTTATTGTCAAATGTACACATCTCTCCTTTAACATACAGTAAATCTCCTCGTTGTGTCCAAGTACAACTGCAGTTACTAATATTGGAGATGTTTACATTACATTTAGAGATGAGTTTAATAGCTGGAAACCTTTCAGAACAGTCACACATCTCATTCTTCTGCCACCCAAGGGGCTGAATAAGCAAATGCACAGTTATCTCAACAGACCAGGATGCAGTGCACTGACAAGATGTTTAGGAGAATCAGGGAAGCGTTTCTTTAATGTTGCTTAGTGCTCTCTGCACTTATACTGTATATTCTAAATACAAGAAAACATGATCTGTTAGCTGGCATTCTGGGAAATAAAGGAAAATCAATTTCTGAAATATGGTTTGGGTAAGTTGAGGGAAAGCTTTTTTTCAGTTCTTACATGTGTACTTGAGAGACACTGTACTTACTTTATGTTACTTGTGTGCACAAGTAGATTGTTTGGATCGTCAGCTCTTCTGTGTGGGTGCTTACAGCTGGAATCCACTGTGTTTTTGCACTTTGTGTTCAGTCTAATCAACCAGAGGCCTGTACTACGAATCAAGATATGCCCTGGATTTATTTCAGTTACCCAGCTTCACCTAACCTAACAACCGCAGTCCCGCATAAGCTGTGTCACGACGGTGGTCAGCAACTAGTTCAGTCAACCCAGGGTTTCCCAATCCAGCGGCACGCGCGTTCACATGGAAGAGGCGGTGTTTGCACAGCATGACCAATCGCAAACATCTACCAGAGCCGCATATTTTACATAAGAAGAGCAAACTATAATTCCACATAAATATGAAGAACACAATACAGTCGCTACAGCTGCTTCCTAAAACAGGAGGAAAGCTGACACTGTAAATGCATAAATCACAACGCTTATTAATATCACTTCCCCATCAGTCAGGCACACGATCTGACCATTATTACACTTGTGCTTTCCATAAACTGTCGTTGCTTTAGCCTGTTATTTCAGTTGCAACCCTGGCAGTGGTAAGCAATCATGAGAGCAAATAAAAAATATAAAAGAATAATTTAAACCGATGTGCACATTGGCAACGCACAACTCAAGAAGCTAACAAAGATACACAACTCCCTCCGCTGAAAATCTATATCTTTCATAACAATACCCATCAGGGAATGTTAACGGGGTTGTCAGTCTCTAAATGTTAAATTAACTTTTATTAGCGCACCTCTCTCTCTCTCTCTCTCTCTCTCTCTCTCTCTCTCTCTCTCTCCCTCCCTCCCCTCCCTCTTTCTCTCTCTCTCTCTCTCTCTCTCTCTCTCTCTCTCTCTCCCTCCCTCCCTCCCTCCCTCCCTCTTTCTCTCTCTCTCTCTCTCTCTCTCTCTCTCTCTCTCTCTCTCTCTCTCTCTCTCTCTCTCCTCCCTCCCTCCCTCCCTCTCTCTCTCTCTCTCTCTCTCTCTCTCTCTCTCTCTCTCTCTCTCTCTCTCTCTCTCTCTCTCTCTCTCTCCGTGCACTGAGCTCCGGCTGATCTTCTAACAACAGTGACGCCGTTATCAGTCAAGCATTGACTGGTCAGTAGGCAGTGCTTTTACACCAGTTGATCTCTAATCTCCAACTTAACCTTCTCCCGACCAGGTTAGGTGTTCAGCATAAGTTACCACGGCGATTGAACCCGGTAACAAGTGATCCACCGTCGTGGTACAGAAAACCCTGGGTTGAACCTGAAGTTACCTCGTTAACGCCAAATCTTGCTTCGTAGTACAGGCCTCAGGACTACAGAACTTGGGTTAATTAAAAAAAGTCAAGGTGTCCTCTTTGTCCCTATAATGATTCAATACTGATATTCATTTTCTCGACCTTCAGGGGGCGCTGGTCACAGCCTGTGCAGATGACACGCTTCACTTGTGGAATCTCCGTCAGAGGCGGCCAGCTGTCCTCCATTCACTCAAATTCAACAGAGAGAGGTAAGCATACATTCCAATAGATTCAAATAGCTTACACACACACACACACACACACACACACACACACACACACACACACACACACACACACACACACAGAGGAAGACATTAAATCAGTCCAATCTGGAAGACAGTGAAGCAGAGTGTTGACTGGACAAGGGCAGCTCCTCTGTCCTGCCTCTGATCCTTTTCCGCCCTGTCTGACAAACCCAAGGAGGATGTGCTGGCTTGAAGCGTTCTCTTCTGTCTCAGCTGGCGACCCCTTCTGCCTTCTGAGGTACCTCCACTAACACCACCACAGGCTGTGAGAGCTGACTTCCCAGTGGTTATTAGGCAGATGAATCCGTCTCCTTTGACATGTTGCCACCTAAATCCTTGAGACACATACTTTTCATTTTCACTTGGTTGCTACAAACTGGCATTAGCAGAGAGAGTTGGTGGAATCTTTTAACAATATATTGTAATGGCAACCCAGTCTACCTGGGCATGAAGGTAGGTGAGTTGAATCTAAATTGGGTCATTATAGGTTGAATGAACAACATCTGCAAAGGTGTTTGTAATGCCAGGAGCCATGTCATGGATTTACTTTATTGTTGGGGTTTTGCAGATGTGGATGTCCTCCAGGAGTGAGAGAGAAATCCTTTCTTGAATCCTTACATTTTCTCCAACCAGACCAAATTTAATTGATTCTGAGCCCCTTCTACCTACCTCCACCTTAAAGCAGTTTAAGGCCTTTGGCTGTCCCAAATGGTGCATTATTCTCAATGTCCTGTCTGAGCATTCTTAGAAAACAGGTTCATTCTGGAGGTGGCCACTGCAGTTGTTTAATTATCCAGAGCACACATGCACAATACACTTTTTCTGTCCACTAGGCAAAATAACAAGCTGTTGTAGGAGCACTGTGTAATGGCAGGGGCGGTAAGTGTACACGTTTGCAAAATATGTGTTATCAGAAAAAAACTTTTACATTGCATCTGCCCTAGTTCTAGGTGGAGCCTTCTCACTTGCTTCTTTGCCATACCATCACATGCTTAAATTGGCTTGGTCAATGAAAGCAAGGCCAGTTGTTCTGTAGGTCTGTACCCAACTCAGAATGTTGTCAGTCTAATCAGATTTGGCTGTTTAATATGAATATTCGTTCCTATTGTTTCAGGTATTCAAGCAACAATTTATTGAACTGCCAGATTTTTGAACGGGGTTCGGCCATTTGTGCAGGGTGACAAAGACGTCCACGTCATAAAGTAAACAAGCCAAGTTAGCCCTCCAAGCTAATGTGTGCTAACCACTGTAGCCGAGGGTAATAAAATAAAAACACGGATGCTCTGTAATGTGAACTGGTGTGAACCGAGACGGCCAACATACTTTTATTAACTCACATATAACGGCAATGCATAATGCTACAGCTTCATTTCTTCATTCATTTCAGTTTTTACCCTTCACAATAAAAGCCCAATTTACTTAAATTCACTTAGAGCATTTCCCTAAGAGGGAAGAAGCTGTCACTGCTGTTTTAAAAGATTTCAAAGGCAAGTTTTCTCTGAAAACGGAACAGAAAGATGCCCTGGAACAATTCCTACGAAAGAAGGATGTGTTTGCCTTACTACCGACCGACTTTTTTGTTTTTGTTTTACTGCTGCTTTACGGCTGCTTTTTTTTGTTTGTTTTTTTTACTACCAACCGGCTTTCGCTCTGCCTCGCTCTGCAAAGTACGTCACCCGGATCGTTGGTCTGATTGGTTGAAGGACTATCCAATTACGTACAGTCATTTGAACTATGCCCGTTGATCACACCTCTTGTGCAGAGAAAACACAGAGCAGACTCCCCAGACTAATGTTCAATCTTAAAAGATTAAGCTTGGTCTGGTGATAGCCTGACTATTACAACACACTACAAATTGCTTGCTGAGACCGACCATGTATATGTGATTAGTTAAGGAGTACTATAAAATCCTCTTCCTCTCACATATCACGGCAATAAGGCTGCACAAATGAAACCAGGTGACATCCTTTACTGTCAAACTGGGAAAACAACAAATATAATGGGATTAAGAAGGCTAGTCTAAACATAAATTAGTGAAATCAAACAGTGTGGAAAAAACTAATATACTGTGATATATTTAAGGCCTTTAACTATCAGCTGTACTTTGTGTAAAAGCATGTGTCTTCTAATTGTCTGGTTCAAATAAAAGGCTTTCATACTGTAGCCATTTCTCTTTTGGTTTTCTTTTTAATTTGACTTTACTCTGAATCCCAGAGCTCCTGTCCTACATGAAATGTACTTTTGTGGTTAATTTGTGTCTGAAGGGATCAGATGGAGTTGATTAAAACCCTTCATTTCTCATGTAAGTGGTATACTTTCATAAAAAAAATTAGATTTATGGGGCACTGTGATGTAGGATTCAATTCATTCAGTTCTAAGAAGCGTTTTTAGCAACGTCCAGGTCATTTCTTATGTTTCGTAGCCTACAACTTTACTGTTTTGGTTCACTCTCACTGCTCTCTTCTGCACAATTTCCATCAGCAGCAGGCAGCTGTTTTAAGAGAAAAAAGTTCTGATAAAGCCACCTAACCAGCACCAAATGACAGAGAGAAACAGTTACAACTAGCGAGTGAACATAGTTGAGCATTCGGCAGCTAAAAAGCCAGATGTTGCTCTCAAGAGTAGGCCCGTCGTGATAGTCAATACTTATCGCACGATATACGGAAATGAGCCCAGTAGATTTTGGTGACGCAGTATATTGCAATTGATAATTTGTATAATTGAAAATAAAGCTTTATTCATTTTGACATACAAATGATTGTTACCAAGATTTTAGTCGATCACGCCGCCTCTGTCATCTCGTCTGCTTTCTGTGTCGGAGGAAGAGGTGGGGCTCAGGCATATCATTAAAACAAAACTACATGTATTAAAATCATAGGATTTATTGATTATTCCTAAAACAAAAAAAGTAAACTGATAATTGTATTTACCAAATAATTCAAGTTTGTAGCTGATTTGACAATAACCAGTGTATATTCTAAAGCATTTCTTCTTCATAAAACTTTGAATTGCAGCTGTGTTTGAAAAGCTCTGTGACACTAAATAAACCTGTTTGGTCTTATAGTCTAAAGCTCCATGAGACTCGTAGTAAATCTGCAAAATGTCTCTGAAAGAAATGCTCCCGTGTTGTTAATTTAATTATTTTCTTTGGATGTACCTCCAGACAAAAACCTATATTTAGTATATTATATTTAACATATAAAATAATTTGTATATATAAATATATATAAACTTATATTTTGGGGGTTTAGGATGCAAGTGAGCGTTTGTCCTCTGATTTATACATCAAACTATATTACACATGACTGTAGTGCAACTAAACCAAATTGCCTCAACAGTAACTAACTAGGATTAACTAAAGAAAACCACAAACAAGGTCCTGGTTTTATAGCCTACTCACGGCAAACGAGCCCCCAACTTGTTTCGACCGGCTCAAAGGCCACAACAAAAGAGGGAGATGCACAGCAACGTAACAATTATAAAGTGGCATTTATTAAATAATGATGCAAACAAGAGATGAGATGTAAACTCAACAACAATAATACAACAAGCTAGAGCTTCTCAAGACACGGTGGAATTATCTATTGTCACTGCCGGTAAAGTGAATGGAGTTACCCCTGTAAAAACATTGGTTTAAACCTTACAACATGTTGCAGCCCGAGTGCAGCCCGTCTAGCAGCTGAGCAGATAGAGAGCAGAGAGGGCGACTCAACAGTCCGCTAACTTGTTCCTCTCTCTACCAATATAAGCCGCTCTGTTTTAGGCTACGAAACGTGCCATTTTATCGGGATAAAGCTATAAACAGAAGGAAACTCTGCTAGCTGCTAGGCTAATGTACAATGGTAAACACTGCAACTGTAACGTTAATGTGTCCACCTCAGCTGAGAACGGAGAAATGTCTTTGCCTTTCCTACCGTAATACACAGTATGTAACATTGCGCTCCCCAACTCGCGAAAGGTCGGATTTGCTCCATCTTTTGATGATAAGTTTTCTTTAGAAACGCCACAGGACTTTTTTGGGGGGTGGCGGCAAGAAGCTTGTGCATAGGTGAGGATTAAGATAAGGGTGTGGGTCCGCAGACCTCATTCCCACCATTTCACTCCTACCAGATGGACCTCCAGTGGCATGAGGGAACCCATGACGACCTTCGTCTGGCAGGAGTTGCAGGGGGCTGCCGGCGGTCCGGTCAGTTGGACTATGCCTGTGCCTGTCCCCAGGTACAGGTTTGTCTTCGGGGTTTGCTCCCCTAGCCACTGTACCCTCCCGAGTTAACCCACGTGGCTGTGGGGTGGCCTTCTTCCGCCTGCGCCGCCGTTGGGGTCTTCAATATTTACCCATAGCTGGGGCAATTTACCCATAACTGGGACAGTGGTTGACGGGCATTAGGGCGTTTCCACTCACCGATGGGCCTGCATGCCACGTCTTTGGGGCCCACTGCTGCTCCGAGATCCTGTACAACTTAGCCAGGAACCACGAGGGACCAGTTACCATGTGTGCCACGGGGAGGCGTGTACGAGATCTTGGCAGTGGAGAGGCTATGTACCGGCTGAGGAGGCTTACACACTCGGCTCCTCTTTTTGCCCCTGAAAACAAAGGGCTATCCGGTGGCATAAGCTGAAAGCAGAGAGTGGCAAGCAGAAGCAGCATGCACTAACTACAGGCACTACTACTCCAACACTACTGCACTGACGCATCACACGCCCTGCGTGCAAACGCACACATAGACACACACACACACACACACACACACACACACACACACACACACACACACACAGATGTGCATTTCACTATCTTTGTGGGGACCCGTCATTGACATAATGCATTCCCTAGCCCCTTACCCTAACCTTAACTATCACAACTAAATGCCTAACCTTAACCCTTACCCTCACCTTAACCATAACCTAATTCTAACCCTAATCCTAAAACCAAGTCTTAACCCTCAAACAGCCCTTTAACCTTGTGGGGTCCAGCATTTTGGGCCCCACAAAGCTGGTCGGACCCCACAAGTATACTGGACTCCTGGTTTTTGGACCCCACGAATACAGTTAAACGAGAAAAGACACACACACACACACACACACACACACACACACACACACACACAGACACACACACACACACACATACCCCCCCCCCCCCCCCACACACACACACACACACACAAACACACACACTATATATAAGTACAAATGCATTTTCTTTTCCTCATCCAGGCAGAAGCTTTTTGTACCACTTCTTCTTCTTCTTTGGCTTTTGCATTATCTGGCTCTGATCTACCAGCTGGGACCTCATGGTGCTCTCGATCCTCTCCCACACCTACTCCTTTTCCTGCTGAGTCAGTTTCAGGCTTTCTGTGGCCTGAAGGAGGGATGATTTTTCCTCCTTCCACTCGTTGAGATTACTCTCCAGCTGCTGCTCAGTCTTCTTCAGAGCAGCCAGGAGGCAGTCACTCACAAAGCTTTGCTCGTCAATCTGATCCACATAGGAGGCTCTTGTTTTCTTGCTCTCCTCCAGCAGGGAGGTTTTCTCCTGCTGCCATAGGACACGCTCACTCTCCAGCTGATGTTCACACTTTTTCTCAAGAGCAGCCATGAAGTCTTGTTGTTTTTGTCCTGCATATCCAGCTGGGCTCTATGGGAAGCCTGGGATCTTTCCAGTATTGTCTTTCCCTCCACCTGTTTTAGGAGAGCTTCCTCCATCTCGCTCAATTTATCCTTCAGCTCCTGAGCGTGAGCTCTCTCAATCTCCAGATAGCTCTCCAACTCTAACTCCATGTTGGTCTTAGCTACTGCGAGCATCTGTCTCTCTTTACAAAGCTCGATCTTCTGAGTCTCCACATTATTTTTAAGGGCCTCCTTCTCTTCCTTCATCTGCTCCAATTCGACATTCAGGTCTTCAGTAATGAAGTACTGCAGGTCAAGATCTTTTTGGGCTTTTCGCAGCCTGTTGCAGATTTTTCCCAGCTGGGATTTCAGATACTCTGTTTCCCTGGGTGGGGAGTGGACACGTTCAGCAAGCTGAACTTTCGAGTCACACATCTCCCTCTGCATCAGCTCTTTCTCATGGCTCCAACTGCTGCCCTAACTGCTGCCCTCTCTGTGTTGTTGGAGCTGATCGAGGAGATTGGCCAGCAATTCCTATCAGATTATCAGGTGGACTCTTCCCTCAGATTCACATTGTGTGAGCCTCGCCTCACTGTTCTTCAGTTCACACCGTACTTGTTCTTCAAGTGAACTGAGATAGAAATTAATTTGCGGTTCAATCTCTCTGGAGTGGAATTCCATGTTTTCCAACTTTGTATTGTGCTGGACCAGTGTTTTTTCTCCTGTTGCAATGTGCACCTTTGGAACAACAACAACAACATGCATTCTTATGTTTTCAATCCAAATGGTTATTGATTCTATTCCATTCTATCTTTGATTCTATTGTTGCTATGGGATACCAGTTTGTTTATGTTTGAATATACAGTATGAATGTAAGGATTTCTGATGATTCCTAAAATATGGCAAAGAAAGAACACTTTACGAAATATGGAAAGGAAAAAGATGGATGTCTTTGCACAAGAGCAGTACACACAAGCATGCGCCAGTTGGGACACCATTTTCTCTAACTCCAATAACCATGTTCGCTCAGCAACTACCTATTATTTAAGATGTGCATTTACCACAATAAAACATTTTTTTTTTACTTTTATTCAAACTGTCCAATACTTTTTATGTTGGATTTGAAAAGCCATTTAGCCCCTGCTCATGTGTATCTTGTACATGTTAAAAGTTGTCGTAAAGGAAGTGAAATATGAAGCTATCCCTATCCCTCGCTGCTGCAACAGTGAGAATTTCCCCATTGTGGAAATAAAGGGCTTTTCACACGGGGAGCAATACTTCGCCTGCGTAGTCGCGTGGATCCGCGGGATCTCGCTCCTCATGTGCAGGACAATTCACAGACATCTCATTTCACTGAGTGACATGACATGTTTTCAGTTTTTAGCTATTTCTATTCTGTTGTATATGTCATAGGGTTAGATATGTAAATATGTACATACAATATATAAATAGATTATCTAATGATGTTTTACAGTTTCTTTTGTTTGACCTTTTGTTTGATCATAATTACTGATAAAATGATACACATTATATTGTATTTGTTTTACTATATCAGTAATTATGATCAACTAATAGGTCAAACTAATGACAGAATTATGTTATGAAGTTTTACAGTTTTTCCTCTATTTGCCACACAAGACATTTACATATGGGGGTTTCCGTGTACCGTCTTCCAATGCCACCCTGCCAAGACCTTTCGTCACCCTTTTGCCACCCCATGTCAAATTGTCTAGATCCGCCACTGGCTAACACCATTTTTTTGCCAGACCATAGATATCAAACAAAAGCCAATAAGTTGCTGTGAGCTGTAAATTCACCAATTCTAAGCAGAAGGCATAAGATAATGTTATCTCGGTGCCTGACTGGGCAAAGTCTCTTTTCCTCTGGGCAGCTGCCTCCGTCTCACTCAGGCTCACCTGGGTCCGGTTCCTGTGTGTGTGTGTGTGTGTGTGTGTGTGTGTGTGTGTGTGTGTGTGTGTGTGTGTGTGTGTGTGTGTGTGTGTGTGTGTGTGTGTGTGTGTGTGTGTGTGTGTGTGTGTGTGTGTGTTTTTGCTTGCAAGAAATAAGGCTTACAATACATAACCTTTATTTGACTGCATGTTATGTTTTAACATTCACCTGAGAGATAATGTGACATTGTTCAACTCAGTATGTTTGAATGTTTTGCTCATTACACATTTCACAACAGCAGACAAAAAAAAAAATTCTGTTGGTTTTAAGTAGCCATTACACACAAAACAAAACACTATTGGAGAATAATAGTATTAACTATTAGCACTAACATTCAAATACTTGATGAGTAATAGGCTATTAAACAAAGGAAGAGTCTTTTGACCAAGAGTTATAGCCAGTTACTTTTCAAAGAAAAACCGTTTTGACACTGAGTCGAAGTTAGCTGACACAGAAATCAAGAGAAAAAACTTTCATTCACACTGGAAGTATATTTGAAAAGATTTGAAAATACAGCAAAACACAAAAGACAGGATGATATGAAAAGTGCTTCAAAATTAAGGTGAAGTTATTTAAAAGGTATATTTTCAAGATATTTTCTGTTTCTGTTCATATTTTCTGTCTTGTCTATTCACGCCAACTAAATGTTGATTTCAACCTTTTGGTGCCTGTGTCGTGGGCAAGGACATTTAATGAATATGACTGCATTTCCAGTGAATGTGATGGAATATAATTTATTTTTCCCACAAAGTTTTCTTTTTTCTTCTTTTCCAATATTACTTTTAATGAGCACATATAATAGCAAACTCATCCTGAATGCTATACAAGTCAAGGACTTTGGCTGAGTCACAGGACATGATTTCTCTCTACTAAAACTTTCCATCACAAGAGAGTGAAAAGACAGAAAAATCTCAATCCTGTTATTTTAAAGCACATTAACCATAAACCTGGACAAGGGGCACCTTCATATTGCACCATAGCCTTATACGATAATGGGCTGGAGGAGATTGTTAAACCAATGTACTGTCTGCAAGTTGTTAGGGAAAGAACTTGGTGTCACTGTGTCTCAGGTTTCAAGTCATTAGCAGTGTGTGTGAGAGCTATAGACATTTGTCAGGAATTGATGTCAAACCTCATTCAAATTTGAATGACTTTTAAACTGAGGAATCTTGTAGTTTATAACCATAAACGTACGACAGCGGCAAGCAGCAACTGTTGCCTCTGTTGTTTCCAGTGTAAACATGATGCCAGCTTTGCTGTAAAGTTTGTTGTACAGGTGAGGTGGTATTTCCTGCTTTGGCTTTTCACCCTGTCGCACCTCTGCCGGTGCCATTAGGTCAGCTACAGGGTCATCAGCTGGAGGCCGCTGTTCACAGATGTTTCGCCCCCAAGACCAGTACATCTCCAGGCGGGGGGGGGGGGCAGTGGCATGCTGGGGACGTCTCCCCGCCACCCCCTGCAGCTGCCTTCACTGGGGTGTTGATCCCCACAGCATATATTTCCTCCTCAACCAAAGCCAGTAGCTCCCTTTCTCCGCTTACTCTCCCAGCACCTTTGTGGCTTTCCTCAGCCTTGAGCCTGTTATGCCCACTTTGTGTAGCAGCTGGACTGCCTCTTTGCCCACAAAACCCAGATAGCCGATCTCCACAGGGTAAACAGTTGTTTTCCAGCCAGCATCTTGGCACTCCGCTGCTAGCTCGGATACTTCAGGTGCTTCCTTTCGTGGGCTGCTGCCATATTCTCCTCCCAGGGGATGGTTAGTTCGATGAGGAGGACCCGCTTTGCCACTGTGGACCACATGACTATGTCTGGCCAGAGAGTGGTGGTCATGATCTCTCTTGGAAAGACCAGCTGCTTCCTGAGGTCTGCCAACATCTCCCACTCTTTACCAGGTGCGAGCATGCTGACCTTCTTCTGAGCAGGAGGTTGGCTTTACAAACCCTGCCGGGGCATGCTCTTCTGTTGCCGGCGAATGGTTTGCTGCCACCCTACAGCTCTCCAAGATCTCGGCCAGTTTCGTTAGGATTTGATCATGGCGCCACCTGAAGCGTCCCTGGGTCAGTGCCACTCTGCATCCTGACAAAGTGTGTCGGAGGCTTGCCTTGACGCTCCCGCAGAGATGACAGCCCACTTCATCACCATACCACAGTGTGAGATTCCTAGGGCATTGAAGGGTGTCGTAGGTCGCCCTCAACGGGAAGCTGAGCCTGGATTGAGGCGTACTCCAGATGTCTGCCCAGGTGATACGCCTGTTGATGGTAGCATCCCATCTCGTCCAGGCTCCTTGCATGCCTTGGGATATTGCCTTCAAGTGGAAGCGCTCCTGCTCCAGTCTGGTGATTTCGTCCACCACCATCGTCTTCTGCTGTCTCTTGGTGGCTTTAGACCAGAATTGCTGCACTGCTCCCCAGCCGAGCATGACTGGTCTGGACAGCCCCTATCACTTCTCGGTGTTGCAGACTGGAGATGGCACGTTTTTTTTCCATTTGCGGCCTGTGTGGATGGGGACATTCACACTCCATATGAGCGGGTCTGCTGAGTTCTTTAGTTCCAGTACAAGGCAAGCCTTTTCCTGCTTATACCCTAGACTGATGGATTTGATGGGGAGCTCCAGCATGCTCCGGCCAAAGAGACCTGCATCTGAGAAGCATCGGGGTAAGCCTAGCCACTTGTGGATGTAACTGTTGGCAAGGCTATCCATCCTGCTGATTTCTGACGAAGCGATTTCGCAGACCTTTAGGGGCCACAGGATACGTTGGTACAGGATGTGCTGGTAGCACCGCACTTTGTGCTTCCCGGGCAGTTGACTCTGCTCAATCTTTGCCAGACCGTCAGCAAGTTGATGTTTGGTCAGCTTTCCCATCTGCCTATCTGACAAGTCTGCCTTGTACTGCCTTCCTAGGCTTCGCAGTGGTTTCTCGTCCAGCCGCGGGATAGGCTCCTTTCCTGCGACAAAGCTGTCCTGGACTTGCAGTATGCCTCTCCTTATCGACAGGCTTCTTGATTTTTCCGCCTTGACCTTCATCCTTGCCCATATGAGAAGTTCATCAAAACACCTGAGGAGCCTGGTTGTGTAAGGAGCCGTTTGAAGGATGCTTGTCACGTCGTCCATGTAGCTCCTCAGGGGTGGAAGCCTCACACCCGATGGTAATTTGATACCTCCAACTACCTGCCCGGCCTCAATGAGGTTTACTTCAAAGGCCATGACAAACAGGATGGCGCATCCCATCGCAATTCCGCGTTCTAGTTGCTGCCATCCCGTCGTGTAGCCCTGTAGGGTGAAACACAGTGCAGGTTGCTGAAGTATCTGGCGATGATGTTCTTTACACAACCCAGGACATGGGAGAACTCCAAGGCATAGTCAATCAACCTGTGTGGGACTGAGCCATATCCATTGGCTAGGTCTTATCACACCACATGCATCCTGGGAAACCAGGGATTCCAGCCTTCTGGCAGCCTGTGTCGATGTATCCATTTGCCATGAGAAAGTTGGTTGTTTTCTTTTCCAGAACAGAGAAGAAAATGTTCCCCTCTACATTCAACAAGGCAATGCTTCTGAACTAGCTGATGGTCTGGGAGTTCTGCTCCTTGGCAGTGAATACACTGACGGCCTACTGCCACTCTACTGGGATTTGCTTATAATGTTATTAATAATAATTACAAACTTTATTTGTATTGCTTTTTAAAATCAATGTTACAGAGTGATGCAGTGAAAAAAAACACAAAATCACAGGTGTTGCTTGAGTTTTGACCTCTACGGCAATATCAGCTTAAAAGTTTGATTATCTGGCAATAAACAATTGTTATTATATTAGTTAGCGAAACTTGCTTTATCAATCATTTCATGTTGCTACGTATTTCCCCTTAAGCTACAACCACTCTTGTTGGCTATAGGAGGAGATGAGAAGAGTAGAGGAAGTAAATGAATAGCAGTAGCAGAAAGCATATGGTACAGGTTATTAGTAGAACTGGTAGCCGCAGAGTTGCCCTGTTGCTGCCCTTTACAGACTGCTTATGTTGGCGGGCAGTAGACACAGCAGTTACAGCTCGCTGTCTGAAAACACCTTAAGTCACTGTTTTTAGAATCCAGAACTGAACCGAGTACAATCATTTACACACCTTAATAACATACACTAACATTTACAGTACAGTCTATAACTTATTGTGTTAATTTGTGCTACTTCTATGGTGTACCTTTTAATATTACAATGCTGTGCATTTTCCTGATCATAATATACTGTATATCATAATACCTTTGCTACTGCAACAACCTCACTACATTAATCCTTTGTGAAACATCACATACTAGTGCCTGTAAGACTTTTTTATATTTTAGATTAATAGCATTGGATCTGTACCTATCATGGTGTGATGCACATGCCCACACAAACACACACAGGTGAAGGTTAGAAATAATCTTTTGTATCAAAAGTGTTAAACATGTTTCAGTAGCTTTCTACCTGCATTGTGGTGCAATGAGGTAGGAAGCAGAACCTCTCGCTCTCAGTGGCAGTGAATCGTGCTCAAAGATAAAAGGAGAAAAAGAGCATCATGAGTCATCCGTCAGAGGCCGGGCAGTGACTTGCCATTTAGCTCTGTGTCTCCAGACTGAATATCTGACAATTAGCACCCTAACACTCCCCCAGAATCCCAAGAATAATGTATGAATCACTGGCAACGGTGTAGAGAATTCTTTTGTGATAACTGTCAGGATCTCGTGCCTGCCACCCCTCATCGGCTTTCGTGCTGTTGTCACAAAGAATTTGAAGACTTTCAGTCCAAACTAAACATACACTACAATACATGACACAATGGATACTTACTGTAGTTTTTAGCACAGTACAAGGAGGCCTTTGAGCTAAAGTAATCATCTGTGATTTTAAGTTATCAAACAGAACTGTTCTTTGCTGATATATTGAGCAGTTGCGTCATGTCTCCTGCAGAGCAGATGGCAAGGCCAGTTCCCTAGATGATGTCACCAATTCAATTACTCTGTACATCTTTTTACTTCATTAAGGGTATTTGCTCCTCAGCTGGTCTCGCAGTGGCCGCTCAGCTGGCAGCGAAACCCACGTCTCCTCCTGTCCTCTTTGATTGATAATTATAAGGCCCGTTGATGGTGTCTGGTCCGAATGTCCACGCGTTTGACTGTCTCCAAATTGCCCTCTAGATATGTATTCATCACTACTTATCTCCTTCCCCTTCCTGTAATCTTCTGATCCTTTCCTCCATGATTTTGTCCCCTTAAGCTAATGTCTTTTATTCGACAAGGCATCCTGAACTCATAAAAGAGGCTTTTCTAAAGAGGCCCCACTTCATAAAACTTTTTTCCACAGAGAAAATATAAGGACTCACCGGGTCACTGCAGATATATATATATATATATATATATATATATATATATATATATTTTTTTTTTTTTTAAATGCAGCAATTTAGTTCATTACGTACAAAGTGATACATAATTTGCACAATTAAATGTTCACTGTACCTACTACATGCAAGTTTGTGAAGAGGTTTAAATCTCATTTGTTGCTTTTTAGACCTAAATAGACATAATAAGCTACAAATGTCAGTCACTTCCCAAACAAAGAAAAATGTAAATCTGGTGAGGTAAGGCTGAATGCACGCCCCCCCCCCCCCCCCCCACACACACACACACACACACCCCCGCCAGTTTGAATATTGTCATCTCCCTAAGGCCCTAAAATCCTTATTGAATTGTCTGCCATCTCATTTGTCTTCTATCTAATAATCATGTCGCTTGCTGGGTGGGTGGCTGTGGGGCTAGAGCCCAGTGATCACCCTGCCTCTACAAGATAATCAGCATGGACAGGAGTGACTTAGTGTGTGCTGATCTTTCTTCCCTGGTTAAGGTGATTATGAAGATATTAGTTGCTAATACCAGAGCAATAATGGTTTAAGCACCCTTGCATCACATCATAATTATTGTTATATGCCACAAGAATACATTACAGGCCTTTATTGTTATTTATTGATTTGCTTATCATAATAATTAGGGTTTGTACCGTCATGAAAAGCCTGGAAAAGTTTTGTTAAAATGTGAAACCCCAAAAGGTTGTGGAAAAGTCATGGAAAATCAGTTTTAAACATGACATTAATGCAATGTAAGACATGCAATCACTCAGGTATGGTCATAGTAGGCTAGTTCTGTAGAACTGGTCGAGTCGAGGCAAGACAAGTGCTTACAAGGAGAGTCTCAACTTCGATGTTAAAGCAAAAAATTATCAAAATGAGCTTTTGATTTCGACTATCAAAATCAGAAGCAGGATCGGCGATTTCCCCAGTTATCTTTTTTCTCTCCACCCCTGCCTACCTGCGCACGTCCCAAGAAAAAAACTAATAATAACAGACCGGCTAGTAGCATAACAATTTCTTGGATAGAGCAAAGATAAATATTATGTACTGCAAATGTGGTAAAAATTGTGTGAAATAATCAAATAGATATTTTTATGCAGTGCACTGTTATGAGATACAACTTTTCAAATGTGTAAAACAAAAACCTTGAATACATATTTTGCAGTATATATTTAGTAGCAGTTTTTAGTTACAATTACTTTGAATCAATGTTTTGAGCAGCAGAAGTTTGTAAAACGTTATTTTCATATGCTGTGAATTATTTATAACACTTACTTTTCTTGAAAAATAACTGGGAATTTTTTTTTTTTTTCATAAAAATTGGTTTGGAGTCATGAAAACGTCATTAACATATATTGGCCAAAACGTGTATGAACTCTGAATAATATTCAGATCAGAATAATATTTCATACTATTGGAAGATTTAAACAGATGAGTAGTGAGTGTGTGAAGTGGTGGACCAGTTTAGCCTGTAGTGCATATGTCTACAAGCTACTGGTTAATGCAACACTACACAGAAAATGTTCAGGCTTCTACTTCTGGCAGTTGCTCTGAAAGACTCTTTAAACAACTATTTATAGTGGCTTAAAGTAAGTTTACAGGCTGAGTGCAAAAGTCCTCTGACGAAAGAGAAGCAGGAGTGGCACGATAAAGGGCAGGAGGAGCGAATGTAGGCGAGAAAACCTATACGTAAGGCACCGCATTGTGGAGGAAAATAGATTCACTTAACTGTCAAGTGCTAATTTAAACCTTGATTGAGGATGAGTGAGGCCATGACTTCTGTGAATGAGTCAGGGTTTGACTTTGAAGAAGGGCAGTTATTACCATTGAACACTGGCTTAGGAAGTCTGCCAAATGCCATGCACAGTACTATACATACTGTATCGGAAGTTGCAGAAGGCTATTGCTTAGTAGACGCCTGCTAGAATGCAGTTTTAATCCATTTGTTGTCAAACAAATGTTTCATTGAATAACTGCCTCCTAGCCCATGTTTGTTTGATTGATTTGATTTGATTGGTCTGTAACGCTTTGAAACAAGAACATGTCACTCCAACAAAATGTTGATTGTATTTTAGAAGGAATCTAATCTCTTTAAATTAAAATAGATGTTTGTCAAGTTTAAGTTGACTGCATCATATTGCACCAAAATACTAGTACTGTTTACTGTTTAACTAAAGACCATACTTATTCTAATTCTAATCATTGGCAGCTTGAAATGCACCTAGCTTGTCTGAAAGCACAATTGTGCAAAATATGTAAAATATGCAGAAGTAAATGAATGTGTATATGTACAAAAGTGTGAGAATACACTGTTTTACCAAACTGCATAGAAACACTCACATGCACTGATAGCTCAATCCTCGAAACAAACTGAAACATCAACCCCTTTGTGACTGTTCATATTCTAACACCCATTCTCTTTCCTCTGTTTCTTGTTCTCCAGGATCACGTTTTGCCACCTTCCCTTTCAGAGTAAATGGCTGTACGTGGGGACAGAGCGCGGAAACACACACATCGTCAACATTGAGTCCTTCATTTTGTCTGGATACGTCATAATGTGGAACAAGGCCATAGAACTGTAAGTTGCTCACGCTCCAAATACTGGAGTTGACAGAAACAATGCTGAAAGTTACTGATGACAGTGATGATTTTTAATGCGATCATGACAATACTGGTGGTATTGTGTCTGACTGCATGTCAATCACTGCTCATGCACACGCATTCATTCTCCCTTGGGGGGAGGGGCTTAGGAGACCGTTTTGGGCTTTAGCGGAAAGGGGGGAGGGATTGACAAGTTGTTGATGTTCAAATTTTTTGGTTAAGTCCTGGATCTTCACAATCCTACCTACGGCACCTTTAAGATGTTGTTGATATTGACATAACATGTATAAAGAAAATAACAAAACTTGATGGTGAATCAACTTTCCCATAGCATTGAGAAAACACAAATAGTAGAAGAATAATGCGACATAAACCGACTATGAAGAAAATCCTTACATTGTGGTAATGTTTGCAGTTGGCAGTAAGAATTCACAATGTTATATAATGCATATTATTAACCAGTCAACATAAGCCTTTATCTATTTGTTGACATTCACTTTTGTTTGTTGCAAGTGTTGACTGTGTAGCTGACATATGCTGCGGATTGACAACTTCAAGTACACAAATGGTGTTCAGTTGCATTGTATGTCCGTTTGTTTCTCTTGGTTTCACCCACCTACGCGCCGTTTTTCTGGTGTTACCCTGACAAATCCCCTGCTGCAGTGTCAGTCACAAGTCACTCTCATACCACGCCATCTTGTTGCCTTGTGACAGCCCAAACTATAGTGAGCAGTCATAACACTTGACGTGTATGTGTGGGAGGGCTGTCTGCCAATCATTGCTAAAGTCTCGGAGGCTGAGACAGTGGATGGGATTTTTAAATAGGCTATTTGGTCTGTTGATTTCTCACCACAGAGTCAACAGACAGGACTTTGCTTTTTTCACATATCAAAACTTTCTTCAGTCTAAAAGTGTGTGAAAGAAAATGGTTTTGATGTGTAAGTATTAGTTAGTACTACTCAAGTAATTACTCGATGAACAAATAATATTTTACTGCACATAATTGATAATATACAGTAAAAGGGTTCCCCACAGTGAGGCCTAAACTATTACACATTAATGACATATTAAAGTTATTAATGTTAATTGGAAAAAAGCAAAGGCACAATGTCATACAGCAAAGGCCACACATTTTAATGTGTGAAGTTACTGTTTAAACTGTCAAACCTTTATACCTTCTGCAGTATAAACAGTAACTACTATCCCCTAAGTGGGACATTTTAGCACTATGTGGTGTCCTCGGAAATCCACTTCCCACTATGAAACAAAAAAATAGTGTCTATCGCATGTAAAGTACACTACTTTCTGCTAACAATCTGTTAATATTGGTGTTTATTAAATGTATAGTGCCAGTCATATAGTTTCAGAGTTTCATAGAATAAATCCAGTCATTTTTCTTTTTCTTTTTTGTCCTACCACCTCCAGAATACCTATTTTTGTGACTATCGAGAAAAGTCAGTGGAAGTTGGTTCCTTGTTGTCATCTGGCTTATAAAGGGACAGTTGAAAAAACCCTACCTATGATGAATAAATACATGAGAAGACATCATTGGCAGGGGCCCAAATGACTGATCAAGTATTTGAAGGGCTGTGTTCACATTACCATAGATATGTACACAAGGGACAGGCAGACATGCATTGAGAAAATGAAATACCTTTTGGATTCTGCATATCACATATCAGATGAAGATGGCATGCAAACAATCTAAAATGTAAGAAAATGGGTAGTAACTATACTGCTCTGACTAAAGTGGGTAGAGCACACACCCATCTCAACAATAGCCTTCTCTACACTGCACATTATGTTCTGCTTGAACATACACTATAATTTATTCTCTATTCTGTAACCGTCAGCACTCTGTACCTTTCTGAAGTTCATGGGAAGTTGAACTAGTAGAACACAGAGCGACTAGGGAGTTTTATAGTTTGGCTGGGGAGGTTTTCCACTACACATGAATAGGGATGAGTGGGGACTTTCTGTTTTTCCTGCGGTGGAACGTTGAGTGAGCAAGGGAAAACTCCTCCACTCTTTTCACTGTGTACAAACATCAGAGCGTGAGTCACACCGTTTTTGGTGTGTTTATGCTTGTGTGCATTTGTGTTCTCATAGTGTTTGTTTGTGTAACTACCATCCACAGTTGCATTAATTTAATACAAACCAAAGTATGCTCGCTTGAAAATAATCTGTTATAGCAACAATTCAACTGGGGCCACTATGCCCAAACAGGAAGGCTGGGCTCTCATTGAAATTCAAATGGGTTTGCAACATATTTAATGCACAATTTCATCTTCAGGAAATTTATTCCAAAATTAGATGTATAAAATGAGATGAAAGGAGAAGTGGGAAAAAACCGCAGCCCGGTACACATTGGTTCAGTTCAAAGATCCCTGGGATGAGCATCATTTTGTTTATGCATGGCATCATTGTCAGCCGTGATCAACATTGGCATGAATGGCTATTTCTGGTATTGAGATTGTAAAATAAGCAATGAATTTTGTTTTTTTAAATGAACAAGCAGTCTTAAAATGCAAGGACATGTTCCAGAAGTAGGTGACAACAGACATATATAGCAACAGCAACCCTGTCTCCTAAAAATATGCCACCAATTTATTTAAAAGGAAATATAATGCTGCCTCGTTTTTACGCTTTTCTGGTGTTTTGTCAACAAAATAAGGAAACGGATAAATCACATTAAAACGTAAAGTAAATCTTACCAAACAAATATAGTAAAAGCCCAACTGTAGAGGCTGTGTATTCCAGTTCTGAAATTACCTTTTTTTTTTTTTTACTGCCTGCCACTGTGGCAAGCAAGTTTTTTTGACTGCAACGCTTTCGGGGAGCCCTACTTTGTCGGGGGTGGGAGCATGGGTTAAAGTTTGATTAATAACTAAATTAATCTGATTTGCAGTTTCATACATTATTGTTTTATTTTACAGCAATGATCCAGTATCAGTGGTTAGGGCACCTTTCTGTAATAACAGCAGGACAATCAAGTGTCTGTTGTCTAAACTGCTAAAGTCAATGAAATGAACAAATAGGCTCGGTAGGGAACAACACGCTAACCTTCTTATGGATTCTCTGTTTTTAGCTGAGCTAGACCAGAGGATATTCTGGTAAAAGAGATCAGTGATGCTTTTTTGACCTCATTGCTCTCTGTGACGTTTGCTGGAAGTGATGTAATGTAGCATTTTATCTGGAGCGAGGTGAGCCCTGCGCCGAACTCTGTTTAAAAAAATAGCCTTTAAATGCAGTAACAAGTGGTCATGTATGTGTGTGTGTCGGTTTTATTGATGGTTTTTGGTTAGAATTCGGTGAACATTCAAATCAAAACGAATAAGGTTTTGTGGCCAATAGCGATGCTCTTATAGCAGTTGTAAGCGTCTTTCAAACCACCTAGTGACCCCCGCAAATTGTCTAGCGACGCCTGTGTGGGTTGGGATCCCCAGGTTGACAACCACTTCTCTATAGGACACAAACACTTGACAAAGATGAGAGGCACAATCTTATTTCATTGTTTCTCTCTCTCTGTCTCTTCAGGAACAATGTATCGTAAGCCTGATGTGCTGCTAATCCTATAAATAAATTGTCTTATTCATTGAGAGAGGAGGGAATGAAATTCTCCCTTAATAAATGATATGTTCTGTTACAGATTAGGTCTGGAAAAAGATGGAAAATGAAGGAGAGGAACCACATCTTAAGCTCTGTAGTGATATATTGTTGGCTGTTGTACCAAAGGAAAACTCAAATAGAAATGTTGTTATTGTGATGTTCTTGAAACACAATACAAATGAGAAACAATAGGAAGCTTGTTGAGGGTAGAATGGGCCAAGGAAGAGGCTTCTACATAAGATGCAGCTTACTGGCTTGAAACCTAAATGTTACCTAACTATTGTCAGAATGACGATTAAAACTGCTCTGGAACTTCATCCACACTTGAACTTGTAAAGGAGTGGACACAGAGGCAGAAAGTAGTTTTACACATACCGTTACATAGCTAAAACTTACCATATTTTTGTTCATCAACTCTTACAATTTGATCAGTACACACCAACTTTGTAAACTAAGACAGAACATTAGCTTAACATGGCATGTCTGTACAATATTGAAAAATATGCACACCCCTCTCTGCCTGCTTTACCCTGCTGAACATTGTCTAAGCTGTTGGATAAAAAGAAAAGGATTACACCTGTCAGTCAACAGTTTCTTGGCACAACAGTTTTAGACTCCCAGTACTCTCTCCACAAAACCAGGAAACACTACAAGAAAATACTCTTAATGGAAACTTGATCATTGAGAAAGAAAACACATCCCGTCATCGGAAGGTGTTGTTAATACTGTTACCTACAGAAATATACAGTATAACACTTTACAAGTTACAGTAACAAGGCCATGCACCTCTCAGTTCAAGAGGGACACTAACGTTGTGAACTCACTGCATGCCTCCACTGACACCAGCGTGTTTCTACTGTGTCCTACAGTCAATCATCAGAAGACTTTCAGTCCCCTTGAAATGATATGTGGGCCCTATATAATTGATTTGGACAAAACTGTTATCCTATATCCTAGTTGTTGGTTGTAGTTATTGTTGTTGTGTCCAGCAATTTTATGTTTGACTCTCCAATAGTACAGACTGTAGGACCAAAAGTGGAAAGGACAAAGCACACAAGACAGTTTTCTTCACATAATGAGTGAATAAATACACAACCACACCATACTTGTCTATATGTATGTTTGGCCATTGCACAGCTATTTTATTTGACAGTTTATCTCTATGTTAGTTTTATATATTGTAGACGTGTAGTAGACATCACAGTGTAATACAAAGCCTCTGCACATGTGATGCTATGTGATTTGTTTTCTAAGTGCATACACTCAATATACAATTCAAACATTTCATTTCATGCCCCTATGTCCTTGCAGCTGACTTGCTATTTCCTGCCCTGCCTCCCTCCTGTCGTGTCATTATTTCATCTTTTCTAACGATGAGTTGCCATGGCTTCCCTGGCTCAAGGGGTCTTTGCATTTGTGTTTGTAATCTCAACAACCTTGGTAGTCAATCTCTGGATGACTGCAATAAAAAAAAAAATCCTTTTTCCCTGTCATTGTCTTCGGAAGGTCCTTAAAACGTATTCATTTCTTTGTTCTCAGCTCTCTATTTAATTGATTTTCTGTTTGTATACGCTGTTGTTAAAAGAATAGTCTTCATTCATCTATTTCATTTTGGTGTTCTCATTTATGCAGAGGATGCCCATCTGTTAATCGACACAGTGCATGCTGGAGCCTATGCGCTGGGCAAAATGCAACAAAACTAACCTGATTACTAGATCCCCTGAGTCACAACAGACAGGCTTGCCTAATACCGTAGTTGTTTTTTGGCACTGTCCTTGAGATGATCTGGTAACATCATTGTTGAACAAGCACAGGGACACTAGTACCTTTAATGGAAGCTTTTAGACCGGCAAATTTGCTCATCTGGTAGTTTAACAATATAATTACATCTCTGAAGAGAAACAGAATAATTAAATTAAGCTTGCTGCACTCAAACCACAACACTTCACCAGCACCACACTTTCATTTTGCTTGTTGCTTAGATGATAATAATAATAATAATAATAATAATAATAATAATAATAATTTTATTTATGGTCTTTATACTCAAGGACACCTTACATGAACTTGTATGGCATAACACATCCCCATCTCTACTTTGGAAAACTTGTAGAGTAGCCACCACAAAGTTGGATAAAATGTAATAATTGGCATACTAACTAGTTCTATTTATTTTATGAAAAGTATCTAGACATAAGACCAATCTGGAAAAGTATAACATTAAATGAAGACCCCATCCTAGCATGTTTATTGTTCTTAAGTTTTGTATTATCAGAAAAGACAATAAAAACATTAACGTAATGTAGTGTTTTTAAAGTAATATACACATTTTAAAAGAGTATTGGCATAATGTATTATAAGGCATTATTTAATCTTTAAGAAATGTAAGAGTTATGTTCTGCAATACACATAGCCTCACAGCGTCTCAGAATACATTGATGTACCCAGCATTGACAAATACTGTTCATCAGTGTATTCATTTATAAGTTTTCTGAAAACATTCATATTTGCCTTGTGTGCATTTCAGAGACTGGCCTTGTCAGCTGAAAGCCAAACTTTATAAGTCAGTCAGCAACTCTCCACCACTCACATATTTGTCTGCACAGTGTGAAGGCTTTCTTTAACCAAAGGAAATGGCTTTCCACATACAACACAAGCCTTCGGCCTTAGTCACTGCACTCGGTCCACAATTCAATAACTGCTGACATTTTTTCCTCTCAAACACCTTGAAAACTTGTTTTTATAGCAATAAACTCAAAAAGAAGTTAGTGTCTTCCATGGCACAGTGTGTCCACGTGTAATAATAATAATAATAATAATAATAATAATAATAATAATAATAATACATTTTATTTATGGGCGCCTTTCATAGCACTCAAGGACACCTTACAGTTGAAAAGGCAAATATAATGAAATTAAAACAAACACATTTAAAAGATTGAGATAGAAAATTAAAAGAAAGCAATGTATCCATGATTTTGATGGAGAGTGGAGTCATGTGGGGTAGGCCTTTTGGAATAGGTGGGTTTTGAGGGAGGTTTTAAAGGTGGGTAGGGATGGATAGTGGGAGGGAGTTCCAAAGGCGAGGGGCAGAATGGCTGAAGGCTCTAAACCCCATTGTGGACAGGCGGGCAGAAGGAGTGAAAAACGATGAGGAAGAGGAGGATCGGAGAGTTCAGGATGGAGTGCCGGGCTGAAGGTGTTCAGAGAGGTATGGAGGAGCGAGATTATGGAGGGCTTTGAAGGTGAGAAGAAGAATCTTAAAGTCAATACAGTATTGGACAGCCAGTGCAGTTCCTATATCACACGTGCGTGTGGGTTTGTTGATGCACAATAAAAGGTCTGGGGTCAAAAGTGCATATGCATGTTATATCAGAAATTGTATTTCAGCTTAGTGTTTTATTTGTTCTGGACAGCTGGTGTAGCAAGATTAGCTCTTGGCATTCACCCATTGTGGCACTTCAGTAATTTGACAGGTGTTGTGTATTGCGGATAGTTTGTTGATACCTTGGCTTATTACTACTTTAACTGCTGAATAGAACTGTATTGCGAGATTGCTGTGGTTTTATGTTTTTATCGCCTTCCTGCAGCAGGCATTACTAAACGGGCCCATCTGAACATGTCAGTCACACTTAACCTCAGCTTCCCAAATCAGCTCCCATTTAAGCACTTGTGTAAAAATGTAATTGTGGCTGCTACAGTGAAGTTTGCTGGTGACCAAGTGGCACTTGTTGGGCTGTTGGGCTCTGAGATGCAGTCGACAGCATCACAATCAATTCTCCAGCTGCAATCTTTGGTTGGGAGAACATTTCATCACTAAACCGACCTCACATCCCCTTCTCTTCTGAATTGATGTAGTTTGCCATTATCCCAATATTGACAGATAATGTCTCTCTGAGTTCAGCTAAATACATATCTTCTTGGAAAAATGAAATCCAGCAACATGCTATAATTTCCTGTAATATAATAACATAGCAGTAAAGAGATGGAGGACAGGTTGTGACTGTGATATGGTGGTAATGTTTATGTCGTGAGTGAGAGCGAGAATTAGGATTGACTTTGCACAATATAAAACAGTAGGGGTTTCATGCTGGATTTCAAAATGCAGAGGCATGGAGCTCTTTGTGCAGCTCCTAATGATCTCTGCGTGTAGCCTAATTTCTTAATGCGCCACATGGATATTTTCAAGAAAGTAAAATAAAATTATATTGTACTGTATTTTATATTACTGTAGCAGTAATTGATTTTTAGTGTAAAAAATATTAAATTAATACTTAGATTTTTATATTGTCGCATGTAAAATATAAATATTGTAAGGTTTGGTTGCCATGCTACCTGTTGGAAAGCCATATGAATACTCAATGTACGTATGGTTCATGAGAACAGCCCGTTCTTCTAGTGCCTAAAATAGATACATTTACATGAAACAAAACCTACAACATAAATACATTACAGAATACATAGTGTGTTATTGTAATTAGTGTATGCTTATGGCCGGAACAGCCAACTGTGACTTATTCAAGCTAAACAAAAGAAAACAGGCCACACTTCCCTCCCAGCTCCTAATAAACTTTTTCTAAAGCACCATAGAGAGTTTTTTTCTGCTACTGTGCCACGGTGTAGTATGCCAGCTGCACTGCCGTGAACCGGAAAGAGTTGTTCTGGGTGGTTAAAACGGCACAGAAGATTGTGGGAACTGTGCTCCCAAGCTTGCACACAGTGTATGCTAGTAGTCTATACATGAAGGCTAGCAACATCAGTCTGTTCGTCTCCTTGCCATCGGGGAAGAGATACAGATCCAACAAAGCCCGAACAAACAGACTGAAGAACAGCTTTTCCCCTAGAGAGCGTTGGCCTCCATTACCCCCCACCCTCCCATACTGTAGCTGTTGAGGACTGTAAATATTACCACCCACCCCCCAACTGCTGCTTATGCACCCCAACATTTTTATTATACATATCTAACTTGTATCACAATACCTTTTTATATTGTACTATATATATCTTATCTTGCTATCTTGTTTATATCTTCTTATCTTGCTTTTATCCTGTTCTCTATTGCAGCTGGTCACTGAAAGTTACCAAATGTAATGTTTTCATTGTATGCCTACAATGACAATATGTGTCTTATGTCTTATAGTAAAGTAAAATCCTCTACTCATTACCCCCATATACTCTCTGAACAATGGTGTGAGGATCTTCTTACGGTATTGTGTCACAGCAATGCTTGCCTTGTCACCTCTCTCTTAACCTTCCCTCTCATTACAGATCAACTAAAACTCATCCAGGACCTGTGGTTCATTTAAGTGACAGCCCAAAGGATGAAGGCAAGGTAAGTAGGCATACAAAAGAAACACCAGCAACACCTCCTGGTTCTCCTCACGCACCAGGTCTAATGTCACCACACCCCTCTCTCCTCTGCCTCTACTTACTGTAAATCTCTGCCTTTGTTTTGCTGTCATGTTTCTTTGTCATGTATAGGGCTGGGTATCGTTTGGGTTTTTTCCAATACCGGTGCTAAATCAATTCTACAGTGCTGGTGCCTAAACGGTGCCTGAACCAAAATATATATAATATATTTATAATGTATATAAAATAAAATATAAAAAAGGAGCACAAAACGACAGTTTGTGACATTAAAGAACGACTTGTTTATTGCTAAGGTCATGTGGTCAAAATTAAATTTTTGATTAATAATGTAATAACAGTAACTTATAACAATGACTTATTTCACCAGTAAATTGCTGGTGAACAACAAAAACAAACACCAGATGGGAAAGGGGTATTTTACTGTGTTGTTTTTCCGACAATGGCAGCTGCAGTCAGACTGTTACGTCCCGTTGTTGGAATCCTCTACAGGGAAATACAGTCACACTTAACACCGCTTAACGTAAGCTGTCAGAATTTTAACCGTTGTGTTTAATCCAGCTACTAGCTAACGGTAACATAGCGAGCGTCCCGTGCAGCGATGCTTCTGAGAAAAAAGAAAAATAATAGTCAGGCACCGAAATGAGGAACCAACATTTTCGTTCTTATTTGGTCTCGTTACTACCGTTTACCTCGGAACCGGTGCCCTATTGGCACCGCGTTTCGCTACCCAACCCTAGTCATGTATCTGTCACGCGTGATTATGGAACCCACGCAACTTCTAGGCAAGACCCGCCCTTCAATAGCCTTCACATGCTACTATTGGCCAGGCGTCCATGCTTACGCTAGGTAACATAACCCGATTTTTTTCAAGTCCTATCCCCTGACCAATCGGCTATCCTAACCTTAACCACTCAAGGTCAATGCCTAACCCCAACCAATCGGCCTGCTTCGTAGGGCGGGATTGCCTAGAAGTTACGTGGGATCCATAATAACGCATCTGTCACGTATCCCTCCTGCCTTTCTTCTATATCTTCTGTATTCTATCTTCTTTACTATCTTTCATTCTTTTTTTGTAATTAGTCTCACGTTCTCAGCCTGGCTTTTTTTTGGCTAACAGACAGCAGACCATTATCTTTATGGTACACTTCTCTTATTGTTGCACCAATGTTTTTAAAAAAAAAAAAAAAATTATATATCCTTTAAAGAGTTGAGTTTTTCAGGGTCAAGCTGCTGCTGCAGTCAAGTTGGTTGGAAAAATGTCAGTAGGAGGTTGCTGTAAAAGAGAGGTCGTTGAGGACCATATTGATTTTCCCAATAGATTTTTCTGCCTCTGTGAGAAACCAGACTTGACACGCTTTGAAGACATAAAAATGAGACACAAGTCTGCAAGAAAAGACACTGCTGCATGTGGCATTTATAAAACAAAGTTTGAGGTAATAAGGTATTAATGTTACTTACCTCAAAAAGTGGTAACTTCACATTTGCAGTGGCCAGGATGCAGAGTGAGGGGACAGATGTGTTAATAGCTCTCAAAGTTTTTGCGTTTTGTGCTTAATTTTCACTCCATGTTGTCATAAATAAATAAATAGCCTACAGTACCAGCTTCCTATTTATGACGAATAAAGTAAGTCTGGCAGCAGGGAATAGACGTTAAGAAAATGTATTTGAATCAAGTGCAACAGGTGCACCACCATAGCACGTCATAATTACACACGTACCTTCTGCAGAAAAAAGCTGTTTAAATAAGAAGGCATTGCAGATATATTATTTGCATGTCAAAGTAGATCTGCATTCACATGCCACATTCCTTTGAGGATAAACATATGTACTGATTGCACATTCATTTGTTAACAGGATATCTTCCTGTTAACAGGACTGTTGGTGTTACTAATGTAAAGCTTTCGGGTTGCAAAATTTATGAGAGGTATTTTTTTTTTCTACCTCACTTGCCCTCTAGTTCCCTTCTTACGAATTAAGATGTCAGACAGTCTTTCTTCTCAGCAGGAGAGCTGTTTTCTCTACTCTCTCTTAAAGGCTGTGCTCCTCCAACAGCACTCCCCATCTCCTCTGATCTGTGATCAGATTGTGTCGACTTTGCTCTCCCCTCTTATCCTGTGTGTTTGTTTAATAGTGTTGTAGTGTGTGGGTTGTTGTATGATATTGTAAGTACATGTGTGAGCTGTGTGTACATCCATGTCTGTTTTCATCTACAGTGTATTGTATATAAGTGTGTCACTAATGTGGGGGAGAAGGCATGTGCTGTGTGTGTGTGTGTGTGTGTGTGTGTGTGTGTGTGTGTGTGTGTGTGTGTGAAAGTGTTTTGCATACTCTATGAACTTGTGTGCATGTGTACTGTATACATTAAATAAATTGATGTGTTTAAATCTAACATTAAATATAAATGGCAGCATATCGTAAACCTTGAATCAGGATTGGCAATTTGATGACTGCTCACAAAGACAAGCAATGCCAGTCATTAGTCATTGCTACACTTTGTACACAACAGTAGTTAGGTTTGTAAGAGTAGACATCCTGGCCTTAATATAGCAGGAAGTAGTTTTATGAATTGTTTAGCCCCCTAAGTCTTACCTCTGTAACTCCTCTGACATCTCCTGCTACAGGTTCTGCAAATCACAGGCAGCAGACTCAATCAGGTGGTGAAATAAATAGTTTCTATGCTGAGTAGTACACTCACATTATCAATCATACCTCCCGATCCCCACTAACCACAAAACTCACGAGCAGGCTAGCTTTGCCAATCAGAAGAAGAAAAAAAAGTTGTCTGAATAAGAAAACTAAAGACTTAATAGAGGAAAAAGGAGGAGTAGGAAAAGTCATTTTTGGGGTGCCGCAGGCAAAACAGCTCCCCTACTGTATCACAGCAAAGAGTCCAGTTATGTCAATCACATTGGTACTGTTGTTGTAGGCTGTGCTCATCATCTCATTTTAGGCTATTCAAAATATCTCATGTTATAGCTATCACTTCCTTATTTTCCATTCCGTGTCACTCCTCTCCACAGCTGCTTATAGGGTTTGAGAGCGGGACGATCGTACAATGGGACCTCCGGCTTAAGAAGGCCGACTTCAGAATCTACTACGATGAGGTGAGCTCCACCAGCATCAAGAAACTTAACTGAAGTAAAAAGACTGTCAGGTGAAACCGTTTTGTTTCTGACATTATATTATATATATATTATTATATTAAGAATGTGGCAACATTGAGAGTAATGAGTAGAGGAAATTACAACAGCAATGAGCCATGTTCACTCAGAGGGGGGTACATGATTATGGCACCAATGTCTTGTGGAGATATATAACAAGCTGTTGCATGTATTTCTTGGTTATTTTCAGGAAACTGAGAGTGATGTTTTTTCAGACTTCTAACTTGGGGGCCTGTAGTTATTACAGTAAATATCCTACAAAACATACTCTGGCTTCAGACATTAACAAAATAGAAGGTACTGCAGGAATCTGAGATCCAGTAATAATAAACACATAGATCTGTTTCAATAGAAAAGGAAAAGACGTGCTCTTACTTTTTTGTACGCCTTTTCATTAGTCTACGTTAAACGAACAATTTTGGTGAGTTTTTGAGTATGCTAAGCCCCTCAAAAAGGCAATTAATTTGCTGGAAGAAAGGAAAGGAAAGGAAGAAATCCCTCAGTTTCAATAGAGCCTTCGCTGCTGTTGGCCCTAAAAAAGCCCAGTCTGCTCTGATTGGTCAGCATTTCCTGACCTCTGGATTCTCTGCGTCTGTGCTCTGCCTCCGTATAGTGTACAGTCCATTGCAGCTGGAGATTGACTGCAACGGAGTATATAGCAACACTTTCTACTGTCAAAAATCACCAGTAATGGCTTCTTAACCAAATACTACACAACCAGACATGCACCAGCAGGAATGTCACCCAAACATTGGGATAAATTCACATTCAAATTCACAGTTTCCCTGGCGTTAGCATGTGGCTACATGTAGCAGTGTATGTAACGTAAACACTGTAGCAGTGCCTGCCTGGATGACCATATATAGAGAACCGGTTCGGTATGACATCGTACGGATAAGAGAGTAGAAAAAACTGATGTAAATCTGAGGTTTAGGGATTTTTTTTTTTTTTTTAATCATTAACAATACATTTTTTTAAACAGCATACAAAACACACCATTTACAACATTAACACATCCCCTCCCCCAGAACACCCCCATAGTCAGTACCAATATACAATAACATAATAATCAAATAAACAGATGTAAACCAAAAGGGATTTATTTTAAATACATGTGTCTAATTATTTAAAGCTTTGGTCAAGTTAAACATGATCATCCAACATTGTAACAATATAGATATGACAGGAAATAAAGAAAAGCATAATAATACTGTTTGTGTGTTCTCGCTGTTAGCTGGCCATTTGACAAGATGTGTACTAGTTAGTATGTAGTAAGTAATCGGAGAGAATAGGAGACATTTCTATTAAATGATCACTCTTATTCAATCTGTTTTTTGTTTTATTTTACCCATATGGCCTCGAAACCAATTTGCCCCATAGACATTTCCACCTTGTGACACTTATCCTCTGCATCCGCTGCTATCTGTCATCTCTTGTCCCATCTCCTGTGAAGAGTCACATCCTGCTCACATTCATTAATGTGATCTCATGTGCATCACCTCCAGGAAAGCATGGCATCTCTGTCTCACACCTCTTCACAGAGGAAAGGGTGAAAGTATTATTATAGCCACTCCTACTGGTGTAATTGGAACCTTTATGCTCTAGTTGTTAAAAGTATAAAATGCCTTAAGCATTTTGCCTGAAGATGGTCTAGTACCGAAACATTGCCTACTATTAAACTTTATTTAATTTTTGCAAGTTAGACAGTGTACGGGAGTTTTCTTTGCAACTTTAGACCTACTTATTCCCCTCCGACGCACCTGTCTCATGTAGTAGATGTGCGAAGTATTTTTCTGGACTGAAAAGTATAATATGTAACAGATTTTCCTAAAAAAAACTAATATGAAAGAAATCCCTCTCAATCATCACTTATTATGACCTTCTAGAAGTGTGTGGTGGTGTCTCTGTTTGCAGAGACCCTGCCCTCTGCCTGGATTTTCTCTTTTCTTTTCATTTCGGTCAGTCTCTGATGCCTCGGCAATCCACGTAACATCACTTAACTACAGACACAAAGTCTTGTGTACTTATTACACTGTTGGAACTCCATCTCCAAATGCTAATGGGTGCACATGTGGTCCACACTCCTGTGATGTGCTGCTGTGAAGGTGAATATCATCTCAGTTGTTTGTAGTTTTCTGTGCCATATCGCCCAAGGACCTCTCCAACTGTGGCCTGAGTCATCCCCTCTTGGGAACATGGCCCTAGCAGTGGTGGGTGTTGATGTAAAAAGGCACTGAAACAACACTGAACTTAAAGTAAAAGGGGAGCATCAGTTAGACATGTTAAATTGGCCGTTTGATGAATGGACTGAGTGCTTAAAAGATAACAACAGACAAGCAGAGAATACAGGGCAATACAAATAAAGCAAGCTTGTGCTCTGAGCTTCATTACTGCTTTGTGATTTGTTGTTTTGGCTTGCAAATGACCATTTCCGTCTGCACCTATAACTGACGTGCCTCAGCTTGCACATCACTGAGCAGGACAGGACTGAAAGTCAGTTTTTAAAGCTAGAACGCTACCACAATAAATATAAATTAACAATCATATCATAGCATGCAGTAGAAATTCTAATTCCTTATGGTAATCCCTTTCCACATAGGAACCACAGAGAGCAGCTTCTGTAGTATCTATTTACAGGAGTGTAACTGGACAGAGCTCAACAGGTAGTCAGGCAGATGTGGTGTGTGTATTATATATATATATATATATATATATATATATATATATATATATATATATATATATATATATATATATATATATATATATGTGTGTGTGTGTGTGTGTGTGGATGTGTGTGTTTTGTTAGTGTATTTGGATATAAGCATAAATTACAAACCATCCATTTTTACCTTTGTCTCTTAATTGAGGTAAAAAAAAAAAAGCTTCTGAAACTCTTAAACATTTTGACATTATAAATGGCATGTTTGTAAAAATCCGTTCCCTCTGTCTTATTGGTACAGGCCATCCATTCAGTCAGCTGGCATCATGAAGGGAAGCAGTTCATGTGCAGTCACTCAGACGGCAGCCTATCGATGTGGAACCTCAGAAACACCACCAAGCCATTCCAGGTCACCTTCCCTCATGGTGAGACGCACATCCACAATATACTTTCTTTTTTTACATTGTTTAATTACTTAACAAAATGAAACTTTGATAATCCCATGCTGGGATACTGAGTCCTTAAGCTGTTAGCTACCATAATAAAGCGACAGAAATTGAACATACTTCAGCACAAACCTCTAATTTAATGATTAACATAGAATACATTATTTACAGGTTGTCTATGGGCTGAGTTACGAACAGTTACAGGACATGAAGAGAGAAAAGCTTCATGTTTATTTTAGTTGTGAGTTGAAGGATTGAAAATGTTTGTGTTTTATGTGAGAATGAAAAAGTGCTGGCCGCCGCCATAGTGGCTCAGCCACTTCCACGGTTGCTTGTGACGTCAGAGGTGAGAGCTGGTTGCAGGCTTGGGTTCCTGGATGTTAACACTAAATTATAAACATTTTGTTTTGTAGCTGAATTTGGCCTGTTGAATTTAAGCAAGTTGAAAATATATTAGTTGAATTTCATACACTGTATTTTGCATCTGGATTTGGTATATTGAATTTTTTTACGTAGAATTTTTTATTCTGAATTCATGAACTTAGAAAAATAAAGGTGAAAATCAGGCAAAAAATTCAGGTACATAATTTCAATACATAAATGTTCAGTGCTAGAAATTCAATGGCTTTTTAATTTCAAAATCCGATGAAACAGATTTACTTCCACAGTGTCTGCACATTTAGAATGCCTGATGTGCATTGTGATATGTGATGTTTGTCATTGCCACTTTACTTTATTTGGCTGTTAGATAACAATACCTCACACTGGTTTTGTTGGATGACTTTTTTCACCACATGTAATTCATTATATGCGCTCTGACTAGTCCTCTTTCTGTTTCTCTCCTACTCTGCTGTAGTTTGTGCACTGTCAGGCCATGCTGACCTTGTCAAAAAAACAGCCCCTTGGTGTAGTCTGTGCACAATCACGCAACAGGAAGGCAAGAGGAAAGCCCCTGGGCAATGATTAATAGGGACAGGGCAACAGGCCTGAAGACGTAGATAAATGCCACCAGATTGTTTATGTGCCACATATTTGTCAGGTATTTGGTATTACACAGGGCAAGAATGAAATGAAGGGGAAAAAAGTGGGCAGAGGGAGCTGAAAGTCACTAGATGTGAAGTAAGAATATATAAAAGAACAGTAAACATGTCATCTCCTGGAAATGAAGCAGTGTCCCTGTGTTCTACTAGTAAATAAATGTACTTATTCTGTTCCAAAATAGATAAATGAGCTGATTATTGCACTGTCAGCCAATCATCACACCACCAAACCAATCACATCTGTGGTGATTTGCCATCCTCATGTAAATGTCTCAGTGCTCACATTCACTTTGTACCGTTGCGTTCGCTTTGCTTGCTGGATGCTGCTGTCACTGGTAGTGCTATCTGTTGTGTTCATAAGTCTTTCTCTGAGCTAGAGGAAGACAGCAGGCCTGCTGTCCACTTTTCTCTGAACCTGATGTAGGAGCGCTTCACTGACAACATAGAATAATTGTATTACCTCTAACTCTGACAAGGAAGTAGCAATGCACAGAAAAGCCGTTAGCCATACCAATCATCTAGCCTTGTGCCACTTTTTGTATTATATACTTACAGAAACATTTCTATTTTTATTTTCATCATGACAATAAATCAGCAGCAGTATTATTATTTGTAATCTAGATTTAATGAGTCAGCATACAGTGTTAACATGTCTGTAATTTCCAGCATTTTGCAGTATAATAGCCTAACCAGAGATAGAGAGTCTGCGTACCAATCCAAGTTAGATATGAGTTTACATGTAAGTATAGGCTGTTAATTTGTTGGTTCCAAATGAAACCAGAAAACTACATGAACAGGACTGTGGAAATTATCTATTTGATGTTCTCTGTCCTGTTAATGTAGGAAAGAGCAGCCAAGTCAAATTGTATAACTGTATCTATACTATGTGACTTGAACGTACTTGATGGAAATGGAACAGCTGCACCAGAAAGTAATCCAAATTGGTTCAATATCTGGCATGGCAACAACGTTGTTACTGCAGGGAAATCTATAGTCCAAGACCAGCTGGACATACTGTATGCTCTGGGATCCATGTCAATCCAACTTGCAGTGTGGGAGGTACTGTGTATACTGTGTCACTTTAGTTTTAATATGCACTTTGGTTCGGTATTGGAACACAGCAGTCAAGGTTTATTTGTGTACTTCAGAGACAAATGAACAAATAGTTGTTTGAGCTGGTGCTTGCACAAATTAATGTGGGCTGCCTTATAACCTGAAGGGAAGAAGGAGGAGAGCAATGGTTACATGGTGATAGGACACGGGAGACAGAGAGAGCAGAAAAGGAAGCAAATACATTTATTTGGAAAGACAACTGATTGAACAGAAACATGTGGAAAAAATAGGATAACAAAAACATAGTGAGAGTTAACAGGCAGGGTGCACAGAAATTGACAATATAAAACTACAATATAATGGTCATGAGGTGAGATTGGAATCAACTATAAATGAGTTGGTCATCCTGTCTCGCAGTTAGTCATTATGATTTTATCTCAGCAAACTTAAAGAAAATTATGATTTTAGGTTCAAATTTCACATTATATAGTAAAACGTAGATGTAACAATAAATGCATGTTACCCTGACACATGTTATGTGTCTTTATACAGCTGTGGGTTTGACCCATATCAAAGCATTACCAAGAGGCTTGCCATTCACTGTGATTTTTCTGCTATTCCCTTCTCTCTGTCCTTGCTGCTGCTTTGACATTTCAGTGTGTAATCTTGTGCCTTTGAGCCTTATCAGTGATAAGTCACTGTTACCCAGAGCTTCGGTTGCCTGATAGAGTTTGTGCGTGAGAAGCAATGTGTAAACAACTTAAAAGCACCTGAAATCACGTGGCGCCCACATTGTATTACATAATGACTCAACTTTTTATTGCTAACAAATATTTATTCTTAATATGTCTGCAACGTTTTCATTGTTACATATTTTCATTAATCACAGAGACAAAAATATCTGCTTTCATTGAAACATAACTTTCAATTGTGTTGAGAAATGCAGTAAGAAATAATAATTTGAAGCTGTAAAGGCAGTACATACACTATATGAATGATAATGATGGTGATGCATCACAGATGGTTAGTAGAATTATTAAAGACATGCTTTTTTATTTCTTCATAAGTTATATATGATCTTTCTTTAGGGCACTATTTGAAATTGCTGTGTTCCATTTTCTAAGTCTCACAGTTAAGAAATTCTTTTTCTTTCATGTTTACTTCATTTTTTATTTAGAAAGGCTTTTGTTCGGAGCACTTTGCCAATAAGGTAAAACCCAAGGTCCCACTGCCTTTCAGCTGAGACCTCCTCTTTATATCGAAAACATAATCATTTCATTATGTGAAGCAGGAGAAAAATAACGCTCTGTTATGCGCTAACTCTGACAAAGGTCTTCCGGTTCCTAAAAAAAAGAATTGGAAACCCAGTACACAGTAAGAAAGTGAAGTGGAAAGTAGTAACTAAAGCACTTATTATTTTCCAAGTAGAGTTCTAGTGCTGGAACCATGCCATGGTCAGTTTAATAAAGAGACATATTATTCTCTATTACTTCATACATTATAATTGCAGCTGTGGAGAAAAAGGGTTGTGAGCTGAAGTGTTGCATTCATCTATTGAATAAAGCAGGTATGGAGTATGTTACGCTAAATAAAATGAAGGAAAAAAAAGGTTAACAAAATATACAATGATAGTTTTATACTAGTATACACATAGTTTCTCTTTTGTTGGCTCGTTGTATAAAATGTGCTTTTTTAATCTGGCAGTGCTTTGCTCTTCAAGGCCATTGTCCATTATTTATATAACTTAACTATAATTTTGCAATTCTCAGCAACGTTTCAGGTGGCAATATACCTTGGCATTCTTTTCTGTTGCTTATTTTATGTATGCTTATGCTTTTATGAATTTAATTGTCAAACAAGAGGAGCTGACACCAGTCTAATGTTGTACAGAAAGTAACCTGCTCAAGATGTTTACAGTAATTGTGGTATTGTCTTGAAATGTTGTCCACTCTTTTGCTTTTTCCTCTAATGTAGGAAAGATACAGAAGGATGGGAGAAAGGAGTCATGTAAACCCATACTTAAAGTGGAGTACAAGACCACAAGGAACAGGTATCTGCTTTTTAAGCAATATTAAGATCCATATTGTCTGATTTAATTAAGTTTCCTGATTACACTGAATTATGAATCAAATACAATCATAGGGAGATTTATCCTGTGGTTATTTCATCATGTAGTGAATTAACAAGAAGGTGGCTTATGACACCCCACTTTGTGATAGTTGAAAGCAACCATCAGAAGCAAAAAAGATTTATGTTTTTGATAAAACGTTATTTTATGATTGTATCCCCTTAAAATGTGCTCATGGGAAGTGGTATAGGAAATTGCACATTTTAAATGTAATGCAGTTTTAAATCAATAAATTAGGGAATTGCCAAACAAAATATTTGATTTATATGTACATATAGATTTTATTCATTCATTGTTTCACTAATTAATTGTATCTGGTCAGTGGCTTATAGTTTGTAAGCTACATACATGTCTTATAATGATTTAACTGTTTGTTTGATTCATTCATTCATTCCTGTTCTCCCTCCACAACAGCGAGCCTTTTTTTATCTTCTCTGGCGGTCTTTCATATGACAAGGCAGGGCGGCGGCCTACTTTAACCATCATGCACGGCAAGGCCATCACTGTGCTGGAGATGGACTATCCTATTGTAGAGTTCATGGCACTCTGCGAGACTCCTTACAACAACGGTGAGTGCATACAAAGACAATGACAAAACCAGTGTCATATATCTGGATTCAGCTGAGTGGTATTAATGGTATGAAAAGTCACGCACAAAGACTTCTTTTTTAAATATATTTTCTGAGTTTTCTGCAGACATAACAATACAATTGAGTGGAATCTGTTTGCCTTGCTTTAGGCATTGAAAAAATACTTTAAAAGAATCAATGCACGAACAAAAACAATAAAAGTCAGAATTCCACATCTAATAAGAAGAAAGATGCAGTAAATGTGTTATACGCAGTGAGTACAGTTAGCCCAAGGTGTGCTTCTTATGTAATCTTTTAATTGCAACTAGGTCACAAATACAACACTGTTTCCTTAGAAATTACACACAAGTCTTTTATTAGAAAAGTTGAGAGTCTTCAAAGACTCTTCTGTCCTCCATTAGATGAAACATATTCTGCTCAGAAAATAGATTTTAAAATGTTTTGTTGCAGCAGGTTAAATATTTTTCACAGGATGGAGGATTCTGTAAATGTCTTAAAAACAGCAGCCAGTGTTGTCAAATAACCTGAGCAATTCAGCAACTGTGAATGTGTCTGTGACATTGGACTTTAATGTAATCATCCTTTTTTCAATTGAGAGTTTTGATTAGAGGCACAAACATGAGTTATGTTTGGGTTGGACATTTTTTCTCAGGTGCCATAAAGACGGCTTTAGATGAATGAAATAGTATCCTCAGAACATTAAAAGGTATTTTTACGTGTGGTTGTAACTGATGTAAATATGGATTAAGCATTATCCTCTTCAGTTTGGCTTTGTATCTTACAGAGGTCCAGGAGCCTTACGCAGTGGTGGTGCTTTTGGAGAAGGACTTAATTGTGGTGGATCTGACACAGAGCAAGTATGTGTTTCACATAAACGCACCTTCCAGCTGCTGGGCTGCATGTGACTATAAGACTCCCATCATCACATGTCAACTTTTGACATGAGATGATATCACCCATGACATCACACCAGGGGAAAACACTACTTATCCCATGCATCCATAAGCCAGATCCTGTCACAGTCTAATGAAATGAAAGAGTTCAAGATCTAACTATTGTCACTTGTATCTATACTTCAGGGAGAAGGGGGGGGGGGGCTGTTATTGTCCTTTGGATAAAGACATGTCACATTGCTCTTGGGGGGAAAATGCTACCATTCCAGTTGAATTGACTTGTTATCACTATTAGAAGGAATGAAAGTGAAGGTGAAAGGTGCTGATGTTGTGTCGTTGTGACAGATTAACACCTAAGGCCAGGGGATGCATTTGAATAGCAGCAACACACTATAAATTAGGCCTTCAGTGTGAGTAGGATTTAGGGTTTTAAATTAGGTTGCCTAGTTAATTAGGTAACCTAATTAAATCCGTTATCCTGATAAGGCTTAATGTAGTTTAAATATGTCAGTGGCTTGCACCTAGAGGGTGTAGATTTGATAGCTTATACTATACACCATCACACTCATGTTCATAAAGTTTACTGATCAAGGACTAATTAGTATTTGTAATGTATACATAGGTACAGTAGCACTCCTGTAAATCTTTCAGAAATATTTTTATGCAGCCACATAGCAGCGCCATTTTTAGGTCACCTGTAGTCTGATTATGCAGTATATGTGATAATGCCAGTGAGGCAGAGTATAGATAATGCTTAGTAATGCTGATCCTGTAATTCAGTTCCCCTTGTAAATTATTTTTTCAAGGTAGACAAAGTATGCAACCTTAATGGGTAATTTTGTGATTTCAATGAATTTACAGAAAATGTAGTGTACATGTAAACAGATCAAGTTTCCTTTCTGCCCGTTTTGCCATAGTGGCATACATTATACTATACCATATCATATGCATCATCATATGTATCTTGCAGCTTCCCTGTCTTTGAGAATCCTTACCCCATGGACATCCATGAGTCTCCAGTTACCTGCACAGCCTATTTTGCAGACTGTCCGCCCGACATTATCCCCATCCTCTACTCGATAGGAGTTAAACACAAGAAGACCGGCTACAGCCAAAAGGTAAGAGAGGGAAAATATGAGGGAGGAATACCTGCCTTTTGTGATGTACGTATTTGTTGTTTTGTTTTGCTAGTTTAAATCTTGTTTGGTAATTAATTGTACTTGCGATATTTGAGCAAGTAGAATTGAATGCAAGTAAAAAAAGAATTAACTGGAAAATCTTGTTAGTAATGTTTAGAGTGATTTCGGTAAACTCTATTCAAGAAAATGTGCTATAAAATGGTGTAACTTACAATATAGTTAGCTGCTATAAACTTGAAACAAATTATTGGTTATTATTAACATATGAGTCATTTTAATCAGTGCAGTCCAAGTATGTGTGTTAGAATAGATGATGTGATTTAAAAAAAAAAAAAAAAAAAAAAAGAAAGAAAATGAAATAATCACTCTGTCTTTAACCATGTCAGGAGTGGCCAGTCGGGGGAGGAACATGGACGTTAGGCTCGCACACTTACCCAGAGATCATTATCACAGGGTAAGTCAGAAACATTGACAGCAATATTTGAAGGTACATAAAGGCCTGTTAGGATTTAAAATCAGTGATAGTCACTGCCCAATTTTTAAGATCCAGGTAGCTGTAACGTTTATTACAGTTGGGAATTTGTGGCGTTAAAATAAAGGGGCAAGGTTAAATGCAACATTTTCCCTTCATTTCCTGATCCATTCTTGGAGTAATTAAGCACACTTATTTTGCCTAATAGAACATTAACTAATCTTTCTATTTGTTCAGACATGCTGACGGATCAATTAAGTTTTGGGACGCATCAGCAAGTAAGTCTTTTCTGTCTTCATGAGCTATACTGAAGTGATACATTTTGTTCACCTCAGACTTTTGTTACACAGCTTGCTTGAATAAGCAATATTTTTTCATGAATTTCATGGTTGGTGATTTGCCATGGGCTCTGAGCTCAGAGCAAATTAAAAGCACCATTGTCATATTAGATGCTCTACACCAAATAAGGGACTTGGCCCATTGTAACGCTTACAGATGGCTAAACACTAAAAACCCAGCATGTAAATGTGTGGTTTTCTCAAAATCTTAGAAATTAATTTTATTGACTGCTGTGGTCTGTGACTGACATTTACTTGTATTGCATCATATCTGCCTAGGCTTAATGTTCTTGCTATATATTGATTGCTTCTAAGTCCTGCTACCAGATGTACAATGTGGGTATAAAGTCTGCCGTCCGGCTCGTCTCTTCCACTATCTATTTTGTGAAGGCACCGTTGCTACATCTGGGGCTCAGCGCAGCTCAAGACGATTGGGATTGTTTCAAGGAAATACAAACGATATATACCAGAATGTTTAATTGTTCAGACTATTCTCCAGCGCTGACACAGCACTGTGGAGATAGGTCTGCGAGACAAATTGCCTTGTGATACCACTATTGCAAGGGCATTTACATATGCATTTTGCTTTTACAATATTTTCACCCAAATTAACCATTTCTCTAACCAGTCACACTACAGATGTTGTACAAGCTGAAGACCTCCAAAGCGTTTGAGAAGCCAAAGCCAAGTGAGGGCAGGGCGGCCGATTTGGTGGAGGATGACCCCTTTGCTATTCAGATGGTCAGCTGGTGCCCCCAGAGTCGCATCTTCTGTGTGGTTGGCATCTCAGCCCACATCATCCTGTATCGCTTCAGCAAATATGATGCCAACACTCAGATAGTGGTGAGTGAGATGACAATCAAATTAAAAGGAGTGACATCCTGGTGCGTTTATAAGGAATGTAAGTAGCGTCCAATGTCATTTTAACAAACTCCAGCTCTGAAGTCTTAAGTGACTGTCTTTTAGAAATATGATGTGAACTGAGCTTTGTGTTTTTTACAGGAAGATCTAATGGAAATTCTGCTCATGCCTATCCAACATTGTCGGGAAACCTGCATCTGCATAACACTAATTCAGTTGGATGTAGTTCACTGTATTCCTACTGTAACAGGACTGAATGTAGTTATTGTGACTAGTTAGCTACTATGGTAGGTAGATGAATCCATATTTTTGTATCTGTGTCATCCTCAGTCACTAGAGGTGCGCTTACAGTGTGAGGCGGAGGATGTCATCTCTCCATCAGAGAATGAAAACAATCCCTGCTTCACAGAGTCCGGCCCCCACTCACCACAACCCCACCACCAACACGCAGCTAGCCCCGGCAGTGGGACAACTGAGGGTAACAAAGACAGCAATCCCTGCCTTAAGTAAGATCTCCTCACACACATCATAGTTTCTCTGCAACAAATAACAAATATCTGTTTTAATAAATCGTTTTGGTCTTACAGTATGCTAGGAATTGTTTATTAAAAATATCAGTAAAACAATTAGCTAGTTATGCAGGCACTCTGTCTTCGTCGTTTGTTACCAAACTGAATATTTGTATCAAATAGAAAGCAATCAAACTTGAAACAGGAGAACAATGACCTTCCCCTGTCAAGAAATAATTCAGTAGGCATTATGAATTATTTCAGATTTGTCACAAACGTCCACTTGGACTTGAGGATAAACTGGGATAAACTGATTAGATTGTGGATGTCAAAGATCAAGGTCACTGTGAACTTACCACCATGTTTTGGGGCATAACCTTAGAAAGTTATTGACACTTCTCCGTTGAATTTTCATGAGGGAAGGAAACTTGTTTGCATGTCTCTTTCTTACTAAGTACTGTATGTATATTACACAGTACTCTAAACTCCTTTTCTTTATGTCTGGTTCAGGGTGAAGGACAGGATGGTTCGGGTCCCTCCTGGCTACCAAGCAGAGCTGGTTGTCCAGCTGCTGTGGGCAGATGGAGAACCTCCACAGCAAATCACCAGCCTGGACATCAACTCTGCCTATGGCCTGTAAGTCTGCAGATGCATGACGGTCTCTCTCTCTGCTGGTCTATGTATCCATCTGTGTGACTATTCATTTGTCTTGCTCGATTGGGAATATGGGCAAGGCATTTTTTCATCATTTATCAATGGTGTTGATAGGTGGTTCCATATCTTTGCTAGTCTGCACTCGGGACAGCAATCCTTGTTATAGTTTAGAGGGGTTAGCACAAATCGAGTATGGACAAAGCTTTTCAAAGCATTGATTATTGCCATGGTAATCTTTGTCCACGACGTTCCACTTCCAGGATGCTTCAGGTGCAGCTGGAAATTCCGCCACATGTCTTTCATTTCGGCCAGATGTTCGTTACCTTACCACTTTCTTTGTGTTGTAATTTTAAACTCCGGTGGATTTATGAGGACTATGGTTAACTGCTCCTCAGATCTCTGCAGGGTAAATACAGCTAGCTAGACTATCTGTCCAATCTGAGTTTTCTGTTGCACAACTAAAACTACTTTTGAACGTACACATGTTCCACCAAAACAAGTTCCTTCCCGAGGCTATTTTGCAGCTTCACCTTGGCTCCATTGCACCGCCCAAGACGATTGTGATTGGTTTAAACAAATGCCAATAAACCAGAGCACATTTTTCTCCCATCCCGGAATGCTGTGTGGACTCACCACATCCTTCTCAGCAGCCCTGTGGAGGAAGGTCTGGCAATGTGAGACTTGCCATGGTAGCTCTAATTTACCAAATTTTTTTAGCTTTATAGTGCTGTCAAAAAAGCATTATTTGTCATAACAAGTGTTCTTTGCTGGACCCATAATGCAGACAAAAGATTCTAAAGCCGTAACTTAAATGTGAACAATCAAAAGAGTTTATTACTCAACAAAAAGCCAAAAAGACTGAGGCAGTCTTAATCAACGTCTTAACTGGAGTGGAGGTGGGCAGATTGTGTCTGTAGGCGAAAATCCTGGAAGTTGGTGAGTGCAGGTTGGAAGTGGCTGGAGACAGGGTCTGAGGAACAGGACACAGAGACAGACTCAGCTCTGCCCAGCTCCAGACAAACATATGACACATGCCTTTGGTGTGGGAGATCTGGGTTCAATTCCCATTGTGATACATCAACCAATGTGTCACTAAGCAAGACACTTAACCCCTAGTTTCTCCAGAGGCGTGCTTCCTCTGACATATATAGCAATTGTAATTGTAATTGGATAAAAGCGTCAGCTAAATTACATGTAATGTAACTGTAAATGGCTGGTTTACAATGTAGCTCTAACTTAGCAGAGCACCAGATAGTTATTTTAATTAAAGTTGCAAGGGGACTGTGGTTCAAACTTTATCCTCCAGAAATCCTCTGAACTACAATGTAGTGTATCTGTGTCTATTTGGCCTGTTTCTCCATTTTTATGGGTTGCGTTTTCTGGAGTATAATATATATTTTTTTAGAAATAATTGAACTGTAATTAACAGTATAAGGGTACAATACTAGGTTACTATTGTTGCTTTTAATGCCTGTAGTTAATATACCCTGTTCTACCATTATAAAGAGTGAGGGCTTAAAAGCATTTGGCTATTGGGATGTGGTGTCGGGGGACTATGGAATAGTATGGTACAGTCAATATCAAAATTGCTGTGTTCACACAGGCAGTACTTGGTTACAACCCAAAAGTTGCCTGCATTAAGACTTCATCAGTGCACTGTGTAGGGCTGGGTATCGTTAAACAAATCCCGATGGTACCGGTACCGATACCAATTCTGTGACTTTGTTACCGGTTCCTAAAATCCTTACGGCACAATTTTTTTTATTTATTTTTCAGCTCCTTCTATGTGAGCCCTATCTCTGTGCGTAACATATAGTTTTCCTGCCTATCTCTACGAAGTGTAATGTTAGACAGCCAATCACCAGCATGATTAGATCTTGGTAGAAGCATGATGCATGCTTATTGGCTCACTGACGCTGAGGTATTGAAATTTTGTATTGAATGGCTAGGCATTTTCCGATACTCAATACTAAGGAGGCAATTCGGCCGGTGCCTAAAAAGTATTGAATTCGGTACCACTGTGTGCATACCTTCAGTCAGAACTTACCAAATTTAAATTCAAGATAGTATACTACCGGACTTCTGAGCCTGCGCCAAGCCACTAGTGGGCCAACACGTTATCATTTTTGTCTGTCTTCTTCTGTCTCCTTTCTGTCTCTTTTATCTTTCTTTCATTTTAGATAGCATATAATTGTAATACTTTGTAAAGTAATTGATGTTGACTTGAGTAATAGAGTTTTTTAATATATTTCAGTTTTGAAAAATGATGTACGTCTGTGTTGAAGAGAAGTTGATTAACTTCCTGAGCCTAGAGTGCTTTAAGACCACTTGAATGGCTTTGCTGTGAATAGAAGTTCTGTTTGTAGAAACCAATAAAATCACAGCTCTTTCAAAAAAGATCAATATGGGTCAAGGCAGGGCCATTATTTGCCTCTCGCCTCTAAAGCTATTCACAGCTTGAATAGAGTTGCGGAAATTGATTTGTTTTGTTTAATTTTTTTTTCTTCTTCTTTTTCTTTTCTTTTTAAAGTTACAGTGCTGACAGTGCACATAATATAACAGACAAAAGAAGCATTACACTACAACACAGTGGTGAACAGGAACATAAAAACACATTACACAAAGGCTCCACAAGAACACTTTCAACAGTAATAAATTAATGCCACACTAATGTCTTGTACACATTACTTAAGGCATCACAAAGGCACAAGGCTGTCCCCTCTGGTCACCTTCATGGCACAAATGTGAATACCAAAAGATAGGTTCACTATTGTTTATTAAAAGTCTTACTAAAATGTAATGTTTGCATAATGCAAGAAGAGTATGTCAAATGTATGTCAAACTAATCAAGGTCTGTACAATTGTAAGGGTAGTAATTCTATTTGCATTCGACTGACTGAATTCCTTTTGGAAATTCTGAAATAGAGAGTAAAGCGTGGGAGATTGTAACAATAACACAGATGGCAGGCTTTTCCTTACCACCATTTTTCTTTCAGCTGTCGAGCCTTTAGCCTTGATCTATGAATGTTGTAGTGCTCGGTAATGTCTTTTTGCTGTTTGTGTTGTGAGGCTCACACTGGATAAGTGTAGGGTTTGGCCACTGCTACTTTTGCACTTGTTGGTTTTCTAGTTTATTCTGAGCAGGCTTGTATAAAGTACTTGAAAGCAATACTTGAGTAAAAGTACAAGTATCTTACCAGAAAATTACTTTGGTAGAAGTTAAAGTCTCCTTTTAAAATATTACTTGATTAAAAGTCTTAAAGTATCTCATATTAACAGTACTTAAGTATCCATAGCAATTTTCTGATATTAAATGTACTTAAGTATTAGAAGTAAAAGTAAAAGTTAAAAAAACTTGAATTATGAACTTTATGGCCAAAGGTGTGTAACGTTATCTTCATCACCACTGTTGTCGGGTGGTCATCGTCTGTTACCATGGCGGCAGAGCCTGCAGCAGGTGCTTCCATGACACTATCAGTCATTATGCTTCCTCCTCTTCTTCTTTAGTTTTGGCCTATGTTTTTTTTTTTTTTTTTTTTTTTTTTTGCCGCTTGGCCACAAACAGGCATCATGTCACCAACTGGAATAGAGTGTGCATTATCTTGGCAATTTAGGAGCAATGATTCGCCAAACTTCCTTTTTTTCAGTGTAATAAATATCTTCTGATTTTATTTTGTAGTAACGAGTAACTAAGATGCTTAGGGGAAATAAAAGTAAAAGTTTCCGGAAATATAAATAACGAAGTAATGTACAGATACGTAAAAATTCTACTTAAGTACAATAGTGAAGTATTTGTACTACGTTACATTACAACACTGATTCTGAGTTTTGTGTTTTCAAATGCATAATCATGTCTGTGATATTAAAATGGTATTTTACGTAGACGCCATGACAAACAGCCCTTGAAAACATATGTGAACCAGACATCTGCATGGAGGAAACAGTAGAGCAATGATTGACTGGGCAGCAGCCAGTTTGAGTGACATTGATGTATTCGCCTCACTTATTTTAGCATTTTTGTCAGATTGCTGGGAAGACCACAGATGGAGCCAATTGTTGTGAATATTGTCTAATTCTGGTCAGGGCCCGATCGAGTGGAACGTCTTTTGTACAATGATGAGTGTAAGTGATCAGTTAAGCCAGAGGCTCTACAGCAGTCAGGGGTAGCAGGTGGCAGTGGGGCTTATGGGAAAACTGGTATTCATATTCAAAAACAGCAGCAAGAGCAGTGTGAGATAAAGACAGCCTTTTGTTGACAGTAATTACACCCAAATGTCACAGTTAATTTGACAATATTTGATAGTGCTACATATAGCACCTTTAATGTCAATGAGAATAACCTTGCTGTGTCCGTGTCTGTCCAGTTTGGCGTTTGGGAACTGCAATGGCCTAGCAGTGGTGGATTACTTGCAGAAAACAATCCTTTTGTGTATGTCGACACTGGATCTGTATGGAGCTGCGGACCCATACCAGCGCCTTACCCGCTCCCCACGCAGGAACAGACAGTCCACCTCAGGTAGCGCACACACGCACCTCTGGGATCCGGACCACACACACATGCACATATACACCTAACACTCTCTGAGCCGCCACACAGTAATGTGTCAAAAATGTTTTCATTATATCCAGATGATCACCTATTTTCTATTCTCCTGTCCTCTTGCCACTTTACTGGTGTTTCTTCTTCCTATTTCTTCTGTCTCCTTCCTGTCTCTTTCTAAGGTTAGACTGATCTATCAGGCAAATCTGAATTAGCTTTAATGATTAACCTAAAATCAATGATGCAGGTGGTTTTGGTCATATTTCCTGTATTTCCACTGCTCTCAAGCCCTTAACCTAATCAATACCATTTGATCAGGTAAAGGGCTTCTCCTACACATTATGGACATTTTGACCATTCTTACTATTATCCAATTGTCAACGGTGAATCAGTACATTTACTGTAAGAACAATTTTGAGGTTCCTGTTTATAAAATATTGTAAAATCTTAATATAAAAATATTATTTGTTTCATATTTTTACACTTTAAACTGGCCAACAATATATAAGGTAGGCAAACTTCACTTCCACCAGCTACATCATTAAAGTATCTGTTACGTATGAATGTATCAGTAATAAAAAAATATCCAATAATATGATCTACAGTATGTAATAATATAACTCTGAAAGGGGCCGTTCGGCTGCATACTTTTGCTTTTTGATACTTTTTTCTGATAATACAGTACTTTTTGCAGGACATTTACTTGCAATGAAGTAATTTATTGTGTGGTGTTGCTACTTTAACTTAAGTAAAGGATCTGAATACTGTTTCCACCACTGGTTAAAGAATATAAAAGATATAATCATATTACACTGTAATAGGGGCCATTCCGCATAAAAAGGCATCTTTACTTTTGATACTTTGTGTATTGTGGTAGTACAGTACTTTTTACATTTATGGAAATAAACATCTCTGGTAAACACCAAACATATGTAAGTATTTGGAGGAAGTTGAAATGAAAAGGGTCAAATTGGCTATTTGAACAGAATATAGTCCATCAACAAGTAAAATCCAAACATATAGGTATCTGCATCAGCATTCAAAAACCTGTATCAGTCCAACCTTACCTCTTCCCTTCTCTTTGCTCTGTTTCTCTCACACAATAACATACAGTACAAAGACAAAAACACCCAACCATCTCACTATGCCTGTCACAGATCTGCACTATGATATGAGGTGCATGTAACAGGCTGCGTGTCAGTCCACGTTGGCATTTTTATGCATGTTGTCATTTGATTTCTTTGTCCTTTCTGTTTTTAGTCCTGCTTGAGCATAGATCTGTAGTCAAAAGTCACTGAGATCTCGTCCTTCCTGACCCCTGCCTCTCTTTTCTCTGCTACTGTTCTTGGCTGGTGATAGTCTCACCGTACAGAATTGAGTGTCTAAACACAAGCTGTACCTTTCTTATTTGACCCTATGGTAACCTCTGGATTTGAGGGCATAGCAGCTCCAGTGGTTTAATATTTTAGATGGTCCTTTAGGCAACTTAAAGTACTGACTGAGCTCTCTTATTATGCAACTCCCACAAGTGTAGCTGAGAATGCTTTACAGGTATTCAGGATTTGTGTGAAGGGGATATTACAGTACATGGAGAGATGACATTGAGCTTTAGAGCCACTTAATTTCCTGTTGCATAAGTGCTGCCACAACACGTATTGTTCCCAACTTCCTCTTTTGTAAAAGCATTTCTGTGTTGGGTCTTTAAAATCAATTTGGAGATGGAAGGAAAAATACAAACCGGCAACTGCCTTTTTCTGTACCCTAGGTGATGGTATTATGATGATCTGATGTACTCGCTATGCTGGAGTTGATATAATACCGAAGACAAAAACACTGTCAAAAGGCCAAGCGAAATACATGGCACTGGCTAAACTATCTACTAACTAAGCTGCTGGCCTCTTCTCTTTTTGTAATATTCCAACTTTTTTTTAGAACATAGTTTACTGTCCTTCCCACACAACATTTTTAGCTGTTGTCGCCACACATATGTGTATGTGTATACTTTATATATGTCAATCAAATTTAGTGTATTCATTTCATAAAATAACACTTCATTATTGATTATTGTAGGTGTGTTTCTCTAGTTACTGTACAGTCTAATGCATCATTGATACCATGTTAGAACAGTAGGCCTATGGCAAAAAGTATATAACAAAATGCAATGTAAAGCAATGATTTAATGCAGCAAGAGATTTATTTTGATGCTGCTTTGTAAGTAATGATATGTTGCCTGCTAGCACAGTAGTTTCCTTCTTGGGCAAATGACCAATCACATCAGCATTTCTGGGGTTTGCAGCAGTAGTGGGTATATCTTGTCTGTCCTCCCCTGACACTAACACGGTTGCTGCTTGCTCTCACTTTCTTTTCCACTCTAAGCCTGTGTGTTCTTCTCTCCCCTCCCCTCCCTTCCCTTCCCTCCATCTTAACTCCATCCATCATCTTACTTTACATTCAAATTATTTCTTTATCTTTTATGTTGTTTCCTCCTCCTCTCCTTTTCTTCTGTCCCACGCTACTCATACACCTCTCTACCACCTCTTTCTCTTTCCCACCTTCCTGTCCTCTCTCATCTCTTGCTGCCCTGAATCTCTACTTACACTTTCTACTCTTTATTCCTACACACCATCCTTTCCACTACTGCTTCCTTCCCTTTCCTCCTCCTCCTCCCTACCTTTTGGTGACTCTGTGGCTGCTGATGTGGGCATGTGGGCCTGCCTGACAGAGTTTTGCATGCGCGGCCTGTCTAACTTATATTCAGATTCAAAGAAAAGGATCCGTACATCCTATCAGAGTAAGTCGGGTCTTCCTAAAGGCTGGGGGACTCTGTGTTTGTGTGCGGGGGGTGGGGTTGGGGCATTGTTGTGATGGAACATACTAGGGCAACAAGGTTGATGGAGAAGGTCGCCATAAGGAATGGGAAGGTTTTATATGGACTGAAAGCAAAGGTACAAACCAAAGAAATGATTGGAATGAACGTGGCAGTTTCATGTTTATATTTTACCATATGAAACAAAACTGCCCTATTCCAGTCATGTCCAATGGTATGTCCTTTGCAGAGAGCCACTCCTTTGAGTCTGTTAAGTAAGGGCAGTTATAAATATTATATGATCCATGTGATGTATATTTTAACTGAAGCATCCTGGGGTGAAAAAAGCCTTGTCACTAACTGAGCCTAGTGAAACAAAATGCTTGCATTTGGTTGATGATTAAACAGGAATTCTTAATTTTATACGACCATAAAGGTTTAATCAGAGGCCCTTTCAATTTCTTCAGTCATTTGTAAAACCAGTGTAAATGATTAAAGGAAATTTGCATTAAGAAGTTTTGCTGGAAACTTTTACTGAAGAGAAATAATTAAATTAATCAAAATGTTTTGAACTGTGACGACTCAGTGAGGCTGTTAATAAAGCACTAATGAACACGGCTTGAACACCCCATTTGTAGTCTGACTAAAATAGACATTTGTGGTGGTTTTTAAAAAGGAAATGGGTATGACTTCTCATTCTGACCTGTGCTTGGTGCATGTGATCAGATTTGATCAGATCCTGATCAAATCAGTGTTTGTTCTGTCTTGTATTTTGGTTGTATGTGCCACTTTATCATGAAATTTGCACTACATACTGTAGATGCCAAATTATTGGCTGCAATTTGCAATTTGGCTGGAAATTCAAAATGAAAGTGTGCAGTAAATACATGTAACAGATTGTAGTGCAGGTCACATCAGATTTCAGCCACTCTGCTCCGGGAAGACAAAATTAATCCAAAGAAACATTCCCAGGGGAAAGGTAAATAGCAAATGTCTATTATTATTATTATGACCTTAGTCATAATAATATAATTAAATACTGGGAATTGATTATGCAGCTAATCAGAGATGATAAACCAAAGATTGTAGAAAATTAAAGAACTTAACTCTAAGCTCTTTCTTGGGGCTCTGCGTGGCTGACATCAACCAAGTTCACTACTGTTCAGTCTTCTGAAAAAGTTAAAATAACCTGACAGATTATGTGTATTCTACTTTTTCTTCCTCTCGACTGCCATTGGCTGCGGTAGGCCTTACTGAACTCTCTGACAACCAGCAGTCCATTGACATGGATAAAAGCAAGTCGCCCACCTCAGGTAGCCTGCTGACGCACACACACACACACACACACACACACACACACACACACACACACACACACACACACTATCAAGTACACCTTCCCTGTATGGAAATGTATTTTGGGATTGGCACTGTGACGCTTTGCTGGGATGACATTGTCTTTAAAAGTGAGCTATATCTACAGTATGCAGCCTATGCACACCTCACCCATTACCAGAGCATCTTCACCTGATAAGAATGGCAGCGGTTTAAAATGGCCACTCGTGTTTGAGGTTGTCGACGTGTTATATTCCAGTGGAATAGTTGCTGAGAAAATGTAATGTAGTTATCCATTTCAGTGCAGTATACTGTGGCCTATCTGATGCATTTTGTCACAGCTTCCAGCTGGTTTTCCTTTATTCCAAAGTCGTGAAATGATTTCACAAAGGTAAGCCGGAGAAAAGAATATAATGCACTCTACCTCTTTCTTTGTACCTCTGACTATCTTGTTTGTCCAACTCTTCTTCTTCCCTTGGACTGAGTAATAAGTCCTGCTATTGTTGTGAAGGACCTGTCATAGCAGACAAGTAGCCAGCAGCTCATGTTTAGAGAGACAGAAAGTATGAGATAAAGAAAGCAAAGCATAGGGATGGCTGAAGAGAGCAGGACCATTAACATGCTTACCTTAAACCAATGTTGATACAACAGCTGGCAGCAGTAGTGATAACCTTCAGTTGATAACATGTGGCAGTAACCTGCAAGAGTTTATAAAAGCAAGGCTTAAATATCTGAGATCAGAACACTTCTCACAGCTGGTTAAATTATTTATTTGTATCATCCATAATATATTATAAAAACGTCCTGTGCACTGCTTTCAATTAAATATTTGCCGGCATGTTAGTGTGTGGCAGTGCTTGACTTGCATTAAATGCTACAGGATGTATAATGAAATAGACATGCCTTGTTAGAGGGCAATGGAGTATTGAAGCATATAATGTAAATATCCTTAATATTTGTAGTTAATGTTGTATTCATTACCTTGTTGCCGGCTTTGGGTTTTAGGATCACAGATACAGTATGATGGTGGATATGATAGTTTGAAGTTGAGTGCAAGAGATACGCTGCAGTATAAGAGGAAGATGGCTCATGATCATAGATGAGAAGGTAATGTAAGCGGTTCCTGGGTGCAGAGTAAAGGTTGGATGCAATAGATGATGTTTTAAACAATGAGGTTGTTTATAGTGTGTTGAGATTTGTGTGATGGGAGACGGGGCAGATGAAAAGAGAGTGTTTGTGATTGCAAAGAAATAAACAGCAATGCATAATGGAGGGAGCGAGAGATGAGAACATTTCCCAGAAGGCACTTTTGTATCTGTTGAGGGAAAACACTTTATCCCAGCAAATTCAGAATGTAAAGGTCAAATGTTTGTAAGTGGGTAATCTGTGTTTAAGACACTGCCAAGCACGCATGCTGTGTCCTCTAGGTTTGGTGTGCTTTATAAGGTTTTAGTTTAGTTTTTGATTTTAAACACACTTCATTTATTAACGAACAATAGATATACTACTAAGTACTAGTTGAGTTATAGAAAAACATCTGCGGCATTTATAATGAATTTAAATTATTTATTTATATTTTTTCCCACTAAAATTTATGAAAATACTACCACAAACTGGTGTTTTTTCACATTAAACCTGTGAAATGTATGACAATAACATTTCAGTATCAGAACCAACACAGGCCTGACATATTCCCTGTCACATCTCTTTCTAATGTTTGCCTTGATGGCAAATTTGTGCTTTTCAGCTGGTTTTCAGAAATTGCACTCCATCTGTGAAATATTCCAACAGAAAGAGAATAAAGAAACTCTTTGCAATTACAGTAATAGTTCTGTGAAAACGTATTCCAAAGGGTGGAGGATGTTTTGGAACTTGGCCACAGCTGATCTGTGTGTAATAAGACATCATTAGCCAGGGATACATTCCTACATTTATCGTGAGGAGTATGTGAATGCTGGGCCATGATAGTGGTGCCATTGTGTGCAAATATCCAATTTGTCTGATGTGTTTTACAGAGAATGAAAGCTTTAGGGATTTTAACCAGCACTAAGGCACTTCATATGCTTCTGAAAAAAAAATATGACAGGTTTCAGGCCACCAAGGGCACTGCTGCTTTCCACTTTCCATTTGGCAATACACCAGAACATTACCCCTGTCCTTACAGGTGGTGAGCTCACTTGGCTCAATGTTACGGTGTCGGGACTGTTCACACATGGGCCTCATGGGGCCAAACCTTTAAAAGACATATATTCTAGCCCCTCACCTAATACGATGTCCAAGGGAAATCCTCCCAGAGCCACATGGACAATGCTTTCCTCCCAATAACCTTGTCAATTCCTGAAGGGAGTGGTGTGTGAGCTATCCTTTAGGGCTAGGTAGCTCAGGTATCCAGGAGGAGCATGGAATAGAACCATATCTGTTCAAGATGACTCCCAGATGCCAAGCTGTCGAGGCGCTCTGAGCATTTCCAACTGGGAGGATCCCCTGGGGCAGACCCTTGAACACACTGGTGGGATTATGTATATCCCCTGTGGCCTGGGAACGCCTCAGGTTAACCCAGTAGGACCTGGAAGATGTGGCTGGTGTGAAGGATGTCTGGGTTGCTTTGCTGAGCTTGCTGCTACCACAATCCTTACTCGGCTGAAAATAGGTAGATAGGTGGACATAGATATACAAAGTACTACTTTGAACTTACTTTTTTTTTTACTTTAGTGTTATCTTGTATACACAGAACCTGGTTGTGCTGCAGAACATCAGTTAGCAACAGCCTGGTTTATTGAACTTGAGTATTTCTGGAACGTTTGAAGGCTGGGGCAAAGTTTGTACAAACGGACAAATAAAATCTTCATACAATTCCAATTGATGCTTATTTGTAGGTATAGCTAATACATAAGCATTTTGTTTCCCAGTAGCATAGAAAGACCAATGCACTGTAGCCGCAGGAAGCTGAATAGTGTGACTCAACAATGATTCAATGACTCTCAAATCACTCCGCCAGGTTCTGAGATTTTTGGCTTTCAAAACATTCAGCTGCTTCGTGACGAAGGACTGTGCTACAAGCAAATAAGCAGGTGTTGTTACATTACAACCATGTAGGCAGAAAGCTTCATTTTCATCATCATGCCAATTAAAATGGCTAATTGAATGGCAATGCAGAGATATTTTACGCTTTCGCTTCCTCTTCCTGTTTTCCTTTTCTTACACACATGAACAGGATATTCATTATTTGTTCAGTGGCAAGTAGACCTCCTTTGAGGCAGTTTTTTCCTGTGGCAGTGATTACAGGCTATACAAAAAAACTGGACTTGACTAGTTGTTAAGCCAAAGACCTGTCCATGTTGCAAGTCCCGTTAGAACTCCAAAGTCACATATTACTACTTATAACTATATTTGAGCATCGCTTCCACACAGTATGAATGCTAATTAATTACAAATTATGTTGTTTGTTTGTCGTTTGTTTTTTATTTAGCAGCTCTACTTCCATTGTTTGCAGTATTGGGCAGGACACAGAAATCAGTTGTCTCACCCGTGAGCTGTCCTTTTTGTCTGTTCTTGTTCTTTTTACTCTTCAGCCTTGCCTTTGTGCTTCATAAGGAGAGCAGAATAACAAAACCAGGACATGTGCTTTGCTGTCTTGGCAGAGAGTCTTTCAGCATTGTGATGTGACTAGGTCATGGTCAATCTGTCCTATTACAAGCCTGTCATTTGCTACTTAGAGAGATGGAAGAAAGGAAGAATTATGGAGAGATGGGTGAAAAGCATAACAACAGACACAGCACGACACAGTGTGAAGTGTCTGATTCACTTACCCAGAGGTGGTGGGGGGGGGGGGGGGGGTTCTACTGAGGTGAGTACAGTTTTCAGAATTTGCAATATGCAATCAAGATGGAAATGTTAAAAATATTAATGCAAAAGTGACGTAAAGTCCATTAAAACTAGTTATGGCTTGAGACAAATGAGGAAGCACAGCTGTGTGAAGAGTTCATGGTTTGTTTCCTCATGCTGAGTATCAACTTCCACCTTTTTCTGTGGCCATTAAAGGCTTTCTGGCCACCCCTGGCACACCAGGTGTGCTGTGTCTGTTCAAGGCCATATACAGACTGTGGACAGCTTATTAAGGAAGCCAGCCATCGTCCTGATTCACCCCGTGTGTCAATAACTGCAGCTGTCTCTCCTCTCCCTCACACATCGTTCCCTCTCTTCTACCTGACCCTTTTCTTATCTACCTTTTGTCATTAGGCCCAGTAATTGGCCCTTCTACAGCCTGAACGCTGTCTCCCTCCACATCCCTCCCATTGTCTTATTTTTTATGTCCTGAGGTCTGTTGTTTTGGTTTGGGGTTATGCGTTACTTTTCCTCTGGGAGCCACGTGTGGCTGTAGCAATGCTTACTTGACTGGGCCTAGTTTTGAGATGGGCTAACAAGCTGAGAAGCCAGAGATCGGTGTCTGACCTGGCAGGATATTTTTAGCAGTGAGCATGTCAGGGGAGAAAGGGAGGAGGTGATGGCTGAAACTTTACAGTGTGTCGAACTGGTGCCACCTGCTCAGCTCCATGCAACTCCAGGTGGCTTGATAAAACTAAAAATAAGTCTACCAACAGTTTTTCAACTAAACCCCGCTAGTGCCCTACCAATTACATAGTAAAACCTACTGTATGCATTATGTTGTTATTAATAAAACAGCATAGCTATATAATGTTTAATACATTTTGTCGACACATATTATTATGACATGCCTAAAAATGCTCAAATGTCTTAAAGTTATTCACAGGTTCTAACACATGCATCTTATGCACGTCATTTTACAGTGGTAACTTATTTTTCTGTTGTTTTCTAGCAGATGGGATTGACAAGTATGCCCCTTCACGCAATACCAAGTCAATGGAGAGCGATGGATTGTTTCCCCCTCCGGTGTCAGCGGGACTTAATTGCGCTTTGTCTCTATGTTGTTTTTCAGAGCCACAGGGCTATTCCTAGCACAGTTTAAACTTCTGTGCTTCATGTTCTACTTCTCTCAGACCAGTTGGGATGGGTAGCAATGACGCACACAGCTGTATCACCCCAGTGGTCTCTGTGTCTTTTGGATAAGGGTAGTAAGAGAGGATTGGATGGGGACAGGGGGTTGTTACCAAGAAACATTGCACTGCATGAAGTGTGTGATGATGTCACTGTGAGGATGTCACCGTCACCAGCGTTTTTGATTATTATTATTGTGTAAATATATATTGTGTATACAAAAGCGTATAAAAAAAGCTTGTGATGATGTACTGACATTTAATGTATTGTATTTAATAATGGATTAGTAACAGAAAGTGTCAACGTTTTTCTGTAAAACTTGCTGTTAGACGATATGTTGAAGCAGTCAGTCAAGTCAAGTGTGTATGTGTGGTTTGTGATGTAATCAATAGCTCAAGAGGAGTCTTTTGATGTGGAATCTATTTGAAATGTGTGTATGGTTCTGGTGCTAGTGTAGAGGCTCCAAGATCAAGCATTGCCGTATTGTTTTTTTACATGATTGACCTTACAAATATATGTTTTCTTAGTTTTAGATTTGCTGCAGTAGGGTTAGCAACGGCACTTTAAATAGAGTCTACGCTGGCAGTGTGATGCCAACAGCCTGTCAGCAGTGCAAGTCCTCTGTCAGTGGTCCCACTGGTTCCAGTCAGTCATGTTTCTGCCTTCAGAAGCTTTTCAGCCACAGGTGCTGGGTAACAAACATGAGCACTGGAAAAAAACAGGAAAGACTATCGGCACTGTGCTTTGGGGTTTGCCAAAGTTAACTCATTTGAGTTTCTGTTATGATGATCATGGCTGATGGCATTGTAAAAAAGACAATGTTGTGCATATCCATGTAGTTACTGGTGCAGGACAAATAAATGAAGTCCGCACAACAGAAACCTCCAGAAAACTCTTTTCCGGAGCATTCAGCTGTTGTGCGGACTTCACTCACTTTCTTTTATGACATTGCAACCAACATTTGTCTTAGTCAAGTATCAGGTGTGTGACAGTGACCGTGACATGATGGGGTGAATTATTTTGTTGTCTGTTTGAAATACATGTATTGAAATGGTTAAATGCCTTGTTGGAACTTAGAAGGAGAGGTAGTGTATATTTGGATGTTAAAAATAAATAAATAAATTGGCTGATGGCATCAAAAGATATTTTTAGGTTATAGTGGGTGGTTATAGTGTAGTAAAGTTGGAGGACTGACTTCCGTTATGGAGCTGGTGGAGACACTTTGAAATACGTACACTAGTAATTGTGGTGTTAGAAGTAGTGGTGATCATGTGTAGTAAAAGTAGTTGTAGTAGAAGTAATAGTAGTGGTGCTGTTGTTTGTGATAGTAATAGCTGTTGCTGTTGAAACATGTGAGTGTCATATTGCTGGTGGAATAGTGTGTTTCTTAATAACCCGTTTTCATACCCTCTCAATAGTTTTCTTTCATGTTACCTGCAAGTCTCTTTTTTTCCCCAGTTCACCCATTGTGTTTGTCTCTCCCCTGTTGCCCTGAAAAGTCTGTGTCTGTTCTGTTGGATCTCCTATTCCAGTTCATTACTCAACCTCCCTTCACAATGACCCACGCGTCCTGCCAGAGCCTGTGGTCAGTCTGAGAGCCAGCCACTGCAGTCCAGTCTTTTACTTGCTGGATAATGGTAAGAGGAGGGATGTATCACAGATCTCAGCCTCTTCATGGACATCTGCTTGTGGTTTTTACTGTATGGCAATAATGTAACAAGGGAGGGGAATTATTGAGCCTTTATTGGACAGGTGGTAGGCTCGATGTTGCACCTTGCATGCTAACTCTGCTTCCACACTGTAAGCAACACGATCAGAGGCACATTCATACCTTACAGAGCAACAAAGAAATATTAGTCAGTAAATATCAAGAGCAGATTTTCTTTAGTTTTCTTGTTTCCCCAATGTGTCATAAAGAACAGATACGTGTTTATTATTATTTGTATTATTAATTATATTGAAAGGCTTACTGTCTAAAGAAAATAGGTGTAGGGTGCATTATAAAAATTATTTTACTATAAATATATGTTGTAGTATGTGCAACATGTACTACACAAATGCATTCAAACCCTCTCATCATGATGGGTCACAACAAAATGAGCCATCAACCAAGTTGCTTGCAGTGTAAACAAGTAGACAGGGTCTGTGTTTCTAGGAGTAGACTGTCTGTGTTCCATGCCTTTGTGCAACTGCTGGTGTTGCATTATCTCTCTGCTGCAAGCTGCAGGGGGGTTTGCATTGTGTTGTTTGTTGTGTGTGCCAGCTCTGGGCTTTGAACTTGGATCAGCATTGGCAATACTGCAAGGCAGGCAGCCTTGGGGAGGGGAAGGGGTTGGTATTCCAGCCTGGTACTTCTCATCCTCACTCGTCAGTGCCTCTAGTGCTTCATTCACTGTGACGTCAATCATTGTGTCGACACCTCTTCGTCACTAGAAGGCAACATGCTACTTCACCGGACTGTGGCACTCGGAATCTCTCTCATTGTGTCTTTCTGACTGTGTGTCAGTAAACCCACAATCTCCATCTTGTTGTCCTCTCGGCTAACATTCATCACTGTCTCGTCTTTAACTAACTGCATGGTGCCCACTGCATTGCCAGCTGCAGTGCTGATAAATATGACTTCCGCTTGCTTTGCTCTTTTATCACTGTTGTGGCTTGATCAAGTCAAACATTAGCTCCATTTGTTACCCCTACGCAAACCTCGGGGAAAAAAATCTAAACATAATTTTTAGCCATGCTCGCGGTGTGTTTGTCAGTTGGTCCGCTGGGTTCACAACTTTGGTCCGGTCTCACAATTATTGAATGGATTTCTGTGATTTTGTACAGACATTCAGGATCATCCCCAGAGGATGAAGCCTACTGACTTTGGTGATCCTCTGACTTTTCATCTAGCGCTACCATGAGGTTGACATTTGTGGTTTTGAGTGAAATATCTCGACAGCTATTGGGTGGAAAATATTAGCATGCTAAAACATACCTGCTGTTTGTATTGTTACTGTAATAAACATGTTAGTATGCTGACGTTAACATTTAGCTTACAGCACCGCCTCACAGAGATGCTAGCATGGATTCTTAGTCTTGTTTACCTCTTAATCTTTTCTTCTTAAAACAGCGGGTTTCATGTTCAAAGGCATCTATTGTCTGTTAAAATGTTTGCCCGTGGAGAAACCAACATTCAAAGTCAATATTTCCGGCGTTCGCAACAGAGAAGAAGCACAGAAATCTTTGATTTAAACGGTTTCACCTCGGGCAAACGTTTAATAATTCCAGACACACAACAGACATCTTGTGGGATCACAAAAACACTTTTCGAGCTGCAACACACTGCCAAAAATGTTGTTTAAAAAAAAAAACATTCCTCTAGGTTTGCGCAGGACCAAATCACAGAGTAATGTCCGGACAGCTAAAGTCACAAACGGGGCTAGTCTACCAAAGTGTTGTCATAAAAGTGTTTTAATATTGTCACATAAAGATACCAACAACAAGATACCAGCTTGGGGTAAAAGGTACTCCAGCCATTAAAAGAAAGCACACAAGAATGATTGAACACAAAAGACACAAAATTGTGGTGTTGCTCAAAGTTTGCAAAAAACTGTAACTGCAAAAAAACAAAAACAAGGTAATGAATGTTTATTTAATGTTGGTTATTGTTCATATTTACAAAAAAAAAAAAACCTTTGCCTCCTCAGATCAATCCCGCCTGTTATTTTAATTAAAATCCATTTTATGAAGCGCTAATGCAGCCACTGAGCTATTAAACAGAAGAGCATCTGTGTGTAACAGGTTTATTATGAAAACATTTTCTTCTGTCATTGTATCCCTAACACTGCACATTTTATTTTGTTGCAGCAGCATCTAGTCACTACAGTTTATTATCGAGCACACACACACACACACACACACACACACACACACACACACACACACACACACACACACACACACACACACACACACAGAGCTCATCTTTTATCTCATCAGAAACACTAATCAGAAAGGCTTTATTTGTTTCTGAAAAAAAATGGAAACAGAAATTCATTGATTGATACATTTAATTAGAGTACCATAACACCCCAATTTCCTCTGCAATAAAGGAAACATATTGTTTCTCAAAATGACCTTTTGATACATGTTCCTTCACAGTAAATAAACGCAATATATAAATGGCGTAAACTGCATTATATTACAGTAGATTAAAAAACTATTCTACCATTTCCTCCAGTAGGCCCTTCGTCCTCTGCTGTACTCTTTTTTTTTTTTTTTTAAATGGTATTCTATGGCAGAAGGATTGGAACCTTGACGAAACATTTTTTTTTAAAGGAATCCTCATTGATTCCTTTGATGAATTTTCTAAATCTAAAGTAAGTGGTCAGAATTATAATGCAGATTCATGATCATGCTGAAATTTATAAATCGTCATGTAAACACCATCCTGTGTCTTCCACATGTCAAGTTGATCATTCAACACAAAGAAACAATGAAATATTGCCTTCTTTTTGAGGGGGAAACTGACTCATAACATCTCAAGTTCGACCTTTGCAGTTCTCTACTTACTGCAAAATGCTTGCAAAATGTTTTAACAAGTTATTTTGTTGCCTTCAGTGTCTGTATTGACACCCTGTGGTGTCACCTTGTTTATTTGTGCTTCCATGTCAGACATCCCAGGCCTTAGAAAATCTGATTTTACTGGGACATTTAAGCAGAAGAAAAATTGTATGCAAAACTGACATATTTCAGTAAAGACCTTTTTGGCAGGGTTAATCAAATTTGAGAGAGTGCAGATGGGTGGGAGGGTGGGACTCAAGTTTGACATCCAGAGTAAATTAAATAATAATAAGTCTTCTTGCCTTGTTGCAGCCCAACAAGACAATAACCATAACTCAGAATGTGGATAACTTGGATTGTTAAATTGGCCCAGTATAGGTATTATTAATCTTTTAGAGATAGCTGGGAACACTGGCCTGGGACAACACCGGAGCATGCATTTTGAAATATGCCTGCCGTTGCATGTTCTGGTTATTTGTTTATTTGAGTGATTTCCATTTTCTTTGTTTTGAGTTTTTTTTTTTTTTGTTGCACTTCTGTTTGTCATTGTTTGATTTAGATTACTCCTACTTTATTTTCTTATGATTTTTAAAAATTTTCATTTAAAGGGATTAACTGGTGCTTTGTTTCCTATTCTTTTGTTTCAGTAAAGGGACCCGGCAGAAAGTTAAGTCTGCCTACAGATCTTAAGACTGATCTTGGTACGGTAGGCGAAAGCCAGCAGTTTTCACTTGATTTCTTTGAGTCATTTAGTTTCTGCTTTTATCTAGGTTTTTATGTTGCTTTAGTAGTTTTTATTCTCACTCAAACTTGTCACTGTCTCCTCCTGTTCAACCAGTCCACAAGACTGTCGGACTGTTTGTCCATTTTGCCCCTTAAAGTCTTTTAATTTGGTTTAAATCTTCTGTATTCGTTTCTTCTACATTTTGCAAGTGTTTATAAAGGTGATTTGTAACTCATGCCCATATTTAAATTTGAGGTTTTCTATCGCTTTATCATGATTGGACCATCTTCTGATTTTACACAACCTTTACTCCATTGCCAGCCGTGCTCTACAGTGATTGGATCACTCGCTACCTCTGTCATTGTAACTGGATCATTTCTCTCTTAAACAGTCTGTTCTCCATTTCGACTGGATCATCTGCATTACAGATACTGAGCGTCCCACCTCTACCCCTATACATCTCTACTGCTGTACATACACTTCACAATCTCAGGTTTCCCTTTGCTCGGCTTCTACAGACTGCTGCTTCACACATGCTGTCCCTTTTAAAAACGTCTGCTTCGTAAACACAAAATGTGCCAGTGACTGCTCATTCCTGTGACTTGCCTCATTTAATGACCTTTCTTTATCTGACAGGTATTAAAAATGATTGTATTCTGTCAACCATGCATTATATTTAGTTGAAGCAATAGTGGCATCGAGAACATTAACCCAAATATAAAAATCCAACTTTGAGAAGATCAACCTTAAACTTTGTTTCCTCGTCATACATTTTAGTATGATCAAAAAGAGAGCATTTTAAGTGTCAAAAGGATCGCACGGGAGAAATACGTAATTAATGTTTTACCTTGTTAATAGCTACAATATTTACAGCTCTGGGTTAGGACATCAAACTATGAGAGTATTACTGTGTGTGTGTGTGTGTGTGTGTGTGTGTGTGTGTGTGTGTGTGTGTGTGTGTGTGTGTGTGTGTGTGTGTGTGTGTGTGTGTGTGAGAACAAACACACTCTTGATGGATGAGTGCAGTAATCCGTGCGAGGGTACAGTGCCATTCGTTCTGCTATGCACCAGTTTCCTGCAGAACATTTCGAGGAAAATGACATATTTGTTCTCTGTTTGAAATTCAAAGTTACAAAACATTAAGACAGATACACGACAGGGTGATAATACGGCACTGGTATTGGTTGGTCCAATATCACCTGCAGTTTTCAATCCCTGCATTACCTCGGTCCGTCCTGCTGTGAAACTGGCCAAATGTTGCACACGGACTGGGTGGCACCCCAGAGTTTTTCATCTTCACTTTGAAATTGAATAATTTCTGCATCAACTGGCTGAATAGGAGACTTAGATTTGATATGACAGACATATGATCAGTGTGAAATACTAAGAGGACAGTGACAAGGGAACACTGTAATGTTTTTACTAATTAGCTTAATGCTATTTATCCTCATGCTTCATGAGTCTCTACATAAGAGAATTTCAGCGAGGAGAGGCTTGTTCCAAACTTGGTTTTACTGTGACAGGGATGTCATTAAAGAAAAGTGCACTGTTTTATTTACTTGTCTCTCAAGACAAGTGAGAATGAGAGTACTCAGGCGGTAGGTATCATGAAGCTGTTAATTACGGCTGTCTTGGCAGCGTTTTTGTCTTCCAGACTTAACTGCGGGCAACAGAAAACCGCAGGGCGCACCCAATCCTGCTTTTCTTTACTTTTCTCATTAATACGGGTTGGCTCTACCTAATTATTTTGCCCACACACACAAGCAATGTACATTAAGTAAGGACAAAGCTTCCAACAAACTCAGTCCCTGAGGGGAGGCCATGTAAGGCTACAATTCCAGAAAGTAACAAGTGTTTCCTGTCACCACCATTTGTAGCGGATTGTGTGGTCAAACCAACTTACCTGAAGTACTAATTTGCATTAGAATAAAAAAAGCAGATATGATATTGTTTTAGATTCTCTTACTATTCCTTTGATCTCCATATAGTAGTGTTTTGCTATAGCTAGTTATATCACAAAATTAATGGTCTTAAAAAAACAGGTTCTAATGAAAACAAACAACAATACAATAAAAAGACACAAAGTGGAGATGAAACAAGCCTGTTTTTCTTTTGATTTTCATATATTTTTCCTTGCACAGACCGTATGAAACTGCACTCACAATTTGTTCCTGCATTTTTCTTTCTTTTCTGTTGCCCAAACATCTTTTCTCCTCCCTGCTCATACTTACTACAAACCACTCTCCAGCCCTTTGTCACTCACCCACGCTTTCCCTTTCTCCCTCACCACCATCTTTCTTGTTGACAATCTGATTTTCAACATCGGCTTGCAAAAATATTCATCTTCATAGGTCATGTAGTACAATACTATACAATACTGGGTTTGAATCTGCATTTTTTTAAACAGATAGCAAAATCTCCAAATATGGTGAGAAAGCTCCAGGTATTTCTTTGAAAACTGCATTATGAATAAGTCGAATTACCTCATTTAAAGATGTTCCTTTGTTTTAATTAAACAAGATGTTTTTAATTAGACTAAATGACATATGAAGATGGATTAGAATATGTTTGAACGTTTTATTTCCCTCCTTGTATTGTTTGCTAATGCTTTGCCGTTGTTACAGATCATGTCAATGGACATTGCACTAGTCCCGCCTCCCAGTCGTGCTCGGCAGGGAAGCCTCGCGTCCCGATGGGTCCCGAGGGGCCACGGCTTACCCGCAGAGGCCCTGGCCGACCGCCCTTCCGCAAGGCCCAGTCCGCTGCTTGCATGGAGATCTCTTTGCCTGTGTCCCACACTGAAGGTGTGTGCTTGTCTTCCCAACTCCCATCCCTAAACCTCTATAACATACCCTCCCTCCTAACAAGTGCATGCCATCCTCCCACCCTGGGGTAAGTGGATTAAGGGTTGATACATAGCTAATAAAAGACAAGCGCATGTTAATGCAAGTTAGTAGCATAAAAAACGTCCTGACTGAACATTTCATAATTGCATTTATACTGAAGCCCTTCCACAAACTGGGATTTCCCAATCATACCTTAGCAACGGTAACCAAACACTGCAGGTCTATGAAGCTTTGGATGTTACTGTAGTAAGAGCAATACCTGGAGTATAGAGGGTGGTGTCTTTTTTTTTTTAGCCTTTCCACAAAAAAAAACACAAGAACAGAAATAAAACAGAAAATAAATAATTATGTTTTTCTGCTCTAACGTAAGTTTTTCCAAAACAAAAAGTAGTCACTGCAAATTAGTTGTATATGAGCTTCATTTTTAGAAGATACGGTTGCACACAAAGCTAACTGGTGATCAGCCAGCAGGTGTTGACAGTTAGTTAACAGATGAACATGATTACTATTACTGCTGTATGTTCACACCAACGGCAACTACTTCTTCATGTGTAGTTGTTTAGCAGTGTTTGCATTTACCTTACTTTCAACATAACTCTGCAACTTGCATTAGCATCACCTTACATTATTTGAACTACAGGTCATGTTTCTCTTGAATGCAAGAATCTCCCCTTGCATTTTGTCCCTTAACATTGTTGCTTGTGTCAACCCTGTCCTCGTCCTAAAGGTTGGTGCAATACAGTATTAAGTGTTTTAACCAATTGATTTTTACTTCTCCAATGCCTTTCTTTCTTGTTTTTTTTCTGCTCTGCAAAAATGCCATCCATTTAACTTTAAAAGTGGCACTCATGTGTTAGCAATGAACTTTTCCCAACCAAGTGAAGTTGTCTGCCTTTATCTGTCATATTTATTTTCTCTTATCATAAATAGATTCTGGATGTTTTTTTTTTTTTTTATTAGGTAACGAAGCACACACAATGTTTATGTAGTGTGGCCACACCTCCCGACTTTCCCATAATCCACAAACTTTTAGCTGAGGGAAGCATTTCTGTCTTTATTTAGTTTGTGTTTGTGAGTGAGTATATACAATTTCTTCATATTGTAAGTACCAGAACCTCCTCCTCCGCCTCCTTTTTTTTTAAATAGCCCATTTCAATATGCATACATATAAAAGAGGTGACTAAGTTGTACACAACAACCGTTCCAGCATGATCTTCACTCTGGCATTTTGACATTTTCGTCGACGAATCTGACATTTCTTTTCTTCCATTTGAACTTCTTTAATTCACACCCTGACATTGACCTGCACTTTCTAAAAATGAATTGAACCAGCGAGCTATTGTGTGTGTGTGTGTGTGTGTGTGTGTGTGTGTGTGTGTGTGTGTGTGTGTGTGTGTGTGTGTGTGTGTGTGTGTGTGTGTGCGCGCATACGCCTTTGTGTGTGATAGAAAGATAATGTGTGCATTTGTGGGTATGTAAATTTGTTTCTGTGTGTGGTGCAAACAGTTGTTTTAGTGCTTTTATATCTATTATATTTCTATATCATCACCTGTTAATCTGAATGAAGCCAAACACACTCTGAAGGCCTTGATAGAACATCTTCCTCATTTCTAACATTTAATACATTGACCCATCCTTGAAGATTTTATTACTACTACTGAAGATTTGATTACTGAAGATGTTTTAGGCTTGTTGTCGGGTATGTTTTCACATTCTGCTTTTACACAACAAGTGACAGCCAAAGCAAAAACAAAAAAAGCATATAAAAGACAGTGCTGTCAAGTGTTGACTTAAAATGACACTCCCAGCAGAGTAATTTTGAGATATCGACCTCAGAACTGACAGAGAAAGATTGCCTGCAACAGGATTGTACATTTAAATCAAATTACAGAGTATGTATTAAATCTTGCACTTAGTCTGTCACTGCCAGGCAAATAAACAACATCCTCTAACTCAGACAAAGATGAGACATACCACTCTTTCATCTTAAGGACTCCTGACATGCTCTTGTCATGTGGGACATGTTATTTCTCTCTCTTGCACTTTAAACTAGATTTTATTTATTTGGAAAAAGCAACAGCTAAATATCACTAGGCCTTTTTTTGTGAGCTGAACTTTATGTCTTCTATTATTCACGTTGCTGGGTGATTTTCTGAGGGTTGTGAAAATAGAATGTCAAACACTGCCCAAAGAGACTGCAGGTTTAGGAAATGGATAATCCATAAAAAGTGACAGACATGATGATGGGCCCTGGATCGAATGCAAGGTATCGTGAAGGTGTGCAGCAAAATTGTAGGCACACCATTAGATGGCCTACATGACCTGTATAAGGTCAGATGCTTGAAGAAGGCGAGAGCCATCCTGGCTGATTCCAGTCATCCCTTGTGGGGTGAATTCATGCTGCTACCCTCCGGGCGTAGATATAGTCTGCCGCGATGCAGAACAAATAGATTCAAAAGGTCTTTCATCCCGGCTGTTATCCCCATTGTTAACACTATCCTGTGAATTCAAATTTAAATTATGTTGTATTGTTGTTGTTGTTGTTTGGTATGTGTATGTGTGTATGTATATGTATGTATATGTGTATGTATATATATATATATATATATATATATATATATATATATATATATATATATATATATATATATATATATATATATATATATATATATATATATAGTTACTGCTGGCTGTAATCCAAATTGCCCCTCGGGGATAATAAAGTGACCTTGAACCTTGAACCTTGGAGGCACATAAGATGTTAAGCACTGCAGTGCTCTAATTTAAAGTGTGGAAAGTGAACATTTACTTAGCCACCTTAAAGCAGCAGAATGTGAGGAAAAATGTCCATGTACTTTAGCCAAAGTCTTCATTATCAAATTATAGACACCGCTAATAAACCTGGTGCACCACCAGTACTGCATCGCCTTCATATTGTGTTTAGGCATCATGCATATTTAAACTTGGCACCTAAAGGTTAGAGAAGCGAGCTTGTGACCGGGAGGTCGTTGGTTCAATCCCCAGACGGACAGGATAAAAATCTGGGTGGGGAAAGTGAAAGAGCAGCGCTTGTCCCTCCCTCATTACCACCACTGAGGTGCCCTTGAGCAAGGCCCTTAACCACAACTGCTCCAGTGGAGCTGCTCAGTGGCCAGCAGATCAGACTGTGGTTGTACTGGGCAGTGTCCAGGTATGAATGTGTAACTGTGTGAATGTGATCAGGGCGTTCCTGCAAAAGAGAGGCTGCCTCCCAGTGAACCTTTCCTGAATAAAAAAGGAGAGAACAATTCTGTAAAGCTCTGGCTGTGCAGGTCATGGTCCAGTCTGTATTTACTTTTAGTGGGGGCTCTGTCAGATTAACACAAAGTATCTGTCAGGCCACGACATGCTAATCTCTCCATAGGAGACTCAACACTGTGACAGTTCCCAAAATGTCACAGTTACTGTAGCCACCCTGAACGCACATCATACAAAAAGGAAGTACATAAAGTTTGCAAATCTTGGCAGTTTGAAGTAAGAGTATTTTCTTTCACATCTGTGCAGATTTTTTAATTTGGATCAACACCCATTTGTTGCTAATGTGAAAGGGTTTTAACAAACATTGCTGATGCTAAATAATAAACAGGATAGGTGCAGTGCTGTTGTCATTATTGACCCTTTTACACCAATTCAGCAATTAGATTCACACTGCCATCTCCATTGACCTCATTATACAACACTGACCTGGAGCTGAGAGGGAAGCATTTTTGTTCATTAGCATAAGCTAAATGTTTTATTGAAGCCAGTGCCTGGGCTACAGCTGCATTATCGACCAAACCGATGCAGACAATGGTGGAAATTGCTCTATTCCACAGTTGATTTTATGCATCTATAACGTCTGTTACTTAATGACCAGTCACACAGTTAAGTTGAGTGGTTTTTACAGTTAAATTTAGCCGAGAAAAGCGTTACTGTGAGTTGGGTGGAGAGCACTGTGAGGTCCTGGTCGTTTCAGCAGCCGTTGCCGTTAAGTTTAGCCGAAAAAAGTGACTGTCATGCAGCGACGGCAGTTAAGTTCAGGCACCAAAATGACTAGTTAAGATTAGAGAAAAGATTGTGGTTTGGGTTAAAACACCGGTCCCCTTATGTAGTATTCCCAGGACAAAGTCACTCGTTCCCTGGGTGAAAGTCTTATGTTTTATGACCCAACCTTCTCCCTATGTAACGCTCTTATACATCAGCAGTCATTGTGCTGCATGCAGTAATAAATACGTGGAACACATGCAAATTCCAGTGCATTACTTTTAACAGCTATGTGTACGAATGGTTCATGAGAACAGCCTGACCTGCTAGGCCACCAGACTTACTTATTGATTGAATAACGGTGTGCTAAATCTTAACCGTAGGCTCTACTAGCATGCTATTGTAATCTCTTGACATAAATGATATATTTAGTAGTATGGGTTTGGCGCTATTAGTATGACCATGCTACTTAGATACACCAGGTTATCACAATCTAGAGTTTTACCTTTTCAAACTGAACTGAAATGTTTCACTTAACAATGTATGTCAGCAAGCTAGCAGAGTGAAAAAACAAAAAGCTTTGAATTGAGAGAGCCCTGCGGCTCCTGTCTGACACTAAAGAAGCATGTCATTGTCTGTCGAAAGAATAACCACTTCGTCTTTGTGTGCCTTAGCGGTAGACAGTGTTCTCCTGCTCTCATGGTGCTGAAATAACTTGGAAAATGTGACTCTAAATCAATTGGTCATCACAGTGTCCACAATTTGACTTGACATGACAACTGGGTCCCTTGTCTTTTGCAGCAAGTGCTTTTCTGTATAGAAAAAAAGTGTTAGACAGGCACTATGCAGGGGTAGTGTAAAGAATGGAAGCTGAGCTTCTCTGTTTTACTTTGTCATAGTTGAATTGCCATTAATATTCACCCAATGCAGCAAATCCATGATATTTCATTTTACCCTGAAAAATCCTGCTGTGTTCCAATACCATCTTGCTATTTGAATACATTTTGATTAATCTGTCTAATCACTCATTTGGATGTCATTGGAGGAATAGTTTCCAATCTGGACACACCACCCTCTGACCAAAATGTCAGTTTGGCACACATGATATAACATAATCTAATAGGCAAGTTGCTTTATTAATACTGTACCTGCAAGGTACCACTCAGGGCTTTAGAACAGATATACCGTTGGATTTGCCTGTGGACAGGCAACGGATTTATTGCAGATTAACCTGTCTGTGTTTCCGATTGATACATTTACACTGGATCATTCAAAAATCCCCCTGCTCATGAGACTGTGGCAGTCTGTTTGAAGCAACATATGCTTAGAAACTGTAGCACTGCATTCTGATGTGATGGAATATACGGAAGTAACTGTTAGATTTCATTCTGTTGCTGTGTTTTCATTTAAACACTCTACGGCTTCTTAATCTGGGTTAAAATTATTTTATAGTTTAATGTTTTTGCATTGCAGCTCCCCTTTCTCTTTGAGGGATCTATCACATCCATCACTTTAGAATGTCTCTTGTAGGCAAATGACATATGATGATTTTAAACCATGAATCAGATGTATAAGCCATAAGAGATGCATGTGATGAGGAAGACACAAATGAGAACATTCTTAGTCTGCAGCAACTTTAATGTGTGTTTTATTATGCGTGAACAGTCGCTTTTCTCAGCACACCGTTGCATACTCTCTATCTGTTGCCTTCCCATGGCACTGTTGTTTATCAGTTGCACTGGGTTACCACGGTGAAGAGCCAGCAGGATCACTGGAATAATTAAAGGTCAGCAAGCGGTGCGAGAGATGAGGCCGATGTTAATGAGGCCTGCATGCCAGGCGAGGAGACAGGAGGGAAATGGCATGGGAAGCCAGACTCAATGTACAGTAAACAGTTCCATGCCTCCCATCTTGGTTAGGCAGCACACCTATTAAATATTGAAGACAGAATTGTATGATTCTGTTAGATTTGCCTGCAGATGTGGTCATAAAATTGGCTGTATAGGGGTTTATGTTTGTTAGCATAGAGAAAAGAGTGGTTGTTTCCCCACAGTGTAACCTGTAAACAAAGTATAACCCACATATTACAGAATCCCATAATATCACAAATTTCACAAGTAAAACCTGCAGTAATATACAGTAATATGTTTTACTGCATCATAGCACAGAGCTTAGGTGAGGTGACTCAGGGACTACCTATCTAGATGCTGAAGAGGCTTTTTCAAAAGACAGCCAGGTCGACACACACACACACACACACACACACACACCTACATCAATGTTTAACCGCATGATGAAAAACGTATTCTGAAGCACTGGGCCTGCTATTGTATAGCTTTGTGATAGAAGATGTCCCTGATGGATCTCTGCAATAATTAGCTAACTTAACTTAAATTTTGAGGTCAAAGATTTCCTAATTCCTAATTAGGCACAAAATAAAATCTTGGGAAATGTATCTGATACAGTACATCTATTTATGTGTTAATTGGCATTTAAGCAAAACCTGGCACAAACTTTGTACACAGTCATTGGAGGTAGATGAGAATGGAAAAGAAAGAGTTCTTCGTAGTCTCCAGGTGTCTGTCCCTTGTCTCTCTACACTATGTGTGGGTGTATGTGCATGTACCACTGTATAAATCTGGTACTTTGTCTGTCTCACCGCTCCAGATCATCTGCCTTCCCTTATCACCTCCCTGACTCCGCCTCGTCTGCCACTAGCTCCCTGTCAGGGCCCCCCAGGGGTCCCTGTGTCCTGTCAGAGTACCACTGTGCCTGACTTTCATTAGCCAGCACCCCACAGGCTCTGTCACACAGCGTAAACACACTCCAAAACTGAGCTGCTGATACCCAGACTCACAGCAAAAGGCTACAGTATTTTGTCTTTATGGCTGCCAGAGGCATCGTACAGCAGTGTTGTCATGATACCAGAATTTGTACTAAAAATATCTCAATATATTGATGCTGCTCCGATACTGTGGTGAACAAGTAAAAGAACAACCCTCAACTAGAATTTCATTTTAAACTGGGATCCACTCTAAACACTTTTGTATTTCCAGCAGTATCAAAGAGAGCAGTATCAAAATGCTGGTTGTTGTGCAACAGTGCTGCACAGTAGCTCTTCTGGACTGCATGTAGGGACGCTGTATCAGAGTTTTCATAACATAGAAAACCTGCTACTCTTGCCAACAGGGTTTAGTTGAGCAGATGGCGCTGAAAAAAAGGTTTAAAGTGAAGATGGATAAGCGAGTAGAGGTTGTGTGGCCACCAGAAACATAGACAAGTGGCTTCTTTTGCAGTCACACTCTGTATATATTTGAAACAATCTCTTCACACTCCGTTGCATCTTTCTCTCTTTCTCTTTCCATCATTCTCTGGTACTGCTGTTTATTTGTCCGTCTTGTCTGTTTTTTGGCTGGGCGGCTGTGTGTGTGTGTGTGATTCTTTTGGTCATGGCGGGGTGTGGTTTGTTATATGGCGTTCATGTTGTGGGGGACGAATAGGTTATGCATCCAGGAGGGCAATGCTTCACCAGTTACACGGAGTCGCTATGTACTCCCACGACGAGCACCACACCACTGCCCCCTACTGCTGGAGTGAGAGAGGTAAGGGGGCTTCGGCCACAATCCCATCAACCGCTGATTATTATACGTCCGTCCGTCCGTCCGTCAGTCAGTATGTCAGTCCGTCCTGTGGCCCTGTTTCGTCTAAAACATGCCTTAAAGTGCTTGCTCTTGTCCCGAGGTAGAGGCGAGTGCATAGTGTATGGTTTACAAGCAGCATACAGTACACTGTATATCCCCCAAGCCCCCCATAAATAGTTGTTTTTTGCTAAGCCTGTACAGATTTTGGTTCTCATAATGCCTTAAAATGCACCTGAAAATCGCAAACATTGAACATCTGTCAAAACCATTTTCATTTTAGCCTGTTTTGCCCCATCTGTAGTTGTTGTTACATAAAGTCTGCACTCTGTGTAACTTTAGGCTGGGCATGCAGTACTGCACATTGCCTAGCTCTGAATAATTCAGAAATGCAGCAATACATAAATACTTTTATGATGGAGGCTTTAAGTACCCAATGTAGGACTTGAATGGGTAGCACTCTAGAGTTAAATGAGTTTTTGAATTTGGTGCAGCTGCCAGTGTGTGTATGTGTGTGCATTATGGTGTGTGTCTGTCTGTAAGTGTGTGTGTGTGTGTGTGTGTGTGTGTGTGTGTGTGTGTGTGTGTGTGTGTGTGTGACTACATGCAGTGTATTTGAGTGTTTCACCAGGCCACTGAATAGAATCTTGTCAGTGCGTAAAAAGCTGTGCATTTTCAATGAACAAAGAGAGAAGTATGTGTGTGTGCGTGCAGGGTTTTGTGTAAAAATATGTTTGTTGAGTTGTCTCTTTATAATGAAAAATGACTTTGCTTCTCAGTGTGTCAAATCTTTTCAGAGGCATTTTCCTGTGTTCCAGTGTTTTCCATTACATAGTATCAGCAGACAAACCATATGTGACCTTTAGAATATTTGTCACCTGCGCTCCTTACTATGTCCTTTTTTTCTCTTTAACGGCTTGTCCTCTCATACCACCTTTCTTTCTTCTTTTCCCACCCTGTGCTGTTCCCTTCCGCAACTCATGTAACTCTACCTTCCTCTTCCCTGTTTTTTTCCCTTTCGCTCCCCTTTCTCATGCCATCACTTCATGTCTCTCTCCTCTTGCATCGTGTCCACCTGCGCCATGCTTCTGTGTTTGGCAGCTGCTGCCACAGAGAGTCGTGAAAACTCCTTCAGCCGTTCCCGCAGTTCCAGTGTGTCCAGCATCGACCGCGACACCAAAGAGGCTATCACCACACTGCAGTTTGGAGAGTCATATGCACGCAAGAGTGACACCCTGCCCACCCCGTGTCTGTGGGTGGGCACCAGCTTAGGCGTGGTCCTGCTCATCCCAATGTCCATTCCCACCGATCACGAGGAGAGGATGGAGGAACCTGTGACCATCGGCCCCAGCGGTAAGTCGCACTGAAACAGGGTTTCATCACTTAGTCACCTTAGCTATAATTGTACGCACAATTTCCTGCACAAACACAGATTATTACCAGCATTTCCGGTGGGCTCACTTTTGGTTTTACCACCAAATAAAGTGCTTTAAATAATCTGGCTAAACTTTGGGCTTGTTACTTAGTTGTGGCAAGTACTATAGTAATATATAGTAATATAGTAATAAGATACATTAATACAATATTATAATAACAGACAGAAATAATGGCCTACTTGAATAGTAACACATAAGTTGTGATAGATCAGAATTGTTCTAATAGAAAATCATACACCCCAAAATACCAATAATTGATTTATTGAAGGGCTTAATACTGCGGTTAGCCTTGTCAGCAACAAAATCAAGACAAAGACGTGAGTCAAAAGTTGAGAAAGAAGCCATTAAGAATTAAGAACCACCAAATAAAATCTAAATTTGATACAAATCACGCCATAAACCTATTCAATAGTATTGCATTTTCAATTCAGAGTCCGTCCTTTTTGTTGAATTTCTCTTCATACCCGTGGGTTTGAAGCTGTGATGAAAGGTTTTATGCTCCACATGACAGATAAATAGCCTAATGTGGGCTTTCAATGTTTGAATGTGCTTGATGAAAATACACTAAAGGGACTGTACTATATGTTCTCAATTTGCCTTTTTAACCATTTGTCATGAAGCTTTCACAGTGGAATACAATATATTGGATTATAATGGAGGCTCTTTAAACTGCTGGCCCAAATCAAAATGATAAACTCTGTTATTTGTTAGACATATCAGTACTTTGCATACGGCAAAGGTTCAATCAGCTTTAGACTACATTTGATATATTAATAGGTTCAACCAAAGACAAAAGGCTAAATGATGTCATCAGGGACTAAATCAAAACACAATATTGACATATTATCACCTTATGCAGTTGATAGCAAACAGTTGCTTGTTTGGAGCATATACTGTATGTTTCTGACTATCTGACAAATGCAGACAAGACAATATTCAGTCTTAAGGCTTCTTCTGTCTGAGTTTGGTCTCAGACAATTTCTGAGTGAAATATCTAAGCTAAATTCTCCACTAAGTTCACCAGCTAGTTGCTAACTGTCTGTGTCTGTCAGGTGTCAGGTCTTGCTGAGCATGTTCTCTGTAATGGGCTTATCAAAGCTTTTTTTTGCTGAAAACAGCTACATCTGGAGTCCACTAGTAGTAGACTTTTGTAAGGCATATTACTGTGATGTGAACTAGCAATTTCACAAATAATGATATAGGGTACACTCACTTGAAAAGGCTCAGGACACTGAGCTAAGTCAAAAAAAACATTAGCTTTCATCTCAACTCCACTTGTGTGTTTGACACAAATTACCCACTCAGACATATGTGAAATGTTGCTGCAATGCAGATAAGAGCAGGCAATTTCCCCATAAATGAAGTGCAGTGTGTGAGCAGCGTTCAAAAGCTCAACTTTCCCTTGGTCTCAGTCATACTTAAAGACTTCTAAAACAATATTTTCTTTCAATTAGAGTGAAATTTGTTGTCATGGAGAACTTTAAAGGGCATTTGTCATGCATGGTTTTGCATCGACTTCCTTCTGTACTCAATAACAAGGATAGATTTTGCAACCCCCTTTGTGTTTGCACACTGACTAAACAAAACTGAGCCACTCAAACTTGCGTTACCAGTCCAGAAACCCTGCTGTGTGAAGAAAAGGTCTCTCACTCACAGTTAAAACATCAATAGCCCCTAAAATTCAAGCAGCAGTTGTTCTCTTGAGACTAAACGCACAAGAAGAAAGCTTATTACTGGAAGGTCACGGATTCAGTTCCAAGGAAAGATTGGTGAACAGAAAGGCAGGTATTGTTGAACTCTCCCTGTGTGTTTCCAAAGTGTTCCTGTGGATTGTATGTTATGCAGTAAATGTTGACAACAGTGAATGTATGGATTGGATAACTTGGTAGCAAACAGTAGATAAACGGTTATTCTAGGTTCCTAAATGAATATGTGAACCGTTTAGGATTGTTTTACAACATCAAACCTTCAGGATTGATGACAATGAAATTAGACTCTTTATTAATCGTCATGTGTGTCACGCGTTGTTAGACCAAAAGCTTAGATAACAAATTTGCAATGGAGATAGGTGTGCAGATGCTGGTATTTATTTTGATTTGAGCATTTTCTTTTGTATCTAGGATCATCTTGTCACATGTTTATGTGCCGTAGCTTTGGAAATTGTAGTTCAGACTACATTTAGACTTCATGCCTTCCCTCTTCCCTCTGTTGACTCTACCCAATAACTCCCAGGCACAGTCCTGATGCTGAAGGGCTCAGTGTTGCGCTTTAGCTTCCTGGACTGCATGGGAGCGCTCATTCAGAGCCCCTACGAGGTTTGGCGGGACCTCAACGCCCATGAAGACCCTGACCGAATGCGAAGGCGCAAGCTGGTCCACATTTCACCATCATCCTCCCAGGACACCTGCGGAGAGGGACATCTGGCGGTGGTGTGCTCCGAGAAGCAGGCCAAAGTATTCTTGATGCCCTCGCAGTCTTGCCTCTTTGTCCACAACATCACCGAGTCATCCTTTGTACTGAGAGCCGAGGTGGTATCTGTGTGCAACAGTGTGTGCCTGGCCTGCTTCTGCGCCAACGGGCACGTCATGACACTCAGGTATAACCTCAAGTACTCCTCCGTTTACCTGAAACTACCTCCTGCCACATGCAAGAATGTGTTCAATATTGTGATGAACAATCCAGAGATAAGATTTTCTTATAATTATTTTTTCTCTAATTGTACTGCCCAAATTTGCTTCTGATGTGTGTGATTTGGTTTACTTTGCAGAGTACAGTTATTCTGATACGGGTGTTCCTGGTGTTTAACTCTGTCTTGTATTTTTCTCACTTTGCCTACAGTTTGCCAAGTCTAAGACCGCTCTTGGATGTCAATTACTTGCCTCTTGCAGACATGCGCATTGCAAGAACCTTTTGCTTCACCCACAGGGGGCAGGCATTATACCTCAGCTCCCCGACAGAAATCCAGAGAATTACATACAGCCAGGAGATGTGTGACAACCTGCAGGTCAGCACTGCAGCTATATATCTATCTATCTATCTATCTATCTATCTATCTATCTTATATTTTACAAAAACTGTATATCAGTCTCTTTATCCATCTCTCATTGTGACATGCAACATCTCAGATTTTTGTTTTTATGAAAGGTATGCAGGCATGTATGATGTGCACATTAAGATTGACATTGTCATCTCACATTTTAGTTCAGAAAGTATTGGTGCAGTTACTTGATAAACACAAATTCCATTACTTCCAACCTTGGTGAAGCCCAGAGCTGACAGAGGCCATTGAAGTGAAACGTCACACTTGTCAGGTGTGGTCTGACCTCCACTGGGTTGATTGGGTGGATATAGTTTTACTGTGTGTGTGTGTGTGTGTGTGTGTGTGTGTGTGTGTGTGTGTGTGTGTGTGTGTGTGTGTGTGTGTGTGTGTGTGTGTGTGTGTGCACGCGGCATGTGTGTGCACGCAACATGCGTGCGTACGTTTTTTAAACATTGGCATATTTACATTCATAGACGTGTTTGTTCTTAGGAGCCATCACCGCACACTCACTAATGATAGCAGACATCAGTGGAGCTTGTAGCATGATGCTGCCATAGTGCCACCTACAGGCAACAGCAGTTACTCAGATTATGATCTGATTCTCCCCAGTCATTGAGGAACATTTGTCACAAAGGTGATAAAGGAAAGAGAAAGTGAAGAAAACTTTGACCCCACCCTACCAAGGATGACCGGCGTATGATCAACACATATCAGCAAGATGTTCCTGGTGCAGAGTTGGAAATAATTGTTTTTATAAAAATTGAATTAATTGCTAAAAAGTTTTTTTTTCTTCATTTTCAATCATTTCAGGAAATGCTGGGGGAGCTGTTTACACCAATAGAAACACCAGAAGCCCAGAACAGAGGCTTTCTAAAGGGCTTCTTTGGAGGAAATTCTCATAACTTCGACAGAGAGGAGCTCTGTGCGTTTTATTCCCTCTTTTCTCCCCTTTTCTCTGTATGAAGAGTTTCATTCTAGTTTGTACTAATTCACCTAACAAATGTCACATGTAATTAATATATCAAGATCTAGAAGGAACTGTACGACTAGCAAAGGGATAAAAATCCCTCATAACCAGAATAGTAACCCAGAATGTGCTTCTTATAATCTTATGATATTGTTGACAGTTGGTGAGGCAGCAGCTGGGAAGGGTTCTCGGAGTCTGGCCCAGCACATCCCTGGGCAGGCGGGGATGGAGGGCATGAAGGTGGCAGCTTGCGGAGTGGTGGGGGATCTGGCACGGGCCCGCATTGCTCTGGATGAGAGAGGCCAAAGGCTGGGGGAGCTGGAGGAGCGAACCGCCCTAATGATGACCAGCGCAGAAACTTTCTCCAAACATGCTCATGAGGTAAAAACAAGATTATTAAAATGAGCAAAAATGTTACACACAACCAAAAAAAAAAAAAAAAACATGTAGATAATCAAATTCAATCTTTTGTAATCTAAGTTTAAAAAAATGTCTTTCTGTTAAAATGAAAATGATGATATGGTAAACTGAAATAGAAGAAACTCCATGAATTTTGTTCTTATTGGCTTTGGAAATATTACATAATTAATGTACAAATATCTTTTAAAGAAATAGGAATTTGTTTTAAGTTACAATATAGCTGTTATATAGATGAAATAGCTCATTAATTATGCAAAAAATAAAATTAGCGCCATTGTTCTCACCCCATTCCCAATTTTCATAGCAACGTACAGTAATCTTCTCATCCCTAAACAGGACCTCATGGTGGCGCCAGTTCTTCACTATGATGTCATTTATTTAAAATGCAAAATACTGGTGTTTAAAAATTCTACATACAACAGCTGTGAAGCAAACTTTGTAATAATAATGTGCTGTTACGCTGAAGGAAATGAAGCAGTGACAACTTATTTCTCACCATCGACTATATGTGACCTCATCTCTTCACAGCTGATGCTAAAGTGCAAGGACAAGAAGTGGTACCAGTTGTAATAGCAGGAAAGAGAGCTGAGGCTGTCCTTGGACTGCTGGGAGAGTTATGCCGGGACAGGGACTTTCACTCTACAAATAAGAGCAATGAAAGAAAGACTCGAGAGTGACTTTGTCTTCACGGCTTCTGGACTGGCTACGGCACTGTCGTTTTTTAACGTTGTTAAAGGACGAGCTCGTGTTAGTTCCTTGTCTAGACATGTAGTGATGAGGACAGAAAGAGAATGGCGAATGGCGGCATTTGGAGGACTGAAGATGGAACTGGAAATATCCAACATGTGTGTCTGTGAGTGTGTGTGTGGTGTGTGTGGTCAGGTTTCCTCTCTGTGTAGATACTCAAAAGTTAAGAAACCAACAAGAATTGCATGAAACAAACATGGATGACTATTAAAAATATCCAACTGCCATATTATAAAGCAGCATGCTACTTTAACAGGAGATACAAAAATAAAAAAAGTTTTATTTAATGGTGTAAGCCAACAACAGAAACTATGAAAAACTTTATATTTTTTGAAATATTGACAAAAAGCTATATATATATATAAAGGGAAATGTATACCTGCATTGCTATTAAGCCAAAACTTGTGTTCCTTTCCCTTCTTTTCTTTATTTAAATTTTTTGATTTATTTAACATTTTTATTCTTAGTCTCAGCAAATATTAAATGCTACAATATAGATGCACATAGTTAGCTTTCTCTACACACACTTAAAATAATGCTGAAACTATGTTCTTACCAATTACTCTGGGCTGCACAGTGCAAACACGAATCCGTAGTATTTACACTTACCTCTGCACAGTCAAATCACACTAATTTCACTTTTTGGCGGCAGCTGCTGCTACTACTTCCAAAAGCATTAAATAATGATGAGAAATATCTCACTCCCCAACTACAGTTGTATGAAAATAAAGAACAGATTGGTGAGAGACGTATTCTAGGGCTGGAAGACTTAACCGCGTATTCTGGACACAGTGTGTTTATAGCTATAGTATGAACCTATATACTATTCACGTGCCATAAAAAACAAGTTGAGTGAATCCACTCACTGTAAACTAACAAAGAGCTAACATGTGGTAGTCCTATGTTTTCTGTTTGATCAGAACAGATGAGACATAGTACTGGGAGTTGGCCATAGAGGGCATTTATCAAAGTCAAATAAGTCAGTTTTCTTTATGAAAAGAAAAATACAAGGGTGTTTTTTTCCTTTGTCTGATGTACAAGTTTAGTGAGCTATTAGGTTGTGTGTGTGTTTGTGTTTTGTGTGTGTGTGTGTGTGTGAGAGAGAGAGAGAGAGAGAGAGAGAGAGAGAGAGAGAGAGAGAGAGCGAGAGTGAGAGAGAGAGAGAGAGAGAGTGCCACAGATGTTAAACAACTGGACTCTTTCTCTTCCAAAGCAATCAAACATGAATGACACCCTCCCATCTCTCAGCCTCAGTCTTTTAGAAGTTGTGGTCTATGCGTTTTCAGGGTTAAACCTGAGCAGTTCTCTTTCCATGATCACAAACAATAATTTTAAATGATTGTCAATGTCTTTGTGGCGGCAGTACAAAGAGGAGTTGGAATCCGCTTAATTGCTACCAACTCCCTTGTGAGTCGTTTATCAGTAAAAAGGTTCAGGAGAAGTAACAGTATTTTTTTTTTTCAGTGATGTTCAGATGTGAGTCAGTGAAGAAACTATGTACATGTGTAATACATTTGCAACAATTTCAAATGAAGGCAAATATGTTCTTTTTTTCGTTCAATATTGTTCTTGATGACTATGGTATCCTCTTGTCCTAGTCTTATATTTGATGGTGACGGCCTTTCAACCGAAGGCTCTTGTATGTTTAAAACAACAAATGTTCCATGATACATGGTTGTGTATCATATTGTGATTGTGTTGTACATGTCAATGGGTAGCCACATGACACGGGCAAACAACATTAACTGAGGAGGATATTTTGTACTTGTGTATTTGTCTGTACTTTGAATTGATCTGAAAAACCAAACAGGATTATTGATATCCATTTCTCACACATCAGGCCTTTATGCACACGAGCATTAACACATATAAAGCGTTGCGCCTTGATCATGTTGACGTCACTCCCACATAAAACACGCACAGCGACACGTACACTCAAAACCTAAAAAAATAAGTGAATCTATCTGCATTACTAGCGTAGACTAGTCATTTCTGCCTGCTCCCTGTCAGGCTGCAAAGGCATTACTTTGAACCTATTTGTTTTCACCAAACCCAAATCGCCTAACATCCTAAATCAGTGCCACACAGATTTCAGGAATTACACACGATATGATTCAATTAGGTGTCTTAAACATGTGAAAAAATGAATTTCTCTCCTATCTCTGTACCGTCAATGAGATTTGTGTTCAGTGCAGTCATTTCAATGGCAGAGAAAACACACATAAAAACAAAAAAACACAACCAAAATAAAATAATAAAAAAAAAAAATCTGACTTCTACTTACAGGGTGTTTTTGTTAGTATGTTTTTTTGTTTGTATTTTTTTTTTTTATTATTATTAACTGTACAGTTCAATCTTGAGAGAAAGGTGAAACAAAACAAAAAAAATGATAAAAGATAAAGACATTCTTGGGATATTTTTCTCTGTATATGTTGTACCTGTTAATGCTGGTACTGTACTATCTGGTATTCTGGCTCTGTCTAAATCACTGGAACTCTGTAGTTCTTCACACTGTAGTATCCTGGAAAAAAAATAATTCTCTGGTTTTCGCAATGATGGCAGCAAAGTTTGTCTTATTTAAATGGATTCTACCACTTTTTGTTCTTATTGATATTATACTAGTGTAATAGAAATTACTTGACAAAAAAAGAACTGAAAAATATGTTGATGCAAAAGCAAAATGAAATAAACATTGATTGATGTACACAGTTGAGTGCTCTGTTTCTAACTAGCTTTCATCAGCTGCTGTTGTCTTGTGTGTATGAAGTACAACGTGTACTGCTGAATTGCAGAGGATCCTCTCCACATCAGTGATTCTCAGCTTGTTTGAGCAGCAGCATCCCTTTCAATGTAACTTACCTGCTTTATATGAGACGCATACAGTGAGCAAATTATCTTACATGCATTTCTCAGAAATATATTATATCTTCCTGCATATCTTATAAATCCAAGATTATTTTGGATCCGCTGCAGTTTATAATGTTTGCCCAGGATTTTTTTTAGACCGTTTCAATCTATTACCATTGTAAATGACTCCACACGCGCCAAATCAAGACATGGTGGAAATGTAACTTATTTACTCAAGTACCATACCTCAGTACAAATGTGAAGTATATTACTTGAGTTTTTCTTGAGTATTTCAACTTAATGACACTTTATTCTTCTACTCCACAGAATCCAAAGAGAAATATTGTACCTCATTACTTCACTACATTTATTTTACAGCTATAATACCTAGTTACTTAACAAATTAAGATGTTTACATACAAAACACAAGATAACAATTTATATAATCTAACACTACAATTACATTACACAACAGTATATAAAATAATTTAAATCAGCTTCACCTCGGCCACCTACAGTAAAATACTTGTCACACAAGAATGCATTAGCAATTATATAAGATATAATAGTATAACTCTAAAAGGGGTTTTCCTACATTGAGTACTTAATTTACATAATACTTAACATTTTCAATACTTGACTTCTACCCATAATGGAATTTTTTTTACAGTGAGGCATTGCTACTTTTACTTAAGCAAAGGATATATGATATGTCTACCACTGAAAACATTGTAGGACAGAAAAAATGGCAAGGTTTTGATTCTGTGCAAAATTGTTATGAGCAAATCCCTCCATCCAGTTCCATGCTAAAACATGTTGATGCAAAAGAACACGCCCAGCAAGTAGTAGCCAAGTCTTTAACTTCCGGACTTCTGTGCAATCAGATTCATGAGTTTATTACTCATTCAGCCAATCAAACCCAGAGTTGGCGGACTGGTGACCAATCAGATTGCTACATCGCGCGTTCTTATCACGCCCCTGTTCATTCAGCAGATAGTTATAAACTGTACAAGGACTTTAAAACTAGGTTAGCTAACGGTAATTTTCCTATCACTGAAAGCATATTAAAACAACAAAGCTATGCGCGTATGTTAGCCCACATTAGCATTGCCACCGTTATGTTGTATTATTCCAAATGGAAACGGAGCTAACAGTTAAAACGTTAGCTAGCGTTAACGTTACGTTATACTCATTCTTTTGATGTTTGGACATTTTTAAACAAACAATGGCAAGTTTGGCCAGTGAACCTCTGTGGGGAGAAAAGTAAGGGCTACCAGTGGACTTTCTGGACAGGTATGTCTCTTCGGCTATTTTCGTGGTTGCTGCTGCTCTTCTGTCTGGATCTGTTCAGACGTGAACTCCCGGGGGCTCATGCAGACACTGTAACGTTACCCAGTGCTGCAAAAACTTTAGTATGGGGACCTGGACTCGAGACAAACATCGTCCTTCCAGCTCGATTCTTCTACGTGCAGGCAGTGGACAGCTCGGGGCGAAAGTAAGTAACGTAAGGCCTGTAAATTTCCTTTGTTGCAGCCAGTACGTGTTTTCAGTCGCAACAACCTGTAAAATGTTATTGGTAAGCAATGCTGCTTTCAAATGCTCCACGTAGCATCCTTCTCTGGATTTTGTTAAGTGGGAAAGGACCGTTTGGGCAATATAATGTATTTTCATGTCAATGAAAATCATTTCTGTAACTTGTTTATATGTGTAAATAAGTGGTTTGTGTCTAACTATCTATTAGTATTATTAAAACTACAGAAGAGTAAAATTGCATCTTTATCATTGCTGAACAACTCTCCAATTAACAAATATGCAGTCCCCAATAAGATTTATTTTTTTCTAGGCCTACACTTTTCTTCAGTGTTTGTTTTTATAAGAAGCTTCAAAGCCAAAATGTGTATTTTTCTTATCAAAAAATTAATGGAGTCAAATGTAACAACCCCCAACTTTTCTGATTTATAATTTCTAGGGGAAAAAAATATTGTCTCATATTTGGCTCAGTTTGGTTCTTTTTGAGATGTCCAAGTTGCAAAATTACAGACTGGTGAAACTATAACCCAGGACAATGTCACCGTATTTTTTTTTTAGCACCTGAAGACTGCATGACTACAAAAAAGGTCAACATAGTAAATATTTTTAACTATGTTGAAATTGTAAACTAGTGAGAGTCCCCAGGGAGAAGGAATCGGACAACCTCCAATAATCATCAAAAAGCTATCATGGGCCCAATGAAGGTATCCAGTTCTATGTGGAGTTACTTAGTGGGTGTCACTTTCACACATGCTTTGGGTCTCAAGATAGATCAGTTTTTCACTTTCATTCATGACTGCAACAAAAAAACAACATTATTGTTGTCTGTTGGAACACCAGAGAGGCAATCTCAGCATTCCAATACCAAGAAGCCATGAAATTATATCAGCAACAACAAACTTTTTTGTTTTTTAATGTACAACTTGTAATTTTTAATTAGTCAGTATCACCGCTTCAGTCAGTGTTGTGTACACTTGTGTGCCAGCATGCTAGTATTCTTCCGGCTCTGCTCTCTTTTAACAGGAGCAGCACATTCTCCATGTTTTTCTCCCTCACAGTTTAACAACGTCACCTGGTGAGAACACCTTTGAAGTGAAGATGGTGTCTCCGGTGGAGCAGTTCACCAGAATTTGGATCCAGGTCCTGGATCGTAAGGATGGCTCCTTCCTGGTTCGCTACAGAATGTATGCCACCTACACAGACCTTCACATCCACATTCTGCTCAAGAACAAGCACATCGCCAAGTCCCCGTTCATTCTCAAAGGTAGAACACAATCCAAGTTTCCAACAAAAAATGTGTTTTAATGTTGACTTCGGGTCACATTGACCCGTTTTTTTTTAATTTATTTTTGTTTTATATCAGAAAATATGGGACATAGAAATAAGCGCTGAAAATGTGAGAATGAAACATTTAAAACATTGGGGAAAAAAAAAAAAAAAAAACGGGTTTACAGCAGGTGAAAGAAAAGGATCTTCATGACGTATCTGTGTATTTTCTCTACAGGTCCAGTCTACCATGAGGGCTGTGACTGTCCCCAGCCCAGTGGTCCTGTGTGGGAGGCCGACATGCACTGTCCTCAGTCCTTCCCTCAGATAGAAAGGGACCTGGCCCTCTATGCTAGTGTCGACCCAGATCGTAATGCGCAGGAGATCCCACAACGCTTTGGACAGAGACAAAGCCTCTGCCACTACACTGTTCAAGACAACAAGGTGCCTCACACCTATGACACCAGAAACAACCAAACAGAAGGGGAAACAAACAATAAGATGAACAGCAAATGTAAAAAATCCTAATATTGAAAATATTAGATATGCAGTTATGCCACTGCTTATGACATGGCAGCTCACTATACCAAAAAAATGCTGATGTATTAGGGTTACAGTCGGGGTGGGGTGTGATTTCAATAAACACTGATTTAGGGAGCAGTGGTGGATATTACATTTTTAGCAAACAGAAAACTGATATGTTGGTCTTACTGTAACATTTACACACAAGTCATTTTACAGAAATTCCCCTGTTTCTTTTTACAAATGCCACCTAACCAAAGGGCAGTATAGTAATACCAAGTAGTATTTCTTTGGGCTGAATAGTAATTAAGGCCATGTAAAAATGTAAAGTGGGCCAGAAGAGCCTGGAGCAATGTGACACACCTGTAAGAAGAGTCTATCAACCAGGTGTTCAATTTTCTCATAATACCACTGTGGACATCAATCCAGGTTCCTGTAATAGTAATACGTCAAAAGCCCTGTTGCCACAGACATTCCATGGGAACATCCAGTAATTTATCAGTTGTCTGTGTTTTACAGTCCCATTGTAATTTCTGCATTCTGTTTTGAGGCAGATTGAGCATCCAAAATTAGTAGCCATAAATTATCAATGACACATTTCTTTAACTGTCTATATTTCTATATGTAATTGAATTAACTCCTTCAGTAGGAATGAAAGTTTGTTCTTTACCCTGGAAACACTAGTCTGACAATACAATCCCAATTCACGGTCTTCATCGGCGCATATTCCTGAATACTGCTGTGATGTTTTTACATTGATATAGATTTTTTTATTTTTTTTCCCTCTCTCTTTAGGTCTATGTTAGAACTTTTGGAGAGCATGTGGGTTTCAGAATCTTTATGGATGCCATCCTCCTGTCACTCACCAGAAAGGTAAGCTCTTCTTAAACTGTGTAATACTGAAACATTTTAACAATTTGAATCTTTAACGTGCCATTAATACGTTTTATTGTCACTTGCTTTTGAAAAGCTAGACAAGGTCATGACAGATGATTACATTACTTTTTTCACTTCCATTATTTCAGTTATCTTTTCGAGGTCTTCAAACAAGAATGCACAACATTTTCATGAACATGCAAGAGTAGGCAGCAGTGGCTGATCTTTAATGCAATATCTACATTGCCCATTATCAGCAACCATTCATCCAATGTTCCAAAGGCACATTCTGTTTACTGATCTGATATCATTTTAAAAGGCTAACTGAGAAAACATTGGAGAACCCTTTTGCAATTACGTAAGCACATAATGTAATCTGCAAACTGCTGACCTGGTTAAATGCAACTGATCTCAGCTGGTATTCTCTCTATAATGGAGTGGAATGGACATTTCTAAGTGACCCCAAACTTTTGACCGGTAGTGTATATATTGTGTTATAGTTGTAAGCATAAATGTTAACAGTTTGCTTCCAAATATTCAAATATTCAATCAAAACAAAAATGATCTCAGTTCTTTAGTTTGGAAACATTAACTCAGAGTGAGATTCAGAATCTGTATACAATTCACACCTATGAGTTGCGAAATGAAAAAACATTTACATCAACAAGTCCAAATATTGCCATTATTATGACATTCATTTTTTCATATTGTATATAAAAAAACGATCCCGGTATTATTGTCAACGATATGATATGGCACACCCTTACTCATTCCAATGTTGTGTTGTACGTCCAGGTGCAGCTCCCTGATATAGAGTTCTTTGTAAACCTGGGTGACTGGCCATTGGAGAAGAGGAAACCCACTGAGAAGATTCATCCTATCTTTTCCTGGTGTGGCTCCAACAACACCAGAGATATTGTCATGCCCACCTATGACCTGACTGAGTCTGTCCTCGAGACCATGGGAAGGTAAGGCCGTGCATCTATAAAATGTGATATTCAATTTTAGATTAAAGTAAAAGATTTGTAGTTGGTAGAGTAAGCTCTATTATTAAGTCTGAACAAGAGTCTACAGAGTCACCGCTGTATAACTAGTAGGACCAGTCACACCTGGGCACCCTTAAAGGAACATTCCACTGAAAATGTTATCTTTTGAGTATGAACTACTCACTGCCTGTAGACCTTCAGGCTCCAAAAAGTGTGTAGCTTGCATCCTAATGGAGGACAGGAGTCATAGTCAGCTTGGACACATTGCAGTCCTGCAGTCATAAAGTTGATTTACAATATGCTCTTCCTCCACAAGCAGATGGCAGTGGAGGCTTTTGTATACAGACTACACTGTGGCACTGTCACAGTGCAGACTGAATAATGTGGAACCAAAATAAACCTGTGTTGGGATGCTCATTATATCCTCAGCATTGCTTCACGCATTTTTATGCAGTGCGTGATAGCCAATTTGGGTGTGACAGCAACAAACAAAAAAAGTTTGCTAGCAAATTTTTATTTTACATCTAGACTAAGCCAACAGCTCTCCATATATAACACATTCATTGACTTTTTGCCCTGCAGAAATTCTCCCTTTGTAATGAGTGAGACTCGCTCACCAGGTGTGTCCACATGTTGACATGTCATAGTAGGAAAAACACAGATGTATTCAGAACCATTAATGCTGGCTGCATTCCACTTAGGAGAAGCCCTGGTATTATGCATGCTGACTGAAATAGCTTACTGGGACACTTGATGGAATTGAGCCATCATTAAGGTTATCAATTTCAGCTGTGCTTTTCCTACTATGACAAGTCAAAAATGTCTGCTGTGAAAAAGGTCCATATTATTTACTGCAACAATGAACATGTGAAGCAGTTTTCCACGAAGAGAAAGCAAATGTGTGCATCAGGGTGCAAATAGTTAATAGGCACTGAGGTAAAGCCGACAGTATGAAGTTAATCCATTACATGGGTAAAATAATATGACATTATTTACATGACTGTAAGGTTCTTATTACTATCTTAAGGTCTGCTTTATGATTCTGCTTGTCATTATCTACATACTATATGAGTCTATAACTTTGACCAATGCTGACATGAATAACTTCCAATCCAATGAACAGAGTAAGTCTGGACATGATGTCAGTGCAGGCCAACACAGGGCCACCATGGCAAGAGAAGAATTCCACAGCCTTCTGGAGGGGCCGTGACAGTCGTCAGGAACGTCTGGAACTGGTCAAGCTTTCCAGGGCTCACCCCAACATGATAGATGCTGCCTTTACCAACTTCTTCTTCTTCAAACATGATGAGAGCCTCTATGGGCCTCTGGTCAAACATGTTTCTTTCTTTGACTTTTTCAAGGTGAGAGTGCTCCAGTATGGCTGGTTTCTGATTCCACTAAGACATTAAATGTCTTGGAGTCTTTATTAAGTGATATTCTTGAATGACTTTGAAACAAGTAATATCACGGAATGGTAAGGAGATGCTAGTGCTACCTGACCCAGTAAGAATTAACACCTAACTGGCTTTGCAGCTTTTAGCTAATTGTTGTACAACCACCGGAAGGCATTTTCAGCAAACAAGCTCAGACAAGCTGAGTGTAGCCAATTTGCTTAGCACAAAAGATCAGAGAGCCTAAGTAACTAGTGTCTGATAAGGAAAGTAAAGACCCAGATATTTTTCCCAGGAGATGATGGATCAAAAAGTGCTCAAGGGCCAGGGAATACTGGACCTATTTACATCATCTAGGTTGCCAAAAAGACATCCCCGATGGGATGTAGCTCTGTCTGCTGTGTAACATGACACATTAGCTATAACTTGATGTGCCTGATAGTGTGCCAAGACTTACTCTTTATGGTGTTAAATATGACTTAGTCCTTAACTGTTCTCATGTATTCTAGCTGGCATTACTAAGCAGGTCAGAAGTTGATTTTATAAAAAAGTCACTTAATTTTTATTTCCATTTCATGTCCACCACCAGTACAAGTACCAAATAAACATTGACGGCACTGTGGCAGCGTATCGACTGCCCTACCTACTAGCAGGAGACAGTGTGGTCCTAAAGCAAGATTCGGGCTACTACGAGCATTTCTACAATGAGCTTCGGCCGTGGGAGCACTACATACCAATCAGGTCGGACCTTGGAGACCTGCTGGAAAAGATCCAGTGGGCTCGGGACCACGATGAAGAGGTGATTATATTGATTATTGGCATTGCCCATTACGTTTGGCAGTAAATGCTATGGCATGTGGTCTCATTCTATCCAGTGGATTCTTTATGGACATTTATTGGCTTCTTTAAAATGAACATAGATGACTTTGTAACATTTCGTCAGAATGGAGCATATTTTCTCTTATCTGTGTTGGTGAGAGAGATATATATATATATATATATATATATATATATATATATATATATATATATATATATATATATATATATATATATATATATATATATATATAAAACCAAGTTGCTTTGGATTTTTGCTGTCTTTCAGGCACTGAAAATTGCACTGGCGGGTCAGCAGTTTGCCCGCAATTATCTTATGGGGAACAGCATATTCTGTTACTACTACAAACTTTTTCAGGTAACATTTCTACAGTTGCAGTCACTCACACTGGGGTCGAGGTCCTGAGGCACTGTAGGGCCTTATTTATGTGACTGGATGAAATGGTTTCACATGATGCAGACATGTTTTGTAATTGCATATGTGTAATCAGGATGTCCTTCACTGCCTGTAAGTTCAATGTTCTTCTTATAGGAGTATGCCAAACTCCAGGTCACAGAGCCCAAGATTCGTGAAGGCATGGAGCTTGTAGAGCAGCCCAGTGATGACCTGTTCCCATGTTCCTGCCACAGGACGAGGGTAAGGCACACCGTTAAGTTTCCTTTGCATCAGAGTGACTTTGTATTGTTTCACCTCACCTGAGCTTACAGCATTACACCAGAAACCACAATAACCCCACCAGTAGAGCCCAAACCAGACGCTAAAAGCTGCTGCTTGGTGTTCTTCTGTAGATTTGCTGTACTTTCCTACATCACAAGCTTGCATAGTTTGCAAAGATACACTTTAGACAACTCAGAAAGTTCTGCCTTGCCGAACACTATACAGTACATCATTGTATACCATGCACTGGGTGAATATTGCAAGTGATGTCCATTTAAATTGTTTAACATGGATGTAGTGCAACTAAGGTTTGCCTAATGCTTAAAGAGGTAGAACTCAAAGGCAAAGTAGAAGCTGTGAAAAATTTGGAAACGTGCAGCGATAGCTGGCAGATATTGACAGAACTACATCTGCAATTATTCTGACACAATAAACTAGTATAGCTTCTAACTGTGGTAAACACATTGCTGGGTTTAAGCTTTTCATTGGTAATAGTAATTGGAAAATATACAGTTTTAACTTTGGTACCTCAAGACAGACTATTCCAATTTACAGAGTGTGGCTCCCTCTGGTGTATGTAAGGTGCCACTGCTCCTTGTTAAAGGTGCAATATGTAACACTGACAGCTAGTAATTTAAAATAGTTACTGCAGTACAAATTCAAAATACTGGAGAGAGTCGTCGTCCCCGCCCCCTCCTCCCCAGACTCGAAGTTCACGTTGGTTGCCAGTCTGAGACCGCAGCATCCACAACAATGTCGATAGACGATTGTCTCACATAGCCAGACATTACTCCACAGCACAGCGGAGTAGCTAACGTTAGATGCTGGCTATATTGACAGTCATAAAAGCCCGTGCTCACGTGGAGCTCTGTACCCAACTGACAGACAGACTTTTTCGGCTTAGAATTACCGTAGGAACTGCTAAAAATCCCACATCCTCTCCACACGCCAGACAGATATACTTCCTCGGCTTAGAATTACGATAGGAACCGGTAAAAATACCACTACCTTGCTGTCCTTTTCCACCCGACTGAACACACTTTATTGGCTTAGAATTACGGCAACAATCGCTAAACACACTGCAAACTCAAGGTCCTCTCTTTCCGATTTACAGCCCCCCTCTTTTGGCTTCAAATAACTCACCGTTGTCGGCTATGTCCACTGAACAGGCTACTTGTTGTAAACAGCCGTGGCTCCTCACCTGGTCCTCCGGTAATGTTAGCAGTTAGCAGGGTTAGCATGGCGGCGTTAGCCAGGACCAGTCGGGATCACTTCACTGGCTATGTCTCAGTTGTTTTTGCGAGTAACCAACTCGGGTACTCTAGCTTTATAATTCAATGTGAGTACCTACACAAATGTTGAAATGACATAAAATGCCCGTCCCTAATAGCTGTGATAAATTAGCCTGAAGCTAATGCTTACCTGTTCAGGAGGAAATTAGCCAACTCTGCGTCCTTTTGGGCTCTAAGTTGTCTCCATCTTTCAAATACATCTCCAATATTTATCCAGACGGGTTTGTTACGTCTCTGGTCACGCAACTATTAGAAACGTGCTGTTTTTTTTGTCGGGTAAAATCTATCTCCGTTGATCTTGTTTGTTTGCTGCTTTTATGGCTGTACTAACCTTACAGCTGTAGCGCGCTGGGTTTAAGTTTTTACAGGTATAGCTGGCAACCCGGCCTGGCTGACAAACTGGGCAGTTGATCACAACACACAGGCTAAAGCACAAACAGAAATTCCGTCACGGAACTGATATTTCAAAAGGAGAAAATACTGGCATTAGCATTGTTGTCAGCAAAGATAGTATTTCAACTTAGCATGTTTCCTTAATAGCTGACGCATTTGGGTCATTGTTGGATTTATTACAGTAAATATATTACATATTGGACCTTTTAAACAAAATATTAGACTAATATATTAAAAGTACTGCACACCCACACTGGTGATTTCAATTACTCTGACCAATTCAACCTCTAGTCAGGTTGATGTAGGGTGGAGCTATGATGGGAATTATGTGATGTCACCAAACTATATGCAACATAAATATTTGTGTTTGTTTTTCAGGCAAAGGATGAACTTTGATTGATCTGTCATCCAGTTACAGAGCAATCCTTCATATCTGATGTACTGCCAAAGAGTGTTAATTATTTGAATGACTATGATATGGATATGACATCTCATTTTTAAAATAAATATCTTTCTTTTTGTATGTTTTAAAATGAATGTTCTTTTGTCTGCTGTTGTTTAATGCAGGGGTCTTTAATGTTTTTTTTAAGCCAAGGACCCCTTAACTGAAAGAGAGACGGAGCAGGGACCCTGCATATATCGTATAAAATTAAGTTGCATATTAAACTGGATCTACAATAACGTTTAGGGCGTCCTAAAGCCTTTATACATACCTTTTTATTGCATAGAATACTAAGCTACTAAAGTAATTGTATCCATGATTTTATAAATCATGTTTTAATGTTAAACATACATTTGGCACAGTGAATTCTTAAGATGAACTGGATCTGTGGGTGGTTATCTTAGTGACTACCTTATGTAGTAAATAAATGTGACCATTTGACCCTTTCTAGTTTGGCACAAAAAGGCCAGACGTAATCTGACTCCAATTCTAAGGTCACTACACCCTGAGAAGTGCTTGTTTACTGGTATATCAGAAATAAAACTCAGGATTCGCTGGATTCAAAAGTAACAAGCTTTAGTGAAATGATATTGCAAGTAAATACATATGCATATGGACACACTTCTCCTTCAAGACAGTCTCCCTCGCCCTACCAACAGACAGTCTCCCCGGGAACTCGTGCCTGCTACTCAGACCCTCACACTCTTATACATTTTCTCTGCCCATCCTTGTTGGTGCTGTTATCGGTTGGATATAGTCCAGGTCATCTTGGCTCTGCTATCCGGTCCTTCGGCCCCTTCCGCAATGTTCGCACCATGCGTGAAACACGTTGATTCTCCCCACTCCAAGGCCAAACATTTCCTTACTCTCTTAGATCTACAAATTGGATCTACAAAATGTTATGTTCATATTACTGAAACATCTGTGTGTCTTATCTTTTCTGCTGACCTAGGAGTGATGAGAGCCAAAATCATCCTATGACCTGAATCTTACCTTTTATTATTTGCAAAATAGAGATCACACAGTGGCTTCGTTCTCTGCTCCCCCCGATCTGAGAGTCTTTTTAATCAGCTCAATTATTTTCCTGGCCCGGTGCTCCCTTTCATATAGGTCAGATAGTCCTCTCATTGATACTCAGGAAGAGCAACTCCCTTTCAAACTCATCAGGTCAGATGGCTCTCTCACAGGTAGTCAGGAAGATCAGAGAGCAAAGCCACTCATGATTTCTACACACATTTTCCACAAAATATAGCCTACACTTTATAAGCCAGTAATCCTATCATGAGTGGTTTTTTTTCCACAAATAGGCTGATTTATATTTGCTTATAATATGTTGAATGCATGTTAAGACATTTTACTTTTTGAAAAAAATTTAACGTACAATAGACCTTTTTCACAGCAGACATGTTGACATATCAGTAGGAAAAGCACAGGTGTATTCAAAACCATTAATGATAGCTGCATTCCACTTAGGTGAGTCCCTGGTATTGTGCATGCTGATTCACTGAAATAGCTTACTAGGACACTTGATGGAATTGAGCCATCGTTAAGGTTATTAATTTCAGCTGTGCTTTTCCTACTATGACAAGTCAGAAATGTCTGCTGTGAAAAAGGTCCATTATTTTGGTGGCCCCTCTGGTTTAATGCACTCACACACATACACACAACCCCACTGCAAAAAGCCACTTCAAAGTGCTGTTGAAGAGGGTGTTGTGGGGTTTCCATCCTGTGACATCACACACTCAAGCATTCAGGCATGGGGTCTCTAACTCTGCATGTTCAAGCTGCATTGTCAACAAACATCTGATGTGCTGAGGCGTCCTTGAGCAAGATAAACAACCCCTGCCAGCTCCAAGGTAGCTGTTCTGTAGCTGACCCCTCTAGAAAATAATCTGTGCCAAGTGTTTATATTGCTGACGTGGTAGCATGAGTAAAGCTGTAATGATCCCTCCTGAACATTAGATGTCAGTCACAGTCACCTGTAGCAGGTTCCACTCTACGGATTTCAGAGAAGAAATATCTTGTAATGGACAAGTTTGACGAGGTAAGTACATAGACAGTTGAAGTAAATATATAACCTTTGCAACTGCAAAATAGTAACGCTAGTTAAAGTTACTGGATGTAAAAGTCCAGTTTTGTGAGTACGCGGACGTAGACATAGCTAGCTCGTTATAACAGCTAATATAAAGTTATACTTTAACTGATGACGATGATGAGTGGTGCTGTTTTATATCTATTATTTACACAAAAGACTGAATCCATTGCCACAAATGTTTATACCATGCATGATGTGAACTGTCAGTTTAGAGATAGTGCTCACTGACTGTACACTGGCTTTCAGGACACAGTGAAGGTGCCATTTGGGACAAAGTATCTGGATGCTGCCTTGTGTTTCCCTGCTTCAGTAACAGGTGTTCACACTGCAGTCATTCTCACACATGGGGCTGGTGGAGACATGAACTTCAAACATCTGGTTTCTCTGGCTCATGTCTTAGCTGCAGATGGCTTCCTTTGTCTCCGTTTCACATGCAAAGGTTTAAACTTGGGTTACAGAGTGAAGGCTTACCGTGCTGTGTGGGTAAGCATTAGCATTCGTTCATTCAGAAATAGCTGGCACTATTTTATTATCTCTGTGCAACTACATATTTAGAATCGATAAGATGCTGTACAAACTTGTGCTTTACTCCTAGGACTACTTGAAGTCTTTACAGAAGTTTACCGTAAAGCACATATTTGTTGGAGGTAAGCAGCAATAGAAGCCTTAATTTATCACATAAAAATATGTAAAGGTGTGCCATTTAGGCTAGACTATGTTAGTTTGCAAATACTGTGGAGTGAGTGGTTTTTCTGTGTGCATACCATTGCATTACAATTCCAGCAGATGCTGCACAAGTTAAAAACAACTAGTGATAGATCGTAATAGGATACAATATGATAAAAACATGCACCACATTTACAAGTTTTGGGAAGTTAAATGAACAATACAACAGTAGAAGTATTACAAATGACTCTTAATGGTAAAGGTCTGAAAAGTACATGCACATTTGATAACAATAGGATTATACTTTTAAGTATTGGTCAAATCTGCACATAAACATTTCCAGGTCTTGCCAGAATTGTCAAGAGTGTGCATTACTAAAGACTACAACATGGAATACAGCAATCACTGAGTGTGATATCTTGTCTTGAAATCGTCCACAGGCAGGTCAATGGGATGTCGTGCTGCTGCAGCTTTAGCCAGGCAGCTGAGTGATGAATCACAGGATGCAGTGCAAGGTGTCATCTGCCTGTCTTTCCCCCTGCACCCACCGGGACAGACGCACGCCCATCGGCAACGGAGTGAAGATCTCAGGGGGCTACCTGAAGACATGCCTGTGCTGTGTGTGTCAGGCACTGAGGACAACATGTGTGACAAGGTGAGGCAGATGGGATAAAGCGTATCCTATCTTGACGGCCATTTCATACAGTTTTAGGAGTTTCATTTTGTATTTACATGTGTATGCCTGTTGAGTTACTTATCTTTTTTCTACTTTGTCTCAGTAAGTTGTTTATGCTACTAGTTTGCCTCATTCAGTAATACATTTACTTCTTTATCTCAGTCATGAAGTGTACATGTTTATACAGTTTTCTCCTATATTCTTTCATGTATATTCTAATTTCTCTCTATGATACTTGCAGAAAGTGTGTATTGTTGTGATTGTATAGTCCAGTCCTCTACTATTTAGTATGGACAATTCTAACTATTCAATTTAATTCTCATTGTCCCAGCCTGTGCAATGTCTTTTTTTTTATGACCTGACATTTTCCCCAGTAGTGATTTTTCTTTTTGCTCTCTGTCTTTGCTCAGGTCCTTTTTGAAGGGATGATAAAAGAAATGAAAGGTCAAGTTGAGGTTTTCTGGCTAAAAGGAGGCAACCATGGACTGAGAGTGAAGGGAAGGTCGGAGGATTCTGTGTTGGATGAAGTGAATTTACATGTCATCACCTGGATGAGTAAACAGGGGGAATAGATGATTTTATGTTATCAGATGTTTTATTTTCTTTGTTTTGTCATGTTCTTTCTACTAGTTGAATAAAGGATGTATATTTTTACACAATCTGGCCAAGTTCTTTTGTCTTTTTTTTTTAATCAGAAATGACATACAGAAATGATCCACTGCAATCAAAAACACATTGTTAATGTCTACGAAAATAAGTCTTCAGCTCTGTTTTCATTAAGCCTGTTTTGCTGGTCACCCACACCACCCCAGCCAGAAACTCGTTGCTTGTGCACAAAAACTCACATTGGTGTAGTATGCACGCCAGGCGGCTAGGAGGTAATGTGAAGCACTGCCACACAACACCACCAAGTCCTTCCTTCTCTCCCTCTCCTCCTCCTCTCTCCCTCTCCTCCTCCTCCTCTCTCCCTCTCCTCCTCTCTCCCTCTCCTCCTCCTCTCTCCCTCTCCTCCTCCTCCTCTCTCCCTCTCCTCCTCTCTCCCTCTCCTCCTCCTCTCTCCCTCTCCTCCTCTCTCCCTCTCCTCCTCCTCTCTCCCTCTCCTCTCTCCCTCTCCTCCTCTCTCCCTCTCCTCCTCTCTCCCTCTCCTCCTCCTCTCTCCCTCTCCTCTCTCCCTCTCCTCCTCTCTCCCTCTCCTCCTCTCTCCCTCTCCTCCTCCTCTCTCCCTCTCCTCTCCTTAGTAGCGCGAAACCAAAACATGGTGAAGCGAACATCAAAAGCTGAACATTTTGTCTGGATAGAGGAGGAGGTGGAGTTATTGCTCCAAACAATGCACACATGGCACACACACACATGTGCGCACAGTGCATTTTTACCCTTTAGATAGGAATACGGTGGTGTTTTTAAGATTTCCACTCTGGAGGGTGGTTTCACTTTTTTGTATTTTTAAGCCCCAAAAACGCTGTGGCAGTCTAAACGAAAGTCACATCTGATAAAATATTTTGTAGTTTTCACCCGCGAGCGTATTCATGTAAACAGGGCCATAGTGACCTCAGTGAGAACCATAGACAGTCTATGGTGAGAACTAGAGCTATCTTGTCACTGTGTTCTCTGTGCCTTTAAGGCGAACTCTGACGTTTATAGTATAGTCGAATACAATTGGCTGGCTGACATCCGCATGTTTTTTGTAGGGAAGCATGGCAGGAGAACCGTGGAACAGGGTAAACATTGCTTTTCCCGGTGCGGTTTCTAGTGTCCGTGTACATTTCAGCTCAACTACAGGTACGATTAGTTGTTCGCATCCTGATTGGCAATAATGATGTTGATTTTGTTACGTCTAGGGCAAAACTCTGCGCTAAAGGCTGTATATATATATATATATATATATATATATATATATATATATATATATATATATATATATATATATGTATGACTCTTGCAACCCACGTGTGCAGTGTTGATGCACTGTATCATTATCGTTGAATACAACTGTGATGTTTAAATGGGTTTACTGTTTTGCAGATGCAAGTGTGAAAGCCCTGATTGTGGAAAATGAGAAGGTGATTAAGCTAATTCGGAGTGAGATTCTTCAAACCGAGGTACGAGTTCTCTACGAGCTGCTGTACTTCCTAAATAACAGCTCCAGAGGCAACAAGACGTTCAAAGGTTTAAAGCAGGTGAGGACTGGAAGTCGTTATTTCCACATCTGGCCACTTCAGGATGTGTGATCTGTTTTAGCCTAGTGATGGGAAACATGCCAGTCATTTTGGATTCACTGTACGTCAAACCGAAAAGTCAGAGAGGTAGAACTAAGAAAAGCTAAAGAACGAACTGATATGTCATTTTCGTATTTGATATTGATTTGATATATTTTGATTGTGTCTTATATCTCTCACAGGTTGAACAATGCATAAACAGGCTGAAGAGCATGAAGCTTGATGTTGCTCTTCAGGAGCTGACAGATCTGTGTCCCAAAAGAATTCAAAGGTAGATAGATTTAAGCCGTATTGGTTCAGTGTGATGTGCTGTTTTTGGCAATTGTTAATGAGCATACAGGCAAGCATCAAACATAGGTTTTGCTGTTTAATGACACACATTGTATGGGGAAGCTGGCGTGAATAAGTAAATGCAATGCGATAAAGCAGACAAAGTACTGGAGCTTGATCAAGCTTCAAATAGCCTATGCAGACCAGTAATATACTCACGAGCTCAGGCACTGATCTTCCACATCAGGTCAGGGCATTTCTAATTCGGGGGTTTCAATAGCATACAAAATAATTGAATACATAACATAAATTGTAAATTGACATTTCAGAGTTTAAAAAAGTACCAGAGGTTAATGAACTGACTAATGACTAACAATATGAGTAACAATCTCATAAGGAAGACTGTTACAGAAGAGCACAAGGTTACACTGAGAAGTTAAGTGGTGGAGATTATTGAGCCTGAGCAATCACTATTGAGGCACACATTACAGCACTGACTCATTGAGTTAAGTGTGTGTGTGTGTGTGTGTGTGTGTGTGTGTGTGTGTGTGTGTGTGTGTGTGTGTGTGTGTGTGTGTGTGTGTTTTAGAGGACTGAGCATCAAGGCTGGTGAGTGTGATGTCCCCAGTCAACCCATGCTGGAGTGGCTCTGTCTCAAAGTGCTTGGAGCCGCCCAGCTGATGAGCTGCACATTGAATCGCTGCAGCAGAGCTTTCACGTATCCTTTTCAAAGGTGGCACTGTTCCGAAACATAAAAAGTAAGCTGACAGTCATCTCTGAAGAGAGACTCTGTTTTGTTTTTGCAACTGTGAATCTCTTAGTCTGAATTAAGTTTGGCAATCTTGGCTTTCTGGATGTCACCTTGTGGGTTTGTCCTTAAGCAATATGTGCTTCAGACTGTCCAAGCAGCATATGAAATGGGAGGAGTTTATTATCTTGAATATGGTGATAACCAGCATGGTCAGTCGTCTCTGGTGAGTCCTCGTTCTCGTTGTCACATCTAAAAAGGCTGAGAAATGCAAAAAAGATGCAGAATTATACGGCACAAGGCAGCTTTGCATGTTGGCAGCTCCCAATTTAGAAAAGAACTGTGTTTGGAATAGTTTGATTTGTGTTTGTTTAGATCCAAATCTAAATCTACCTGCCTTTGTGCTCCATCAGGGTGATTGTCCGTGGTATCCTGGTCAGCCTGTCCACTCTGTATCAGCAGCTCCTGGAGCTCCTCAGAGAAGTAGCCAACGCCCAGCCCATGCCCTTCCTCACAGACTTCTCCCTGCCAGCAGATATGGCTCAGTTCCTGGCTCCTTCTGATGCACGTTTACTGACCAAAAAGCCAGCACGCGGTCCCCTTGCCAAAGGTCACAAGTATAAGCAGCAGAAGAAGAAGAAGAAGAAGAAGACATCTTCTGTTAAAGTGAAGAACCAGGGAGAGACAAGGGTTAAGGAAGATCTGGGTGTTGCTGTTGAAAGAGGTGTGGAGCTTTTTCATTGTTCTGTGTGATGCATAAGATGACACTGCCCTAAAGGACGCACTGCTTCACAGTAGGGGGGGTGACAAAGTAGTCAGTCTGTTGTCTAGCTAGTTAGCCTTCTCAGCTCCTGATAGTTTACACAGTAATCTTCAATGTAGCTGTATGTGATTTGCACCAGAAGATCATCTTTTTTTTCTTCTTTCAGTTATCAGTCTTGACGCTGACATGAAGCCTTTTCTCAAGGTTTTCAGGGACTTTTCTGAGGTATGTGAGCAAGCCAGATGGAATATGCTTTTACTATTTGCAGAATATGTCATTGCTCAGTGTGGCTACCTAATTGTCCTATGTAATGATTACATCATTTTGTTACCCAAGGGCAAATCCTTCCCACAGAAAACACACAAGGCTGACAAGAAACGAAAGTTCAAGAAACAAGTGAGAGAGGCTACTACTTTCACAGACATGGCGGCCCATCTGGAAGAAATGATCCCATGGTGCAAATCCCAGAAGATGGAAAAGGAAAAACGTCTTCTAAGCTTCTTGCATTTAAAGTGCCAAAGGATGAAATGCTTAGAGGCAGCAGGTTACAAGTAAGAGCAAGAATGCAGAATATTCACTCAGTGGCCACTTTATTAGGTACAGCTGTGCAATCTTATGCAATTCAATACAACAGCTCTGCCATAAATTCTACCTTTTTTACAAAGTTTATAATGTGTGTGTAAATAAATTTGATATGTTTATTAGTGAGGTCATAGTTAGAGGGGGTATTGTAATGGACTATATTATATTTAGAGGTGTTTCTATTTTTCTGTACCCCCTATTTACATACATGAGGGGGGCAGAATATTATCAAACACCTCAACAACTAACGCCTCTGTGACAGTGTTAAAAAAAAAAAAACAACTGAACATTATAGGCATGAAAGAAGACTTTTTGGCAGAACAGTTGGATTGCATTAGACTCTACAGGTGTACCTAATAATAAATTGTTGAGTAAAAAGTTGTTGAGGTGAAACTACACACTTTAGTATTCTGTGACACAGTTGCTCCTAATACTAATTGTGCATATTTCTGTAAATGTGTCCTCGTCCCCAGCGTCCAGAGGAGGTTGCGGACCTTCAGACAGGAAGCTTGCTGGGCTTCATCTCTTCACGGCTCAGTGCCAACAACTTGCCGGCCTTCTGCTGCAACCAGGAGACACGCTCGCCTGACAACTCGTTTGCAGACGCTCAGACGTCAATTTAAGTCTTCAACGGGTGTAAAAAAGAAACCGCTGAAGAGACAAAGGGAGAGGACGGAGTTATCAGTGTCCGGACTGTCAGGGGACGACCAAAGAACCCGGACTACAAACGAGGCAACATCATCTCAGGCCGCCGGCTGTGACCGCCAGGATGACATAGATGATATATTTGCTTCTGTAGGTTTGTGACACTTTGGAATTGAACACATCCAGTGAAACAACTTATTGTATGTAGCTGAGCTCAGTATTTGATAGAGTCCTCTGTTTTGAAAGGACATTTGATGTGTAATGAAAACTGATGGTTGGTCATTGTATGAATGAATGAAGTGCTAAACAGCAGCAGTTACTTTTAAAACAGAAAGTAACTAAAGGGGATGACTTTTTTTTCATAGCAGGGAGACTTTTTTTTGTGTGGCTTTTTAGCCTGTATTGGATAGGACAGTATAGAGGCACACAATGCATGAGGAGAGAGGGCAGAGGGATGTGGCATGGAACAAAAGTACCAGGCTGTAATTGAACCAGGGACATTGCAGTTTGCGTATCGGGACACCCAAGGGGATGGAATTTAACAGTGGGGTGATGTATTTTAAATCTTCTGGTTCTTGATGACTGAATGAGAAATTTTAAAAGTTTTCATGACTAAAATCTGCACTACAGTTTCCTGTTTGATTTTTAGCCATAGCATTGATTGGCAAATGTAGATTCAACTCTTATTTTGGTGTATTAGGGACTGAATAATAATTTTTAAGATGATTTTTGGGCATCTTTAGGCCTTTTATTTTGACAGGACAGCTGTTTCTCTGAGAAACTTCAGAGCGGGCAGATCATAAAGAACATTTCCCATGCTCATGGAAAATTACCCTTGTGTTGCCCTTGTCCAGAATGACAAGAGATGGCCATCATTTAGATTGAAATGTTTTAAAGCATGTCGGCTTCAGCAAATTAGGACAAAAACTATAAAATGATACACTTGATATCTTAAGAACCATAAAATCCCACATGCAAGAAAGTTGATTTTCCATATTTTGACAATGCATAGGCTGTCGAGTACAGAAGAGTAATGTTTGTCTCTTTTCTGTTGTCACATTTATAGTACACAGAGGCGTCGTTAGGCCTGGGCATCCCCGGCTACAGCCCCGAATGTTTTATGAATAGCCCCGGATATACTGGTTTATTGGCATTTCTTTAAACCAATCACAATTGTCTTGGGCGGTGCTAAGCGTGGGACAAGGTCACAGTGCCGCTGCAAAATAGCCTTGAGAAGGAACTTGTTTTGGTGGAACGTGTACGTTCAAAAGTTGTTTTAGTGGTGCAACAGAAAACTCAGATTGGACAGATAGTCTAGCTAGCTGTCTGGATTTACCCTGCAGAGATCTGAGGAGCAGTTAACCATAGTCCTCACAAATCCACCAGAGTTTAGAATTCCAACACAAAGAAAGCCAAAGGCACTCTAGCAATCCCGGAAGTGCAACTCTACATATACGTTTTTTTATTTTATTTTTTTCTCAGACAAGTGTCTGAGCTGAAGTTATTTAAACCATTTATGAATGTTTTAATTGGCCAAAGATTTGCTGAATGATAAAATGTAATGAACTCAGATTGTTCCTGCACACTGAAGCCATAGCTTTATGGTACTAAACATCAAATGAGGTTTTAGTCCCTTTCAGACATTCACTCCTCTGATGGCTACAGCACACAGTGAAATACCATTATTAGAGCTATTAAGTGCACATCTTGTTCAACCCTCTGAAGACGCATACACATACCATTTCTTATGCAGAACGAAATAAAATCAACCATGGAATACTGCAAATGCTTATTTTAAGCTGTAAATTAGCCGTAAATGTTACAGACCCCATGTCTAAGGGCCTTTTTAAGGGTCTCATGGTATTTCTGGCTCCACCTGGTGGAGTTGATAAATGAATACATGCAATCATTAGTTCCAGAATGATGATTGTTCTCAGAGAATATGGAATGAATCCCTCAACCTTCTTGGTAATTGTAATGCTCTTGGCAGAGGCAGCGCAAGAAAGCAGTGGTGTCACTCTAGAATTGAATGTGTGCCTATAGAGACTGAGTGCTGATATGAACAGAGAACACACTGTAAAGGTATGTATTAGTAGGCAGGTTGGCCCCAGCTCTAGGCCTTTGATATCAAGTACAAGAGCTGTACAGGTACAAGTGCCACAACATAAAGCATACAGGTGTCTGGCAGTCAGCCATGATTGCTCAGGAGTGGAGGCTGTGCACCAAATTAGAAGCTAAATGGTTATTTTTTAGTTGCAGCCTGTGTTTCTCCTGCCCACCATCTGATCATCCTCTGCCAAAGAAGACAGAGTCCTCCCATCTGCACAAATACAACGGTGCAGTTTTTCTTCCCCCTCACTGAGCACTGACTGGGTTGAGTTATGGTCTCGCATCAGCCCGCCAGCTTTATTTATGCATACAAGTTTGCAGAGTCCTGATTCCTGTGCTTTCTGGGTTTCATGTAAACCAGTTAGTCAAGGTCAACTTTTGTACTCTCCTGCAGTGATGGAAAGGAGCAGAAAACCTTGAATGTCTGTATTCTGTATACACCAGCACTTAGGAAGTCAGAACATTTTTTTTCTCTGCATGAAGTTTGAAGGAGTGACTGTGCCAAATGGTATCAGTATCCCAATTTTTACACTTGGTGGGAGGTACAAATTGATAGACACAGAGGCATATACATGCCAGCAAAACCTTTTGAACCCTTGTGTTATTTAAACACATATTTTACCTTGCATGCAATGTGCATATTTCTCCCAATGTATGCTCTATTGAACCGCAAACATTTTGCAGCTATTCCAACAAGTCCAACAAAAAGTGAAGAGAACCAATTATTCTGTTATCTTACTAATCATTTCCTCAGAAGTAAAAGCACTAGTGTATTAAATTAATAAATTAATCTACAAAATAATGCCAGCAGGGAGGAGTGCCTTGTTGAAAATGTAGTTGGGAAATAAATACTGAGCAGGATAGACAGTGTTTTCCATGCAATGCAAAAACAATGACTTTGGCCTTGCTACTCTTAATTAAATACAAAATAAAGTGCATAAACTCAATAAAGCATGAATTGACAGCAATTTAGAGATGTTTAAGTGATGCATTCTATACTGACTGTACACAATGTCACCAACATCCCTATACAGAGTTTGAGTGTGTATCTCTGAACAGACTGTTGAGGTGATTAAGATGTGTTTACTGTATGTACGTATTTACTGATCTTACCTCAGCCACTCTTAAAATGATAGGATGCTTAGGGAGAGGCTACAATTTGTTGCCAGTAAGCAGTAATGCAATGCAAAATGTTGACATGTAGCTGTCAGTAATTACTAAATATAATCAGCTCTACAAGTAATACAAAAAACCCTACCCAGTTACAGAATTGGTAGGCCAACTTCTGCAATAGCTTATCTCTGGTTGTCTTTTTGTTCAGCTGTACACCTTAAGAGCCTGCATCATTATCTGGCTGGGGCAGCAAGTCTTCAGCACCATCGGCTGCCTTAGCTTAAAGTAAGTAGGGAGACCATAGACTGTGGGACACTGTGTCTGTCTACTTCTGTCAGCCAAGAGGTATTTAATAGCATATCATTGTAAATAGATGGTTCCACATTGAACACATGGGATTGTGTTATGTTTGTTGGAATGCCTGTGGGTGTAATGTGACCTAAAACAGGAGAAAGAGTAGAAAGGTCTGCAATGCCAATATGCTGTTCTTCAATTTACTTCCCTCTCACCCTAATAGCAGCAGGGGAATAGAGCACATACATGTTTCAGGTCTCAGCTTTTGTATGGCACTAAGGGATTCTCAACATTTATACTTTGAGTTCTATAAAATCAATCACATTATTAGGCTACCTCCACAGAGACAAAAAAAAGTAGAGCCATAGAGCCCAACCTAGTGCATCAAGCTCTTGTAGTGCTATTTATTACTTAGCCTGGTCTCCAATATCTCAATGATCTAAAGCATGCATTTGTACCAATGCCATGAATAAAGTGGGAAAACAAGCAGAGGAAACGTGCAAGGTCAAAATCATCATTAAGTCCAGAGGGGGACACTGAATATGAACAGTGCAGCCAATACAATATTTTGTATATTTTGTGTTTCAGTGTCTCCCTCTTGCCTATATGGGCTTTCAATCCCAGTGCATACGATTATGTCTAGAAATAGGTAATGTAAAACCTTGTCTACATAGCAAATTTTCAGCTTACTAATCCTCAAACCTCATTAAGTGAAGTCTAATATAGGCTGTGCCTGTGCCTCTACATGAAATTAGGTTTTTTGTATTCACACTGGCAGGGAAATATACATTCTTTAAAGACATGTTTAATCAAGAGTGTAGTTTCTGCTCTTTTAGTGTATGTGTCCAAGAATATATGTGAGAAAAAGCTCTAGAGCATTAAGTGTTCCTTCATCAGTGCCATATACTAAGAGGGCTGGGACCTGAAAAATACAGTATGTGTCTGCTCTGTGTGCTCTATTCCCCTGCTGTAATTAAGATAGACAGAAAATAAAGAGTGCACACCCTCATATTCCTTTTCATGTTCGAGGCCAATGTCTACAAACCTGTGCTAACAAAATCTGCTGGGAGAGCAGTGTGACAAGCTTTTACTCAACTCAATAAATATGGCCTAAAAAAGCACCCAGTTGTACCATTACCATCCATCCATTTACTTTCTTTACTCACTTATTCCTAGTCCTAGAGGGCACCATTACTGCACTGAAATAAATTTAAAAAAGTACTGCCTGTACTGTTACTCATTTAGATTACATGAGCTCCATTTTAAATATACATTTTAAATTGACTTAATCTATCGTACTATCATAACAGTGTCTTTGGCTTCTTAGTTTTCTTAACTGAAAACTGAACCATTTGTTGTCTTTATTTTCTCTACAGCAAAATAAATTCAGTTAGATATGTTTTGTCAAAATAATCTCAGTGTTGAAGTCGGACACACATAAAATATGTTTTTGCCTATTTCAATTGCTGCTGTCATCCTACAGTCAAAGAGTTCAAACAATAACTGTTGGATGAAATAGCCTTCTACGGAGCCCCCCTGGTCCCACTTTGTCAAAAAAATTAATTATAACTATCTCGTGGCCTCAAGATAAGTGTAGCCTATATAAAAGGAGAATGCACAATGGAGCAGCTTTTTACAAGTAGCCTATATACATGTAGGCTAAAAAGTATAAATATAGGCTATAAAATATGAAGAAGAATTATAAAGGACTATGGATATGCAGTAGAGCCCTGCGCGGGACTGTTTTCTTCATCCCGCTCCCGGCGAATTTCTGACCATTACCGCCCGCACCCGCAACATGTGTTACACTCCCGCCCGCTCCCGCAATGTGTACGTCCACTCCCGCCTGGACCCGCAAAACTCAATAGAGATGCATTGATGTTGTGTCTTCTCCCGTCCCGCATGAGAAAACACGTCATTTTATAGGTTAATAGGGAGAAGATGCAGGCAAAGAAGTCTGGTGCTTGCTGCTGTTAGACAGGGAGGAAGGAGCAGAGGATGAGGGAGAGAGGAGAGGGAGAGAGGGGGAGGAAGGAGCAGAGGATGAGGGAGAGAGGAGAGGGAGAGAGGGGGAGGAAGGAGCCGAGGATGAGGGAGAGAGGAGAGGAAGAGAGGGGGAGGAAGGAGCCGAGGATGAGGGAGAGAGGAGAGGGAGAGGAAGGAGCAGAGGATGAGGGAGAGAGGAGAGGGAGAGAGGGGGAGGAAGGAGCAGAGGATGAGGGAGAGAGGAGAGGGAGAGAGGGGGAGGAAGGAGCCGAGGATGAGGGAGAGAGGAGAGGGAGAGAGGGGGAGGAAGGAGCAGAGGATGAGGGAGAAAGGAGAGGGAGAGAGGGGGAGGAAGGAGCCGAGGATGAGGGAGAGAGGAGAGGAAGAGAGGGGGAGGAAGGAGCCGAGGATGAGGGAGAGAGGAGAGGGAGAGAGGGGGAGGAAGGAGCAGAGGATGAGGGAGAGAAGAGAGGGAGAGAGGGGGAGGAAGGAGCAGAGGATGAGGGAGAGAAGAGAGGGAGAGAGGGGGAGGAAGGAGCAGAGGATGAGGGAGAGAGGAGAGGGAGAGAGGGGGAGGAAGGAGCCGAGGATGAGGGAGAGAGGAGAGGGAGAGAGGGGGAGGAAGGAGCAGAGGATGAGGGAGAGAAGAGAGGGAGAGAGGGGGAGGAAGGAGCCGAGGATGAGGGAGAGAGGAGAGGGAGAGAGGGGGAGGAAGGAGCCGAGGATGAGGGAGCGGGCGGACGGTGGACGGAGCCTTGGCTCGGAGCTCCCCCGTCCTGGGAGGCTCAGACACGCTGGTGTCTGCTCATAGATGGGCTATACAGTATATACTCAGTCAGTATATACAGTGAGGAAAATAAGTATTTGAACACCCTGCTATTTTGCAAGTTCTCCCACTTGGAAATCATGGAGGGGTCTGAAATTGTAATCGCAGGTGCATGTCCACTGTGAGAGACATAATCTAAAAACAAAAATCCAGAAATCACAATGTATGATTTTTTTAAATATTTATTTGTATGATACAGCTGCAAATAAGTATTTCAACACCTGTCTATCAGCTAGAATTCTGACCCTCAAAGACCTGTTAGTCTGCCGTTAAAATGTCCACCTCCACTCCATTTATTATCCTAAATTAGATGTACCTGTTTGAGGTCGTTAGCTGCATAAAGACACCTGTCCACCCCATACAATCAGTAAGAATCCAATTACTAACATGGCCAAGACCAAAGAGCTGTCCAAAGACACTAGAGACAAAATTGTACACCTCCACAAGGCTGGAAAGGGCTACGGGGAAATTGCCAAGCAGCTTGGAGAAAAAAGGTCCACTGTTGGAGCAATCATTAGAAAATGGAAGAAGCTAAACATGACTGTCAATCTCCCTTGGACTGGGGCTCCATGCAAGATCTCACCTCATGGGGTCTCAATGATCCTAAGAAAGGTGAGAATTAAGCCCAGGACTACACGGGAGCTGGTCAATGACCTGAAAAGAGCTGGGACCACCGTTTCCAAGGTTACTGTTGGTAATACACTAAGACGTCATGGTTTGAAATCATGCATGGCACGGAAGGTTCCCCTGCTTAAACCAGCACATGTCAAGGCCCGTCTTAAGTTTGCCAATGACCATTTGGATGATCCAGAGGAGTCATGGGAGAAAGTCATGTGGTCAGATGAGACCAAAATAGAACTTTGTGGTCATAATTCCACTAACCGTGTTTGGAGGAAGAAGAATGATGAGTACCATCCTAAGAACACCATCCCTACTGTGAAGCATGGGGGTGGTAGCATCATGCTTTGGGGGTGTTTTTCTGCACATGGGACAGGGCGACTGCACTGTATTAAGGAGAGGATGACCGGGGCCATGTATTGCGAGATTTTGGGGAACAACCTCCTTCCCTCAGTTAGAGCATTGAAGATGGGTCGAGGCTGGGTCTTCCAACATGACAATGACCCGAAGCACACAGCCAGGATAACCAAGGAGTGGCTCTGTAAGAAGCATATCAAGGTTCTGGCGTGGCCTAGCCAGTCTCCAGACCTAAACCCAATAGAGAATCTTTGGAGGGAGCTCAAACTCCGTGTTTCTCAGCGACAGCCCAGAAACCTGACTGATCTAGAGAAGATCTGTGTGGAGGAGTGGGCCAAACTCCCTCCTGCAGTGTGTGCAAACCTGGTGAAAACCTACAGGAAATTTTTGACCTCTGTAATTGCAAACAAAGGCTACTGTACCAAATATTAACATTGATTTTCTCAGGTGTTCAAATACTTATTTGCAGCTGTATCATACAAATAAATAGTTAAAAAATCATACATTGTGATTTCTGGATTTTTGTTTTTAGATTATGTCTCTCACAGTGGACATGTACCTACGATGACAATTTCAGACCCCTCCATGATTTCCAAGTGGGAGAACCTGCAAAATAGCAGGGTGTTCAAATACTTATTTTCCTCACTGTATGTATATCTATGGTTTCTGCTGGCGTTGGGGGATTCCAGGCTACATCCCGATCCCGCAGTGTTTTTTTTAGCCGCCCGCTCCCGCCCGCAGCAAAGTTAAAACCGCCCGCTCCCGCGAGATTTGCGTTGGGACCCGGCGGGACTCAATCCCAATGCAGCCCTCTAATATGCAGCCTACAAGATTTACATTACTGTATTAACAGAATTGTGATGAACAGTACTAGTAAATAAATAGAAGCATAACTGAACACTGAATATTAAAACAGAGAATATTGCACAGAATGTGAAGTATTGCACTACACTACAGGGTCCAGTTTAATAACAAAGGGTCCATGTGTCAGACACTTTACTATCTCGAGGCCACGAGATGGTTATAATTAATTTTTTTTTTTTACAAAGTGGGACCAGGGGGGCTCCGTAGTTTTCTTCTGTCATATGTTCTTTTTTTTATTTTCTGAAAAACAAATAGTGAAGCATTTATAACACGCTCTCTGGCTACCTGTTTAAAAGGCAGTACAGAAATGTGAATACAATTTTACTTACTACCATTCTGGAAATTGGACCCAGAACACTGTAACACATTCCTAGTGTTAATGTTTAGCCAACGATTAGGATATAACTGTATTGTTAAGAAGTCAAGTATTTAGCCACTTCACATTTTTTGTACTTAACATCACAACTAACCATATTACAAACTGTGATACTAAGTTTTGGAAATTTGGTAGGCTATACTATAACATTCCAGGCATAAATTGATTTCCATTAATTTCTATGCAATATTAAAATTTACAATCTGCAGTAACTTCTTCCAAAGTTACATCGGGCAATGGCTGCCTGGAACTCTATGGAAAAAAACAAAAACAAAAAAACAAATTATGGATTTAGACATTTTCAATTTAACTTATTTTTAACCTTCTTTTTTTTTCTTTTTTTTCTTCTTTTTTTTTTTAGCAATAGTCAGGTGTTGCATTGAACGGGTCAACCTTGTGTTCTGTAAATGATTTCATTTAAAATCTAAATAAATAAACGACAGACGAAAGGCGATGATGACATCACATCCTGTCAGTGTAGTTTTTACATCCGGGAGGTGGGGCTTTTGTTGCAGGAGCGGTTTGCTTTTGGAGAACCAATGCCCCGAAATGCTCTATTAATGCAGTCATCAAGATAACATCAACCGAGGGCAGAAATACAAATCCTGCTTTGGTAAGGCTTCAGAAATTTCTTAATGGAGTGGAATAACTGGGTCTTTTCTTACACGGCTGTGTAAGAAAAGAATAAGAAAGTACCACACCTGTTTTAATGAAGGACGAGCGACTAATGGACCCCGAGGGGCGACCGCTTAAAAAAAGATGCGTTCAAATAAACTCCTAATGGGAATTCGTTAACTAGCTAGCTAACTAGTTTCAATGGCTGCTTTAGTGTCGTAGTGTGGATGACATGTATGCCTATGTTAAACTGGTATAACGCTAACATTAGACGTAATTTTAATAATCGCTGGCAAGTCATCTTTAGGTTAGCTAGCGGTTTAGTTATCAGTGATGTGGACAATATTTGCATTCATTTTGTGGGCACGCTTTATTTTTTAATAAATGATGACAGCGAATATGCTTAATGTGTTTGCATTAATTTAATAAACGTCGTGGTGCTCCTGTACGATGTTTAGCAAAAACGGTAGTCGTATTACCAAAGTCCATGTTTATGAGCTTTTGTGTTGATGGTCAGCTGACTTTAGACACTAGATTTAGCTCTGCTAGCGTTAAGTTACCTTGTGTTTGACAGATGTAAGGTAGCTAGACTTTGTCTGTGGGTTTAGTGAAGCTATTTATGCTCGATTAACTCGTTGTTAAAATTAGCTGTTGTAATGTAGCTATATTCCCGTCAATAATTATCCTAACGAGTTTGTGCTGAAAAGTTTTTCCATTGAGAAGATGACACACCCAAGCTGGCTCATGGTTTCTTCAGCTGACGTTGTTATGATCCTAACTGTCAGCAGAAAAACAGCGTGACAGAGTCTTTTTCCACCACACCATTTGGACATGTATTAGTTCATTCTATGGGGTCTAAATGCAGCAAGGTATTGTCATATATTATTTCCTCTATGACCAATCTACTAAATGAAGAGTTAAATCTCTTATTTTCTTGTGGGCCTATTGAAACCCAGTTAAGAGGGACCCCTGTTGATCCCTGTGCTTTGCTTTTGGGTATATTACATGTTACAAAGGCAGCTAAGAAATTTAGTCAATTGTGCCAAACTACAAAAAGGTCTAAATAGTACTTTATTTTTATTTTATTTTTTTAAGGCAGAGGATGTTAGATTGGTTCTGGATAACCATTGTGCATTTGGTGTTGAGCAGTGACTGTTGTTTTTACTGATGCTACATTTTACAGATGGATGTAACATTTTCAACTCTTATCAGCCTTTTTTGTTTGCGGCGACAGGTTGAGGGGATTATGGATAGGATAGTGTTGGGAAAGCAACACACACTTATTCCATCTCATTAATAATACTACTTTTTGGTATCAGGGGAAAGTGACAAATATAATTCATCATCCAGTTTAATGTGTCTCAAGGGTGACTAAGGCCTAGTTTAGACAACCTAAAAAATACTTAAGCAAGCTGTTTAATCATCCCTGTTCCATAGTCAGTATAAATACAGGATTTTGTTGTTCAGAGATGCTTTAGGGATGTGCTCTACTCCACATTTGTCCAGTTATTTAGTTGATACATGCAGTTAAAGAATAGGCCTAATCGATCACTCAGTCAGTGTTGGTTGGCTTCTGTCTGAGGCTATACGTTACACCTCCTAGCTAAGGCAATATTATCCATAACCAGATTTTTGTTGACAGATTCCACAGTATTGAGACATTAGCTTTCACGAATGTGACACAAAGCAATCGCTTGCTACACGGAAGGGAAAAAAATACAATCATTAATTATCCAAAAAAAAAAAGGGTTGAAAATAAAGCAAAATAACACTCCTCATTATCTAAGGCTGGAAACTTGCTAGCTGAGAATCACTGCCAATCTGGCCTCTCCCAACGCTCACAGGTGCATTCTTGATGACAAACAACTTATTCAAATTACAAATTGTTGTCAATAAAACTGAAAATCAAATGTGTAAAAAGCTGCAGTATATTAAAATGAAAAGGTAAAGGTGTCTTATAGTGTGTGGATTACTTCTTGATTATTCTCTTTTTGTCTTGTAATTTGAGGTTTGTTAAGATAACATTTTAAACCACTGATCCGCTTGGGGCCTCTCAACATGTCTGAATAATTATAGTGTGTCTTGTGATGGAGTTTGAGGAAAACATAAAATCTCAGACTACACAAAAGTTGAATCTGTCTAAACTTTTTTCGGCAGTTTTTTTTTCGTTTTTTTTTTTTTTTTTTTTTTCCCCGGCCACGCCGCAGCCTAAATGCACTACCCCCAATCAAAAGAATGCAGGCTATGTGAACCCGGCATTATGCGTAAGACCACAGTGTCGCTCGCTGCAACTTTGCTCTGCAAAACGTAAAAACCGCGCTCAATCCCAAAGGTCATAGCACATATTTGCAGCTAGTCAAAAGCCTTGGATGATAATAAACAATTTCAGTGAGATCACAGATTCTTAAGATCATTGTTGTGTATGGTGTGTGGTGCCATAACGCCTAGGCTTTTTTTTTTTTTAAATATAAATCTGATGCAGATGGTTTTGTTTTGGAACTATTGATTGCTGATATTTATTATATATTATATATTGCTGAGTGTTTTTCCCACCATAGCATATAATTACTTAATTACGTTGAAATGTTCCGAAAACTGCCAGAAACACCATTTAGATCGCAGGAAGTGAAAACTCTCCAGTTAAATTAATGAACAAAGAAAAAAACTAATGAAATAATGTAAGTCCGTGCCTTGATTGTTATTGACCAACAGTGTAGCCGCTCAATGCAAACAACAGCGCAGTTGGATTGTGATTGTAATTCTGACACAGATTGTTTTCTGCGTAGTTGTAGACTGTTGCAAGCGAATGCCATTAGAGGTGGAGAAAGGTCTTGTAATTGAAACTTAGCCGGCCTTGCATTCCTCCTCTTTCTCTGTTAAGACGGTTTGGATGTTTATCCCTGTAGTTCCGAACATGCTATTTTTTACTTAAATGTTTTTCTTAATGCTAATCCCTCCGGTTCCTTCCTGTTACTGCGATTTATCAGGCAAGCATTTCTGCAAGACTTAATTTCCCTCATTTTGGACCTAACCTGGTTATCAAAGAGCTCCATCTGCTTTTTTTTTTGTTTGTTTTCTGATGAGGTTCCCAAAAAAGTTTCTTGGTGTGTATTAGGACAGGAGTCAGAAAACCATCAGCTAATGATGTTGGCAGTGGAAATGGAGTGAATGGGCAGTAAACTGGTGTAAGATTTTTATTTTATTTTACTGGACTTGGAAAGTGAGTGATTATGTGGAGGAGATAGTGATGTAGCATAGCTAGCTGCCATCAATTGTCTGCTTTCTGTCAGCAGGGAGGAAGGAATGTCAGTTACTATATGAATCATGCCTGAGGAATTAAAATGTCCTTATGGCCATTGCAGAATATGCAGCAGGGAGCTGTCATTAACTGGGGATCTCGACAACAATCCCAACAGTAATCTGACGAAATATATGCTGTAAAGCACTTCTTGCTACACAGATACATAGGAGAATTATTTCAACCCCCTCTTGTTTACTTCAGTAAAAACACCTCGGAAAATAGGAAGAATTAGATCCTATTGTCTATGAAAGTTTGACGATGTGCTTTTGCTGGGAATTGTATGATGCACATGTTAATTTTGTAGAGGATATGTGCAGAGTGGAGAGATCTCTTTCATCACTCACACCACTTCACTCAGCCTCGTTTTCCTCCACTCTGCTCCACTGCTGAAAAGCAGAGTGATGTTTACTCGCTAAGCTTTTCCAAATAATACAGAAAGCACCAAGGAGCGAGGTTTACAGGCAGGCACCATTGGCCCTATCAAAACATCTGAGCTGTGAGAGAGAGGGATACTGGGGGGGGGGGGTTTAGGTAGATTTTGTACTGTCATGGAATACAAGTCCCTGAATTGTAAACCATGATAGCACAGAAGGCCCCAAGCATAGTGTAGGTGGTATGTAACTGAGCCTATTTTTCTGTCAAGCAAATGAAAATAATATATAGCAAGATTGAGATAAGTAGTGGGCAGTTGGTAGTTTCTCAGCAGGAAAAAACGGATTTGTTTGTGAATGCATGCTGAGATCGGATCCTTTCTTTCCATGAACCCAGAACCAATCCAGTGGAATGCTTAAGTAATGGGAATCATCATGGGCGGCTGTTGTGTTTTATAGACTTGACCCAAAAAAGCTTATGCATCACAATGTCATCATGTACTGTATGCATTTGCTTCATACAGTGCCACAACATATGGGATTAGTGAAGACTGCACTACATTTTCACCTTGACGATAGTTTCCATATGAATAAGAAAGGGGGACCTTTTAGAATAGAGATGTATTAGCTCTGTTAGTGTTGCTGAAGTAGGAAGGATTGTACCACAGAGAGGATTTAGTTCCCCGCTGCCCGGTTTTGTCAAAGGCTCCTCTGTGCACTCTCCTGGCCAAGGGTTGTTAGTATGCTTCGTGGGGTGCTTTTTGAGAACTACTTCTTTGCTGCATACCGTCTTTTCAAATCTTTTTCCTGATCTCAACTGACAGTGACCGTAGTAATTGCCGTATCTTGACTAAACACATTTCTGTGATGCCTCCGTTCGCTGTGGTTTGCTGTCAAATGGTGCAACATTGGTTGCTCTGTGATAAATCTTGATTCCCAGTTGCTGTGTGTTACAGAAGACTCCTTCTTACACAAACCTCATGACTGAGGTGACTCACCAGGTTGTATTGTTTTCTCCACAGTGAGCAGTGATTATGACTAGTTGGATAGGTCTATGTCCAGAATCAAGGGGGCCAGTCCCCCTTCACATTTGTTTGAGTAATGATGAAGAACATGTTCAGTCTAGGAGCAGTAGAAATTGGATGAGACACTGTTAGACACACTATTAGTCACCTAGATAGCAGCAGTGCAACATTGCAGTGTTTCAATTCAACAGCACCTACTCTAGGCCACCTCACAATGTTTGGGTTGACTCATTTGACCTGATGATGAGAGAAACAGCTGCACTGAGCTCAGTTTGTTCTCAGAAGTTTGTGGGTTGTTTTGGGGCCAGAAAAGGCCCTGCTTTCTCCATCAGATGGGGAGAGGAAATCCCCTTACCTCTGTGACCTCAGGAATGCTGAAAGAGAGAGAGAGAGAGAAAGAGAGAGAGAGAGAGAGAGAGTGTCATCAGGCTGTCTGCAACTGTGGCAATATCTTGAATTCTCACACACACACACACACACACACACACACACACACACTTTCACTTATTCTACTTCACTTAGAGTGGAATCCAGGCACCTAAGCAGATGACGTTTAATTTGACCATCACTATGTTAACACTTGGTTTGTCTGTATCAGTTAAACTCCTAGCTCCTGCATATGGGGAAGAGCATTTTTTTTTAGTTTTTACTTTTAGTATCTGTAGTTATGGCAAACGTTGGAGCATACATGCTCAAGTGTTGAGATGAGCATGAAGGGAATACTCGGCCATTCTCCAAAGGGACTCTTAATGAATTCCTGTAGCCCACACTGCACTGGTGTCATCTATATTTCAGGAGCTTAGCAACCAGAGTGTTCGGTACCCCTCCTCCATAACCTTGCACCCCTTTTTAAAAAGGACCCGCACCAAGCAGACTCCAGTTCCATATCTGGGTCAGGCCTAAATATGCATTCCTCTTTTGCCAATGCCCTCCATTATAACGCTGCATGCAATGTGGTGAACTGCAGCTGGTGGAAATATGGTGGCGCCCCTGCCCTAAGGTCTGAGCTTCCTTTTGGAAAAGTTGCACTAAGCACTTTTTTGCAGAGCATACATTTTTGCCTCTTCAGTTGATTAACTGTGGTTGCTTTATTCACACCATCGGGATGTGTGTGGATACATGCACACAGGGAAGTAGGATATAGGTAAATAATTTAGATAGTGACCTCTTTGTGTGTGTGTGTGTGTGTGTGTGTGTGTGTGTGTGTGTGTGTGTGTGTGTGTGTGTGTGTGTGTGTGTGTGTGTGTGTGTGTGTGTGTGTGTGTGTGTGTGTGTGTGTGTGTGTGTGTGTGTGTGTGTGTGTGTGTGTGTGTGTGTGTGCTTCCTATGAGCTCTTTCACTGGCCTGGTATAACAAAGACAGGAAGAGCACAGGTCAGACTTCCTTGTCGGGGAGAGTGGAACCATGGTGCCACATCCTTAGTATCCACAGCTGTCAAACTATAGCTGGCATACTGAAGTGTATGTTAATTTAATGCAAACCATGTTCCCCTCTGCTTTTGGACATTTGCAAGAACGTGCAAAAGCTCACATGCACAACTGCACATTTATGTAGAAATTGTTTCTATTGTATCTATTTTCACACCAGGAGTTTTTGATTTTCATTTCAAACAACTATGGAAATTGTACAGGGCTTGCACCTGGTTTCTGTGGGGTTGTGACATTATCTTTACATTTATAATGAAAACCGCAATGTAAAAACACACAAATCACCGGAGTTGGAGCTATGTGTTATTTTTCCCTCAGCGTGAATGTCTTCTCTCCTCTGCCTTGTCTGGTTAACTCTCAGTGCACACTAGTCTCGCTGTATGAGCTGAAGTGAAATGTTTATGTTAGGGAGGAGCGGATTGTGAATAATGCTACGAATCAGCTCAGTGCTCCCATTAGTGTGACATCCCTGAAGGAGGGACTCAGACATTTTCTTTCTACAGATGGAGATAAAATGATAGTGGGAAAGAAGGTAAAGAAAAGAGGCTGGTTTCTGTGATGTGACAGCAACAGTATTAAGTCATGTGACAGACTGACTTTCAGGATAATTAGTCAACGGGTCTGTACAACCCTTGGACTCTATTGCTTCTCTGCTCAACATGACAATCTGTATATTTATATAAAGTGACCTAATCGCCAGATGCTCAACTGTTTATTTGACTGTTAATAGTTGGTAGGGAGAGGACTAAATGGATGTTGGGTTACTGACCTATACAGCACAATAACCAAGGTGGAGCCCAGATAACAACAGTGAGTGCTGACACATACAACTCTGAGTTCAGGATTTGCCAAAGACTGATGCAAGCTGAACGTCATTCATATCAATTAGACAGAAGGCAGTAGAATTGTGTCAGTAGCTTCAGTCATGAGCTTGGACCTCTGTTGTGTCATAAGAAGAACACAGGGTATTGGTTGTTTGGTTGCTCTCCCAGACAACGTCTCAGTGGGCTAAGATGCATCCTATAACAGGGAAGAACAGGATTTTAACCCCCCCACCCCCATTTTTTTGTCATTCACGTACATCTATTGACCATTAGATTGAAAGGCAAAATGCCAGACCCTGTCTCTGAATGATTAATTGATCCTTAAAAAGCCCTTCAATGGCTTTGTTAATGGCAGTTATAATGCGGTGTACCATTACAGTCAAACTTGGGATGTGCAGTATTGGAGTTTTTGCCAATATCCAATCATTGTTTATGATAATGTCTGCTGATACATCTATAAATATTCTTAATTTCTTTGCAATACGATCACAGGTCAAATTCCCACAAGTGGAGTTAACTAGTCATTCAGAAATGTGATCCTGTGGTCAAAGATATAAAAACCAAAATAGCTCTTGTAGTATGGGTGAAGTATTCTGCCAATAGACGGCGACTGATGGCATATTAATAACTTGTTTTGACTTGTCTTCTAATGAATCTGGGCACATGTGACACTCTTGATATAATCTATCTAAAGGCTGTGCAGGTTAAGACATGGCAGGCAGGCAATAACAACTTAGTCAATTTGCACCGTGTTGGAAGTTGTGTCTGACAGAGATAAAAGATATGGAAGTCAGGTGAAAGCAATCAACTCTGAGCTTTCACCTTCTGAGGGCAGGGCCCATATATTGCAGATAGATGGCCCATGGCATCTCCCTTCTTTTTAACGAGGTTAGCACATGATTCCCTATTTTAATGTATTCCTAAATGCCGCCTCGCAATGGAGAATGATAGCGTCATTACTTCTGATCAGCTGCAACGGCCTTTTGATGGGGATTTTTATAAAGTTCTAGGATTCATGAGTAGGCTATTTGGCACTTTAATGGGAAGGGTGGGGGTTAGGATTCAAGATTTGTTGGAGCAAAGCCTAGCGCCTTGGCACAGCAAGTTACTGTCGTAGTGAAAGCTGTTAAGTAACGACTGTCCTCTGTCCACGAACTTGTGTTCTCTCTGTGTGAAGGTTATTTACTGTACATATCGATAGGTTTCCACTCTTGTCATTCACAGGTTGTGTCAGAGTATCTGGGTGCAGAGGAAGTGTATGCGTGGGTGTGTGTGCGCATGTGTGTGAGTGTGTTAAAGAGACACAAAGAAGAATCCAGTGATGGCTACCGGTAAAAGTAAAAACCAGAGCTCTCTGGCACTGCACAAGGTGATAATGGTGGGCAGTGGGGGCGTGGGGAAGTCAGCCCTCACCCTGCAGTTCATGTATGATGAGGTGAGTCCACACATCCCTATAGCTTAAAATTGCTATATAATAGATAGAGAAGTATGGCTTTTAACAGTAAATTCAGTTAACAAGCACCTCTTTGTCTAACCAGTTAACTTTTTTATTGTGTATCCAATGTTCTATCCCCCCTTGATACTTCTGCTGCCAGCAATACACAACTCCCTCCCTAAAGCACCAGCTGCAAAACTCTTGCTGTGTCTCATCCAATCTAATCTAGACATCACCTATTTGCTAAACATGTTGACTGGGTCAGCACTTCCTCTAAAAGCTTCAAATGTAAAGCAGTGGTCTGTTAGACAGAATCATCTGAGAAGCTGTCATTGGAAACTGTTTGGAAAAGGGCAGGCACTTTCAAAAAGAATACCTGGCAGACGATTGGATGAACCATCTCTCTATCATGTCCGCCGCTGTTGTTTTGGGGTTGCTTAACACATTCTTGTAAAAAGGACACTTTTCTTTAGTCCACTGCTTGCTTGACCACAGTGTTGTTTACTGTAACACCAACACTCAATTGAGGTCAGAGATAGTCATGCACCAAGCAGCATAACAGCTGTCTTCTGTCTGATCCTGTCCATTACATTGCTTAGCCATGCTTCCATTTTAACCACGGTAGCTGTCTACAAATAACTGCTAACATGCTTTTCCGATGCTCTATGCATGTAAATACTACTTGTGGCATGTTTTACGCTTTAAAATCTCCAAAGGAATGTATCTTTTCATCCCCAGTTTGTGGAGGACTATGAGCCCACTAAGGCAGACAGCTACAGGAAGAAGGTGGTTCTGGATGGGGAGGAGGTCCAGATCGACATTCTGGACACAGCCGGCCAGGAGGACTACGCTGCCATCAGGGACAACTATTTTCGCAGCGGGGAGGGCTTCCTGTTGGTCTTCTCCATCACAGAGCATGAGTCATTCACTGCCACTGTGGAGTTCAGGTACTCTATCCTCCCTACATCTGTTTGTGTATGGGACTGAAAACATGTAAATGGTGCTACCTTAGGCTGCAATGGGTATTGGCCTTTAGTAATTAAAAATATCAGCCTGTACATGTTGACCGTTGCTAGGGATGTAATGATGCATCGTGAATCGGTTAAACATCGATTTAAATGTGTAAAGATTACAACCGGTTGAGATAAAAAATGAATCGCAAATTTATTAATTGCAATTTATAAACAGCCTAGGGCGTGACGCTAGTTACCATACAGCAGGTAACGTTAGCCTACCATTAGCCAGTAACAGTAGCTGGCTTAAAAACGGTTAAAATGCTGAAAGCTAAAAGGTGTAGCGTGACTGTATTTCACTGGAAAGGATTCCAACACTGGGTTGTACAACAGTCTGCAGCTAAAGACACAGAGGAGACTTGCTGCACTTGCGACAGCATGGACACTGCTGCTGTCGGATGCACAACAGTGACGGGTGTGTTTAGTGTTGCGTTTGGGTCCAGCTCTGTAAGCCTGTGTTGCGTTCAATCTCAAAAATACCTTTCTGCCATCTAGTGTTACTCCTTTTTGTCATTTAACAGCAAGTGACTGTTAAAACAATTGTGGAAGGAACACCCTGCAGCATTTTTGACAACAGGCATACCAAAAACAATGGGTTAAAAAAAAAAAATCATTAAGCATTTACAAAATACCCTGACTGGCACCTATACCAATTTCGCTAAGCAGCTCATAGAAGAGTTCAGTTTATCAGGACATCTGTAAAACTTTTATTAAATGAACTGGTTTTATTATGTTAGATTTTATCACGATCAAAAGACAATCATCTATTTACATAATGGATACTGGTGGGGAAAAAAATGCATCTCTGCTGTGCCGACAGGGAGCAGATCTTGCGGGTGAAGGCGGAAGAGGACAAGATCCCTCTCCTTGTGGTGGGGAACAAGTCGGACCTGGAGGAGCGTCGGCAGGTATCTGTGGACGAGGCCCGAGGCAAGGCCGAGGAGTGGGGAGTCCAGTATGTCGAGACATCAGCCAAAACCAGAGCCAATGTTGACAAGGTGTGTTCACGCACACATCACACCCTGTACATTACTATAAATGTAATGCTTTTTTTTAAATATAGGATATTCATTGTATCATAGAGTTAAGAAGTGTTCTTTTTTTTTTTTCTCCCCAGGTATTTTTTGACCTGATGCGTGAAGTACGAGGCAAGAAAATGTCAGAAAACAAAGACAAAAACGGAAAGGGAAAGAACAAGAAGAACAAGAAGAGCTTCAAAGAAAGATGCTGTTTACTTTGAACTCTTCATGGACCACAACAGCAACCCACAATAAATCTGTTAAGTTGGTGAACAAAGCAGAGCGTCCTTGCCATTGTCATTCAAATGAAATTTGATATTTTTTTAAATAGCCGGTTTTAGATAAGTGTTTTCATCTTAACCACGTTTTTTGTTTGTTTTTAATGAATGACATCTGAGTTTGTGTTTTATTGGAAGATAACCACTGTTGTGACTGTGACTTGATGGCTCATAGTAAGCCAATGACCAAACTGCCACTGACACTAACTCTGCTGCTCAAGGCATTCTCCACTGTTAAACTTAGCAATTATACTGCCTTTGACTTTGGTTCAGTGTGTTTTACACCAGAATCTTTTTCAAGTAAACAGTGCTCTTAATTTCTTCACCTGCTCTTTATCTTACCTGCTTGCTTCTTAGTCTATGTTAGTATAGACCCCTATGTTCATCAATTTACAAGGAACTCTAATGCTGCTGTCTGTCTAATTTGTGATCATTTAGTTCATGTCTGTTGAAGATGTTGGCCTCATTCATCCATCTGTCCAGACTCTGATCTGTATGACTTCAGAGCATGTTTGGAATAGCTGGATGTTTCATTTTTTTTTCAAGTTCCTCCAAGGATTTGTGATTTTCTGACTACAGAAGAATCAGTGGAGTCAGATGACTTGTCATCAAACAGGGTTATTTTATTTCACTGTTACCAAGACTGACATGATTGCTGCAGCTTTTCAGGCGGACTGCAGCTTCATGTAGATATTTTAACATTTGTTAGATATTTTCAGGCTGTGAAAAGAAGGTTATAATGGTTGTTTTCCAATGTTTTCCTTGTTGGTATTATATAGTGCAGAGAGTATTATTATATATTCATGTAATCTGGCCCTTCTCACAGTGCAGATTACTTCCTGTTTTACACAACTGTTGAAGATTGGAGTGTGTATTGTGAGACAGGTGATGACAACCCAGGAGGCCATCATGCTTCTGGTCCACAATGGCATTATAATCAATACCATCTTATTACTCTGAACAGTTCTGATGTTCTTTTTATTGCTTTGTCTTTTTAATAACATGCACTACATTGCCAATACCTAAGAAGTGGACTTCATGCTGAATGGAGTCATGCTGGAGATTTTTAAACAGTTCGTGCCAACAAAATCACAAAAAAAATCAAACTTATGTTGGTCGATATACAGTTTGTATGTTAATTTCTGTGTGTGTGTGGCTTTGACGAGAGTGCCAACTTCTTAACTGTTGTTTAACCAAGTGCTACAGTGAACAAGATGTTTCTACCACTGCCTAAACCATTCTTTGTAACATGTCCTCCCTTTTTCTTTAACTTCCTACTGCTGTGAGTATGCTTCAATCTGTGCAGTGACAGTATTGCTGAATAAATGTTTTTTTTTCTCTTTGTAAATACTGGACATTATTTTTTATTATATTCATATCTCACAAGTTCACACGGAGCAATCCTTTGATTTTGTATTAGATCCATAGAAAGATATGTTTCACATTTTGATTTTGAATTTTGAAACCGATTTTAAGTTGAAAGTGAATTGGTTCAGTGCTGCATATTGCCTTCCGCTGGCTAGTAGAGGTACTGGAACTGCTCTCACTACTAACTGTTCGGACACTGTACAGTTACTTTGGCATTAGTCACTGAAGTGAAATGTTATGGTTGTTATTTGTGTTCCCGTTGGAGCATTCTGTACCCCAGTGTAGTAAAAAAAAAAAAACAACCTGCAGTCACTCATTTTGCATTGATTGTTCCTCTGCCATCTAGAAAAGAGTGCCAACGGCCTGTTTTTGAATTTGACAGTGATATACTACCGCAGTTTTTATTAACCTTATAGGCTTTTCAAACATGGCAGGATGAGTGGAACGTCACTCTCAAGATGAACCAGGGCTTTCATTGCTAAAGCCCTTGGGGTGGCTGGGTCGGTGAAACTCATTTCACAACATGAAAGCGGGTGACTACATCACCAGGTAGAGACAAAACATATATCACTTAGAACATATTTTTCTTGTGAAAGATGGCAGGAAGTGTCTTCCCTCTGTTATGTAAAAGGAAAGAAATACCACTGACTGCATGTCCTCTATGCACAGACCCTTTTCCAAACAAAATGTAACCTACATTTTTAGTATTCCTATAGGCTTGTTTGTGTCTCTCTTACTCAAAAGTAAGTTTATAGTGACCTTATTCTGCTTTATTTGGAAATGCCCTGTAGTTTTCCTATAGGGATCAGGGTTGATTGGCTATAAGATTTGTATTTGGCAAAAATAATCGTCTGGTAGGACAGCACTATTTTAGCATAAAGCCCCCTTTGGTATCAACACTCAAATATCCCTCTTGGCCTCAAATCAATTGCCTTTTTGTTGGCAGTGCAGTAGAGCTAAGACTGTTACTTCTCTGCTCTTTTGGACAGAATTGTTTATTCAAGTATTGATCAGACAGGCCGACACCAGGTGCATTCTTAAATTTAGTGGTCACCTTTTAAATTGCAGAGAAATGTATGGTGACATAAGCCTGTAACATGAATATCCGCCACTGTTCCACATTTACTGCATGCTTTACATAAATGATATTAAATAAAAATAATAAATAAATTATATTACTGGTGAAACCTACCAGGTTGTAGCAGCATTTCCACCAGAGGAGCTAAACATGTCACACCTCTGATAAGCACATTTACCTGCCTGACACTCACCTCTCTGGATTTCCACTCTTCCCCTGCACCTCTAAGTAGGCAGATTAGGTGGTCCGTTAAACCCGCAGGAAGGCACTTATTTAGAAATATATGAAAGGGCAAAGTGAGCCAGGCTAATGACCGATGCAGTGTCATCGGCGCACTCTCTGGTCTTTTATCATTCTGTAGAGAGGGCCCCCGTCCTCTGTGTAACCCTCATTATATCTGAGCTAATGTTGGGGATGAGGATGTTCATGTGATAAAGCACCATCACAGTCCTTCATTAAACAGAAAGAGAAACAGACTCAGTGGAATTGTGCTCGACCTATAAAATGAATGCAAAGGACAGAGAATAACTCCTATTTTAGCGACTGTGCCATATCCTGCTGTCTACATGGTGCGTCTCAGAGGGAAGATGGCTTCACTCTTTGTCCATGGGATGGCAGTCTTGGTATTCTGTAGACCCAGTCTGCTGTTCTGCATCATTAGTGCTCTCACACTACTTTCCGCTGCTTCACAGCCAGCTTCATTCAATGGTGACTCTTGACTGACTAAATAGCACTGAATTAATGTTTTCTAAGCCCTTAAACAGTGAGTTCATGCAGAATGAATGGTTTATAATTATCTGTATGTATATATTTTTTAAATCATAATGTTTCTATCATCATAAAACAATTTTTCTTTGGGAAAAATTAACATTACCTTCTGTGCATGTAAAACATCCAAGAAGAACATCTGTCATAAATTTATGAAACAAATAACATTATAGATTCATGTGTGTTCAGTAAATCGTTTACTGACATGAGAGTGACAAAAGAAAATCAAAAACACAGAACCTTACCTTACTAACGTTCGACACCAATTACAACACTGATCTCTAACACTAAACTATGACACCGGACCACACAAATGTCAAAGTTGACCATATTGCCATTGTTGGCATTGCAGTATGTCTGTCATTTTAGAACTGAGCAGTGTATTGCTACGGTTATCGCTGTCAGAAAAAGAAAGCCAACCTATTTGGACTGTCATGAAACAGCCCCTACTTCTACCTCCACTGTGCGGCTAATAGCAAAACTCTGAACAGGTCCACGTTGCAGCACAAATGATTGTCAGTCAGAGAAAGAAAGAAAGCCGATTTGAAACGTCTGTTATTTTCTTTGCCATTCTTGCCTTTTTAAAAAAGAGTGAGGTGCTCCCTCAGCAAATCCTCAGTGCAGACAGTGTCCTCATATGTTCTCGTTTCCTTCATCTTAATGGATACGTTAAGCTTAATGGATTTAGCAATGAGAGATTTTCCATAGTTATTTATCCTAGAGATTTTTGTATATATTATCCCTGACTGATTATCATGCTAGTATTTCCAGTCTGTATTTCAGCTTTTTTATTTTATTTGTAAAGCTGTGAAACTGTATGACAAAAGTTGCCAGGCGATAGGTTGTTGGTTATTATTATATGTTGGAATTAGTGGTTAATTAAAATTGTATGTTAAAGCACATTGATTACACTATCCAATGCAGTAGATTGCATCAGTGCCTTCAGTTGCTGGTGAAGTGTTCAATAAAGCCCATCACATCACCAGCAGACCTGAACAGACCTTCACTTAGACAAACAATAACAACCTGCCAACTGAAACATTCTGGAAAGAAATTCATTATCCATTTAGCCTGTCAGAAACTAATTTTTCCAATAATAAATTGCAAAATTGTAAATGGTGCTATAATTACTGTTGTTTGTGATTTACACAATAACTGTGCTCACTCTACTGGCTCTGTAATTTAGAAAAGACGCACCAAACCTGCCTCAAAAATGTAGCTATGATGCACCTTCAGTGTGGGGATAGTGGCAGATGTTGAATACAGACTGAACATAATAATCCTAACTCTTTTCACATGAATGTGTCGGTTTGTTGCTGTCCCTTTTTACTTAGTGGTTCAAGCTATAAGCAATTTATGAAGTCTTCCGTTTACTGCCTGTGTTGTGTTGCTGTTTCCTGGGAACAATCTCCTGGTGCACAGGATGTAATGCATGTTGCATTTTCATTTGGCTGAACAGATCTGCTGACAATTACCATAAATAACATTAGCACCACATATTTAAAAATGCAAACCTTGTGGGCTACCAGTTAAATGTTGGCCAAGTATATTTGCATTCATCATTATATAGCAACATTTAAAATAAACTTACTAAATGAATGCTGCATACCTTAAAATCTGTTTTTCTGGGAGATTAAACCTTTTTTTGTTGAGGATTTCAAGGCCGGCTTGCCATTTGAAAGCAGAATAACAGTGAGAGTGCTCAATATTTTTAACAAACCACAAATCCCTTGCATTTAAATGAGTAGTTTCACACCTTGTGTGTTTCATCTTGAGCTTCGGTTCTCTCACCATCTGCAGCCACACAGCTTCAAACAGGCTGCAGAATAAAGAAAATATTGTTTCACTGAACCCTGCTTTTTATGTTCTGTTTCCAATTATTCTGATTATGTGGTAATGCCAGAAAGGTAAATACTTGTGTATAATTCTTACCAGCAACTGTGCTGTATGTTACCCACAATAGCTTGCATACCTACTGTATATGAAGGCCTTCCCTTTCAGCTGATTCACTCATTATACAGCCATAGGTAGCTGCAGTCTTTAATTTGGGAGTCAAAGTGTAATTATAGACTCCATATCCACTGTGGTTAGTTTGATTAAATCCACGGCTGTTGCAGAATAACATAACTGGTTTACATTGAACTTAGGTGTTTAAGTGGATCTGAGTGGACCCACTATCAGCACTAATTACATGGTGCGACAATTATCACAGAAGAAATGTGTTTGTAACGCAGATTAATTATTCTATTCGACTCTGGCTGTTTGTTCATTGATGGCGTATCATGCTGTGGGCCGTATTGGTGCCAGTCTGTTCAGGTCAGCCGAATTCTGAACTTTTTGGCTGTTCTGAACAAGCCTGACTGTGGTCGTGTCTCTTTCTGATCAGGTCTCTTACCTTTTCATTTGAAAAATGATTATATGCCTGTTGGGTATAATTAGGGTTTCCATTTATTATTAAAGGTCAGTATGACATGTTGGACCCTTAAAGACCTTTACTTCCGATTCTAGAAACTAGCAAGGAGTAAAATGGGATGTTCACAAATAAGCGGCTGATTATCTCTATAGCGAGGAAGTAGGCGGTGTTAGATCTCAAAACACGTCTTATTAGTTAGAATCAATATATTAGCAAACACACAAGTCGATAAAGTAACATAAAAAAACAGTTATACAAAAGAATACAGATAGTACTGTGTATTTTTCAGTATTACCCTTTCGAAGTCGAGAGAGCAAATAAAGTGAGAGGGAGAAAAAAGAAAAACTTTCAAACACCTCCACGCAATCTCAGTGCAACATGTAGGGCTGTGGCCAAACCTGATTAAACTGATAGAGGCAATAATTGCCCCATCTGATGATTCCTGGCAGTGTGCTATCTGAACAATGATAACACATAACTCATGTCAAAGTGTGGATGGGTAGATTTGAAAGTAGCAATTCATTAAAGGCTATTTATAATAGTGAACAGCGGGATACAGAAGTACTGCTCACATTTATCCGCATGAGGTCTACGGGCAATAATTGCATCAGCAACTTTAGTGTGTGTGTGTCTCCGCCCACCTCAGTTGTAACACATGGCTGTAGGAGTGTGTTATTAGAAACTTCAACACAGCAGGCCTACTGTAGCCGCAACTGTTGCAGCTAGAGTTTTGTTTGACAGGTATGATATGAGATATGACCAATGTGGCAAAATAGATATTGTACCAAGTCCAGCACCAACTTTAAAAACGTGTAGTTCATTGTAGTGGAGATGCCATATGAAATGTTTTATTATTATTATTATTATTATTATTATTATTATTATTATTATTATTATTATTATTATGTCTTAATCATTACCATATAATCATTACCATATAAATCAATCAGTTTGCATCTGCTTTGCATCTTTGGTACATGGATTTTAAATAACAGATTGTGAATGTTGGTCCTTTGGGTTGACATTGCATCTTATCACTTCTGGCATTCTGCTCTTTGACATACAGTATGTACATGCTGCAAACGGTTCACTATGTTCATCTGATGGGTCTCACAGGGAAAGCTAAACTGCAGGCTTCATCTATCGTTTACAGCTGTTTAATTATCTTGGAGTAAATTTATTCCATCCATTTTTTATGTGCTTTATGAAATGTGTGAACGGACGTTGTTCTAATTCCATTCATTGCGTTTGATCGGGAGGTGCTGACCCAACTAGTTGCTGTGGGATTAGCTGAAGTTTGGCTCGACTGCAGCACTTTCGATCGTCATGCTAATCAGCAGGCTTTCTGTTTCCCAATTGCTTTGCTGCTAGGTAGCCTTTTGTACACCTACATAGCAATCTCCCTCAGGTATTAGAGTGGACTGAAGGAAGCATAACATTTACATACCATGTGCACCGCGGCTGGAAAATTAGGTGGCAATTATGTAACAATGGGCCATGTGTAAGTAAGATATCCAACAGTTATTCAGATAAGACATTGCTCCTTCCCAGGTAAAGTACTATCCATCCAGGTCTCATAGGACTTTGATCAAAGAATAGGCAACCTTCTGCTCCAGTTTGTATTGTAATGTCCAAAGTGATTTATCTTTTCCGTTGTAAACGGCATCAGCTGCAATGCACTGAATTCGAATGATTCAAAGGATTAAGATTAAGTCAAAGATGCAGCAGTGATAGTGGCCTGCTGAGGGAGGCTTGATGCTCACCCTCACCGGCAACCTGGTCACTGCCAATCAAACCCAGCAATATGGCTATGGTGACCTTCAGAGAAAAAGTGCTCAGCTTCACAAATGTTGATCTATACGTGTTTCTGCTGCATCGTGGCTATGAACAAATCACACTCATATGTTCTCTTTCGGAAAGTAGCATTATCCACATCTGTCTGTCCTGTAAACACACACACTTATTTTTCATGAGACAAAATACTAGGGCTGTCAGCATTAACGCGTTAATCACAGTGCATTCAAAGTTGTTAAATGCCCTTTTCCCATCTGGTGGTTGTTTTTGTCATTCAACAGCTATTTACTAGTGAAATAAGTTATTGTTATAGTGATTATTATTTTAACATTATTATTAAACATTTAATTTTGACGATATGGCCTTAGCAATAAACAAGCCATTCTTTAATGTCGCCAACTGTTAAGTACCCTTCTTTTTTTTTTTTTTTACTTTCTTAAAAAGTATCGGTTCAGGCACCGTTAAGGCACCGGTACCGTTTTAAAAGTACTACTTTAGCACTGGTATCCAAACCAAACAATACCCAACCCCAATATTGACTCTAGATTCAAATGTGTGACTAGATTAAATATATAATAAACAAATACAAATCTTAAAATCAAGTTCATAAAGTCACTTTCTTTGCATTCATTTGATTCCCAATCAAGATACACTGGTAAGAATTGCTTTTCATTGTTAATATTTACTTAATGTGATAATACATGCGATTAGTCGCAATTAACTATAGAAATTCAACGATTAATCATGATTAAGAAAATGTTATCGTTTGGCAGCCCTACAAAATACCCATTTATTCTAGTTACAGATACAGTATTTCAACACACATAAAATCATTTAGGACATTTTGTATTGCAATACAAAACTGAAAGTGTAATGGCCACTCCAAAATAATAAAGTATAGTTATCGCTGGATATCGCTATTGTTGCTGTTTTATTCTCTTTTCAGTGCTGAAAACAGAAATGGCATGTATTTGTTTGTGTACTTGCATAAAGAGGTTGACGTAGATGAAATCTGAATGGTGTCTTTGTCCTCCTTATTTTCCATTTGCCCTTAATGTCATTGACATTTCTGTAAAGTTCTCTGAAAGCTTGTTTTGCTACAGTCACTGCCCCTAAATGTTTTTCGTCACCACACAGTCTACTCTTGAGAAAGCTTTTTATATCAGAGTTGGAAATGTCATTTTTTTGTTGTTTCCTTAATAGCCTATGCATTTATTCTTCACTCTTAAGAAGTTGTCTTTGGAAAAAAAAAATACTGTAGTTTCTTTGTTGGCACAGCCTCAAATGTGCATTTTTTTGAATCTGGTAACTAGGGGAAGCACTACAGTTTGTTTCTACCTGAGATGCTCTAAAACACATTGGAAGGTTACTATAACAGATGAAAATATGTGTGAAAGAGTGCCTTCAGAGAGTACTGATTTGACAGTGGAATTAAGTTGGATTTATGGCAGGGATGAGCCTTCCTTTATCCCTACTACCTCCACCCTGTGTGTCTTTGTCACAGTACAGCTGTGTGCCAACTTTTTTCCTTTTTAGCCTTGCTAGCGGCATGGCTTCAGGGATTCTGATGTCGGTCTGTCAGTCCGTCTGTTTGAATGCTAGTCCATCAATGCAACAATTTGCTTCACATCCCAACAACTATTAGATGGATTGCCATGAAATGTTACACAGACCTTAGGGTCCCCCAAAGCATAAATCCCAGGATTTGATTTTCATCTAGCAACAGCAACAGATCAAAATCTACAATTATCAAATACTTTATTTCACAATAGTGTATCAAATTTTCTGTCAGCCTCATCTGCACTTTGTGCTTTATGTTAAGTTAACATGCACTATTCTTCTGTTGATATCACTCTGAATTGTGTCTGACAATCTAATAACAGCGACAGATGAATTTCTGATAAGAAAAGTGTGAAGAAGACGCTCATTGTCACCATAAGGCAGGGCAAGAGAAGTGACACAATGTTATCATTACAGAAAATAAAGGCAATGACAAAATACACAGCACAAAGAATTGACGGTTCTTTATTAATCTTTTTCTTGGGCGTTTCTTAGCCAGGATCATTATATATTATATGCTGAAGGAGGAATAGAGGCAGAGCTCCACAGTGCTGCTGTGCAATATTTCAAAATGTAGAATCAGATAGTAGGGATGGCAAGAAGCGTACTGATTCAGATCCTGGCAAAACGGTAAGCATAAAAAACGCAGCAGACTGTAGCTGTTTGTCTAGTTGTATACATAATTGAACACCCTAAAACAGTAGCCTATACTGTAACAGCCCTAGAGAATAAAATATTTAAATACTACTAGAATTGTTGTATCAGGATAAGGATTTATACACTTCACCCTCTCCAGAGGCAGAGGTGTGTTTCCATCATTTTGTTTTCTTATAAAATTAGATATATACACTGCCAATGTTCAATACCAGTGCAGAAAGTAGTGTGTACTGTAGAGCAGGGGTCTTCAACGTTTTTTAGGCCAAGGACCCCTTAACTGAAAGAGAGCTGGAGCAGGGACCCCCTACTACATATATTGTATAAAATGAAGTTGCATATTAAACTGGGCCTGAGATAATGTGTAGGACGGCCTAAAGCCTTTATACATGCTTTTTTTGCATAGAATACTTAGCTATTAAAATAGCCTAATCATTATTGGCATGCTTTTATAAATTCTGTTTTATTGTTAAACATGCATGTGGAAAATCACATCTGTGGATGGCTACCTTAGTGACTACCTTATCTATAGGCCAGTAAGCAGTGGAGATTTATATTTGCTAATAATATGTTGAATTCATGTTAAGACTTTTTAATTATTTTTTTTAAACTTTCAGAAATTAACAATAATTTGGAGGCCCCCCTGCATTGACTCTGAGGACCCCCTAGGAGTCCCAGACCCCTTGTTGAAGATCCCTGCTGTAGAGAAACAGAAAGTAAGGATGTGGAGGTCAATATAGTGGATAGGCGTGCAGCACGTCCATCTTCTGTGCAGGGGACCAGAGTTTGTCCCATCCCTAGCCTGAAATCTGTTTTAACTGTAACAATAGACTTTCCTTAATCTTAACAAAGGATTGTATTTGCCTAACCCTAACCATACTCCGCCTCCACTTTCTCTTCCAAATGATAAGGAAGGAAATGTCAGACTGTCCTCACCCAGAAAATGATCGTAGAGGTCCTTTTGAAACCAAAAGTCAATGGTCACTTTCTAAAATGAATCGACCGGTAACACTTTACAATAAGGTACACAAAAATGTAGGTAGTTACTGAGGAAGGAATGAGGAATGAATAAGTAACGAATGGTTAGTTAATGATTAGTTACTGATTGACTGTAATTCAAGCACTAATGATTAGTTACTGGTAAACAGACTGGTAGCTACTGTTAAATGAATGAGTAACGAATGGTTAGCTAATGATTAGTTACTGGTAAACAGAATGGTAGCTACTGTTAAACGAATGAGTAACAAATGAGTTGCCAAGAGAGTTTTATGTAACTAATTCTAAAATAATCCCTGATGTTTTCCTAACCCTAAGTATTTTTGTTGCTTAAAATTAACAAGTTCCGTTTTAGCTAAACATTAACAACATGTTTAAAATTGGTTAAAGGAGAATTCCGGTCGATTTCAACCCGTAGCTCTGTTATTAGCGAGAAAAATGAAAACAATCGGTGCTGCCTACACTGTGTTATCCTCCTGCTAGCGTTAGCACCCAGGAGGCTGAAACAGGGCAAGTTTAAAACTTGTTTTTAGCCTCTAAACATGTTTGAAATGTCATTACAAGTGCCCACCAATGTGCAGTTATAGAGCTCAACAGTCCCACCCACAGCGGGTTCCGGAAGTAACAATACAATGCAATTTCTTCATTGACAAATTGGAGTATAAGACATAAAATCGTAACCGTCGATGATAGACTTAAAACCAGCATGCCGACATGACTCAGCGATTGTGTATGCTCATATAGACGCCAAAAATCATGGGGCACTACCCTTGTTTTGAGATAAATGTCTTTTATTCGCGATGTCTTGGATAAGTACTTCATTACCCACAATCCTGAACAATCCCACAATTTTGAATAATTGTACTAAATTACTTTCTCTCACTACTGAGTGCTGAAGACAAGAAGTGACCAAGACAAAGTAACACAGTATTACTTCACATTCCCTAAATAAATTATCCCAGGTTGGCACGGTTTTGGAGCAGCAAGTGGGTGTCTGCCAGGTTGTTTTTGACAGGCAGCTATTGCAGCTGCTTGACTTGACTGAATAACACTTAACAATGGGTCCCTTGAGCGACTTCGACATTTTAGAGCTCATTTTCTGGCTGAGTGCAGGTATGGACAAAGGTAAATCAGGAAGTCATGATGAGGCCAAGCCTTGTCAAAGTGTTAGTGGTTAAAAAGACAGTGTATGGAAGATGGGCAGAATCACAGCAGCTCTTCTTCAGAAACAACATTAGCCACCAGCTGTTTCCCTGTCTGTTACACCGCTGCCACGCAATCTGCACACCTTTCATGTGGAATAACCTTGTTTATCCCATCTCTTTCAATAAGTTCACAACAGCTTGCCTAATGATTAAAAAGAGACTGAGGAATGAAAGTAAAAATGGAAATGTGTCATCTTGACTGGTTTGTGACTACATTCCCACTTTAATCTTTCATTAATCATACCAGTTGACATTTTTGCAGCAGCTGTGTGGAGCACCAGTCTTTAAAATCAATTCCGTTTCAGGTCAGAGAGAGACCTAGGAAACACCAACACACATTTTACGGGCATTATTTCTTTTTTTTCCTTTTATTTTGAAGTTGTTTTGTTTGTGAACTGGAGGTTTTGGAAAATGATCTTGTGCAGGAATATTTCACCATTTTGAGAAATTATTGAGAAGATTGATACCACTCTCTTCTTTATTTAAGAGTGGTGTCCTCTAAATTAACTCTTGGCAAGAAAAGGAAATACGTTTATTTTTCAAAATGTCAAACTTTAAATAAACAATTAGTTACTACCGTAAATTAACATTAAATAAGGCACTGTAATTATTAACAGTTTACGAATATACATGTTTTACTGTGTAGCATTTAGAGTATCAAACAATATCATAATAATGGATAGCAATTAGCTAGTGTGCTATGAAATATTACAGCAGTGGGTACAGCAATTAACTAGTCTGGCTCAACAGATGTACATTGCTGGGAGAAAACTTGACTTGTCAAAGTGTTTTTTCCCCTATTCCAGATTAGATAGGCGGTGTAGCCAGCGCTGTGAAGATAGGTCTTGCAACGCGAGATTAGTAGTTACCTAATATTTTACAGATACCCATATTGTTAGCTGTATTTAAGCTATATGTATTACTGCAGCAAACATAGATGGTCAATGACTTCTACCAACAAGTACTGCAAGCCACTGTTACTTTGTACTGCTAGTATTACTGCCACCAAGGTTAAAACAAGATTTACTTGATCAGCTGTTAACTAAAAAGCATTAAATAAACACTCACCTAAAGGATTATTAGGAAAACCTGTTAAATCTCTCGTTAATGCAATTATCTAATCAACCAATCACATGGCAGCTGCTTCAATGCATTTAGGGGTGTGGTCCTGGTCAAGACAATCTCCTGAACTCCAAACTGAATATCAGAATGGGAAAGAAAGATGATCTAAGCAACTTTGAGCGTGGCATGGTTGTTGGTGCCAGACGGGCTGGTCTGAGTATTTCACAACCTGCTCAGTTACTGGGATTTTCATGCACAACCATTTCTAGGGTTTACAAAGAATGGTCTGAAAAAAACATCCGGTATGCTGCAGTCCTCTGGGCGAAAAATGCCTTGTTGATGTTAGAGGTCAGAGGAGAATGGGCCAACTGATTCAAGCTGATAGAAGATCAACTTTGACTCAAATAACCACTTGTTACAACCGAGGTATGCAGTAACGCATTTGTGAAGCCACAACACACACAACCTTGAGGCGGATGGGCTACACCAGCAGAAGACCCCACCGGGTACCACTCATTTCCACTAAAAATAGGAAAATGAGGCTAATTTGCACGAGCTCACCAAAATTGGACAGTTGAATGTTGCATGGTCTGATGAGTCTCAATTTCTGTTGAGACATTCAGATGGTAGAGCCAGAATTTGGCATAAACAGAGTGGGAACATGGATCCGTCATGCGTTGTTACCACTGTGCAGACTGGTGGTGGTGGTGTAATGATGTGGGGGATGCTATCCCATCAATATGGGCCAACATTTCTAAAGAATGCTTCCAGCACCTTGTTGAGGCGAAAGGGGGTCAAACACGGTATTAGTATGGTGTTCCTAATAATCCTTTAGGTGAGTGTAATTTGCTTGATCAAAAGTGTTTATAGAAAAACATGAAAAAAAAAAAACTTCTATAAAGAAAAGTTCTCTGCAGTATGGAGGTGGAATAGTGGAGTCATCTCCAAGGACCAAAGCAGAAAATAAGGGTCTCCTGATGTTGCTCGTGCCTTTGCTTGGCAGCACTCTCATGTCTCTCCCAAAGCACTGAACAGAAGGGAGATAAGAAGTAAAAAGTCTTTAACTGTGGAAGAGTTTTTCTTTTTTTGTTTTTGTTTTGTTATGATGGATAGTGCACAATGAGTGCCGTGATGTGTGCCTGTGGGAGTGCTGTGTTGTGACCAGTGGGGTCTCTCGTCGATTTCCAGCCATCTCCACTAAACCACTAATAAGACACTTGGCATTTTCCTGAGTGCTGCATTACTCCCTTTGTGAGCTTCTTCCACCTAGTTATCGGAAAGGCTGGAAAATGTGTGTGTGTGTGTGTGTGTGTGTGTGTGTGTGTGTGTGTGTGTGTGTGTGTGTGTGTGTGTGTGTGTGTGTGTATGTATCCCTGCGACTGTGTGTGATAGCATTAAGTCTGTCATGTTTATTGTGATGTGTGTGCACATGTACGCAGCTTTGTGTACGTACATATGTCAGGAAAAGATAGATGACATCGTGTGAGGCTTGATTAGTGCACCACTGTTGGTAACCATGCCGAAATCCCGATGGGGACAAAGAAGTCCACTGTGAGTAGGGCGCTCAGATGAAAATATCACCTTGGAAGCTATTTGGAGCTTGGTGAGGTTTGGTTCCCTCGCTGAATCCCAGAATGTCATCTGACTTGGAGGAGAATCATAAAGTCTGATATCTAAGGAGGATTAGATGCAATGTTGGTGATGAGATCAGCTCAGACAGATGCAGTATTTACTCAAGCAAGAAGTTTGAGAAACCAAGTCAAATTGACATGGAAGCTTACTGCACTGTGTATTCATTCTTAACTTTGCTGCCAACTGTTAAGAAGCTGCTGCAAGCTGGAACTGCTGTGAAATCAAAGACAAATGAATTAGGTATCATGTGTTTAATACATTCTGCAGGGTTGCTAATTTGCACTCAGCGATAATCAAACTTTGTGAAATTTGTCATGCAGCCCACTTAGCATATTACCAGTTTGTCCAGTGTGCCATATTCCATTTTGTTTGGGGTTTCTAAGTGTTTTAGTGTGGTTGTCAGAAAAGCAGAGTGCTGCAATTATCTGTGTTATCACCAAATAACAAAAGTGCAAGTACAACAGATTGTCAACAAGTTTAATAGCCAGAACATTGCTTTCATTCAACTCAATACAAATACATCTGTATTTACAGAGTCCAATCCAGAGCAGAGAGAGCCACTGACATGAAAGATATACAATAACCGCGGGTTGGGTGTCTCAAGGCCAGCGACCTCCATGGTAATAAATTTGTCTGAGGAGAAACAATGACAAATAAAGGCCTTTAAATGTTCCTATTTTCTCAACACAACATGTCAGAAAGAATTGATGTCTCACTATTCTGTGCCACAAATTACCCCCTGAGAGAAAAACAGCTCACTGCAGACATCTGAGTGTGGGGATCCACTCCCTGTGGAGAAGTCGTACTCAGACTGATAGGCTTGTGTGGAATTCTGTGAACCTGACTGCACCTTCTACCCACAGGGCTCGGCTTCTTCCTTATTGGTGCAATGCAGACACCTCGGGGGATTATTCCTTCCCAGCTATCCCCAACGTTTTTCACTTGTTTCATTTTAGAGGTCTTGCTGCCAAATCAATTACATTTGGTTTTTACTAGGACTGTCAAACGATAATTTTTTTTAAATCACGATTAATCGCTGAATTTCTATAGTTAATTGCGATTAATCGCATATTTTAATTTAATGATTGAAATTCTGTTATTTTGCATTTCAGAACAGTTTTTTTTGCAAGTACATAACAATTGAAAGCAATTTTTACCAGTGTATCTTGATTGGGAATCAAATGAATGCAAAGAAAGTTACTTTATGAACTTGATTTAAGATTTGTCATTATTTATTTACTATAAACAAAATAAAAATGTGTGAAACAATTCCTCCAAGTACCTAACTAAAAAACTAAAAATCCCTATCCTTACTAAAGTCAATATAGTGTTTAGTAACTCCTAAATAATGTTGATTACTCACTGACGTCCAGTGATTGTTGTGAGTTCAGGAAATAGAGGACCCAAATGCAGTTAGAGGCAGGCAGGCAGGAGATGGTTAACTTAAGGATTTAATCTACAAAAAAAACGGTAGTCAGAGACTGGAAAACTTACAAAGCCCCGCAGGGAGAGCTCCAAAAACAATGGCAACGGGATACAAAACGCACAAACTGACGGGCAACACACACAAGGGAACACAGAGGTTAAATACATGAGGTAATGAACAAACGAGGGACAGGTGATACAGCAGATGAAACACATCAGGCCGGGGCAGGACAATTAGACAAGGCGGGAAACACAGAAAGCAAAACTAGACAAGTCAGAAAACAGACAAAATAAAACACGAAACAGAAATATACACAAAGAACAGAAGTAAACTGAAACCTACACAATAAACTGGGAGATAACTTAACAGAAATATACACAACAGAAATATACAAAACAGGATACATACAGAAATAATAATACAGGCAACAGAAATATACAAACAGGTAACAGAAATGTCCCAAACCACAACAGAGCCCCCCCCCCTTAAGGGGCGGATTCCAGATGTCCAAAAAAATCCAAACAGAAAACAACCCAGGGAGGGCGAGAGAGAGTCCGGGGGAGGCAGAAAGTCCATGGAAAAAAGATCACTGGGGACAGGGGAGCAGAGAGCACTGGGGCACAGGGAACAGAGAGCATAGAGGGCACTCAGGGAGCATAGAGGGCTGGAGAGGCCTGGGGGAACCTGGGGGCCGGAGAGCCCACTCGGGGAAGCAGAGGGGCCACTCGGGGAAGCAGAGGGGTAGCTCAAGCTTGACGTGTTTCGGTGATATTTTAATTCGGCTTTACACAATGTGCATATGGCTTTTGACTTGTCTACGAGCCGTCCGGGAGTTTTGGAAAATAAAAAGCTCCATTCAGGATTTCATTGCTGCTGTCTTTCTCCATCATGCCTGCAGCCTGCAGCAGCAGGATGTGTTAAGAGGAAGTGGCAGCTTGATGATAAGTAACGGAGCTGTAAAGGGTCAAAATAGTAGCCTGTTAGGCACGACGCAAAGCAGGGTGAAGTGTAAAATAAATTAATAAATGCCGGCATGCGATTAAAAAAAATGTATTGCATCACGTCGGCCCTTAATCGCATCGCGATTAACACGTTAACGCTGACAGCCCTAGTTTTTACACTTCAGCAACATGCCTCCTTGATGCCAACGCTTGTTGTATACAGTAAATCTGGAGGCAATCTGTTCTACGACTATATTTAGGTTTTTCCATTTGGTATGAAGAGTCAAAGGTAAACTGATTGTAAACCGTAGCTCGATGCCCCCCAAACTAACTCCCTGTGAGTGTCTCGCTGTCCACAAATCAAATCCCCTCTGCTCCTCATGTGTGGCCCGCAGATTGGTTTAGTGCTGCCCCACGCTCCAGACTGGGCTTCATTAACTGATAGCAGCAGAGATGGAGATATCATGAAGACATGAGAGTGGAGAGAGAGCAGCCAGATAGAAAAGAGTTTGTCTCCAGGGATACACCACATCGCACTACCTTACCTTGCACATCTTAGAAGTGACACATATTTTTCTTCCTCCCATGCTAAATAAAACCATACTAATCATGAAAGGACATATATCCAGATTAATCTAACTGCAAAATGGGTAAATAGGGTTACTGATCAACACTGGCGACTTCATTACCTAGCGCAGTGTTGAATTTCTGGGTTTTCGACTCACCTTTTTGCTTGTAATTTACTCCTGCTGGTAGCAAAACTTACCCAAACATTTATAAAGCAGCATTATTATTCAAGCATTTGCACTGTGACATATTGATGTCCTTGTCACCCTCACTTTTGTTGAGTTCTTGCTCTAAATATCTACATTTCTTCTCTTTCTTTGGGTGAGGCCACTGAAAGCTGTTACACAGAACTACTGTTGCCATTTTTGAATGCCTGTGTTTTGACCTAAGTTAAGACTGTTCTCTATCCAACGAGCACCCAGCAGCACAATGTTTAACATTACAAGTCAAGATGTTTTCCAGCCTCCTATCTTAGATGAACAGTAACTTAATTTGCCACCTGACGGTCATGGCACAGCAGCTATGTCACTGAGAAAAATATTGATTCCTTAAGGATCTCTGAATCAAGATATTTTCCGATTTTTTCTTACATCTACCCCCAGTGAAAAGTTCCCTCTGTGTATTGAGATGTTTGTGGCGACATTTTAAATGTATAATCTAGTTATTTTGACATAGTTCTCTTACAAACATACTTTAAATAAGTTAGAGATAGCAACTCGTTGCTGAGCTAGTTTCAGAAATCTGCAAGAATTATGGGGAGTGGTGGGGGTGGGGGGTTTAAATAGCTGACTCCAGCTAACTCATTAGCCAAAAAACGGATAAAAACAAATGATTAGAAATGTCGACACTATATATAAAAGCTTTATTTATTCTTTGCTCAGAGCATACAGCCTCCTCTCTCTCTCCAGTCCACACTCTGTCCATTAGACCTGCTTTATGCACAAGGGTATTTGTGTGATTTATCAGGTAATTGGTGTGACTCAGTTTGTACACTTGGACCATTACAGACAATTACCTTTACTAGCTGCAAGATGTGGTGTCATTCAGCATTTAATGCATTTAAATCAAGTATTTCTACCATGCCAGCCTATTTCGAAACGGTAACTAGTGAGTGTTTCTATGGAGGAGATATTTCCAATTTATGAAGTAGCTCTTTATTGATTGTTGCAGCCTGTAATGTTCCAGAAGAATAGCTGATGCAGGAGTCCGATATCAGGCTAAAAGAGGACTCGAGGAGGCTCTATTATGTTTCCAAAACCATGCTCACTGTTCAGAAGAGGAAAGTTTAGTTTAATTAGGGAAGTTCAATGTTGCTTTTTATAAAGCCTGGAGAGGCTGTTCCTCTTCCTTCTGCATACTTAAGATTCAAACACTTTTGTTGGTTGAAAGAAAAAAAACATGCAAAGGAAAGCTTTGAATGATTCAAAGTTTCTTAAAATCTCAATGGTAAAATTGTATTTTAAGTGAACAGATTAAATGCAGGTCAGAAAGTCACTAAATGCCCGCTTACTATAATAATGCTCATTATACTTAGGGTTTGCTATCCTGTGCTTTTACAAGGGCAAGCAAAAGTATTGGCAGGATGATCGGTGTTTGTTGTCTTCAAAATTCCGTTTTTCAAATAACTTGAAGCAAAATGTGGCTGTAAAAGCAATGATCATAACCTCTCAATAATGGCAACCATAAAAGCCAGCACCAAATAAAAGGTCAGCATTAACTGCTGTACAATATTTTCACTCAAAGTGCCCAGCATGGATGGTAAATCTCTCTAATAGGAATATGCAGTGACCAAATTCCTTACCTCAATTACTAAATACCTTAAAAATGTTGTGACATCTATTTACATTTTCCAGTTAATCTGGACTCTGAAAACACCTCTTTATAGGGATGTATCATTTATGGAAAATGGTTAACCAGCTGGCGGAAAACACTCTGAAAGAGCTCTCAAAGCATCGGAGCAGCAATGAGGATTCTGCTGGGATAATTTATCCCCTCTAAATATACATGAACATTAAATCTTAGTAAACTAAACAATAAAACAAAAATTCAGCTCAATATAAAAAAGGTTGAGCTGCCTTGTACAGACTGTATGAATGTGATTGGATGTTATTAGTCAAACAGCCAAACGGCTCATGAGTGAGAGCCATTAATGGAGAAACATGAATGAAGCAGCTGATACAAGCCAGCTAACCAAATGCTCCATTTGCTTACACTCAGTTATTTTAACATCAGTACTGTTGTCATACATTTTAAATGAAACAATGTATTTGATAGCATACTCTCAATTCTTTTTTCAAACCAGAGAGGATATCAGCCATTGCAATTTTTCCTGAAGGGTGTAGCCTATTGTCAGATTCATCAGAGGTAAGGATTAGGTGGATATACAGTGAGAAAAGTAATTTCCTAACTGGGTATTAGCCAATTTAAGCTCCTTTTACCAGCAATAATGTGGCAAATAACAGAGATGATTCTGTTATTAAAGATGCCAGGGAATCTGTGGTTGTCAGTGGGGGTTACCACCTGTCAGGCTGACGACAGCCCAGAAATGATTGTAATGGATGCCAATGACTTTCTGGGATTTGTTTTTAATCAACAACAGAGTACACAGGGTCCCTCAGAACGATGCAGATCTTTTTTCATAATCGTCAACGTTGCATATAATGGCTCTGTGTGACAGATTTAATAGGATGTAGCGAGTCCTTGGGTCTGGCAGGAATGCTGCTAGAAAAGTGCCAATTTCATTTTGAGGCTGTGTGCAAGCATCTGGGAACTGACATTCATTACTGACAGCATGTCATTAGAAGGCCAATTTTGCCCACTTTGGGAAACTTTCAAGTGCACTCTGAATGCAGGCTTTTTATACACACCACAGGGACAGTGACAGGCATCGTACTTACCTGGGAAGAACAAGAATGCTCTTTGTATAATTTATTATTAACACTTTCTTTGGTTCTTTATCTAAAGCTGTTCTAATCCACATTTCTATGTTCACAATGTGTCAATTGATGTACAATGTTAATAATAATGTGTAATGTGAAAGGGGTTTTAGTGACAAACAGCAAATGTACCAACTCTGCAGAGCGCTATAGCATTTTAGCATCTTCAGCTCCTTGTTTTGGTCCATGGTGACAAACAGATTGAGTTAGTAACTATCTGGTAAAACATAGTGGAGCAATTGCTCATGCTAATGACTATAATATGTTTATCAGGAGTTTTTGAAAACCAAAGAAGAGTAAATATTGGACTTACATTTGCCAGGTCGCCGGACACACGTCTCCAAATTAATGCTAATGTTGGAAAGACAAAAAAGTCCCGGGTCCTCAGGAAGTTCAATCAAATGCTTGAAGGTGCTCTTCGGGGTCAAGAATTCAATTGAATGTAGAGAAAAAAAAATCCAAGACACTCTTCTTCAAAATTACTTAATAAGCCTTTATTTTACTGGCTATTTCATGATAGAAAATTTAAAAGACATTGGGAGAAGCAACACACTTTTCCCTTTTTGTGTAGGCTAATTGAAAACACCTGAGTGACATGGTGAGCTAATAAACATAGCTACAACTTGAAAAAAAAAAAAAAAAAAGTACAAAGTCAATATTTCCAAAGTAAAAGGTGAACAGTCCTGTATCCTGGGGGCTAGTGGGGAGCTCCATCTTAAGATGGAGAGAGAAAGTTTGACAGCTATTCCAGGCTAAGGTCTTATTACTTCACCTATCAAGTGCTGCTACATACGTACTTTGGGACACAGTCACAGTCTAAATGAAAGCCATTTCAAAATCTATGGGACAACGAAAACTGATGAAGCCGATTTGGGTCAACAAGATGATTTGTTTTCAAAGTACAAGTTTCACATGGCAAAACAATCCACAATCCATAGGTGGCTGGCTGTAAATGTTCACATACAAAAGAACAAAAAAACAAAAAACAAGAGACAGTTCACTAAGTGGCTATACAGTGGGGCAAAAAAAGTATTTAGTCAGCCACCAATTGTGCAAGTTCTCCCACTTAAAAAGATGAGAGAGGCCTGTAAAAAAAAATCCAGAAAATTACATTGTAGGATTTTTAATGAATTTATTGGTAAATTATGGTGGAAAATAAGTATTTACTACGCGTGGGTTGCTTCTCCCAATGTCTTTTAAATTTTCTATCGTGAAATAGCCAGTAAAATTATTTTGAAGAAGAGTGCCTTGAATGCTAATGCTGCTCCGTGTCCACTGGATTTTTAAGGTATTTTTTTTGCTAGTATGTCACTTTTGTCTCTACAACTTGTTTTACTGCCCTCAAGTGGCCAAAACATCCATGCAGATTCACTAACTTCTCATCCCAATGTTGCATAGCATTATGTTGGAAGAGGAGGAAAATGATGGTCTTCTGCTAATACGTCGTATAAGGTGCATACTTTAATTCAATTCAATTCAATTTGATTTATAGTGTCAAATCATAACAGGAATTATCTCAGGACACTTTACAGATAGAGTAGGTCTAGACCACACGCTGTAATTTCCAAGGACCCAACAATTCCAGTGATTCCCCCAAGAGCAAGCATGAATGTGTAAGTGCGTCAGTGGCAAGGAAAAGCTCCCTTTTAGGAAGAAACCTCGGACAGACCCAGGCTCTTGGTAGGCGGTGTCTGACGATGCCGGTTGGGGGTTTGATGAACAATGGCAATAAAAAAGTCACAATTAAGATAATGACTAGAGTAGTTGTAATAGTTCATGGTGTCGTAGAGTACAGCAGGGCGTAACAGGGCATGGCAGGGAATTGGCCGGACATAGCAAGTCGACGCCAGGCATTGCAGGGTGTCATGGGGCACAGCAGGTCGTAGGGCAGGACCACGGCGACAGCTGCCACCATGATGTAGGTGCCATCATGATCCAAGATGATGGTGCTGGGGGGACAAAGAACATACGGACTCCGGGGAAGCTCCCCGGAGCTACAGTAGGTTAATAACAAGCATTTCTGGAACATGAATACACACAGATGGAAGGAGAGAGGATCTCAGTGTGTCAAAGGAGGTACCCTGGTAGTCTAGAACTATAACCGCATAGGGAGGCTGTGTTCGATGATTGTGGCTACACACCTTCCCCCGCCGGTCTAGGCTAACGCTGCGACACCTTACTCCCTAAGTATGCGTAAGCTTTCTATGGGGAGAAGCAGTGATAAGATGGGGGTGTGCCATGACTGAGGCTACACACCCACCCCCGCCGGTCTAGGCGCACGCTGCAACTACTCATACCCTAAATATAGTAAGCTTTCTATGAAGAGAAGCAGAGATATGGAGGAGGTGCGTCATGACTGTGGCTACACACCTTCCCCGCCGGTCCAGGCGAATGCTGCAACTCCTAACTTCCTAACTATAAGCTTTATCGAAGAGGACAGTTTTAAGTTTACTCTTAAAAGTGGTGACGGTGTCTGCCTCCCGAACCCAGACTGGGAGCTGGTTCCGCAGGAGAGGAGCCTGATAGCTGAAGGCTCCCATTCTACTTTTAGAGACTCTGGGAACCACAAGTAACTCTGCATTCTGGGAGCGTAGTGCTCTAGTGGGACAATAAGGTACTAAGAGCTCTTCAAGATATGTAGGTGCTTGACCGTTTAGAGCTTTGTAGGTCAGGAGAAGGATTTTAAATTCAATCCTGGATTTTACTGGAAGACAATGCAGAGAAGCTAATGCAGGAGAAATATGATCTATTTTCTTAGTTATTGTCAGAACACGCGCTGCAGCATTCTGGATCAGCTGGAGAGTCTTAAGAGTTTTATTTGAGCATCCTGATAATAGGGAATTACAGTAGTCCAGCCTGGAAGTAACGAATGCATGGACTAGTTTTTCAGCATCGTTTTGAGACAGGATGTTCCTAATTTTGGCAATATTACGAAGGTGAAAAAAGCTGTTCTTGAGGTTTGTTTTAAGTGGTAAAGGATAAATAACTCCTATATTTCTGACAATAGTGCTGGAAGCCATGACAATGCCGTCCAGAGTAATTATATCTTCGGACATTGAAGTTTGGAGGTGTTTAGCGCCCAGCACAATAACCTCAGTTTTGTTTGAGTTCAACTTAAGGAAATTGTTGGTCATCCATGATTTTATATCTTTAATGCACACTTGCAGTTTAGCTAACTGACTGGTTTCGTCTGGCTTGATTGATAAGTATAATTGGGTGTCATCCGCATAACAGTGAAAGTTAATTGAGTGTTTCCTAATAATATTGCCTAGAGAAAGCATATATAAGGAGAATAGAATTGGTCCAAGCACTGAGCCTTGAGGAACCCCATGGCTAACTTTAGCGTACCTGGAGGATTTATCGTTGATATTAGCAAATTGAGATCGATCAGAGAAATAGGACTTAAACCAGCTTAGTGCGATTCCTTTAATGCCAACTAAGTGTTCCAGTCTCTGTTACAAGTGCATTAAGGCTAGAGTGCACCAGATTTGTAGCATTGTGCATTGTTAGTCACTCAACTATCAAATTAGAATTTAATATTCAAGAGCTCAACTATTATTAGACTATTTTTTCCTATCTGAGGCAAGAATAGCCACATGATACATCGTATTTAGCAATTCATATGGTTTACCAGAGGGAGGATGATGAATACTATACTATGAAACATAATTAAAAGATACTTCATGAAATGTATCAATTTATATCTAAAACTAATTCAACAGAAAATACTGATACTGGAGACTGAAGCTCATTAGCTGGAAGTGAGAAAGTGAAACTCATGACCTACAACATCTGTTGTTGAACAGGAACATTTGTCAGAGAAGATGAGAAAGAGAGAATTCCACCCTCTGCAAAATGTGATAAACAGATATATTTTCCATATACATCCATTAAATGCACAAAGCTTTAGACACAATTGGTAAATATTGGACAAGAATCAAACATTTATTAAGCACAGAGACATTTCACACATTTGTTCAATATTAGAGAAGAATCAAATATTTACTGGATTAGGAATAGAATCATCTAATATGGTTGTTAAAAAATGTAAAAGAATCAAGCATTTATTCACTCACTACTTCAGTGTGTCTACTACAATACAATTAATGAATAAAATGATAGTTTTTTGATTTTTGATGGACATAAAAATGTATGCCAGGCCAGACAATAAAAATAGCAAATATTGTGATGGCAATGAGGTTTATCTGTGTCTTTTCTGCTGTAGGATGATGTTATAAAAGTTTTGATATACAGTTTAATGGCATTGATTAATGTTTTATCAATTCATTTTCTAAATTTGGATACACGTATGACTTTATGTACACTTATAATAATTCATTATTATTGCGAAATTTCTTTCTTTCATTCTGCATCCCAGTTTTGAAAATGGTTATGGGATGTTGTCCCCCAATGCAGCCCCACTTTGTGATGTGGACTAATACGTTGGACCTTGACATAAAAATCTTGCTTCGTGCAAGACTTTACTGTCAGCTCTATTTTCGTGTATAGAGCCGACTGTTTTAATGTTCTGTATAATCGGCAATCATTTTTGATTTTCATTAGCTTGGACTGCTGTCATACGTTGATTAATGGTTGTGTTTACTGCCTGTGTTGACACACTTTTGCAATTTGGGACACCAGGTGGGAGATATAGAGCTTCCAAACAATTCCAACATCATACTTTTAATTACCACAATGAGGCTGAGGTAAATGTTTTTCTTCACTGGCAGCTTGTGCACACAATGGATCGTATGTGATGTGAATGTAGCATAACGTCTCTGCATGGTGGTTAATTATAAGCTTCTACAGTGCTTGAAAATGTCTTTGAAAAGATTTTGGGACCCAGTGCGGCAGTGTCCTTTGTAGCATTTGCAAATGACCCCTTCATCTGGATACTGGCATCTCTGCGATGGCATGCAAACTGATAACAAGGGGCTGATCTGCACACTACACTGTGTCACAAGTCTATATTTAACAGCAACGTCTTCCAACAAACAAGTGGGGATTTACAAACAGCTTCAGCGGTCTCAGTGGAGGTCATTACAATGGGGAGGAGCGGCGCCTCCTTACAGTGTAAAGAGCATCCACTGACAGAGGAGCAGAAGAAAGTGAGGACAGAAGTATAAGTGTGTGGAAAGGGAGGCCATGAGTGTGCATAGAGAGCAAGCCAGGGAGGGAGACAGCTATAATTGGAAACACACATAACAGTGATGAGAGCATTGGGGACATGAAAAGAGGTACAAGGTTGGCTGATGGAGCAATCAAAGTCAAGACTTTTTGAGAAAGCAATGCCAGCTAGTTCTCTAGTTTGTATGCATAGCAGTGAATACCCATCAGCTCCCATTATGAGTGGAACTGATGTTCCTCATCAAACCATCAAGTAGCTCTTGTTGACCACAATTCCATTGACGCTGTTTTGGTGCAAGCTTTGGCTGAGTCTGGTGGATTGGCAGCTGTCTTACAAATGTCAATTTAAAAGAGTCATGGGAATTAGCTCTTATTTAAGGAGTACTAATATTACTGCATGATGAAAGAATACAAGCAACAAGTGCAGGGAGAAGGAAAGAAAACACAAACCTTGTGAACAGAAAGTAGGTGTTTGATAAAATGGTGTAGAATATTCCACCAGTGCAATACTATTGGCATGCTAGCTGAGCTAGCTACAGCATTGAAGTGGATGTTCAGACGGGAAACAGGTCTGTGTTAAAACAACACTCAGCGCTGTGCTGATGGAAGTTACTTTAGAATCAATCAGAATTGGCAGACATTTTATCTTTTGTCGTGACAATTGCAAGGTAAACAGTAATGCTTAAAGTAATCTACCCAGAATGAGATCTTGCATGTATTTGATTTGCCTTTCCTGATGACATATTTGCGGTTCAGTAAATGTTGAGCAGGTTCAACTTTTTTGCCGGACCGCCCTCTGTATTGGCACCCCTGCTGCATCAATGGAATGAATAAGATGGCTGCATAGTTTTCACGCAGTCTAAAGTTATCTGAATACGGGCTAATGCTTGCAACTCTACCCACATTACTTCCGGTCCTGCTTTGTTTTTCTCCATAGTGATTAAAATTGACCTTGCAAATTCTGCTCTTACTGCGACTAAACACTCAGCTGCAATGACCTGCAAGATAATTTAAAAATGAATCTGATATGAGACATCATGAATTTATTCTCAAACTTAATTGAAGTATATTGGTTTAATTTTCCACTATTGATTGCATATTGAATATCTTAATGTGAAATATGCTTTGAACTACAGGCCATATGCGTATTAAAGGATCTGAGTGTCAGTACTGCTTTATCTTTGTCATTTTTCAAAGTATTATTCCAAATATAATCCTATACCAGTTTTATTAATTTGCATTTGATAATTAGTTTGCAGAAGTGAATACGGTATGTAATTGCCAGTAACCAAGCATTCGGGCTCCCAACCAACTCTGATACACACACAAATAAATAAATTGATGGCAGAGTCATTGGATGTGACTCAAGGTGAGCTTTCCACTTCCCAGTTTGAGCATAATGCATGTATGTGTGGAGATGCAGCCACAATACTATCTGTGTGTGTCAGACAACGATTCCCTGTTGAGGCCTTAATTGCATCTCTCACTAATCCCATCGCTTGTCAGGGCTGCTGCTGCCGATGGCCCTTTACAGAGGGATAATCGCCAGGCTGATTGGGCAAAACAGTGCACACCTGTCTCCCTACCACTACAGCAGCAGGTTGATGAACATGCCTTGTGTTGCAAGAACTGTAATGCCAGTTTGAATTCAGATATCCACATTACTGAGATAACATTAACTGTTTAAAGCATCGAAAAGATGAAATATCTAATTCCAGAGGTAATAACATTTGTAGCATTTGTCCCATACATATTTCAGCTTTGTTTTTCTTTAAGACATCATATTTTCTTGAGTTTATTGTGTAATCCAAAACCCATCAACTTAACTGAGTTGTGCCTGGTTAGTGAGGCCAGATCGATATGAGAAAGTTACTCTTCTAACAACCTCTGTTTGTGACTGTCAGACACAATTCTTTAAAAGGAGGAGAGTACAGAGTTTATATTATTTTTGTGAGTCTGTTCGTACAAACTTGTAATTCATTTAGTTTCTGCTTGGTTTGGCTCAAAGCAGTGTGTACAGAGATAGTACTTCTGTTGCCAGAGTTTTCTGAAACAAGACTTTTACTTGACCTTAGTGGAGATACAATACAAGGGGTTTACATGCAGACTGAAACCTGCATGTATGTCTATTAGCCTCCTCATGTTGTTTCAGAACTCTTTCTTTTTTAGGTATTATGGGACCTATCTCATCTGACCTGATCTCATCTTAAAACCCTCTACTAGTGGAGTGGCTCCATCCGTATAATCTAGTCTGTCCCCATATTACCTGATGTTAAGTGAAATGGAATCATCAGTGGATGAAGTCAAAACTGGGGTTGTCAAAAGCCCACTCTGGTCATGTTGTAGGACAATCTATTTTGAGATTAACCTTTGATAACTCCACATGCACTCTTTGTTAGCATTTTTTGAGTTCTCAAATTGGATCTACTGTTCCCAAAACATGAGCTATTGTGGGGATTTTACTGCTTTAACTCAGATTTGAATGACTAGAAGTACTATGTCAAAGCTGTGGACTTGTTGGCCTTTTCCCCTGACTTAGTACTTCAAAATATTAGAGAATTAAATGTGCACTATGAGTTCCTGCATGGTTTCAGCGTGATTTCATTTTTGTCTCAAATTGTAGGCATCTCTCCTTAATCCGTTAGCTGCCTGCCCCCTGAAAACACTGTGTAAAAGCCCGGTCTCGGGAGACAACACAGGGGTCGTAAACGTCAAACAAACACAAGAGGCACAAGATAGGCACCAAAATACAACAAAACACTACAGCCAATCACCGATATGATGGTTGGGGGAGGGGGTTGGGGGTTAGTGACAGTTAGAGGTGAATTATACTGGCCGTTCCCAACTTGGCACGCGCCATCGTGACGTCAAAATGACGTAGATCTTGCCGGCGCACCTGGATTTATAACGTGCAAGCCGAGGTCGCGCACCACTCTTCTTTTTCCAGCGCTGCGCGACAAAGGGGAAACGGGAAGCATGAACGAGCTCCTGGGCAACCGGAGGCCAGGACTCTCAGAGTGACTGCAAGTCTCTCTTGTAAACTTACTGGGTTAAGATGAGTTCTTTTATGGTGAATGAAAGGCTTGATCCGACCAAGTAGGTCATCAATCAAATCGAAGCATTGACGTCAATGCGGCTGCCAGTTCTGTCATTGTTTATCTTTTTCTTCTTCTTCTAGTCCGTAGAAAGAGCAAAGTCGGTAGCCTTCCCTCATTAGCGCCAACTCTGTTCAGGAGAAGACTGCAACTAGTGTCGCGACTACCAGCGCGGGTATAAATAGTTATGGCGATTTCATGACGTCACATATGTGAGCGCCAGCTGGGCTGTGGTTACTGTAAAACACGCTTAAGTCAGTTAGTCATGACAGTTACGGAAACATGGGGGGAGGGGGAAGCTTGCTCTGTTTTGTTTTGAATTTACTTGGAACGTCAACAGAAGTGACCATGCACGAACTCATAGTGCACCTTTAATATCAGAAACCTGGTCCTGCTTCTTTCTGCATACAAAAGAGCCCTAGATTTCTGTTAAGAGCAAACCCTGGCGGGGTAAACACTCTTCCTGGAAATCCTCAACCTCTTAACTGATATCAAATCTGAGTGCAAAACCAAAGAGCAAACACTATTTTACACCTGCCCTGGACCCCAGGAGACATTTTCTCACCCCCCTCTGCTGCCTATGTCCTCAACAGGAGCTCATGTGCTTGGGACCCATCCAACTCTTCCCAGGGCATATTGCCAAACTCCAGTCTGAGTCTTGACCCTCTAGCAGACAGGACAGTCCTGCAGCTAGTTCCCCCACTATTGCCACCACTCCATTCACAAACTGTCAGGATAAAAATGGCAAACAGTGTCTTCAGCCCAAATGTAAAAGTTAAGAGAAAATGTCCCACAAATTCTGTTAAACCATCTGGATGTTGATACATTTATTGTCCACAAGGGATCAACTGGCATTCCCAAACAACAGACGGAGCTGTTAGAATCTGACTTTATCCTTCTGTTGCAAACATCTCACTTCCATTTCTTGAAGCTACCTTTTTTCGGCAGCAGGGCCACACCTCAACTGCACCTCTTCTGGCATTTCTATAAATATCCACCTAACCCTCTCCTCTCATTCGCTCTCGTATTCTGCCTCCCTCTTTCTTTCTTCCTTCCTCTCCTTTCTCCTCCCCTTAATGTCATAAAGGGTTCTGTTGAGCCCTGGTGCTATGGCAGATTCCCTACTGAAGCTTCCCTACAACGCAAATGTATTTGGTTGATAGTTTGGTCCTTGCTAGTGAACATATATTGGCTGCTGGAAATATATATCATATGTGTATGCTACACAGCAAAGTGTTAACTTCATTTGACAGATCTGCAGTCCTGGACTCTGCATTATCCTCAGCCCATGCCTGTATAGTCATGGCCACATCAGATGCCTTGCAATGCATTATGGTGTTCAAAGTGAAAGAATCATTAATTCAGATGCTGCTTGTGATGATTTGTTGGGGCCTGCATTGCAATACAAAGACCAGAATGATCACTTGTCCCAGCTGCAGCTGATCCACAGGTGTGACCTTGCATGAAGCTGCTGACAGATCATCCTGTTGGCACTGCAGATTCAGAGAGCTTTTGGTGCTTTGAAGAGGGTGAAGCTCCACATTCACAGCAGCATGAAGAATGACACAAGACATGCTTGAGTATGGCTGTTGAGTGTTTTACATTTGTCTGATTCTTGTAGATTCATTTTCACTAAGTGAAAACCTAATTTTAACATGCATTGTGTCCAAACACAGATGTAATAGAATCACAATGGTTTTATGATAAAATACAGTTAGAAGACATGCGTAGAATCTCTGCATATTCCTATTAGATGTTAAAGACAGTAAAGAAAGAGAGAGAGAGAGAGAGAGAGAGAGAGAGAGAGAGAGAGAGAGAGAGAGAGAGAGAAGAGACAGAGAGCACCTAAAGGTATGTAAGTTGAAGCTTAATTATAAATCATTATTTATACCTCAAAAACAGTTTTGCCACCAATATTGGCTTTTATAATTAAGATAGCAGTCTGACTTGTCATTTTACAAGTCTTTCATCCATTGCATATTCCCAGCTGGCCTTGGCCCAGGGCTAATGCAGAGGTGTATATTTTAGTGTTAAGTAGATTGTATTTTCTGTGGATAAGTGCCATCTTCTGTGTATGTTATCAAAGCCAAATCTTCAAGTATAAAGACAGAACATCATATCCCAGAGGCTCAGTGTCAGTTCTTTCAGTCCCTGTCAGCCCATATGAAAACATTTACAAAAATATCATCCTAGTCATGCTTGTTAGTAGAACAAAAAAACATTCCACCATTTATATGATGAAATAATACTACAGAGATTTAAACGCTGCTAAAGACTGAACGTGATCTCCAAAAACAGGAACACCAGAAATGTGATTTTGGGAATATATGACACAAATGTCAAACATTTTCTTGTGTAGTATCTCAAGTGGCAATCATGTATATTTTAAGGTGCAAGTGGCAGTTTTTTTCTTAAATGGCCATCATTCCTTTTGCTCATCTTCTCAACCGGGTTGTCAGTCTTCATAAATTGTTTCCTCAACATATCTCCTGAGAAGCTGCTCATGCTGCATGATTGACACCAGAAACTGAACATCAAAAGCTTTGTGGTTTGACTGTCAATTTCTACGTTAATGGTAGGTCTTATGCACTACTTATTGTAGACATCAAGCGAATCAGAGCAAAGTCCCATCTACTGTACAGATGGTAATGATAGTGACATAAACCTTCAGAGATGCAGGGACATTATTAACTGGCTCTTAATCACTCAAGCAAACAAGGGGAGTCTTCTGTCTGAAGCTTCACACATTGTGCTGTGTATTTTCTATTATTTTTTTTCTAAAGGGATGTGTTAGCATTCTGATGGATTATTTGCAGCCATATCCTGCTTTAAAGCCTCCATAATATTTAGCGTATAATGAAGTAGAGTATAATGATTCTTAAAAAATGCCAGGGAAGTTAATATGGTGTCACAGTTTCTGGCTGTAGATATCCACCTCATGTGTTTTTAAGGTCATTACCCACTAGGGGTTTCGACTATTTGAATATTCGACCATCAAAACTACTAATCAACGCAGCTCATTGTTGTAGAATATTATTTCATCTGTGGTTATGGTTCAGTAATTAAGTAGTGGCAATGTATCAGATATGCATTTAATTACATCAGATATGCAGCAGGGGTTGGGGTGGGTAAACAAGTTGTAGTTGTTCTGATGTGCAACGCGGTAAAGCAGTGGACATTTTCTTGAACGGTAACCACGAGTGCAAAATGAGGATAACATACGGGGATTGTAGCGAGAGCGAGTAACTCTCAGTTTACCAGGGACACACAGATGTTGGATATTGATGTTACTGATGTTGATGTATGTTGGCATTTCCTCGTGATGAGTAGGCTAAGTTTTAAATTTATAGCCTATTTTCTCTTTACACTTACCATCTGAGGAAAATGTTTTAATAATCTGTGTCCTTATGTGTCAGCCACTATTGATGTTTTTTTAATAAAAGAATAACATTTATAAACATGAAATCTGGGGACATTCAGATTTATTGGCAAGATTGCACATATATATATATATATATATATATATATATATATATATATATATATATATATATATATATATATATATATATACCCACTGCACTCAACAAGTGATGCTGTAACAGAATAAACAGAAGAACAAAGAAAACTCAATTCTTGCCACCTACATCTATGGCCTGGTGTTGTACAGTTGGGCCTCTATACATGTCATAATACAAAAGAGATGAAATGCAATCCTGTTTTTGTAAACCACAACTGCAAAGCTATCAATATTCTATCTGGTTGAATTAGGCTTTGATCTTGTTAACTTTCAGATAAAGAATGTGGCACCCACATCTGACCACTTTCACTATGTAACTGTTTAAAAAAAGGTGACCTCTCCAGGGGAGCACAAGAGAAAAGAGTGGATTTTATTTTTTCTTTCCATTTCCTGCATGAGTGGATCTGAGTGCAGGCTTTGGTCTGCTTTTGTCTCCTCTCTCTGCTGTTTCTCTCATCTGCTCCCTGCCTTACACTTGACATTTCTTCTTCATATAGGTCAGTCTCCATAGAAGGCAAGTAGAGAAAAGAGAAAACACCAGGGCAACAATGAGAAACAACTATTTAGGCAACCTGCAATGTTCCACCAAGGAAAAGGTGCTAATTGCATCTACTCAGAGGACAATCCATGCTTCATCTTATTTTCTCTCCTCCACATGCTCCTGTGTTGGTTAATTAGGAAATGAAGGATCATGTTTTTGTCTGCTGAAGAAAAAAGAAATGAAAGACAGAAACACACAGAGGTTTCTTGATTACACAGAGGTGTCTTTTAATAGAATAATTGAAACACAGACCAGATCAAATGTGATTAGCGGCAAGTTCTATGAGAGTTGGCAAGTGCAGAAAAATACCTGTTTTGGAACTAATGGGAGGAGGCTTCATGAATTTTAAGTGTGAATTACAACAGACAGAGAGAAAGAGTGTGGAGATCACATCAGTTCTACACCCTTTCAATCATCCAGCTGTGAAGTCAAACACCAGTGCATAGAGATAGTCATTTGTAAGATAAATAAAGCTAGATGCAGCAGTCTGCCCTCCTGAACCAGACAAAGGAAGAGTAGCTGGGCGTTTCTCTCCATCATCTGTCTCAGGGCCGAAGCTCAGCCTAGAAACTATCAGGAAGATGATGTCTCTCTGGAGACAAAGACGCCTGGGGAAAGAGGCAGCTCTTAATCATCTGAGACCCACTTCTCTGGCATTTCTCTCATTGTTACGGGACACCCTAGCTTAAGCACACATACTGCATCTCCTTCTAATGCTATTTGCATACTTGCAAATCCTTACAAAATGCAATTCTGTGCTCCCATTTATTTTGGACTTCAAGACAATGCCATCTCTAAACTGAGAGTGTTAGTTATTTCCTTTCAAAGCTCTGCAGTAGCTGTTATTAGGCAGTATAATAGCTCTCCGAACAAAAGCCTATGTGGCTAATTAGAGACGTGGACTCAAACATGGCTCATCTCTTCAAATAGAGTCTGGCATGCTTGACTGGAGAATGACAGAGGGAATCCATCTCCAGTCGTCTCCCCCCTCCATTAGATCTGTATGGGAGCAGCAGCCAGCCACAGTGGGCTCTTTGAGCAGGGCTGCAGAGAGCAGCCAGGAGGAGGATCATTTGTTACCGGACAGTCTAGAGGCTCCAGACCACACTGAGACAGGAGGTAAGGTGGTATGACCTCAGGCAAATCTGACAGACGCCAACTGTGAGAGAAATTAGATGTGATATGTGATCAATAAGGAGCATGTGTTTGAACTGTCCATGTGCATAACATTAAAATACAGCTTGTAGAGCTGTCTATAAATTGTGGTTCATTGCACTTCCTATGTGATATATTGGGGTTATTATTAGTACAGAATCAGGCTGTTCTCATGAACTATTCATACATATAGCTAGTAAAAGTAATGTACTGTAATTTGTATGAATGCCACGTATTTATTTCTGTATACACAACATTGACAGTTACTGTATAAGTGTGCTCGGGTCCGCATAAGAAGAAGGTCAGGGTGGATGGGTGGCTTGTGAAACACAGTGCTGTCAAGCACTGGAGGGGAGTTCGTGTCCCGGGAAAAAAAATTAGACTTTCAACCAGGAAACGCGTGTTGGTTTCCTGGGAGTACTACTTAAGGGGGCCAATGTTTGAATCTAAACCACAATCTTTTTTTCTAATCTTAACTAGTCGTTTTGGTGCCTAAAGGTAACTGTCATCGCAGCATGACGGTCACTTTTGTCGCCTAAACTTAAAGGCAGCTGCCTCTGAAACGGTGGGCACCTCACAGTGCACTGTACCTGGCTCACAGTAACATTTTCTCGGCTAAATTTGTCTGTAACGACCCCTAAACTCAGCTGTCATGTAATTGGTCGAGCAGCCGGCGGTCACCTAATTTTGCAGGATATCATTCGAATTGGTGTTACTGATAACATTAACAATGGCTCTGTCCTGAAGCAGCTAAATGGAATCCAGCCATCATTATTTACACCTGTGCTTTTCCTACTGTAACATATAGGCCTATCATATATATCATTTCATGTAATTCACTATAGTTATGAATAAATCTTACAATGTTATAATCATAGAAACGCAGTAAATGAGTGCACCTAAAATTGCCAGCAACAGTATACAACGTACATTTTACAAATGTTTGCACACTATCTTTGACTTGTAAACAATGTGTTTTTACCCTCACATACATATACTGTACATTTTTACAATTACAGCATAGGGTTCTTTTTTCAACATTTGCTTAAATTTATTCTGACTCCAAGATAAAGATAAATATGTGTGCAAAGCAATTATCTTCAAATGTAGAATGAGCCAGGCATTCACATGAGTCCATTGTATTTCATGTTTTTGTTTTCACTGTGATGGCCTATTGGGGGCAGTAAGCCACCAGAAACAGACAGTATTCAGTTAGTGAGAAGCAAGGATAAGTATAGGGCAACCAGTCTATCTCTCTGTCTCTACCACACACACACACACACACACACACACACACACACACACACACACACACACACACACACACACACACACACACACACACACACACACACACACAGACAGGTAAATGACTAGGATGAAAAAAATAAAATCTGCATTCATTGTCAGTTTAGGGACTCAATTAATAATGCCTGAGATGAAGCCCATCTCAAATGCTAAATGTTAGGCAAACAATCAATGGGCGAATGTGGGAAGGAAAAAAGCTGCCCTCATTTTAGCTTGTTAGGGAAGACAAAGGGATCCAATAAAGCTCCAGACACAAGGTGGAACTGCAATTAATATTCCTGTGCTGAGAAGTGGGCTTGATTTTAGGCAGGTCATGAGGACCTGCTCGGCCACCTCTCTTATTGTCTGCTTCACACAAGTCAGATAATTAACTATTTAGATTTCACCCTGACAGCCTTTCTACTGCGAAAGAAGAGCCTCAGTGTACGAGCGAGAGAAAGGGCAGTATTAAAGTCAAGATAAATTAATATGCTATTGTTTAACACATGTAAGAAATGACTGTCTGTCTTCATAGACATGTTTTTTTTTTGTTTTATGTAGGTAACTATGTAGTGAGAAAATTTAATTTCAAGCTTGCCAGCGTTTTAGAGGACATTTGTTTTGCCACCAAAAGACAGCTAACAGGTGTACTTTGATGAGTGGAGAGAAAGCTAGACCAATTGGATGTTGATGGCTGATTCATCTAAATCTATGGTAAAACAGGGGACATTTGTTTTCAGTGGAGAGGGCTATTTATCAATGGTGATTGATATCCAGCAACACTCGACTGCCTCAGGCTGGACTCATCCATCCGGTGCCAATCACTGAGCTTTGCCAGAGAAATTTTCACTGCCTACAGCACTCAAGTCTGGCCACTGTAACAGTCCAGGCACACTCCTAAGACTTATAATGTTGATATATGTTGAGGTCTGATATAATGACATACATTTAAACATACATAGCAGTTTATTGTGGCAAACTGAAAAATAGATTTGCAATATGCTGTACCAGTTGAAACCATTAATCATATAGTATTTTGTCAATTACATTACAAGGCTAGTCTAGCATCAGTGCATGTGCTGAGGGCTTGGTGATATTGCCAAGAGTGTTACCCACAAAACCATTTTACAAATCAGTTCATAATTATAATCAAACCCAGTCAAGTCCAGGCCAGCTGCCTCAAGAAAAGAATATGGCCAACATGAATCACAAACAATGATTGTTTTTGTGCCGGCCATGTTGGCTGCCACCCATCAATAAATGAGAAAGAAAAGGAAGTAAAGAGCTTTCTCTCAGTATACTTCTGTCTGTTCTTCTGTGGTTTGCTGGTCCAGTCCTTTGTGTTTTTCTCTTTTTGGAATAGGGCCAGGTAAGTCTGCGGTACACTATGCAAATGGATCCGGTTTGAAGAAGAGCTTAATATGTCCATGGGTGCATTACCTAGTGTGCATACTCTATGTTTCCTCTTTTTACATGTTCTTCTGTCCAGCACCTAGAATTTGTCATGATTGTTCATGCTTTTGTAAACCACTTTACACTGTGCACTTGTACATTAAATGCACATTTAAAGGTTATTGACATTGAGTTTTGGTAAGCCGAGGACGTGCACAGTTTGCCCTGACTTGCTTAGCTGCCCCTCTGGTAAAAGAGCCTAAATAGACTTTTCTTTTTCTTTTTTTTGTGGCTGCATCAATACGACAATACCCCCATCATTACTAAACTTAAATCAAATTAAATCGCTACATCATTCAATCTTGCCCTCAGCGATGACCTCTGCCTCCAGTCACATGACTTTGTTTATATTCTCACACACGGAACACCGTATATTAAAGAGAGGGAAAGCCAAGACCTTCTGCCTTCATGCGAGTTTTTAAAGTTATGGAGATTATGACAAATGCCCTGTGAATAGTGATAGTAAAAAAAACACTTGAGCTTTGAATAAAGTGCAACTATAGCTTGTAACGTATGCATCACGTTGCGCAGCATTGCCTTTGCTATAGTAACATAAAATGCTACGTTATCAACTAAAGCTAATGACAGCTTATGTTGCAGCAGCAGGCTAACGTAGAGCTACGTTTTCTCTACAGAACGCACACTCTACAGAATGCACACTAATATAACGGACGTAACATAGGTCGTTATCAGAGGTGTCAAAAGTATTCACATTCATTACTCAGGTAGAAGTATAGATAATAGGGTTCAGCTAAAAGATCTGCAACTTTGCAGAGCTGGATTAAAACTGCCAGCAGGCTGTGAGAGAAGCGTTCAACTATCCTACATTATTCATTTAATGTGAAGAAGGCCTATTTTATCAGAAGCATTTTCTTTAAGTTGGAGTAGGCTAATAACTCATTAAAAGCAAATGTTTCATTTAATAAGAAATGCACAGTAAATTGTGTCTGTCTCGTGTATAGCATTGTGAATTAGTTATTATTGTATGTATATCAAGAGCTCCAGTTCACAGAGCATTTGAGAACGTGGGGATCAAGAGGGTGTTGCCAGATTCAAGCAATAGCCCCTCCAAATGTCTGTGCACGTCCCTGGTAAGGCCATTAATGTTTTCAGTTCTTCTTTCATTAAATCAAAGTACTGTTGTTTGGAGTTTGGTATACCAAGTTCTTTAATTTGGCATCACCTTTTTTCATTCTCTCTGTTCTATTATGCAAGTCAGTTGGATACTAAAAAATACCATCTCTTCCACAGGTAGGCAATCACTTAATTCTCACAATTAGAAAATGCTTAAATGTCACCTCTTCAACTCCCTGCTCCAATCTTGTTATTTTAAAAACTCACTGGTTATTGTCTATGTATGCACTGTTGTTTTAGGATACAGTTGGAAAATTAACAAAAAATCTATATGTACTGCTATTTTTGACCAACAATGTAAATCATGTTATGTAAACACAGTTGAATGCAGACTTAACTTGGACCAAATGCAAGCACGTTTGTTACATTGATTAGAGCTTAGGGTAAGAAGGGATTACATCTCCAGAGGACTCCTGGATTGATTTTGGCCTTCATTGTGTGTGTTGTTAATGACTGAGAACTTTCAGCTTGTCAGTAAAATAGAACTGAGGCAGTTTTCAAAAATAAAACAGAGAAGTTATTGCTTGTGGATGATTGATTATTTTTGTTTGAGAAATATGTATTTCTATGCTACAGTGTGCTCATTAAATCATTTTTTGTTTCTTTTTTACTGTTATTTTCACACAAAAAGACAGTTCGGTGGGTTGAGTAACTTACATAACTTCAATGTTAAAAGACACATCACACTTAAAAAATAATACATTTACATATTTTTGTAACTTCATCATCATTGTACTGTAAGGAATTTTAGACTGTCTTTCAGTAATAGTCTAGCCTAGAAATCTAGACGCACCCTAGCGGCAGCAAATGTAATTTGTAGCCAGGGTCAGTCTAGCAACTCTCCGTTGGCTTGCGAGCTGGAAAAACCAAATTCTGGTCAGGCCAATCACATCGTATATAGAGTTGGTGGGCGGGCTTAACATAAGGACGGCAGAGTTGCGACGGTTCCGCGTGAATTCCCTGCTACTTGAAAACAAAGAAGATGGCTGCTGCTGCTGGCGAACAGCGGTCTTTTGAATCGGCTTTGGCTGCGACTCTGGAAGACTTGGAGTTAAGCACTGAAGTCATTCTTAAAAGAGGAAGATGTGTTCGGAGTTTTGCTGACCGGATACGGCAAACGTTTAATCTATCAACTAGCGTTGCTCTGGTTGGTTGCAGCGCTATCCTATTGTGTGCAGAGGGAATTTGAAAGACAACCGTTTATCCCGCCCCTCGGATTGAGCCCTGCCGTTGGTGAGTTCCCACATCCAACATCTTGATGTGGGTCTGGCTTGTCAGGCTAGTGATAGTCCTCAATATAGCAGCAAACTCTAATATTATTTTAAAGGAACACGCCAACTTATTGGGACTTTAGCTTATTCACCGTAACCCATAGAGTTAGATAAGTCCATACATACCCTTCTCAATTCCGTGCGCGTTGTAGCTCTTTCCGACGGCTCCACCGGTAGCATAGCCTAGCACGGATCCTGAAGGTAATCGGTTCCAACCTATTTACATGTTGTGATTTGTATAGTCACAGTGTGTACAAATAACAAGGTCACATGAGACACAGACATCTTCTAACCGTTTATATACTGGGAACTATATTCTCAGAAAGGTGAAGCACTGCTAGTTCTGCTACTTGGCCGGAGTGATATGCTTGCACCTGAGAAGCACCGGACAGAGAGTAGAAATGCTTCGCTTTTCTGAGACTATAGTTCGTGGTTTATATACGGTTAGAAGATGGCTGTGTCTCATGTGACCTTGTTATTTGTACACGCTGTGACTATACAAATGTAAATAGGAACATGTTGGCGTTATTTTGTCACTTATTTGGAGCAGTAGGCTAGTTGGAACCAATTACATTCAGGATCCGTGCTAGGCTAAGCTACTGGTGGGGCCGTCAGACAGAGTTACAACATGCACGGAGATGAGAAGGGTATGGACTTATCTAACTCTGGGGGTTACGGTGAATAAGCTAAATTCCCAATAAGTTGGCGTGTTCCTTTAAACATATTAAGGATTTAAAGTCAAGCTCTAATACATTTGTGACTAAATGAACAAACTTCAGAGCAGGCAGTCTTTAAATGTGAAAAACTATAGCCCTCAGATTCTTGGTTTGTAGCTGCGGGCCTTATGCTTTCTTTGGTGCCGTGGCGTTCATAGGGAGAGGTTTTCCCAGCTCAGATCAGAGTCATGACTTGTTGTATATGGTAATGTTTAGAAAAATCATGGAGCACATGAATGTTTGATACTGTTTTGACCATTCTATATTTCTCATTTTCTCTAGGGAACATCTTTATTGATGAAGACCATGGGATGTGGTTGAAAGCACAGGTGCTCCAACAAAATAGCAAAGTCCAAAATGTCTGAAAAAAATATGCAGAAGAATTGGCTTTAGATTTTTTTATGAGAAAGGAAAGGCATTCAATAAATTATAACTTCCCAGAACTTTAATCAATAAGACCTCTCTTGAGCTCAGCACACATAAGCCTGTCTTTGAATATTTTGAAAACCCAGACATGGTCTATTGCAAACAATGTAAACTGAATGCAAGCACAAATTGCTCTTGGGAATCCTGTGACAGTATTGTCAAATAATGTAAGCTGGCTGCTGTGTGACAGATGTCATTTAATATTCAGAGTGGATAAACATCATGGAAACACCACCAACACTTAGGCCGAATAACATTATCTCTAATAAAATAAAGCACAATGGGAAATAAGCAAAACTCCAAACATGATTGTCCTGGGAACAGCCCTTTAATTTCTTGCGTGTCCCTGTCCTTTGAAAACACTTTTCTTGAGTTTTTTGTACAGACCTGTTGCAATAAAGGTTATATAACAAAAGCTAAAGATACTCTGGGCATCTGAGCTTGTTAACTATACTGACTGCGTAGGAGACTGACTATTGTTTCCTACATAGTTTAATGTATCTATATAGCTTTTGCATAGTTCTGAGCAGTGACAAACGTCATTCAATACAAAAGTTTCAATATCTAAGGAGTAAATCTCATCAGCATCAGTGAGCCAGCTGGTATCGGATTTACGGTATTAGTAGGGGTATCGAATTGTTTTTAATGATACTCAGCTCTATGTTTAGAAGCTATATATCCAGTCTTATACATTATAAACAAGGCTAACTGGTTTCTAATAGAGTTGTATCACAACACTTAATAAATTACATAAATCTCCAGGCAGTGGCAATTTTAGGCAAAAGCGACCAAGGCAAAGTTGGGTGGGCAGCAGCCACCAAAGTATTGCATCACACAACGAAAAATAAAATCTACAGGTCGCACAAATGAAAGAACGCAATGAATGTTTCAGCTTGAGTGGATGATTGTTTATCACAATGCACAGAGACAGGAGCAATGAGAAGAGGATCTGATTAAATTAGATATGAAGTTATATAGTATGGCTCAGTAGTGCGGTAGCATTGAGTAACTTAAATCTAATGCCATATTACCAAGTTGCAGTGTGATGGTGCTGCCTTCTTGTCTGGGATCGAGACCACTGTGTATCTTTTTTATGTGAAGTGAAAGCAAATAGCTTACAGGCATATGATTCAATAACATTAAACAACTATGGAGCGCTATGAACAGTTTATTTGTTGGCAAGATGGTTTGCTTATTTTAAGAATTTACTGTACGTCTCCATTCAAACACTCATTATGTCACTTGCAAAGTGATTTAACAGCCTTCACATGGAGATTGGGCATCTTCCCCTTTGATTTGTTGTTCATTTATTTGATCTTATTTAGCTTGGAACAGCATACGAAAGAAGTTATTATTTAAAAGCCTTCTTTTGGCTCTGGTCCCTTTTCAAAACTATCTCTGAATTTTGATTGGTCATGGACTTTGTTCTTGATCCACTGTTAGGACTCAGCCCTTATGATTGATTATGGAAGGAGGTGGTTTTGTGTAATAAACTGATCTCAAGTCTTCATAGATGTAACCTTCATTACAGGGCACTTCAAGGACTTATGTTGGCACTTGGTAGCACCTTTGTTGAAGACATGCACACAGCATTTTTTCAGTGTATATATATATATATATATATATATATATATATATATATATATATATATATATATATATGCTGTGTAGCATTCAGTTTAGCATAACTTGTTATTGTTGCCTTTATTTTTTTTCTATAAAAGAGTACATGTATGCAAGCAACATTTATCCCTTGATAAAATGAATCAAGCACTATCTGAGTAAAAACAAACAAACAATGAGCAGGTAATTCTCTTTGCACTGCCTGTATCCAAGCATTAAATCAACAAAGGGAGAAATTACCTGCACAGAATCTACACACAATGTCCTGGACCCATTACTGCAATGGAATGTTATTTCTTGACTGAAATGGACACTTTCATTTTCTATCACTGTGTTTACTCAGTCTATCAAGTAGATTGTGTCCTCATTCTTTACACAGAAAAGCAATCACAGAGCTCCAGTGCTTTTTAAGCTTTTCTGCAAAATGTTCAGGGAGTCTAAAGCAGGTACCCTTCAGCCATATTTACGTAGTTGGAAATAAAAAATACAAAAAACAAAAAGGATATCAAGTGTTGCAATTGTAATTACAGTGGCTGGATTTGAGTGACCTTGTGCTTTGCAAAGAAATGTTACGTTACTTATCAAAGCTATATTGCGTAGTTTCTGTCTCCCCCATGAGGAATTCTAAATAATGACAACAACACTGTCGGCACATCCACATGATACAGCCTTCTGTGATCACGCAAGCGCCCCCACCCCTCCTCCCTCCAGTTGCTAGTAGCCAAAGACGACACGGAGGATTAAAAAAACATGATGGACTCTTCACAAAATGTAATTATCTTTACTCGAGCTTCTGCGCGGGAAAGTCACCGGACGACACAATCTTGTGAACATAGTTATACTGAGAAATACAGAGAGAGTTGTGTGGAGCTGATAGTCTTAATTAGCTTTGTAGCAACTGAAATGGCAATTGCTTGAATGTAACGGACAATCAATAATATCAAAAAGTTACGCACTAAATCTTTAAACTAAAAATTATGTATCATTGTCCGTTTTTTGCTTATTTAAAGGTTTTTACATTAATTCATTTGATAACATAATAATCTGGATCTTTCAGTAAATGATATTCTTTCCATAAAACTAATTACACTACCACAAAATGATCTTACAAGCGCATATACTGATATAAATAAATATGGTATTGAAAATAAACACCACTCATCAGACTTTCCCTGTGAAACATGAATTGCTTGATGACTTGATTGAAGAGAAATATATGACAGCGTAGCACCTTACTTACCCAACAATTACTGTGTAGAGTACAGGATACATGCCCCTCCTCCAACTTTGTGTTTTTCTCTCCTTTTCTTACCCAGTTTGGGGTTTAAAGTGGACCTACTATGTAGCATTTTCAGGTTCATACTTGTATTTTGTGATTCTACTGGAACATGTTTACATGCTTTAATGTTCAAAAAACACTTTATTTTTCTTATACTGCCCATGGTTGCTGCACCTGTATTCACCCTCTGTATGAGACACTCTGTTGGAGCGCCTGTCTCTTTAAGCTCCCCAACCGAAAAAGCCCAGTCTGCTCTGATTGGCCAGCTTGTTTCCTCGAATGTCCGTGAGTCTCTGATTCTCTGCTGTGTTGTTTCACTCTGGAGCCTGAGACTGACTGCAACGGAGTACATCGCAGCACTTTCTACCGTCAACAATCGCAGATAAAGGCTTCTAAACTAAATCAAATACTACACAACCGGACATGCTCCAGCTGTAATACAGTCTCCAGACCGTCCTCCAAAGCGCGCTGCAGGAGACTCTGGCTACTCCACATAGCATTTGGGCATGGGAGGAAAACGTGCTCTGGTTTATTGCCATTTCTTTAAAACAATCGCAATCGTCTTGGGCGGTGCAAAGCACCGAATAAAAGCCGCAGTGCCGCAGCAAAATAGGCTCAGAAGGAACTTATTTTGGTGGAACGTGTAGGTTTCAAAGTTGTTTTTTGTCATGCAACAGAAAACTCAGATTGGAAAGATAGTCTAGCTGTCTGGATTTACCCTGCAGAGATCTGAGAAAAGGTTGACCATAGTCCTCATAAATCGACCAGAGTTTAGAATCCCAACACAAAGAAAGCCCAAGGCAACAGATATCCGGCCTAAATGAGTGATATCTAGCGGAATTTCCAGCAGCAATGGAGCAATCCCGGAAATGGAACGTCAAGGATATAGACTAGCTGTAATGTGACCTGAAATTGGGGAGAAATTAAAAACACTGGCTGCCAAGATTACAGCAATATGGCATTAGCACACAGCTACTGTTGTTAGCAGTGGACACTAATAGAATATAGCAGCACTTTCTACCGTCAACAATCACAGATAAAGGCTTCTAAACCAAATATTACATAACCGGAAATGTTTCAGGACTAATGTGACCTGGAATTGGGGAAAATTTAACAACATTGTCAGCCAAGATTACATCTTTTACTGCCATTAGCATGCGGCTACATGTGACAATGTTAACACCGCAGTAGCTAAAAAAAACAACCCACTCCAGTCCTGCCAGACTGGAGCAGATGACCAATCATAGAAAATCGGCTTGAAGTTGCGTAACACTTAGAGTAGAAACAACTGTTAAAACCGGAGCGTTCAGAACAGTTGGAAATCTGAACATTTTAGCTCACGCAGATTTTAATGAAATACGTTTAAGTCATTATTTGAAGTCTTGGCCATGTTTAACATGAAAATCCAACATTATGACATTATAGATATGACAAGAAATACGGAAAAGCATGGGTACTGTAATTCATTTCGAGTCAATCCCACACACTGTCCAACTGCTGTGAATACCACCAAAATGTGTATTACTGAGCCCTTTTTCAAAATTAAACCATATATTTGTGAGCTGTTTTTGTTTTCTTTTAAAGATTTATGTCTTCAGTAGTCACAAATAAGCTTGGGTTCAGTGTCACAAACAGACAAAACACTGTAGACACGTCAAAACGTATTGACACATGGACCATGATGCCATTTGGTTGATCTTTTATAGAATTTGAGAATAAAAAAAATATAGCATAAACCGAATGTTACATTTTGCCGAAGATAAACAAATCAAAATAAAACAAAAACAGGTAAAACGCTGCATGGCAAGGAATGGATAAATCCATGCATCTCCTGCTGGTTTATACTTACTGTGGTGCAGTGGTGAGAAGTCCACAGCAAGTGAAGTCCGTAAGTGTGATAGCAGTATCACACTTGGCTTATACTTTTAATGCGTGAAAATATATATGGCATGATGTATGATTTCCAGTGCATCAGATTTTTATTAAATTGACTTTATGCTACTGTACAAGCTATGACAAGTTGATTTTCATTTTCATTTTCATTTTCATTTCATAGACGGAGAGTATGAAATACTTACAATGATCTTCCACCCAGTTGGATAAGTTACTGGTTCATTAATAAAAAAATATTAGAGTACCTGTAGAAGATCACATGCAGTGCATGCAGAAATGCTTATACTATACTGTCCATGAACACTAGTGCCTGACCTTGATCTTGTTTTACAGACATACAAGATTATGTATTCATTTTATTCATAATTAAGATCTTTTAGGAAGTTCTTTTGGAAGTTCCAAAATAACTGTACTGCAGAAACCAATCTTATAAATTCCATTCACTTATTTTCTGCTATCGTGTTGCCAACCATGAATCCACCTACAAATAAAAAAAACATCTGCAGTAATTAAAACCTTGTACAAAGTAACACAGCTGCATCACACAATTTGTTAGGGATCATTCAAACTGAATTAAATTAACAAACATCTGCCCGATTCTACATCTGCTTACATTTTAATGAGCTAATGGTTCCATTCAATTCAACGTTATGTTAGTATATTACACTATGTCTCAAAGTCAATGGGACACAAATGCTCAGATGGAGTTTAGTTTCAGGTAATGGCACACGCACAACACCTACAGTTCTCCTTTAGTGTCCTTCAGTGGTGTAGTCTATATGGTACTCAGGTATACGCAGTATACCCACTAAGAAAGCTCCAGGATTTCCATATACCCACTTAAAAATGCCCAATGACACACAACAACACACTTTCCATTATATTTGTTATATATTTGGAATTGTCATCTGTGTTTTTCTTCTTCTTCACATAAAATAAATAAAGGTATTTCCACTGTAAATTGGTGCATAAAAGTGTATCCGAATACAGGGAAAAAAAAGTAATTGATGCTCAAAACTTCCCTGGGTGAAGACCCAGCCAGACCCCCCACTATGATATGCCCCCCCTTCAAAAGGCAGATTCTGGCCAATATACAGTTCAGTGTACCCACTGCAATACATTAGACTACACCACTGGTGTCCTTGGTATGACATCTGTTTACTCCTGGATCAGTATGGCATGACTATACACAACAGCAGTCGAATTAACAATATAAGCATGCATAAGCAAATGTCGAGTCATTTCATTCAGATATGTCATAAGGGAAAGAACTTTCAAGGTCCATCACCCAGCATGATCATTATATTCTCACTTTATTACTATGGCATTCTGTACAGCTGTCCTGTATGCCTCAGTCTGACACTGACAATTTACTTGCTGAGAAAATTTAATTTCACTTTTCCTACAGAAGCCTAGACTTCTCTGTTTAGATTATAATGACAGATCACTTCTATTTATTGCAGAGTAGATTCATTCAAACTACATACTATCTGTGAAACACCTTAGATCTTTTGCAGTGTCTGCTTAAATTAGGCTTTGTGCATAACTTTGAAGTCCTGCTGTTATCTTTCTACTCTTTGGCATACTGTGCAATGCACCTTGTATGAACTTGCTGTGAATATACAATATAGTTGTATTTCTTAGGAGTTATTCCTAATACATATTTAATTTGTTTTGTTATTTTGTAAAGCTATGAAAAATAAGCATATTGTGTAGTAGTCAGTTTGAAGCTGGGCAACATTGAGCTTTAAAAGGTGGCCTTGTTGTAATCCTCAGTTCAAAAAATGTGTTGCATGTTATCCTCTTTGCTCTCTCTCAATGTATCCCATCTGTCTCTACTATTAAGAAAAGGGTAGTTTGACAAAATCATATTGCAAAAAACAAACAGCAGTTGCCGGCCATGTCCTATAATAACTATTACCCTAAAAGTTTAAAGATTCGTATTTTTGTATGCAGTGCTCTTCTATATTGGAAAAAAAAGAGAAGATTAATCTTCACTCATAAATTGACCAATTTAATATGTTCAGTAGGTTATTTGCAGCAAAGATTTAGTTTCATTCAAATGGAAAAACCATTCATGGCGAATGACCCAGACATTGCAGACAGTGGCTTTTTAATAGCCCTGCTGGGGATGATTTAAGTTACTGAATTGAATATTGAAATGAAATTGGTTAATGCTCAGGCAACAAAAAATGGTATCTGACAGATGTAGCAGCCCCCAGTGACATGTGGTGTGGATACTGACAGGCAGGCCAGAAAGAAAAGACACAAAAACACTGCTCCAGCTGCACGGTTTTCTCCTCTGTTCTTCTGAAATGATGCTGCAGATGCTGGAAGTTGGAAGCTGAATTACTAATGAACAGAGCCAATAGATTTTAGGATCCATTTACCTAGGAGTAACCTCAGATTGTCCTCCTCGGGTACTGAATTCAAAAGTGTGACCGTTTTCTTAGAGCTGAAATTGTATTAATCAAGGCCAATATGTGCTCAAGTAAAGAGTACAAGTAAAGTAATTTTATTTGTATTGTCTTGATGTTCTGTATGTTTTGGTGTGTCTTAGGCTTTTTTGTATTTTGTCTTTTCACACCAAGTATGACGACCCATCAATGCTCATAATAGCGCCCTTGAACAAAGATATATACGTATTTAAAACCTTTATTTAATCAGATGAAATGTGAAGAAACGTGTATTATCTTAAAACGACATGACAACATTTATGTATAATCACTTTGAAAGGGACCAGCGGTTAAATTGTATACATAGTATATATTATTTATGTTACATTTCTGCCAGCAACTTTTTTGATTTTTATTCACTTAAATCAAACACCGACCACTTATAGTGACTTATATCTAGCTTGTAATGCTTTACTGTATATCTGCCTATATCTCAGGAATTTCATTGCTTTCATTAAAGCACCCAAATAATATATTACAACTATGATAATTATAATACACTATTATCCTTGCAAAAGAAATGTCAGTGAGTGACCAGCAATTATGAAGTAGTATGATACTTGACCTTATAAGTTGTGATATCCTTTAGAATGTGTTATTATTATTATCATTATTTAATTATTAAGTTGTTACATAATATGCAATGCTTTAAGCATATTATACACATTATAAGTATTAAAGTAAGTAATAAGTACCATAATGCATGTAAAATAAGTTTATAATGCATTATAGACATGGGCGTCATAGAAAGTGTTTTCAGAGAGAATGGTCCTTTCAAAGCAGCGTGGAGTGGGAACAGTATTGATGCTGCCTCCCATTGCTGAAGCAGAGACTCAAGAGAGCAGGAGTCAGGCAACAGTGCGGATATGTACTGATTGAGAGCAGAGACAGCTCATGATAGCTTATCAAAGGCCAAGGTTCCTACCATCTAGCCACTCTGGGGAATGAGCTTCTTCCGCGTGGCTGTATTGGGATTCAACATTTTTTAATCTCACTTGGGTCGGATGAGAATGAACCACCCCCTCCCTCTGATTCCCGTCTAAATGAAGTGATAGTGAAAAGCAGCCTACATCACCATCTCAGAGCATACTGAATATAACAGAGCAGCCATTATGAATTTTGGTTCCATCTGTCGCTGTATTATTAGCAAATCCTGAACACTGACAGAAAGAAAAATGTGTGGAATTGTGTTGCTTTTCTTATTTACTACAGTAGGATATTAATTGGGTTTGGAATCTATTATTTAAGTACATATATGTTTGAGGCACCATGTAGTCAACCATAGTAATGGCAAAACATTAAGCTTTAGCATCCTGTTGGAGTTGCATGTTTGTGTCCACCTGACCAATACAAGTCCAATGCTCACTCATCTAGCTCTGTTTGGTCTAAATGGAAATTCTTGCTGATTTTGATACTATTTATAGGCAGCTTTTTATTGATCAACAGCCATTTAATGTATTTAAATTCTGTAAATACCTCTCTAAGTAGTAGTTTTCATTACTTTTACTGTGCTTGTTGGAAAACTACTCGTGCTGTGTGCAGATTGATTCAGATCATGGTTGCTCATGCAAAAAAAGAAAAAAGCCAATTATTGACTGACTTCTTTATCAAAACAACATGAGTTTGTTTGGCTGCACTGTAAACAAATACTCCAGTTGCTTTTCTGTTGTAATTCCGTCAAAGTAGCTGGTCAAGGCGAGGAGTGTTTGCTGCCCTGAGAATTCTTGGACCTGCAGTATTAAACTAAACTACACGTGTTGTTACCACCAGTCTTCCTTAGATTAACTATTTTCGAGCTATGGCTGGAAGTAACTGATGAGAGTAGCGAGAGCAGAAGTACATAATCATTTGATCCATTATTGATATAAAAATATTGATTAGTGCAGCGTTAACCATACCTTAACAAACTTATTCTTATTTTTAAGAATGAGGACTTGAGTATGTATGTGTGTTAAATTAACCCACTGGTGTGCAAAGCCTGGGCTAAAAGTAAATAAATAAATAAAACCTATTTAAGGCTTTGTCTACGCTGACAATACAATAGGATAAATTCCTTGTTGATGCTGTTTTCTTCATGGGATTTGTTGATGATAATAAAAAGATGAATATCTGCCAAAATATTGGTGTTAGAAAAGTCACATAGTCTCATTAAATGCCATATAGCCCCATTCACTGGTAAAGACATGTGCAATCAGAGCATTTCAGGGAATTAAGAGTTCCAGGTACTCCCGCTATGCCTTTACTAATATAATTTATCATAAACCAAATCTCTAAAACGTAAAGATTTTTCTTAATTCATATGCAGTAACTAGCAAGGTCTGTCTGCAAGTTGCCAACAAACTATAAAGCTGATCACGTGCTCTCCTGAGAGGTACATTAGAAGGGAGAAGTGCATTCATTTGTGAAAGTTTCTTATAGATTAATGGGTAAACTAGAACAAACTGGTTGGGGAGAAAAATGGCAAAAATATATGTCAGATTTATCAAGGTAGTATACAATTTTAAATGTATCTTGGAAAGGACAATACTTTGCTTACAGTTATTATTCATACTCCCAGGTCCCACCTACAGTAGTTTATTTTGTGTTCCTGTGTTTTCATTTTAAAATGTTATGCATGAAATCTCAGGGGAATTGTGCCGGTGGAGATGGCATTATGTATTTACATTCAGAAGATGATTTGCCTGAAGTACCTTACCATTGATAAAGAAACTGAAGTATTAATAATCTACTAACAAAAAGACAGACTTTTTTTTAAACATTCAGACAAAATACTAAACCAAAGCCAACCAAAGGAATATGCTTCAAAGGACCACAGGTGATATTGGAATGGACGAATGGCTGAAACTGCTGCTTTATTTTGACTTTATTTGATGGTGGTTAATGAAGCACTAGAGGGAGATGGTACACGGATAATAGAACAGTGGACATTGTAGAGGTTCTGCTATCCCCAACATGTACTGAAAAATGTAGTCAGTATTCAAATAAGGGACCACAGGCAAATACATATTACATGATATTATCCTCAGTGTAGACTTTGAAGCAAGCACATTGAGCCTCTGAGAATATAGCCTAATATTTGATTAAGAGGTTTCCATCATAAAGAAATCTTCAAAAATGTATTGAAAACAATGAAAATAAGATAATAGATGTCATAATACATTAGTGTCAGCAATCTCCAACAGTATCAGCAAAATTCAAAGGTGACCTTAGTATTAGTTTCAGCTCTGTCCTCGGTACTGTTAAACAAAAGACTAATAGGAATACGATACAGAACATCCAGAGAAATCATTGATGGTACTAAATGGAATGTCTGGCTCGGCCCCAGTACTTACACTTGTGGTCTGTGGATTCTTTCCAGGTTCCTACTTCTGTTACATATTTCCGGTAATTACCAACAGTGCTGATGTGCCCATTAAGATTGCAAGTGTGGAGGGTTTGAATAACACTCTAAGACACACTGGGTTAATGCGGTCAACCCATCCTTTGTGCAAAAACACAACTCGTCGTCACTTGAGATGTTTTTTTTCTTTCCCACGGAACAGTGCAATCAAGTAAGCAGTCAAGGAAAAAACTAAACATAACAATACAGTCACCTTACAATTTGGTTTGGATTCATGCATGATTCACAGTTTATGATGGCCAAAGTCACAAGAAGTTCTGCTGAATTAATGCAGAACTAATGGTTTCTGCAAAGTCCCTGAGGATAATTTCAACCAAACATGTTGAGAAACTTATCGTTTATGGCATTGTGAATTGCAGTGAAACTCAAATACTGTGCAGTACCCAGGAAAGTTCAACAGTTGACTTAAATCATCGACTGAAATCAAAATAATATCCTCATTATATTTGTGGCCTCAAAATGCTAAGCTTGTCTTTCCACATACCTCACTGAACCTACCATCTGCTCAACGCAGTATCTTGCCTTTGCCTGTCTTTTGACCCCATTTTGGCCACAAAGACTGCTCCTCTCATGATGGGGAGGTTTACTATACCGGTGTTTGTTGAAACAATGCAACATATTCTTATGGTGTCTGAATCCATGAGAGATTAAATCAGGATCTGATCTTTTTTCTCAAACTTTTTAAGGAGGTGCTTTTGTGAAGCAGTAGGTGAGAGTTTGTACCAAGTTTGTCATTTTTAAATTGCATGAGTGTATCTGATGTAGTCTAAATGCCAATTGATTTAGAGTCAGGTTGACCTGGCTTTTTCTGCAAAGAAGTAATATTGTTACTACTATAACATAGTTGCACATTTCGTCCTCTATGCCAATGCAGTCACTAAATGCTGATGTAGAGCTGTACAGCAAACAACACCCTGTGTCCTATATGACCCTACCTTTGGCTAAGGAAAAACTCTATCATGTGTTCCTTTTAAATCTTTCAAATATTCAGTGCTTTATTATTCTTACAATATCCACAGATTGCAGAGTGAACACAACATTAACATTAACATCCTGTATTTGTAAAGCCTAGTGACTGGTAGTGACTGAGATACATTGTTACTTCAATAATTAAGCTTAAATCACACTGTAGGCTTCTTCAAATTGATATTTGTATTAAATTGAGCCATGTTGTGCATTAGGCCTACTTTTAGACAGGATTTAATAATTTAAAAAAAACTCTCTACTATTATAGTCCTGTATGCATACTGCATGCCTCACTGTTAAGACACTGTGTCTGTTTGTACAAATGACTGTCTTGTCCATATTTCTGTGTTCTTTGTTTAATAGGAAGCTGTCCATGGTGCTGAAATGCACCACTGAAAAGCTACTTTTGTGTCGGTATCTTGGAGAGCAGTTGGGTTTGTCTTGTATGGTTTTCTTTGCAATATCAATTTACCTCTAAGATGCTTCCTGGTATGTACTGTGTCGTGCGGAAAAAAAATTGTGAGCATTAACCTATATTTGCTTTTTTCAGAGATAGATGTAGGTTATGTACTTCTCCTTATAAACTGCCTATATTGCTTATACATGCTAAATTGGGGGACTTAAAGTAAATATAGAAATGACCACACAAAGAAAGATGTTTTTACTGCGTTAACAGACTGGACCCTAGTTCTTCTTTTTTAGGTTTTCTCTTATACAATATGAACATGCGGATCATATTCCAAAACATAAAAAGTAGGTTTTTAGGGAGGCAGATATTGGCAAATCTTGGAGAGAACGATTGTTGGAGTTTCCATCTCTTGGTTTTATGACTTACAGCAGGTGTGGAACCAAACAAGGCTTTGATGACCCACTCAGAGCCTTCCAGAGATAGTCCTATAGTCCAGCCAATGCATCTCATTAGATGTGAGTCCCCCCTCTCACACTCTTACATACTGTTAGGTACTCTCCATGCATGAGGAGAGTGAGAAAGGTGAAAAGGTTCAAGGTATGGCTATCAATGTTTGCTAGGTTTACCATTCCAATTTTCCCCTGCAGTAGTCTATTTTGTGTTTGCCTGAAGTTGATGTAGCCCGATACAATGATGCATGAAGACATGGGCCTGATATACAGACTGTGTGCATATGACAGCAATGCTATACTGATAAATATCCTAAATGTCCTCAAACTTGCAACTATCTATCACAGTAAGATGAAGGGATAGTGGGTGTGACATTGGAAGTTGGAAAAAGAGTTAGCAAGTGTTAAGCTGTCCAACAAATATAATGCTAACTCCACACTGGTCTTTGCCGTCCCTTGAATAAAAAACTAAACTGCGTTTACCATTTGAACCATCTGTCGTAAGACAAAAAGCTTATCAGTTCTATTTTTCTGTCTTCTAAATTATAGCGGGATCATCCCAAACTCATCTCATATAACTTCTGTTATGCAGCAAAATGAAATTATCACATTGATGTGGTAACACTCACTTAGCAGATGCACTTGGAAAGAAGTAGTACTAAGTTTTTTGGTGGCAGTACATATTTATCAGAACAGTAAGTCCAAGATGTCTCATTTGCAGAGCATTTGATATTCATATTTGGCGTTTAACTATAATTGGAGAAGCTTTTAGGCAAGAGTACAAAGGAGCAATTTGAGTTACTGCAATTGATGTCCATTTTGAAAATTATGGGTGACCTTTAAATGCAAATGATAACAAAGAATCATTTTGATATAATTTAAACACAAGTGACAGCTACCGCTTCATCTTTGGATTCACTGTAGAAGCAACCCTTAAATTCTTAATCACACTAATTATGTGCAATTAGACAATGGGGATGTTAAATATTCATGCAGCACTTAACTTTTCCTTTCTTCTCCAACAGGATATAACTCACACCTGTAGTGGTAACTGCAGAGTGCATATTGAGTCTGGACAATGTGCAATGAATGCATAGTGGGTAAGGTTCTGCAAGACATTCTTCAAAGACCAGATGGGTGGCATATGGTCTCTTACATTGTTATAGTAGATAGTGAATGATGTTTCTACATCATGTCCTCAATGATAACCAAAAGACAACATGAGACTCAAAGTGACAAAATGCCACTTGGCAATGGCATAACACAGAAAATATCATTATGAATGCTGTCTTTTCTGCAAAGACCAACTCCCTTTTCACATGAAAGGTGGAGTGGCCATCTGACAATTTTGGCTCAGTAAACCCCTCTGCAGTGATGTGCTACTCTCCCAACACAGGCGTGAAATGGATGGATCTGTTAATAGTGCTGTCCTCATATTGCAATACCATCTGTTTCATGGCAGGCCGTCGAGGGGTTCAACATCAATTTGACTGTGCAGAATGATTTTCCATGCTCTCTCTTTTCTTACAACCTAAAAACCTTTCTTTGTTTGCATCTTGGGAAAGTAAGACTCAACAAGAAAGAGATTTTCTGTGTCCATGTTGACAGGTTCAGCACTCCTTTTAAGGCCACGTCCAATACATGCCCCAGTCCACAGATGTAAAAAACAACATAAGGTGTGAATTTCTTTATGTGTTATACTGTATTTTGTCTACAATATTTTCTCTGACCTTAATTGTAGTTTTAAATGCATTTCAAATGGCTTTAAAAACATACAATGTATATTTATTGATGCTGAGTTCAGCTTTGCAAAAACCTCCGGAGAACATTTGTGAAAAATCTTATTGGACTGTTTTGTGTCTGAGTGCTTATGTTTGTTTGTATTCTATTATGAACCAATAAATGCTTATTATTATGCCTGAAAAAAACTAGAGGTCAGTTTTTCTCCCTTTCTGTACTGAATTGAAAACAGCCAGATAATAGATTATTTCCACACATTTCTATACACATGATTTATCACCAGGAAAGCAAATGGAATAAGGTTTCTGTGTGGGGTGAGACAAACAAAACTACCAATATTACATGAATGCCACACATATCGATAGGTTGTCTGACCTCATGCTGGAAGGAAATACTGGGGGGGGGGGTTGATGCCCACAAAGAAATATAACAAACTCATTCCTCAGTTGTGGCCTCCAGCCTAATACTTGCTTTCCTTAAAGCTGCTATGTATAAAACCGTGTCTCTCTCTCTGCATGAGTGGTCTCACTCAGGAGGGGACGACTGATGGCTAAACTGTAGTCAAAGCCAACAGTGGAACTGACAGATGTAGTGCAGACAGAATGCAGAAGACAAGCAGGTTCATTTAACAAAAACTACCCGGGAAAATGGCCAAAGACCTTCTGGAAATAGACTGTGCCATGCCATCATGAGTGACTCGCATAGATGCACATTTGAAGCCTTCAGAAAAGCACTGTTATCAAAGCAAACTGCAGAGGGCTGAAATTTACAGGTTGGTAAAAAAAATATATATATTTTGGGGGAACCTGGCCTCTTTCCCTGTCTTGTAATCCCTCTTATAACTCTCAATTACCTTGTCGTTAATAACTTTTGCCTAATTGTTATGGAAGTAATAAGACAATACAGCGACAAGTCAACAAGAGTTTAATTAAATGGTGTGATTTTTGTTTTTCTTCTTCTCTGATTTCTGTGTGGGAAACATGACTGAATGAGGCAAGTATATGACTATAAGCATTAATTGTACAGTCTCACAGAGTCTCCCTTGACATGAGGAGGCATATTGCGAGTGGGAGCAATGGACTGTGTCATTTTAATGCCCAATTTCAGCTTGAGCTCAGACCTCCCGCCAACTAAATCAATTGCTTTTTTTTTTTTACCGCTGGGCCTTTGTTGATGAGTTATGTTAGACAGAAGAAGTAATAAGCTTTAATCAGGAGCACATTTTGTTCATCCCTGACATATGAAAGACATTTAGAAGTCTATAGATAAAATCATTAAAGTGCTCATATTATGCTTTTTGGCCTTTTCCCTTTCCTTTATTGTGTTATATATCTTTTTCAGAAACAGAAAACACTGTTCACAAACAGCTCCAAACAGCTCTATTGTAGTCCAGCCTTTACTTCCGTGATGAACGTGCGTCACTTTAAAACACACGTTTTAATGTTCACCTAGCTGCTAGTGTGGCACGCCCTCATCCTCTGCTTCTGACTGGCTAGTAGTCCTTACCTAGCTACTGCGCATGTGCAACTCCCAACAAAGATGAAACAGAAGTGAGATGCCTCACTCTGTAGCTAAAACAGAGAGCTCAACACACAGGGTGAAAAGAGGAGCTACAGCAATGTGTAGTACGACAAAAATATGGTGTTCTCTCTAAACCTCTAAATTCAATTATGAACCTGAAAATTACCATACTATGAGCACTTTAAGGTTCAGGTTTAGTGGTAGAAATGGCCTACACTAACTTGATAATACAGCCTTCCTTTCCTCCACTGCAGCCAAATATGCCACTTACTATACAACCTCAGAACATATTTTAAAAAAATATGCTTTGCTGTCCCTGTTTGGATACATGTTGTCAATGCTGTTAGAGAAAGTGAAAATTGTCCACAGATCAAACAAAACAAGTAGATTTAAGAGGATCAGTTGCAACACGTAAACGAAATTGCAAGCAGTAAACCATAGCTTTACATGTGTTTGCTCACTGGATGACCATAACGATTATGATGCAATTATCACAGCACTGACACCTGCAGGGTTAATGAGACTGTGAACAAACTCTTTGATACACATTAATGTGGCACCCAGTTTTCAAATGAAACAAAGCTAATCAGATCATCCAAAGCTGACTTCAAGTTGTGCAACCACAGAAAGTTCAGAGCTAAATAAACTCAAAACTGAAATCTCAAATGAGCCAATTCTATTTTAATTAGATTGCTTGTTTTAATTAGAGCAATGATGAGCTCTAAGATTATTGTTACAAATAAACACTGTTTCAGATGAAGACACACTCTGCAACGATGGGGCAGATGGAAAGATTCATTTAGACAGTGGTCAGTTGAGAATACATTGCAGCAACAAGCACATTGTGCGAATACAAATTCATATGAATGAAGGGTGGGGGAGGCACTGTGGTGCTGAACTAGGCATAACAGAGTATGTGTAGCTCCTGGCGATTTTAGTTAAATCTACACGTTCTCCCCTAATTGTAGTAACAGTTTACAGTTTATTTTCAGTGTAAATATTTAACTATACTTGAGAGAAAATTAAAGAATATGCTACAAGAAGTTAACTACAAAATCCGTTCTTTTGTCCAAGCCCTAGAACGACAATTTCTGATCTGATGCTCCTATCCGTAGGATGATTCAAATGACTGCTTTGTTAGGGTTACGCAACCTCTAGAGGGCTTTGTCACTTGACCGTAAACATATATAATTTTTTGGCCCTTGCTAAATGCTGTCTTTCTTCTTGGGAGGACAGTCTGAAAGAAGAGGAATACTGCAGAATAATTCTGCCAAAGAGCGGGAGTCAGGAATCCTAGCCGCTAAACTAGCTAAACAGGTGATACCGCTGCAGTAATCAAAGTTATTAAAAAGAAATTGAAAGGACGACAAAATTACATTTCCAGTCAAACTGATAGCGTGAAGTGATTTCTGCATGTTAAAAAAAGTGGAAAAGTACAATTGCTGACACCACTCAACATCATTAAGAAAGAACACAGGCTACCTACAGGAGCAGCACATATCCCAGTAGTTTTACTTTCCGAAGAGTTGCTATAAGGATTCTAAACTTCAAGGAGAAAGTTCAAGTAATACAAGCAGCCAAACCACAGGAAAGGCTCTGTACAAGGAAGACGTCATGTTCTTTCCTGATGACTTGGTGGAGCTGCACAAAGGGAGTATTCTACCCAGCTAAAGGGAGTTTGATGCACAGTCTTGGGAGTATTCCCAAGCTGAAAAGTGCCGCATGGGAATAAATCAGGACACAGTAAAGTGAAAATGGGAACTACTGAAAGCTGTACTGTCCTACGGTATAGAGGATGAACATTATTCGTCGGGCTAACTCTGGAATCTGTGATCTATTCTAAAAGCATCGATATCTGAACATATATGGAGGTCCATTGACTTCGAGTCGGATTTCTTTCAGAGAGACATAGTTATTTGATTAAGTTACTCATGCATTTCTATTTCATGTTATCTTTGAGTGTTGCACTGAAGTTTGGTTGAGTTTGCCCACTCTCTTACATGCATTGTATCAATCATTGCACGGGCCAGCACAGAGGTTAGAGGGGAGAGGAGATGGATTCAATAACCTGCTTTATTTTGGTCGAGAGTCCTGGGAATAGGTTTCCTACACTATTATCATTGTTTTTATCATTATCAGCATCATTATTTTCTATCCATGTTTTGTTTTTCTCACAATTTAACTTAAAGTGCTCATATTATGCTAATTTTCAGGTTCATAATTGTATTTAGAGGTTATATCAGAATAGGTTTACATTGTTTAATTTAAAAAAAACACCATATTTTTGTTATACTACACATTGCTGCAGCTCCTCTTTTCACCCTGTGTGTTGAGCTCTCTGTTTTAGCTACAGAGTGAGACATCTCACTTCTGTTCCATCTTTGTTGGGAGTCGCACATACCTAGGTAAGGACTACCTGCCAGTCAGAAACAGAGCATGAGGGCGTGCCACGCTAGCAGCTAGGCGACCATTATAGTGTGTGTTACAAAGTGACGCAGATGGTAAGTCCCTTTGGGGTGGACTTTGGGCTTTTTCACTTTGGAAACCTATTACATGCACACAAAAGATATATAACACAATAAAGAAAAGGGGAAAAGCCAAAAAGCATAATATGAGCACTTTAAGATTGCATTGCCGGCGTACTGTAGGTTTGACAGTGATCAGATGATTTTATATAGTCTAATAAATCATTTATTGTAAGTAAAAATGGTTAAAAGTGGTTAAATGATATAGTGATAAAGGCAATTAGTTGAATAGTTTTACATTATTATTCGTTTGTGTTAAATAATAGTTTTCAGAAATGGGTACTCAGACTACACATTTAACTTAACATTTTAATGTTTTAAATTGTTTTTTATTATTATATGGCTTATTTTGAATCGGCTTTGGCATCCAACATGATTCCAGGAATCTGATTTATTCAAATTAGTGGGTCAAATAACAGATGTTTTCTTTATCATAAATACAGATCATTGCAGCCATGAGGAAGAGATTAAATGTGTTTAATATTAGATATGAAATAATAAGCTTAACAAGTTCTCTACCCAATAATTAAGGAAAGGATTAAAAGTGTGGACACCAAAATTCTGAAAATTGGAAAAGGATACATTTTCAGCTAATTAAATATAAGCAAATTACTGTTTGCTCTTACAGTATAGCTGAATATGAGGAGCTTTACATTTTAAAAGTTTGACACAGTTTAATTAGGCTTAAACAAACTAAGGTGCATGGCATATTAAGAGGCTTAACTTGAAGCTATAGTGTGTAGTTTCTACCCCCCTCCTATGAGGAATTCTAAGTAACGACAACAAAACTATCTGTGCGTCCACATGATACAGCCTTCTGTGATTGCGCACGCGCCCCCACCCCTCCTCAGTGCAGTTGCTAGTAGCCAAAGACGACGTGGAGGATTAAAAAAACATGGTGAACTCTTCACAAAAGTTAATTATCTTTACTCGAGCTTCTGCTTCTGCTCGGACGATACAATCTTCTGAATATAGCCATACTGAGAAATACAGAGAGACTTGTGTGGAGCTGATAGTCTTAATTAGCTTTGTAGCAACTCATTTTGGCAATGGCTTGACTGTAACGGATGTTCAATACAGTAAAATCAAATCAAAAAGTTACGCACTAAAGCTTTAAAGAGAGCAATTAGTGCTATCATAAATGACCAATGGGAAGTCACTACAGATCCATTTTAAATAAATCATATACATTTGTTAATGACTACAAGTCCCTCAGTCCCTCAATCTAATTATCCTGACAATACAAGCAACCCCACAGTTTTAGTGATGGATTGGATATTCTCTGGTTCTGGCAATGCAAAAGATTTAACTACAGTACAAAGGGAGAACTAAATATCCACATAGCATAACTATTCCTAAAATGAAAAGCAGTAATATCTGACAGGCTTCCAACTGACGATTATAAAATATTTAAAGACAAACAGAGAAACAGGTCCATTGTAAAACATCTATGGTGAAACTGAAATTGGCAAATATATACTGGTCCCTCGCCCTTATCCTCTTGCCCCCTAGCCTATCCCTTGGAAAAAAACGCCCAAAATAACAAACCCCAAATGAATCAGGTATAGCTCCACTGCCATAGAACTGATCTCATTCAGTAACGATAGTTACGTTATTGTAACTCCAGATTCTATGAGTATAGGCGTAGCCCTCTAAGCCACGCTATTGGGTTTATCCCTTCGTGCATGCGCAGTCGTGAAGATTTTCTTTCCCGCCCTTGCGTACCGCTTGGGCTTCAACTACGTCCGCAAATACTGCATTTAAACAGAGCGGACCCGTTGTTCTGCTCCCAGCATAAACTTTTTCTTCAGCTAATGTAACCGGAGCAGGTGGCCCGAATCTTAGAGGGCTACGTCTATACTCATAGAATCTGGAGTTACAATAACGTAACTATCGTTCTATTTCATATAGGCTTCGCCCTCTAAGCCACGCTATTGGGTTGCTGATGTAGTCAATGCCACCTGCGACCCAGAGCCCACAAGTGGAACATAGACTAAACTTTTCCCTTCTCTGTCTCTCTCTCTCTCTCATGCACTGACAGGAGACTGTATCAGATAAGCCGTTGTCTTGATAACGGAGCCTGCCATGGTAATGACTCGGCCTTGCTGGCTGTAAAGCCCAAGCCGTGAGTTCAGGCATGCATGATTGGTGAGGGTAGTACATGATTGATAATTACGAGATGGCCAGTTCCTCCCAGCCACCCAGAGTGAGGGGGTGGGGGGGGCAGGCAGTAGACATGCAGGGCGCATAATCTGTGATTGTAGGTGTGCATGATAGTGACAAAATATATATATATATATATATATATATATATATATATATATATATATATATATATATATATATATATATATATATATATATACATACATATACATGCACATATATGTGGGACACCGCTCTCCTCCCGGCACCCGGCAGCAGACAGAACACACATACGAAGGGGCATCATTCGTCGTTGAGAGAGGATAGAACCGAGTGTGTTATAGGCCTGGGTGATAGCCTCGCACAGCCAGTGACATAGACGCTGTTTTGACAGGGCTGCTCCGTGGGAGTGTTCCCTATAGTGTACAAACAATTTATGAACGCTGCTACTGTAACATTGTCTGTCTGTACGACAACATGTCTCCCCGCTACCACTGGGGCGAAGTGCTTTAAAACCTTCAGCACCGTGGACAGCTCCAGGAAGTGAATGTATGGGAGAGGTGGAGGTGGCCATTCTCCTCCCACCACCTGTGATTCATATATTCCTCCCCAGCCAGTAAGAGACGCATCCGTGTACACTGTCAAGTATGACGTCACCTTGCCCAGGGGAACCCCAGCTGACAAGGTCTGAGGGTTTCCCCAATATGACAGGTCTGACTGCAGAGAAGGAGGGATGGTCAACATTCGCCACTTGTGGCGTATGGGGTCGACGCACTGGCGGAGGAACCACCTCTGGATTTTTCTCATGTGGAGAAGCCCCAGGGGGACCATCATGTAACCCGCGGACATCATGCCCAGAAGATGCATGGCGGACAGCGCTGACACCTTCGCGCGTGGCGTGGTGCGCGACAGGAGAGAGATCAGTGCGTCTTGCCTTGGCGCTGACAGCCTGGCTCTCATGACAATCGAGTTTAGGACTATGCCCAGATAAACTTTAAAATCGATAAATCGATTGTGTGGGAACCAGTGAGCTTTTCTGCCAGTTTATGGCGAAGCCCAGCGTCTGCAGGTGCCGCAGAACTGCCACAGTGTGCAGCACCAACTTTTCCCGAGAGGGAGCCAGGAAGAGCAAATCGTCCAGATAAAACAGGACTCTGATGCCTTTTTTCCGCAACGGCTGAAGTGCCGTCTCCATGCACTTGGAAAATGTGCGTGGGGCCAGTGAGTACCCGAATGGTAGCTAGTCGGTTGTACTGAAAATGGGCCCCTTGGAAAAAGAAGCGCAGGAATCTCCTGTGTCTGGGAATGATTTGGATGTGAAAGTATGCGTCTTTCAAATGTAAACCATTCTTGGTGGTGCATGCATTCCAACACATGTCTGATAGTCAGCATGTGGAATGGACGTTCCATGACGCACCGGTTGAACTGAGACAGGTCGAGGATGGGGCATAACCCGCCTGACTTTTTTGGAGTGAGAAAGTAGCGGGAATAAAATCCCTCATTCTCCACCCCCGGAGGAATGCGGGAAATTGCCCCTTTTGACAGTAGCTCCCGTGGCTCTGTCATCATGGCAGCTGACTCTGCCTGGGATGACATGGTTGTGTCCAATACGCCCGCGAAGCGAGGCGGGGGGGAGGCGAACTGAAGTGTATAGCCCCGTGTTATCAGCTTTGACATCCATGAGTCCATGTGTGTCAGCCTGATCAATGCTGCGCTGTGCTCTGAGAGCGGGTGTGCGCATGTCTGTGTGTTGTTTACAGACATGGCCAACAAGGAGCGCAGAGCCCATTCCGCCGCTGGGCGAGACGTGAGATTGTGACGCCCAGCCCATGGAGGGCTCTGTCGAAAGGGCCGGTCACCGGCGTGAGAGGTGGGAGCCGTCACCAGGTCATTGTCTTCCTCTTCCGCTGGCATGGCCAGGGGGAGAGGGATGACTGAGCGGCACCGTTCATAGTGAATGAGCGTTCGCTCCAGCTGTCTGCATAGTGAGATAGCGGTGGAGCTCCGCGTGCAGCAGTGGGCTTGTGTGGGGAACGACTGTCATGTTGTCAGGCAGGTCTCACAGCGGGGATGGAGGTCCGGCGGCAGGATGCAGCCGGTCCGGCAGGTGGGGCAGAGGCGACCACCGCTGGAAGTCGAGCTTGTCTTCATACTGCTAGCTTGAAGAAAAAGTGGGAGCAGAACAATGGGTCCGCTCTGTTTATATACAGTATTTGCGGACGTAGTTGAAGCCCGAGCGGTACGCAAGGGCGGGAAAGAAAATCTTCACGACTGCGCATGCGCGAAGGGATAAACCCAATAGCGTGGCTTAGAGGGCGAAGCCTATACGAAATAGAACCTAGTTATATTACCTTTCCAAAGTAAATGGAGATACAATGGAAGAAAAATTTAGATTTTTAATTCTTAAAATTAATTTCAAAGTTAATATCACCATTATAACCAATATCTAGTAGACAATAATGCAAACAAATGTATTCCCTTACTCCTGTTCTACAACTGTAAATGTATTGATAAAAATACACTAAAATACAACCTTTTTAATAGGCTACAATTTGTAAAGATATACTTAGAAGGTCTCCATGTTTTGGCCATGTTTACTTGGCATGTTGATTGTTCACTGAGAGTTTAACTTCAAAACACTATTTATTTTCATAGCCATGTTAAAAATAAGACAACCCTTCCAAACCCATTTAAATAGTAATTAATGCAATTAATATTGATCAATATGCACATATGACGGATGAGCTCCATACTGTAAAGCTAATAAAAGATGATTGCAAGGGACTACAGAGCTGCAATTCATATCATTGGATTCCTCTGAGTCAGATGTAGAGATTGAATTACGGCTCATAACTGGCTGTATTGAAGTACTAGAAGCCAACCAAACCCAGTGTTAGTGCCATTAGTTAGTGTACAAGGACAAATAAGCCTGACAAAAACAGAAAGCTGACACAGACATTTATTAACCCACAGGTCTGGGAACAGCAAACAGGAAAAAAAGGACAAATAATCTGACATGGCAAAGTCTAAACAAGATGGCACAACAGGGACAAAACATAATGTATACCCTGCAAGTAATATAAAGTAAGTCCATTGTTTGTTTTTAAACATTTTATTGAGATCAGAATCAAGTTTTGAAAATAAACATTTTGTACAGTTTAGATTTTAAACAGAAAAAGACACACAAGACAAAATGACAGAGCACAACAAATTATACATAAAAGGCAAAGGAAAAAATAAAAATAATAAATAAATAAATAAAATAAGGCAAGAAAAGAAAAGCATAACATCTTTGAGCCACTGTGAAACTGAAGGAGGGTTTGGAGACTTCTACTGTAAGAGAATTTGATGTGTGGCTAGTAAAGATGTGAAACTAAGAATTTCTTTCTGTGCCAAATTCAGTCGATCTGACTGGCCAGGGGTCCCAAAAATAGCAATTAAGGGGCACGGTTGAAAATCTATTCGTGTTATAATTGAAATTGTGTTGAAATAACCAGACCAGAAAATGTGTAAGCGTGGACAAAGGAAAAACATGTGGCAATGTGGGCTCAGACATCTATCACACTTAACCTCTACTTCCGGGAAAATTTGACAGTTCTGATTTTGAAAAGTGGACCCTATGTACAACCTTAAAATGAATCAGCCCAAGATGTGCACAAGATGACACAGTACTCAGTCCATCAACAACGTTCTGCCACCACTCGTCAGTAAATTGGAGTTCCAGTTCCCCCTCCCAAGCAGTCTTTGTTTTAGAGTTTGTGTGATCGCAAAGATCCAGAATGCGATTTTACATTTCTGAGACAATCCCTCTTCGTTGTGGCTTAAAGTTAAGCAATCCTTCCGATGGTTGTTGAGGAGGTAAGGAGGGGAAATTAGGAACACTTTTTGAAACAAAGTGACGAAGTTGAAGGTACCTAAAGAAATGGTTTGCAGATAATCCATACAATGATGACACAGTTAAAACTTCCAAAAATACCATCTGAATATAAATCCATGAATCACTGTAACCCTTTGCCATGCCATATTGAAGATGTAGAATCAAGAGATGGGGGTGGGAACACATTATTCTTACATAGTGGACCAAATGGAGATGCTGGTACAAAAATGTTTTCCTGAATTGATACCATTTTTTTTTTTAATAAGTATTAAGCACTACAGGATTTTTAACATACAATGAAATTTTGGTTGGAAGGGAGGAATATATGAGAGCAGATATAGAAGATGTCAGACAGCAAGTAAGGCTTCCAGTTTGCACCAAAGTAAATTAGGAGAGACAATCCAGCAACGTATTGTATGAATGTGAGTAGCCCAATAATAAAATTGAAAGTTTGGTAGAGCAAGACCACCACCAAACTTACATCGCTGAAGTAATGATTTACGGATCCGTGGAGACTTTGCACCCCATATAAATGAACTTATCATTTCGTTTAGGGAGTCAAAAAAAATATTTAGGTAGGAACAGAGGAATTGATTTGAACAGATAAAGAAATTTAGGCAAAACATTCATTTTGACGACATTAATCTTCCCAACAAGAGAGAGGCAGATTATTCCATCTCTGAAGGTTGGACTTAATTTTGGTTAAAAGCGGGGAAAAGTTATCAGACAACAGACCAGAAAATGTTCGTGTTGAAGCCAGAGTGACTGATATTAAAAGGCAAATCTGTTTGCCAAAGTAGCAAACCTGCTGTGTTAATGGGATAACATTCGCTCTTTTGTAAATCTATTTTATATCCAGAGAAATAACTAAACGTATCTAGAATACACAGAATGCCAGGAAGACAGGACACAGGGTCGGATACATGTAACAATAATGATCCGCATATAGCGATAACCGATGTTCAACACTGTTTCAAAAAACACCTTTAAAACAGGTTGAGGATCGTAATGCGATTCACAGCGGTTCAATAGCCAAGGCGTACAAAGATGGTGATAAAGGACAGCCCTGACGTGTCCCCCGTTCTAGTGAAATATTTTCAGAAAGGGTGTCGTTTGTTTGCACGCTAGCTTGTGGCGTTGCACAGTGCAGTTTCCTTAGTCGCCCACTCCTGGCCATTGGCAAAAAATAGACAGTCCTGTCAATTAGAATCTGATATCATGCAGATTAGATATGTCTGAGAATGGTGTAAGCAGGGGTTACATTGGATTTTGATGGGATGTAGAAGTTGAGGTTATCAGGGAGTTAAGGGATCAATCTTTCTAAATTAATGCCAACACCTGATTATATTAAATAAGCTTATAGCTGATGATATGTGTAGTCACCGACACGGCAGGCATGCACTGGACAGAAGATTTTGAGCGATTTTGCTTCCATAATATAAATTCAGAATAGTGGAAAGTAAACAACCAAAATACAAATGTAGGTGTTTATTTTACTACATGTTGTCTATTTGCATCTACAGATTTCTCCTAGGGTTTGATTAGATATTGTGTGTGAATAGTGGTTTCCAATAAAAATGTATGGAATAACACATTATTTTGTACTGTTTTCTCTTAATCTGAGTCAGACTTGTTTTCAGTAGCACTTACATGGATCAAACTTTCCAGTTTCATTCCTATCTATATTCTGGATGTTTTTACAGAGGGCTTTGTTCATATATCATTCATAGCTGGATTTCTATACCATTTTATTCCTTAAAAACATGGTGAAAAGAAAGACTTCTTAATGTAAGAAATCATCTGGAGAATATATTAGTTAGTTTACCCTTTTCACACGTTGTGTCTCCCCTTGCAAAGTAAACATGACACGACAAAACATTATTTATCAGTCACAACATTTATTAATTATTAACAGTTAGTACACAGAGTTTTCAATCAATAAAATCACGTGAGCAACATCTTACTCATCCAAACACCATGTTCCATAGTCTCCCTCTGACCCTCTTCTACTGCGGTATGTAACTCTGTAATCAACAGCTGCCTAACCCTAAGAATAATAATTCTGGCTTTCTAAATGTTCAACTCTATTAAAACTACTCATTAAATTACAGATATCAACAGATACAATCATAGGTGAAAGTGCACCTTCCCCTAGGTTCAGTATAAGTGATCTCTCTGTCAATTACATTTAGATGTATTCATTTGGCAATGAGGTACAATCCTCTTCCAGACTTGTTTGTCAGTATGCCAGGTACTTAAACCAAGCTATCAAGCCAACAGCATAACACAACGTTTCATGTGATAATGTGTTCATCATATGCTTGGCTTTATTTGGTCTCTAAGAAAGAAGCTTGATTCAATGCTCATCAGATCCAAAATCTGAGGCCACACAGGTTTTGCTCTCTTTAGTGCAGCACATTTGACTGAGCTTTGTGTTTGGCCCTAGGCCACAAAACTAGGTCCCTCAGTTGTTAACTCTTATTTGATTTAATCTAAGTGAACACAAATATGATCCCAAAACACATGTAGCTGAAATAGAATGATCAGAAGATTACAACAGGGACAAAACATTTATCAGGATTTATGTTGTCTCGTTGCTAATCTTTGGTCTGGACTTGCTACCGCACACACAGTGAGTGATACAGAGTGAAATTGTAAGTTGTTGTTAATGACTTTTACTTTCTTCACTACAGCTACATTTACTTGAGGTAAAGAGAAAGTAAATATTTGTGTTGGCTATAGAAACCAATAGTCTAGCTAGTGTAAACGAGTGAAATACAAGAAATAGCTCGCCTAGTAAGGTATCCGAAGCTCTCTATTCTTTACCATTTATATAGTCTGCTATCTCTATAGTATTAAAAACAATATCAGTCCCTAAATATCATATCAGTGTCACTGTTAATGCTATTTTACCAGTATATCCTTAAATGTATTGAACAAATGGATACTGGAAGATATTTAGGAGAGAGAGAGAGCCTAAACTAAATTATTTCATGATATTTATTATATATGCTTGATTCTGACCAACGTAACTTTCTGCATTCCTTTGCTGTATTAAATTAAACAAGTATGTAGATGTTGCCTAAATGTAGACTAGGCTATATATGAGCATACATACATACATATATACTAGAACTTTTATTCATCTGGCCATCAGGTCATTAAATTCAGACATACTTTAAATCCTGGTCAACCATATTGCAACGAGCTCGTTCAGCGTATCATGCCTGACTGGAGTAGTGTGTTTTTCTTTAGGAGTGGGAAGGGCATTATATTTCACACAATTTAAACTCTTTTTTAAAAAATGAAATAGGATTAGTCCAACGAATCGTTCAGTTTGTAATGCACACCTAACCGTAAGCCTCGTACCGAACGGTTCATTACGAATACGTGTATCGTTACACCCCTAGTCATTAAATAGTCTTATTTTGACCTGCAACTTATCTAATAGAGAGAGGAATTAGGTATGGTATTACTTTACCACACATTTACACAGGCAAGTAGGTTAAGTCTTAGCCTAAAGAAGAACTCAGCAGGAGCACAGTCTGGCCTAAGTAACCCTCCCATCCACCCCCCCCCCCCCCCCCCTCCCCCATGCAGCTTTAATGTATCTAAAAGCTAACTTTAGAGTTTGTAAGTAAGATTTTGCAAGGGAAAGTTTTGCATAGCCTCGGGGCTAAGCCCCCCCTGTCTTTCAGTCCTAGCAACGTCCCTGACTTGTGTGTTCATAGACTAGGCTCAGTAACTCATGATTGCATTAACTGCTCAGAGCCATCCTGAGGACAGGGGTATAAATGGGTGTCTTGGGAAGACAGGGGAACAGGTCAGTTGTTATAGATAAACAGCACTTGTAAATCTTTGTGGTAAACAGTAGTATGGTTTTGCTGGTGGCAAAAGACAACACACACAGGCTACATGTTTCCATGTTTTTAGTGTTTTCACCTTAGGGGATTATTTGTAGTGGTGCACATTTGGCTAAGAACAACAGCACTTCATTTTGAGGACTGATGTGGTTAACTGCGTTTTGAATTGGGTTCATTTAAATGAGGACTAGGTATATTGTAAGTCACAGAGAAGTAGCTCATCATCACCAATTGCCTATATTGACAGGCCATATAATTAAGTTTGCTCCCTGAAGAACATGACATCTCTCCTTTTCTTACAATACAATTAGTTTGGATATAATTTAATTTAACGTGTGATAGTAAGACATATATTCTCAATGTCACTACACTTACAACAAATCAAATTTGACTTCAAAGCGAATGTGAGTCAAATAAGATAAAGAACTAATTAGAGAGTTTCTGGCTGATTCTGTGAATGGTCTACTGGATCCCTATCATGCTCGTGATCTTGCACAATTTAGTGAGAATATGTCCGTGCTACATCAAGATAAAAGGGATTATAGACTCCACACCATTAAGCAAAATTCTCTGGAGATGCCTAGTTGTCGGCAGTGGTGGAGGAATTACTGAATATCAGTACTTAAGTAAAATTACAAATAACCAGAGACATTTTTACTTTAGTAAAAGTAGAAGTACAACAATGACAATCCTATTTAAGTTAATGTAAAAAGTACCTGATTTTAAATGTACTTTAACTATTAAAAATGAAAGTACTTGCATAACGATTTATTCTCTTAATCTTATTTACATATTACCATTTTAAATGAAAAAAAAGTTGATTAGTTGGTTAGTTTGCACCTTGGTCAGTGAGGGCACTGTATCTATCGACCCGTGATTTACAAAAAGGGGTGGTTCAGTTATTTTGATGCTGAGCTCACAGTATCCATACTGTCCACTACCACAAACAAGGCCTGGCTTTTAAAAAAAGTTCCTATCCTAACCAGTAGAGCTGTGTATTGGCAAGAATCTGGCGATACGATACTAGTGGTGTGTCTCAGCATAGCCATCTAGCGGTAGGGGGTTTAAACACAACATAAACATGAACCACTGTCTTACGTGAATATTTTTGCACGTAAACTAAAAACAAAAATCAATATTGTGTTTTTGAAAATCGATGCAATATTGCAAAATAAAATATCGCGAAACTCAAGTGTATCGTGCTCTGGAGCACCGGAGCTGGCTTGGAAGCCAATGAAGGATCGGCGGTGCCCCATATATACTGTATCTATGGCAACCAAACTTCACTGGTGAGACTAACGTGTGACGGTCAGGAAGACGTTTTGGCAGGAAAAACTGATCAGAAAATGTGACGATAATGTAACGGAACGTTTTAAAAATGTAGTGAAGTAGAAAGTATAGATAATTGCTGACAAATGTAATGAAGTAAAAGTCAAAAGTATGCACTATTGATTCTACTTAAGTAAACTTAGGTACAGTAACGTATTTGTACTTCGTTACATTCCACCACTGGTTGTCGGTAAATGTGACTATAAGCCCACTGACAGGAGGACAGTAGGAATACAGGTGACTGTCATCATTGAGCTAAACTAGAGCTTATTCAGCTGAAGCAATACAGCCAAAATGAATATTCTCAAAGGCAATAAAGTCAGTCGCTCAGTCACTGCTGATGAACCAACCCCAGACACTCTCTCTCAATCTCACTACAAATTTGATTCCCAATCTAATTGTGGTGTAATATTGTTTTTGCACACAAATGTTAAATAAATTGCTGTTGACACAATAATGGAAAATGTGTAAGGTTTAGATGGTTTGTACCTAGTAGACCTACTGAAACGCATGTGAGGCATACATATGAGCTGAAATATATGCCACCAGAAACTGAATTTGAATTCATTAATATTTGAATTTGAATTGCTAAACTTGAAAAATTGCATTGAAAATCTGAATTTGAATCACATAATTTGAAATTGTATTGTTTAATTTGAATCATTGCATTGACAAACTGAATCTGAATAGTATAATTTGAAATTGAATTTATTCGTTTGGAACTGAAGTCCAATAAAATTTGATCCTCACTGAAAATGTATCCTCTCACAATTCAAATTCAGTTCTCAAAATTCAATTTCAAGTTACTGTGACAGACATCCGGATGAAGGAAGAGCAATCGAGCGCAGATCGATAGATAGAGTTCAGTGGCGCAGATACACAGGACTCCTCTGCTTGCCTTGCATTGACCCAGAGACAAGAGACACATATACATATATATATATATATATATATATATATATATATATATATATATATATATATATACTGACTAGACGTCGCGCCTTGGCTACTGCTATTCATTGGAACAAATGTGTCAATAGAGCCCCTCCTCTTTGACGCATCTGCATCAATGTAGGCAAAGGTCTAACAGAAATAAAATCACCATAAAACGTCAAATTCTCATGCAATTTTCTAGTTTTTTTGGTTCGTTCCAAAGGTCAGACATGTATTTATGATCGATTCCAGAGAAAATTTAAGCTTTTAATATTAATATAATCTACTTCATGTTCAAAATGTAATGCCTAGTGCTAGTAGGCCTAGGTTTATTAGGCACATTCTTCCACTTAAGTAAACTTAAAATGAACTATCGCTACTTACCTTAGCCTAGCCTACTGCATGCAAAATGGCTACAGTGGTGTGACTATCCATTTTTGAAAATACATGATGGTTTACTTTGTACATCAGCAAGCCTGCAATACAATGTGATGTAAGAGCCAGTCCCCTGAGTTTATACAAGATGTTTCTACATTAAAACACAAAATAGTAAATCACTATTTGAGTCTATTTTCAATCAACTCTAATATCTGATCGTTTGTCTCCTTCCTTAGAGCGTTTATGTAAATGTTAGTTAGTTTTGTTTGTGATTTAAAAGTGTAGCTTTATCATCATGTGCAGTAACAAACCAAACAAAGAGACTTATTAATGTGTTAAATAATATTTATTATAATCAGTTCACAGATCTGAGTCCAAACAGAAACTTTTGCCTTCTGAACTAAGAGTTTCTGCTTCAAAGTGAAGTTTAAACAGACTGAAATGTCCAGACTCACTCCTCCACTATTTATTCATTTATTTCTGCATGCATTTATTTATTTAACAAGACTTAAAGTCATGTTTCGTTGTCGACAGTCCGGGTCCTGCCAGACTCCCTTTAGGAAACCTGTGTTTTAAACTTCAGCAGGCTGTGACAGTCCGCTCAGTCCTGGTTCTGGTTCTCCCGGGCTTCCCTTCCCTCCAGCGGGCCCAGCAGTACGGCCTGGGCCTCCAGCAGCGTGGTGTCGGTGTTGGCTCTCAGGAAGCGGGCCCTGAGCTCCAGATCCTGCAGCCGCAGACGGACCCTGCTGCCCCGCTGTAGCTTCTCTCCGTCTGCCGGCCGCTGGTGTTATGTCCCTACTGGTTTCCACACTAACTGGTTTCCGTATATTGTGTTTACCTAACAGCAGCAGTTGTTGCTGCCTATCGCCAGATTCGTCACACAATCACAAACACATTACTGGCGATTTTCAGGTTGCATCTCATATCTATTGCTGCGAACATGATTGTATAAATGAGCACTACATTGCAGCCACATACAAAAAATAAATGTAAGAAAATACAATAATTGCAAGTTTGCGTAGAGCTGGTTTCAAACTGTCGAAAGCAAAAACACATACTCATCACGTCCGTAGCTCTATGCTGCAAGCTACTCGAACGTTGTTGACGTTTCTTTCCAGTAGGCATTACTTAACTCCGTCAGCATCCAGGTAACAGTTTGTTTTGGTTTTATCTGAAACAAATGGTTACTCCCATAGACTGTAGAAAATCGTTACTCTTAGAAAATACGCGATCGTATTTATCATGATTCTTTTCTCGTGGCTACGGATATATTACCACTACATTACAGCCCCTACAACATTACACATGACTATAAATACTTTTAAACAGTGACGATATAACTCGGACAAGCTAACACTGAGCCACATGAAAAGCTAAAACGACTTGTTACCCTAGGCTTAGGTAGTGTTTTATTGTGTCCACGAGGGGCGCACTTATTGAACCCAGAGAGAAACATTCGCCTGAGCTCAATGCTCCTTACATCATTTAAATAATGTTATATGCTGTGTTGGAGTTTGATTAGAACCATAGACTGTAACTATTAACAGTCTATGCTTAGACAACCCGTTCTCATTCCGAACTCGTAAAATAAGGACGTTTGGAAGGTGGCCGTCAGCGTCTGATGCGACGTAAAAGGCGTCCTTCAGCGTACTTGTGCAACGCACCGGGGAAAGCAGCAGTTAGATAGGATTTAGTGAGTACTATGTAAGGGTGAATTTCCACACTGGGAGGTTGGGAGGTTGGGAGGTGGAAGGGTCAAACACAGGACTTTCACCCACGAGAGCGGGGTTTGTGTCCCATTTGTCACGCTTGCTATAGTCGCTTTTTTCTTTCCTCCCGCGTGTCACAGAACCGTACGGCCACCCACGACCCTTCGATAGACACACAAGCTCAAATAACACTGTATTGCAAGCACGTTTTGCAAACACAGAGGTATGTTTTACTATTCAATATAGGCCTATAGAAAATGAAGCTTTACTGTAAATCATTAAGTCCGTGCCTTCAGAACTTGTGGGTATAATATCACCACTTGTATTTGACTTTTCTTGGCTCAGTGGCTCGCTCGGCTCGTACTGTATGTTTACAGTTTTATCTGAGTTAGATTGTCACTTTTAAAAAAAATTTTTTTACCATAGACCTGTGTAGTGTCGTAGGGGGCTGTAATGTAAGCTACAGTGGTCAATGTAGCCGTAGCCGCGAGGAACGAAACGTGATAAATACGTTCGGGTATTTTCTAAACTAAACCCAGGTAACCAGTTGTTTCAGATCAACTCAAGACAACATGTCACCTGGGTGCTGATGTAGTTAATTAATACATGACTGGAAAGCAGAAGATCCATGAGCTTCGTAGCTCACAGCGTAGAGCTGCTGTTAACAGGTGATCTATGTTTTTTCCCTTGTGAGAGCGAAACCACCTCGACACAATCTTGCAATCATTATATTTTCTAAAATTTCTTTTTTGTATGTGGCTGTGATGTAGTGCTCACTTATTCCATCATATTCGCCGCAGGAGATCTCGGAAGAGATTTCAAAATCGGCAGTAATGTGTTTGTGATTGTGTGACAAATCTGGCGGTAGAGGCAGCAACAACTGCTGCTCTTAGGTAAACACAATATACGGAAACCAGTTAGTGTGGAAACCAGTAGGGACACCGGCAAACGCAGTGGAACTTCCCGCAGAAATCTACCTACAGGTCGCCCTGAACTACGTGAAAGATCCTCCCGATCAACACTCTGTCTTTGGCCAGTCCCATCTGGATCAGCAGGGCAAAGTTGTGTTCCTGCCTGTGGGAAGAGACGCTGCCGCTGGCCACGGAGCTCTCCGCCTCCTGCCGCCAGAGCTCAGATTGCAGGTCAAAGGCGGCATATATATCATAAAACACATTCTCAATGTTATCCATTGCTGTTTTTTTTTTTTTTCATTTCTTTCGTTCGAACATCCATAAGCAGCACAACGGTCTGGCATCTATAGTGCTGATCCTGCGCCACTGACTGAACTCTATTTATCAATCTGCGCTCGACTGCTCTTCCTTCATCCTGCAACTACCCGGATGTCTGTCACAGTAACTTCAAATTGAATTTTGAGAACTTAATTTGAATTGTGAGAACCGAATGTGAAGATATATAGAGAGTTACATTTCCAGTGAGTATCAAATTTTATTGGACTTCAGTACCAAACGAATAAATCAAATTTCATATTATACTATTCAGATTCAGTTTTCAATGCAATGATTCAAATTAAACAATACCATTTCAAATTATGTGATTCAAATTCATATTTTCAATGCAATTATTCAAGTTTAGCAATTCAAATTCAAATATAAATTATTCAAATTCAGTTTCTGTTGGCACATATTTCAGCCCATACATACACCAGGATGTTTCTTTTACAGAACCAATAGACACTATGATTAAAAACATGTTAATATCTAAGTTGTAATAAAGAGGGATTATCTTTAAGACAGGGATAATGATTATGTTCACTTAATCCTGCAATAACAAGCTAAACAAGTAGTTTGATCACAATTATATGCCCATAAAGGAATATGGCATAAATTATATGCCCATAAAGGAATATGGCAAAATATATCAAAACATACCCATAAAGGAATATGGCAAAACATAGCAAAACATATCAATGATAAAAACACATGCTGCATCATACATGTCCACTTTCATGGTTTAGTTCTTTGTTCCGCTTAAATATTCGTAGCGCACCTCTATTGACATCTATATTAAATGCCTTATCTACTCAATAGCCTGGCAGTACCATCTTTGCATATAATCTCACATGACATGCATTATATCTCCAACCACTTGCTGAAAGTGATGCATATTTATGCACACAAAGAAATATTGGATGGTCAAGTTATGAATCGCTTTACTCTTGGGGGTCACTCCCTTGACCCCTGAAACTGCAGCCACATTATCAAAAAACTGGGTAATCACTGGCCTGGAAGGAAAATCAATATGGCATCTTCATTCATTCATCTTTTTATTACCAAAAACAATTGATATGTGCTAATGTGATATACAGAGTGTCTCAAATATATTATTCAGCCATTAGATGTTATGTCTGTTCTCAAACAACATTGTCAGTGCGTCCACCATCTGTTAAAGTCAGTTACATCAGTTTTCACTCTGAAAAAAAACTAGGCTACAGCACATACATTAAATACACTGTTAACTGTGACACTATCATCAATGGAAATAGGGTTTTGAATCAGTTAAGTCTTATTGAGCTAACACTCAATTATTGGTTCTATAGAGGAAGACTAGTAGTTCTGTGGTTAGAATGAAATGGTTCTCTCCAGTGGTCCATCTGGCCAAATGGTCGGTCTATCCAAAACTCTCAGTTACACCAAGACTAGGACAATGCTGCATTTTTGAAAAAAAAAACTACAGTATAACCTTGACTTCTTTGAAAAAATTCCATTTTCATATGCATGAGTTGTGATTCTCTAAAATGTGAGTCACATTCAGCACTGCTGTAATACAGAAATACAGAGTTTACAAGGAGGAGCAAAGGAAAATGATACTGTGAAGCAGCTTGTCGGTAATCATGAGACCATGAAATGGAACCTCAGCCTGTGTCAGCTGGGCAATTTTTCACCATTTTAGGTCAGACAAATTCAAAGAAAACTTTCTCCTGCCTTTGTGTAACATTTTAAAGAAGTATAATTATTCTGAAGATACAAAACATGCAGGTTTGTTTGTTTGTGTGTGTGTGTGTGTGTGTGTGTGTGTGTGTGTGTGTGTGTGTGTTATGGGTACTTGCAGGATACATATGGACCGTTTTAATCCTAATATTTGCACTGTGAAAAGACCATCCGTCCAATCCTTGTGTGTCCAGGTAGGCTGAACATAGCTGAAGTCATTGACAGTAAATATATTTAGCAGGTCAGTGGAAACGCAGCCCATGTTGGCTGCAGCCTAGGAAATGGAACAGAGCTATTTTCTGGGTCTCACACTTTGTCTTTCTCTACCTCCTCTCCAGACATATTTCTAGTCCCCCAAATCAAACCATTGCCATTTTCCATCCATTCACCTGATGCCCTCAGACTTTTCCTCCTGAACCTGAGCCAGCTAGCCTCCGTTCAGGTTCTGACCCTAAAGATCTTGAGAAGTTCCCTATCCTACACTGTAAATAATTTTCCTGTAAAATAACAGTAAAGAGCTGGCAGCAGAGACGCCAGAAGAATACTGTTATTTTGACGGTATTCATACGTTAAATGACTTGACGGTAGTAGTCTGTAAATCAGAAAAACTGTATATTTCTGTATATCTATAATTTACAGTAAAGAGCTGGCAGCAAAGACGCCAGCAATATACCATAATTTTATGGTATCCATACTGTAAAATTGCTTTACAGTAGTAGTCTGTAAACCACAAATACAATATATTTCTGTATTCACACTGTTAAATGATTTCACATTCTAATACAGTAAAAAAATAAATGCAGCATATTTCTGTGATTATTTGGAAATTACAATAATATTCTGTTTAGGTTGTTACTTTAACTTCTCACAGTTTACTGTAGACAGGCACAGTAGATAATACAATAACTAAATGTATCAGTTTCTTAAAATAGTGCAATGAACTTCATTATTCTCAGAGCTATAGACAATTGCTTAAGATATGCATTATTGTGAATATTATACAAAATAGGCAATACAAACTTCAAAATCAAATACCTTTATTTCAAAGAGCATTGCCAATATCAACATCAAAACTGCTACTTTAAAAAAAATGGAAAAAAAAAAAATAAACCCTGTTGGACCACGCTGAGAAGAGATTTTTAGTAGCAAACAGAAACAGCCTAGTAGTGTCTGCTTTAGACTATGGCAATAAACTTAAATTATTAAATTGCCCCTAACCCTTACCAAACATGAATGGCATAACCTATAGTTTACTTTTTTTATTTAAGACATATGTTTGAACACTCTTAAAATAGTCCTGTGAGTTAGATTAAAATTTCCTGAAAAGTCAATTTAAAAGATTTACATATGTAATCTGCAATGTATTCTCTGCTGTCTGTAAAAATATACTTTCATAATAACATTTTGAACATATGCAGAATTGGCAGCATTTACAAAACAAACTTAAGAACATTTTGAAAATGTGCATTAAGGCCATTTTGAAACTATTATAGTACAGTAGAACATTTTGAAAATATGCATCAATAATATGCATCAATAAAAACATTTAAGGATGAAACTGAAAGGTAGGCACCTGTGCCACTGTGAGCTGGAGTTGCAGGTTACCTCTTAAAATAGTGAGGTAGGGCTGTGTTTTTACCTCTTAAAATAGTGAGGTAGGCCTGTGTTTTTACCTCTTAAAATAGTGAGGTAGGGCTGTGTTTTTACCTCTTAAAATAGTGAGGTAGGCCTGTGTTTTTACCTCTTAAAATAGTGAGGTAGGGCTGTGTTTTTACCTCTTAAAATAGTGAGGTAGGCCTGTGTTTTTACCTCTTAAAATAGTGAGGTAGGGCTGTGTTTTTACCTCTTTAAATAGTCCTGTGAGGTAGGCTTGTGTTTTAACGTCTTAGTTCTTGTGGATCCAGGAGAGATGACCATCACTTTGGTAGACGCTGTTCTGTCTGTGTGTGTGTATGTGTGTGTGTGTGTGTGTGTGTGTGTGTGTGTGTGTGTGTGTGTGTGTGTGTGTGTGTGTGTGTTCTTATTTAACTATATCCATGGGGTCCAAAAACTGGGAGTCCAGTATAATTGTGGGGTCCGGACAGCTTTGTGGGGCCAAAATGCTGGACCCCACAAGGTTAAATGGCTGTTTGAGGGTTAAGACTTGGTTTTAGGATTAGGGTTAGAATTAGGTTATGGTTAAGGTGAGGGTAAGGGTTAAGGTTAGTCATTTAGTTGTGATGGTTAAGGTTAGGGTAAGGGGCTAGGGAATGCATTATGTCAATGACGTGTCCCCACAAAGATAGTGAAACGCACTATGTGTGTGTGTGTGTGTGTGTGTGTGTGTTGTGGCTTGAAATGTACAGTACTAATACCATTTTATGCAAAAAAATACAAACACATTAATTGAATTGTATGTATCCATATAATGATGCCAAGGATTAAAGGGATTTTACCCCTGAATGAATTCCAGAGTGCAGGCAGCCTCATCTTGATACTGAAGGTTGAAAATGTAATAGATTGCAAACACAGCAGCAAGTCCCGTTTCACATGTTGGTGTGATGCCCTCAGAGATCATCCAACCTCTAACTGTGACTTGCCCTGTTGCACCTAAAACTTTAAGTCATAGCAACATGGGAATGCATGTTACTGTGTGTAAACATTTGTAAACTCAAGATGAATCACTGATATAATATATAATGTGTCTATCAATGAAACTAAATGAAATGTATACCAGGAAGTATCAGGCGAGGACTCGCAGGAAGACTGAGAGTTGTCTCAACGTCAGCTGCAGTGGTAGACACCTGTAGGGAACAAATACATTGTCCTTACCATAATAAGATTTTTAAGAAGAAAAATTATAAAAAGGTCAATAATTAGTAAACACTAGGTGAGAGTAACCTAGAGGCGAATAAGGTAGGTTTCTGAAGTACCTACAGTCAAACTGCTAAATAGATTTGGCAATCAAAATTGAAAGGGTAACAATTTTATTTTTAAAGGTCTTGGGGAGTTCTACAGCACATGTCTAAAAAGTAGTATGAACCCTTTTGTCCAGAGGAAACGGCACATAATCTGATAAATTGCCTCCAGTAATGTCACTCAGTGGTCAAGTTGCATTGCGGATAATGTAGGCACCAGGTTTTTGAAAAGGAAGAAGAATATGTGGAATAAAAAAGGTAATATTTCTGTTTCTGCTGTATTGATTTGATCATTTGCTTTTAAAACGTTCAACATTGTCATAGTAGGGCAAAGAAGACAAGTGAAATACTTTTCAAAACCTTGCACCTACTTTATCCATTATCCAAATTAGCAACTGCGTGACAACATGGAGGTAATTTATCAGCTTACATGCAGCTTCCTCTGAGCCACAAAATCATTTACATACTGTTTTCACATATGTAGTAGTACTCCCTAAAACTTGTACACACATTAGGTGTCTGGACACTGAAGACTGGTGGAGTCACCCTTTAAAACACAGGGTTAAAAAGAAAAAATAAAACTTACATCTGTAAGAAGGATCAGCCCAGTTAGGTCCTCTCCAAAGTGTGCCATAAGCGAAGTGCCATCTCATTATCTTCACCATTAGAGAGGATATCCTTGCTATCTTTGTTGATAGGTTTTTACTCTGAAGTATTCTGTGATTTGTCTTCCACATTCCTCCATACTGAGTTCCAAGCTACAAAGCACATTGATGTCTGTGAGCAACTCAAAATGTGCGAATATATACCTTAGTGTGAAAAGAAAAGGCCATTTCCTTTTCACATCTTCACTGTCAGGTGGTGGAAGTGTATTTATATGGCGACGTTGTAGAGAGAATGTGAGCTCCATTAGATTTTTAACTTCTGCTCTTTCTGCTCCACCTGCACCCTCCTGTCTGTAAATCTCTTCCAGTCTCTGGCGGTGCTGCTCCACAGTGTGATCAGTTTCTTCTGGGGGTCGCTCTGGCTGAAATCGTGTACATCCATATGTGTCAGTTGGAACCCTCTTGCCTGTAGAGGATCGGTGGTGTGAGAAGCTTCCGTCACGGTTCACATTCTCAATGCAGTTTTTCACTTGAATCAAAAGTGATGTATAACCTCTACACAGAAGTGACCCATCTGGTGCAATAGCAGCAAAACTCTTTGGGTACTACCTGATGATATTTTGAACCACAGTTAGGCACTGTGCTCGAGTGGGGTTAGCATCATACCTTCTCATTTCATCCGCAAGTACTCGTACCATCTGGCGTCGCTCCACTGGTTTAGGTCTCTTGCCATCTGCAATTTCAGAACGAATTTCCTGTGGCATTTGTTCCCAAGGGACCTGGAATGTTTCTGGCCATGTTTTCAGTATCTGAGATGTGGAAGGTCTTGCTTGGCTTGAACATGATGAAATGGCCGATAGCTGTGATGAGCTAGAATTAGGCGGAGTGAATAATGTTGGTGATGAAGACCCAGACACCGAACAATCACTACTCCGTGGTGACAAAGTTGGAATGACTTGAAAATCCAATGTAACTGTGTCGGTTTCTAAAAAACAAACAAAAAACAAACAAACAAACAAAAAAAGAATTAGGGCACATAACTAATAAGCTATATCAGAGTCACTGCAGACATTTGGCCAAAAGTCTACTTATCCCTCCTTATATTAGGCATATTTGAAAAGTTTAAAGGTGCATTATGTAGTTTTATAAAAAAGAAATTCCACAACTGAATAAACAATAGAATGCCACACTAAATTAACCATACATTACCTAATTTGAATGCATCCAGGAGTTTTCGGCGCTGGATAACAGGTAACAGATCAGCAATGTCTTCCTGTTGTACATATTTTAAGTCTTCTTTCGACTCCAAGCCGGAGCTCCGAAGTTTCGATATTATTTACCACTGGGTTTCTTCAGACAGATTTGGCAAGGTCTTGTAGATGATCTCTTTGATTTCTTCACTCATGTCCGCCATCATTCTGGACTAGGGGGAAGGAATGGTGAATAATTATCAATGGTGTGCCATGGACAGTGTACTCAGGCAAGGGATAGTAATCTAGCAGATTCTCCTGATTAATACAACAGCAGCTTCTCTGCATCAGTGTGAGGCTGTTAACACCCATGTCAGGAATACGCAGGGTATGATACTTTTCAGCAATAAAATATACTGCTGAATCCTTATGAACAAGAACCACTTTGATTTTTCCAGTAACAAGCCCCTCATCATCATCACCAATCACAATGACCATGTTCTTTCTGTATTTTTTTCCCTTCACAGTCACTTCACTGGCTATCACAGTGTTTGTGGACTCAAAATTGTGATGTGCAACTGCGCCTCTGATTACGTTAATGTAGTCATCTGAGAAAAACTGTGTGTCCCTCTCCACTGAAACCCCTGGAGGGAAGAAGCTACCAGCACTCAGAAAGGCCTGCAGAAGCTGATGTCTCTCTGCAAGAGTAGAACATGGATTCTTAAAGTTGCGCAATTTTCTTAAACACTGCTTAAAATATGTGTGTTTGCTCTCGAATCTTAAAGTCCATAGGCGAATAAGTGGCCCAAACTGGATAATGAGCTCAGGATAATGACTGACATAATGATGTTTGGGCTTCAGTGGGTTGTCAGGAAAGGTTTGCATTCGGCAACGCAAATATTCATCAATCAGAACTCTTAGGTAAGCTATCTGGCTATTTGAAATTGCAGGTGCACAACTGAGGTCCACAACTTCTCTAAGTTGCAAAACCTACTGCCATACTTTGTTGTCACCTGGATTTTTTACTTTGTCTCCGATCAAAACATTCTCAGCAAACACCAATTCTGCACAGCATGTCCCCCAAGTTTTCCACCCTCTGGATTAACCTCACACAGTTTGTCATTAGCATCCCTACCGAGATACTTGAAATGATTTATTCGTCGATTCAACTCAAGATAGCTAAACATTTTATCCACCTTAACAAGATGGTTAATGTACAATGCCAGATCATGGGATACAATACCTTCAAAAAGATCTTGGCCAAGACATGGAGGCAACCCTGGCTGACATACATGGAAGTATTTTAGCGTATTACACACAGAGTCAAATTTACCACCTCCACTATATACAGACTGTCCTTCACTGTTCTGAACATGACCATTGTATGACTGCACTGTGCGTTCTGTGCCCTGGATAAGAGGATCTGCACGGAATGCTTCTCTGCTGATATCACAATATCTGCAGAAGTGTGAACTCCTGCTGAAGTTCTCCACAAAGCCTCCTATGTTATGTGAGCCTAGGTTGTCGCCTGCAATAGCACACAAAGTTCCCTTCTATACTCCATCAGACAGGGTATTATATTATATATATTGCTTATATTGTTCCTGCACTGATTTGCAATGGAATAGAGACTCAATTGTCTGTTTAATAGGAACATACTGGGCAAAACATTCTTTGCCTGCCTCATTCTGACCTAGACAGATCTGAACTGGTTCAACATAGTTGAAGCTGTTCTTAAAAACTGTTTTTCTTTTCTGATCAGTTTTCAGTGGCTGAGTGTTGCAGGTCCTAAAGAGATCATCAGTTCTCATGACTTCAATCACATTGTTTGTGTCAGCTTCAGCAATCCCAAGTGTAATCAACTTCTCTTTTAGTTTGAAAAGCAAATGTGACTGGCTTATATCATGTATTTCCTGAAAATCTTCAATAATTGTTTGGATGACACAGGATGGAAGCAAACACTTTGCTTGCAATTTCAAATAAAAAAGGGCTAAATGTTTAAAGAACTGTGATTCCTCAGCAATTTCTGGGTAAATCTCTTGTTCATCACCTGCATCACTGGCAGGATCAATCTGCATATCAGACTGATCTTGTTCACTCTCATGGGAAAAACCAGGATTCACAACGGACTCAGCCAAATTTTCCTCAGCACCATTTTTATGTTTCCGACTCATGTGTGATGTGAATGTTGATAAAACTGTAATGCTCTTGCTACAGTGTCTATAATGACAAGCAACTGTTTTCCCCTCTCTAATGTGTGTTTTCAAATGAGAGTAAAATGCCGTCAAAGTCTCACACCTTGAACTGCAGAAATCAACATGACATGTTAGTTCAGTCTGACTGCAATCTGGCAAAACACACTTAAAAGTTAAATTAGGTGTATTTTTATGAATTTGCATGTGCCTTACGTATGTTACCATTGTGGCACAGGTATGACAACAGATCTGACAGGGGAACATTTTGTTACTGCCAGATGGTAAGTTTGTTTTCATCAGTCTTCACGCAGAAATGTTTAACCTTAACCAAGTTGCAATGTTAAAGAAAAGCCACAGATGATGCAAAACGGTTTGACATAGCCTAGGCCTATACTCTAAAACAGTTGGGAGCAGTAGGCTGTGTGAGACGTGCATCGACAGACAAATAAACAAAATGCATTCACAACAATTTTCCGTTTAAACAGAAAAATGCAAAGCCTTGAGGATTCAAGTGTCGTTCTTTAACCGAACTACAATTAGCAAAGCTTAATTTTCTTGTTAACATTTTGTAAAACACACCATTCATTCATTAAAAGTTGAAACAAACTAAATAAAACTCACTAATTATTCCGGTAGCCTAATGCTATTTTCCTGCTGCCTCCATCTGCCAATTGGCCTCTCTTACCGTTTAACAAGTGTTGTTCCTCGGATGCAGATGTTCGGCTAATGTTACCAAAATTAAACTAAGAAAAAAAACACCCAAAAGTAATATTGTTTTTGCTATTCAAATCTAAGCCTCACTGATAAATGACATGTTGAAATCCCCAGCAAGACAAGCTCCTGAGCATCAGTTTGATGTCAAACATTCTTGGCAATATAAATACGATTTTAATTACCATTTAATTATTTGTAGATGCAAGACCTGATGGATGTTGATGAAGAACACTTGATGGTGTGTAGCACATGTCATCTAAATTGTGCGTCCTCTTCTGGAAAATCTCCTTCCAAATGATGGTTCCTGGAGTCCCTCCAGGAGTTGATGGCAAATTATTTCTGTATTTTTTAAAGAAAATTTACCAAAAGCAGTAGCCTCAATTTAAGACTATGTATCAAACTTCTGACCATGCTCCAAATTCCCCAGTCAACACTAAGATTCCAAAAAATACTGTAGTGTCCTGTAATTTAAAACAGCAGCATACTGTTCAGGGCCTCTGTCCTGTTGCTCCAAGTTAAGCAGCCCACAATGCATTGCTAACTACACTACTAAACTGTTTAACATGAACAGTATTTTAGTGTTGAAAATTGGCTGTATATTTACAGCAATTGCTTACAGTGTAGGGATTTGACTGGCTATTTCCCTGAACTATCTAGGTGTGAGAGCCCCTAAAAGGGTGTGGGTCTCGGAAGTGTGAATCCCCAATGCTGCCCAGCACCACTGAGCCTCTGCTGCCCAGCAACCTTGAACCCCAGCTGCCCAGCCAACCAGAGTCTCCACTGCCCAGCAACCAATAGTTTCCACAGCCCAGCTCCACATTCAATGCCCAGCCAGAGTTGGTCCTCCCAGCTGACGTCTCGTCAGTTCCTGAGTCGGGGGTCCCAGCCAACGCCAACCCTGTTTCTGGTTCCCAGTAGCCAGCCTGGACGACACCCGTTCTTGGTTCCCCGTTGGGGGCCCGTCCAACACCCATCCCTGGTACCCAGTTGGCGGCCCAGCTGACACCTCTTCCTGGTTTCCAGTCGGAGGTCTCTCCAATACCTATTCCTGCTGAGTTGCAGCTGTCCAAGTGCCTGACCTGCAGCAATGCGTTGCTCCTGAGCTGGAGCATTCCCAAGTTCCTCTGCCTCACCAGTCAGAAGTACATAAGCTGCAGCAGTCCCCTCACGGCGTTTCAACAGTCTCCTCTTTCCCTGGTTCCACCGGCTGCTTTTTCTGACCTTAAGTCCCTGGGCCGTCCTCGCCTAGTTCCACAGAGGTCCTGTCTCTGTGGCTGTGTTCTAGTGGAGTTTTTCAGGGCAGTTCTGCCCATCTTTTTCAAGCCCTCAGGCTGCTTGCCTAAGGTCTCGTCCTCTGCCTGCGGCCAGCCTCCCCGTGCTACTTTTGTTTACATCTATTTGAAATGAAACAGTATGGTGGACTATAGTGAGCCACTGCACTTATGTGGGTCGGCCAGGCCCCCTCTGGCCCACTCATCGAGCCGGGACTGCCAACAGCATGTTGAATATAAGATCCACTGTTCAAAAAGCATGTTTGTGGTTTCCAATCTGACATGTAGTGTAAAGAGGAGATGGACTAGTATGCATTTTAATAAACATTTCATTCTTGTTAAAAATATCAAAGCATCTACTGTTGCTTTTTGTTAAGAATTTAAGTTTACAATGCTTGCTAGTGACTTGTCCAGCAGCTCATACAGATGATTGATTATTGCGGTTTGGTTTAGCGGCAAGGAGTGGCAATAATATCTGTCAGTATTGTTGATTGATTTCTCATTTTAACGCCACAGTTTCAGGCCTTAATCTCAAGGTAACATGTTGTGGTGAAGTGAAACTGTGGAAAAGATCCAGGGCTGAAATCTATTAGGTGGAAATATTTGTACTTAATTTCGGGGCAAATCACCTTTTGTGTCATTACATTACTGCATGTAATGGTTTCACTGACGAGCAGCACAAGATCCTGCCAACAGAGATATGCAAGATGTTTTTTTTCTACAGTTATGGCATTTCAGTAAAATTAACTGGAACTGTGATGTCACAAATCCAAGGAATATTACTCTAAATCAAAGAGGAGCTTTAGGACGAATCCATGTGAACAAAGCTCTTGTAATGTTATATGCTAAATTTGCTCATATGCTCAAAAGTATGTAGGCATATCTACAGTTCATATTTTTTTACTAATGAAACCTGTCAGGATCTAAAGGCTCAATCATGGAAAAGGCATGTTAGACGGCTTAGAGGCTAATTGCATTCAGGATTTGTTACTTGATTCATCTTTGGCTGCCCAAGACTGCAGACCCTTCTTTATTGCACTTAGAATGATATTCACACACAAAAAGGTTTTAACAGAGTTTGTGCTGCCTCGAATCAGCATGATTGCAAAGACAACCTATCATTTAATCATCACTCTGATGTACCCTTGTGATAATACAGAAACAGAAATATTCTGTACTTTGCAATTACTAAAAATATGATAAATAAGCTTAAATGAAAACTGTTGAGATGATGATGTGATTACCTAAAATGAATCATGAGTGTATTTAGCTTCCTGATAACACATTTTAGGTTGTGTGAGGCAGCAAGACTGCAGTCCCCTCACTTTGACACCTCTCTTATCAGCACCAGCAAGTAGGCACGGCAAACTCTAGTAAATTATAAAATATTATCATTATACACTATACTATGACAATTTTTTGCCATTTCTTTTTCCTACATACTATACTATGACTTTTTTCAACATACTATACGATGACTTTTTTCGATATATTAAACTATGACTTTTTATGATTTTTTTCAACATACTACAATATGATTTTTTTATACATACTTCACTATGATTTTTTATCACTTTTTTGACATACTATACTATGACTTTTTTCAACATATTATACTATGGCTTTTTTTGACATACTATACTATGACTTTTTATCACTTTTTTCAACATACTAAACTATGACTATTAGAGGCATCTGTTGTGGCAGTAGCTCAGACTGTAGGGAGTTGGGTTGGAAAATGCAGCGTTGCTTGATCAAGTCCCCATAGACCAAAGTATCTATCACAATTTTTTCTGTCCATCAAAGCTGCAGTCTCCTCACTTTGACACCTCTCATATCAGCTACAGTATATCACAAAAGTGAGTACACCCCTCACATTTTAGTTTAGAAATTACACTTTGCTACAATGTAAAGTATTAAGTATACAGCTTGTATAACAGTGTAAATGTGCTGTCCCCTCAAAATAACTCAACACACAGCCATTAATGTCTAAACTGCTGGAAACAAAAGTGAGTACACCCCTATGTTATATTCCCATAAGGCAGGCAGATTTTTATTTTTAAAGGCCAGTTATTTCATGGATCCAGGATACAATGCATCTTGATAAAGTTCCCTTGGCCTTTGGAATTAAAATAGCCCCAAATCATCACATACCCGTCACCATACCTAGAGATTGGCATGGTTTTATGTCGGTTAGCCTAATAGCTGGTTTGATTTGCATTGCGAGAGGATTTTATGGAAAGTACCCCATGCCAGTCTCTAGGCATGGTGAAGGGCATGTGAGGATGTGGGGCTATTTTAATTACAAAGGCCAAGGGAACTTTATCAGGATGCATAGTATCCTGGATCCATGAAATAACTGGCCTTTAAAAATAAAAATCTGCCTGCCTCTATGGGAATATAACATAGGGGTGTACTCACTTTTGTTTCCAGCGGTTTAGACATTAATGGCTGTGTGTTGAGTTATTTTGAGGGGACAGCACATTTACACTGTTATAAAGCTGTACACTTAATACTTTACATTGTAGCAAAGTGTAATTTCTTCAGTGTTGTCCCATTAAACGATATAATGAAATATTTACTAAAATGTGAGGGGTGTACTCACTTTTCTCAGATACTGTATATGACTTTCATACTATGACTTGTTTGTGACTTTTTTCGACATAACATACTATGACTATTAATGACATACTGTAATATGACTTTTTAATTATTTTTTCAACACACTATACTATCACTTTGTGTGACATTTTATTCAACATACTATACTATAACAACTAACATTGACATTGCTTGTGGCAGTAGCTCAGTCTGTAGGGAATTAGGGTGGGAACTGCATGGTTGCTTGATCAAGTCCCCACACAGACTGAAGTATGTACTGGGATTTGCCTGTCCATCAAAAGGTGCTGTCTCTTCAATTTGACACCTCTCTTATCAGCACCAGCAAATAGGCACTGCAGACTCTAGTAAAGTATATATTATTTTATTATATACTATGACTATTTTTTATAATTCTTTTTCGACATACTATACTATGACTTTTTTATTATTTTTTTCGACATTCTATACAATTACTTTTTTCGACATACTATACTATGACTTCTTTATGACTTTTTTCGACATACTATACCATGAAATTTTTATGACTTTTTTTTGACATAGTATACCATGACTATTAATGACATACATTAATATGACTTTTCATGATTTTTTTTCCAACATAATATACTATGACAACATATATAACCCTATGACTTTTTTATCACTTTTTTCGACATACTACAATTTTACTTTTTTCAACATACTATACTATTACTTTTTATCACTTTTTTCGCAATGCTATACTATGACTTTTTTCGACATACTACAATATGACTTTTTTTCGACATATTATACTATGACTATTAATTACATACTATACTCTGACTTTTATGACTTTTTTCAACATACTATACTATGACCTTTTCATCAGTTTTTTCGACATTCTATACTATGACGTTTTATGACTTTTTTCTACATACTATACTATGACTACTAATGAATTTTTATCACTTTTTCCGACATACGTATGACTTTTTTATGACTTTTTCGATATAATATAATGACATACTTTAATATGACTTTTCATGATTTTTTTCCAACATAATATACTATGACAACATTATAACCCTATGACTTTTTTATTACTTTTTTCAACATACTACAATATGACTTTTTTCATAATACTATAATATGACTTTTTTAAAACATACTATACCATGACTTTTTTATCACTTTTTTGGACATCCTACAATAATACTTTTTCATCATACTATACTATGAGTTTTTTATGAGTTTTTTATAACTTTTTTTGACATTCTATATTATGACTTTTTATGACTTTTTTCTACATACTATACTATGACTACAAATGACATATTATACTATGAATTTTTTATGACTTTTTTGACGTACTATACTATGACTTTTTTATAACTTTTTTGACATACTATACTATGACTTTTTTAGCACTTTTTCGATATACTACAATATGCCTTTTTTTCCGACATATTATACTATGACTATTAATTACATAATATACTATGACTTTTTATGACTTTTTCAACATGCCATAGTATGAATTTTTTAGCACTTTTTTGACACCGTACAATATGACTTTTTCAACATAGTATGCTTTGACTTTTTATCACTTTTTTCAACATACTATACTATGACTATAGTGGATAGTGGGTGTGGCAGTAGTTCAGTCTGTAGGGAGTTGGTTTGGGAACTGGACAGTTGCTTGTTCAGTTCCTGATCCAGATCAAAGTATGTATGGTAACATTTTCAGGCATTTATTTACTATTTTAACCATATATAAACTCAGACTTTGGTAAACTCATTTCAAGTACCGAAACGATTCGTACAACACATCATACGTTAAGGTTTGTTTTTAAAAGAGATTTGAGGAATTTCAAAAAGTGATCTTCAATGTTCACCAAATTCTCTCTTTACACATTGCTCTGGGTTTTGTTATCATCTATTACAGTGATTCTTTAAAATGGCCTGACTTCCTGCCACCTCTACACGTACATCATGTACTGAATTACTATCATTGAGCTGACAATGTAGAGGCAATATACATCTTTCACAGATTTTGTTTTTTGTTGACCTTTGAGTTCTTTGTGTTCAGCTCTTGTCATGCTTTAATTTCAACAGATGCTTTAAACTCAGCAGGACGTGTTGACTGGAGTATGGACAAAGCTCAAACTTCCATAACACATAATTTAGGTAAGCATTGGTTTTCCCCAAGCCGTTACCTCACCCACCACGAACCCCTGTTAAATACCGTTTGATCCTTAAGTTGAGCCCTTGGGAAACCCTGACTTATTTATGTGAAATTAGTTTCCATGGTGTTTATCTGCCCACCCAGTTATGTTTGCTCACAGGTTTTTTACAGTTAAAAACAGAATTTAGCCAGACTCTGCAAAGAGATTTTCAACAGGCAGTGAGATCCAAATCTAACAAATTATTTAAAAAGTGACAGCACAGAACTTAAACATATTATGGAAGTTCTTGCAAAATATGACATTTCTCAAGGTGATACTACAGCATACACATCATTGTGGTTGGCTACCATAACCAGAGTCACACGCAGCCTATCCCCTCCTGATATCGGAGCTAAAACCCAAATGTGACTATGGAGACACACTACAGAGGCCATTAGAGGAAATTACCCTTTCTTCAAAATCCAGAAAATGATGACAAATGTGCATTGTGTATGTTTTAAAGTCCTGCCACTAAAAGTAAAGTGGCTATACTAAGCTGAATCTGAGCTCTCTCAAACAATCTAAGCATGCAATTGAAAAAGCACTTATAGTTGTAAATTTGACACTGTCACTCACTACTGCTTCTGAATAAAACTTGTACACAGATTTAAATATGTTCTATTGTCTTAACTCTGCAGGCCATATTACATGTTCAGGTGCTGCATAGCGATCAAGATGCATTAAAGGAGACATGAGTAATGGGGAGTGAGTTTATCGCTAACGTGTACTTTTGTCATGTTTTCTTTCCTCAAGTCAATAATTTCTACAATATGGATGACTGTCCATCTTCAATTATGATAAAGCTGTGTGTGTGTGTGTGTGTGTGTGTGTGCGTGTGTGTGTGTGTGTGTGTGTGTGTGTGTGTGTGTGTGTGTGCGTGTACTGATTTGGGGATTCCCAAATATACCACTGGCCTGAAATCTCCACGAAGACAATAACTTAAGAATGACATGAGGGATCCCGAAGAAACAAAGGTTTCCACACAAGGAACAGTGTTGAGTTAATGCTAGTTTAGAAGGTGTCTCCCTGAGTTAAACCATGGTAGGCTAGAGGAATAAATCTACTCTGATCTGACTGAGCCTCCCGACTCAAATATAACAGTTTGTTTGGCCCCAAAGTTTGAGTCAGCTTGCCTTGGGCCACTTGCAGTATTTAATCTTCAGCCCTTCGGCTGAGCTCAAGCATGGATTATCCAAGCCTACATAGACATATAAAGTCCCCTCACCATTCAGCAAGACTTGCAGATCCAATAGGGGTTTCACCAGCCACCTGTGGGTCTTTCACAGCTCTTTACAGTGTTCACAGATTCAAAATACACTATAACAAATATGTACAATATAACCTTTTAGAAAGGAAAAGAAAGCTTACTGTTTTGAGCAGGGTGTGCAAAAACATTAAACAGGGGATGTACAAAAGTTCAGTACATAAAATGTGCAATGGTCAGGGATAATATTCCAGGATGTATGTTACTATAATGGAACGTCTAGCTGGGAGAGCTTGTCCTGCAGCAGATGCGGTGATGCTATTAAAGGCATCTGGCAAACTGAAATCCACAAACAGGATCCTGGCATAGGTTCCTTAGGAGTCCAGGTGCTGGAGGATGGAATGAATGGACATGTTGACTGCATCATCTACAGACCTGTTATAGAAGACTTTATAACAACAGAGGTCAGGGCGATGGGTCTGTAATCATTCAGTCCTGTCATCCTTGATTTTTGTGGGGACGGACAGGGATGATGGTGGAGGTCTTGAAGCAGGCTGTTACGTGGCATATCTCCAGTGAGGTGTTAAAGAGAACATCGAAGACAGCTGATCAGCACAGTGCTTTAGGGTCGAGGTAGAGACAGAGCCTGGCCCGGCTGCTTTGATGGCACTCTTTAGCATCTGGTAACACTTTAAATACTAGGCACCACTGCATTGAGATACATACTAACGTCATACTAACATTGATATTGATAACCTGCTGATGTTTGCAGGCATAATGTTGACCATGTTCTTATTTTAGCATATAACTACAGTAATTAGCTACAAACACAAAGTATAGCTAAGGCTGACATTAGTACATGTGCTCATTACATGTGTGAATGAATCTTTAACCAACGGATCTTTAACAAACAAATCTTAAACAAGTTTTTAAAGTCAACTGACTATACTGAATTAGAAGATGTGCAAATAGAGCTGTAGAAGCTTTTCAGGGCTAGATTTGCCATGCTAGGTGATACTTCCTCCCACTGCTGGGCGGGGTAGAACATTGCCTGTGATGTTGATGAGGTGCTGTGACCACACTAAAACAAAAGATAGGGTGCAGCCTTTTTTACTGTATGTAGAACCCTGAACATGCAAAAGGCATAAGGCATAAGTCTACTGTTCATAATGCACATACTAGTGTTTTCCATTCATAGCAGTGGTTTACATTCAACATATCAGTGTTTATTTGGTTCTCAAAAATATGATTTTGTGTTTGTGTGTTTGTGTGTGTGTGTGTGTGTGTGTGTGTGTGTGTGTTTGTTTGTCTGTGAGTGTGTGTGTGTGTGTGTGTGTGTGTGTCATTTTAACACGAAAAAAAAACATTTTGAAAAGACATAACATTCTTTATAATGCAACGTTTAATATTGCAGGAGATTCATGGAGTTTTGACTTTTGTGTTTGTGATTTTGGATTTGTGTTGTTGAGTTTTGAGCATATTAGGTGTGCTTTCGAAAAATGTCAAAACACAATGATGGTGGCCTGATGAATGTGCTAGATGCAAATGCAGGGGATTGCCTGACATTACAATTCATCTTGAGGTGAAATGAATATCTGCAGCAAATTCAGAAAAAAAAAACAGAAATCCATCCAATAGTTGTCATGACATTTCTCATAAAACCACGGAAGTCCTGTGAATGTCGTTGTGATAACAACATGAAGTCAGTAGATCACAAAAGTCCATGGCAATAGTTAAGATATTTTACTCTGGACGACTGACTGAAGACACACCTGGCTTGATAGTATTGTGAAAAGAATGCAATATGTTTTAATTAGTTCTTGTTAGTAGTTACAAAGGTGTCCTCTTACAGCTTTTTTTGTTCCCAAACCACATCAACTGCACATGAGCAGCGCCAGGCTGACTGCAGGTGTGCCATTTATTTCAAAGAATACACTATATTAGACATGAAATCTTCAGAATACATATCATAGCTTACAGTCTTAATGTGGCCTCTAATGATAAGATATGAAATACAGCCATGCACCTGTTACTGAAAAACACCTTATACAATTTGCTAATTTATGCAGTTATTGTGGCTTTGAAGTTTTTCTCTAATTGCCATTTCCATTTGAAGTTAGTGTGGCTTATATCCTTGATAAATGAAATGCTTAGCTTAGATTTCAGGTGAAGTCATTTCATCTTTGGAGTAGTCAGGTGTGGTTATCTCCCAACCTTGTCCCCAGCTGAGAAAACTGTCCTCGGGGTTTAATACCATCCTTCTTAGATTTGGTTGCTGTACTTTATTTTAATAGAGGAATGCAAATACTGCATGGCTCCTGACAACAAGTTCTGTCTCCCGGCCTTTCCAGGTGTTACTCAGGGTTTATGACCCTAATCAAAGTATGTGCATGTAAGTATATATGTGTGAGGGAGACTGAGGGAGAAGAAGAGACAGACACAGGGAGAGAGAGAGAGAGAGAGAGAGAGAGAGAGAGAGAGAGAGAGAGAGAGAGAGGGGGGGTCATAATAGAATTAGGAGTGATTGAGTTCAGTGGCATGCACAATCCTAATCACCTCACATTTAAAAGACCCCTGAGTAATTGCAGTTGGACAGATGGATAAGCAGTGCAGTCTCAGTGGGCTAAATGTCAAGACAGGCAGAAACCCCGAGAGTATCACACCCACACAGACTTTCTGTTCTCCCAGAAGGACACTGTGAAGGTCAAGCTACAATATGTATTTAATACTATAAAAGTTGAAAACTCCTAAACACATAAACCACATTTAACACACACGTTATCCACTGGTGTGTACTGTAATAACGCCTGTGTTTTCTTTTGCAGCATTTTCTGGCATTGCATTTCATCAGATGAATCGACCTTGCACACTTGCTGCAGCTGAGAGACAAAATGCCGTCTTGTAAGTTTACAGTTGGGTTTTGTTTATGAGAACTAGTGTGAAATTCAAAAAAGTATTTTGTCCTGAATTTTGTATTAATACACACCTACTTACTGTATTTAAAATGCAGAGCATCTCTGCAAATAAATGTTCCCATGATTTAGTCTTTGTCTTCACCTCCCACTACTTCCAACAAGTCCCCCGTGGATTTTCATTCATCTCTTTAAATTCACCTTTGCACCTATGTTGGCGATCGTACCGGTGATTCAAGTTGGTATTATTTGCTAGATTACCTTCACATAAAGGGTGGTCTTAAAATGAGTAATGTCCCAAAAGACCATTTAAGGAGAATGTTCTGGTCTGATTATAAGCAGCTAAAAGCCCTCCTTTTCTCTCTTACTCCCTAGAAGCATGACTTGGGAGCTCTAAAGGACAGGCAGAGCCATTATATTCATGAGGAACAATGGAAATGGAGAGGGCTTGGATTCAAGGCATGCTTTATAACCACACATATTTTCTGAAAGAGCCATTGTCTCAACACCAAAGCTCAAAAAAGCATACAAGACAAAAAGATCCGATCAAGTTGATTTAGCATGCTGCTGCCTTTAACTGCAGCTTTTAGAGGTGATACAACATTTATATTACAAGGAGGATGTCTAAAACTGACATATGCCATTTCATAAACATAATATTCCATCCATCTTCGTCCGCTTATCCGGTATCGGGTCGCGGGGGTAGCAGCTCCAGCAGGGGGCCCCAAACTTCCCTTTCCCGAGCCACATTAACCAGCTCCGACTGGGGGATCCCAAGGCGTTCCCAGGCCAGGTTAGAGATATAATCCCTCCACCTAGTCCTGGGTCTTCCCCGAGGCCTCCTCCCAGCTGGACGTGCCTGGAACACCTCCCTAGGGAGGCGCCCAGGGGGCATCCTTACCAGATGCCCGAACCACCTCAACTGGCTCCTTTCAATGCAAAGGAGCAGCGGCTCTACTCTGAGCTCCTCACGGATGACTGAGCTTCTCACCCTATCTCTAAGGGAGACGCCAGCCACCCTCCTGAAGAAACCCATTTCGGCCGCTTGTACCCTGGATCTTGTTCTTTCGGTCATGACCCAGCCTTCATGACCATAGGTGAGGGTAGGAAGGAAAACTGACCGGTAGATTGAGAGCTTTGCCTTCTGGCTCAGCTCTCTTTTCGTCACAACGATGCGATAAATTGAATGCAATACCGCACCCGCTGCGCCGATTCTCCGGCCAATCTCCCGCTCCATTGTCCCCTCACACGCGAACAAGACCCCAAGGTACTTGAACTCCTTCACTTGGGGTAAGGACTCATTCCCTACCTGGAGAAGGCACTCCATTGGTTTCCTGCTGAGAACCATGGCCTCCGATTTAGAGGTGCTGATCCTCATCCCAGCCGCTTCACACTCGGCTGCGAACCGATCCAGTGAGTGCTGAAGGTCACAGGCCGATGATGCCATCAGGACCACATCATCTGCAAAAAGCAGCGATGAGATCCCCAGCCCACCGAACTGCAACCCCCCTCCACCCCGACTACGCCTCGATATCCTGTCCATAAATACTACGAACAGAATTGGTGACAAAGCGCAGCCCTGGCGGAGGCCAACTTTCACTTGAAACGAGTCCGACTTACTGCCGAGAACCCGGACACAGCTCTCGCTTTGGTCGTACAGAGATTGGATGGCCCTGAGAAGGGACCCCCTCACCTCATACTCCCCCAGCACCTCCCACAGTATCTCCCGGGGTACCCGGTCATACGCCTTCTCCAGATCCACAAAGCACATGTAGACCGGTTGGGCATACTCCCAGGCTCCCTCCAGGATCCTTGCGAGAGTAAAGAGCTGGTCCGTTGTTCCACGACCAGGACGGAATCCGCATTGTTCCTCTTCAACCTGAGGTTCGACTATCGACCGAACCCTCCTTTCCAGCACCTTGGAGTAGACTTTACCGGGGAGGCTGAGAAGTGTGATACCCCTCATAATATAATATTAATAATATAATAACATAATATTAATGCTACATTTTACAATATGCTGGAAGGTGCCATCACCAGTAAATGACTGCATTGGTCATTTTGTGAAACAAAACAACCAGTTCTTTTGCTTTTCTTGTCAAGCAACCTCTTCCCTTCACGCAGCAAAGGGAGGCCATGATGTGACATTGTTATACTTTGACAAAACATCCTCGGGGAAGGTTGGAATGGATGATTGGGAAAATAAAGTGTGCAAAGTTTAAGACTCTGGGTCTTGCATCAACAGTAAACACTGATCTACTGTAAACATGTTGGCAATGTTTATGTATGTAAATTTGACATAATGTAACCATGTAACAATACTACATTGAAAAAGTTACAGGCCACTGTAATCATTCCTCCTGTTAGAGATAGGGGAAACACTGAAACACTGACTTAAACAAACCAGTGTTTAGAAGTAAACTTAAGGTAACTTTGGGCAACCTCTTGGAAAAGTGTCTAAACACAATAAAGCAATAAGGTGTCCAGATATTTAAATTATTGGACTTAAGCCTTCACATTGTCAATAATTTCGTATACATTAGGACACTGAAATAATCCTTTGTACCACAGTTAGTTACAACTGTCAGCTGTAACTGTCTGATTTAAAAAAAACTGAGCTCTTGCCATATTTCTATCTCACTGCCTTGTTGTGTCTGTAACTGACATCTGCTGTACTGACAAAATATGCTAAAATGTAGTGGTATGTTGTGGGCTTGACGCTGAAGGCCAAGTGCAAACAACACATACATATACAGTATACTGTACAGTCTATTTCACCAATGCAATTGAGTTTTTATAGCTTAATTGTTATTGTTCATTCCCTTTCTTACATAATCTCTGTGTGTAGATACTTCAGTTTACCTGAAATACCTTTACAACAATGTTGTACACATTTCAGTGTGTATATAATGGTAAACAGCAAAGAAAACACCACACTAAAGATTTAAAGCTAATAAATCAGTGATTCTTTTATCTTGAGATTTCATTCATACTAAAAGTATTTGCTGCCAATTTAAATGACTTGAATTTCCTGCCTGCCTCTTCAGCATCTGTGGAGGCCTTGTGGATGTTGGTTACCATAGCGTCAGGGTAAATGCTGCTACAAAGTAGACAGCTTGTCGAGATGATGGACAAGTGCCGGGGTGGGAGGATGGAAACTGGCTGAACAAAGATAGATAAGAGTTTGCATATTGTAACTTTAAAATTATTGGAGAGAGATTAAGATCACGTTGTGCTTACAGACCATTACAATGAATTTATTTGATCAATTAGCTGAATTTATTAGAGTATTCATCGTGAAAGTCTTAAATCATTAAATCATTAATCCTTAAGAAGAAAGCTGAAAACTACGGAGCCCCCCTTGTCCCACTTTGTCAAAAAAATTAATTATAACTATCTCGTGGCCTCAAGATAGTAACTCGTGGCCTCAAGATACTATCTCGTGGCCTCAAGATAGTATCTCGTGGCCTCAAGATAGTATCTCGTGGCCTCAAGATAGTATCTCGTGGCCTCAAGATAGCAACTCGTGGCCTCAAGATAGTATCTCGTGGCCTCAAGATAGTATCTCGTGGCCTCAAGATAGTATCTCGTGGCCTCAAGATAGTATCTCGTGGCCTCAAGATAGCAACTCGTGGCCTCAAGATAGTAACTCGTGGCCTCAAGATACTATCTCGTGGCCTCAAGATACTATCTCGTGGCCTCAAGATAGTATCTCGAGGCCACAAGTTACTATCTTGAGGCCACGAGATAGTATCTTGTGGCCTCAAGATAAGTATATAAAAGGAGAATGCACAATGGAGCAGCTTTTTACAAGTATATACATGTAAAAAGTATAAATATAGGCTATAAAATATGAAGAAGAATTATAAAGGACTATGGATATGCAGTAGAGCCCTGCGCAGGACTGTTTTCTTCATCCCGCTCCCGGCGAATTTCTGACCATTACCGCCCGCACCCGCAACATGTGTGTTACACTCCCGCCCGCTCCCGCAATGTGTACGTCCACTTCCGCCTGGACCCGCAAAACTCAATAGAGATGCATTGATGTTGTGTCTTCTCCCGTCCCGCATGAGAAAACACGTCATTTTATAGGTTAATAGGGAGAAGATGCAGGCAAAGAAGTCTGGTGCTTGCTGCTGTTAGACAGGGAGGAAGGAGCAGAGGATGAGGGAGAGAGGAGAGGAAGAGAGGGGGAGGAAGGAGCAGAGGATGAGGGAGAGAGGAGAGGGAGAGAGGGGGAGGAAGGAGCAGAGGATGAGGGAGAGAGGAGAGGGAGAGAGGGGGAGGAAGGAGCAGAGGATGAGGGAGAGAGGAGAGGGAGAGAGGGGGAGGAAAGAGCCGAGGATGAGGGAGAGAGGAGAGGGAGAGAGGGGGAGGAAGGAGCAGAGGATGAGGGAGAGAAGAGAGGGAGAGAGGGGGAGGAAGGAGCCGAGGATGAGGGAGAGAGGAGAGGGAGAGAGGGGGAGGAAGGAGCCGAGGATGAGGGAGAGAGGAGAGGGAGAGAGGGGGAGGAAGGAGCCGAGGATGAGGGAGAGAGGAGAGGGAGAGAGGGGGAGGAAGGAGCCGAGGATGAGGGAGCGGGCGGACGGTGGACGGAGCCTTGGCTCGGAGCTCCCCCGTCCTGGGAGGCTCAGACACGCTGGTGTCTGCTCATAGATGGGCTATACAGTCAGTATATATGTATATCTATGGTTTCTGCTGGCGTTGGGGGATTCCAGGCTACATCCCGATCCCGCAGTGTTTTTTTTAGCCGCTAGCAAAGTTAAAACCGCCCGCTCCCGTGAGATTTGCGTTGGGACCCGGCGGGACTCAATCCCAATGCAGCCCTCTAATATGCAGCCTACAAGATTTACATTACTGTATTAACAGAATTGTGATGAATAGTACTAGTAAATAAATAGAAGCAGAACTGCACACTGAATATTAAAACAGAGAATATTGCACAGAATGTGAAGTATTGCACTACACTACAGGGTCCAGTTTAATGACAAAGGGTCCATGTGTCAGACACTTTACTATCTCGAGGCCACGAGATAGTATCTTGAGGCCACGAGTTACTATCTTGAGGCCACGAGATAGTATCTTGAGGCCACGAGTTACTATCTTGAGGCCACGAGATAGTATCTTGAGGCCACGAGATAGTATCTTGAGGCCACGAGTTACTATCTTGAGGCCACGAGTTACTATCTTGAGGCCACGAGATAGTATCTTGAGGCTACGAGTTACTATCTTGAGGCCACGAGTTACTATCTTGAGGCCACGAGATAGTTATGATTATTTTTTTTGACAAAGTGGAACCAGGGGGGCTCCGTAGAAAACAGTAACACGTTAAAAAAACATATAATTTTTTTTAATGTTGTTCTGGTTAGAGATGCACCGATTACAAATTTCTAGGCCGATTCCAATTTCCGATTTTCTTTGAGATAGGCCAGCCGATTCCAATTTTCGTCGATACCGATTATCGCCGATTCCGATTTTCGCCGATTCCTATTTCATTTTTTCTAACCACTTTACAGCACACACAAATATTTATTTTCTATCATTTCTTTAATAGAAAATGATAGATTTTGCATAGAACATAGAACATTTTTTAAATAGATAATCGATCGCTATAAAATACAACTATATAAATGACTCCTGGTGTGGGAAATTCACACACATCTAAAGTGTTATTGAAGAACCATTTCCTTCTTTTCACATCCAATAACCAACTAAAAAATGTGATACATTTATCAAACTAAACTTCTGTATGTATGAAAACAGGGAACACAGGTAATGGCAATAAAATAATATATAAATAACATATAAAAATAAAACAAATATAGCCCTAATGCAGTATAAAGATATTTTTCAAAACACACACACACACACACACACAGGCCTGTTTGAATGTCAACAGTAACGTTACCTGAAAACAGCATGTAATTCCTTTTTTAGCAAGTTTGCTTTAAGTGTCATTGTGCATAAATATGAACAATGCCGTTGCTAACGCTTATCTGCTAACATTAGCTACCGGCGGTTACCTCGGAACAATCCAGCAAATAGACGGTACCTTAGAGTGCCGTTACCTGAAACAGATGATTTAACGTCATCGCTCATTTTACAGTTTAACAACAAAACTGAACACTTTAAATATTACTACGTTTTTAATGTTGGTTTTGCATCCCCACTAACCTGGAAAGCGTAAACAGTAACGTTAATACAACATGTCGGAGGACTACAGCGTCTCTTTTTTGTTTTTTTTGTTTTGTTTAGAGTGTCTCAGGTCAGTGTGCCCAACGCTATTTTCCGATAAACTGTAGTTGTCATATTTCACGGAGTGCGATTTTCATGTTCCAGTTTTTCAGCCTCAGAGGGGAGAGAGAGAGAGAGCTGCTGACTGTTCAGCCGTGTATAATTACGACTTTATGACATTTCATAAACAGCTGATGGAGCGGCAGTGCACAGCTGCTACATGCATACAGCGGAAACCCTGCATGTGCACGTGTGGTGTTGCTGTTGCGCGATGTAAATTATGCGGCGCCCGAGTGCATTTGACCGGCATAAAATCGGCATATGTCAGACTGACTGGCAGGTCGCCAGTCATGGCCGATAACGTGAAAATCGGCCAATTCCGGCCTGTCAATCGGTGCATCGCTAGTTCTGATTAATCCTCTCTAATTGGCGACCAAGTACTCTAAGTCTTGAATGTGATATACAGTGAATTACTACACTTCCATACACTTGTACCACATTCTAATGACAAAAACATGTTTCACACCTCTTATCAGGTGCGAAGCAGTTTCCACACTTACATACAGTACATGCAAGCAGGTCTGACAGACGTGTGAAGAAGGGATAGGATGCAAAATAAATTCACATATTACATGGTTGAAGACATTAAAACACTGTATATAAAATGGCTTCATATCTGGCATGCCATTTCTGATTGTGGTTCATGCCATTTATGAACCACAACAAACCAATCATGGGAAAAGAGTTTAATGTAGCCATGAATAGTTTAAGATGATAAGGGACTGTTCGTTATTTATTTAAGGGGCCACTGGAGGAGTTTTGGGACCTTTAGCCAAAAAAGACATGACCCTCCCCTCGCCAGTAAAAAAATGTCTATGACCCTCCCAAAGAATTTGGAAAAAAGGCATGACCCTCCCCCAGCAATTTATCAATACCTTCTAGTGTTGACGAACTGACCGAAGAGCCGGTTAATTAACCCGACTCGTGGCACTGAACCAGGCGAATCGAGTGCCATACGTTAATGAACCGACTCAGTCCTGTTTTTTTCTTTTACCTCATTCGTGCCGTTGTGTGTAGCTGGTATTCTTCTGCTACTGTGTGTGTAGTAATCTAGCTCATTAGCGCCTCCACTGGAGTGGTGGTGGTAGAATCATTCAGGAAATGAGCTGCCTAGACCGCGCACCAGGCTACTGAACGAGACCGAATGTAACCGTGCAACCGGCCGGCCCGCTCGAGTCATGTAATCGAGCGGTGTCTTGGTTCTCGGCAAGTTTGAGTTATTAACCGAGCCGAGTTTCTGGTGCATCTTAGATGATTGTGTTCATGGCAATTCACACATTATTGATGGGGAATTACATATACAAATATACGTCATGCTATCTTGGTAGTTATGTTAAGTTAAATGTTAGAGAAGTGAATGTTGCTACATGGTAGGTAGGCTGTCACGAGGAGACCACGCACCAGGCTACTGAACGAGACCGTAAGGACCGTAACGACCGTAACCGAGGGTACTGCATGAGTCTATGTAATCAAACGGGTGTCTAGGTTCTCGGCAAGTTTGAGTTATCAACAGATCCCAGAAGCCTTTATTTCTCGTGCATCTTAGATGATTGTGTACATACAAATTCATAGGCTACATTATCGATGGATATCACATACAAATACACGTCATGTTATCTTATGTTAAGTTAAATGTTTGTTACATGGTAGGTAGGCTGTCACCAGGAGACCGCGCACCAAGCTACTGAACGAGACCGTAACCGTGCCTAGTGCATGAGTCTATGTAATCAAACGGGTGTCTAGGTTCTCGGCAAGTTTGAGTTATCAACCGATAGCAGAAGCCTTTATGTCTCGTGCATTTTAGAATTGTGTTCATGGAAATTCATAGGCTACATTACCAAGGGGGAAGTATTATATCACATACAAATACACGTAATGTTATCTTTATGTTAAGTTAAATGTTAGAAGTGAATGTTGCTACATGGTAGTTAGACTGTCACGAGAAGACCGCGCACCAGGCTACCGAATGTAACTGTGGCCAGTGCGTGAGTCTAGTGTCGGTCAGTATGAGTGTGTAAATAGTATGTCGAGACCGAATGTAACCGCAACCGCTCAAGTCTTCCGCGGTGTCTTAGGTCCTGGCCAGGGAAGTAAACGCACGAACCACCTCCCCCACCACACCCCCAACGTCGAAAACACGCAAACCGGTGACCAAATCTATTAACTTGGTAGGCCAACCAACGACCGTCCGGTTGAACCGACTCGTGTAAAAGAGTCGGTTGTCCCATCACTAATACCTTCTGTACTGGTTTGCGTTTGGCAAATATATGCAGATTCCCATTGATTTTTTTACAACCATGACATACTTACTAAACCTCTGCATTCTCAGCTGACACATCACACTCCTCTGTTATGGTGTGGTGGCCATTTCAGTAGATTTACTCACTAACATCGTTGTGGAAACACAATAAGCATGGCAACTAAATGCACACTTCCTGCATTACTGCATTACTTCAAATACTAAGTTACTCCTCTAGTAAACTAGTATTCACATGAAATAAAACAATAAAATATTGAGACCAGTCAGCAAGGCACTCTGGGTAGCCTAACATTCAACACACAAACTGGTTGCTCGTCACTAGGCTTCCTTCACTTCCACAAAACCCGCAATCAATTAGCAAGCTGACATCAAATGTGGCATTTAGGAGACCTTTATTGCAACCTTGGCACGGTAAGATGTCCAGACTAGTGCAACAGTAACTTTCGTTTTTTGCGTCCTGCTGCTTCCATTGTCAGCCAGGAAATACTTTTTTTTACTAAAGCAGTATACGAAATCTGATGTATTACCTACCACCATTTAGTTGTTTTGTGTTATTTAAGATATTTATAAAATATCTGATCATTTCAGACATAATTATTCCACTCAGTTTTGGACCGGTGGTCCATTCCATAAATACCGAACGGTTCCTAAGAAGTCACTGTTTCGGTTGCTCAAGTTTGAAGACAGGGAAGGATATAATTTGAAAATGAGTGGACATCAGGGAAGAGAGAGACAATCTAACAGTGCTTGCTCAGAACTCAAAGGTGTTAATAAAAAAAGGACCAAGACCTGCAGTAATATGGTGATATTTTGGCTATACAGCATTGAAGCTTTACAACTCCTATGGGTGAAGACCCACCAGCCACGATGCAGTGCAGGGAAATTTCAACCCATATTAATTTTCACTGGGACACAAATTAATCACTTCTCAAGGCATTGTGAGGAAGCAGGCAGTGTGGGATTGACTCATGATGGGAGAAAAGGAAGGGATCAAATGTTGAGAATTTTCTTACAGCACTCGATGAAATTTGCCTGGAAGCTCCATGCTGATTTGCCAAAATTCTGACAACAAAAAAGTAATGCAGTGGTGGGCGAAAAATGTCCATGGAGAAGATCATTATTTCACTTTCTGGGAGTTTTCTTCTTTTGTTTTGACCTTTCCCTTCAAAATTACATGTTCAAAAGAAAAGTGATGCTTGGCAAAAAGTCAGGCAAGTTCTTGGACAAAGTGGTAGGTTCTTATTTAAGCAATGCATAGTAACAAGCAATACTTGTTATACTCAGAAGCTATGACATCCCCGTGGTAACAAGAGAGATGTGGTGGAGGCGGTAAGACATTTTTTCACTTCAAGTGGGTCTTCATGTTAAAACTAATTTACACTTAACCCCAGTAAACAGTCAGCAATTGACTGTGTAGGCTTTAGAAGACCTCCAAGACATAAGAACATTACAAATGCAATATGGCAAAAGAAATGTGTGTGAACTAGTCTTGTCAAAAATGACAGAAACAGCAACAAATGTGTGTTATACTTACATTATCTTTGATTATCTATTAAGGATTAATATATATATATATATATATATATATATATATATATATATATATATATATATATATATATGTAATACCACAGTTATTATATTGCCATTATATGCTTGTATTCATGACCAAAATGTTTTAAAGCTGTTTTCATTGATATTCTAAACACCGCACTGACATAATATCAGATAATTAGTCTCTTAGTTTTATCAATACAAGTGACACCTTTCTCATTATGTATAGTCATTTGACTCATTGTTGATTTAAAAATATCCCATTAAAGAAGTTGAGATATAATCGGAATAATTTACGGGACAGATACGCTAAAACCTGGGCCCCCTTTATAGAATTTGTTGAAAGTGTATCCCTCACATGATGTAATTCTCCTTTGCACATCAATGTACTGTCAACTGGTCTATTGATGTATGGTATAAGGACATATGTGGTATAATGCTGCATAATATTCCCATTCTGAGCAGTGTAAAGTGATGTACAGGATGTGTGTGTAACTATATTTTGTGTACCTACTTCTATTTATTTATTTTAATTTTTTTTTAGCCTTGGTGGATGGGTTGGGACGGGTTTGTAATACATTGTATCTTTTTTCGTTTCTTGTTTTGTAAATTGAAAATCTATAAATAAAGTACTCCAAAAAAATATTGATATATTGCTGTTTTAAAACTGACAAAGAAATTAGTTGTGTCTGTTGCTATCAATTCCAAGCTAGTGGCTGGATCTCACCAGTTTCATGTACAGCGCATATGTAATGCTTCTAGTTAAAGTTGCTGCAGAAAGCAATATTTGGTGCCAGTGTCTGGATAATGTTATCATCGATCATTTAAGTATCAGTGATTGACAATGAAACAAGCATAGCTTGTGATGATGTCGATACACATAGACTATTCTGACTGCAATCATAGGGGAATGCCACTGTTCAAATTATTGATCTTTACATTTCTAGCAGTGCACATATTCTCTTGGCAGACTGCACCTTATATGACTTGCCTAACCACTGGCATATCCAAGCTATTATCCAGACTGAAATGTCGAGACACATAGCAGGTTGGCTTTCCAAGGCTCCTCTTCCTCTAATTGGCGAGACACATAGATTTAGCTGCATCTGACAATTGAAGGCTGAGAGCAGAGGGTTTGTCATTCGGGAGCAATGATGTGCAAACAAGAGAAATTTGGGAATAGCTGTGCAGGGTGAAGTAGATAACGCACACACTGATCACCCTCCATTTGTTTTAACTGCTTCACAATTCCACATACTGTATAGTCTTCTCAGCTGAACACTTTTCGTAAGGATCTTTGGCACAGCCATCCAGAGACTTCCAACCTGCTGTATGAATATTGAGCTCGGCAGGAGAATACATTTTTACCACCCGACAGATACTCTTATGTGTGGTGTTCACTGAAAACAGCACAAGAAGGTAAAAAAAAATACCAACTCCATGGTCACATAACACCACATCCATCTCTACAAGTGTGTATTTTATAGCTGGTGCAGGAAGCCCCAGTGGTGATTATATACACCTTTTATGACTTTTTTTGCTGATAGTTACAATTGCTCAGGCAAGCTGGTGTTTAGGTTCAAAGGCCACCATATCTCTCCCTCTCCTGATTTGTCTCACATGGATTAAATAGTCTTCTCTCACCGTCCATCCTTATCACAGAATTGTGCTGTGTTTGCATTCACATACAGCGGCACCTTCGTTTATGCACAGCTACGCTATCAAATAAAAATAAAAAAAGCAGTGGGTTCTAAAGGCCAGGCCACAACAACAGCATTTTGTTATCGATGATTGTGTTGCATGTAGCGGGGAATAGAGGACCCAAATGCAGTGAGAGACTGGCAGGCAGGAAATGGTGTGGGATTCAGGATTTAATTAAACAAAAAAGGCAAAACAGAGGCAGGAAAAACCAGAGGGCAGAACGCAGATGGATAAACATGCAGGCACAACACAAGACAAATGGACAAGAGACAAAGGGAACACGGGGGTTAAATACAAGAGGTAATGAACAAACGAGGGACAGGTGATACCACAGGTGAAACACATCAGGGCAGAGACAGAAAACAGGCTATCAAAATAAAACAGGAAGCTGGGAAAAACAGGCAGGAAACATGACATAACTTAAACACAGAAACTTGACACAACACAACAGGGAACACAGGAATTAACCAAAAATGCACAATACACAGAACACGGTCAAGACAGGGGAAACACAATAGACAAGGAGATAACTAAACAGAAATCTACAGAATAAATATACAAACACAGGGAACATGCAGAAATAATAATACAGGCAACCGAAATAAACAAAACCAGGCAACAGAAATGGAACAAAATACAAGACCAAAATACCAAAACCATAACAGATTGTCTCTCACTTTGAGGTATCGATGCTAGGGTGAATTTGCATGCATGGTGCATGCTGTATAGAATATGTGATTTTAATAGAGAAGTGGAATTTAGAGCTGCCCTATGAAATCTAAAGTATTAGAGCAAATTTGAGGATCCGAAGCAAATTAATGTAATACCGTCAGGCAGTTACCACCACGACTTTGGTCCTTCCATGTATTTTTTCTTACTTCAGTAAATGCTCCATGGCAAACGATGATTAACACCAATATTGGAGGTAAGAAAAACAAAATACTTCACACAGCCTAAATCTCATGTATCATATTAAAGCTGGATATGCCCGTTCTATGTAGTGAAAGCTCAGAATAAACTCCCAGTCTCAGAAACTAATACCTTAGACTTACTTGTTGTGGTATTAAAAGACAGGTTGCAACGCTGTGAACTGCTTATATTTGAATCTTGAATCATCTCTTCAAATGATCCACATTCACAGATGCTGTTATCTTCACTTTGCTTACTTTGATGAATCATACCAAGTCTGTCTCACCACACATTATATATATATATATATATATATATATATATATATATATATATATATATATATATATATATATATATATATATATATATATATACATATATTTACTTAACAGCAGGCTAGGTTGTTGTGTGCACCCAGAGAAGTTAGAAAAGAAAAAGATTCTAATTAAATGTGCATTTGACCTGCAATAATAATCATCAGCATGTTACCCAAAGCCACTGCACAATGAGATCTTTAGCGTGGACCTTTTAGTAATGCCTTATTTTTCATGTCTGTAATGTCCTAATAATTTTCAAGGCATTTCCAGGAAATACTTATATAGCTTGGTACTAAGTATAGGGGAAATATCAACATAATTATTATTATTATATTCTATATGTTTTCCTAGATTTCACAGGGAAAAGTATCTAAATCAGCAAACATAAACACATGAAGCTAAACTGAGGGAGCACTGTTTTTAATGACAGTAGCAGGAAGCAAATATTCAATATTCCAACATGTTTTTGGGTTTTACTTTAGCAGGCGACATGTCATATTGTCCATTAAATAACGAATTTCACAGTGAGACACTTGAGCAATCTTATGAAAAATTGAACTATGATATCAGTGAGGTGGGTTTAGGTTTTAATTAAACGGCCAACAGACATTATACTGGTATGGGCCTAGAATTTTAAAATAAGTTGTCACTCTGTGCCTCAGAACAGAACAGAGATAGCAATATTGTATCAGAAGGTACCGATGCCATGTTTGTTTATACTTGCGGCAATCTACAATGACTTAATCCCTGTTTTGCATCCTTGCCATCTCAGGACAGCAAGCTGCCGGGACGCCAGCATCTGGCCATGTTTCATATCAGCTGATCTAGCACAGCTATGGATTGTTTTCAAAGTCTGCCCTGTGAGAATGATAAATTGATGTGATTCATGTGTGGTCTCACCTGTATGGCTCAGGACTCTCTTGGGTGAATAACTACTCTTTTTGTGTGTGCGTACTGAACCTATCTTCTCTCCTGGGGGGAATATGGGTGCTGGGCTTGGTGGGGCCTTTGGGAAGATATTATTGCCCACACACTTATTCCCATGGGCTGCAGCTCCCTATATCTCTGCCAGAGGGACTTGAATGTCATTTTTTACTCCTAGCATCTTATAACATTTCCTTCTGCAGGTGTGTTTCTTTCTTTAGTGTGTCTACTGCTAATTTAAATGTGGTGAGTTAAAACAATACATCATCATCATCTCTTCCCAAATATTTGCAGTCCACTTTTCTTAAAAAGGGCTACATCATGTACAGTGTACAGTGTGTATCATGTACCAAGCTCTGCAGATGAACTAATTGCCACTGACTGTGGTTCATGCTGGGCAGTCAAAGTCATTATTATTTATTTCAAGTCAATAAACTGAACATTTGAGTGATCTTTGTTTTTGTACAAAGCCATGAGGTATTTTGTTTTTTTATTCATCAATAAGTCTTCAATGGTAAGGGTTTAACTGAAAAAAAATCTCAGACTTGCAAGTATATATTTCATACTAAATTATTTCATTTAGTAACTCAATGTTTTTTTTATGGACAAGACCACATTGCTCACTGAGATCTAAACCAGCCATACCAGAGAGCATGTTAGAGCAAGCAGTCAGACACATTCAGTGTGATGACAGAAAGAGCAACCTTTCCCTAGAAGAGCAGAACGTTGATGTCCTGCAGGCTGTTCACAAAGCACTTAAACTTGTCAGTGAATTCACTGATATTCTGTCAGGAGAAAGCTTTAACCGCCCATGCTTGAGCCATGCAGACAAGATGTGTTATCTGTGTCTGACAAGGACGTTCAGTTAACCAAGGAAATAAAAAAACAAGCTGGAAGCTGTATACAAAAGTAGTGTGCAAGTTGATGCACAGTTGCAATTCCTTGACCCTCGTGCCGTGGAGGATACAAGTCTGACAAAGATGCGGTTACAGGCTGAGATGGTGAAACTGGAGAGTCAACCAAAAGTGGCCATCAGAGCAGAGGTGCAGGAAGAGGACAGAGGAGAGGAATGATTTTCACAACCTAAACCCCTGAAAAAAGATAAGTTCTTATCTTTTTTGTTTTGTTACTGTTTTGTTAACTTGTGTTGCCACCATAGAGGAATGAGCAGAATCAGAGACTGTGACTTATTGTTCCTATAGCCCATGATTCACAGAGACAAAGATCCATCAATTGTAGGGCTGGGTAAAAAATACTGTGACTTTGATACCGGTTTCAATACCAATTGTATAAAATCCATTTTAACAAAAAATAATTACAACATTACACATTGCGTCATAAATCTTTTTACTTATTTTTCAGCACCTAATACGTGAGTCCCGTCTCTGTGCATAACGTAGAGTTTTTCCTGTGTGTCTCCTGTGTGACGTGTAAAGTTAGACAGCCAATCACCAGCAAATTTGATATTGCAAATTTGGTATCGCATGACGAGGCATTTTTCGATACCTAATAATTCGGTACCCAGCCCTAATCAATTGTCAAAATTAAGTTGAAAACATTGGTTTCCACTGTGGTTCAGGCAGTGTGTCCCCTAAGTATTGTGTTCAAGCGCTACAAGCTCACCACAACAGAGCAAGTTGATAATGCAAATATGCATGTTTTTAGGACTGATAGCTTGAATGGGTTTGAATAGCCTACATTGTGGTCTAGATCAAGGTCATAGGATACAGTATTACAGTATGCTATTATTTTTAAACACATGAAGCTACTTTGAATGATATGTATTCATGGGGAGTATTGCACTGTAAATATCAATAAATATCTAACTGTGATTTAATGTTAGTTAATACTTTTAATATTTTTGGTTGTTTTTGTTGTTTTCTGTGTTCTACTACTATGCAATATGATGCTAAATGTAATTTTGAATAAACATCTTCATAATTACATTTTTGTTGTATTATTGAATGATCATCCAAAGGCTCACCGAAGTGTAGCAGTAATCTTGTAGTGAAGGATGGGAACATTAGATTATCTCTCTCTACTCTGCCATTTGAACATTAGTTTTTAAATTAGCTGATAATACTGTATACTGCTGGGGGAGATTAAACAACTGGATACCAACTAATACTGTTTAAGAGCAACACATCTCAACACATGGCCAAGTCATCTTTAGGTCATTACAGTATACAATACAGTATATTATTGTAATTTCATAAAACCATGCCAACAAATGTCCATGCCTGGTCTTTAACCCTTCCAGACATTTTACCTTACACATCTCCATCACAGCAGTTTGAACACTTCAACTTGACAAAGCGGTGAGCTATAAGAGCACCCCGGCAGCTATTAATCCTTTTGCATTACTCATTGTCAAGTGGTGAAAAAAAGGGTTACTGATGCCTACATTTAGACAACAGGGATTTCTGCCCATACAGAGGATTTAAATCAGAGCCTTGTTATTGAAGCCCATTGATTCACTGTCATCATAATCTCACCTTAGCAGAGAGCTGAGCTCCTATTACAACACATTTGGAGTTGTTTGTTTACCCAATGATTAGCCTTCTAGGTGCACAGATGACAGAGTGGGGGCTTGAGCGTTATTGAACACATGGCATGTACAATACCTGGGAGGTGAAGAGATATTTTAATATACTGATCCTCGCCAAGTGGGGTTGTGGTTGACTATTGTTCTATTATTGCGGCTGCCCACTAAAACTCTGGCATGTTGGAAATGCACACGCTTTTCTGTACACAGTGGTTGCCTGCTCTAAATATTAATGGTTCCTTTTATTGCCAAGAGCTTCTTTGATACCACATTTATGACTCAAAGAAATAAATGACTCAGTGTGTTGGTTTTAATAATGCTCTCCACACTAATTTGGAATATGCAAATATTCATTTTGACTAATACGATTATTTTCAATAATTCATATATGCTGACACAATAGTCTACACGCAATATTATGTAGAGCTTTATAAGACTATAGCCCTATTCACACGGAACTAGTATTACCAGGGGACCTGATGTGATTTAGAAATACCCCCCCCCCCCCCCCACACACACACACATTTGTGCACAGGATAAGCAAAGTCTTTATTTTACTCAAATTTAGTGACATTATCCTCCAAATAATGTGAAGGCTCTGTCAAAACTGCCAACACAGCCATCACAACCCCGAATCATAGAGATGCCGATTCACACAGGATTAATATTACCTCTGTGTTTGTCAAAATGTGGTAGGGTATTTTCCAGTACAATCTTTACTTGACAAATTACAGACATGGCAGATTCCCATGGGATAAAGATAACAGACGACCTCCATAATTAGTACCAATTACTAAAGGTCCCCGGGTAATTCTAGCGCTGAAGAAAGGCTTATGACTTAAAGCAACACTAAAGCACTTTTCCCTCTTCGGTCCCACTACAGGTTGGAAGCGGAATTGCCCATTACCGCTGTCGTAATGTCTCATTATGTCTCATTCGAACTACAGATCCGCTACCTGATCTGGCAAACTTGCATAATGTAATGCAATGGACAATTCCGCTTCCAACCTGTAGGGGGACCAAAGCGGGAAAAGTGCTTTAGTACACGCACACGCACACACACGTGCACGCCCGCGCACACACACACACACACACACACACACACACACACACACACACACACACACACACACACACACACACACCTCCAACTATGGTGCATTCTTCTTCATGAGAGTAGATCTGTCCCCTGTTGAAGGAACTCCCACAGTGAGCTACAGGATTCCACTCCTGTTTAAAAGCCATTTACGTATCTTTCTCTATCTTTCTTCTTCCCCTGACCCCGCTCCCCCACCACAGTGTCACATCATATCATAGTCAACATGATAAGACACAAGATTATCTTCAATCATCCTGACCTCTCTTTGATTCAGGTCTTGTCCAGGATGGCGTGTAGGCAGAGAGGGGGCTGATGGGGTGCAAGCAGCGTCAAAGTGTTCGGGTATGCGGCCTGAATGCATGAAGACAACACGCCTGCTCCATTACCCCCTCTGTCACATTCTGTTTCATATATCAAACTGATAGTGAGGCTCGTTTGGCTATGAGACATGTAGAATTATGCACTCGGCAAAGATGGACAAATAGAGCAGACAGATCTGTTATGCTTGGTTATCAGGGGGCTTGGGTCCTGTCAAAACATTGCCTCATCTGCTTATGAACTCCTCCAGACTACTGTTGGTTACCACTCTTGTCCTGAGATTGTTAGTCTTTAAATTAACGTAGCACCAGCTGCTGCATGGGCACAGAGGTCTGCCTAATAACGTGAAACCAGCAGCCAATTTGAGCGCATAGTTGCCTGCAATGTTGGTCCTCTCGTCCTCCATATTCTGAATGAGGATCCCAGAAGACTTGCTCTTTTGCTCAAAAACCATGAACCAGTTTCATGTTTGCTGAACAGAATAATCAAGTATTCTCATAGGAGTTATTAACTCCTTATGTATAGTGATAAATAAATGATGTACCCATTAATATTTGACCCAATTAACTTTTGCCCTAGAGGAATGACTTGGGCAACCCTGATTCCTTATTGAAGTTTTAAATCACGTAACATAATGTTCTGTATACTAATTGAGACCCCTGTGATTCTGGCACAGTCAGTGTTTTCAGAAGTAATCCAACCCAAGCACTAGGTTATAAAGGAGAGCAGCAGTCGAATATTTAAAATCCAGCAGAAACTTCAGCTGTGTGCAGTGTTGTGCTTTCAGCAACAGAGTAATTTGTAAAAAAAACTGTTTGATGTATTAGTATTCTGCGTGAAAGTCACTCCTCATCCAAAATGACCACTATCATCTCGTATCGAACCACAAGCCTTAATGATATATTATTCCCCCCGCCCCCCACATGCCTGCAATTGTGACAGAGAACACCTTGAACAACACTGCGTGCGTTACCTTATGTTGACGGCATTAATCTTGGCTGCAATATGGGCTGGAACCATAGCTGAGCCATAAAACAGATGCACTCAATGGGCGGTTTCAAGTTCGAGTATGTGATTGGCTTCATTCTGAAAATTAAATTACATCTCAATCGAATCACACTATTTAAAAACACACTGTGTGGTTGTTTTGCAGAGCGAGGATGATGTTGAGCAGTGGATTAGCATTGTGATGTATTTATTTTCCTTGAACCTTGCTTGTTTTATCCACTTCATTTATCACTAATCACCAATGATTCAGTCACTGTAATTTGGAGTATATGCTAAGGATGCTGATGCCCCTCAGGCTTACTAAAATTGTTAGTCCTGGCATGGTTGCTGTTAGGCCGTCTCAAGACAACTCCAAGAGATTGAAGAAAAAGAGTGAGACTCAATGTGACATCCAGACCAAGAGGAACACCCAACTGTCTCCTTAGCTTTGATCTACAGCAGGATTGTGAGTTGACACATTGGTCTGTCAGTTAGTCTAGTATGTCACTACAGAGGTATAAAAAAAAAAAAAGAGCTTGAAAGATGCTCTAAGTGTCTGCATACTCCGCTTGCATACATTATTCCGAGAGCAAATTCCACAAAAGATTGTTGAAGTGATTCCAGGATAGAGCTTGTCTTTTCAGCTCTTGAAAGAACAGGTACAGTTTCAAACAGAGATAAAACCTCAAGAAAGTTCTCTCTGCTGCAGGAAACGTCATGGTTCTGTCTGCTGCGAGATGAAAGAGAAGCAGCAGGGTTCCGATCCAGACTCAGCACGCCACCAGGAGTTAACCAGGCCATTTCTCCAAAGCTCATGTCACCAAAGAGATTAATTGCCCCGAGTCTCTTCAGAGTATTACTGTTTGGCCCTCACAAACACAGAGGCCTTTATCTCATTGGCTCAGGCACTGCCTTGGGTCGAATGGAAGACTGGCACCTATCAGCAGCCCCCAAAGTCCAACTTAATATCTGACAACCCTTTCATGAGTCTTATTTGTCTCTGGTCCCTCCTTGTGTTGTCTATTGCTTTGTTAGTGTCTTTGAGTGGAAATCTTCTAATGCTGTAATTTGAGTTTCAGCTTATTTGCCATGACACAGATTCTGTAAGCACCGTTTTGCACATAACTGTATGTCATCTCGTGCAACCAGCTAATTTTGTAACCTTTTTGAAAGCGCATTGTGTAGCCTTCAGGTCTAACAAGTGGTAAAAGTATTTCCTTTCCCATAAACATTTTTAAAGCTGATTTAAAAAATAAAAAATAAATCCTACTTTGTTAACATCCATCTTCACTAGCATTCAGTGTTCTTCTTCACTGCCTTTATTGGTGCATTGCTGCATACCTCGACATGTTTCTACCACCTGTAGATCAGTGGAACAGTATGAAACCACTGGCAGAATTTGTATAGCGTCACCTACGTGATATAAATAAACACGTAAAAAATTGCTCCATAGATCCAGTAGAGGTAACAAAAAAAACTCCACAGGGTTCTTTTTTGTGAAGAATGTAAGCTATTGCTGAAATGTTTGCTTAAATAGTGGCTGTTCTGCGTATCCGTCACTTTAATGTGCTCTTGTTTTGTTTCCAACTTATTAACATGTTATGCAATACATCGGGAGGTAATGTGTCACTACTAGCTGGACTATGAATAACTAAAACGCCAATGAATAATTCAGGAACTGGCACATACCTAACAGTATGAATGAAAGTGCTTATTATTGGGGTATAGAGTGTCCAGTCTTAATTAATCTGTTTTCAAAAATAGTATATCTAAGGGACCGTTCGGTATTTATGGAATGTACCACCGGAGGGAAATATGGGAGGATCATGTCTTTTTATTCTTTGTTGAGGGTAGGGTCATCCATTTTTTTTAGTCTTCGGGGAAGGGTCACCCAACTTTTGTATTCAAAATTTCAAAGTGGCTTGTTTAGTGCATATTTATACATGTAGCTCCATGTAGCTCTCTCAGTCTCGGCCCCTATCGCTAGCAGATGGGTCCCTCCCTGTTTAGTCAGCCAGACCTCTAGCTTTAGAGACCGTGGGATTACCCCAACTGAATAAATCCTGGTCGCACATAAACACAAAACTGCTTTGTTAGCTCAATCGTGTTGTAACTAAGACATCTGCTGGAAAACAAAATTGTATTCATTAGCATGATTGCAGTACTGCTTAGCTCAAAAACATCCAAAAGACCGTACGAAAACATAGCTGACCAGACCCAAGCTTTTATTTTGAAAAGCCGAAACTCGGGCCGCAGACAGCACCAGCCGGCAGCCGGGAAGGCATGAGACGGGAGGTCTATCCTTTCGGTCCCGGTGATTATTTGAAGTAATGCAGTAATGCAGGAAGTGTGGATTTAGTTTCCATGCTTATTGTGTTTCCACAACAATGTTAGTGAGTAAATCTACTGAAATGGCCACCACACCATAACAGAGGAGTGGGATGCGTCAGATGAAAATGCAGAGGATTAATCATGTATGTCATGGCTGTAGAAAAGCAATGTGAGTCTGCAAATCTTTGCCAAGTGCTAACAAGTACAATAAATTGTTGGGGAGAGTCATCCCTTTTCTCCCAATCATTTTGCAGGGTCATCCAAAATGTAATACTGGTAAAGGTGGGTCAGGTCTATTTTGACTGAAGATCCCAAATACTCCTCCAATGGCCCCTTAATTAAATAAGGAAGACTTCCTAAGGATGTTCTCAAGATGAGAATAATTTTCTTAATGATATTTAAAAACAAGCCCAGCCCAGAATGATATTTTAGCAAAATAAAATATACATTTAACAAATTTGACATTTATCACATCATTCAACAATCATATTTATATTTATGGACAAATTTTGTTTTGATAATATTGTATTCCTTATAAATAAACCTGCCCTTATTTCCTAACTAATTAGAACTGAATTAGAACTAACTCTTATAACAGTTCTTGTCATTCATCCTCCATCAGTAGCAAGCAGATGTCCAGCTTTTTTTTAATCACACTACAGTTTTTTATGATCTGCATATTAAACTAAGTTTAAACCTCATCCTACATACACTCTATGCCACTGTCAATAAATGAAAGAAGCAATACAACTTTCTTTAATGGTAACTAACAATACATATAATTAGCCTATAATTAGTCAATCATACCTCAAGCATGCAAAACAACTGACAATCAAAGTCAACAGGCTTAGCATTATTTGGAAGTTGTCACTTATTAACTTGACAAGTCAACACATATTGATGCAAATTTCTCTTTTGATCCTCTTCATTATATAGTTCCTCTCCTGTTGCATTGCATGCATATACAATTATAAAGGAATATATTGCATATATATTGACTTCACATTCTATATATGTACACATATAGATTGATTTTCTATACGTTCTGTATATATTTTCTGACTTACACTACGTGGCCAAAAGTATGTGGACACATATGGTCATATTACTGTAATGCAATATGGGTGGAATGCCTGGGTGTCCACATACTTTTTGGCCATACATGGCAGATAGCAGGAGCTTGCCATTACATTCTTGGAAGCTTACTGTCTTGTCAAAAAGATGAAGAAACAATAAATCAAAAGCTTTCTCGTGCCACTCCTTGTGTGATGGAGGTCACCGTACAACACCCCACTGTGTTTCTGCAGACCTTTAACCACAGGAACATCTGACAAACAGCATGAACTGGCTGGATGTTGATTGGATATGTATAGATCTATTGGTCTGAACCTCTTTTGTTGGATCTGTCATTAAGTTGTTTGTGAGAGGGAGTGAACCAGACATTTCAATGTGCCAAGGTGCTCCCTTCACAAGAGCCATGGGGATGTGGCAGGTACTGACCTCTACATTGTGAAAGTCACACTGTGAGATTGAACAGAACAGATTGAACAGTCAGCCCTCACCATCAGAGCTTGGCAATAACCGTAATAAAGACTTTGTTACCACAGCCGTTAAATGTTCATCAGCTGATGGGGTGTGCTGAAATTTTCCCTTGGCAATAGGAGGTGGGGGCAGTCCTGATAAGAGCCACAAACTGCAATCATTATTGATGCTTGGGCCTCTGAATGAAAACCATCAACCTCCCTATTTGATGGAGCTTGTGCTTGATGAGACGCTAAGCCAAATGTGAGTGGGTTCACCGACAGGGCATTTGTTGGCATCACAACAAAGCATACATCTCTCCAACTCATTCTTGCAATTATATTTTAGTAAGAGACTAGAAATGATTTCTAGCTAATCAGTTTTCCAAATCTTGTCAATGAAGACATACAACTCCAACAATATTAAAGTACTTTAATAATCTGTTATAGAAACAAATAAGTTAATATACATTTTGTAAAGGACGCTGTGATACAACTTCTACCACAGTTTTTTTTCTGAACCACTGTAATGTCAGTGTAAGTCCATTAGGTAAACAAAAGAATGAGACAAATACAAAATACGTTCGCAAGTAGGAAGCCAGTGAGGGACTGGTTAGCTGGGGTGCCTGCACAGTTGGGTGTGGAACTGGGGGGATAGCATGGGAAATGATCACCCTTTAATACATTACACTCTGTGAAGCTCATTGCTGGCAGGTAAAAAGAAGCAGCTGGTGACACGTGTCATAGCGGTAGCATGTGCCTGTCTGCAGCCATCCTCAGGCCAACAGTAGGGTTGGCAGTGACTAAGACTGCAGTCATAGGGAACGGAGAATCCCATATTGTGTAAAAATGTGATGCTGTGAAGATCCTGTCATTAAGTCAAGATCATAATCATAAAGAATCATCAGCACTGTGCCATCAATCAAGACACAATGCTGTTCATTTCTCTATTGTTTCATTTGTCTCTGAATCACAAACTATAGCATTGTCATGTTATGATGTGCCATTGTATTGATAAGGACTTGTGCTTCACATGTAATAATGACCTTGGTTAAATAACAAGAAATAGAAGAGAAATTAGGCACAGCACAGGTTAACGAAAAGCTTAGTGTTTTTCCACATACTTTTTTTCTCTTATCTGGTAACGATAATGACGAAAAGATTCAAGCCTCTTTGGGAAAAAGGTATTCGCTTCTTGTCATTCACATCAAGTGCTTTGGATAGGGGCGCCCTCTCTGCTGGGATAAGGTTATCTTGAATGGAAGAAATCCTAGGAGAGGCAGTATTGATCCAGCCCACAATTTCACACAAAGCTCCACATTTACCATAAAAATGTTGGCAGGAATACCGTCATTGCTTTTTATTTGGGGCTTAACACAGAGTTCTTTAGAGAAGCTGGCCAACGGTTTTACTTATTCAATATTCAGTCTCCCTTTGGGCCATATCATAAATGTCATCATATGCAAAGAAGGATTTCTGAATGCCCGGCTGTATAAATGGAGCTGAAAGAGCTGAACACTCAGTCCTTTATCACTCAAAACAACTATCGGATGGATTGTCGTTATATTTGGTACTGACATGTCCCCATCAGCATGAATTATAATAACTTTGGTGATCCTGTGACTTTTCCTGTAGCGACATCATCAGGTGAAAACATACTTTGGCTACCAATAAACTAAAGGCATTTCCATCATCCTCAGCTGTGCTTGTACTTGCTAATTAGCAAATCTTAGCATGATAAAGTATGATGGTGAATCAACATTTTAACATAATGTCACTGTGAAGGTGTTAGCTTGCTCATGTCAGTATTTAGCTCAAAGCACCATTGTATCTGAGGACAGTCTCACAGAATTCCCATCATGGGTGCAGAGTCTTTTTTTCTTAACAATTAATATATACAAATTACAGAGGTATAGAACAATGAACTGATATTCCGATCTAACAAGCTTTATGGATTTATTACAGCAGGCCTATAAATAAATAAATAAATAAATAAATAAAGGTGCCTATCAAATACAACCCCAGTAATAGAATGTAAAAATCATGGCTGGGTGCCAAGGATAAAAAGGCTGGAGAACATCATGGTCAGAGCTTTCAAGCAATACAATGACATCTTTTACAATGGCTTAATGAACAGATTTTAAAACCAAGACAACAGAGAAAAGGACATCTCATCTGCCTTGCAAATGACCTAAAAGAGCAAAAGCTGTCTTTCCTATCCAGAAGCAATCAAACAACGTGTCTGGCAACAGCGCATTTAATGCCATTTCAGACTGCTAGTTTGGACTGTGTCCGTCTGTCACTGCAACCAAGCCACAGACCCCCAGGTCATTTTTCAAGGATTTCCCCATGGTGATGGATCAAAGACTTTCATTTTATGTATTCTACCTGACCTTGAGAATTACAGTAATGTATTCTCAGCTTTCCAAGGAACTAGCACAGAGAATGACATTAACATCTGTCAGGTCAGGGATCACACCTAAGTGCATAATGCTGCCTGTGATTTTCTTGCATGAGATGTATTCAATTGAGATACTCTGATAGGATGTGTACTAAGGTCAGATACAGTAGAACAAAATGAAGCTCAACACTGCACTTCCTGATCATAGATGCCTGCAATTTGTTCAATATTCTACAGTTTCAGAGTATTATTCTCATGTTTTTCAACGATATTGTGAGTACTGCCTGAAGCAAATGTGCCTGTGTGGACAACAATTTGGGCTGCCGGAATGATAGATAATGCAGCTGCAGGTCATTTTCTAGTTTGACCAATACGTTTGAGATGATGTTTTCAAGCAACCGAAACACCTTTCTTGACCTTGCTTCATCTGATAGACCTTTGTAGAGTTTTATTGTCAGATTAGAAATTGATTTTGTGTCCACATTTGATATAAAATGTCAGCCATTTTAATTTTCACATAAAACATGCCATTTAGTCAGCTTAAAAGACATATCACTGAAATATTTGCATCCAAGTACTACTTTGTTAAAGGGCAAATGTAATTTTGAGAATTCATCATATTGATCCATGTTGATATTTAGAATATCAAAGTAGCAAGAAATTAGATGGGAAACAGCACCTTGGTTTAATAAGTTCTGTGCAAAGAAATCTGGTGCTCCTTGAAACATTTTCTATAAAACAAGGTGGATGGCTTGATGGCACCAATGCCATCAGAGGTATTGCTTTTTTGTAGTATATAGAGTACTCAAAGCTCACAAACATTTTTTGTAGTCTGGCTAACGCAGAGACATTGTTTAGCTGATGATGATTCAGTGTCAGTTATCATTTGAGCCACCAAGTCTGTGGCCATTACCTCTTAGCTAAAACTTGTTAAGACGACAAACTGTAGCTGATTCGAACAAAATAAGAAGAAATACAAAATAAAATATAAAATCACATATCACATCATTTCAGCGTCACAATTATGAATCATTCAGCCCTACTTTAAAGGGGTGATAGAATGCAAAACCGATTTTACCTTGTCATAGTTGAATAATGACAGTTTAGTGGGTAACTAGGACATACATAGAACCTCAAAATCCCATTGACACCTCTTTCCTCTGCAAATCTCACAATTTGAAACTGCCTCTGAAAACAAATCTCAACAAGCCGCCTAGTTGATGTCAACTCGGCGGCTCCTCCTCATTTGGCTCTAGTCTCTATCTTTGTCACGCCCAAACATTTACATAGGCTACACCACTGATCTGAGATCAGGTAGTCTTCTGAATAGGTCGCACAGATCTCAGAAATTGTATACATTGTTCATCTGCTATTTTACCACTAAATTCACTTCTGAGACTTTTTTATGCGAGAAATCAACTATGTAGAGGACAAATATGGGCCGTTTTACGAAAATGTATGTTTAATTGCAAATTTTGTCCTACTGTGTGTCGGAGTTGAGTGTCCGGTGCTGCCTGGGTTTCTGCCTCGCTGCCGGCCTGCCTTCCTTCACAGACCCCGGCCTGCTGTGAGGTAGATGGAGCTCCGTCAAGGCTGGCAGCCCACGGCACTCTATACCCGCGCAAAGTCACCATTTTTTGGGTTAATGGACTACCAAACGCCGCCGCCCTGACAGAGCTCCAGGGCCTGCAAATCCCCTCTTCCTGCTAAATGGCCGGTGTGTGTGAGTGAGAGCACGGTCAGCGAGCTTGATACGCCAGCAATCTCTTACCACAGGTTCCAGTTAATCTTACAATGTGTGTAATTATAATGTGTTGAGTTATTTAAACAAACGATCGGGGAAATAAACGCCTCTTTTCCGCAAGTCTCATTGATAGAGCCTGCAGCTGGATGGAGCTTTATCAATGAGAGCTAGCTAGCCTCCTCTTAGAATTCCTCTGAAATTCACAAAAATGCATTAAATTGAAATCGGACACCATTGTTAGCTTTATAAGACCTTGAGGTAGATGTTATATAAGTGGCGTGACGAAATTCAAACTGTAAATATACTCTAATTATGCCGAAAATAAAGCTAACTAGCCGCGATCTGTACACATAGGATTGAAGGGACAGTCGCAGCTAACGAAACCCCTAATGTTCACAAAAATTCATTAAATTGAAATCGGACACCATTGTTAGCTTTATAAGACCTTGGGGTGATGATATATAAGTGGCGTGACGAAATTCAAACTGTAAATATAGCTACTCTAGTTATGCCGGCAGCTGGCAGCCAGCCAGCATTCAAGTAGTCCAGTACCCAGGGAAACGGTGACTTTCACTGGGTATGGAGGTTGCCATCAATTTTCGTAAAATGGCCCATATTTGAGCTTTATATAGTTGATTTCTCGCTTAAAAAAGTCTCAAAAGTGAATTTAATAACGAAATAGCCCGACAAACAATGTATAACTTGCAGTGTCTGAAATATGAGACCGGCTGTCTCGTCTCCAATGTGTTTCTATGGGGTTCGCTCAAACCAATCAGCGCGCAGCTCATCTAAATATTCATGAGCATACCATATTTGGAAGAAAAGCAATTGTTCTAAATAGAGCCATATTCACATGGTAGTTCAGGACCTAATAAAATAGCATTTGGGCAATTTTCAGCCCAACCAATGTTACATACCCTATTAGGAGACCTTAAGGAACAGTGTAAAATACCCTATATAATCATTCTATCACCCCTTTAAAACATCTCAAATATGTATGTGTTATCGCTCAAGCCATGTTCAAGCTGTTAAATAAGCTGCTTGCACAATCAACGTATACGCCGTTTTCTGCGGCCTGTTAATTTAGTCGCATTAACTACAGTGAATGAGTGAGTAATGATCTAATTTGAAGATAATGTAAATTAACTAACGACGTGCAAATCATCAAGCGCAATTCTTTTATTATCATTATTTTGTTCTAAAATGTCTTTCGTATAGGATAAAAGTGAGAATGATTTTAATAACTGTTCTTGAACCTAAACCTCTCGCTTTTAAAAAAATAACATTTCTGATTTTTTCATTACTAATTGAATGCTTCTGAAATACATATAATCTTCTGCTTGACAACCTCAGACATCTCAGTACTTAGAGGATTAAATGAAGGGTTGTCTGATTAATAATGTCTTTTTAGACAAGTTTGAAACTCATAAAAAAATGTATGTTACTAAAAATGCAATTACAATTCAGCAGACGCTTGCTGTTAGATACATTGTGACCTCCATTCCTGAAAGAATCAGGTGAACCAAGGTTATGCTGTAAGTCAGATCAGCTACAGCAGACAATGTGATATTTAAATGTTTTTTAAAGGAAAATTTTGTTCCTCATTCCTCTAACATCAGTTCATGAATGCTCATCACAGATAAGTATGAGCCAATGTAACTGTGTTTCCAAAGAAGCCAGTAAGCACGCCTAATCCTATTTTAAAGAACTCAACTGGGGGAAGCTGTCTAATATCCATTACAGCCACAACGCAAGCCTAGAGATGCTGGTGCTCCACTAGACCCTGCAGATCTGGACCAGAGAGACAGAGAGCTATTCGCCACAGTAGAGCTTCACTAGAGGCATCAACAGTCTAGTTGTAAATACAATATGTGTGGCCAGCACTGGAGGCGTGGATGGGATCAAGGAAAGGCACAGACGGAGGGAAAAAAAAAGATAAACGGCACTTCAGGCACAAAAAGGAAAGAAAGGATAAACAGCCAGGGCCAATTAGACTAAGACCGCAGTGGTGGCTGGTGAAGAGTCTGAGGCTGGTTCTGTTTACCATCCATCATTACAGTCACCATTCTAATGCTATTTACTGCAGTTACGGAAAACCACATCACTTCTTTCTAGTTAAATATTAAACATTTTCAGGAGGCCAAAATTACTCCAAATGAATGCTGCTCTGTGTCTGCTAGGTGTGTAAATAGAAAACTGTTTGCTAACACTTTCAGCATAACAACTTTATAAAGTGTTATGGTAAGTGGCCAAAAAACAATCAATTCGAGCAGGTTTAAATGCAAATTCTCTGTCACATACCAATTTTTTAAGCATTGGCCATTGAGAATCCCAGATTGAATCTGTTGTTTTGACAAATAATAATTTCTGATTCAACGTGTTTCTTCACATAACATCACTTAACAAAATCTGAAGGTAAAACCAAACAATAGCTTGAGAAAACAACAAATGAGCAGCAGCCCTAATGGTGTACAGCAGTATGGGAAAGATGAAATTAGCAAACCATACAAACAAGATGACCTTTATGAATTTAAATTGGCCTAGGGAATATGAACTGGCCATTTTAAAGTTCATACATGCACATGGGGTCCTGCATGTGAAGAGGACTTAATCATAATGAGGTGTATTCTAATGACAAGAAGATAAAGTACAACCCTGTTTCCTTTGGTGATCAACCAATAACATTATTCTATACCTATTGGCTAAATTGCTTGAGTCAGTCAGCTATTGGCTGAGCTGCTATTGGACCCTGTTACTATGAACGACAGCTTCAATACACATAGAGAGGAGGGAATGCAAAAAGATTACTTTCTCAAATCTAGCACAATTTGATATGAAGAGTTGTCTTTTTCATTATTTTAAACAAGGAATAAGAAATATAAATGATAATTTCCTCTAGGAAATACAATGCCATACCGATATCATTGACCGGCCGTTATGGTAGTCTCAATTCATTAAGGCTTCTTTTTTTTAGCAACACCAGCAGCTATCTCAACAACTTTTGGAGGGATTGCAATGACATTTTGAACAGACATTTTTGTCCGCAAATATTGGGCATTTGCTGATGTCTTAACAACATCATCAGATCAATATTAATTCCCCCAATACTTTGGGTGTGATAAAATATTTTCCAAATTAAGGAAAGCTCTCCATGAATGTATTTAGTGTTAATTGGTAAATGTTAGCCTCTAACAAGCTCAACAACGGTGGTTATCATGGCAAACATTACCTCAAAGCATTATTATGTCAAAGTGCAGCCTCAACACTATTGTGGCTGTAGACTCTTTGTCATGGTATATTATGAATGTGATGCCTTTGCTTATAAGATAAACTAAAATTGAAGTAGGATATTGTTGGAAAGCTAAAAATTGCCCAGCTGGAAGTCTGCCTAACTAACTAACAAACTCTTTTGTAAGTGTTCATGCAGCATTTGTTGTTGTTTTAACCCTTTAAAATAAAAACAATAACTTTCTAACATACTGAAATTAGATCAAATGTCCACACTTTAAAATACACAAAGTATGTGGCTCTGTACTGTGCTACACACTGAAGGAGAAGGCATCAACTAGTTTTGTACTACCTACTCATTAATTACCTTTAACGTGCATCTCAGGCCCTGAAATTCCTTACAGTTAATGATTTTTCCTGCTCTCCAAATGCCTCCCTAAATGTCCCCGCTCAAGAGCATCACAGAGATAGTGCAGCAAATGACTCCAAGTTTGGAGATAAGAGTTTCTGATTGGTTAATATGATAACTGCAGGTATACTGTATGCATACATATGCACACCCATGCATCTGCATAAGGCCCTAAGCTATGAGTGGGTCTACTATATTTTCTTCTTTCAATTAAGGACATAAGAAAAACACCATCCACTGATGTTTAGAAAACAGGAAATACGATTAAGGCAAAATATTTACAGACCTTGTCAGCAACCGATATGCTAACACTACTTATGCTGCCAGGAAGAGAGAAAATTTCACTTTCTGCAGAGCACACATCTCATAACACAATGCAAGGACTGCATTTGCATGTTTCAAGGGGTGACAATGTCATTTGCATAAATTTAATGAGTCTTTCAGAGGAAAAAAAGCTGTGGACACCTGCGGAAACAAGCTGACATTGTTCAAAAGCCTCTTTTTTCCTTATTACTCACAATATCGGCCTTGGCTTGCAGACAAAGCACTGTTACATAGATAATCAGGAGGTTTAACATCTCTGTGTCAGAAAGATTGTTTTCTCTGGAGGGAAAATGTGCCCAGGAGGTGAAATTTCATCCCATCCTAAATGGATGACATAGATGCTTAGGACGATACAGGTAGGAGACTTGTTTCTCTGGAAGAGGCTGGCAATCATGAGTCACCAAGGCTAGTATGTTACGGCAACGCGAGGCATCTCAGCTTGTGGTATTTTGATGAAAGCAGTTCAACTGTCAGCAACCAAATGGGCAAACTAATTACCAGTGTAAGCTGATTTCCTGGTTCAGGCGCTCCACAGCAGTGGCTCTCCCCAAGCACTGGGTTTGATTGTTAAACTGAGAAAAGGTACATGTTCTGGGTAGATACACCAGAGACTGTGTAAATGAATGGGATTAAGTGTATGGAAATGAAATAAATGTGCTCCTCTTATTGGCAACGGCTCTGTGAATTCAAATGAGGGGAAGATGGTCTCTGTGGCAATGAGACAGCGAGGCTTTACATCCTCTCTGTCAGTCAGGCTTCTAATATGGATCTGTGGCACGGTGCCACACACGGAAGCACAGACCTTTTGTCTTCATATCAGCAGATATGAGATGAAAGTTTGCACCAGCACTTGAAGATGGTATTTGTGAAAATTGTGAATACTTTGTCATGGTCATTTCCATTTTCAGCATCTCCTTCTGTTTGTGCAGTTATAGTCAGAAGCATATTGTTCTCTCTCCTAAGTCATTTATTAATACTGATGAAACAATGGTGACACATAAGCTCTCCTTTGTCAGCCCTGAGCTAAGTTAATTAATTAGCAATCCTTGCTGCAGTGCCAGGAGGTTGTGGATTGTATTGTTCTAAGCCATCATCCTGTGTAAATTGACTGAGATTGAGATCCAACAAGGCTTTGACCTGGATCCCTCCCTAACAACCAGATGTGTGAAACATTGATGAGGGGATTTAGCTGGAGGAGGCTAGAGGACATGTTATCTTTAGCCATGCAATCAGCTCCATTAGCTCAGAGGAGTGGATGCAGCACTAGTCAGACATTTGTGTTTTTTTATAACTGTGGTATTGGTGCGCAACCTTGAAAAGTGTGTCCTTTGTCATTTTCTTCTTGTGCTTTCACACCTTGTGCCAAAACCTGAAAGATCCCAGCACACTGATTCAAACACAAATAAAATATGGAGTAGAATTTCATGTCTTAGTCGTAACTTTGCCTTCCACCATGTCTTTTAGTTTTTGAGTTTGTTTCCATAGCGATGCTAACCTCTTCTGAAATAATTCCTACAGCAATTGTCATTCAACTGAAGCAACAATATTCAGGAGGTGTCTTGTGACCTGCTCATTCTTTTAATGAAAAGCAAGAAATGCATAGCAATTGGTTCCATTTCCTCAGCAAAAAAAGTGCCATTGGTGGTCACACCAAAGTGGAATGTGAATGCATTGCCACCTCCACGGGCCAACTACTGCTGTAAGGTACAGTGACTGTCGAGTGAGCAGGCCCCATGGGCCCCAGATGGAGGTTAGAAGTCTGTTCACTCTCATTTCACATGCTTTTGGACATAATAATAAGCAGAGTAGCTCCCTTCACATGTCAATGCACAGTCAGCTGAAGAACTGTGTTCAAAACATTATAACACAATCAAACACTGTGTCTGTTCTTACACTGGTACATATACATTGGTAAACCATACACACCCCAATATGTGAGCCTATGAAGAGACAACAAATAGCTGGTACACTTAATGCAAGACTATTTGCAAATGTAACCAATGTTTCCAATCCATGATTTGTTTGTTGCAACACAACGCAAAATAGCACTCAAGAGATTTCAAGAACTACAAAGTCAACCTAATGGTGGCGCTACAGGATAAAAGTCAGAGGATCACAAAAGTCAGCACGACATATCAGCTGGGCACCATTGATAGCTACACCAAATTTTGTGCCAATGCATTTAGTAGATGTTGAGATATTTGACAGGAAAGTTGAAACAGTTGACCTTAAATATCTGTTGTAAGTTTAATGTCGGTCCAATAATTGTCAAGATATTTCACTCTGAACCACACATGTCAACCTTATGGAAGGGCCAGATGAAAAGTCAGGGTATCATCAAAGTTGCTAGGATTCATCCTTAAAATTCATCAATAAAATGTCATAGCAATGTTTCGAATAGTTGTTGAGATATAGCTATCATTTTGGAACAAAGTAGAGGACCCAGCAGACCGCCCAACTAACAGACTGACATTGTGATCCCTAGAGCCATGTCACACAGCAATACTAGAGAGGAGAATTACAACAATAAAGGTACAGAACGAGAGATAGTTTGGTTACAGTAGAGACTATGGCTCATTGAACGAGACGTTCGACAGGTCATGACTTATTAAGCAAAGATAGTAAAAACTAAATAGAAATAAAAATAACAAGAAAAGCTACATTAATGTAGTATTAACAACTTCGGATTCGTTTTATTCCTCAAAGTTTTAGTTTTTCTGTTTTTGAAGAATGGTATTGTACAGCTTCAATAGGCCTTCGTTTAGTAAGCCACCCTGACAAGTGTCTCTGATTTACCATGCACACATCACACAAGGGGCCAGCACCTCTTTGGGCATCTGTCATTGAAGTTGCCCATTAGGCTTCATTGTCGTTAATCGTGTGTTTCCCTCATTCATTAGAGGGGGTACACCTGAGTGATGAACACTCAAGAAAATACTAATGAAGGTTTCTACTGTTATTATTTAATGGGCTTGCCTGCCTCACTTGCCTGCCTCACTGAATGTGTTCATATTGTATTATTTTAGACTGTAGTCAGTGATTAGCTCCTAGCTGAGCTGAGGAATTCCCTGTGCTTCCTACTGAGATACATCAAACTGAACTGGGCCTGATTAAACAGACTGCTTGAAACTTCACAAAATATCTTCAACAGTTTGACCTCTGAGGAAACTCCACTGTGATTAATTATTCCCCCCCTTCACGCCATTGTAATTGTTCACACTAGGGGGGAAAGTTACTCGTAGCATAGGCTACAAAGCCAAGACCCTTTTTCAATGTAAAGTGATGACCACACCTCAAGGAAAACTGGGCAATTATGTATAATTGATACTTCACTGCATCTGTATATGGCACAATCTTCTTACAGTATCACATATGTGGTTTATCATATATCATGTTAGCTCAAAGAAATTTCATCTCGGCAAAACATTATGTGATTTTGACCTAAACGTCTGACTGTATTCATAAACCCATAGTTACTTGGGATCATGACAAGAAAGAAGTAGGAGATGAAAATGTACAATCATGAACAAATCCATGTATACTTTTTGACAGGACTTTTTGGGCTGCTGGCATCAGTGTGACTTTATGACAGCTGGGGACAAATAAAACAGCGTGCTGGCCCTGGCTTCCAGCCACCCTACTCCACAATCGATGGTGCATATGGTGAAGGCAGCTAGTGCATACAACCAAGGGTTACAGAGATACTTATGACAAGTTTGATTGTTGAAAACAAACTTAAGTCAAGATGACATTGTGCTGCAAGCAACTAATGGATTCAGTTCTGAAAAGTTAGTATCATTCAAAAAGCGACTTTTTGGGTGGGGGTGGGGGGGGGGGGGGGGTCTTACGTTTTATAGCAATATGTTCTCCATGAAGGAGCACACTATGATGCTAATAATAAAACATGCCTGAATGTCTTCAAAGAAAGACATTCTAGGATGTGATCTTACATTGATGACCTTTCGCTACTGTTAACTAACTTACTAACTATATTGACTAACTATGCTGGAAGAATGAATCAGGTGAATAAGGATATTGACTCAAGTATATTTAAGTCAAAGACCGTGTGTCATGACCGAGAAGATTTCCGATTTCATCTTAAAAACAATCACAATAGTGCAGAAACAATGTTTCTGAAGTCAGTTGCCGCATCAACAACATCGTTATCACCTGGAACATTTGTATAGGCAGTGCTCAATGTGGTTTTAACAAAGCACATTAAAGCTATAACCACTTTTGCCTTTATATGTGTTCAGACACTTCAAATGAGCTTTATTCAACTCAAGAACATGTTATCAACACAATTGTAAACTTTAAAATATAATTCACACATTGTACAAGTCAATGTATTTGTCTAATGAATCATTGACGAATGAATTGCTTTACTTCTTCTACAATCCTCAACAACCTGAAACACTTTGAAGACTCACTTAAAAGGCACTGAATTTGTATAAACTAATTCAACATTCATATTTTAATTCCCCAGGGCCAAATCAAAATATATTCTTGGCTATTAATTGGAAATGAAACTTCCAGATGGACAGAGTTCCCATTAATCCCCAGTGCTGCAGCTTTGCTGTATTAGCAACATGTGAGTGAGAATGAGCTCCAGATTACACAGGCACTATCTGCATGTTGATGAGTGGCAGGCTACTGTAGTGTGAGGTAGATGAAGACATTCCAGCTGGATGCTGTTACATGTGAGAGGACTGTTAACACAGCATGAATGTAAAAAAACAGGACAATGTGGAGGGGGCCAGTGCACTAATAATCCACATAAATGTATATATACATATATTTGGGCTGTCAAAATGCATACGAAAATAACAAGTTAACGCAAATTCCTTTTAGCGCCACTCATGTACGCAATTAATGCATGCATGTTCTGTGATTTGGGCCTTGGGCTGCTCCGTTGTTTGGGAAATCAGGAACTGATGCAGCAGTAACGTTGTGGATGGCTAGCAGAAACAAACCTCAGTAATGTTACATTCAGATTAGTCTCGCTTTGCCAGACCTTTCTCTACAGCGCTGCAAAGGAGGCTCTGGCTAGTCCATACAGCATTCCGGGATGGGAGAAAAACATGCTCTGGTATATTGACATTTTTCTAAACCAATCACAATCGTCATGCATGGCGCTAAGCGCCGGACAGAGCCACGGTGCCACTGCAAAATAGCCTCGGGAAGGAACTGGTTCAAAAGTTGTTTTAGTTGTGCAACAGAAAACTCAGATTGGACAGATAGTCTAGCTAGCTGTCTGGATTTACCCTGCAGAGATCTGAGGACATCTGGCCGAACAAAGGGACATCCTGCGGAATTTCCGATGGCCCCGGAGCAATCCCGGATGTGGAACGTCGTGGATATATGGCGTTTTTCCATTACATGGTACCTGCTCGACTCGCCTCGCCTCGACTCGGCACACTGTGCGTCCGTTTTCCATTGCAGATTTTAGTACTGCCTCAGCGTGGCTGGTCGTCTTATATGCCGGCTCGATGCACACCAGCGCACAAGTATAAACATCAGGCCACTTGAGCTTGTTTACAGTTCTGTGGAAGCTCCACGCAGAGCTTTCTCCTTAGCCTATGTAAGTGGCCTGATGTTTATACTTGTGCGCTGGTGTGTGCGTCGAGCCGGCCATGTGTGTGTGTACGTAGGCTACGGCGAAAGCTCTGCCTGGAGTCTCCGCAGGACTGTTGACAAGCGGCGCCGCAGTAAACTGGTGTGACCTAACGCGACACACACACAGAACGTCGAGGGTGTGTTGTTGTTGCCAGAAGACACATTTAGTTTCTAATGAAGCTGGAGGCAGCAAAAAATAACACAGCTGGCTTAACTATTTAAAAATAGCAGGTTTGTTCAGGACACCCCCGTCTGTCGCTTTCATGTCACCTTTTCGCCTTGCCTCAGCTCGCTTGGAACCTCGACTGAGGTGGTACTAAAAAAAGTACCTGTTAGCAGGTACCAGGTACTTTTTTTCGTAATGGAAAACCAAAAAAAGCGAGTAGAGTCGAGGCGAGTCGAGCAGGTACCATGTAATGGAAAAGCGCCAATAGACTACATTCAGGTCAATATGCCCATATGTTTTGAGCATACATATACCTTTGAGGTTATTCTGGAGAGTATTATATATAAAATACACATTATTTGTCAATGTTTTGGATTGTTGCAATAATAATAAACCTTTTAAAGTAGATTTAAAACGGATAAAAAATGTGCGATACATTTTCGCGACTTAATCGCGAGTTAACTATGGACAAACTTTTAAATATTTTAATCAATTGACAGCCCTTATATATATATATATATATATATATATATTTATACATACATATGCATGAAATGAACAACAACATCTGCAGCGAAGATGACAGCTTTCTCTGGTGTTAGCATGTAGCTAAGATTACGGTTACATGTAGCAGTGGACTGACTGTAATGGAGCATAGCACCATGAAAAATCACCAAAAACAATGTTCCATCAAGATTACAGGTTTCCCTGGCATGAGCATGTAGCTACATGTAGCAGTGTATGTAAACACTGCAGTAAGCCTAATTTTGCACATTTAGTAACCAATTCACAATTATTTGATGTGCTGTTATAAAATGCTTATATCAGACATTGGATTTATAGTAAAACATGCAGCAAAAAATGGCAGAATGATACATTCAAGTTGTTTTGTGTTTTAATGCAAATGCTACTGAGCAACTTATATTCCTAAATAGCTTTGGTTAAAAATTTAAAATATGTCTGCATATATTTTATTCATTATGTCCGTTCTGTTGGGATATCTTACATTTACTTATTTCATGTTATCCTCTATTAATCATTGCTAACCATTTTCTTTCATAATGTTCTATGGGAAGTGCTTGTTCAGACAAATTTGAGGATATGTTTGATAAGCCTTAATACTCTTCAGTTCTGCTGACCTCAGGTTCAAAGATGAAACAGACTCTGGCTGGGCTAATGTAAACCTGCTGCCCTGGAGCGTCCATCCCAAGACAGTCATTTGGTCGGTTTTCAAATGGTCGAGAGGTGCTTCTGGTTAATTAAAAATTAACTACAGATGATTAATTGACACCCTTTATAAGTGGTTTCAACAGGCTTCCATTACTGTTAGTTAAAGACTGGTATTTTACTTACAGGAGCCAATAATTATATCCATTAAAAAATGTAATCTTAAGGCCTATTACCATTTTAATCCCCATTGTTGTCCATGACTGATGACCTGCTTTTCATTGTGATATTGGTATCACTGAAATGTTCTTCTATGTATTTATTTAATATAAAAAGAGACTGTATGGACGTGACTTCCATCTCCCTTATGTAGCTCTATCCTCAGCCCTATCTTGATGTTGTCAACAGAAATGAACTTAATCTTCTTTCAATGCAGTTATAACTGCAGAAATATTATATGCAACAGTCAGAGAATCCCTGATGTAAAACATCAATAACCTTTTCATTATGTTTCCCTTTTATGAAAATGATTACTATATATATAATGGTTATTTAACCATCTTCCCTTCTTCCATCTTCTCACCACCCATCTCCTGTGATCACTCTCATTCATTTCATTAGTGTTGAACTCTTTTTACTTTATCTTTTTTCCTCTTACATCTCTTACATATGATACACTGATTATCCTATAGCCATTAGAACCCTTAAATCCCCCAGATGTCCTCCCAGCTCATTGTTGAAGTTTTAACACAATTTCAAAACATCACTAGCACGCTCGGAGAAAATTCAGGGCTATACTCTATATCTGTCTAAACGAGCACATTTTCCGCTGCACTGTAGCTAAACTGGATGTAGTTACATTAAGATCTACCTATGACAATGGATTCATACAAACGCTAAAAAAGTATAGTTTTATTTTTTATTAGTTTTAGATATTTCAAATATACTATTTCATTTATCTCTAAGCAAAGTCAGAGAATCTGCTCAAGGAAGAGCACACTCTTCATTTATATGCACTTTTTGATTTTTATTTCTAAATACTAATTCATGTACAAATAAATAGCTTATATAACTACTGTACATTAAATAAAAATATACACTTAGTGTCAAGCTATAATGCGTAGCTATGCTATTTTTAAAATGTCTACACTTTCTACACTGCCCCCACGATTTCCAGTGGTACTGTTCCGTTTCATCTGTATCCATAAGCTTTCAGAAAACCTGCACAAATACGGACGAAATATACGCAGAGTACGAACTGAAGGCTCCACCTGTATCTGACTTTTATGTTGAGCATAAATAAGCCTTAAGATGTTTTGGGGGGAATCCCTTCCCGCCCTCTACCAGGCTGCAGCTGCCCGGTTTTAGGTTTTGCCCCTTGTAACTCAAAATCCAGCAGCTCTTCCTCTGACGTCACAGCTGTCTCCCAGTCATCTTCCTGCTTCATCTCAGGCTTCTTGCTTTGTAACCTTAGTCCAGTTCGTTTTTTAAACGCATGATTGGTTTTATGACTGGCCATCCCACTTCTGACACATATGTTAAAGAAAGTGTTGGGAATCTGAACAAAAATGTTGATAACACGATGGCTTAAGTTGCAAAACGTGAAGGTGCTTTTATTTACCAAAAAGTGATTAAACAAAAGGTTTAAGTTTTTACTATCAAAGTTTACTTTGATAGTCATCACCTGTCTGGATTGTAGCCACCCTCAGACTAAAACTCCACCTTGCTGAGGTGGCCAGAGGCTTATATATGTTAAGCCCCTCCCACTAGACCAATCAACTCTATATAATTTTTTTGGGCATTTTCGGCCTTTATTTGATAGGACAGCTGAAGACATTAAAGGGGGGAGAGCGAGGGGGGGAATGACATGCAGCAAAGGGCCGCAGGTTGAAGTCGAACCCGGGCCCGCTGCGTCGAGCTCTACCAACTGAGCTATCCGGGCGCCCAGACCAATCAACTCTTAATTGCTTCAATTATCTCTCAATTATGTTGCCATTTAGACATTTATAATTCCACTGCTAGTTTCTACCATAAACAAACAACAGACTCTTAAACAAACCATTTTCCACTCATCTAACTTCAAAAAACACAAAAACTTACGCACATTTTCAGCTAGAAAATCTACCCTCACCTATGACCCAGATATATGGTATCTCCCACCATCAGCACACCTGAGTGTGACTGCTGTAGGCCCTAAAGAGTTCAAAATAATGGTTAAGTAACCTAGTTTACTGTAGAATAGAAATGACTGAAAATAAATAAACGGTGATGCTTTGTGACCTGAGTGGGTTTACCATAGGCCATCCAAAAGTGACAGAGCCTTTGTCACAGTGCAGTGACAATGCATTTTATTAGTGTCCCTAAAGTACCCACACTTGCAATATAATGTATTCGCTCATTACAAAACCTCATTAAAACTTTTTTATGGTTGTTTTATGGTACATTATGGTTATGGCATTTTTTTTACATATCCTCATCGTTGAAGATTATTTAACAAATTTGTTAGCAAAATTTGCTTATTTACTCATCAAGAAGTTACAGAGCAACATTATTATTCACTTGGAGTTCTGTAATTTGGACCTGTAAATTCAATATTCACTCTCTTTTGGTCTCACTCCTGAGGGAAATATCTGCAATAGTTATTTGCTAAAAAAACACTGCCTGCTGCAGCCGAAAGCTGCTCTCGGTGCAGTGAAAGTAAATAAAAACAAATAGCTAAACAATGAGCGTAAACTTAATGAAATGCTTCATCATGAATAGAAGAGACGTATGTATCAATGCATTTGTTACTAGCAAACAACACACCTCACCAACAGCAACTGAAAAGACAGAAGATGAAGACAACTTTAAACTTTTAGCAAAAAACCTTTCGGTATTGCTGCACCGGCTTTGAGCTTTAAAATGGGTCAAGAAACCTGTGAACAACAATGGGGGATGACAACTTGACCCATTTAATAATGATGATGGCGAAGCCTATACAGGTGAAAATACTTGACCTGGATCAACCAGTTGAGTTTACCCAGCTAAGACAAAGTGTTAACAACTGCACAGAATGAAAGTAGGATTAAAATGTAAACAGCCCAAGAGATATGATTGTGGTTTTCTATGGTGTTAGGGGTACAATATTGTGTCATTAGTAGTGTGCATGTGGGTATGTTGGCAAACTCTGTTGTAATTATACCAAAGAATGTGGATAATAGCACACCTGGCATCAAACGTGGCATTAAGTACACATATATACATACCGTGGGATTGCCGTTCAGCCTATTCCTTGCACACTAAGGCCCTATGAACTGTACTGTCATGATAGCAAGACAGTTACATATTAATGCAAATGCAACTGTATTGGATCTAACAATGAGTCTTGTTAAATGTTTGCTGGATTTAAATTAACAGCTTCTCTTCTGCATTCTTCTGCAGACAGAATGTGCCATATATGCCCTTTACAAAAGAATGGCTATAAACTATGAAGTAAATTTCTTGACCATCAGCACATCACTAGCGCTAGTCTAGTCTGACTTGCTGTCAAAGATAACTGCAGTAAATGACAATATCTGACAGGAAACACCTGCTGCTGTATGGATATGTGTCAGCTGCTAAAATATGTGAGTAAATGTGCCTAGAATTAGTGATGGGCCCCATATGCTTTTGGTTAAAAGTAAGGGATTCTACTAGGACCTATGGTGACAGAGAGTAATGTTTCAATACAGGCTGCTATGCCAAGAGAGTGGCAGGTTTTATGGTATAACTGAAAACACCTCTTCCATCATGTGTGACACTTTGCTGTCAAAAACTAGCTCATCACTTTCTCCAAACATTGAAAGGCTTTGTAACAATTGGAGTAAATGTCTGGAGGAAACAACACACCTTTCACAGTAATGAGAGGAGCCATTGCTTAACAAGCATGACTTTTCCTAATTCTCTTGCTTCTTATGCACAATACATCATGGAGTCTATGTTCAGAATTACAGTATACATCTGAAAATTGAAATGGATGTCAGATGAAAGAATACTATAAACAGAATTAGAGGGATTTATGAATCCTACAATGTAGAACTTCAATAATAGCTGGTCTGCAGTTAAAATTAAAGGGGTCCAGTGGAGTTTTATGTAAAAGGACAACAGTTAACAACAACAAAACACATAATGTCTATTAATAGACTTGTTGACTGCATTTTCTTCCCCATTATATACAGTATTTTATATCCTACTTTGTTTACATCCATGCCTCCTAGCTAGCAGCCTTCTTCTTATTTGCCTTTGCTGGCACATTGCTGCATAGGTGTGTTAACTTACTGCCACCTGTTGATCAGTGGTTGAATAGTTTGACACCTTAGGGAAGACTGGTGTGTGTGTATGAGATAAACAAAACAAAACAAAACAGGGACTTACTACTGCTGAGTAGCATTTTTAAATTTGTTGTGAAGTAATGGTTTGTAGATCAGGTAATTTCTGCCAAAATGTGAAAATTAGTTGGCAGTAATAATGTATAATAATGTATAATTTTCCTCTCATAAGATCAGTACAACTCATGAGCAGAGAGTTATTAATTGACTAGCCTATAGCCACGACATTCCACTTCCGGGATTGCTCTCGTTCTGCTGGAAATTCCTCTGGATGTCACTCTTTTCCGATGTCCGTTACCTTCCACTTTCTTTGTGTTGTAATTTTAAACTCCGGTGGATTTCTGAGGACTATGGTTAACTGCTCCTCAGATCTTTGCAGGGTAAATACAGACAGCTAGCTAGACTATCTGTCCAGTCTAAGTTTTTTATTGCAAGACTAAAACAACCTTTGAATGTACATGTTCCACCAAAACAAGTTCCTTCCTGAGGCTATTTTGCAGAGGCACCGTTGCTCCATCTGGCCCTTTGCAACACCCAAGACAATTGTGATTGGTTTTAAAAAATGACAATAACTTTCCTGCATATTGTCTGGGAGTGTGAACAGGTGCATGAGTTCTGGAATAAAACAACATCAATAATAGCTGATGTGATAGGATGTCGACTTCCTACTGACCCAATTGTTTTATTACTGAACGACGACTCTAAATTACACCTGCTTGGGAGACAGAGGAAAATTTGGCTAGCCGGCTCAACTGCAACCAAGAAAATGACAGCTCAGCGCTGGCTCCCCCCTCACTCGCTTTGTATAAAACAGTGGTTGCTGTATTTTCTGGACATAGTTATGCTTGAACTCTCAGCAAGGATTAACAAAGCCAAATCATCAACTCTCAGCCTATGGAAAAGCACAGCAGCACAAATATCAGACCTAATGACCTCAGCATACCAAGAACTAGAGGAGAGTGATTAGGCAAGGTGTGATTTCTGTTTGTTTGTTTGTTTGTTTTGTTTTCCTTGAGACCGCAGAGGGTGGGGGGTGGGGGAGGGTTTTTGTTTTTGTGTAATTTGTGTTTCTGTTCTGTGCACCATCTGACATTACCTGTCATACATTGTGGAATTTGTTTTGTATGTCTGAACGAGACAAATGGTGCTAATAAAACATGTATCACGAAAAAAAAAAAAAAAAAAAAAAAAAACAATAAACCAAAGCACGTTTTTCTTCCATTCTGGAATGCTGTGTGGACTCGCCAGACCTTCCTCCGCAGTGCTGTGGAGGAAGGTCTAGCAATGCAAGACTACTAATTGACCTGTTGTCCACTACTAAGGTGCTGAAAGCAACATAATTATTACTGATAAGACCAGGGATTATGCAGTAGAACCTACTTTACTTATTCATCAGCATGCTACTCAAGAAGAGTATATTTGATATTGTCTATTCTCCCTTTTCTGATTCTGTATGGTTTCACAAATAATGTGTCATGTAGTCAATTCCTGTAACAATAAGATAAGATAAGATAAGCCTTTATTGATCATCAGAGGGAAAATTTAGTTGTTGCAGTTGCACAACGACAGATAGTACAGATAAAAAAAATAATAAGAGGTATATAAAACTAAAATAAGAATAGAAGTAAAGATAGAAAGTATACAAGAGCAATTACAGACAAGAATGACAAAAAACGTAAAAGTGTTGTGATTAGCAGCACAGTCAGCAAGTCTAGTAGGCTACTATATGTAAACAGCATACACCAGACTTGTATATAATATTAATAGTAATGATACTTAGTGTTTGTCTTTATTAATATAGTATTATTGACCTAATATACTGTCTTCTTACATTCTATTCAATAATCAGAGACCTGGTGGCAGACGTAAATCCATGGGCTGGCATTTTATTTAGGTGAGTAGCCTACACATGACATAAACAGGCTCAGCACGGACCTCTGTAAGAGGGTCATTACATTTAGCTAGTACGAATTCGGGGATAGAGGCTCATCCAGGGTGGGTATAATAGGCAGGGCAGGACCCTCAATGCCTGTCCATGCTGCCGGGACTGGATAATCATGTGTCCCTGTTTGTGACACAACTGATCTGAGGGATAGGTTACCCAACTGTGATTCACTTCAATATCATAGAATTATCATTATTAACTTCAAACATTTGCTTTGCCTTTTGACAACTTTTATTATGTTTTGATGTGTCATCCCATTTTTAGATTTAGCCTACTTGATGTTGTAAATCAGTAGACTTGGAAATGTATGACTGCTGTCCATTAACTTAAGTGGTTTCTCCCTTCCCTCTCTCTGGCATTAAAGCAATTATACACAGACTGACAGACAGCCTCTATTATATTTTCTTCAATTCAGAGTATGGTGGACATGTTCAAATCAATGTGCTATAATGTGTAGAAATTATGCATTAATGCTTTCAACCACACATTAACAGATTGTCAGAAAGCATTACTACTGAAAGAACAGAACATACATAATGTCTCTAAATGTTACAGGTGTGTTAAAGAAACACTAGAGAACTTTTCCCCCTTCAGTCCCCCTATAGCTTGGAAGCAGAATTGTCCATTACATTACATTGTCCAGTTCATTTGAACTACAGATCCGCTGCAATCTGCCAAACTTGCATAATGTAATGTAACGGACAATTCCGCTTCCAACCTGTAGGGTGACCAAAGTGGGAAAAGTTCTCTAGTGTTGCTTTAAGCTTGTACATATAAGAAAAGAAGATAGCCTTTTTACCGTGGGCACAGTTCAAAGTGTTTATAATCAATTTATAATTGGAACTGTATGCACATCTCTACTATTCCCTTCATGGAAAAAGTTTTATAACTTCACAGCTGTAGTCAGCAATGCAGTTTGTTCAATTCACAGCAGTCCCATTGGATTAGCTGCAGTGAACCAATCAATAACCACATTCTCACTGAAGGGGTGTTTATCCAGTAAAAAATATACACCTGTCTCTCCTCACTCCTCTAGAGGTCTCCTCTCCCACATCTGAGGGGTTGGAACATTCTTGATGTCGAACAGAAACTTTTTCTGGGATGGAAGATGGAGGATTAAGGACAGGAAGAAGTGACTAAATGAAATTAGCTATAGCTGCAAAGCAACCAAAATGTTTTTTTTTTTTTTTTTTTTAAATGTCCTCTATTTAACTGACTTTTTAAGAGCTTTATTTGTAATAAATACATCCTTGGAGTGTGCTGCTTGGTAGTCTGTTGCTCAGAGGAACTATAGCCCCTGCATCTGTAATATCAGTAAATCCTGAGCTTGTGGCTAAATAGTGCTAGACCTAAATTCTGCTCATCTGCAATCTATTTTAGGCAACACATGCCACCATGTAGACATTAACAATAGGTGAATGATTGAAATTGATTTGCATAATTATCTGTCAGACCTCTACTCCAGATTAAATCTTGTATTGAATGTGCTTTTTATTTATCTGGTATTTAGCAATACCGAAATGATAATACCTAGCAGAGCAATGCCAAACAGTTTGTATAGTTGTCCACTATTGATTCAGACATGACTGATTGATAAGTGACTTTTTTAATGGCACTGCAAAATAGTTGTACTGAAAAATGTGGTTTATTGAAATTCATTTCTAAACTCTGAGCCAGCAAGATAAAGATGAGTGGAGGATTCATTTGTAACATTGTGTCAGTATGCTGTCATGAATATTTATCAGATATCCATCAATTAATTCCTTGACAGCTAAATGAGCAATATAAAATTCCTTTTTTGGAAATAGTCATATGAAACAGGAGCAAGTTTCTAAATGAAAGGCATCAGTGATAAACACCTTCCTTTGCATCTTGAGTTACAGGATCTGAAGAAATTTAATTACAAATTAATCTTTTCTGTCTATGGTTTTGTATTTTTTTTCCATCTCTCTTTTGCGACGCAAATTAGGGCCATTGTAGGCAAAATTTAATTAAAGATTACGGAGCCGCGGGAGGGGGGTCATGTTCTAAGAAAAGAACTTTGAGTTTCCGCTATATAAATTGTAAAGTTGTGAGAAAAAAACCTTGAATATTCTCTGAGATTAAAGAATATTCTCTGAGATTAAAGTCACAATTGCCCAAGAAAAAATCTTAGGCATCGCTACTTGCCACTGGGCATACTGGACAATATGGATGCACGTGTCAGTAAATAATAACCATCAAGTATTCAGCCAAATATTATCAGTTATTTGTAATAAATGTATGTTCTTTACCATATGGTTGCTTTATGCATGATATGTTTTTGGTTGTGTCATATCCATTCTACATTCGGACATTCTACATGTATTAAGAAAGGTGAGCTTCAGGCCTTTCCAATGGAAACGTAACACTAAAATATCATCAAACTTTAATCAGATCGAGCTGAAGGCCTGGAGAAGGATCATTCATAGGTTAACTGGGTAATAGATAAATTCTGTATTTACTGCAGTCTATTTAAAGATATTGGAGCTGCTAATATGCCTCACTTTATGCTTTACATGCTTATTTGTACATTATGTGTGCTTAAAATAATATTTACAATACACAAGTTGGTTTAGTGTAATGGGATGTGACAGCACGTTACAATAAGCACAAAATCCTGGTTAGGGCCACCAAAACTCTAGGGTGGCCCTACTGGGACAGCCCCTCTGCACAACATAAACATTGAGTGTATAGAGTTAATTATGTCCATATTCATGCAATGAAAAAAAACCTGTCATCTCTCTCCCCTTTTGTTCCCCTCTCGTGATGTTAAGAATACACTGTGTGTGTGTGTGTGTGTGTGTGTGTGTGTGTGTATGTGTGTGTGTGTGTGTGTGTGTGTTGGTGTGTGTGTGTGTGTGTGTGTGTGTGTGTGTGTGTGTGTGTGTGTGTGTGTGTGTGTGTGTGTGTGGATGTGTGTGTGTGTGTGTGTGTGTGTGTGTGTTTCCAGGTGACAGTGAAAAGCAGAGGCACTTGAGAGTGAATTAATTCAGATATTGAAATGTCCCCTAATCTTTTTTCAAATCCTCCCTTAAAATACAACATGTGGTGTGTTTTTGGTCACCTGTGGAGGAACATATTAAGTGGCAAAGACAAAAAATCATGCATTGGAATTAATGATTCCAACAGCAATTTCATATTAATTTCTGTCTCCATAGGTACTGTACCATGAAGCTGATATGGTAATGAGATTACACTTGTCTTGTTTTTTATTTGATGTTTGGAGTGTGAACTTGAATTTCATCTTCGTTACAGTATTATAGAAACTTCACATAAGACTGGCCCTGCAACATTATTTCTACTGACATTGTGCACAATCATTCTTGCAATTTAATTAATAATTTGATCAAAGTAAATAAATATGGTTGATATTGAACAATGAAATAATCCTAATATAAACATGTAAACATGTCACTGTCTCAGTGCTTCAATGGTAGCACAAATATTTCACTAGATATTTGCTAAATTATACTCATAGTACGAAAGCTGTTCTCAATTCAGTTCTTAAACATACATGCCATCTACAAATAATTGAGGGAGAAATGAAGGATCACCTTAGTTTCTGTATCCAACGTGTATTAGCTTTGTGTAGGACATTTTCAAAAGCCAATCAAAGGGATTGTACTGCAATTGCATGCAAAGCAGGACACAAGATACAAAGTCAAATTCTAAACAGCAGATTACTTTGTATACGTCAAGCTCAAAAAATGCTGGATCTATTGGATCTTTTGGTTAGACCCTCCCTGGCACAAATGTAACTCAGGCTTTCTGTTGTAACTATTAAACCAAAGCAGAAATAACCCCTAGTGACATCATTAGTAATTATTTCTCATAGATTTGACAAAGCTCCTTCAGAGCCACAGAGGACATTACAAAGTGCAACTGCTTTTACAGGCTCACTAGTACTCCAACAACTGACCTTTGTGACCTTGTTTTAAAAGTGTTACTGTAAAATGTTAAAATTAAATTTTAACATAAAAAAATAGGAGGGATGGGGCGACCTCCAGGTCACCCAGTAAGAGCGTGCGCCCCATGTAGGCTGAGTCCCGGGTTGGAATCTGACCTGGGGCCCTTTACTGCGTGTCATCCCCCATCTCTTTCCCACCTTTCCTGTCTGAAGAAAATCTTAAAAAATAGGAGGAATAAGGGAGAAGAAATAAATGAAAATGGGATAAAAGGAAAATTTAACGTAAAAAACATTGCTACCTAGTCCCACTGCAAATCAAGTTTAAGGAATTGTTTTTCATGAAAGCATGAAAGACTTACATGCCGTAAACAACACTTGGGTGGTACATGCACTCATTCATGAACGGACCAACCCAATGAGAAAAAGTGAGAATGAGAATGCAGAAAATGGAAGCCTTCATTGTTTAAATGTGCCTAACTAGTGCAAATTGATAATGCGCCACTTTATGTGATAGGCCTATTGTACCACTCTACGTGATTATTTCCCAGATGCAATCTGAACGACATACATAATTTTCTATAATCTATTACAATAATCAGACACTGTAATCATAAACAGTTTCTTGCAATTGGTAAGAGATGGATAAATTAAAATTAAACTCAACAAGCAGCTAATCACTTGATCAAATCACCCGTACATTAAAATGCGCAGTACCTTTGAAGCTGTTGAAATGACTCTGTGGCTTGTACTGATATGACGTACTACATACTCTGTTTTTCTGTAGAAGGCAAGCACATATCGTAGCGCTTGGATATTCATCCAAGAAAACATTTTCTCATAATTATGACTTTCATATTGTGTGATTATTAAGTTATTGCTATACATGCTCAGCTAGAGGAGAAGTCAGGAGATCACCTAAGTCATTCACAGGGCATCACAAATTTCTGTACAAAATTTCATGGCAATCCATCAAGAAGTTGAGTGATATTTATGTCTGGACCAAACTGGTGGACTGAATGAGGAACAACTGACATGGCCATCCCGTGTCATTCTGCTTGGCTAGTTACTCACATTTACTCAAATGTTAGCATACCTGTATTACTGTAGCAGGCCTGATCTGGATAATTATTGTGAGGTGTGACACTTTGGAAAACACAGAATAAATCCGTCAAAGCAACACAGGCTGCACAAAAGTACATTTTCCACATACTTATTCCAGCAGAATAATTTTATCAATGCTACAATTACATAAAACTTTTAGACAAGGGGCTTCACAGCCACTGTGAAGATCAAAGGTACATTTATATGTGACTGAGTTTACAGCAAAACCAATGACTGGATTATTTCTGATTTACTGAAACCTATTTTCCAGATTGAAATGTAAAGAGTTGTTGTTTTTTGTGATGATCCCTTGCCGTTTTTAATCATCTGGGTCCATTTTTCAACGTGCAAAGTATTGTTTAGGTTCAGGCAACAAATATATTTGGTTAGGTTTAGGAAAAGGTCATGGTGGTAATTTGATTGTTACGTAAATTACGTATGTGATGTTATTTAAGTAAATAAGTCAACCTTGACTTTCGGTTTCACACTGGAGACACAGCGGTTTCGTGGGTGAGAGGTGAGAGTCCTGTGTTTGTTCATAGACTGTATATAAGGAAGTGTTTGTTACACGCATCTATCCACATGGACCTTGGAGCTTTTTATCATTACAAACTTTGGCACTCTTTATATTATATGTCATCTCACAGCGCCACAGTCGAAATGCTCCTCATACAGATACTAAAGGGTGCCATGTGTGCTTTATCAGACGCTGACGGCACAGAACAAGTTGCTGTATTTGACGAGTTGGGTGTAAAAGCGAGTTGTTATATCAGATCATTCTCCCTCATTCACAAACATGGAAAACAGTTTTGAGCATAATGTGCTACAAACATGTACAATTATTTTAAAGTTTCAAACGAGGAAACCCATTAACAGCTGCAAAACGGAAATTCATAGCTTTGAATTTATGCACATGTAGTTGTGTTGCCATCACTTAAGTATATGCTACTGTATGCTCTCTCTGTGCATACTTTATTAACTCCAGATTTTTTTTCAGGCAGATCACAGAGTAAGTATAAAACACAATGTCTCACTGACATCAAGATTGCCAAAGCCAAATTCCTAGTTGTTTTGATGTTGGCTGAATGTAGCTAGCTATGGGCAATAAGACACTTGGGGATTTTATGTGGAGGGAAGAGCACACCACCATCACAGTTTCTTCTTCATTTGAAATACTACAATTCTCAGATGACTTCAATAGACTGACTGTAGTGCACACAAGGCAAAGAAGGCATGTAGCCTATCTGTCAAAATGTACAAGAAAATGATGGATTGTGAAACAAATTGGTTTAACCAAAGAGAGCCAAGTAAACACTTTTTTTTCTGCATGTATTTTTTTAAGCGTAACCACAGAAGATAATGCATGCACTGTAATGACAAAAGACTTGGCCCTTGCAAAAAGGATTACCAAAAGCATTAGAATATTCCTATTTGACTATTTAATTAGGGGTGCAAAGTAAAGTCCACACCTCCCTACCCACCAAATATTGAATGGTGAAGAAATATATAAGATGTACAGGTTTCTTGAAGTAAATAAGGACAAAAAATGGTTAAAAAAGTGTTCAAAATATGATGATTGAAACTTCTACATTAAATGGTTTATTATTGGTCAAAACATCAGTGTACTATATATTTTTGTATTAACAGGTTCAACAAGAGAAAACTAAATCTATTGTCCAAGTCTTGACAGGGGTCAGAGTAGGGGTTATAATCACGTATATAAATGTAAGGAGCATATAAAGCCTACATTGCAAACATTGAAACTGTTACTGCTCACTCAGACATCTGCTGCCATCATTAAAAAAAATATTGGTCATTGTTCAGAAATATTGTCTTAATATCTCAAGAGAATAATCTCAGATGAAACTCTTCCCCCCTTGGGGCTTCAGAAGTTTGGTGCTGTGCTCATTCGTGGATTCTTTAAAGTTCTCTATGAGGTTTTCGTTTGTAATTTTATAAAACACAGATTATTTAGCATTTAGGACAGCTAGTTATTAGCCTTAGTACTATATACTGTAATTCTTTGGGAAAGTATCTACATAAAGAAGCATTTTACTTAAGGCATTACTACCACTGCTTTATATCAAAGGGACCCTCCGCATTTATATTCTTCAAACATGTCAGAAAATGTTGGGCCCTCGGCCATTAACTCATTTATAAATGAGCAGAGGCACTTTAAAATATCTAGTGTACAGAATGATGAGTAGAAGTAATGTGTTCAGCTATTCTGGTACTTGTCAGAAGTCTGGCAGCAGCATTTTGAATGTGCTGCAGTTGTCAAATGCTCTTTTTTAGAAAGATTAAACAAGAGACCTTTGCAATAGTTCCGCCTGCTGGAGCATTAATAGGTTTTTTTAAAATCTTGTACAGACATGCAACCTGTAACTCTTGCTATTTGCTTTAAATGATGACAGGCTGATTTAGTTATTGCCTTGATGTGGCTGCTGAAGCTAAGATCTGAATCGAGTCAAGATTTCTGTCTAGGCCTTTGGTCTTTCTAGCCTCGGAATAAACATAAGCAATAACTGAGTATTTCCTTCTCTGTCTTGTCTTTATTTAAGTAAAGGAAATACGAGTTGATCTAGTTGTTTACTTTCTCTAAGCACTGACACTGTGAATCCATAGTACCACAGTCATTCAGTGAAAGTATTAGTAAATGTGTGTAATCTGTTTAACGCCCTATATCTTGCAGGATTTGGCCAAAGAGAGATGTTGAAGTCTGGGGGATGTCAGGGTTATGCAGTCACATTTCAATATAGACAGAATTGTTTATTACAATTTATATAGACAAATGTTCATTTTCCACTTATGTATTTGAATTCTGTAATATCCATAATGTTGAGGCATATATGGTAATCTTGTTTTTAAATTATCAGGCAATTCAGCACACCATTTCAGCATTGCAACCATTTATGGCTTTTTATATGTCTCCATACAAAATTTGCAAGGTTTTTATACTGGGTAGTTCTATCCCAAATGCTTTTGAAGGATTCATCGAGAAATTGACAGAGCAAGAAATTATTACCATCTCCTCAAGAGTGGGTGCCACATTTAGAAAATATGTCATTTCCTTCAGAAAATACCAGTTCTACCAATTTTACTTTACTTTGAAAGTACAAAACTAATTTCCAGTGCAGTCAGGATCTGAAATGAACGGTAGTGAAACAGTAAAATTGGTTATTAACAAATACATATATAGTTTTCCTGGCACACATGCAGTACAGTTCATTTTATTATAGACTCTGCCATGATCTTTCATATTTTTCTTCCCTTTCTCAGATTATGCCCCTGCTGGCCACTGTATGTTCTCTGTCAGGTCAAATCACAGCAAAACAGGGAGTTTGCTGTCAGTGGTTCGTAGCACAGTGTGCAAATGTGCACACTGCACGCTTACAGTATAAAGCATATATGTTTGATGCAATGATTTTGCTGTTCAGTTTTGCTTATGTTGCTTGCCACCATAACCTAGGCTGCACTTCCTAAATGCTATTTTTATTGTAATGTTGTTGTCTACTACCCTAGGATTATTTTGTACAATTAAACATTTGCGTAGTGATAATAAATCAGCAGAATTAGAACGGTCAAAGAAATTGAGAAAACACTTCCATGATAAAACCAGTATGATGAAGGGCTTTCTGATTATTTCCGTTTGTCTGTCCACCTTTTTGAAAATGTAGTCCTAGGTTCATAATCATTACCTAGAAGTAACCTTGACAATAAACCTTCAACATTAACATTGACTTTAAAATACATTAAGTGTCTAAAATAAAAGATCATAAAGGGAAAAAAGTGAATATATACAATTTTCAATTTCTATTATTCATATGAAGAGCCATCTCTGGAAATGTTTTTGTTTCAGTCAAGTGACAGTAATCGTACTATAGAGATTTAGCTATGACCTCATAGGAAGTCTTATTTTTAGTGTGTTACTATCTTAGTAGTGTCTTAAAATGTGAAAATTTCCATTGATTTTCCTCTTTGCTGCCTTAATATTAACATGGCGGTCTACTGATCCTCAAAGGATGATGGGATTCATCTATTTTACCAAGAACTTAATTATCAAGGTCAGGCTATTCACTCTACGACAGTGCACTAATCATCTCAGTCCTGCAAGTTAACGCCATCCAAGCATATTGGACCTTTTCCGTGCTTTGCCCTTAGAGGTACCAAACACCCTTGATAATTAGTCTTCTTTTTTAGACAGACCATTTTACAAAACTGGTTTGTGGTTGGTGTTCATTGGGCTTGTAAGATTCAGTTTTATCACTTGGCTAGCAGGTTCAGAAGTGGGCTGAAGTGTGAATTGGATATGAAGTGGTATTTCTCAAAGGAGATTATGCCCTAAATGTTAAGGTTGCTTGCTGAAATAGTTATCATTGGTCTGTTTCAAACAATAACCACCAGTGAGAAAACCATTGTGGAAGTGTCAGAAGTGTTAAATCTTCAGTTTCTCAATGATCACTATGAAGTGCATTTTCTATTTATGCTAAAAAAAACCTGATGGGGAATGCCAGGAATTCCAATAACTTGAAATATGGCAAAAGGTTTAAAAAGTGTATAAATTAGAAGAAACGTGACCAAGTGCAGCAACAGGCCTAGTGAATAAGTCATGACGTACGCATATTGCTTAATCTCCTTGAGTGGAGAGATGAAAATATCAGATCTTTGTGGAGCGATGGAGACTGTAACCTTCTTCAAATTAATAAAATGGTAAATGTCATGTTTTACCACAATGTTTTAATTTGTTTGACGTTAGACTGGCACATCATTGTGTTGCATGGTCTGCAGGAGCACCTGACTGAGGTTAGTGCCAATACAACCAACTCCTAATATTTGCAGTAGTGGATTGAATTGCGTATTAATTCATATTTACTTTTTAGATTTTCAAAAAATCTGGTGGGAAATTGACTAGATGCTGCCTCTAGGAAAGCTCAGGCTTCATTGAAATCAAAAAGGAAAAGCCCCAAAATCCCAACCCAAAGGAAAGTCACATTGTATTATCCAAGTTGGAGGCTCAACAGGTAATTTAACTTTTTGTCTTAATGGCAATTTTAAATGTTATTGTCCTAAGGAAATATTAAGGCTAAAACTAATTATGTTTGGGGAATATTTGAAATGTCCACAGATGCTATGTCCACATCAACAAGAGCTTCATCTAGCCCTTATAATGTTAATGCTGTCCTCCTAAGGGACCGTTCGGTATTTATGGTATGGACCACTGGAGGAAAATAGGGGAGGGTCATGTCTTTTTATTCTGTGCTGAGGGGAGGGTCACCCAACATTTTTCAGTCTGGGGGAGGGGGTCACCCAACTTTTGTATTCATGAAACAGCAACATTTCAAAGTGGCTTGTTTGGTGCATAATTATCCATGTAACTCTTAGTCTTGGCCCTCATTCGCTACCAGATGGGTCTGACCGCATACGCGCAGTTTGCTGGGGGGCAGGGGGAGCTGCCCCCTGGTGGCTGAAATGGGTCATTTCATTGTTTAAAAAATAGTCTGGACATCTTACCGTGCCAAGGTTGCAATAAAGGTTTCCTAAATGCCACATTTGATGTCAGCTTACTAATTGATTGCTGGTTTTGTGTAGATTTTATACGTTTATTCCACTTTGTTTAAACGGCGAAGAAGGCTAGTGACCAGCTAGTGACGAGCAACCAGTTTGTGTGTTGAATGTTAGGCTACCCAGAGTGCCTTGCTGACTGGTCTCAAAGTTGTATTGTTTTATTTCATATGAATACTAGTTTACTAGAGGAGTAACTTAGTATTTGAAGTAATGCAGTAATGCAGGAAGTGTGCATTTAGTTTCCATGCTTATTGTGTTTCCACAACAATGTTAGTGAGTAAATCTACTGAAATGGCCACCACACCATAATAGAGGAGTGTGATACATCAGATGAGAATTCAGAGGTTTAGACACATATGTCATGGCTGTAAAAATAAAAAAACAATGGGAATTTGTATGTCTTAGCCAAGAGCAAATCAGAACAGAAGGTATGGATACATTAATAGGGGAGGGTCATGCTATTATTCCAAATTATTTTGGAGGGTCACAGAATATTATTTTAATGGTGAGGCGAGGGTCATGTTTTTCTTGGCTAAAGCTCCCAAAACTCCTCTGGTGGCCCCTTAAATAAATAACGAACAGGCCCTAACCCATATGCAAACAGAAGAGGGGACTTCAGTGAGACAAGACAGAGTGCATCCAAGGAGTCATGTAGTTAAAAGCAATTTTTTAGTCCTATAATAAGGAAGTGGTAACATAAATTGAGATTTGAGAGAAGATGCAACACATTTCAGAGCAATTGTAAGGTTTTAGTGATGGTCTTTTCTTTAGCCAACTTTAGTAACATAAGTCACATTAAGGATCTGATTACATTTTTGTGTAATTAGGTTATATATCATGTATGTCTTTTGGTGTTATTCATCTTATGTATGTCTGTATGCAGTGTTGGGGAGTAACGGAATACATGTACCAGCGTTACGTATTTAGAATACAAATTTTATGAGTAACTGTATTCCGTTACAGTTACAATTTAAATAGTTGGTATTTAGGATACAGTTACATTGTTGAAATCAATGGATTACATGACGATACTTCTCTGTTTCACGAGTTTATTCACTCTCTAAATAAATTAAGGCAACTCCATGCATTTCCCAGAAGCCCCAATATGAAAACAAAAAAATGAGCTATTTGAGTGATCAGTCACAATGGAGTCGGAAAAGGCACAACAGAGCCAGGGCAGGAATGCGTTTCTATCTTGGAAATTCAAACAGCATTTCACATTAAAGAAAGAACAGGGAGAACGAAATATAACTGTGCAGTGCAACCTCTGCTTGCCAGCAACCAACCTCCTTTCAGCGTCCAAATTACTCCACCTCCAACCTGAAGAAGCATCTTAAAGTAAGTTATATTTTTAATTAGCCAAGGGTAGTGGTCTGCTGTAGTTTTACTGGTCACCTTGCTATTTTACAGTTGAATCAGGTAGCTACCTGCTTAGTGCGACTTTACATTCTTCTATGTGCTGATTTCACTAGCCCCATTTGACATGCTAGCTAACATTAGCTAAAATTAGCTCGTGGTAGCTTAGACTGCTGTTAGATTTTTGTAGTATGTAGTTCGGGAATACAAATACAACAATCTACCTGCTTGTTTAGGTACATATTCAGCCAGTTGGAACAGAAGAACATAACATAATAGGACTGTTTAGTAAACGGTTGTGGTTAATTTGATGGCCACATTCCTCCACTTATAAAATGCAATTCAATGTGGAAGTAATCCAAGTATTCAGAATACGTTACTCAGATTGAGTAATGTAACGGACAGTGGCGGTGCTAGACAAATTTTACTAGGGCGGCCAAGGAGGGTCCAGTGTTTGACCAGAGGGGCACATAAAAATAGCAACAAATGATATTTAAAGAGTATAAACTTTATTTTACTTTAAAATCATATAAACATTTATTTTGTACAAGCGTGAGTGCAGGTGCAAGAGAGGTAGGGCAAAAAATTGTAGGCCTACAATGAAATTGTAATTGCACTGCTTTGCAAATAGTAAGAACCTTCTTCCTCACAAACCTGATGGTGCAGTACTTGATCCACATGGATCCACTTGCTGTCCCTCTGGCTGTTCCTCTCTCTGTCCCTGTATGTTTTCTTCCTCCTCACCCTCTTCTTCATCCTCCTCATCCTCTTCTTCATCCTCCTCACCCTCTGTAATTTCCCTCTCTGTGTGTGTCAGAGTCCTCACTTTCATCACATGCCCTCTCTTCAACCTCCACCGACTCCTCTGGCTCTCCCTCTTCCTGCTCCTCAACACCTTGATTTGTTTCTCTCACTGCTGCTTTTCTCACGTTTTTGTTTACTTGGGCAAAAAAGGACACTATGTCCCTTCCTCGTTTCATGATAACTATTAGAAGAAAAAAAACGTAGGGGCATGCATTATATTTCGTTGCCTAACCATCCCTCCCTACTTAACACGGGCAGATAGCCTGTTGATTACTTTACTCAAATGTATTTGTTATCGCAATGCAACAGCCAAGACGGATGAAGTTACGTGGTTTACATCACAACATTGGGTAGACCTAGCAAGGATACTGACATTTGGTTATTCTCTTCTGCTTCGATGAGTTTGCTTTGATATGATTAAGTTTCTAAACACATTTAGACCAGAAATTTACAAACTTGATTTTATTATCAGTGTGAGGAACAAAAGTAACACGTTTATGTGCAAGAACAACAAGTCATTTACGAGATGAAATCGTTTTGCATACCAACAGGAGAAATCGTAGCTCCTCTGCTCTCTCCAAGAGTAGATGCTGTCTCATTCACCAAGCAGCACCACACGTTGCAGGCATAGGTTGCAGGCTGCAGGCTACAGGCTAGTGTTTGGGTGTGCCGCTCTAATTTACCCATGTAGAACGTTGCGTCGCACATTAGTTCCGCTTTTGGCGCTCGTGTGTAAAACCATAATAAATTCATAATTTTTTTATTTGGTCAGCACGGCGGGCACAGGGACATGTCTAGGGGGGCACAGGCCTCCCTAGGCCTCCGTGTAGAACCGCCACTGGTAATGGAATACGTTACAAATGACATTGTTGGGCATGTATTCTGTATTCTGTAATGGGATATGTTTTGAAAATATCCTTCCCAACACTGTCTGTATATATGTCTATATCCTATCTTTTATACAAGCTACCCAGGGATGCAAAAAGAATTTCAGCACTGGCTGACAATAAAGTTGTATCGTATCGTATTCTGGAAGTGGCAGCCATGCAGTCAACCAAGCATCAGCTTTAGATTGCCAAAATTGTTTGCCATTTTTCCATCCCTATGACAAGACAGGCAGTCGGGTTAGATGTCAGGTGTGGTAGTGCCAGACTACCTGCAAACAGTCTGGGTGCCAGACACTTATTGTGTTGACAAATTAACACACACACACACACACACACACACAATTGGCCCCAGCTTTCAAAAGGACGCCAAGATGACATTAGCTGTTTTTGATGCAGGGACCTTTTAAAGCAAGAAAGGTGCTAAAACCACATTTCAAAAGGTAATTGAAAACATTATTGACTGAGAGAAATGAATAAAGGCATAAAAACAGTGGCCTTAGCTGTTAAAAAAGCTAATTATTTGAATTGGTTAAATTATTTCCACTGAGCAAAACAGAAACCTTTTATTTTCTGCACTCAACAACAAACATCTGGGGGCACCTTCTGACAAAGCTTTAACATTTATATTGTATATTTCAAGGCTTCTCTATAATATACAGGTGTCTTGATCCATGGCTTGTATCTCAGATTCATAAATCACACAAAAAAACATTTCCATGTCACTGCTGCTTTGTTCTTTCATAAATCTTCAAAGAAGAGAATGTACATTATTCCATTTTGAACATTTTATTGAGGAGAGCTTTTGTTTCGCAAGAAGGGACACATTAGTTAGGATGAATGATCTGGATTGTCTGATTGGCTCATTGCCTCATTCCTCTTATTGGTTTTACTTTTATATGATTTGACATTATCATACATTTTTTTCCTAAGGGTAAGGTTTCAAGGGTTTGGTAAAAGAAATTAATGGTGCTAAGGTCATTGAAACTTGCCTCATTTCCCTCATGATGCTGTCACTTTGAGATGCTTTTAACAAAGTTCTCCTAGCTTCTTGGAACAAGACAGACTAACATTATAACCAGTGTTGGGAAGTAACGGAATACATGTACTGGCGTTACGTATTCAGAATACAAATTATGAGTAACTGTATTCCGTTACAGTTACAATTTAAATAGTTGGTATTTAGAATACAGTTACATTGTTGAAATCAATGGATTACATGACGATACTTCTGTTTCACAAGTTTATTCACTCTCTAAATAAATAAAGGCAACTCCATGCATTTCCCAGAAGCCCTATATGACAACGAATAGATTATCTATTTGCGTGTCAGTCACGATGGAGTCGGAAAAGGCACAGCACAGCCAGGGCAGGAATGCGTTTCTATCTTGGAAATTCAAACAGTATTTCACATTAAAGAAAGAACAGGGAGAACGAAATATAACTGTGCAGTGCAACCTCTGCTTGCCAGCAACCAACCTCCTTTCAGCGTCCAAATTACTCCACCTCCAACCTGAAGAAGCATCTTAAAGTAAGATTTTTTTAATTAGCCAAGGGTAGTCGTCTGCTGTAGTTTTACTGGTCACCTTGCTATTTTACAGTTGTATCAGGTAGCTACCTGCTTAGTGCAACTTTACATTCTTCTATGTGCTGATTTCACTAGCCCCATTTGATATGCTAGCTAACATTAGCTAAAATTAGCTCGTGGTAGCTTAGACTGCGGTTAGATTTTTGTAGTATGTAGTTCGGGAATACAAATACAACAATCTACCTGCTTGTTTAGGTACATATTCAGCCAGTTGGAACAGACAAATACAACAGAATAGACCTGTTTAGTAAGCAGGATTTGATGGCCACATTCCTCTACTTATAAAATGCAATTCAATATGGAAGTAATCCAAGTATTCAGAATACGTTACTCAGATTGAGTAATGTAACGGACAGTGGCGGTTCTAGACAAATTTTACTAGGGCGGCCAAGGAGGGTCCAGTGTTTAACCAGAGGGGCACATTAAAAAATAGCAACAAATGATATTTAAAGAGTATAAACTTTATTTTACTTTAAAATCATATAAACATTTATTTTGTACAAGCGTAAGTGCAGGTGTAAGAGAGGTAGGGCAAAAAAAATGAAAAACATCTACATGCATAGCAATATGTAGAGTCCATCAGGACAGAATACTCAAGCCATGGATGAAGAATATAGCAGTTTGGCCTGAAGCTCCATGTTCTGTCCCCCATCAAAATGGTTGGGAATATAGTGAAGTTGGGCTGTACTGGTACATCATTTTTGGACTTGCTGATATCTGTAGAAATATGTACAGTAAACTTGAGCACAACTACAACATGTACAGTATTTACTTATGCATGTATATCTGCATGTATTTCAAAATGTAGGCCAAGTATTTACTTAAAAAAAAAAAAAAACATTAGAGCAATATTGACACAAAAAAGAATTTACAGCAGAAAGCATCATTTTAAGGACACACAGTAGGCCTACAATGAAATTGTAATTGCACTACTTTGCAAATAGTAAGAACCTTCTTCATTACAAACCTGATGGTGCAGTACTTGATCCACATGGATCCACTTGCTGTCCCTCTGGCTGGAAATTCAAACAGTATTTCACATTAAAGAAAGAACAGGGAGAACGAAATATAACTGTGCAGTGCAACCTCTGCTTGCCAGCAACCAACCTCCTTTCAGCGTCCAAATTACTCCACCTCCAACCTGAAGAAGTATCTTAAAGTAAGTTATATTTTTAATTAGTCAAGGGTAGTGGTCTGCTGTAGTTTTACTGGTCACCTTGCTATTTTACAGTTGTATCAGGTAGCTACCTGCTTAGTTGACGTGCGACTTTACATTCTCCTATGTGCTGATTTATAGCCCCAGAGCCATTGAAAGACTGATTATAACTTTGTCCACCATCTTAGTTTGGTATGTTTGCCTGCTAACATTAGCTAATTAGTACCGAGCAACAAGCACTTAGGCTGATGGATCATTTGAAGGTAAAATATTGGACAAATTGGGGTGCTCTAGTGACGTACAAACTGACTGGCATTGCCGTTAGCATAGCTGAGAACTACTGATTACACTTTGATGAACTTTGGGTATGTAATGCACCTTACGTTCTACATTCATCTACAATGTGTTCTGGCAGTTTCAGGGTTACATTTAACAGAGTGCTACATTATTTGTTTGTTCATCGACGCAGTTTCTTACACACAAACACACACACACACACACACACACTCCAATTTAAACAAGTTCTCACTTTAATATATTTCAGAGCCTAAACAAGCCTTTCCTCACGGAGTTCTGTCATAGTTTTTGGCCCAGAGCAGGACCACGTCACTGTTTGGTGTTGTCTTTTGTCTGAAAAAAATAGCAAGAATTAGAGGTCTCGTGTCAAGACAAGATTTAGGGAGAATTGTGTTTGCGATGCAGGCCTAAATAACATAAAATCAGAGTACATTAATTAGATGCTTTGTTTTGGAATCCTCATTAGATCAACCTTAAAAATGTGTTGAACTGAGCGTTATTGTCATTGCAGATTTCAACAATTATATTGAAATTTCTGTGTGGTAGAACATATGAAAGAAAAAGGCATACTTTACTACATAGAGTATTTGGATACTACTGTGCAGAATATTTAAATAAGCTAGCTAGTACAGTCTCTGTGTAATAAACATACTTGCTATTTGATGATTGGAATCCAGCCTAATGAAGCAGTGCATCTTCCCTGGCTGGAAATGTCCATTTACTGTACTCATGATTATCACTCTTTACACTGACTGAGGAAATGACAAGTGAAAGAAACTTTTTTTCTCATTATTCAGGTCCCATTTATATTTCAGTTCACATTCCAGTCAATGAGTTTAGATTAAATCCAGATTCTCTATCCTACTGACTTGTGCTCAATGTGAGTAAAATATAGTGCCAAGTCAACTTAAAAACACAAGATCATTAATGTTTTTCTCTTCTGTTCCTCAGACATTTGAATAAGGAGTATCCCATATGGTGCCTGCAGTGATATGCAATAGGCTATTTATGCAGACAATTGCCAAATGTGTCGTTGCCACCATATGCCTAGGTTTTTGTTGAAATAATTGCAATACACCTTGTCTGCTTTCCCTGTGCGGTAGAGGGTTGGTGGTATTTCATTTTTAGGTTTTAACATGGATGAATGTTCGATTCTGAAGTGGAGTCGTAAATTAGCTCGTATTATGATTAATTAGGAAGTTAAAGGTTAAACTCAAACATAATTAAAGGTTAAAGTCTACAAGAAAATCATCTTCCTGGAAGGACGTTCCACGTGTTTGTTTACTGGTTAAAAGGTCCCCACTTAAAGGACTATGCATGCTCAGTTTTTTTTTTTTTTTTTTTTTCAATCAAATTACCCTGGTTCTGCCATCATAGTAATTGATAAGTCATTATAAAAATGTCATCAATTAATTTACTGTAGATATTGATGTACTGTATCTTCAGTTTACCAAGAGTAGAGCTCCCACACTAACTTTAACACACTCAGACTTTGACATGCAGAAAACATATTGTTGTAGTTATCAGCTTGTTCATCCAGCACAAAACATTACAGTAACATTTCTACTTCTTTTTTTGTAAACATTGTCCCTTTACAAAATGTTGTTCTGATTACTTTAAGTTGTGGATGTGAACTGTTCTCCACTTGCAGGGACACAGCACAGTGGGGCTGTAGAAAAGAAGGCATAACAGCACCTTGTCTATCTCAGGCAACTGGAGCAGTCTGGACTAAGCCCCCCATCCTCATATCATCAGTAAAGAGTTCACTGTTTGTTATGGTAACTACATTCCAGTCAGGTGCGATTCCAGGATTTTTTAAGTGGGATAGCACAGCGGGAACCAATAATCAGTCAGGGAGGGGCAGGAATATTTTATTCAGATATACAGCATAGAAAATCTGATTAGAAATATAAGAAATTAAACATCACATTCATTATTAATTTCACTTGTTTTTATTTACAAATTAAATATCCAAATACAATACACACTTCCTATAGGCTCAGTCTGCCACTTAAAAAAATAGTAATAATAATTCCAGTGCTGGTTAATCTGAATTTTGGATAGTCATCATGGGGACATTAATTGGTCATGTGACAACTGCTGGGAAGATTGACAGAACAGGCAGCCAAGTGACAGTACTCTGATCCAATGGAACTCACAGTTGTCAGATTGACAACACTGTAGCCCAGTGAATTGGGCCCCCCTTCTAGCCCCGCCCCTGATTCCAGTCAGCCACAAAGCTCCACAGAGGGTGGTACAGATTGACCTGCACATCACTGAGGGTGAGCTTCCCTGGCTTTACAACATTTATACCAAGCATTACTTGAGGAAGACTCAGAGGATCAAAGATTCCAGTCACTCAAGCTACAAACTGTTCCCACACGCTTCAGATCAGCTGAACGGCTAACAGCTGCTGTGGACCAGCCTATGGCTAGAGCTCCTCCCAAGGACTCCATCACAAAAAAGTAATGCAGTTTAGCATGAGCATATTCACCACACCAACACAATGATCTACCGCATGAGATTCAATTATATTGTACTGTAATATTCTATTGTATTGCAACTGTATTACAGATGAGCAGTGCTGATTTGCATCTTATTTAAAGACGTTTAAAAAGGCACAGTGCATGGGCGCCCGGATAGCTCAGTTGGTAGAGCAAGCGCCCATGTATAGAGGTTTACTCCTCGACGCAGCGGGCCTGGGTTTGACTACGACCTGCGTAGTATAAAAGCCTAAAATACCCAAAAAATAATCTTATAAAAAAATAATAAAAGGCGCAGTGTGTATACACCATTCTATGCATAATGCATATTTGTTCAGTACCCTGTGCCTCATCCATAGCAGATCAGCTGGGCTCTTTACGATTTGCATATACCTGAACACAGGGGGAATGAGGACAACACCCTCACCATGATTAATATGGTCACTAGCCATTTACTTTTCATTAACACTTACCAATTACATTTTTTTAATTTAGCGCTGCTTTAAATGCATTGCAGACACATTTCTCCAAAGCCTCCTGATCTGAACACCCACTGTAGGCTGGGCGATATGGAACAAAAATCATATCTCTGTATTTTTTGGCTGAATGGCGATACACAATATATATCTTGGTATTTTCTACAAAGTGGGCTAATTGTTCAGTTGTCACAGCCACATGTGAGATGTCACAAGCACTTTTATTAAAACAAAATAAAATGCAAAGAAAGGGTTTCCTACCCTGTTTTAAAATATACAACTGCAAAACATGTAAGGGAAAAATTATAATTAAACAGACTATATTCAATAAAAAACAGGCATATCTGTGACTCTGAGAATGCTCCAACAACTGACTGATTGAGAGAGAGAGAGAGAGAGAGAGAGAGAGAGAGAGAGAGAGAGAGAGAGAGAGAGAGAGAGAGAGAGAGAGAGAGAGACATGCGATAGACTGAAGTGTATGGTAAAAAAACATCACAACAGAACGTTACCAGCATAAACAGTTTACAACAAATACATGTTTTCCTTTCCTGCTTAAATAAATATAAATCTGTGCAAACAATAAAAATGTAGTCAGATGTCAGCCATGTGGACCAGGCTGTGTGTCCCTCCATGTTGCAGGAGAGCCTGTGAGCGAGTGGGGGTGGGGTTGCACGGAGCGGGTGAGAGAAGAGAGACGCAAACACAGGCACAGCTTTATGGAAGACATGGGTTATGTAACACAACATCAAACTATATCTGTATAAACGGTATTGTCTTATCCCCTATCTCGTTTGAAAATTACCTTAAAAAGTCGATATACCGCCCAGCCATTCTCCCACAGAAGGTCTGTTTTAAACATGTTTAATGGGAGGAGAACAAGCATATGGTAATGCCTTCCAAGAGTTTACCTTGAACACCCAACCAGCAAGTATGTTTCTCTACTATTAATGTGTCATACTGTATTTCCATAGGCCGCGAAAAACTCTGGCTGTACGAGAAATACAAAAGGAAAGGAAAATAAACTTGACCAATACACACATTTAAGATAATCTATGGGACAAAACAAGACACTCTCTAGGTTGGTGTAGATGTTCGCTGAAGAGTATTTGTCACACAATACACAGGCAAATAAATTACACAGCAGATTAGGGCGACTCAAACCAAACTAGTAGGCATGGATTCAAACTGGCTTTTCTAATGCTGAGCTCTGTTTGACACAATAATAAAAAGGTATGCTACAACCTAATGACAAAAGCGGAAAAGCAATGGCTGGCTTTTTTTTTTTAAAGGGGTGATAGAATGATTAAATAGGGTATTTCACACTGTTCCTTAAGGTCACAACTCGCCCTGTAGCTAGTTCAGTGTCTCAGCGCGGGGACATTTAGCGGAGAGTGAAGCACACAGACAGAGAGCAGCACAACAGCAGCAACAGCTTCAGTAGCACACCGCCCATTGCAAGTCCTCTGCGCCGCCGCATTAGATCCACGAGTCTAATGATGCCCGCTGCTGCGGCCCGCCGCATTGGTTGAGTACAGGCTGCACAGTTTCACCAGCGGGCAGCGGCCACACACCAGGCTGCCGGATGGTGTTGCTAAGAACTTGCATATCAGACTGGCCCTCACAGCCTCAAAACACTACAGACCCACCGGGAAAAGTCCCAACTCTCCCGATTGCCACTCCACTACTGGTTAAGTACATTATTTACTAGTGCTGTCAAACGATTAAAATATTGAATCGCAATTAATCACATTAATGTCATAGTTAACTTGCAATTAATTGCAATTTTTTCTCTATTCTAAATGTCCCTTGATTTCTTTTTGTCCCATTATTCTTTCTCATTTTAATGCTCTTATCAACATGATACAATACTTTTAAAATGATGCCTTAACCGAAAGATATGGGTTAGGGTTAGGGTTACAAAACATACCCCAATATATATATATATATATATATATATATATATATATATATATATATATATATATATATATATATATATATATATATATTAGGGCTGTCAATCGATTAAAAAATGTAATCTAAGTAATTACATACTCTGTGATTAATTAATCGAAATGAATCGCATACTTAATTAACGGTGCCTGAACCGATACATTTTAAGAAAGTTAAAAAAAAAAAGAAAAAAAAAGAAGGGTACTAAACAACAGTCAGGGACATTCAATAACAGCTTGTTTATTGCTAAGGTCATATGGTCAAAATGAAATGATTTAATAATAATGTATAACAATAACTATAACTTATTTCACTAGTAAATTGTTGTTGAACGACAAAAACAACCACCAGATGGGAAAAGGATATTTGAACAATAACTTTGAATGCACCATGAGGCTGTAGTTTACCAGTTTCATTGAACACACCGTCTGTGTTGTTTTTCCGACAACGGCAGCTGCAGATTGAAGTTGATCTAAAAAAAAAAAGGAGCACAAAACGGCGAAAACAACCACTGGATGGGAAAAGGGTAATTTACAATAACTTTGAATGCACCACGAGGCTGGCGAGTCTGTGTTTTTCAGATAACGGCAGCTACAGTCTGGTGTTAGAATCCTCTCCAGTGAAATACAGTCACACTTTACACCGTTTAGCTGTCAGCATTCTAACCGTGTTTACTCCAGCTGCTAGCTAACAGTAGGTTAACGTTAGCTGCTGCTAAGTGTAGTGTTGACTAGCGTCCCGTCTGCCGATGTTTCAGTTCCCTCTAACGTCTGTTTTCGGAGCATCAGAGTGAAGCGCAGGCATTTAAGTGGCACCTAAATAAGGCACCAAAATCCGCGTCGCCGAAAAGCGACTAGTTTGCAGGTATGTACTACTCTTTGGCCAACTTTCTTCTTTGTAATTCCCCCGGAAGTGCAAAGCTCCAGCTAAACTAGGGTCTGACATTCAACCTAAGAGTTCAGACAGATGTCTGAACTCAGTGGGCTTTAAAATAAAAATGTTCACATTTGCATTGACAGATCCCAAAAGATCAGAAGGAAAGTTTTAGCTGTTTTCCCTTTTCATTTAAGCTCATAGCTCCAGAAACAGATACGTGCATTGAGTTCTGTGAATTTGAGGGGTCCTGGGCAGCAATCACAATTATGGAGTAAGTTTCAACGCTGCCAGGCCACAAAACTTAACTGAAGTTCCTCTGACCGTAACCTCTCATTCCTCTCGCAGCAGAAAGGGTCAGGAACTTGTGCACTTAGCATGCTGTGGGGCTCAAATAACACAGAGACTCCATGAAAAAAAGCTAAACCATTTCATCAACATCCGCTACCACAGCAGGTTTTTGCGTCCTGTAAGCTGGCAGGGCCTTGTGCGACTGACATGAAGTGGATTTAAACCAATAGTGTGATTATAGCAGCAGCCAGACAGAGCTTGGACTTGCCAACTGTGACTATGGCTCAGAGAGGCAGGCTGCTGTTTATGATCAACCAGACGCTTCAAATGCTCTCCTTCTCTAGGCCACCTTACAAGGTTCCACAGAGAGGCAGACAGAAAACCACCAATTTGACACTGAGGAATGGAGAGATAAAGGCGAGCCCTGAGCTACCTTTGGAGTGTTACCATTATTTATTTTTTCCCTGTTTGGATGAATTTGTTTTCAGAGAGGAGTACACCACACACTACAGTCTGCTAGTATATATCCATCATGGATAATGGCCCATAGAGGTGGTCAGTCTGTGACTAATAGGTCAGATGTGTATGAGTACAATCCCCGAGCCATGCATATCTGGCTGTATCCGAACAAATAATGTATACAGACTCCTCTGTTCCAGTCCACCTATTTCATTTCCCACCCATACACTATATTGCTGAGGTAGGGAACAATTGTTCCGCTACATACTCCCCTCCTCTCTCCATTTTGCCTCTGTAATTCAGTACATCTGAGAGACAGTCTCCGGGGAGGGAGGATATGAATAGAGAGGTGGAGACAGTGGCTATTTTCAAATATACATCATGGCTAATGGCTGCAGTTAAGATTGTATTGGGATTAAGTCTGCAACATGAACCTTTCGTATCTCTGTTGCCATAAAAAGACATATGACGTCTAACTAAGTTAGGTAGAGGCGAAGTACTGTCTTACACAGAGTGTATTATTGCATTTGTACCATGGCCACTTACTGTACCACATGAAAAAAAAGTTCCTTTAAATTCTTATGCTTCTTTGTAGTCAGTTTTTTCCATGGCTTGTTTAATTTCACCAGTGAAAATTGACTGCATAGACAGAATTATTGTTGCTATGGCTATCTGCATTTTTTATTTTTTTTTATTTTATTTTTTTAATATTGCTCATTGATTTAAAAAAGTGGTTAAACTGTTAACTACCATATGTTTTAAGTTTGAGAGACAAAAAAAACCCTCTTTTGTCATCAAAAAATTATCAAACAATCTGTAGTTGTTCAAACTTTCCATTATTTTAAGCACTTTTAGAACTTCTTAGTTAACAAAACAACTGTTTCCAAAGTCAGCCTTCGTCCCCTCATCTCTTTGCATTTAACAACTTGTGCCAATTCTAAACTTGTTTTAGTACATACCAGTGGAAGCTGTCCTTACCAGACACTTTGTGACCAAGCACACAATGCTTAAATAAAATCCATTCAAGTGATATAAAACATTTTATTTGCTTGAGTAAATAATGGGGATGAACCAGTTGTTCTAGCAGCGTGTGCAGATTGTGAACACTGTACAAAAACCTGAACATTTAGCTAGAGTAGGCAACTGTTACATCTTATATATGCACAAGTTTATGCATTATTGGGGTATGATTTGTATATGTAATCTTGGTTTGTCTGCTTATTTTCTGCAACCATGGGTCTGTATTTGTGTTGAAAATTGATGCCAATTCTGGGTTCTTATTATTCACATTATTACCAGAGATATATGTACATGTAATCCTATTTTCTATTCTGGGTTTGAGGAACTATATAGTTTGAGGAACTGCAGTGTTTGGTCTAGGATTACATACACTGTACATGCAATTACTGGTGATATTTCTAGTATTGAAAAGGCAATATTGAGTATTGCTCGCTAACATGCATACAGCATGGAGATACTGCATGTCCATAACACTGTGCGAGTCCACCGTATCAGTGAAATTTGAGGGTTACACAAGAAAGACCCACAGAATCAACTGTAACTACTTTTATGCAAATTCCATATTGTATTATTGCTCTGACATTTATGTGTTGAACCAGGTTACTAGAGTGAATGTCTCATGTATGCAAATTAAGTTGGGAAAGAGTGGGTTAGGTTAGAGTCTTGTTTTTCTTGTATAATCTAGACTTATTTGTTTTTTTGCTGCTCTGTCTTTTGTTCCTTTTCTTTTGCGATCTAAAAAACACCTTGTAATCTCCTTGTAGAAAATGCCTGAATAGTCAATACACGTGTCAAAGTGTCAGAATTAAGGTGAGAAAATGTGCAGCTTCCAATCAGCATGCGGTCTTTAGCGCTGCATGCTGCTGTGATCAACAACCTAGAGCAGAATTGTTGCAGAAACACAAAAGCTGTCAAAGAAAGACTGGACCCTCCCACAATAAGCCAAGCTTATTGAAAGTGCAGCTTTCACCATGGGGATTACAATTCAGCCCCATTTCCCCTCTTAATCTGGTCATTAGTCAAGGTTTGTGAGGACACGGAACATCCTCCACTTTTCCGGGCCGTCTCTGCTGCATGTAAATACGACAACTTGTTAACCAACATTTTTAGAACAAAAGATCTATTATTTAGTAAACAGCTTTTTAATAATGAGATAGATGAGAGTAGGTAGTAAAGCTAGAATGCATTTTACAGGTCTTTTTAGGACAGAGCAGACCCGTTCCAAAACCACTTGTAATAAAACTGATTCATGAACCCTGTCTGTATAATTTGTTACCTTTGACTTCAACATTATTTCTACAAGATCAGCACGTCTACCTTCCACACCCAACTTCCTGATATACAATCAAACTCTTGGTTCTTACTGTTTGTGGTGTACTCTAATCTTGAACACTGTGAAAGGTATAATGGCGACATTCATTTGGGCTCGGTAGTAGAGTATGAGACTGTCCTCCCCTGAAAAATGAGCCCATAGGTCGTTTGTACAAGCAGCTTATTACGTCCCATATTTACGTTAATTTTGATGTGACGACCTCTAATGACCATAGTAATTATGACGGGAGCAAAGCAGGAATTCATGTAAACGTGGTGTGAAGACTGAGAAAGTCTGTTTAGTTTAGGGGTGGTGGTAGTGTTGGTCGGGGTGGACGGGTCAAAGAAACTCCACTTTGGCTCATTTGAAACTAAAAGTCAACGTTGAGTTATTTCAACTTTACATAACAAACGTATCTACATCACATTCTAGGTCAAATGCATAATTACGTCATGTACTTATGTACGGAAGTGAAGTAACGTAACACATGTTCTTATTTTAACCCAAACTACGATCTTTTCTGCAACCTAACTAAGGTTCTTTTGTTGCCTAAACATAATCAAGTAGTTTTGTTGCCTAAAGCTGACCAAACTGTGACTGTAACGTTTAGGTATGAGGGCATGTCGATCTGCTGCCACCGGTAGGGACGCTTATAGGAAACGCTACTCTGGGTTGTACAAAAACCCTCTGCAGTCATATGGGTTGGAGGACTTGTTGAGTAGGTTAAAATGACACTAGAGGTTTGATGATTGTTGCTTGACATTACTGGCATTTGCAGTAGTGCCAAAAGAAACATTTGGAACCATCAGACAAAAATCCAACTTCTTAAGATTAAGCATGAATCTAGACATACAATGTTTTCAATTACTATCTCCATTGAACTTAGTTTTGAACTTTATTTCAGTCTGTTTAAAAATGCTCAAAACATGCAGGGTGTTTCACAGTAATGGCTGAGTTTATTGATGGGTGTTCACCTCAAAAATGAATGAAGGCTAAATGAAAAACTGTATGTTCTTAGTCTTGTTCTAATATTCAGGGATATCTATTCTTAAGCTGATTTCCGGACATACAGCATGATGTGATGTTGTTAGTTAGGTGACTTTTCAAACATTATTGGCCATCACCTAACTTATAAATGACCATACAACGATTTAGCATCACCTGCTCTTCAATGTCTAACAGTGAGCACTTAAATCACCAATGTGAGTGTTGAGATTGTATTAGCTATGTTGACTCTAGGTCATTCTGGCTCTCTCAGTTACTCTTACAATCTCTCTGCCTCTCACCGCACAAAGAGAAATAAGCAGCTTTCCTTGGTGCAGGGTTGTAGCATGCCGTTGTTTATAATGTGAATACGACTCCTGCTTTTATTGATTCTGTCAGAGAAATGAGCCCACTGGGTTTTTCTGATGTTTATGCAGGAGAATGGTGATGCTTGCTAAGTGGAAAAGAGACAAGTAATCAATAGGCAAGGTGAGGGGAGAGCCAGGCATTTCTTAGTTCAGTTTTCAAATTTCAGTTTTTCTTTTCTTTTTTACACTATAGGGGCTGAGTGGGTGGGCAGCAGCCCTTTCCTCACTTTTCCCTGTGCAGCTGCGTTCTATCACTGCTGAGCTGGAGGTCTTTTTAGTTCAAGACTGTTGTATGGAGAGATCCTGGGGTGAATTTTAAATGCATTGTACATGCACTCTTTTCAAAAGCCTCAATATCGCCCTCATGTACTTTGCATATTTAATAATTTAGTTTTTTACTGATTTAGACTACCATAGTGCGCAATTGACACTAAAAAACAGTGGGGATGATAGAAAAACAATTATTGGGCCATCTGAAATTTAACAATCCAATACAGTTTCTCACATTATTTTTTACGTTACATGGCTGGTGGTTGAATTCAGTTTAAATATGTTAGCACTGAAGCTCATTGTTGACCTTATGTGTGACAAAGTAATCTCTACTCAAAATCCACACACTAACTTTTTCTGAGCTTTCAGCATCATCTAATGGTACATCAGCAAGCAATTTCAATTTGAATACAATTTTGCTGGTGAAGACGAGGGGATAAAGTTGAATAGGGAAAAATTCAGTTCCATTGCGAGAACAATTTCCGATCCTTATCCCTACTTCATCTGTGAAGTTCGTTCCAAGTCAGATTCTCCAAACTCTTGTAACTGCATAAACTTGTTGTCCCGTTTATGAGGAGGTGGGTGTTTCTTATATTTTATCAATAGCACAATCAAAACTTCTAAAATTGCCGTTTAAGGCTGCCCATTTTTCATTTGAAGACAGTTGAATTTACCAAATAGTAAAAAGAATATCTGCTGTTGGAATCCAGCAGGTGAAAACAAAAGAATTCAGTAGCGTCAGAAGTCGTATTAGAGGACCTGGAACGATTTGAAAAGTTCATACAGCTGGCAACGTAGTGCCATTAAAGCAGTATTGTACTGTGACAGACAAAAAGAGAGAATGGTTAGACATTAAATCAGATCCTAAAAAAAGGCCTTTAAAAAGCAAGTGATCCAACACTTTGATCTTCAAGAAGATGGATAAGATCATTTTACATAGCAGAAGAGGTTACACTGCTTGTGGAGAGGCCACCTGGACATTAACATTAGCAGTTAGATGCATTGTAAGAAGTCTCTTTTCCTGATGAATTAAATCTTTGATTTTAACTGCACTGATAAGTGAACAGTATGAAATCATGAGTCTCTGGCAATGGCCTGTAATTTGCACAAATTAAAAAGGCACACATCATGGACTATAATCAAATCACACGGTATTGATAGTAAAAAGTAAGAGTGGTAATTATTATTATTATTATTATCATTATTATTAGCATCAATGACTCCTCCACAGCAGGTCATTTTTTTCTTAGAGAAGTACTAAAAACATTAGTTAATGCACCTTTGTACTATTTCAATATCAAAGTCATGTTTTGGTTGTAAATTAACAGAAGTCAAAGTGCAGATTGCTTTGAGAAGGCTTTCAGGTCGTTACGTATGATATGTTAAAGAGCTATGGGACAACATCTGAAACATTACAGAGTTTGCCGCTTAACAACCAGATTTTCTAAATGCAATGCCCTTAGGCCGCCAATATAGCTCAAATCTTTGACGACGGAGCTTTGCACAGGCATATCAAATACTTTATCTTTTATTCACCATTTCATTATTCTACTTGGCTGTTGCAAGTCTCCTTTAGTGTCATATCTAAACACGCTTGGGCAGGACTATTGGCGTCACTTTTGACGCAGGTAGGTTAAGGAAAAGGTCGTGGGTGGGCTTACGTTTCCATGACACACAGGACAAGAACGGGACGGTTGGGTTTAGGAAACATGACACGCGGGACACGATCCCCGGTCTCCTGGGTGAAAGGCTCCAAACCAAAGGCTCCCTATGCAGATTTTCAGCCTTTCATACTACTCCCTACCTATGTCATCTTCAAACCCAGTGCAGCTGCTGCTCTCCCTGGTGCGTTCTACAATTTGCTGAAGGCCGCTTTTTGCATCGCTTCTGATGCTGACAGCCACTGCCCAAACGTCCGTATTTTACGAGTTCGGAGTGAGAACGGGTTGGATGACATGTGAACCATCGATGATGTCACTTGAGGGCACTTTGCTATTTGTACCTTTGTATTTTGATGTACAGTTTAGAGGTGGAAGGTGCTGCTGGTTCCTGGAACCTTTTTCCCCAACTGAATCACCATTGCGAAATTCCGTTTCTTTAAAAAAAAGAATCAGAATATTGCTCTACATAAAATCCTGAATAGTTTAACGATACTGTTTATGTCACAGCAATCAATTATGATTTCAACTCTGCTCTAAATACTATGACAACCATCAGACTAGAGAGTGTGTGAATCCCAGCTGCAAACAATTCCTAGTGGCTGAATTCATCCAACATTGACCTGCAGTTCCCAAGTGAATGAAAGTGAATATGACTGTTTTATCACATTTATGCAAAGCATAATGTTTAGCTTCTGCTCGCTGTTAGTGATATACACAACAGAATTTTTAACTCATTGAGTGGATGTTTCCTACAGAAATAACTCTTGGAGAGTTGTAGTTGACTTTTCTCTTTACGTTTCAATGAACAAAGCTTTGTACTTTTGTTTTTAAAAAAGAAAACCCAGATATTTTTTAATAGAATGGCTCATCTTTTGTACCGATGATTCAACCAGTAGAGTTTTATGTACCAAAAAAACCATCTTCACAACTCTATTAAGAAAACTGGACATGGGATAGCTAAGTCAGCCGGTTGCTCCTTTGTCCCTTGTGACTAACCACGGTATTGCAAGAAAAAAATAAAAAATAAACGTTAGCCCATAGACCACTATTATAAAAGAGATGGAGATGAACTTTTGCAACAAGATGTTCACGATGAGACACAAGAAACCTCAATCAGCTCAGACAAATTTAAACATTTGATTCATTTAGATTAGTTCACTGCATTACATGTATTAGCTACAATTGCAGCAGAGCCTTCCACAGTGGTGAAGATTCCTCTTTCTCAGCACATTGGCTTGTGATTTGCAGAACATAGGCTGATCTATTAAAACATTCATATGGGCATTTTGGAAATGCCAGGCGTCATCAGTGGATTTCACTGGCGGTTTACCATGGAGGACAGTTAAAGCAGTTGGAAACAGTGACATCTATTTGTACCATCGTCAAAATATGGTGTGCTGGGTGTGCTGGCAGATCCAGCCGATAGCACAGACAGATGGAGAAAGGGCAGGCGTGCCGCTGCCTCCACTGGTTGCCATGGTGAGGGAGAAGGTGAAGTGTGTGAATAGACAGCCATTGTAAGTAAAGCAAAAGGAAACTGAATTATCATTCAGCGTCTGTGCCACCACCGCCAGGTAATGAAGGATGTCGGCCTTCCTGCACTCACACAGGGAGGGCAATAATCTCCCATCAGCCACCTTTCTCTTCGCAGGAAGTAAAATACCTCACGCTGTTGATTGACTTGTCAGGTCAGTGGCCATATGAACCGCGGGAATATAACAACTCTGCCAGTTTGATGACGGGTTGAATAGGCAGTGTTGTGATCTGCTGTGGCCTAAGAAAGGGACACCATGTGGAAATAAGCCCCCTTTATTCAATATCGATTTACATTTTATATAAAAATTACTTACATTTAATACATTTCTTCAAAATACAAGCAGCCAAACAACATACAAATCAAATACAAAATTATAAAATTTCTTATAATTATCATCTTCCTTTTCATAAGTAACAGATGTGTTTATAACTCTTCACCTTTTTGTAGCTGTGGCAAATCTCTTCCTTGTCTACAACTTTAAGCCATCTGTAGATATATGAGACCTAGAAAAATATGGTATTCAGTATCTGTCTTTTCAGTGTACAGTACAGGATCTGGGAATCTGATCGGAGAACATTCAAGGTGGGCTTCAATCTCTTTCACCAAAAGATTAAATCATGTGGTATGTCACTGTTGAAACCGGGGGGCTGGAGGTGGATATCCACGGAAATGCAAAAGACAGAAGACCTATGGAATTACATATTGTGTGAGAAAAGATCATGTTGATAGTATGGCCTCCACTGGAAATCCAATCCGTAGATCTGTCAGGTACAGAGGAGAGAAAAAAAATAGACAAAACCTAAAAAATGTCAAGCTTCACTGCTCAGTTGTGAAGCTCTGTGGTCCATACGTCATATGACATGTGAAAAAAGAAAGAAAAAAGCCTTAGAAACAAACTTAATGCCTCTCTTCGGTACTTACATTTGTTCAGAAAAATTGAGCCAACCTGTCTTCGTTACCTTCACAAAACGACACACTGTCCGTGTTCCACTCAAACTAGAAACAGGTATGGGTACAAATTTCAGCACTGCATTTTAAGGTTTAAACTGTGCACAAGTGTGGCTTATGGTGTTAATAAAGTTTTTGCAAATCAGCAGCTTTACTTCATTGTCAAAGAGTATACAGTATATCGCTGTATAACTTATGTTTGACAAACATTAGAAAGCAAACAGTAAATGGAAAATAAATCTCTTCAGCACACCAACAAGGACATTATGCTGATGCTAAACCGGTAAAACCTAAGAGCCTCATAGGAAATAGAGAAATTCTTGTTTCCTCCTTCATATTATACATTGTACATTGTGGTAAAAAAGAAGTACAAAGTGTAAAGTTAGGCTATGCGGCGGTTTCATGAATTGTCCCCTCTAGTTTCTTTGGGAGTAGCTCTCTCCTCTCGTCAATACTGATGACTGGCTTTCGGCAGTTTTGTCCGTCGATATAGATCTTTGCATACACTGGGTTTGAGTAGTTCATGGGCTGTAAAGAAAGGAAAGAAGATGGATACAATTATATTTATTGATATAAATTTATTAAGAACAGTGGGAGTCTTAAAGCTGCATTAATACATTTTTGTTGAGAACACAACATCTAACATGATTGATGAATGAAGTCCAATAGTTACTCTTCTTTTAGCTCTGTTTTGGTCCCCACCAACTCATGAGAAAAAACATCTGGCTCTAAATACTTCACGTTGTTGCAACTTTGTTTGCTGTTTAGTACTGGGTATTACCAGAGTTGCATCTGCTGAAAAGGTTGATAAGTTAAGTTATAAGGTTGAGAGTTTGCAGGACAGCTTGCAAAAACAACTCGGTGGAGCTGAGAGGAACTTCATTACTACGAGCAACCTCCTGTTTCACATTACACAGGGCCATTTGAGCTAAAGTTAATATAAGAAAATATTGATTAGTGCAGATTTAAGGAAAATCCACTGTGCTTATCAAGGTTTAAAAAAGTGGGCTAAACATCTGAGTTGAACTCTATCGGAAGCAGAACAAAGAAAAGCACAAGAAAAGACTCACGCATAACGTATAAGTAGATTGTTATTTAGTGAGCAACAGTACAGTAACAGACAGCAACATGCAGGAAGAAGCCAATGTAAACATACAGTAAAGCCATGCAAGCCCACTGTCTACATGCCAAAGTATAATGCAACTTGAATTGAATTGAAGTGCTCTCACAAAATGATGTAGGAAACAACTATAGATTACTGTGGATGTTACCGTGACTCACTTTGGCCTGATTTACATTTGGTACAGGTCATCGTATCAATTTGTTTAAAATGTGTGCCAGGTAACTACACAGTGAACACTGCTTGACTACATGAGATTTAATTTGTTTTCTGGAGGGAAAACACAAAGTAAAGTTTGGAAAGTTCACCTGTCCAGGGATTACCTCCTTGGGCACAGAATTGATGCCTAAGGTCTGAGGGTCACTGGATTTTACACACCAGCCCTGCAACACAACAGGCACCACCTCTGTTTACAGTGCAAAGTTAAATTCATTAAAACCAACACAGCTAACAACGAACAGTTTGACGCATATAATAAAGCTTGGCCAACTACTTTTTTTAAATCTATCTACAAATTTCCAAAAATCTGTCTAGTTGTAGGACATTTCCTCTATAGAGCACAATAAAGTATACCGCATTGAATTAAAGAAGAAGGTTATTGTAGGGGACCAAGAGAGTGTAGTGGAATACAGAAGCTAGTTTAGATTCAAGCCAGCGTGCCTCTGTTGAAAATACAGCCAGATTGGACTGACAATAGCAAATGTCAAAGTTGGCAGGGTAAGAAGCAATAACATTAGGCTTGAGGCTCTCGCAGGTGAGCTAGATAACAACATCAGTGAAGGTGTTATGATTCATTTGATATGCTGAGTGTTAGTGTGGGGTTGAAGGCCATGAACAGATTAAATCACCAGCCAGATGAAAAGTCCCCTTGGTTCATGGCACCTGTACATTACTGCACACTACTGTAGCCAGCTTTTTACTACATCTCTAAAAAAAAACAGATGTAACTAGATATCGCATTATCACAGTTATTGAAGCAGAGACAAAGAACACAACACACAATTATTTTTTATAAAGCTGTAAAATGGTGGTTGGTGTCCTCGCTCCTTCCTGCAATTAAATTGTTTTTTTTTTAAAGTTTTTTTAAATTGTACTTGCATAATTGGATGCAGATGCAATGAGTCGAAGCACAGGCAATTATGTAGGTTTAGTTGGGTGTAATTGACAGGGTGTCCCTATTTTCAGGACTATGTTGGTGCAACAGTGACGCTCCTGCAACATGTTATTTATAATAGTATTTTTTATAAGTATAGTATTATATAATTGGCAGGTGTGATAAGGATTGGCATCAATGAAGGCCAATTAAATCAGCTCCTCTCCTCTCCCTTTTTCAAGCACTGCACTAATTTTCAAGGATGTGTATGAGGACATCAATACATATGGCAACATACATACGAGTTCCTAGAAGATGAATATACTGCAACTAAAATGTATTTGCTGCTAAATTAAATAAAAATCTGGAAATAGTGGATTTCTTGTCACAATGAGTTCGGAGCATACAGTACTGACAGACTTACAAAATAGCAAAAACAAGTTCTCGTTATAACATGAAAAACCTCGTTTTAGATTCATCTTGTTAAAAAAAAAGTAGTGAGTCTGTTATCCAGTGAATGGCTGGATAACAGACTCTGTAGATCAATCATATAATGAATACCATATTGATTGATAGATCATAAAAAAGATACATCATATACCATTATTCATCAATTTAATCTAATCTAATCATTTTGTAAAAGACAAGTTTTAATCTTAACAGAATGATAGAATAAATAATAAATGGAAATAAATAAATATCACAAAATGTATCAATCATATAGCATTGATCAAGACATGTAAAGGTTTTTTTTATTTTATTTACTATAGCTGTGAGCTGCTTTCTTATTGTTTTGTGCCCCTATCTAATTATTGTGTGTAGATTTGATGGCAGGGAAGATCAGTGATTTTAGACCACCAGGCTCACAGTTTTTATGATGTAACAAGATACAATGTGTTTCTTGTTAAAATGTGTTAAACTTGTTAAAACTGAATAATTTGACATGCAGTGATAATGAATACATGAAAAACATTATAAGAAGGATGATGTTAAAACAAGAAACTATTTTAGTCAAAATGAGAACCCGAGCTTATGTATATTTTGTCATAGTGGCAGCAATATGCTGCTATAATGTTGCACTGCATAAAACATTTCAAAGAGCTAAAACAAAAAAACTAATTTGCTTTTCAGGCACGTGTAAAGCTTCAGCTTGCTGTTGGCATTGTGTTTAGTTTAATATTGAGCTCATAAAGCCAACCTTGTGAGGGTCCAGCGTGAAGTTGGGTCGCAGCAGGCTGCCTGCATCAGCATGGTTGTCATGGTCCACTTCATACATGTTGTATGACGGGTTCCCAATCTCCACGTTTATCCCTCCGTTTGCCATGGGCTGTCTCTGGACACGTTTTCCCCTGAGGTGTGCGGAGCCAGGAGTCATTAACACGATACACAACATGCAGGTCAACATGCTGTACAGTTTCGCCTGGCTCCACACAACAACTCACATCACACTTGGCACACTTGGAGTATATAACTTTGCTTGGCAGACCTAAAAGCTGGATTATAATCAGAGGCTTAGTGCAGAGGTCAGGCGTTCTGCTGAGCATGTTGAAACAAACGAAAAGAAACTTTTCATTTATAAACCAAATATGTCCATTCTTCTTCAACGCTGCATAGTGTTGTCTCTCTCATCATTTGTTGCTGCTTAGAAGCCTCTCTCTTATTTATATTGCATTTCTTTATTTATTTACTTACCTTTGCCTCCGTTTGCAGATATAAACACCTGCTACCACCATCACAATCAAGATTACCAGCAGGACCAGAGGCACAATGATGGCTATGCTCCCTGGGAGACAGACAGAAGAGAGATGGTGTGGAGAGATAAGTGAAAGGAGCTGAGATGGGCTCAGATAGTGACACATTGTATGTAGCCATGTCTGACTGTGGCTTCAAAAAAGGCTTTTCCCCCATGGGCTTGGTTAACTGCACATTTCCCTCTATTTACAAAACAGCTGTCTTACATATGAGCCGCTATACAGTAATGTTTATGTAAATGCATAAATTCCATAAAGTCATGCATTATTTTAAACACCTGCAAATATCTTAGTTAGAAAATTAGGACGATAAGAAGTCCCAATGGTATGCAGAGCCCAGAATGTCAGAATATGTTTATTTAAGAGGTTTCCATGTAATACTTAACATTAACTTAAAGACAGAACAGTCAGATAACTTAAATGTGATGGGCTGACAACAGCAGCTCTTCTAATTCTAATGAGGTAAACCTGCGGAGTGAAGGCTTTTCTGTTCAAATAATGCAAACTGGCTAGTTTGGATGGCGTTCACGAATTCCTTAGTTATATATATATATATATATATATATATATATATATATATATATATATATATATATATATATATATAGTTATATATAAATCTGCCTGTAAGGCTACGTTCAGACTGCAGGCAAAAGTGGCCTCAAATCTTGCCCATATCAGATTTTTTTTAAATCAGATTGAGGCCACTTCCATATGTGGTCCTGAATCAGACCCAGATCTGATTTTTTTTCAATGCGGCCGCAGTGTGAAAAACCAAGGCGGATTTGATGCGACTTTTACCTCAATAACCCTTGCTGCGCCCGCGGGGAGAGAGGGAGCAGCAAGGTCACACAGACCTCTATAGTGAATTTGCAGCCATAACCCCACAAAAGGCCAAAATAGCCAATTTCGCTCTTTCTCTTTATTCATCTCCTCCTCAGCACCTGCTCATTAATGTTATGGCTGCCATTACACAAACATTTTGAAATAAAAGCAAAAATGCTTACTTCCTCCATAACCTCCCTAACTTTAGTGCAACAGCATGCTTCGTCTGATGTCATTGTTATTGTTCTTTTGCGCATGCCGGTCAGTTCAAAACTGCACACAGTTCACAATGGAACCTGATATAGGCCACATTTTAAAAGGTAATGTGAACAGCCAAAAAAAAAAATCAGATCTGAGCAAAAAAATCTGAATTAGGCATTAAGACTTGCGGTATGAACATAGCTTATGTGAAGCCTGAATGTGTGGATGTTTAAAAATGTGATCATTTGCGATAGATTTGAGTGATATCGAATGGGGACACAGTAGGAATGATAATATTCATACAGGAAATATGTAAGGTTTTATAACAAGACTTGAAATTCCCAATACTCACCCCCGCTGGTATTGTCTGATCTGCTGCTTTTAGGGGCAGGTCTCTCACACTGTGTTCCTGCCCAATTGGCTGAACATCTGAAGGAGGTCAAAAGAGAGTAAAAATAAACTACTAATAGAATATTTTTCCTAGCAGGAAAAAAACTGCTGAAAAAACACCTTTACAAAATGAACTACATTATGATGTAACCGTGGCATACATATACAACACATTATGATTCTCACTATGAAGTGCTTTGATTCAACACAAACAAACCACCACCTGGAGAGAGAGCACTATGTATACATACATGTTGTGTCCATAAGCCGTGTGTGTGTGTGTGTCTGTGTGTGTGTGTGTGTGTGTGTGTGTGTGTGTGTGTGTGTGTGTGTGTGTGTGTGTGTGTGTGTGTGTGTGTGTGTGAATTTACATGTTGAATATTCAGTGTTGAAAAATAACAAAAGAATGACAGCGGGACAACAAGTAGTCATCTCATTTGTGTTCCAATGGGATCCAATGGGCGTGATGTATGACCCTTGTTAGAGGAGGTGATATCTAATTTCACACGACTGACGCAGATGGGTCTTTAAAGCATTAGTGATCTGGTTGTTGCGACTGGATGATGAAAGAATGAAATTACTCTAAATTGCATGCACTCTAAGAATCAGAACATCATCGAAAATAAGAATGCAGCCCCATATACATGGGAAATGAATCACACCCTCGTTGAAGGTAATGTCACAGCAGCATGAATTTTAATGGGAAATTGGGTGCATCGGGGAGTTCTCCTTTGGGAAGCGTAAACCATGGAAAGACTCTTGGAAATTCTCTTAACTATGTGTTGAAGGCGTTAAAGATAAACACTGATAACTGATGAGATGTTCAGCCTAGTAAGTTATACGCTTAGGTGATGACTGGTCAATAACGAACATATTCAACTTGCCATCATGCACAGGTTGCAAATGCACAGACTGATGCCCACGTCACAGAGACAGTGTCACGTTTTAGTTCCCCCTCCCCGATTCGTGTGTGCTGGGTGACGACTGCATGAGATGGGTGGCAGTGAGGGGCAGCAAAGGTACAAAGTCATGCAGCAACTGATAATGTAATAAGTGCTACATCAGCTAATACCTGCTCAGAATGTAATACAAATAGAAAATATTGAGCTCTATTTCAAGGATTTTAGTTAATAAAAATACAAAATTAGAAATGCCTTAATTTACTGTGCCCAACTGCTGCTCCTACTTCTACCACAAGTACTACTACTCCTACTTCTAATAACAAGAAGTAATATAAAAGGACTAGTTTGACAATTTGGGGAAAATTCCTATTTAATTTCTTGCCGAGTTAGGTACAAGGATTGACACAATTTGTCCCAAGTCTGTGTTTTAAGTATGAGTCAGTATCTGGTTAGCTTAGCTTAGCACAAAGACTAGAAACATGGGGAAACAGCTAGCCTGTCCAAAGGTAAAAAAATCTGCCGACTAGCACCTTTAAAGCTCATTCTATCTCAGAGACTTCCTGGTTAAATAAGGGTTCGCTAAAAATAATAATAATGCAAATGTGATGTAAAAAACATCACTAATAAAAATGAATTGACATCAGTTAATAAAGTCATCTAAAGGTAACATTTTTTGTTTGAAGTCAATTTTATTACAATAAATAAAATGAGCGAGTGACAAAACATTTTCTCTCCAGTTTAAATGAAAGCTGTTGCTGGTAAAAGGGCAAACCAGTGTTTGACAACAACTTTACCTGCTTAGTAATTATTGTATGTCACAGTAGTAATTATTTACTAATGGCACACTCCAGTCACAACCAAATGGCTGAAAACTATTTTAATAAAGACTTTCTAAAAAATATTTGAATGTCATTATGATCTTGTGAAATATTAATGTCACTACACTGACTCTCAGTTCACTATTTTGGGTTACTTTTTGACAAGTCATTACTTTATTACACTTATTACATGATAAGTTGCTGTAAGGCGGCACTGTGACCGAAAGCCCATATACTGGACTGAGGCTGAAATGGAGCCAGATGGAGTTGGGGTGGGGGTGTGGACAAAAAGGGGTGAGTGGGCTCTGAAAACAGCTGGAGAGGTGAGAAGGACCTACTTGCAGCGTGGTTTGTTAAGAGCTGTTAATGTGCACATCCCCTCATTCTGACAGAAGTAATCGCAGGGGTTGGCCAGCTCATCACAACGTTGGTTCTTGAACCCTGACGTGCAGCTGCAAAACATTGTGTTGGGAGTGATAAAAGGGCCCAGAGAATGTTTACTGTTGAACTGTTTGCTGCTTGATGAATGGAGACTGACACTCTAATCCCTTTTAGCAACTTCAGTCATAAACATGGAGTAAGTCAATGTTGTGTCCGCATCAAGCAAATTAGCAGAAAATAAATATATGCACACAAATCAAGAGAAATAAGGTATGTAATTGTAATAAGAAGACGAACAACAGTTTTTTTGGTCAATTGATTAGAAAAAAATAAAATAAAATAGAACAAGGCAAAATAAAATGTTATTTTCACTTAATTTCAGCTGAAGATGGTAAAAATATATATTGAATATAAATGGCTAATAATTGTTTTGTAAACCATCTATAAACATCGTTTGGACATGTATTATGAAGTTGCAACAACTGCTTATTATATTGAGATCATGATAAATAAGGTTTATTAAGCATTTACAAAGCATTTTTGGGTGATCTATAAAAGAGATGATCATTTCATTATTTGTGCACTGATAATAGCTATTTAATAATGTTCGTAGATGCTTTACAAATCATTTATTAACCATTAACAATGTATTATAATCATCAGTTGCAACTTTATAATAGCCATCCAAATAATGTTTATTGACAGCTTACAATACAATGTACATATTGTTTAAATGTGTGCAACAATAAACTGTTAAAACATATATTATAGCCTTACTTTTAATTAGTAAACATTATCAAGTCATTGTTTGTAAACAGTAGAATAACTATTAACTTATGTTTAATTAACTATCAATTTACCATTTATGAGTGATTATATATATAGGAAAGTGTTACCAAAAAAGGTTTGCAATACTTCAAAATGGAAGATTGTAAGAATAAAATGGGAATTACTGTACCTAAATGTATGACTTAAAATTAGGAAATAGGAAAAATTAACAGAGAGAGCAAATTTCTTTGCATCTGGATAACTCTAAATCAAAATCTAACTCTCAAATGATATACATAATATGGATTTATTGTTAGACAAATATGGGACCTGTTCAAACTGAGGTCCACTGGAGAATGCTAGCCAATTATGCAAAGATATCCTTAACAAGTGATCTCATAGTTGGTCTGGAAAGAATGTTATTGAGGAAGAGAATACCAGAAGAAGTCAAAGTGACACATAAACATTGTGCCATGTCAAGAACATATTTTGATCTGAAAGAAAGTCCTTCTATTGTACACACACAGTCCAAAGCCAGTTTCTCAGCTACAGCTTCAGAGATAACTCATACTTCAGATTAAAATACTGTTGTGGTTTACTACTGACTGACTGACGGAACACATTTGCTGGAATAAGTGAGACATTTTGCACTGTATGGAAAAAGAGTAATTGTATAGTTGAAATGCTTTTCAAGAAGAATATGCAAACATTTCTCACTCAATAGCAGTGAGGGCTTAGACGTTTACCATAGCTGTCTTGACTCATGCATTTTGAAAATCTCTTCAACCTTTTTCAGTGTTTAGTGCTAGAATTGTTTGCAGTTGAAGCATTTCTGCCCTGCAAGGTTTACGCTTTGGGAAGGCTTGATGAAATATGCATTTACTCAGAGTATTAAGGGCAAACATTATGATTTCTTGACTCTGACATATCCATCATCTCACATAATCTCTCTTCTTTGCAGCAAATAATAAACCACATTATCTAGATCTGTTAACCTCATCGAATAAGATCATTTGCATAGAAATTGATTCTATCCCCTGGAATTTGTGAGTGATGACCGCAAATTTCAATTTAACTACACTGGACAATGGCCAGTTAAAAAAAATAGAGAGTTAGGCTTTTGAAATGGATTTCCAATTTCCTCCTTGGAGAGATTTTAACACAGCACTGCATGTGATTATAGATGAGGTGGTATTAATCTATGGGCAGCGCTTTGAGTAGTCTTTCACAATAATTCCCAAGTGTCTGCCAATCAAGCTTTTGTCTGTTACAAGTATATGCCGTTGGATATCATGACATGTTCTACCACTGACACATACCTCAGCTTCTTTTTTTAGAACTTCTAAAACCTACTACTGAAGAAAGTCAGAGCGGCCTGACATCAGCTCTTTACTGCAAGGAGGAACAGTGTGATATGTTCAGAATTGCAAGCTTTGAATGCGCTTTGAAACCATCTTTTATCTGCCTAAAAACCATAAGCCACAGTGAGGTGTCACACAGCATAAGATGGTGTACTGGCACTCAGCCCCTTGCTGTGCCATGGCCCTCACATAGTGACATCAAACATTCCCTCAACTTAAGGATTTCTTTCCAGAGGAAGACATCTATCTTGTTCTCCAAGCAGGGAAATGGTACCCCTTGGTGATTTTCAGTGTTGCTTCTAAGGCCAAGCTTTCTGGGGCACAGAGCCAGCATTTGAATAGAGTGAGAGTGTACAGTGAGAGTGTGAATTAAAGTGAAGAGCATTACATGTTTTTCCCCCACTTTCCTTCACCCATTAAGCAGTGACTTACTGACAGAAAGGCAGGTTGGTGTCAGGGTCCAGGTGACAGGTGCCTCCATTGTAGCAATATCCGTCACACAGCTGACAGCTCGGTGCTATTCTGCCATTTGTGCAACTGGAGGGTGAAGAAATAATGGATGCTAGCAACAGAGAACTACACTTTTACAAGAAGCAAAATGAGTCAGTGGTGGTTTATCAGACATATGCATAATTCATATAAAGTGGGATAGTTCACCTGGCTTCTAATTCACTGGCTTTACCAGAAGTTAAATTGCTGTAGGGTGTGTGGCCCAATACATTTTTCAGGTTTAATCAAATCAATTAATTCAGCTTGCAGCCTGCAGATACAGCAACTGAGACCTGAGGATACACTGTAGAACTAATGCGTTTCCAGAAATGATGAGGACCATACAGCCTTGGCATTATAGCAAAAAGGGATGAGGGACAAGAAAAGTGAGCAGATACCAAGCACTCACTTGCAAACCACATCTCCTGTCTCCTCGTTAATGAGGCAGGGAGCACCGTGACATCGAAGACACTTGTCCACCTCGCACTTGTTTCCCTCAAACCTGGCGGGACACACACACTCCACATACCCGCTACTGGATAGCGTGCAGGCCTTGGAGTTCACACAGTAGTGATGACAGATGTCTGTTCCACAGACACAGAAATATAAAGAGAAAGAGAGGTAGTGTGTAATGAGAAACTGGGAACATAGTTTAAGATAGTTTGATTGGAATTGTACACAGTTTTAATGGGACCTAATTATCCACATCAAATTACATCTTAGCCACAGATGAAATAATTTCACACCTTGGGCAAGCAACGACAAGGAAAATACTAATGATGTGGAATTGAAATTCTTTTCCCACAACCCATTATGACAAAGCAATGCAAAAGGAAATACATTATCACTTCAGCACAGAAACACCCAAAGGTTGTTTGATGGTAGTATTTTGATTTTGTTTATCTGCAAATAGAGTCAAATGCGGTGTTTGTGGAAAGAAAATACTTTAGGGGGTTGTTTGTTCCACACTCTGCGTGTGAACTTTGAAATGCTTAGTTCTATAGATTGCATGCAGCATAAGTGAATTCAAATCAATGCTTTGTTGTGAGTGTTCTTGCGGCTTGGCTTGAAAGGCTAGTGTCAATCATATGGAGGCCAAGTGCGGCAATAACCTGTTTGTTGTTGTGTTTGCAGTGGGTGGAGGACTCACGGTAAAGACAGCGGTCCCCAGTATATTCTGCCATACAGCGGCACACTGGCTGGTTCCCTTGAGTAACGTCACATGTTCCCCCATTTAAACAGTAGTTGTCACAAATCCTCCTCTCACAGAAAGGCCCTGAGAAGCCAACAGGGCAGCGGCATGTAGACTTACCTGGACAAAGACAAAAAGGAAAAATTAAGAGAGCCTGAAAAGACCAAAACCAAAAATGCATTGATCCTACTCACAAGTACCGTTTCTGTATCAAAATCCTAATATTGCCATAGCTCACCATTGTTGTCAAAAACTATTAAATACCTTTAACACCTCAATGCACACACTGTTGCACTGGATAACATGTTCCATTCGGTGTCTTTCTCACATACACACTCTTTCTGCTGTAAGTACTCTATAGCGCTTATGGCTGAAAAAAGTCCCGAACAAATGCACTTCCAATTACAGTAATGTTTGCTAAAAGTTAAATGACCCAGCTGTTTTGCCAAATGACTGACTCTTTTAAAACAAATCAAACTACATACTTCTGACCGGTTAAAACAATAAATAGAAAACTTCTAGTAATATTAGCTTACATGATTATGCTTGTGTCGATCTAAATACCCAACACGTTACAGTTTGAGGTGAGCTCCAGTGCACAATTGGCTATCAATCTGCCATTATCAATCATGTCATCATAGTTACATATTGTATGCAAAAGATAATCCGTATAGTCACCAAGACAGATGTTAAATAGAAGCAGTAAAAAGACTCCATGACTTTGGTGAGAGTAAAGGCAAAGATCCATCCTTCCATCCATCATTTAAGACACATATTCATGTATGGGTCAAGGAGACTGCAGATTGGCACCTATGGAGAGAGCTAAGGTGCCCTTTGTCTCACTTATGTCCTCTAACGATCCCAAATCGCTCACAGGCCAGACATAATATGCATATACTGTAATTCCTCCAGCGTGTTCTGGGTCTGCCCACGGTTTTCTCCCTTTTCAGACATGTCTGGAATATCTCTAAGAGGGAGGCGGCATTCAAGAAGCATCCTAATCAGATGTCCAAAGTACCTTAAGTGGCTTCAACATGAGGGAACAGTGGTTTTTCATTTTCCAACAGGTTTTATAGCCTTACATATTCTTATATTACACACTTGAGAGGAAAGGCCACCCCTTTACCATCTAGGGTACCTCCCCCCACAACTCTCCTGGTTGAGGGTGAGTGTGATTTATTGTTCTATGATTGTTTGTGTTTTATTGTCACTATCAGTAGGTGGAAATGTTTCAATCAAATCAGTTCTTCATATTCCTCCAAAGGCAGTGCAATCTCCACCATGATTTATTCACATTTTCATAATTGACAGGTAGAATAATCAAGGCTGGTTTAAAGGATGTTCAGTAAAGACAACAATTGTTGCTGCCCAGGTGCATTCATAGTATACAAGCAAGTTGCCATGGATACAGGTCTTGCCATGTAGGTCACACAACACTACTTGGTAATTTCACACTCCGCAACTCTGTGGCTGGGATAATCTGGGTTTGAAATGTCCAAGAGACAATCATTCTGCCTCCAATCACTTCTCTGTTAACTCAAAGGCTGCTGGGGGATTAAGCTTTCTCTACAGGAACTACTTTTAATCTAAAAAAAAAGGCAGAATAAAACTGAAAAAAAAGCCAAGTAAACACATAATGGAGGCATTTCCTGGTGCGGATGACGCTATATCAGTGCCATCTTTTACTGCCTACACTGAGGAATATTTTAAATTTCTACCCAAATATGGGGTTCATCAAAGAAACTAGCTACCATGTCACATCTGGCCACCTGAACAGGTTTCCTTCTTACTTGACATCACCCTGAATGTAACGGGTTGAACTTAAATCCAACCCTAATAGCTTCATTGAGACCCTTCAAAGGAAAGTCTTTACCAACATGATGGCGAGTGTACTGTCTGTGACACTGCAGAAACATAATTTGATGAGATGGCTTGGATATGGAAATCCCCACAGGGAGCTAAGAGTGCAGTACCCGTCTTACTTGCTTGCTTTCTAAACTAGCATAGACTGAAGTAATGCAGGTCATCTAATCAGATGAGGACAACCACTCTGATAGGTTACTTAAAGCTCATTTCTTGTGTTACAAGCATTGGAATTTTATGAGATGGATTGAATCATATCAGTTTAAAAGGAATATACTAAGTTTGTTAGCCATTCAGAGATGTCAACTGCAAAAACAAAAAAAAATTGTTTTAGCCCCTATTGTCAGAAAAAAATACAATGGTGGTAATATTATGATTATTAATGAGTTTTGATCTTGTGAACTATGAGTATATTTACTTTTATGCAGGGCTTTTTCTATGTTTCATATTTTTCTGAACACATACTACAAAGACACCCATTAATGCCATAAAAGCATAGACAAACGAGAACAGTTATGTGTCTATGGTTTAAGTATGTGTTTTGTTGCCAACATTTCCATTAGAGTGTAGGTAAACCAGTTGAAGGGATAGGAGAGCAGGAATTCAATGACACCTTGTATTTTTATAGATAAAACTGGAAAATGTCCAGCCTCTAATTGATTGTGAAGTTGCCTTCAGTCCTCTTTTATCACCAAACCAGTGTCTTTAGGAAACCCATTTGACTATATTCACCACATCGCTCATATTTAGTAATTTCAGACCGATTTTCTTATGCCTCAAAGACCGGTGGTCAATGCAGCAAGACCTCTTTAACAGCCAAATTGCCAAGCATGAATGAAAGAAAAAGGCATTGTGTCCCCGGCAGCACAATACATATCACAACACTTTCATTTTCCTCTCAGCTGTCTACCACAAATAGGAATACAATTCATCATCCAGTGTAGCATGTTGGACTTCAACTACGGAGCCGGTGAATGAAGAACAAAATAAGACTGATTGTCACCAGTAGGAGCCCTGCCTTCTCTTACTCAGTCCTGAAGCCCTTCTGCAGAGATCCCACAGCAAGTAACATGATTTGAATTCAATCTCGACGGACTCTATTTTGTTTAATGAGAAGCAGTGATTATCCTGGCTTCTGTTTATGTCGTAGAGCTGTTTTAAGAATGTAAACAGAATTTGAAAACAAGATGAAAAAGATTTATTTTCTCAAAAATATCACTTTGCTTTCTGTCCAGATATTATGCTATACTTTAACAAGGCCTGTAGAGAATGAAATATGACCTATTTGAAGGAATAATTGTATTAAAAACCATTTGCGTGTAAAATCAAAAGCCCACATTTTTATCTCTATAACTGTTTGGCGTAACTGCTATGACTCACCCAAACGTACTGCTTGGTTTCTCATTTTATTTATTTACGAGTATCATTCAATGAATACATCTTTAATAATTTCAAACCACTTGAATAAGGCTCTGCCATTATAAAACATTAATGTGGGAACACAAACCACACTTTTTGTATCAGGCAATTGCTCTGGTGAATCTTTTTTTCTTTATTTTTATGACAAATGGAAATGGAGATGTTGTGGGTAATTGCTATGATGGAGGAAATGATGTTCAGGCTTAAAATTCAACGATAACATGTTTAAAGGGGCTGTGCATCCTGATTCAATTTCACCGCTGACATCTCAGCATAGTCGCTAAATTGTGGGGTAGAACTGGTTTGTTCCAGAACCCAACCTGGAGGAAGATTGATATTTGAGGCTTGTTCGACAGTAACATCAATGACAAAACCTGCTCAACTGGCAGATGTAATGTGGCAAATGTGAGCCAAAGTGAGAAAAGCATGGAAGTTTAAAGGAAGACAAATGTGGTTGAATGTCATCATGCACTGGGTCAGCGTGCAGGAGAAAAAAGAAAATGTGGTTACACTTTACTTGAAGGCATCTACATAAGAGTGACATGACACTGTCATGAACGTGTCATAAACAAGTCATAAACGTTTATAACATAACGCTTCTTTTAGTAAGTGTCATTCGGTTTTTGTCATGACAAGTTGTGGTTAGGGTTAGAGTTGGAGTTAGGGTTAGGGTTAGGGTTCATGTGTCATGACTGTGTTATGACAGTGTCATGTGTTCATGACAGTGTCATGTCACTCTTATGTAGATACCTTCAAGTAAAGTGTTACCGAAAATGTCTGTCTGTGGTGGGAACAGGTTTTCATAGCAAGTTTGGTCTGCCCACAGACGAACATCAAGGATTATACGAACTACGGCGATATGGCCAAAATCTTCTATCCTGATATTGGTCATTTCATATCTTGATAACAATATATCATGATGTAGCATGTTTTCTGGTAATTCAATAAATAAATAAATAGTCTATATGAAATATCCACAAGGTAAAACCTATTTTTACATTCCCCTGTGTGAATGATATAATTGACAGAGTAATCTGATTACAATAGTTTGATTTAACTACATTGGGGTATTCCTAGAAGCAGAATGCTTGGGTGTAGGCATGCAGGAACAATAAAGCTGAATGAATGAATGAAGAAAATCCTGCACACTGCTGTTGCAAAACACTACTTTATTTTCTTTAACCAACATTAGGGTTCCAAGAGCGACCTTTATGATCCACCATTATTATGCAGATAGAACCCAGTCCTGTTGTATGCGCTATTGTGGGGTAATGGAGCTTAAAGGTTGGAACAGCATGTGACTGGAAGGTTGTCAGTTGGAGTCCAGTTTGTTAATCATATTGAACTGAGTGGTAATGCAAAGTCTGATGTAAAAACAAAACTGCAATCTTCAAATGATATTCTCTTAAAATATTTCTCGTTTCACTCAGATTGTCTTTATCAATTTAGATGACGTAATTGTGTATCATGATATTTCGATATACGATTTCATCATGATACGATTCTATTGAAAAACGATAATTATCCTATTGAATCATTGACAAGCCCTAGCATGAACCATCTATTCATTCACAAACTGGATGCTTAGATTTTAGTGAGGATAATTTCACAAATGATTGCTAAATATATGTCAACATAGAGCTGAATCAACAAAGACTGACACAAAGACAGCGCCAATAAAATATACTGCAATTGCAGGGAGGAATCAGGCAGTATATTTTGAAGCAGACTTACCCAGAGGTGAGCCCATGCAGGTGCCTCCATTTAGGCAGTAGTCTGTACAGTGGTTGACCTCACAGCGCTCCCCTGAAAAGTCAGGCCAGCAGTAGCACCTCCAGTCTCCCTTTTCATTGGCTAAGCAGCGGCCTCCATTCTCGCAGGGGGGGCGGCACAGTTCTCCTTCACAACAGCAAAGCCCTATCACTTACTGTGCTGCTGTGTGTAGCAAGTCAATCACTCAAAACAGTGCTATGCTGCTATTGTTAGACAGCAACAACCATAGAGTTGTGAAGCTGAATTGAGCATGAACAAAAACTGCATGCACAAGGTGGCATTTTTCAAGCTCAACATGCATCAAATCTTCGCAATACAGTGTGTTGTGGTCCAAGCTATGAATAACTATGGATGTTTGCTCAAACTTTATTTGGTGCTGTATTTTGACAAGTTTGCAATGTTGCTACATGCAGTGTTTACTACGTATCAAAATCTCCTCAAAGTGAATTTTTTTTTCTGATTATCACACCACAAGCGAGGGTTTCCATCATCCACCATTATAGCTGCCGCAAAATTATATAAGTGATCTTAACTATGGCATGACGATGCAAGAGTAGGCTTACCTGAGATGATGGCATCACTACAGGTGCCATTGACCAGTACCTTCCCCTCTGGACAGGTACAGCTGGCACCCGCTGGGTTGAGCAGACACATGAAATCACAAGTCATTCTCAGGCAGGGATTTGATGCTGTGGAGAAAGTAAAAAAAAAAAGAGCCAAGAAGATAATCTGTCAGTCTGGCTTGAGATGACAAAGACCCATTTGTTTGTGAAAAGTGTGTTTGCTTTTTCTTAGAGTGAAGCTATTTATTTCAAGTGTTTTAATTTCTGTTTTGGAGAGTGTTATTTCCTTGAAGCCCAGAGAGGCATAAGGCTAAAGCATATGAATAACTTCACACAGGCCTCGTCTCCAGATTGAATAATCAACAATTGTGGAACGTGTTAAGAATTGACTGTCGTGTAATTGATTAGCTGCACTTTGAAGTGCTCTTCCTGCTGCCGCCTACACTGGGTAGACAAAATAATGTAAACACGTCATGAAAAGTACTCTGAATTAATCAAAATAGCAAACACTTCAATAAAGGCGGGTTGCATTTGGTTCAACATAGTAATCAGAGTGTGTAAGCTACGAAAGAGGTCTGGCGATCACTACTTTAAAATTGTTTTAATTTAAAGTAACCAAGACATCTAAAGGCCCTGACACACCAACCTGACGGCTGACCGTCAGCAGAAAAGGCAGTCAGACTGATCAGTCGGTTCCCCGAGGTCCAAAAAGTGCCTTGGAACACACCGAAGCGACGCCAACTTGAGCGTACTCTCTGCGCGTACGCTAGCTTCTCCAGCTGACTGATAATGGCGGCTTGTTCTAAATACGATCTCGTATTTTACGTAAACAGTTAACTGAAACGTGTTTCTGAAAACATTTTAAACGAGAAATAGGCCATACAGTTGCTGACTCTGTCTTCATTTCAGATCGACAAAGGTCAGTTTAAAAGATTTTTGTCAGATTTTGATAGCCGTTCGTCACTCATCCCGCTCGCAATTTCTGGGTTAGCACTCCACCAATCAGATTGGTCATTGAGTCTGACTGCCCGCCCTCTGACCCAGCAAGTCAGGTGACCAAAATGAAGGCCGACAGCCCCTCCAACGGACGACGGCACGGAACACACCAAACAGACTTGAGTCACCGACCTCGCCAGACTGTCTGACGGACGATTATCGAGCGGTGTGTCAGGGCCTTAACAGAGGGCTAAAGACTGTCCAAACTACAGGTGCATTACACAAAAACTACAGATTGTTTAAAAGCTGCACTGATGACTATCATTAATGGTTCCACAGTATACACTCAAGATAATTAGTTCTTAGATTTCATATACAAGAATAAAAGGGATGAAAGCCCAGAACAAATCTAAATGGTTGTTGATAGAAGATATCATGTCATAGGTTTTTGCAGGCCGTGCACATCTTCCGTTCACAGACTTCACACTACACAGTACACAATAAATGGCTGGCTTAATGAGTCTGTGGGAAATGGAACAGCTGCCCTTTAAGTGAAAAACTGACCAAGACTGAGCTGTCTGATGTTCTCTAACCATTAACACCAGAGATGTAACAAATAACTGAAGTTGGTCTACTACGTGAAGAAAGTGAGAGGACATGGTGGTATTGATTAACTGTGTCTCAGGAAACAGATGGGTGTGTTTTATGTTGCACTCCTGAAACAGTAACACGCCTCAAAGAGAGCTTCTATCAACCTTAATTTGACAGAGCATGTGCTGTTTCTCTATATATTATTTAACCAATAGGCTATAAGTTAAATAGATAGTATGTATTTTTTTCATCAATTTAATACCATAATACAATTTTAGTAGTATAGCTCATCCTATACTTTCATTCTGCTGTGTTTATATGTAACTAAGGTCCAAACAGCCACAATCACCCTTGAACATCCACACAAAGACACAAACCAGACACCATTCAGTCAATTAATACTTTATATAACTAATTTTTTATTCCTTCTAATAACTGTTTATGATGTCCTTCAACAAACCCTCTCCACATGCGCCTTGTACAAGTGCCTTTTATTAGCATGTTATGTACATACAATTGGCTACAATGGCTTGCTTTGTCTGACATTCTCCTGCTTGTACTGCAATTAGTACAATATATGCCGTTGGTCTCAAGGTTGTTACATGTGCCCGTTTTATTCGTTAATCACTGGTAAATACTGTGTGCAGGTCAAGTGTGAAAATAAACGTCACAGACAATCTGAGTCTTAATAAGAAGAAGCACATTTTCAATCTGTCTTTAATCATGCCCTTAAACCAAAACAAAGTAAAAATGTACCAAAAACAGTATTTCCTAGAAAATAAAAAAGTGGCACATCTTAAAAACTAAGAAATATATAAACTGGAACTAAAATGTAGGATCTAAATCTAAATCTAAATGAAATCAATGAAAAAATGTAACATGTACAATTATAATTCTCCTTGTAGGGGCCACCTTCATTTTGTAATCTTTATAATTCCTCTCTGTAATTCCTCAAAAGATATTATATGTATATACAGTAGCATGAATATTTATTATTTAAAGGCACAACTAGTAGAATTTTCCTAAAAAACTATGTATACTAGGGGTGTCACGATTTCTTGAAATCCATTAATTGCGACTATCGAAATCAAAAGCAGGATCGGCAATTCCCCCAGTATTATTTTTCTCTCCCCAACCCTGCTTGCACAAGTCCAAAGATAAAAAAACACAGCGTAGCTAACTGGCTGGTAGCATGCCGTTAAAGACACAGGTTAACCTTAGCCTACCAAATGCCTGCAGCTTGACTGTTCTAGACACCATAGCCACTGCCGGAGTCGGAGATGACAGAGAAACAACAGAAAATCTTCCTGCTTTCTTGAAGTCACCGGTGTGGCAACATTTTGCCTTCAGTGTGAGTGAGTTATGTTAAACAACGAAGGTAAAGAATGTGCGCTCCGCAGAACGCCATGGTGCCTTCAGGTACATGTTGTTAAACTAATGGTGCATACAACTGTGCTACTAAAAAGAAAACTCCAACTGCTGCAAAGTACCCTTCTGCTATCTAGTGGCTCTTATTGTGGCTTTGCCGTCTCTGTTGAAAAAAAAATGTTTTAATCAACAATTGAATCGTGACCTTAAAATAAAAAATCTATTTGAATTGTGGATTTGAAGAATCGTGACGCCTCTAATGTATACGTATACAAAAATAATCCCTCTCAGTCATCACTTATGACCCACTAGATGTGTGTGGCGGTGTCTGCATCTGCAGAGACCATGCCTGTATTTTTTATTTTGCTGTTTTCAGGACATTTCTGGGTGTCAACCTCATTAAAAACGTAGCAACCAAGTGCCAGATCATCTGCATGCATCCAAAAGGAAGCTATGAAATAGGCAGACAAAGCGCCCAAAAAACACAAATATTGCAAGGCGAAATGCCAAGCAGACAAAGTTGTTCCAAAACAAAAGTAAATGTGAGCACCGTAACCCTTGTTGAGCACCGTAACCTTTGTTGAGCCGGGGCCAACTTTGAATGTTGTGTTTACAAACCGCAACTGACTAATCCACTCATTCTGCCTTTAAAACTTAAAAAAATAGACAACTTACCATCTTGTTGTTTGTAACGATGGGAGATCAAAACATTAGTGGGCTTCTCCATCCCCAAATTGAAAAATTCCACCGACTGTTTGCCATACTTGTGAATCTTGAAGACCTCATGTTTCAGTCCAGTTCCGTAGATGTAGTCTTCAAATATATCAATTCTATATGGTTGGGAAATTCCTGTAAATCCAGCAAGGAAAGCAGAAAATAATAAGTTACCCTTTTAGAACACTTGTAGCCTTAAGATGATGAACGTTTGTATCTTGTGTAGGCAGATTGTTCTCAATACACATTGTTTTGAAGCTTACCCTTCTGAGACACAAAAGCAGTGCTGTTGTTGCAATTACTTGATAACAAGTTAAAAAAAACAAAGTGCAGCATGGATATTATGTGTTTAACAGAAGAAGTTGTGCTTTGTTTTCAGTTGTCTTTACCGTGTCTGTCACTGATTGTCACCAGAGGGTCCGAGCCATCCAGTCTCATGCTCCCTATCTGTGAGAGCTCAGGATCTGCCCAGTATAATCGCTGGTTGAAATAATCAATGGCCAGCCCTGTGGGAGGATGAAGAAAAGAGATTAATTTACTTGACAAATTACACAGGGATCGTAATGGAATCCCTCAATGGAGGAGACCTTCAGGTCAGAATAGTTATATGAATGTTGCAGATCAAAAGGATGTGGAGGCAGTGTTTCTCTTGTTTATATCTCCCTCTGGCTGTTAGCATTCAACATCCGTTTTTCTTGTGTCAAAAATAACAGTCGATCTACCATCTTGGCATGCTTACATTACAATTTCAAATCAGTGACTCACTTTCTCCCAAAAGTCTGACTGGATAATTGAGCACCTGGCTGGGGCGTTTAAATAGGTTTGCATTTTTCTTCAGATGATGAATTCCTCTTTCTGTGACCAAGACAGAGCATGGGTCCCTTGAATTAAAAGAGGCCAAAGCTGCTCTTCAAAACTAGATCAGCACTAAGTGTCTCCCTATAGACACACCAACACATTTTTGAGTGGCCGTAAAGTATTTCTTACTTAAAAATGTTAAAGTTTTGACTTTAAAAGCTGTGACTGCACTGGCTGTGCAATAATATGCAGTGTATATGTGGTAAATATAAACATATGAATATTCACCATAGTTCCACAATAGTATATGGGTCTCATGGGTATCCATCCAGCACTATAACCAATGCATCTACGTAATACAGAGCAGGTTACATCTTTCTGTGGCATTTCTTTAGTCAGCCAGTCTCTACATATACTGGTCCACTTCCTTTGTTCCTTTTGTCAGATCATCCAAGTTGCAATGTGGTTTCTGTTGCCTGTTACCTGTCTGCCAACTCCTACCTTTTGCCTGTTCCCAGCCTGGTCATGTCTGCATCTCTTGCTTGCCTGCCTGCATGCCTGCCTGCCTGCCTGCATTCCTGTAGGCTAGATTACCTCAATACACCTCTGAAATCATCATACAATCAGCTACTTCCAATGGTTACCTTTGGGTCCTATCCCCGTTGTCCTGCATTTTCAACTGTGACAAATGTAGTATTAGCTAATAAGGTTGACAGCCAATACAATATTGTACAGAGCTTTGTAGATTTAGTGAATTACAGAGACGTGCATGCAGTGCAGTGCATCACATGTCACAGAGATCACAATGGTTTCATTACTTCCTTATCTGTGCTTTTGATGGAATAATGTCCTGGCTATGACTAACAATGTCTATTGTATGTCTATTTATTATAGACATATGGATGTGAATTGTTCCTATGTCCATAGATGAATAGTTCAATGCGGTTTAATTGGAAGATTGAGGTACTGATCCAACTTAAAACCATTTGTAGCAAAACTCAAACAAGTGTGTTTTGTGTTATTTAATTATTTTTTCCTCCCTAATTTCTTTTTATACACTGTATATGTAAGGCAGAATTTAATTTATTCTGCTGTTACTCTTAACCTATTGCTACTTCATCCCTGCCCATGTAATCACTGAATTTTCAGCTCAGTGATTACATATAAAAGCACTTAACTGATGTTAAAAATGGAAGAGTGTCATATTTAAATTTTTTAAATTACATAGTATGAAAATTAGGACAGGTGACCAAACATAAATGTGAATACATTGGACTTGAATGAGTGCCTTGAGGAGTTTGGACAACCAACAGCACCAAGCAATATTTTTGTTGTGAACTTACACAAGGACGCGTATGCACGCACACAAGCCTTTCACGTTTCTGCCAATGATTTCACATTGTTTCACTGATTGATGGCTGGTGGCAGTAACACGTAAATAATTTATGGAAAAAAAAAAAAAAAACCTACCAGTGGGTCTCCTGAGATTTTTCTCCAAGAGCACTCTGCGTAAGGAGCCATCCATGGCAGATTCCTCTATATGAGAGTGATCACCTATTACGCTCCAGTACATCATCCTGCAACAAAGAGAAATACTGTACCTCCCTGACACAATCTTCTTGTAAATGGCATAGACAGTATGCACAGAAATATAAAAGGCCTATACAGCCACCCTTTGTGCCTATACAGCCTAATAAATGAATGCATTGGCACTCATATAGCCTGATAATGTCCAATTGCTACAGCAACACATTTTGTTTCTCAGTACAGATTCTTCTAAATCCTATTGTCCTTGGTGATGATGTCATATCTAACGACCTAATGTAAGTGCAATTCCAAAACTAATACATTGCAGACAATGTTTTTACATCTTTACTTGCCAACTAATGAAGTATTAGATGGTGATGCAGCTGATGAGAACATTTGGAAAGCCTCAAGATTCATTGTGAGTGCTGCATCACAACCACACATGGGTGTGGAGGCTTTGTTGTTGTTGAAGGGCACCTTTCATAGAGCTGGTGTGAGTAGTGACACTAAGTGATGTAATAGGTAACAGATAAAGCTACTTCCACTGCAGCTGAGTAATTAATAAAATGCTTACATTTACATTTTCAATGACCATTGAGCAATGGTTAATTGATTGAATTTTTCAAATTGCATTGCTTTCCTAAGGTATGCAAATTGATCCATTGAGAAAATGTGCACAGAAAAAGGTGTCAATCCTTGATTTAGCACAGCTATCTTGATGGCCAAGCGTGCATTTTTTTGTAGCTGGTTCACATTACAGTGCTTAGCCAGTAAAAGTCTTTTATTGAGAGGAAACAGAAAGGCATGTTTGGCAAGACACGCTGCCTAATTGTTGATAGGAGTGATTATCTCCATCGTAAGAAAAAAAACTGAATATCAACAACAACTTACCCTCTGGCTGGGTTGACAGCGATGGCGTAGGGCTCTCCCGCTATGTCAGTAATCAAGCGGGTGCAATTTGGTCCCTTAAGTTGTCCCACATTTATGGAATATCGTAATTTAGTCCAGTGGGCTGTGTAATAGCTGAACCAGTGCATCCGAGAGTGATCAGTCCAATAGATGTTGCCTGTGATCCAGTCAGCAGAAATATCTCTAGGTCGACGGAAGTCTGAACACTGCAACCAATAATAGCCACAAGTGTGCATACATTCACTTAGAGTAGTGTCTCATAGAAGAAATAGCAAGGAGATATTTGGTATTACTTTGAAGTGACAGACAACATGAACCAGTCATAGCATTTTTTTAGCTTAATGCTTTTCATATCTATAGTAAGAACTACACATATGTAGGGATTATTTTTACACATTACAATAGCTTTTTTAAAGAAGTAGGCTTTTGTTATTCTCTTCATCCATATTTTCTCAACAATTTAACTCAGTGAGTTGAAAAAATATGCAACAGACATTAAAAATGTTCTACGATGTATAAAAAAAAAAAGCCACACATTAGATATACTTACAATGTTTCTGACATTTGTTTTAGTTTGACTTCTTTCTAGATTGTCTTTGTAAAAAATTCCACCAGGGTTAAATTGGGTAGCCCAGATAAACCTTTGGTGGTGAAACAGAGCATCCATTCCGATAATGCGGGCATTGTCCTCGATGTGTGTGAACAGTTTGTGTCCATGGCTCTGGTTAAATGGATACACAAAACTTCGGATTTCAGTATCATTAGCAATGTAGAGCACTCGATCTTCTGGTCCTGCCCGGTGAGTTATTAATATGTAAAAAAAAAAGGAAACAAAAGAACATTGGCTAAATACCATTTTGGGTATTTGACAATAAATACAGTTTAATATTGCACTTATTTTATAATGAGGGTAATATCACTAACTTACCATGTATGCAGAGTACACCAAATAATGTTTAATATTAAACTTTAGAATCATACCTTTTGCTATGCAATTGCCATTGATCTCCTTATAATTCCGGTCACATGTGCACTTAAACGATCCTTTAGTGTTTGTGCAGTAATGAGGACATGTGTCAAACTGTAGGCATTCATTTATCTCTGGAAAAAAAAGAGACTCATAGTATTAGGAAAAGTTTAAAATTACAACACAAAGAAAGCGGAAGGTAATGGACATCCAGCCAAAAAAAGGGACATCCTGCGGAATTGGAACATCGTAGATATAGACTATAATATTAGTTATAAAAATAGTTTTTTTCTTATGACAAAAACCCAAGGAATACCTTGTCACAATGTGACACCTGGCAGTATTTGCAACAAAAACATAACTATCACCATATCTTAACCTGGCTGATCTAATCTTGTCAACCCAACAATCCAGTACAAAATGTTGAAAATGGGAATAAAGAATAAAGTGATGATACAGTACCTTCACATAGGCCTGTCTGTTGGTTCCTCTTAAAGCCAAGTTTGCACTGGCATATAAAATTAGCATTTGTCTGGTTGCAAATGGCATCCTCTCCACATGGATTTGTTTTCTTTCCACATACATCTCCGCTGGAAACTACACATAAAGACAGGACTTTGATTACACATCAGTCCTCTGTGTTAGGGCTGGGCGATATATCGATATTCTATCGATACCGTTATATGAGACTAGATATCGTCTTAGATTTTGGATATCGTAATATCGTGATATGACATAAGTGTTGTCTTTTCCTGGTTTTAAAGGCTGCATTACAGTAAATTGATGTACTTTTCTGATCTTACCAGACTGTTCTAGCTGTTCTATTATTTGCCTTTACCCCACTTAGACATTATGTCCACATTACTGATGATTATTTATCTAAAATCTAAGCGTGAAGATATTTTGTTAAAGCACCAATTGTCAACCCTAGAATATCGCCGCAATATCGATATCGAGATATTTGGTCAAGCATATCGTGATATCTGATTTTCTCCATATCGCCCAGCCCTACTCTGTGTCTTAGACAACTGCTGTGTTTTGCAATAGTACACAGCACACGTCAAACATGGTCATACATATATTACCATAAATAACAAAACGTCACATTTTAAAACGAGGAGATTGCTGTGCTTCTCAATAACATCATGGTACGTTCAAAACTTTTCATCTCTTGCGAATGCTTCTTTGATCTGTTTGCTCAAGTCAACTGCTGCTGTGCTTACAGGCCTTGCAGTCTTGCTCGTCCGAGCCGCCATCGCCGCAGTCGCTGAAGAGGTCGCACTGCAGCTGGATTGGGATGCAGCGTTGGTTACTGCAGGTGAACTCCGTCTTCCCACAAGGCCGAGGTCTTCCGGCCACCACCTCTGCTTTAGACATGCAGCATCAGTTGAAAAAGACAACTCAAAACCTAACTCATGCAGTACCAAATATTCAAGTGCAAATATGCTGCTTTTAGTTTCAAAATATGTTGTAGTAGAAGATGATCATTCTGAAATGTGAACCAGGGGACAGAGCTTATTCACAATTATTTACTTCTTTTTAATTTAAGATTATTTTTGGGGGCATTTCCACCTTTAATGGATAGGACAGCTGAGATATGAAAGGGGAGAGAGAGGCTGTTTTCAAAACACACTATCACAGAGACAGCTGTCAACGATTCACTTAAATTATACCAGGAAAGAATACGAGTTTGACATCAACCCCGAGCACAACAGAGGGATGAAAGGGAAAGAACAAAGTGAAGTGATAGATATGTGGATGGAGGGAACGCTGGGATTAAGGTGAGATTGAAGGGATGGACCGAGAGGAGAAGCACACAATGGTGAGAGGTAATGGAGTGAGGTAAGAGATGGATGGATGTATCAATGGAATCAGAAAGAGAGATGAATTGATGACAGAAGGAATGAATGAGTGCAGGATCAGAGGAGTGATTTGTCCCTTCCTTTCCTGTCTGCTCGGTGTGATCGTTCACACCAGGCTTGTGTTGGGGAAACATGTCAGGACACTATAAGAGGACCGGCAGCCGTTATGCCTTCGGGCATATATTTTCAATACAAAAATCCCCCCACATAAAAAAACTAAACTATGGTAAGTACACCACATAGTTTACAATGCAGCCTGTAAATCTCTTATTTACACACAGTGGCACACAGACTGCCTTCCATTTGTAAGCAAATCATCAACCTTGAGGCACATGCCGCTAACTATTGGTATGAAAGAAATTGTAAAGCCCGAATATGAATGCAAAATGTGCTTTTCATGATTCTCAAACTGTGCAGGATTGTATGATTAATGACATACTGTGCATATGTACACGGTATTTTCAGTACTAGGCAAAGTCAGTTCAAGGCCAAGAATCCTCTTATGCATTAGAAATCAGCATTAGAAATTGTATTTTCCCATGAACATTTTCTTAGTGCAGATGTAATATGAGATCTGTATTGGTGCATTCTGTGCTCACCACACTCTTCTTCATCCGAGTTGTCACCACAGTCATCCAGTTTGTTGCAGACTTGGTCAGTGCGCAGACACACGTGATCATTTCTGCAACGGAAGGGCCTTGTAGGAGGGCAGGGAAGTTTTGCTGGAGATGAAAAGACAAGACAAGTTAATATGTCATTCAAAAAACTGTGTGCAATCTTTTATGAAAAGACAAGGAAATATTCCCTCTTGGAAAAGAGAAAAGTAGTGGTTTATAAAATATGCATCAGCTGTCTTCAAAGGAAAATCATTTTGAGAGACAGTTTCAACCCACCACACATGTCTCTGTCTTCGTCAGAATTATCTCCACAATCGTCCTTGCCGTCACACACCCACGTGTGGAGTTTGCATAAAGTGTTGTTGCAAATGAATTCATCTGCCCGGCAGAAGAAAGCACCTGCAATTACACAGATAAGTTCCCAAGACTTTTAACTATCTAAGTCAGGTAGAAAAGTGCATTTGAGCTATTAGAAGATATGACTGAAAACCTGTCTATGACACAATACAATGACAGATAATTTAACAATGTTCAGACAGCCCTGGATTATTTAGCCAAGTCTGAATCTATTCATCTCATCTCAAATCGTTCATTCTCATTATGTTGTTCTCGGTTGTTCTGTCTCCTTTATATTAAATGCTTTGAAATGGTTCATATGCCTTATCTGTTCAATAACATTTGCAGTGTAAAGATTTAAGATAGCATATGAGAATAATCTTTTTTACCTTCAGGGTTGAAAACCCCCAAATAGCGGTCTTCCAAAACATACTACAACACATTGACAGTCATGTGAGGTCACACTCCCACCTACCCTGGCTGCAGTTTTCCTCATCACTGTGGTCCATGCAGTCCAACACGTCGTCACAGCGCCAGCGCCGAGGGATGCAGTGGGCACGGTTCAGGCATAGAAACTCATCTTCTCTGCACTCCTTTACACAGCCAATCTGTCAGCAAAGAAATCATTAGAACTGTCCATTCTAGTGACGTTGTCAGCTGCAATCAGAGAAAACCAAAATAAATTCTTTTTTTTTTGGTTGCTTTTAAAGCTGCACTGACCTCATCTGAGCCATCCAGACAGTTGTCATGTCCATCACACCGCAGGCTGGCTGACACACACCCTCCGCTGGCACATACGTACTCGTTGACGGAACACGAAGGGGCTACTGGAGAAGGGCAAAGGACATCAGTCAACAACCCGCCTTTTCTCAACTACAAATCCACTCAGGTGAGAGCCTTCTACTGTAGGTTCTTGCTCTATGAACAAGTGGAAAACTCCACATGAAGCTAATGCTGACTAAAATTGTGGTTTCTTTGAGAGGAATTATTGGAACTTCTCACTCCTAAATATTATATGATGTTGTCCTGCAGGTCAAAGAGCTTATACTATGTGCTCCGTTTGTCTGAACACAGTCCTAAATTCTTTTTCTTCATACTTTTTTATTGTATACTGCACAGTACCTTAACATTACCTTGGTCAAAACAATTATACTTAAAATAACTTCATGAGCGTTTTGAACGATGTTGGAACCTTATAACGTTCCCCACCAAGCATTAGCATGAGCTCCTTGTCAATGTAGCATATTACGTTAAGCTGGATCAACAGATATTGAAATGTATCAATAAATAAGATCTCTGCTGTATTACTGTGTTGTAAGTGGCATGTAATCGATGACAAAATGATGCCATGTGGCAGAAAGCTGTATTACGGTTACTGAGTATTATTCTTTCTGTGACATTGTATTATTTACAATTACTCTCGAACGGATCATCTGGATTCCCGTGTTTTGACGGGAGTTAGAGGAACCAGAGGGGTCAAAGGTTATATGACGCCAATGACAGGCGACTACATGAAACTTCCCGTGTCATTAAAATAAAATAACAAATTTTGAACATTGTTGGAAACATTTGGGATAGTATAAGTAGAAAACTCAACAAAATGTATGACATAGGTACAGTCGTTTTAGACATTTTAATGCAGAAATATTACATATCGTACCTTTAATGACAGTGTGTACAATGCTCATTCCTTCAACCGATTCCTAATGAGTTTATGTGGTATGATAATAAGGCCAACGTTAAAAACCTGAGGGCTACCTTCTTTCAAATTCTAACATTGATAACAGAACATTTGTCACAAGTGCGACTTTGCCATTGTTCTTTAGGATAGCAATGACCTTACACAGGGCAACACTGAATCTCTCACTGACTCACACGCATCACCATTCCCAGCTAATGACATCAACAAGATAACCTTTTCTTTCACCTAAAGCAGAATAATTAAATTGACTTAATTGTATGAACTCCACACTTACGGAGAAGCGCAATATATTCAAGAGGATTACAAGGTTTACAAGCAGGCAGTGTTCTATGCACCAAGGTCTATAAAGGCAGCTACACACCGGTCCGATAATCGGCCGTTGGACAGTCTGGCGAGGTCAGTGACTCGAGGCTGTTTGGTGTATTCTGTGCCATAGTCCGTCGGAGGAGCTGTCGGCCTTCATTTTGGCCGACCTGACACGCTCAGTCGGCGACAGGGCAGTCGAGACTCACCCGGAAATGGCAAGCGGGTTGACTGTGACTAAGCCTCTCAAAATCTGACGAAAATCTTTTAAACTGACCTTTGTCGATCTGAAATGAAGACAGATTCAGCAACTGCATAGCCTATTTCTCGCTTAAAATGT